>JANXHW010000003.1:139693008-141002174 GCA_026170595.1 Plestiodon gilberti rubricaudatus
ATCAACTGATGGCATATAAAACAAACTAAAGAATCACGTTTGCCTGTTTTGTATCAAAACTACCCCAAAAGTACCCTGTGCTGGAAGTTACTCAGAGACTTAGGTGATGGGGCCCTGCCTAAGTGCCTAGATAAATAGAGAGAAATCTTTGCTGTGATTACGACGATTACCTTTTCCACAGCAACTGATTCAATGGAAATAAAATCAGAGCTATTTTGTAGCCTGTTTAAAAAAAAACAAAAAACCTGGATGACTGCTGTAGCATTGTTTTTGATGGGGAAAGGCCTATTGTCTAATGCACTTTAAAATAGTATTTTTTATTATTTGAACAGTTCCATTTACCGGAGAAGTGAAAATTACACATGTTCCCCTCATAGGGATGCAGAAAGGGAAGCAGAAAGAGAGGATTAGTTTATAAACCTGTCAGCCTGGAAATGCTGTGCAACCACCACAACTACCAACTTTACTGTTTTTACTCTTCGGCAAGACCGAAAGGTGTTGTTATAGGACAAGGCAGGAAAGTGGAAAAATACATCAAAGCATTTGAAAGTAATGGGATCAAACACATTAATGTTGCACAGCGCAGTGATACTCTGTTTTGGTGTATTTTATTTTGCTCTTTCCTGAAATGATATGTAAACACTGGGCACATGCTCTTGGTTTAGATGGAAATAGACAGTGTCTATATAAAGATGTTGATTTTGTCCTGCTATTTCTCCTCTCAATAATTCATTTTATTAGGTTCTATTAATGTCCAGACCTACTGTCAACTGCATTTCTGCCTACGTGCTCCATCAGTTTAATTGATGTGCCTATCAGTTGATATTATCAGTTGATAATTCAGCTGAATTTTTCTTGAGATGGTTAGTTCTTTTAAAAATGGTAGGAAAAAAAATCATGGCACCAGTGTAGTATGGAATGATGTGACCCACTGGGTACAGTTCTGGGCAGATTCAAACTAGAAAGTAGTACATCACTTGATATCTCATCATTCAGTGAACTGAAGTTGAATTTGTGAATGCCCTGTGTTGGAAAGCACTGTGTTTGCGATGTGGGTGTGAAATTTTATGAAAACTGTATCAGTGATGTTTGTTCTGTAGTGGCTGTTGCACACATACAAGTCATCACTCAGTGACTGCACCATAAAGTGATGACTTGTACAGTAAATGTAAAATAACTGGTAGGTATCAAACACCCATCATATCTACTACTGTGGGCATGAATCCCTTAGAAGAAATGGAGTAGCCCTCATAGTCAATAAAAGAGTGGGAAAGGCAGTACTGGGGTGCAACCTCAAAAACGACAGAATGATTTCAGTTCGAATCCAAGGCAAACCATTCAACATTACAGTAATCCAAGTGTATGCCCCAACCACTGATGCCGAAGAAGATGAAGTTGACCGGTTCTATGAAGACCTACAACACCTTCTAGAACTAGCACCCAAAAAAGATGTCCTTTACATCATAGGAGACTGGAATGCTAAAGTAGGAAATCAAGAAATAAACGGAACAACAGGCAAGTTTAGCCTTGGAGCGCAAAATGAAGCAGGGCAAAGGCTAACGGAGTTCTGTCAAGAGAACACGCTGGTCATAGCAAACACTCTTTTCCAACAACACAAGAGGCGACTCTACACATGGACATCACCAGATGGTCAATACCGAAACCAGATAGATTATGTGCTTTGCAGCCAAAGATGGAGAAGCTCTATACAGTCAGTAAAAACAAGACCTAGAGCTGACTGTGGCTCAGATCATGAGCTTCTTATTGCAAAATTCAGGCTTAAATTGAAGAATGTAGGGAACACCACTAGACCAGTCAGATATGACCTAAATCATATCCCTTATGAGTATACCGTGGAGGTGAAGAATAGATTTAGGGCATTAGATCTGGTAGACAGAGTGCCTGAAAAACTATGGACAGAGGTTCGTAACATTGTACAGGAGGCAGCAACTAAAACCATCCCAAAGAAAAAGAAATGCAAGAAAGCAAAGTGGCTGTCAGATGAGGCTTTACAAATAGCTGTGGAAAGAAGGAATGCGAAAAGCAAGGGTGAAAGGGAAAGATATAAACAACAGAATGCAGATTTCCAGAGAATAGCAAGGAGAGATAAGAAGACCTTCTTAAATGAACAATGCAAAGAAATCGAGGAAAACAACAGAATGGGGAGGACTAGAGATCTCTTCAAGAAAACTGGAGATATCAAGGGAACGTTTTGTGCAAAGATGGGCATGATAAAGGACAAAAAAGGCAGGGACCTAACAGAAGCAGAAGAGATTAAGAAGAGATGGCAAGAATACACAGAAGAACTATACAAGAAAGATCTTAATGTTCCTGATGACCATGCTGGTGTGCTCACTGACCCAGAGCCGGACATCCTAGAGAGTGAAGTCAAGTGGGCCTTAGGTAGCATTACGAACAACAAAGCTAGCGGAGATGATAATATCCCAGCTGAGCTACTTAAAATCCTAAATGATGATGCTGTTAAAGTGCTGCACTCAATATGCCAACAAATTTGGAAAACTCAGCAGTGGCTAAAGGATTGGAAAAGGTCAGTTTACGTTCCAATTCCAAAGAAGACTCTGATGCTGGGAAAGACTGAAGGCAAAAGGAGAAGGGGAAGGCAAAGGATGAGATGGTTAGACAGCATCACCGATGCAACGAGCATGAAAATGAGTGAACTCAGGAAGATAGTGGAGGACAAGAAGGCCTGGCAGGATATGGTTCATGGGATCACGAAGGGTCGGACACGACTTAACGACTGAACAACAACAACAACATCAAACACCCTTAGTCCAGCCCCCCGCTTCCCTCCCTCCCACCCACCCCTCGTGCTGGCATACCAGCGCTGCGGATCATTGATGGGCTGCTGGCATGTGGCTGAGGCTGCTCACCACTTGCCATGGCAGCCCAGCCACATTGAATGGCATGTTGCGTTTTTCAACACCCATAAAGCACCTTGCACTGCTGGAATGCTAGTTCCTGCAGCGCAAGGCTCTCCTAGGATTGGGCCGTAAGTGAATAACAAACTGGGATTTGCTTGTACCAACAGGATGTACAAGACAACAGGTGTGTTTTATCAAGCGCCTTCCTTTCTGTCGTTCTCTCTTTTATTCCAGTTTTTCTGTTTCTTACCTTTATCTATATTTTTGTAATCGATTTCATCTTGTCCCTCCCACACTTTTATTCTTCTCTTTCTATATGTTGCTCACCTAAGAAATGCTCTGCTGAATTTTTAAGTTTAATGAGAAGGTAGAATGTGTGTTTGGTGGATGCCTTGCAATGTGGGGGGTCATCTTGCAAAGCTTTTAATAGTAGATCAGACAAGAACTAAGGCAGATTTTCATCTCCTTCCACAAGCTAGGAGGAGGGCAAGAAAATCTCCGTCACTTGTGTACAGACCTGAGACAACTTTGCAAGCCATTTATCCTGTCTTTCAAAGCTGTCCATGACTAGGGTGCTAGAGGAGGTTTATGTCTCCTTTCTCCAAGACCGGAAGGGGTCAGTCAGGGAAACCTGTGGCACTTGTAACCAGTCCTGTAACAGTCTTGCAAAGATCTAAGGCAAGAAGTCAGTACAGTTTGAGTATCCTTTATCCGGACTGCTTGGGACAGGAAATTGTCTGGATTTTGGATTTGTCTGGATTTTGGAATATTTGCATAAATATAATGAGATATCTTGGGACCTTATACATATACACACAGCCTGAAGGTAATTTTATACAATATTTTTTAAATAATTGTGTGTCCCAATATGCCTTGTACTATGCCAGTCAGGTGTTGGAAAAAGTTTTTTTTTTTTTTTAAGTCATAGTCCCAAAAATGTGTGGATTTCAGAATAGTCTGCATTTCGGATGTATGGATAAGGGGTAACCAACCTGTAGTATGTCCATCTCTTGTCTCCCCTTTTCTTGAGGTTTGTTAACAGCAAGAAGATGTTGGGAAGAAGTATTTTGAATAAAGGTGGCTGTTGCTTCCATTTTTTTCTTTTTTCTTTTTTTGAGCTATTTTTAATCTGTCAGATCACCTCTCTTCTTTTTTCGCTGGTCTCCCCCCCTTTTTTTTTTCCTCAAAGTGATGTTAGAAAAAGGTGAGTTCTGTCAGAGTAAGAAGTGGAATGGACAGTGCTTCCTCTCTAGGAAGACAGACTTGCTTTCTTTAACTCTTATGTTCTGGTGGCAGGAAATGGAATGTTCAGAGTTTTGGAAGGGACTGACACATGCTTGTGCATTCTTCTTGAACGGCCTTTTGAGCTTTTTTTGCCCCATAGCAGTTTTTTTGTTTTGTTTTTTGAAACTCTACAAACCTCTGAGTAATGACCAACTGTGGGAGTCTGTGTCCTCTGGAGGTCATCCCAAGGGGGCAGATCCACATCATATGGATTGGGGTATGACATTTGAGGTGCAGGGACAAAAAGGGAACCATGAAATGACCACGTGACCAAGGAAATGCTTCTTTAGAAATTTATTATTATTGTTTCATGCCACCAGTAGGTCTCCCCACTTTCCCTTACAGTATACCCCACAAGTCTCCTCTAGCTCACAGATATGTGCTGAAGGTCTTCAGCCTCTAGATGGACCCTCTTTGGACAGGATATACCAGGAGTGTTTGTATATGCCTGGGTGCAGAGCTGGCGGACCTTTGTCAACTAGCAATTCCTTTGGCAGCCAAGAAGCCCCCGGGATCTTCTCTACCTCTGGCCTGGGAGAGTTTGAAAGGTTAGGAAACCCTCTGCCTGTGCATGTCAATCCCAGCTCTTGGCAGTTTGGTCCTTCAAAACCTCTTCCCCTTTGCCTTTCTTCTTCTTCACCTTTGTTTCCTTCCTCCCCCCCCCCGTTTTTTCTTCCTTCCCCTCTGCTTTACCTTCTCTTTCCTCCATCTCAGAGCTGCTCCTCCCATCTCCTTTCATCCCATCACCTTTTCCTGTGCTGCTCTCATCTCTTTCCCTTGCTCCTATTGCTGTGAT
Organism: Plestiodon gilberti rubricaudatus; assembly: GCA_026170595.1. NCBI lineage: Eukaryota > Metazoa > Chordata > Lepidosauria > Squamata > Scincidae > Plestiodon > Plestiodon gilberti. The sequence goes on from JANXHW010000003.1 coordinate 139,697,971, forward strand.
GCTGCCAGCTTCCTCCAGATTTGGGTACCTGGTGATGATATAATCACCTCACCATTAGTCCCCACCATGAGTAGCCGGTAGCACTCCCCAGGGCTATCCTGGGGCTTGTGTGGGGTAGCATAAGAAGAGCCCTGCTGGCCCAAAGGCTCATCTAGCCCAGCTTCCTGTATCTCATAGTGGCCCCACCAGATGCCTCAGGGAGCACACAAGACAAGATACCTGCATCCTGTTGCCACTTCCTTGCACCTGGCATACAGAGGTAACCTACTTCTAAAACCAGGAGGTTGCTTATGGTTTGTAACTTGTTGTGGACTTTTCCTCCATGAATCTATCCAATCCCCTTTTAAAGGCATCTAGGTCAGGTGCCATCACCACATCCTGTGGCAAGGAGTTCTACAGATTAATTACACGCTGAGAAATGTTTTCTTTTGTCTGTTATAACTCTCCCTCCACTCAATTTTAATGCATGTCCCCTGGTTCTGGTGTTGTGCGAGAGGGAAAAGAACCTCTCTATCCACTCGATCCATCCCATGCATAATTATTCATCCCATGCATAATACACCTACAATTAATTATTAGGAAGGTGTCTAGAAGCTACTGTATATCTTGATGTTTCCACAAAATTGGTTCCCTCAGCTTCAACAGTACAATTGATGTGTATAAAAATTTGTTTTTGTTAAGTTGTTCCATTACTAATTATGAACTTCATTAATTTAGTTATTCGTTTGGGCAAATCACATTCATCTCTTATTTGTTATTATTACATTTGTTTTTGTATCTTCCATTTGTTTTCATTTCCTGTTCCCTGTAGGCTCCAAATATGGAATGAAACCTCTATTAAAGTGTGTGTGGGGGGGTTAAACTATCATGTTCCTTGGAAGCTAGCTGCTTTGGAGAGCAAAAGTTCACTCGAACTTTGAAGACACTCGAACCCCCAATGAGGGTTCTTGCAGCCATGTTCTGGGGCTCAAGTCATTTAAACCTCCCTCTCCCTTGAATGAGCTCCAAATGAAAAATGGATGGGTTACTATGCAAATGAACAACCCATTTGTTATTCCTTTGGACTTCTGGTCATTTATTTTGGAACAAATGAAAAATGCACGGAATAGGTCTCATTTGGTTCATTCTCTCCCCCCCCCAACAAATGTTTGGAATACAAATCAGCTGCTGTGAGAGGGAATTGGAACCTGGGAAGAGTTTCCCTGCCCTCAGCCCCCAAAGCAGGAACTTTTCAGCTTTTCTTCTGTAATCAGTGTAAGTAAGCCCGAATGTTCAGTTTTTAGAAATATCGAGGCCAAGATTGAGTACAGCAAAGAAGATATTCAGTGTAATCCTATGCATGTTTACTGAGAAGTAATTCCCATTCTATGCAATGGGGTTTACTCCCAGGCAAGTGTGTATAGGATTGCAGTCTCCTGTGTTTTCCAAGTATGGCACAAAAAGATGAGAAGTTTAGTACTAGAGTTTTATTTCAGTTGATATTTTCAGAACATTCCTTGTTGTTTCCTCTCTCCCCACACCACAGCCTTTTGATCACACTGGTTGTTTTATATTATTTTTTTAGGATTCTTTAAATTGCTGTTTGTTTTGTCATACTGAAGTTGTAAGCCTCCATGAGTGCATCTGAAATGAAAGTGGGATATAAATTGTAGAAATAAATAATAGAGCCGAAATTAAATTTTGTAAACGTAAGCAATTTTGGAGGATTTGAATTCAAAAATTTTGAGTTGACAATTTTCAGATTATATTTTTGAAATTTGAATTGGTGAAATGCTGTTTGAAAAATGAAATTATAAATCTTGTTGATGAATGTGAAGGAAATAATCTTATCATTTATTTACTGCTTTCTACCAAGGCACTCAAAAGTAGGTTACAATGTAAGGCTAAAACAACCAAAAATTGCGAAAGACAAAAGTGCAGACTGGTCTCTGGCCATTGGTGAAATGCTGCTGGCATGAATTCCCTAGCCTGGTATTCTCCTCTTTTGCCTTTCCTTAAGCCACACAGGTAGCTGGACTCTCTCAGGTCAGTGCTGGTCTCTTTAGGAACTGACGGCATGAACTCCTTGGCCGGGGAATCTTCTCTTCTGCCATCTCTCAAGGCATTCAGGTCTGAAGTAGCCTCTGGGAAGGTGAAGAATGGTTTGCCACAAATATTAACTATGCTGTATATGTTCAGAATTGAATAATTTCATACCATGGCTAGCATCCAAAGGTGTCCTCCCCTCATGCAAGGAATGCCCACCCATTATCACCCTCATTATCACACTGTAGTTAACCATAGCACATCCCATGCCATTTCAGAGTGTCCCCCTAAACCTCAGAGGACTCTTTTGGGGGACTGCAGCAGGAAGTGGGGAGGTGGAAAAGTCCTATTATCAGTAGAACTTTGCTCATGAAAGTTTGAAACCAAGACCTTCTTTACCTGCTACATCCAAGAGTATCTACAATTATTAACATTGATAACGAAATCCAATAACAAGAATGCAATGTAACAAGCATTTACTTCCAAAAGAAGTAAATGTTCTTCAGAGTCCGCCCATGCACACGCCCCCCCCCCAGTAATTGTCAACATTATATTACATATTAAGGCTTAGGTTTAGGCTGCATCTTTCACAAGGCAGTCTAAGACCAAAATAAATAAAGAATATCAAGTCTGCATCGTTTGGATGTTACGTCACCAAGTTTCATGACTGAGGTAGCTAAATAAATAATACTCGTAATTTAAGGGTATTGAAAACACCTTACCAAGACTCATTTGTGAAAACATAGCTGGGTGTGGGATTTATCTTTTGGAGGCAAGGCTCTGCTTCTGACACATAGGAAGCTGCAGCACAGAAATATCTTGTTCCTTTTCCCATTTATTAACTTTGTTTTGTTCACTTGAGCCTAGTACCGTGTTAGACTTTGAATAACTACAGCTATACAGGTAACTGCAGTGGAGTGAATGAGAGAGGCGCTTTTTTTTTTCCAAGGGCTCTGCTCCCTGCAGAAATGATTTGTACCTCTGGCTGATTGTCACTAACAGAAAATGAAAAATAGGAACATTCAATGCAAAGTAATGTGTTCTGTACAATTACTGGATTAATAATTTTATTCCATTACTATGTAGGGAGAGAGGACATCAGGTTGAAGATCTGCAATTCTAGTATATTTCTAAGCGTCCTGTTAAGAGAGTGAGCAAGGGTCAGGAAACTTAATTATGCCATAACTAGATAGAAATTGCCAAGAGATAAAAAGAAACATCCAGCCAGATTCAGCAGGAAATTACAGCTTTAATAATATAGCATAATGCCTACTTCTATACAATTATTGGAGAGACCGTGAACGATTTTAAATAACAGGCTTGGGTTTCCAGTAACGACAGGGAAAAAAAAAACCCTGAAAATGACATTTTGAATTTTCCTGTAAATATTTTTCTGTTAAAAAGGCATTATTACATGATCAAAAAGTCTTATATTTAATCCGGGGCAGATAATGTAAACAGATTAATATTTTAAAGGCAAGGGAGAAGGTAATTATTTATAATGTTATTTATCCTTGTCCAAACTAACCTTGTACAACAATGTCCTTGTTCCTTCGTGGTTAGGTTTTTAATATGCTTTTGAATGTAGAAATAATATATTGGAAGAAACCATATTAAAAAATGAGCATTAAGGCTTGTATGATCTCACTTTTTTCGACTATGGGTCCATGTTTGTGAAGATATTTATCTCTGAAGCGTATTCTTTCAATTTATGCAGATATGAATGAATTAAAGATAAACTGTACTTTAATGCTAACATACAAGATCATTTTATACTCCTGAGTTCTTTGGTAGGTTAAAAGAAAAACACTTACATATTTGGGGATAAACCAAACTTCTTGTTCATATCCAGGACATAGTAGGATTTTTAAATATTAAACATCATATATGTAAGGCATGTGCTTTAAGGCCCTTTCTAATGTGTGTGTGTGTGTGTGTGTGTGTGTGTGTGTGTGTGTGTGTCCATTTATTTCTAATGTAAGAAGGAAAACTCATTTCTAGTGCTAACCCAGGAGAGCCCTGCATTTCATTTTGTATTCTGTGGATGCAGATTAATCAACCTGACTCCGTTACCCAGGGCTAGCCATTCCGCCTAGAAATCTGCATATCTGCATATTACTGTTCTTCCCTGAATTTAATTTCCTACAGGAGCTGATATTAATCACTCTGTTTAAACAGAGGGGATTTGGAGTCTATACAAATATGACCATTTTTTGTGGAACATTTTTTCCATTTTTTTATTTAAAGAGACAATCACTTGGTATGTTATTTCTAGCTATAGTAGATTATTCTTTATTTAATACTAATAGATCTGGTGCCTACTTGCTTACACTTGAATAATTAAACCATAATACAATAATAAAAACGCTATGAAACTAGAGATGATCTGAACACTGCCCCCCCACGTTAATTTCTGAACTATTTTCTATGTCTTTGATGAAAATGAAGTGGCATCTTCTGCTGTTTTCTGGGGGGGGGGGTCTTTGCAGAAGTTATTTTCTTTGGAGGTATGGGGATAAAACGTATGGAGCTCTTGAAGTTATGTTGAAATTTCAGTTGCCATTTTGATTTTCCCAAGATGACTTGCCCCAAGGGGAATTAAAAAAGACTTTGTCCACTCAAATGGGGACTACCATTAATGGGGAAAGAAAAGACATTGAAAAGACTGTGAAACATGTGTCTGTTTCCCTCCATCCATGACACAGACATGAAGGGAAAAAACTGGCAGAGGATTTCAAGCGTTTTTCTCTCCCAGGAGCAAATTGGCAAAAATGTAGGAAAAATACATTTTGGATCAGGTAGCACTATATGAAAACCCAGTGAAGTAGACTTGAGTCTATTGACTCGGATTCGAGTTGAACTCAAGTTGCGTCAATGACTTGACTCGGACTTGACTCGTCGATTTAAAAACTCAAAAGACTTGACTCAAGACTTGGAGCTTTTTACGACAAGTTGAATTTTATTCAGATTAAACCCGTTTTCCTCATTAAATAGATAGGAACTCGCAACCAAAGACTTGGGACTTGGGGGCAAAAACTTGGGACTTGACTTGAGACTTTGACCCACAGACTTGGGACTTGACTCAAGACTTAGAGTCAGAGACTTGATCCACATCCCTCTAAGTGTGGTCCAGTGCTTTGTCTGGTGGGCAGTTCCATGTAGTTAATAGGAAAGGCAGCTAATGATACATATATCAACACAATTAACAATTTACATGGTGTGTGTGTGTGTGTGTGTGTGTGTGTGTGTGTGTTGGGGGGGGGAAGGTGCTTTTGGAAGTGCTCTTATGACTTCTGTTTTTTATTTGCTAGCAGCAAAATATCCAGCATTATGATGGACATGATGTGTGCAGAGGGAGAATTTATACATTGGAGATAATCTAGTGGGTCGGGAAGGACATATCTTTTGCTGTAGTATCTCCTTGCAGGATTCCTGTCAATGAGGGCCAGGTCACCCATAGTCAAAGGTGGTAGGTGGATTTTACCCTTATTGTGACAGCATTTCAGAAGCATTCATTTACCTATCCCCATAGGAGTAACTGGCAACCACTCATATGAGACAATGTGTCAGATTTTCTCTGGACTGAGGACCATAAATTCAATTCTAGGATGCAACAACGATAGGCATTTCCACCCCTTTTGAAGAATGTACTGTGGATCACAACCATACATGCACCAGTTTTGTCCTGGGGCCTTGGTCTTGTAGATACACACCAGAGTCCAAAGAGATACTTTAGGTCCATATGAGGCATTTGCCCTAGCATGACTGGTTTAGGTGCAGGCGTGTCGCTATTGCGAAGCACGCGGGGCGGACCGCCTGAGGGTGACGCGCGTGGGGCGGACCGTTGGAGGGTGACGTGCATGGAGGGTGACACACGCACCCACGCGTGCGTCACCTCCCCTGCACGCGTCGCCCTCCGGAGGCTCCGCTCCGAGGCCGGGAGAAGGCCTTGGACCGTCCTCCCCGGCCAACGCAGCAGGGGCTTCTAACGAAGGCCCACTGCGTCACAACGTAATTTATAACGTTTTTCACGCATGCGCAGACCGTTCCTGAGGAAAAAGGGCTGCCCTTTTTCCTCAGGAACGGTCTGCGCATGCGCGAAAAACATTATAAATTACGTATGTTCTGAGGTTTTCACGACCGGTACCTATCTTTGAATTAACAAAAGGAAGCATTTTCCAGGTTGTTCTGGTCGTTTTATTTATTTAAGGAGAGATTGTCCTAACGTTTCGCTCCTAATCTATGAGGAGCATTATCAAAGGAACAGCAGCTTGCTGTCTGCTCTAAGAACTAGGGCAGACAGCAAGTTGCTGTTCCTTTGATAATGCTCCTCATAGTTTAGGAGTGAAACGTTAGGACAATCTCTCCTTAAATAAATAAAACGACCAGAACAACCTGGAAAATGCTTCCTTTTGTTAATTCAAAGATTATAAATTACGTTGTGACGCAGTGGGCCTCGTCAGAAGGCCCAGGACAGCCGGCCGGGGAAGACGTCCCCAGAGCCGGCTGCAACGAGTGGCCGGGGGGGGGGGCAGAGCGGCCGCGCCAAATTACCATTTAGGCACTGGGTGTGTGTGGGTCATTAGGGTGCCGCTTTGGGGCGGCACGCGCCCTAGTGACTCCTCTGTTTAGGTGGATGGGTTTGGAGAAGATCAGATCCGCTACATCCAGGCATGGCAAGCGTGGAACAACCTCCATTTTGTGCAATGGTGATGCATTTGACAGCAGGGGAGTGAGGGCAAGTAAAAAGGTTCTTTGAGCCCTGTAGAGATACCCAGTTGCATGTGCAGCTGTGTGAACCATAAGAGAGGGGATGGGTCACACTCCAATTCTGAAAGCATTTCAAAAGCAGGTAGCTCTGTATAATGCTATAGAGCAGGGAACTACTAATCCATGATTCCTTGGTATTTTGGCTATGGAATTGATCACAGAAATTCTGTGAAACCTGTACCTTAATAGGAAACTAAAAGTAATGTTATAGTCATAGTTACAAAAGTAATTAAAATTAGAGAGTGGACTAGGGCTTTTTTCTGTTATCTAAAATGTTTAATCTCACAAATGTCAAATTTAAGATTTGAATCTTTTAAAGAAGCAAAAAGTCTATTCCCTGCTTTAAGATTATTTTTAAGTATTTATTATCAAAGGTCTTTACAACTCTATGAAAGGATTAGTTGGTATTCATATCATTAGTTTTTGAACAGCGAGGCTGCTGTATTTTCATTGCCTGTTGTAAATCACAAGGGTATCACCCCAGGCAAATAATGGCTTAGCATGTTTATCTGTCTGTGTTAATAGCATTTTATTTGAAGCCTTGAAATTTGCAAGTGGCTTAAAAGGGCACTATTACATGACTTTGTGTTTTATTGCAAAATGACATGGTCCGGTTTCATTTGTTTTGCTTTGAAACCTTAATGTTCCGTGCTGTCAACATTTCAGGCGCTTTCCATTCAAACTTTGAGCAGATCCTCTTGAAACAAGACCTTGTCTGCTGGAGGCAACAGGGAGTACTTAAGTTGTAACAACAATGTTTCCAAGATTGCTAGTGTGGTTTTCACTGGTGGCACATTTTCCACCATTATTTGTTGTGTTGCCTGCATGCCTGAAAAGGAGAAGATTAGGTTTAATTGCCTTTTTTCTAATTAACACAAACTACCTGTCTACATTTGTACAGATGATACTGCATATGAAAAGTTTTAAGGCCTTCATACACTTGCTTGTGAAAAAGTGCTCATACTTGCTCAAAATACACATAAATGTATTGAACAACACTGCAGTCATCTATCAACATGTGTACTTCCCTGTTCTTTACTAATCTGGTCTTCACTTCCTGTTTGTAAGAACTTTCATCTTGTAATATGACAAGTTTATGACAGCAAGTCGAATAGTTTGCTATACCTAAGCATAGGCTTACCAGATTTTCCTGGTTCTAAACTGGGACACCCCCCCAACAATTAATTAATTAATTACAATTTAAAAAAAATTCCTGGGGCCCAGTTGCCGCCCAAAGGACAGCCGAAAATTGCATTTATTTATTTATTTATTTATTTATTTATTTATTTATTTTCACTTAATTAAATAAATATGATTTCCGGCCACCCTTTGGGCGGCAACTGGGCCCCAGGATTTTTTTTTAATTGTAATTAATTAATTATTTGCCTGTCCCACTGCTGCTATTGACACCATTCTGATGATGACGCCATTGCCGCCGCTGTCTTCGTCTGCCTCTGCATCCGAGCCGGCCAGGACTCCTGCCTACCCACGCTGAAGCCACCGCCACTACTTCCAAAGTGCCAAAAGGCACTTTTATTCCCAGTGCCACCATCTTGGATCTCATGAGATTTTGCGAGATCCAAGATGGTGGCGCCGGGAAAAAAGTGCCTTTTGGCACTTTGAAAGCGGCTGCGGCAGTGGCTTCGCCGGGACAGGAAAGCCCGGGACTGACCAAGGACTGGAGCCCAGAACCTGGGACAGTCCCCGGTTTTCCGGGACGGATGGCAAGCCTACCTAAGCAGGTTGAAAAGTGCCCAGATGGCTGAAATAGGAGGCCACATAGGAGTAATCTCAAGTGTCCTCATGAAAGAAAAGGTAGGCAGCCTGGTGTTGGCTTGGTCACCCCAAGTGACCCTTTTTCCTCAAATAAGGTGGGTGAGCTTGCTCTGGGATGTTCCCTACACATGAGAGTTATTTCCAGCCCAACAGCCCAGTGGGGCCCCTGGGTGGTGGCCTCCTCTACCCTACCACCTCCCTTGCTTTCATCTTGTCTTGCCCCCATTACATTTTCCTCCCCCCAAAAAACATTGTCTCTTCCTTGCATTTGGCTTTGTTCCTTTCTCCTCCTGCCTTTCACCCCCCCCCCCCCAGTAAGTGGCTCCTGCTTAGAAAATGTTGACTCTTGTGTGACTATAGACCTACCGTATTTTTTGCTCCATAAGACACACTTCCCCCCCCCCAAAAAAAAATAGAGGGAAAAAAGCCTGCGTCTTATGGAGCGAATAATAAAAAAGTAAAGAAAAAATACTTAGCGGGGCTTCGGGGAGGCCTGCAGAGGCTCGCGCAGGCCTCCCCGATCTTCATTTCATCAAAAAACAGCCATTTTCGGCCACTTCCGGTTTTTGCGAAAACAGGCCTCCCCGAAGCCCCGGTAAGTATTTTTTTCTTTATTCATCCCCATCCTCACTGGCTCTATTTCCACAATAGCCTCACTTTGTCATGCCACCCTTTTCAAGTCTGCAAAGCAATGTCACAATCTTCAGGACATTCGGCCACTGAGATAAACATTGCCATTTACGTCAGAAAGGACGGTGTTTCTAGCCCTTGGGACTTCATAACCAACCCCATTGTCAATTCAATCCAATCCTTATGGTAATTGTGTTTGGCAATCAAAAAGCATCCACTCATGAATCCACACATGACCTGAGCACCAGGAACGGCTCTTCAAGGACCGTGTAGAAACAATATGCTGATCTGTTGATGAGCTCAACCCACAAAATATCCCAGTATAGTCTATGGCCAAAGGCCCTATAAAAAGTAGTCAGAGACCCTGAATTGACCCCGGTAAGTATTTTTTTCTTTACATTTTTTATTATTTTTATTTTTATTTTAAAAAACATGTTATCCCTATTTTTTGCTCCATAGGATGCATGCATCCTATGGTCCGATGCGTCCTATGGAGCGAAAAATACGGTATACATCCTGGTACTAAGGGTACTCAAGCTTTGTGCCTTGACTGATAGCAGAATCTAAATGGTGAGCCAAAATTCCATCTACCTATCTTGTATTTGCATTCTTTTATTTTCTAGACCAGGGTTTCTCAAACAGTGGTACTAGTATCACCAGTGGTACTTCAGCCAACTGCTGGTGCTATCGAACCACAGGACCACCAGAATCCTGTTTCAATGCGGCACTTTTGGCAGCGCATTTTCATTCCCGAGAGGCTCCTGCCTTTGGCCAAGCCTCTTGAGGACACTGAGAAGGGCCCTCTCATCCGCCCAGAGCCTCCTACCTGCATTTTGTGGCCTCTGAAAACCTGAAAGTAACTGGCAATTATGTCATCACCAGTCTCCTGTTGCGTACCACCAGAAGTGATTGGTGCCGAAGGTCGCCCCTATTTAAGTCTAGACTTAAATCTATGACCCCTGTTCTAGACTTAAATCTATGCCTATATTTCTGTGGTTTTTTTTTAAATAAAGTTCAAAGTATTGCTAATGTTTATACAGGCTTATAGATTTCAAATATTGTGAATATCTTCCAGTGGCGTTGCTGGAGGGGGTGCGGCACCGTAAGTGGTGCAAGGCGCTACACCATGCCTTGCAAACCGGTGTAACTTGGCCCCTCCCACTCGCTCCTGGAGCAATTCCAGCAGTGAAGGCACCCTTCTCCAGCAACATCCCTGATATCTTCTCAGCCTAAAATAAGTATCTTTAATCATGTGCTGCCAGATGACATTAAATAATGCATGGGCCCTCAAAAAGCAGTTTGATAACTTTTGGACTTCTAGGAGCACATTGTATCAAATATGATACAGACTTCTTAATCTGTGATTTTGCTTGTGATTTTGCTTGTAATTTCATGACCAAATTCCACATAGTGATAAAGGCTGCAACCCTTGGTATTTAGTGAGGACCTGGTGACTATCTTTTGCCTGGGTCTAGTGAACTCAGCAACTGGAAGGCAAACCTTGAAACTGTTGAAAAGGAGTTTGTGATATGCTATGAATTTGATAATCAGTCCACGAACGCCATTCTGAGCGAGAAAGTAAAAAACAACAACAAGAAAACAACTCACTGAGCATGTTCAAGCTTTTGGGTGCACCCTAAAACTAGTTCTTTGGATCCCAGCCATGTGATAGAAGCTGGAAGTCTTTTGCTATTTAAAGACCTACCCATCTTCCATAAGTAACACTGTAGTACACAACACAGTTTGGTTTCACAAGATGCAGCTGGAATTGCCTGAGTATGTCTCTTTTCATATCTTTGATTCTGGCATGTGGGTGGATACAGTCAAGAAGGCACTAATCTTAAACATGTGATGGCTTATAAGAAAGAAAATAGCTTCTGACGGTTTGGTTGCCCCAAACTGAGATTGATAGCCCAATCCTACCTAACTCCTGCTACTCTGATGCAGATGCAGCAATCGGGCATCCTGCAGGGAGTTTCAGGTCCTGGAGGTGTCCTCTGGGTAAGCCTTTGTCAGAAGCGTTGGAATGCTGGGGGGGGCAGTCCACCCCCGGGCGGCAAGTGCAGGGGGGTGACAACCAGACGCGAGTGGGCAGTGGTGAAAAAAGGCGCGTACTGTTTGGCCCGCCCACCTGGAGACTTGGTACCGGTTTGAGCAGCAGCGGCGGTGGTGACGTCACATCTGGCAGGGGGGGCAGCATTTTTGTTCACAGCCCTTCCTCCCGCAGGGCGTAGGTACATCACTGGCCCTTATTGCCTGCTGGGTCTACTTGGACCTGCACCAACTATATAGCTGGTGCAAGTCTGAGTGGACCTGGGAAGGAAGACCAATGCCAGGAACTAGTTAAACTGATGCAAAATAAAAAAAACAACCTTTCTCCAGCCCAATCTTAGTTAGGATTGGGCCGCTACTTCATAAGTTAAAACTAGTCCCTTGAATTGGATCTTTAGATGGAATAATACATCTGCACAGATACAGGAGCACTGATGGTACTCTTGGTGACCAACCCCCATGAGGAGGCAGGATGTTACAATCAAATTTGGTGACCTGTGGAGTACTTATTTCTGATGAAATCTGAAGATGTATTTACTGGCAGATGAAAGAGTGAAAATATTAACTATTAGAGAAACATTCTTAATTTGGATAGATTAAATCTTGACTAAAACTTGTATGTCATAATCTTTTTAGGAACAGTGAACATTTCAGTTTGTGTAAACTGAAAGTAAACAGTTTGTGGACAACAGTCTATATAGTAGGAGGAACCTTTACATCTCTCGGTTGGAAATGTGTTGTGTTTAGGTACTATTCTGTTTATATTTTAATATTGTTTAGAATTATTCATCAGTTTAATACTCTTTCATGATGTTGCTATGAAATTGTGCTATTTTTTTTTGTAAACAACTCCATAGAAAAGAGGAGACGATGGATGAGGCCAATCACACATAACTATGGAGATATGTTGCCATATTGCATAAACAAGGCGAAATGTGGGTCATGATATTTCTTTGACTAAACTCTTATTCTGCAACAACATTTTTATTTATTATACTAAATATAAAGAAGAGTGCCTAATCTCCAGGAATCTGAGTACTGGAGATGTATGTCAGAAGAAAAGATAATTGATAGTAAACGTCAAATATTAAATCTTGATCTAGTTATTACCCAGCATATTAGCTATGTAAGAAGCTTAACAATTACAGCTGTGATTGACTAGGTGGGATCCAAAATCCTAAATATCAACTGCCAGAAGGGATAATTATAACACATTAGCACCTGCATGCTTAGACAAGATTGACAACTCCAGTCTAACATCTGCTTAATATCACTTTCATACTTTTCATATTTTTCCTCCTTTTGAAAGGAGTAACAAAGATGTTCTTGAAAGATAACAATAAGTCAGCATTTGTGTTACACATGCAGTCGATTATGGTTGCTTGTTGTGTTTGGCCATATTCTGCTGCTGACATATTTTAAAATTAAATAAAGGTTGTTAAACTGGGTTTTTAAGAATTACGCAGCTACGCCTGTAGTGTATTTTTCTTTTTACAAAATGCACTCGTCAGCTAGAATCTTCTGAAAGCCGAAAAGACAGCAAAGAAGTCTCCTTTTCGACAGGCGTGATCCAGCAATCCAGAAAATATATACATAACAGTATATGGTTTGCGAAGAAATGGCTCATAATCTCATAATTAGAAGAATATCTAATTTGAGGTGATTCATAGTGTAAGGACCACTGTATTCAAGCAGGAGCATGAAAAACTCCTTTACTGATGCCCCCTAGTTGTGCTTAGTGGTAGAATTAATTGCAGAAGTGTACCTGCAGATATGGAGCCCAGGAGACAGTGGGCTATGGGAGAATGACAGCGCAATCCTGTGTAAGGATACACGGCCGGCCTGATGGGCCGGCTGCTGTATCCTTTGCCATTCCTGGACTGCCCCGGGGCATCCTGGGAGCACCTCGAGAGAAGGGGACATTCATCCCCTTCCCTGGGTGTAGGCAAGGCCAGGGCCTATGGACCTCCTTGGATGTACGCCAACTCTGAAGCTGACGTATATTCAGGGAGGCCGTGTAAGGCCGACCCGGGCTGGGAAGGGGCTTAGGATATTGGCAGAGAGTGCCGCTGATATCCCAGCCTTCTCCCAGCCTGGGCTGACCAATGGCTACCCCCTGGCTGCCCCTGCCTGCCCGCCCCCCACCCCTGCTCTGACCAGTGTAGGACATACCTCCGTCAGCAGCTGCGGAATCTGGACGGCGGTGGAGTGAGGACTGCTGGCCCCGGTGGCCCTTACTCCCAAGTCATCGCAAACGTGCTTGATAGCACGTTTACAATGCTTTAGAGTGGCAGAACGCACATGCCTCGCTCTAAAGTTACACAGGATCGGGCTGTCCATCTCTTGTTATCTACCATGGGCCTTTAGGATGGGGCAATATAAGAGCCAATAATTGCAGAAATCCCTACATGCATAGAGTTGCCGGACTCCCATGTTCTTGGGCCTAAAATGGCTTGCATTTTGTGACTAGATAACTAGCTCAAAGATAACTTTTTCATAGGAAAGCTGATCTCCAGTGCGAAAGGCATTGCATTGTTTTCTAATTTGAAAAAAGACTGAAATTTGACTGAAAAAAGACTGAATTTTTTTTTAAAGACTGACTTGTGCTGTTGTTTATCTGAAGGTCTGTGTCACAAGGGTCAACTTACATGGCCTTATGTATATTGTGGTGCTTGAAGAGGGAGACTTTAATAATAATAATAATAATAATAATAATAATAATAATAATAATAATAATAATAATAATAATAATAATAATAATAAATAGTTTGCATACTTCTATATGTGACCCAAGCACTTGCTAATTAAAGTGATTGATATTGGAGCCTGTGGGGAAGCCATTCTTACACTGGCTTACTAACCACTAATTGAAAAAGGAAGCCACACTCATAAGGCTGAAGGCATCTCTGAAGCTCTTGGCCTGGCCAGCACCTGGACTGAAGACCATCAGGAAGCCCACATATGCTCCTCCGAGCTCCTTGGAAGCAATGTATGATACACACAAAACAAAGGAATAAATATATAAATAACATTGCATGGCAGCAAGCCATACAAAATGAAGCCTGCACGGAAATAAAATACTGCCTGGTAATAGTATGGTAAAAATAGTATGGTAAAAATATTGTCAGGTAAATAATTAAAGAAGATCCACCCTTTAGGGACAGAACAAGTAATGTGTTAAAGCAGATTACAGTTTGCACTTACTTGAAACCCATTGCATCACTAGTAACAGCAAATGCATCAGAGACGTCTGTACAGGGGGGGGGGGGGTATCCGTGGATCTGCTATCCACTGATCCGCTTACCCATGGTTGGCCAGGCCCCCGTGCTCCTCCCAGTACCTTCATTTATGTTGGGATATTTAGTTGGCAAGGAGCTTCCTCTTAACGGAGCCTCTCTAGCATGCAGGCTGCTTGCCTGCTGCTACAATAGAAGCTGGCATGCTGCTTACAGCATTTGGTTTAAGGAAGAAACACACTGGCTTGGTGCCAGCTCTATGAACATAAACAAAGGTAATGGGGGCCTGCGGGGGCCACAGGGATAGTGTTCCCCCATCCGTGGTTCCTGGTATCTGTGGGGGGGGGAGAGGAGGAACCTATCCCCTGTGGATATGGGGGTCATACTGTATTGCATATAGTGTTGACTCCAAAGGGAGTTGTGTTTTGCAAACATTTTCTCCCCTGAACTTGATGAACCTATGGTCTGAGTCAGTATAAGGCAGCCTTCTTTGCCTGATACTGAGAGTAAAAATGTTCACCTTGAAACTGCACATAATCAGAGACACGCATACCCTCAACTTCAGTATCTTCCCCCATGCGGTCTGCAGTACACCCCTCTTTGTGACCTTTTTAAACATTTGTTTGTCACTCCAATTGTTTGCTGCTTCAGTTATTTTTAAACACATACACGTGTGTGCACATCTACCCTCTTCTTCCTAGAAAGAATGAAGCCTCTTGTCACGTCGTAGCCTATCAGGTTTGGCTGCACTATAAGAACATTTAGAGCAAAGTTTATAGGCAGTGCCCAGGGCAGGCCCATCCATAGGTCTGACTGAAATGGTCACCTCAGGCAGCAGATTGACAGGGGGTACACTGCCCACCTTCATCTGCCCACTTATCTCTACCGTTGGAAGTATGGTGGAGAGAGTGGTAGGCTAGAGCATCTCCTCTTCTCCACACTTCCTCTCCTGCTCCATCCCTCTGTTGCTTTGCAAATCCAGGCAGTGTGGGAGGAGTCGAGGCTGGCACATCTCCAGGTAAGGGTGGGAACAGCATTTGGCACACTGCCTCAGGCAGGCACCATGATGAGGTCTTGGGCTGGTCCTGACAATGCCCTCACTCTTTGTTACTCACATCACTAATTCTAGAATGTGAAGTCCATGAAAAACTAATGCCCCAAAGGAGCGGACAGTTGGGGCTGCAAACAGCCAGGGGTGGTGTCAGAGGTCAACCAAAGTTGGGCCCAGTGGCTGAGGGCCCACACCCATCAGGATGCCCACTTGGCCAGGCTGACTCCTAAACCCTCAGTGCCAGAGGCAGTGGAAGCACCCAGTGCACCACCAGGGGGCAAGTGGAGTCACTATGAGGACCCACCCCAGTGTGAGGCTTTGTCACAGGATCCACAGCAACTTGGCACCAACACTGCAAACAGCAGGAAACCAGCCCCTCAAACGTGAAATCTGGGGTGGTTTGGGGCAGATTATGACCCCTATTTCCCTTTTCACACTGAAATTTGAACCTGGAAACAATTCAGCACGGCACTAATAATATGATCTTCATTGTCACTGGCAGAAGTAGGATGCAGTACTTTATGGAGTACTGCAAAGGAACCTGAAACAGGAAACATACAAGACGACAGAGGCAACCAGGCTCCTTGCTCTGGCACGCACAGCCACCTATTCCACTGTAACCCTCCTTGATGCCTGTCCCTCTCTACCAATCACATAACTGATATGCAGGCTACGGTGCCCATTTTGATTCTCATCTCTTGGAGAGCGGTTCACAAGATAGGAGCCCAGTGAACTGATGATGTTTCCTAGTACCAGTGTTAGTGCTGCGAAATAATGCAGTCTTTCCCTCCTCCACTATAGCACTGCCACTCTTTTGTCATACAGGCAAATATTATGCAATACATTCAAATATGCATTTTGGCGACTGGATGGGTTTGTTTGCTAGAACAGTCAATGATCAAAACAGTTCACTTCCCCCTTGTCGTGACTAGTGCCTCTTTGGATTAGGTGCTACAGTTCCCAGAAAAATGACTCCTGTCTCTATAACTAATGCTTTTGGACAGGCCTGTAATCGCTTCATGGATATTGTGTTAGATGTTAGATACTTTTCCCCAAAAGTAGAGTTGCGCCTTCAAATTAATAAGAATAATTGTATTATAACAAGTCCATTTCTGACAGAATGAACATTGCTAAGAACCTATTTAGGGGAGCTGGGGAAAATATATATATTTGGCTCTGGCTGGTGAATATGTGGGAACAGAGGATTCAAGAGGTAAATAGTATGTTCTGGATGCTGGATGGTAAATTTAGAATTGCCTGGGATAGTTACTGCATGCTTCTCATTCCTTTTCATCCTGCAAATGTGTTAAATAAGCAGATTTTTACAAAGGCAGGCTAAGCCTCCAGTGCTCTCAGTTCTCTAAAGGAAATTGACCTGGAAAGGCATCCCTGAACTTCCAATAACAGGGGGTGGGATGGTGGTGGGATTGCTAAACATACCCTGCGTTCTTCATCAGATTTTAAATAAGCTGAAGTATTTAAGCGGCGTGTAAATTAATTGCACCCGCTTAATTTCCTAGAATTAATTTTAAAGGCAAGTTTTGTTTGAGTTCCATATTAAACTTCTCATTTCTACATGGTGGCCCAGTTGATCCAATGCTCTGATGTGAGTAGACTGCCAACCACTTTTCAACTAGATCGCAGTCAGCCATCATGTGATAGCTGCCTTCAACTGTTGATCTTCCCAAATCTAGGTCAAATTTCTCCAGGAATCAGCATCAATCTAGAGGTGACTACTGAAAGCAATCCTGGTGATTTTAACAAGACCTCCAGAAACTTCCAACATTACATCATGTTGGGGGGGGGGGGGAATCACTAGGAATTGCTTCAATCAGAGTTGGCAACTCTACAGCTGCAATACATATGTTAGGGCCTGTTCTCTTTAGCCTTGGATATGCAAACATTTCCCATTAGTCCAGAGCCCTTTGTTGAAAGGAATAACTAGTCAAATCCATAATCACAAAGTAGGGAATTTTAAAATTCTATAATCTGAAAAGTTGGTACAGCATGTGCCTGTGACCATTAATATTAACAAATCAATTCAATTTTTCAACTCCATCTTTACATTTCTTTTGGGCTTTTCACTGCCGCAGTCTTGCTGATGTACAGAGACAACTCTGGAGATTGTTATATTGATGTAAAGATTAACTTAAATGCCCATTTTTTGTAAGCCTCTAAAAAAGCTGTTTAATCTATAAATTAACTGTTAAATTATTTGATGGCTGAGAGCATTTATGTTACCCATCTATAATGTGCGAACTTCTCAGTTGGTAATTATTGACCAAACTTGTATTACTATCTGCAGAGCAAGGGAGGGGAAGTATAATGTCTTATAGTCTATTGTTTGATTTTCCTTATAAGTATTAATAGAAAGGGTTTCGGAGTCATAACAGCAAATAACTTGGTAAAATTATCTGGAATGCTTGCATGATTGCACAATACTTGCACAAATACTGAACGTTTGACTTATTTACCTAGAAAAGATTACACTGGTAAAGTATATCACTAACAGCGCAATTCTGTGCATTTCTAATCAGAATTAAATTGCATTACTTTTAATAGGACTTACTCCCAGGTAAGCATGTATAGGATTGCAACCTTGTTCATTCTATAGTACCATGATGGGAAATAACAACACAACAAGACAATAGTATATATGCTATTATACAATACACACACACACACACACACACACACATTAATTATAATTTATATATAATATGTCTACATTATAATACATTTTTGTAAATGCCCAAAATGAACTCACACCGCAATCCACACTATCTTTAGAACGGTGGAGTGCATGTGCCGCTGTTCTAAAGTGTTGCAAACATGCCGTAAAGAACGTTTACGATGACTTTAGAGTAAGACCGGCCGGTGCAGAGGCCGGCGGCCCTTAGTCCACTGCTGGATCGTCCCTGCGGCCACCAGAGAAGGTAAGGGATCCCCAGCAGGGGTGGTTCATGTGGTGAGGGAGGCCGGCCTTTGGCCGAGCCAGCCTGGGGGAGGCAGGGATGGCGGCTGTCATATCCCCATCCCCTTCCAGGATGGCGTGGCCTTTACAGGGCATCCTCAGACTTGTGCCAGCTAAATAGCTGGTGGAAATCTGAGGACGCCCATTGGGACCTCCCCGTGCTACACCGGGGGAAGGTTACAAATGTCCCCTTCTCCCGAGGAGACAAATGTCCCCTTCTCCCGAGTAGAACGCGGATAGAATCCGGTGGGGGCCCTGGCCAACCCGCCAGATATTTACAGAGGATTGCGCTCTCAGTCTTCACTGCAGCACTGCAAAATAAGCCAGTAGTATTACTACTAAAGGTAAAGGTATCCCCTGACAATTAAGTCCAGTCGTGTTCGACTCTAGGGTGTGGTGCTCATCTCCATTTCAAAGCCGAAGAGCCAGCGTTGTCCGAAGACGCCTCCGTGGTCATGTGGCCGGCATGACTCTCCTTGCCGCAGCGCGTAGCATGCAGGTGGAACACGGAGCACTGTTTACCTTCCCGCAAGCGGTACCTATTTATCTACTCGCATTGACATGCTTTGGAACTGCTAGGTTGGCAGGAGCTGGCCAAGCAACGAGCACTCACCCCGTCGCGGGAATCGAACTGCCGACCTTTCGATCGACAGCTTATGGTTCAGCAGTTTAACCCGCTGCGCCACCCGCTGGCCTAGTATTACTACTAGCCTCCTATTATTACTGATAGTAGTGCCAGAGTAAATTTGTGCTAAATTGAGATTAGACTTGGGCTTTCCTGATCACATTTCATGCTATATTAACTGCTACACTTGCTTAAAACCTTTGCTCTTTGACCCAGACAGGGATCATGTGGGTTGCCACCACAGCATTACATAGCCAGTCAGATTTGGCTAGCTGATGAGTGAGGACATTCATTTAGTTTAAATGAATAAGCAAACATGTTTTTTGTTCAATGATTGCTGAAAAAATACTCAAAAGAAAAAGCATTTTTGGCATTGCTGGAAATGTTCACAAAAACAAGTAGTAGTTTCAGCTCAGCTCTAATAGAAATGATTTGGACGTTTTTCCAAATAAATGTTTTAGGACCAGATAGCTACATTGTTCGCCTTCTGCAAATACAATTGTTTTGTGAAATATTGACTTCCAGGTTATTTGGCATGCCTTTTTAACATGAATACAGAGCGGTATTTCCCTTTAAAGTTTCATGGTTCAGACAAAGTTTGATCTCTTTTTTTCAACACTGATACAGTTTAAGAGTACTGTTTAGTTTTATGCGTCTCACTTCTTTGACATTGTTCTGTAAGTGCTGTCTTCTTAAGAATAATGTTTCTTCTGTCATGGGTATTCTGCTATAGTTGCTCCATCTCCAAATATGTTTTTTCCATATCCACATGTCAATCAACAGCTTCTTTTAAATGAGCAAATGACAGACAGTAGAATTCAAATTAAGTATAACAGGTTTTATACTGAAACCTAACTGCTGATGGTACAAAAAGTATATGTGCATCAAAAATAGGAACATATCCCCACAAATGAAATATATCCAAAGATATTTATTTCACATAAAATAAATATGCTTGGTGTTTCAGAAGAACGTTTCTTAGAAAGATTTACCTGCACTATGCAATAAGTAAGCACATCTTACAGTATAATATCCCAAACCAGCAAGATGTGCCCAGAAATCCCAAGCCCCCAAGGGCCTTCCCATTCACTTCTATGAAGGAGGCAGCTCTATCTAAACAAAAGGATATGTGAATAGATCTGTTTCCTCCATTGATGTCAGCTGAGAAGTTGGCATGTGTCAGAGCTCCATGTGCACATTAGAGCACATATGGGGCTCAAGATCAGAGTGTCAAGATGCTTGTCATTGTAACATTGTTGAATCATAATCACAGGTAGCGTGATGAAGGATAGCATTAATTTTTACAATCTGCGATGTAGAGCCAGGATGGTGTAGTGGTTTGGGAGTCGGATTTAGACCTGAAAGATCCAGGTTCAAATTCCCGCTCAGCCACGAAGCTTCCTGGGTGACTTTGGGCCAGTCACTATCTCTCAGCCCCACCTACCTCACAGGGTTGTTGTGAGGACAAAAAAAGGGGGGAGGAAATATGTACACCACTCTGAGCTCCTTGGAGGAAGGGTGGTATAAAAATGTGAAAAAAATTAAAAATAATACTGTAAGCCCAAGGAAATACTCTCTCTCTCTCTCTCTCTCTCTCTCTCTCTCTCTCTCTCTCTCTCTCTCTCTCTCTCTCTCTCTCGTGTGTGTGTGTGTGTGTGTGTGTGTGTGTGTGTTTAATTGAGTGTATGCCATCCCATTAGATGGATGGGTAACAATATGCAAATTATTCTATCTTTTCTCTCCATGTTTGTGAGAATTGGGGAATAAATCAATTGGTTGTGATACTGACAATTCTGTAAGGTTTATAAAAAATAAGGTCAAGCATAGTCTTTAGAAAATTGACAATAAATTTGGTAAACACCATTAAGAAGTAAAAAAAAAAACATGCTTAGAGTTTACATCAGTCCCACATAATCACAAAGAACCCTTGTCTACTTGGATCTAAATATGTGGTTGGGCAATAGTAAATACAGTATTTGAAGATCAAGTGCCAGTCTGAAAGCTGGTTTGCCTACTCCTCTTTTGGTACATTAAAAATCACATGCAGCAAGAATAAGAAGTACCGCATGCGTGGGAAGCATGTTGGCTCAGCTAGACCAGCTTCTGGACCTGTGAGAATAATGAAACACAGGAATGTTTATGATGAAATTTATGATCATTATGAGAATCATTATTGGATGATAGGAATAATGAAACACAGGAATGAGATTGGAATGATTCTACTTCACATGGGGCTTAACTGAAACTATCACCACTGGCAGGGGTAGGAAGGAAGGAAGGAAGGAAGGAAGGAAGGAAGGAAGGAAACATGTTGTCCACTATTGAAAAATGCCCCTCGTTCTCGAAGATTTTTGCACATCATGCAAAAAATATCTTCATTGAGGGCAGTGGCATAGTAAGGGGGTAGGCTGCCCAGCGGGGGGGGGAGGCAACAAAAAGGCTGCTGTGGTGGTGGCAGTGACCCACAGAACCCGGTCACCCCCCCAGCTCCAGCTGCCCCCTCTACAAACCCCAGCTGATCGGCGCTATAGAGCAAAGAGCTAATCTAGTGCTGAACAGCTGATCAGCACTGGGGAAGCTTGGTGCCCTCCACTGCCAGAGGGGGGTGACAGAGGGGGGGGTCACATAAGCCACCTCCCCCTGCCCCATATGGCCCCCCACCCTCCCCTTGCCTGCTCCCAGCCCCTACGCCACCTGGTGCAGAATGTACCTGCTCTATGGCACAGGGTGCTGGACCTGGCGGCAGAGTGGTAGTGGCACCGACCCTGGTGCCGGTGCGGCCTACTCTCCAGGTGTCGCAAATGTGCTTTACGGCACATTTGTGACACTCAGCGCTGGTGTTGAGGCCTCAACGCTGGCGCTGTTGGGGAATAGGATTAACCATAAGTCTCATTACGTTTAGTGGAACTTAGTCATGAAAAACTTTAGTTGGAATGATGCTAATACAATGAACCCTCAATTTAATGAACTTCGATTTAACAGACTTTGGAAATAATGTCTGCTTCATTTAAAACTAGTCATATATGCTTTACATGTGTACATGTGCATATCATAAATGCGTTCGGATTTAATGGACTTTCCGCATTAACTTTCCGCATTAACCGGATTTAATGGACTTTCCCATTTCCCCCTATTAGTCCATTAAATCGAGGTTTCACCTTCTAGTGGGAAAGTGTAACAGGAAAAAAGGGAATAACAGACAAAGGAAATAGGAACAAAATTCCTGAAGATCTCATTGCCAGCTGCTGAATAGTTATATCATTTTAAAAGCATAAGAAACACACTACATTGATTCCTCACTGTGCAGCTTTGATTTTTGCATTAGGAGTGAAACAGACATAGTATCCAAGCTTGGGAAGTGCAAAACCAAGATGGCAACTGAATAATAGTTAAAATGAAATTACCACCTGTTGTATCAAAACATGTGAAGAAAAAAACAGAAATCAAACATATGGTCTTTCCTTGGCTGTGAAAAATGAACAGCTGGTCCCAAATGCAAGCCAAAAACAAAACAAAAAAGGCATCTAAGAAGCAAACAGAAATGATAATGTGATAGATGTGACAAGCTTCTGAAGACTGAGATGATAATGTCATAGATGACAAGCTTTTGAAGCTAAAGGACCAGGAACCAGGAACCAGGGTTCGCTCACACATTCATGCAAAACATTAAATGTCACAGTTGTTTATTGGCATGGTTCTCTGTACTTATTCAAGAGGGTGTATCAAGTAACAGGTATGCAAATACTATGCTGCTTTCAAAGGCATGGTACCTTTGCTACTGAATGCAATGTCTTTGGCTATGTGCCTATATGTATAATGTCCCAGGCTGTTCTAAGGTAGTTTTCTCAACCTGTTTTTGGGTCACAGGCCCCTTTGAGAATTTGATGAAAACATTGGATCCCCTATCTATCCAGAAAAATGCACATACTGTACACACAAAATGTTTTTTGCACGGTTCATGGACCCATTGAAGCCCCTCCCTAGACCCCCTGGAGTCCATAGACCCCCAGGTTATTAAGAACCACTGATCTAAGGGCTGCTTCATGTATGCACATTCATCCCTTGAAGACTACAAAATCAAGTTATGACTTGCATGTGTGAATGAGCCATCATAGATGAGACACTAAAGTCAGAATTTTCATACTGTTGCCTCACATCACTGCCAGGATCATGGGAGGGGAGCTCTGCCTTCTTCTCCTTCTTTCCCACCTTCTTGCTGGGTGGGCAAGAAGAAGAAGAAGGCACAACTGAGCAATCCTTTTCTGATCGCTTATGAAAATGAGTGACCGAAATAGGATTGCTGTGCTGTTTCTTCTTGCAGCTCCGTGATCAGACGGCACTTAAGGAAAAAGTAGGCTGCTGTAGCTCCCATGCTCTCCATTAGCAAGAAGAAGATCAGAGAGCCAATGGGATAAGCTTGGTGAGCAACGGGCCAGAGAGGTGCAACGGGCATATGCGGGGGGTAGGGCACTCCTTGTCAGCTCACCACTGCCCCCAACATGCCACTCAAAGCAGCCGCTTCATTCGCCATCATGGCTGAGCCGGCCCTGGGAGCCTCTGGGAACTGATAGCAATCTCCAGGTGACTACAAAATGCAATCTTGGAGATTCTAACAGGGCTCCTGGAAATTTCCAACGTTATATTGGGGGAAAACCCCTCCAGGAATAGCTTCAATCAGAGTTGGCAACCCTACCCTACCTACCCTGAATACAAGCACCGTTACCCAAATTATCAGCTCCATGTGCAGCAATCCACTGCTGTATGCATATAGTGTCGGAGCAAGGCCTATGGCTATGATCTTGAATACTTTGTAGGCTTATGGCTCATTGAAATCACTGGAATTGAAGCAGTCTTAAAGGCCAAACCACATATGGTGCAGGAGATCTGTGATCACATCTCTCAACCATTTAAAAACTTTAAGATGGCTTTAAGAGGGTTCCACATTTGATTGGAGAAGCAGCAACATTGGGGGTGGTGGTAATGTTTAATCCTCCCCCCCCCCCCGCATCTGTTTGAAAGTAAAGAATGTCGGAAAGAAACTCCTATCACGGGTCTCCCATATCACATGTGGTTTGGCCCTAACTCTGTGTGCAGGATTGCAGCTTGTGTTTGTGACATCTGTCCTCTCGGTTGGTTTCGGAATTTTGAATTCCACATTGCGAGGGAGGAGGACGCTCATTCTTCTCTTTTCAAAAGACGACAGACCATTTCCTTCTGTTCTCTGACATTTATGAATAATTAAGTTCACAGTCTCCCCCTTTTTTCCCATTGCCCTTCATAATAAGGTGTGCAGAGCTCCTCACGGTTACACTGAGAGTGGCCACATTCATAAATCTCTTCTATTTGGCAAGAATAACTTTAGCTGCCATAATATTGAGTCCCTCTGTGAATCAATGCTGCCATTTATATTATTTCTGTAGTCACTGTACAGATTCTATTTGATCTTTACCTCCAGGTCTTTCTTTTGCTCAGTATTTTGTAGTGTATGAGTATTTAGGGAAGAAATCCTTGCCCAGTTTTGTGTCCCTGATCTCATTATCTTGCATTTTCTCTACAATTTAATTGCATAGGGCACTTATCTTCCTTTGGGCCCATTCTTTCTGAACCATTCTGTCATTTTGCCCTTCTTCCTATTGATTGCTCCTTCCAAGTGTATATACAAGCAACAAACTTCATTATCTTACTGTATGTTCCTCCTTCTAGGTCATAGCAAGTTGCGGTACTGAGCTACGCATTGGTAAAGTGACTTTTTCTTAATATATGAAACTGTGGCACTTTTCCTGCTGGTGTTACAACTAATCCCTTGTTTACAAATTTAGGCCATCATCTATAGGGGTGTTTTAATGTCCTGGCCGAACAAAGATTTGTGAATTTTAAAACTTGAATTCTAGAAACAATTGCTCTCTTGCCATGCTTCTTTTCCTCTCTGCAGCTCCATCTTGCTGCATTGTAGCATGTGGTTTATTTATTATTTCATGGCCTTCTGAAGAAGAAAACTCATCTTTTTTTATTCAGTCAGTGTACCAGGGCCATTCTATTCTTCCACATAACCAGGTATCATCAATAATAGGGAATCAATAGTCACTCTGCAGTCTGCATGTTACCCAGATCCCCACCTTTGAGGAGGCTGACTCCATTTTGAAGGTACAAAAACAAAATGGCCAGACCAGAGTTTGCACTCAAACATCCCTGTATCAAAAGGGATACAGGAGCTTGGGCACATAGAAGCAAGCCTCTTTGAGCCATGCAAATACCTTTTGCAACCCCAGTAAATCAGGGAGAGTCCAGCAGACCAAGAGCCTTCCTAGTCAGAGATGTGACAGGCATATAGTGCTACCTTAGATAATCCAATCAAGTGAGCCTGGATGCTTTTGAGTACCTTTGTACTGTACCCTCCCCATTTTGTGTCTTCCCAGACCTTTTTTGTTGTATGTCTCAATATGCCTACTGCCCCCATCATTCATCTTGATTGCTCTGCTCTGTGGCTTGATTGATCCTTTTGTCCCCAGTGGTCAAAACAAGTTTCAAGCCTACCCTCTCTTGGTGCCAGAGTGGCTGTGCCTGGCTACCCTTTGCCAAAAGATCTCCACTTTGCCCTCCCACCTTTGCACTTCCCTTCCCTTTGCTTCATCTTTTCAATCCTCAGGAGCCCTATAATTACCACTGACTACTGCAGGCTCAAAAGACCTTGAGATGCTGTGTAATGGCTAGTGGCTGAAACAGGGTCTCTGGGCACACTAGTTGTACCCTCTTGTGGGAAAAGGGTACTCATAAACTAACCTTCGGCAAACCATCAGTTGAGTGCTGGTACATAGGCAAGACATAAGACCTCTCGTATAATCAAATTTAACAGGCGATAGCATTGATAATTGTACTGTGACAAGTTATTTGTATCAGTGAAATATAAAATATGCAATTAACTAGCTGTAACCATAACATACATGTCAGAGCTCATGTAGGTTATCCACTTTGCTAGGTGCGTCTGGTTGATTTTCAGACATATTGAGAAGGCTTAGAACTGGATTCTGCACGCTTAATGCATGCAACCTTTACCCTACAAAGTGCTACAGTTCTGCCTAGGAACACATTATGCCACATCAGTAGAAAGATATTAGCAAAGTATACATATATACTCACTCGACATCTCTCCTACAACCTTTTTGCCCTGATTTCCAGTTACTTTAAAACAGCATTATAATTACACTAATAAGAACAATGTCTAATAATACCTATTCAGGTATTTGGCTGACATAATTTTTCGGGGTCATATGATGCCATGAGTTCATTAAAATATTTGTATTGTAAGATTCACTAATGTAATTCACAAACGGAACAAAAAAAATTACAATACAAATTAAAGTGCATATGCATAGCTAATACATTAATTCCGAGAGCCCATCTTGATTTGGCTAAGAGCCTGTCACCCTCTTTCTAGCCTTATTATGACTATTTTAGGTGCTGTAGATGAAGTTGTATGCAATACAGTGGAACTGCAAAACAAATAAATGTGTATTAAGCCAAGGAATGGCCCGCCTATGTTTGCGGCATGTTGTTACACCCATTGGAATGATGGGACTTTCCCAACAGACAAGAAACCTATATGCAGTCTGAAGTGGTACAGTCTAGACAGTTTGTGAAAACTGGGATTTTGTGAACATTTTTATATCTCCGCATTAGAGGTTATACAGTATATGTGTTTCCGTTCAGCCATCTGTCCAGGTTCCATTGTTGCAGCATGTGTATTAAACTTCTTTTGAAGTGGGAACTCCAGTTTGTCATCTTATGCAGATTAGAATTCTGTCTTCAAAGTACTATCAGAAGGTGCCTAGTCCTGGAAATGGTTCATTGAGGGAAATGAAACAGACAACACAGAAACAGTTTGAGAGGTCCCTGATTGTTTTTTCAAGTTGGTGAAAGTTGAGACGTCCCTCGGACACTTGGTAAAATGCCAGCTGGCATGAAGAATAGACTTCTCTCTGTCACACCGCATGGTACAGCAACTTGTACTGTACAGGAATCTGCTGGAACTAGGATGGTGAGGCAGTCAGGGGTGAACTCCAGCAATAGCAGAATAGGAAGCAAGTGTCTGGTCACGTAATGTTCTGTGTACATCTTTGTTTCCATGTGTCACTTTCCTTATTATAGTAGGCTCCACACAGGATCCTTTATTACATGCATCGTCCATTTTTATATTAGACCTAATGAAATGCCTATCATTCTGATAGGCAAGGGACAGTGGAGGGAGGGTCTGCATACTGCAGAGAGCTGTGGTGGAGTGCAACATTGTACATGAAGGCACATTGGTGTACCCCTCTGCAAGATCCTTGTCAATGAACACTGGGCCGTGCAATGTCAGGACTGGAGAATAGCCTTGTCCCCACCACACCACTTTATCCTTCCCCATAGTAGAAGTATGGTAGCCATTCATTTTTATCAGAGAAAGCAAAGGGGCCAGTACTAAGAAACACCCCCTCCCCTCCTAAAAAAAACCCTGCAATAAAATCTTAAGACTTGAAAAGCTTGCAATGGCAGCTGACTTTGGCATTGCCTTAGGGTCACTGGGTGTGAAACCTGCATTGCAGAATACATGTTTTATTCCTGCATCCCAATAGACACAGACATAGACACAAGCAGCAGCTGGACAGCAAACAGTCATGTTGAAAGAATGAGTATTTAAATATTCAGCTCCCATTTTTGAAAATTGCATTGCAATTTTGAAAGCACATTTTCACTTAGGAAAATTAGGCCTTAGAGTCCTGCTGCAGATGACTGACAGAGCCAGCTCCCTGTCAATCTCCTATAGCTCTGAATGCTGATTAATTCCCCATTTAAACTGCATGACTACATTTCACATTGTATGCTCGCATCATGAGGAACAGTAATGTCTCTGCTGGATTTAGTGAGATGCTAAAAGAACTGAAAGAAAGAAAGAAAAAACCAGCAACACCATTTGCAGTGCCTTCTCGGTTACAGGCAGGTTCAGATCTGCACCAAAAGACAATGGGAAAAGGTTTGAAGTCTAAACCTAGGATTTCTGAGCTGTATAATTATGCCAAAGACATTTAGGTACTCGTAATCCAACCTCTTGATCTGTCTTGCATTTAGATATGGGTTGGCTCACCAAAGAAGTGCCTGTATTTATTAAGGCATATTATCATTGTATTCTTCAATTAAATTTTTCTACCTAGAAATCTATGGGCTGTGTAGACATTCTGTCTCTCTGAGGCAGCAGAGGTCGATGAATGTATGGGGGAAGGAAACAGGAACAGTTGTATATGTCCACTTTAGCCCTACTTACATGCTGTACAAGTCACTGGTGATGATGGTGCTGTTGGTGAATAAACAGTTACTTTGACGTAATTTGGTGGTGATGAAGGTGCTATTTATATCATCTCATTTGAGATTATTATACATGACTGCAGTGTTTTTGGTGTATAAACAGTTACTTTGACATAATTTACCTAGTGACTCTTTCGAGACTGACAGAATCCGAATAGATATTGTTGTTAATGTTAATAGTACAGTAATAATAAATATTTATATACTGCTATATAACAAAAAGTTCATGAAGCAGTTGACATAGCAAAATAAATGATGGTTCCCTATCTCAGAAGACTCACAATTCCCCCCCAAATAAAATAAAAAAACCACACCCAAAGATTTTAATACCTTTTATTAATACTGTACAGGGACACCACTGAAGGAGAGAGGGGTTTGTCCTCCACTCCAGGGATGGAGTGGAGGACATCAGGGGTAGGTCAGATATGGAACTGGCTGAGGGCCCATGTCCATCAGAGGTCCTAACCCGGAGGGGTTAGCCAGGGCAGGCTAACCCATGATTCCTAAGTACCACTGGAAGTGGTAGTGCCCAACGCACTATCATCACGGGCTGAGTGGCAGTCACATGCAGTGGTGTACTCAGCCCTCCCAGCGCCTGGGGGGCAGGGGTTGAAGCGCCCCCATCGCTCCGCGCCCCCCCAAGCAGCCGGGCTCGGGGCTGAGTAACGCGCCACCGGACCGGAGCCCCCAGAAGCAGCGCGCCCCTCAGAAGCGTCACCGGCTTCAGGAGGCTCCGCTCCGAAGCCGAGAGAAGCGCTACTCCAAGCGACCACTCAGCTTGGCGGTCAGGGCCTTCTGAGAAGGTTCTGTGTGTCGAAGCGCCTTTTACTCCCTTTCGCTCATGCGCAGAACCTTTCTGAGGGCAAACGGGCTGCCCGTTTGCCCTCAGAAAGGTTCTGCGCATGCGCGAAATGGAGTAAAAGGCACTTCGACACGCAGAACCTTCTCAGAAGGCCCGGACCGCCGAGCTGAGCGGTCGCTCGGAGTAGCGCTTCTCCTGGCTTCGGAGCGGAGCCTCCTGAAACCGGTGACGCTTCCGAGGGGCGCGCCAGCTGGGCTCCGGTGCTGCGCCGCGCTGTGCAGCCCTGAGCCCGACTGCCGCGCCCCCCAGAAGCTCGGCGCTTGGGGTGGAGCACACCTGCTCCCCCCATGTTTGGACGCCACTGGTCACATGGGGGTCCCAGTACAGGACTTCACCCCAGGGCCCCCAGCCACCTGGCACCAGCACTGTACCACACTGTGTGGACCATTTACTTCAGACCATTCTGCAGGAGCACTTCTATTTCTGAGAAATACACCAGTTCCATAGACTGAATGATCACTGCTATCAATGAATCAGCCCATGCACTAAGAATGCCTGCTACACAAGCACATATCTCTTGACTTTAAAAAAACAACAACACATCTCCATGTTTGATCAATGTGGATAGCATTGCTAGAGTTATCATCATGAGGTGTTAAGAAAAAAGTAGCAATTTTTTTTAAAAAACACACACACACTATCATTGCAATTTACTCTTGAATACATCTGGGGCTCTTAAAGTTTTCTGAGCATCTCTCCGCACTATCACCACCACATTTAAATCTAAAATGGTGTCCCTATATTGGTACAAAGTCTGTTGGTGTCAGCATTATATGCAGTGGTACAGCGGTAAATTTTAAAGTTCAGGAATTCATCGTGACACTTCCGTAGCCACATGCCCCACTAAGGCGATACAAAAAAAAAAAAATCAACTTTAAATTTCTTCCTTGGAGTGCTTTCTTCTCCGGCCACAAATTTCTACAAAAAACCATAAGACTGTATGAACAGGCCAAGGCCCATCTAGTCAGAGACCCTGTTTCCCACTGTGACCCACCAGCTGCCTCTGGGAAGCCCACAGCAGGAGAGAAAGCCCCATTTCCCTCTCACCATTGCTCCCCTGCAACTGGTATTCAGAGGCATAGCACCTCTGAAAGTAGAGGTAGCACTTAGCCATCTTGACTAGATAGCATTGATAGATCTCTTATTAATTTGTCCAATCCCCCTTTAAAGCTATCCAAATTAATGGCTATCACCACATTTTGAGGCAATGAATTCCACAAATGAATTATGTGCTGTGTGAAGAAGTAGCACCTTTTGTCTATCCTAAATCTCCTGCCAATCAGTTTCAATGAATGAACCTTGATTCTAGTATTGTGAGACAGGGAGAAAAGCTTCTCTCTTTCTCCTCACCATGCATAATTTTATAAATCTCATCCATGTCCCCTTAAATTGATTTTTCCCCAGCTAAACAGTCCCAAACACTGTAACCTTATGTGAGCCCCCCCAGTGAGACTCAGAAGAGGGGGTGGGCTCCAATTGACAGTGGGGTGGAAGTTCACCCAGGTCCACCAGCTGGGTGACAGTGGCACGATCAATCAGCTGCTGGGTGGCGGCTCAGGTGATCCTTCTGGATGATGGTGGGTGGGAGCAGTTGCCTCCGTGAATGAAAGGGGTAGAAGCACTCAGCAGTGGCGTTGGTCTTTGCCAGTGTTTGGCCAGGCAACGCAGTGGATTTGGCCCTCCTCAGGCTGGGCCCAAGGGAGGTGGAAGAGAAGGGCCAGGAGAAAGGCCAAGAGAAAGGAACAGGACAGGAAAAGAGGAAGTAGGGAAGGAGAAGGAGGAAAGGGCTGCAGGGGAAACCAAGGGGCAAAGGAAGGCAGAGGAAAGGAAGAGGAGAGACATGCACTAGGGTTTCTCAATCGAGTGTGAAGGTTCCCATGGCATGTAACAATTTGCAACGATTTGAGAGTTATGGGATTTTCAGCCATGTAAAGTTGGAATGAAGAAATAAAGTTCTTACTAAAACCAGTGGTCTGTAGAAATTCCTTGAGACGAGGTAGCAGCTGTGAGCGCTAGTATCTTCAGAATTATCCAAAGCAGAACCATCAGTTTGAAGTTATTGCCTGTGGTTCTGCTTTGGATAATCCTGAAGATACTAGCGCTCACAGCTGCTACCTCGTCTCAAGGAATTTCTACAGACCACTGGTTTTAGTAAGAACTTTATTTCTTCATTCCAACTTTACATGGCTGAAAATCCCATAACTCTTAAATCGTTGCAAATGCACTAGGGTTACTGGAAGGAGGCCCAAGGCAGGACCACGGATTCAGCAGCAGAAGGAAGGGCATCTAGTCCCAACTGCTAAACCCCCAAGGGAGAGCCAGGGGGCAACACCTCAGGGAACCAGACCCAATTCTCCAAAGATACGGGGACACCCTGGTGGGGCAGCAGGCAGGTTGGAGCTTGAGCTACCCGGAGACTATATCCAGGACTGCATTATAGGAGGCGTGCCTCCATGTGAGGAGCCCCAGCCAAGGTGGCTGGCTAGGAGGAGGGGTGAAGGGAACCAAAGGGGAAGGAGGAGACGGCCCAATGTTTTTATTTTGCCAGCAATCTAATGGGTGAAATAAAGAGGAAGCTCTAAGGCTTCTAGTGTACTAGCTGGTATGCCACTTGGAATAAGAAAACCCCTGGAGGTGGAGCTCCCCTAATGGGAAGAGGAGGTGGAAATGACACCTTGCCGCAAAGGGAAGGTGCTCCAGCAGTACTCAGATCATTTTGGTTGTCCTCTCTTTTGCACCTTTTCCAGCTCTACAATATTATTCTTGAGGTGCAGCGTCCAGAACTGTACACAGTGTTCCAAATGTGACTGCACCATAGATTTACCATATTGTCCCAAGTATAAGACACACCTGATTATAAGACGCACCCTTAAAGTTTGGTGCTATTAAATTTTTTTAATTAAATCACTGGCATTAAATTGCAACAGCCTGATTATAAGACGCACCCCTAGTTAAAAAACTTAAATTAGGAGAAAAAAGTGAGTCTTATACTCAGACCAATACGGTACATAGGGCCAACATAATACTGTATTAGCAGTCTTATTTTGATCTCTTTCCTAATGACCTCTAGCATGGAATTTGCTTTCATCCCTGCTGCTGCTACACACTGAGTTGACCATGTCACTGAACTATCCACCCCAACTCCTGGATCTCTTCTCTGGTTTGTCACCGACACTCAGCTCAAACCTTATCTGTGTATCTGTGGTTGGGACACTTACCTGACACTTATCAACATTGAACTGCATTTGCCATTTGGCTGCCCATTCACTCAGTCTGGAAAGATCTTTTTGGAGCTCTTCACAAACTGCTTTGGTTTGAACCACCTCAAATAGTTTGGTGTCATCTGCAAACTTGGCCACCTCCCTGTTTACCCCTAATTCCAGAGCATTTATGAACAAGTTAAGAAGCACAAGTCCCAGGACAGATCCTCCGCTATGAAAATTGCCTATTTATTTCAACTCTCTGCTTCCTATTCTTTAACTAGTTACCAGTTCGGAAAAGGACCTGTCCTATTTTCCATGACTGCTAAATTTAGGCAAAAG
Organism: Plestiodon gilberti rubricaudatus; assembly: GCA_026170595.1. Taxonomy (NCBI): domain Eukaryota; kingdom Metazoa; phylum Chordata; class Lepidosauria; order Squamata; family Scincidae; genus Plestiodon; species Plestiodon gilberti. Next base: position 139,730,853 of record JANXHW010000003.1, read on the forward strand.
TCTTTGTCGTGAGACTTTGCCAAAAGTTTTTTGAAAGTCAAAGTCTACAAGTCTACAATGTCAGTTGGATCGCCTGTTGACACTCTATCCCTACCAGCGTCCCGGAATCCAGGCTGGCTTTGACCTAGGACAGACCTGAGCCGCTCCCAGGTGTGCACCGCGGCTGCCCAATGGGGGTCCGGCTTCTGTTGTGTCGTTGACCGGACGTTCCGGAAGCCGGAACCCCATTGGGCAGCCGCGGGAGCCACTTGGGAGCGGCTCGGGTACGCTCTAGGCCAGTGGTTCCCAAACATTTTTGACTCGCGGCTCCCTTGACCTCCCTCGCTGTTAGCTGTGACTCCCCATTACAGTGCATGGAAGAAACAGGCACTCTTTACATGCTCAGAGGCACCCTTTCTTATATGTATGTGTATATGTATGTGTATATTCCCTAAAACGAGCCCTAAAGTGGATTTTCCATGCTTATGCTGAGCAGCAGCTAAGCCAGGAGTGCGCAGGGTGGGGTTGGGATGCTGCCCTCCCTCCATTGGCAGGCCTGGGTAGAGGGCACTGATGTCATCTGTGTTAGTCCTATTCATGGCAAGCGAAACATCAAAGCATGGGAGGGAAGCATTGGTCATGCCTCACCCCAGTTGCATGAGAGAGAAAGAGAGAGAAAGCTAGCTCCTTTTGGTAGCATCTTTGCAAGATGAAAAACAGATTCTTATACTGCCTGGCAATTTCCGGGGGGGGGGGGTTGTCACAGCAAATAGAGTGGGGAACTAACTTAGAGGTGGGTCAGAAAGGAAGAAGGAGAGAAATCCTAATAATTAAACAACCGAACTAAACATAGAAATCAAAGACTGTATGTAAAGCAGAACCTGCTCTGCACCATTTTCAATTGCAGTTCTTGCATTTGTTTTGTGTTTGCTTTATTAAAAACATTCAACAGAAAGAAAATACTTTATTTGCAAACCTGCAATGTCTGAATGAAAATACCTTATCTGCAAGCTTACAATGAGAGAAACGGGATGCTGTCTTGTCTCCAGGAGCTCTCGCTGTCTCCAGCTCAGCTTGAGTACTTAGCGGCTTGTTAATTGTTCTTTAACATAAGATAAGCAAGGGCTTCCCTCACGCTGTGGTTAAAAACAAGACGTGGAAACTGCCTACAAACCTGAAGTGTTTTGAAATTAACTTTGAGTGACCCGATGTGAAGATCCGGGTCTTTGTTTTTGCTCTCTCTCTCTTGCAAGCAAGAATATTTGTTAATTAAAAGACTAACACGCCCCTGGCTGCTTTCGACCTCTGCTCTAGGCCAAAGCCAGCCTTGATTCCGGGACGAATATTCAACAAGACTCCTTCAACAAAGCTCCTTCAACATGCTTCACAATTCTGTGTTTAATTATGCGTTCCACCAATTTACCAGGAGCAGATCTTAAGCTGACAGGCCTGCAATTTCTCAGATCCATACCGTATCCTTTTTTAAACATCAGTGTTACATTGGCTTCCTTCCTGTCCTCTGGCATGGAGGCAGATTTAAATAAGTTACATTTTTTTTAAAGATCAGCAATTTCGCATTTGAGTTCCTTAAGAACTCTTGGGTGGATGCCACCTGGGCCCAGTGATTTGTTAATATTAAATTTGTAAATATGCTCTAGAACCACATCCCTTGTCACTTCTATTTGATTCAGTTCATTGGACTCTGTCTTTGAGAAGATCAATTCAGGCATGGATACCTGCCCTACTCCTTCTGTATTGAGGACAGGTGCAAATTATGCATTCAACTTTTCTGCCATCTTCTCTTTTATTCTCTCATTATCCAACAGTCCAACCACCTCCCTGGCAGGCTTCCTGCTTTTGATGTGTATGAAGACGTTTTTATTGTTCACCTTGCTGTTTCTAGTCATATACTCTCATAGTCTCTTTTTGTGTCCTTTTTGGTCAGCTTACATTTCTTTTGCCAGAGTTGATGTGCCTGTTTATTCATCTCATTTGGACAAGACTTCTGTTTTCTGAAGGAAGCCTTCTTGTCTAACATAGTTTCCTTGATTCCATATGTGAGCCATGCTGGCCACGTCCTGGTTGTAGTGGTTCCCTTTCCTGCTAGAGTGAGTAATTGAAGTATATTGTATCCCATTTCTTGGAGTGGGTTGCAGTAGTTTAGAACAAGTTTATAAACATTGAAAGGTGGGATTAAAAAAAATCCAAGTACATATAAAATGTATCAGAGTCACTAGCGTCACTAGACGCGCATCACCCTAGAGTAGAGGGGTGCGCGTCACCCCCCGCCCTAGGTTGACGCCCCCCAACACCCCCTCACCCGCACTCGAGGCGCAGTACATTTTCTGAGGGCAAAGGGCTTCCCATTTGCCCTCAGAAAAGTACTGCGCATGCGCGAAAAATGTAAAACTTTATGTTTTGAACCATCGGGCCTTCAGAAGGCCCTGGAGTGCCGGCGGGGCCGGATGCTCCGAGGCTGGCTCCCTGGCCTCGGAGCCTCTGGAGTCGGGACAGTGACGCACGGGTGACATGCGTCACCCCTTTGGCGCGCGTTACCCCCTGGCGGTCTGCCCCCCTGCCACGCTCCAACGATGCCACTGATCAGAGTGTAATCCTATGTATGTTTATTTAGAAGTTCCAATTACAGTGGTGCCTCGCAAGACAAAATTAATTCGTTCCGTGAGTCATGTTGTCTTGCGAATAATTTTGTCTTGCGAGTCACCTCCCCTGCCGTGCTATTTACTTTTAAGTATTTACAGTACTCACAGTTCCCAGAGCTCCGCTCTAGTAATGCACACCGTTTCTGGAAGGGAAGTTTTATCTCTGCTTTGCCTTTATCTCTGCTGGTGTTAGCTATTTGTCGGGTGATAATCGGTGTGGCCTCGGGCTGTACTGTTTGCAGTCTGCTAACCCTCTTGAATACTTTATTCAAATGGCAAGTGTAGCTGTCGCCTACAGTATCCTCCTGCCGCAGTGCCGGCCAGGCTAAGGGGCGGAGCAGGCACCACTAAATGCACCATTACCTCTCGGCCGTGCAACAGCTGAAGAGGCTTTCCTCGGCGTGAGGGCGGCTCCTGTGTGAGTCAGTAAGAGACTCGAAGCAGGCAGGCAGACAGCCTGTGCTGAGTTGCTGCTGCCGCTTTCGGGCCAAAACGAAGAATGGGTAGGGTCTTAATCAGTACACCTACTAGGATGGGAAGTTTTTCAGGATGGTAGTTTTATCTCTGCTTTGCCTTTATCTCTGCTGGTGTTAGCTATTTGTCGGGTGATAATCGGTGTGGCCTCGGGCTGTACTGTTTGCAGTCTGCTAACCCTCTTGAATACTTTAACATTTGAATAGATTGTGGCTTTAGGAGCTGAGTGTTCCACAAGACGAAATTGTTTTTGCAAGAAAATTTGTCTTGCGAGTCACCAAAAAACTTGCAAAACGCTTTTGTCTTGCGAGTTTTTTGTTGTGCGAGGCATTTGTCTTGTGAGGCATCACTGTACTTATACCACCATTGTGTCTCCTGAGGCCTCTCATTCAGTGAAATGACAGAAGCAAGCTCCCCTCCCTTGGAGCATGAATCTCCCCTCCCTTGGAGCATGATGCAGTTTTACCTTCTCTCCTCCTTCCATGCATCCAACCCCCTCCCCTATCCATCCTCAGCATCTTGGGATGGAGCAGACTGGTACCGCTACTCCTCCTAAGCAAATTATCAGTTTGCCTCTTGCTGAGTCTGATGCTTCTTCTTAGCTCAGGTTCTTTGAAAAAAGTTTGAAAAACAGCATCTGTGTACCCCTGGTGATGCCACTATCCCTGCTGTTGGAAAGCCCCATCACTGGACTCCACTCTGACAACCTCTTGAATACAATTCTGATGCAAATACTACGTGAATTCTGTCACCAGTGTGCCCCTACAACAGTCTCAGTTAAAATAAGGAAATGGCCCGTGTTTTTAATCAAGTTCTTATAAAGAAGTACTGTATATATCTTGGGCATTATACTGTATGATTACCAAGTTCAGCAGGTGGCTGGACAATCACATTCATCCTGCTTGCAGATTGTTTCCTGTAGTATCAACAGCTAAGTTGCCTTTAAACAATAATAGAGGAGCCAAGTCCTTAATGAGGCAACAGGGCATTTCAGCAGCTGTTTTTGACAATGCAGAAGGTGAAACCAAAGAGAAAAATATCAAACCCTCTTGAAAAAGTGGGGTAGCAGCCCTGACTCCCATCCCAGTCCCTATAATACTTTAAATTGATAGAATGGGAGTCATGCAAAAGCCACGTGCACCTGGTTTCCCCCATCTGTTTCCACCCGATCCATTGTGTTACTTTTTTGCCAGCATAAGTGGAAATGAGTGGCTGGAACAGGCCTGCCCCGTGCAAAATAAGGACACTGTGCATTAGGAGAATAAACTGGGCTCATAATGACAAACACATTTTGTTGTAATCCTTTCATCTCCTCCTTTAGCTCCTTTTGTTTCAGCTGCCATAAACACTTGCTGTGAAGTCAGTGTGCTGTTCTGCAAGTATTCCCCCTCCCCTTTTATTTTATTTTTTTTGGTATTCCTCTCATTTCTGTTGAAACATGACACTCAAATTGGAGATAGGAGCAGAGATCAGCAAACCCTGTCAGCTCTTGTCAACCCAGGTGTAACAGTGTGATCTTCTTAAATTGCTGCTAATCTGCCAAAAATCTCTTTTATCTGCAGTCTCCATCACGCTGTTTGCTCACATTTGGTTAACACTTTAAATTTCCCTTTTGGAGGTGTCACTGTTTGCCATTTAGTAACTAAGAAGAACTGTGAGAGCAGCTTAAAGCACATGGATTTGGGAAGCTAGAAAAGCTGATTAGCTATTCAGGGAGAATAATCTTATTGAAAGTAGTAAGAGCTGTATAAAGAATGCTTTTCCCTTTCCCCATAACAATCTTCTAATTATGTTGTCAAGCTTGCTGTCGTGTTCTCCCCCTGTGCCATTAAGGAAACCATTTTCTATGTTAAAAAAGAGATTTCCAGATCGTGATGATGTTTGCTGATTTTTTTTATTGTTTAAAGAATCTGTGTGTATTAAACCAAACATTAAAAAATGATTCATGTGCAGCATAATTATTTGAGATGAGGAGCTCAAGGCAAGGGTGCTGCGGAGAGAGGCGGGGAGGTGTTCATGTGTGTGGATGTGTGCGAGAGAGAAAGAGGCAGAGGGAGGGAGCGCTGGGTGGGATTAGTATTCCACATTAGTGCAAGAGGCTTTCACCTCCATGGCTGGGTTCCGAATCTAGCTGGGACCTTTGTGACTGAAACGCAATCATAAATCGATAGCACAGCCAGGGGTCATAAGCAAGGCCAATAGATATCTGCAGCTGTAGATTTCATAGCAAAACCACACAACATGCCTGGTCAAGAGGCGGATAACAGGGTCAACAGTATGCAAATCTGGGGGCTGCTGGGCGTATTGTGATCAGCAGAGTAACGAGGATGGCAGAATTGGGCATGGGAAGCAGCAGGCAGCCTTAGCCGGGGCAGTTCAGGGACCCCAATGGAACCACTGTACAAAGAAGCAGCAGAAGCACCCAGCTGCACAAACATCCATGCCCAAGGTTTTGTCGCACTCTAGGATCACACTCTTTGAGCAAGGAGCAGGACCCTGGGTTCTGCACAGGAAAAGGCCAAGCATCTTTTGGAGATGGGGGTTCTCATGGCCTCCCTGTACTTTCTATGAGACAAAGTAAACAGGCTGCAATCTGAGGTGATGTTGAGTGAGGCCTAAACCTACCTCTTGCCCCAGACCCTGAGGTCACTGAGGCCCATACAGACCAGAGGTACAGTATATAGGTGCCTGTGAGGTAGGCCCTTTGAATGAACGGAAATAAAAATGACCTTAACCATACTCATATGGTTTCATGCTCTTTCTTAGCAACATAGTCAAACAACAACAACACCAGTACCCAGTTAGTCACAGTTGTGGAAGACAGCCTAGCATGGGTAATGAGTATCTTATCTGTGAGTATCTCTTAACTCTGGCAAAAGTGGAAATAGCAACAGGATGGAAGGCGCTGAGTACTCCAGCCAAAGTGAAAATCATGTGGAAAACACAGACTGTTGTTGCCACGCTACCAAATTGCAAGCATAGTGAGAATTAAAAATAGAAATGAAGTAGGTAGGTCAAGAAATGAAGTAGGCAGGTCCAACCACAGAGGCCAGCTAGGCAATCACAGTGCTACGGGCACCTACTGTACTTTGGTGTTGTAAATGCCTTGGAGAAAGAGTCATCACACACACTTATAGAGGAGGTGCTCAGAGGCAGCTCAGCAATCCGTTGGCTGCTGAGTCATATCCCCTGCATATCCAAGGGCATGAACAAAAGCCTTCCAGGGCATAGACGCTGTTGTAAAGAAGTGGCAGATATGAATCATCATGAACATGAGACTATAGTATCTCAGTAAAACCTAGATCACTAAATGTGTGTTTATTGTGCTGTTCAGCACAATAAGGCATAAGCTGGGGGGGGGAGGGGGAGGGAGAGGAATTCAGTGTCTCGTCCAGCAAAAAAATCTCAGTTCTGTAAGTGGGCACCATTCAAGGAACATCTTTCAATTTCTTTGTATCTCCATAAGCTTCAGTAAAATAGGGATTTGTGTGACTATCTGTGATGTTACTATGTAAAGGCAATTGAATTATGTGATATGACAGATATGATACTGCATGTTCCTTTTTATTTACAGTGTAACGTTTTAAGTTTCAGAGCAGAAATACTGTTTCTCGGCCCTTATTTGTATATTTGTAAACCCACGAGCTTGGATTTCTCTGGTGTATATATATATATATATATATATATATATATATATATATATATATATATATATATATATATATATATATATATATATATATATATATATATATATAAACCACAATAAGGCCCTAATACTAGTCCTTGTCAGTCATACAAACTGTGCATTCAATGAGGGTGCATGGAGGGAGGGCTGAAGCCTGCAAACGTATTTGTTCAGTGAGCTGTGTGCACGACTGGAAAAGGTTATTGTCAGAATGGATTCTTTTCTGTTTATGCCCAAATGAACAGTGCAATCCTATGCAAGTTTACTCAGAAGTCAGAAGGTGTTCAGTGGGAATTGTACTCTAGTTGGTGCTTTTAGCATTGCAGCTTTAGTTTTTAATCTGCTTTTTCCATTATAGTGACACATCCCACACTTTTTCTTACCCAGCAGGTGATATTTGAAATATTTTGGTCCTTCTATATTCTAGCAATACAAGGCTAAGTAGCTACTAACAAATATTGAGCATAGTTGTAATCCTCCAGTCTTTAGAGTGTATTGTACTATAATGGTAGTAAAGCAGTTGGATCCTCCAACCATTAACAATACCCAGTGACTACCTGATTATGTCTAGCTCTTAACACCTCTGTCCACTAAGCCTTGTTCCACAGTGGCCCCACCATAAGGGCATATATGTCCCCAAATGTCTGTAATGTTGCCAGCAAAAGCCTGGACATGATCAGTCCCCCCCCCCCCCCCCAGCTCTTCTGGTTCTAATATCATTTTGAGGTTATCTTGAAATATGCTGCCCGTGTAACATAGGAAAAGAAAAGGAGCCCATGAAACCAAATATAATGTCAATGTGTTCTCTGTTCCTGTGTGGCTAAATCTCTATTTCGTCTTACATAGTTGGTTTCTGTCATTAATGTCAATTGTAGAGATTATTCCCTTTACATTTTTCCTTTCTAAAAAAGTTATATCAACTTTATTAAAAAGTTAGCGACCACATGGCTTTTTCTGGGATATTACTTTTTGATCTGCAGAGGGACTGTACAGAAGACTCCTAATCAGCACATCAAGCTGATATACTGGGGGCATGTATGGAAAAGACATTCATTCTTGCCAGCTTTTCAGCATTTCTGAAAAACTCTGCCTAAGTAAGATTTTAGGAGTAGTGGAAGATCTTTGCTAATCTAGGCAGGAGGCGTAACTAGCCTTGTTGGCGCCCGGTTCAGGGGGGAAATTGTCGCCCCATACAGTAAAGATCGCTGCGGCCAGTAGGCCGCAGCGCGCTCCGGGGAGGGGGGCGCCGCACTCCGGGAGGGGGCGCCGCGCTCCTTGAGGGGGGCGACCTCCGGGAGGGGGGGTGACCCGGCGGGACCCTGCACCGGGCACCCCCCAGCACGAACCTGGCCGGCTTACCTCCTTTCCCAGCGCATGCCACTCACATGGAGCGACGAGCGCTGCTGCTGTCTTCCTTCCTCCTGACAGAGAGAGAGGTCCGTTGGGGTGAGCCCGCCGGCGGCACGAACTTCCACTGAAGGAGTCCGGCGGCGGCGGGGAATTGAAGGCACACACACACTCACTTCAGCGGAAGTGAGTGAGTGTGTGTGTGCCTTCAATTCCCCGCCGCCGCCGGACTCCTTCAGCGGAAGTTCGCACCGCCGGCGGGCTCACCCCAACAGACCTCTCTCTCTGTCAGGAGGAAAGAAGACAGCAGCAGCGCTCGTCGCTCCATGTGAGTGGTGTGTGTGCCATCCCGTCTGCCATGTGCGCCGCCTCGAGTCCGCCTCGAGTCTCTCAAGTCGGACTCGGACTTGAGTCTCTCGAGTCAGACTCGAGAGACTCGGGTCAGACTCGAGAGACTCGGGTCAGACTCGAGTCCGGTGCCAGCACCGCGGCTTTGCCGCGGTGCCCCCGCAGCAGTGGGCGCCTGGTTCAGCTGAACCACATGCGCCACCATAGTTATTTTATTTTATTTTATTTATTTTTCACATTTTTATACCACCCTTCCTCCAAGGAGCTCAGAGTGGTGTACATATTTCCTCCCCTCCTTTTTTTCCTCACAACAACCCTGTGAGGTTGTTACACCTCAGAGGATATGAACAGGGCCGGCCCATCCATGAGGCTGACTGAAGTACAGTACTCCCCCCCCATATCCACTGGGGATATATTCCAGGCCCCTCTGTGGATACTTGAAACTGTGGATAAGAGTGAGCCCCCCTTCCATGGTTTCCTGAGGGGGCCCCGCCCTGCCTCCCCTGCTGGTAGGCATGTTTGCGCCCCCAGCTCTTATTTTTCTTTCAGCAAGCTTTGTTTCTTCCTTAAAACAAACAGAGAAGCAGCCTCCATTGCAGGCAAGTAGAATGAGACTAAGTCCTAGAGAGGCTCTGCAAGGTTTCTGTTAACTTAGTCTCATTCTACTTGCCTGCAATAAGCAGCCAGAGGCTGCTTCTCCTGTTTCTTTAAGGAAGAAACGAAGCTTACTTCGTTAGTAAAAGTAAAAGCCTCCTGGGGGGTTCCCGTGATCCGTGGATAACTGAAACCATGGATAGCGAATCCGTGGATATGGGGGCCCACCTGTAGTTGCCTCAGACAGCAGATTGGTGGGGGGTGCCCATCATCACCTACTTACCTCCAGGTTCCTCCTTCCCCTCCCTGGATTGAAAAGGAAAAGGGGTACAGAGAGGAAGAGGAAATGTGGAGGAGAGTATGGAGCTAGAGCATTGGAGAGTGGGAGAAACATTGGGTAAGGGGGGGCAGTGTTTGGCATGCTGCCTCAGCTGTCAAGAAGTCCTGGACTGGTCCTGGGTATGAGATTGTCAGTATTAAGGAGGTGGTCAGTTTATTTTATTTTTAACTTGCTGAAGTAACCATTGAACTGTCCCCTTCCCGCCCTTGACACACACCCTCTCTGCCCCAGTCCCTGCCTCGTTCTTTCCCCTCCCTGCCCAGTTCTGTCCATGTTTTGCCCACCCCCGCACCAACATACTGATGCCAGGGCATCACTCCCCTGCTCTGCTGTGAGTAGAATGTACACATTGTGGCTGTGGATGAAATGTCACCTACATCACAAAATACATTTTTTTAGCCAGACTTCCTCCTACCAACGTGACTTGTCCATGTCATGGCCCAACCCTGTGGGCTGTTTTTGACAGCAGAACTTGTGTTCCGCCATTGTAAATGGCTCAAAACTGCTATAAATGGTGTACCGCTGCTGAGTGCATCGGAGCCACTGGTGCAAATGGCCAGCAGCTCCACCTGCCCGCCACCCATGGACCCAGCCCATGCCACCAGAGCAAGTGTGGCAGTTTGGGCAGGTTGTGGGAGCTTTGGGGCAGGGTGGGGAGGGCAGGAGCAGGGGGAGATCTTGGCAGGAGTTTTGTACACTGGATCCTATCCTCCTTTCCCAGCCCAGTCTTACCACCTTCCTCTCCTTGGACTTATTCCAGCAAAAGAGCTGACAGGAAAGTAAGTAACAGCCCAGTCCTATCCACCAGTCCATAGCATGCAACCGCTCCAATGGAGCACATGCTGCATACTGTGTTGGGGGACCATCAGAATGCCACAACTGGTCACAGTGAGAGGTAAGAATAAATAACTTTTACTTAACTCCCAGTAGTCTGTCTGATTGCCAGTGGGTCTCCTCAGGCCCACACCAGCTATTTGCTGGTGTAAGTCAGAGGAGAGGAAGGGGGTGGGGCAGGTTGGAAAATCAGGTTTAGGATCCGGCATGTGCCTTTGCTGCCAAGACCCACCCCCTCCAGCCCGCTCCCCATCCCCTGCCCTCTCCACCCCAAACCTCCCACACCTTGTCCCCATGCACCACCTTATCTGCTCTGGTGAATGCCGAGTCCATTGGTGGCAGATGTCTGTGCAGCGCTGTCGGTCATTTGCACTGGTGATTCCGACGCACTTGGCAGCAGCATGTCATTTACGGCAGTGCTGCACCATTTATACCAACAGAACACGGGTTTCACTGTCATAAAGAGCCCATAGGATTGGGCTGTAAGAGTTATTTTTACCTCTCACTGGCCATCTGATCCCCCCCCCCCCCACATACCATGCACCATGCATTTTGTTGACATGACTGCATGCTATGGACTGGTATGGGATAGGATTAGGCTGTCAGTCATCCTATCAAAATGCCATGTTTCAGAAAACAGTTTATTTGCTTCTTCAATGTTTTTGTTCTGGTCAGCTAAGCTGTAGTAAGCATAGACATTTATTGCAGATTCACAAAATACCCACAGTCCAATTTTGTTCTAGCCAAAACGAGACGAAGCCTTATTGTTTTCAGGCAGTGTAAACAAAAGCAGAAGATGCCTTTTCATCTCAAATCAATATCACAGACAGCTTATATAAGGCTTTTCTTCAGCTCATATACTAAATTACTGCATAAAATTATAATTACTCTCCAGTTACTATCATAACCCTTCTTTTCTTTTTTCCTTCCCTCAGAGGATAATTTACCATGCAGAGATAGTGGTAAGAACATAGTTATCAAGAAGTTGTTTGTCAATGGGAAGTTGTGATCTCCGGTTTCTGGCAAATTAGGCAGATTCTTTTAAGTTTCCACATTACAGAAAAAGCAATAAAGAAAGAAATTAGTTTACATTGTAATGTTTTTATTTAACTCTTGTCATTTGGGGTATCATTTTTTCTAATTATATCTCTGTGTAAATCTGTACGGTTTAGGGTGCCTAAATGCTTCGCCTTAGGGATCCCATTTGGACTGCAGCAAGAAGGCAACAATATAAAACTGGTGCATGGAAAGATCCAATTGTGGTACTTTTCCTTGTTAGGTTCATTATGGTCACAATTTACCAGGCTCTCTTTCCCTGCAGTTTGTTGAAAGAAATGGGACTAGAGACCTGCAGTCATAGCTTTGGCTGGTTCTATCAACTCAGTACGTGAACTTCAGCCTTCAACATCCCTGTGGCAAATGGCTGCATCATGCACTTTTCTTCCCTGACTATTATCTCTCCTGGAGCCTTCCTCTTTCATACTCCCTTCTCTGGCTTTCTTGTCAAACTTCCTCACTCTTGGTCCCTCCTCCTTCCATTGGCTTTCTTGCTTGCTTCTCTTGGCCTGATGTCTTCTCAGGTTCTTGGTTCATCCCTGGGGTTAATGGGGAATTAGTAGAAGAGGATCATGGTGGCAGACAGCAGCAGCAGACAGGGTGATGGCCAAGTGGGCAGTGGGCTGATGGAAGCAGCAGATAAGTGTGGGATGTGGGGCACCCCCTGCCAGTTTCCACCTCCTCCTCTCAACCCTCTACGTAAAACAACTTTGCCTTGTCTCAAGAGCAAGCCAGCCCTGTGCATGCTATTTCTGTACTTTGCCTGGGTTCTGTTCCCTCCTTCTTAAGTTAAGAGGTGATTGTGATTGTACAAATTTGACCCTGAGCCAGAGGAAATCATGAGTGAGCAGAGCTGTGCAGTTGGGGTTGGGGCACTTTTGCAGATAGCACCACCAGTAGTCATGTTTATTGATATTATGCAGCAGAGCAGGTAACGATCCCTGAGCCAGGGGTCAGGACCCTGCCCACAGTTCTTCCCATAGATAGCTGGCTCTAAGAATACTGACCTACCTTGCTTGGCTATTGTAAGGATTACTGAGATAGTGTACATAGGGTGCTTCAAATATACAAAAGCATTTTCTAAATGCTCAGTGTTATTATTCCTTCCAGATGTTCACCTGTTGGTTTCATTGGTTATTGCTAGGAGGATAGTTTCACCAGCAAATTACATTTGTTACGCAGTTACCTGGATCATGGCCCCAAATTCTCTCATACATCCCCCACTTGTCTTCCGAATTCAGCTCCAGTGCTGCAAGTGATGATGATGATGCAACTGGTGGCATTTTACCTTCTGCTGCAAATATTTCTGCACTTCTGCTGTGTTTGCTGCTGGGATGGGTGGGACCTTGTGCCTGGTAGCCGTCACTTTCAGGTGGATATCCAAGGTCATTTTCAAATCTCATCTCCAGGCTAGAATTGGCCTTGCACATTGGAGCTTTTAAAGCAGGGGTGGTCAAACTGTGGCTCCTGAGCCACATGCAGCTCTTTGACCTATAATGTCCGTCTCTCGGAAATACGTTGGCTGAGCTACTTTTTGCATCACAATTACCGTAATATAAAAGGTAAATAAGACATTTTCAAGCTTTATAATTATTTACCAGGTATAAACTGAGAGTTCACTGGATTCAAACATAAGTTTAATGTTCATGGTGAGTAAATCTATTTAAGAATTTAAATGCTTCTTAAATATTGCTGCTCTCAAACATCTGAAATTTATCGTAGGTGGCTTTTACATCAAGCAAGTTTGGCCAGCTCTGTTCTAAAGCTTTAATTGAATGATTTGGCTTTTTTCTCTCCCAGAAAGCCTAGCGACATGCATGAGAGAATCAATGACTGATTTGGGCAAAAGTGAATTAGTTGCCTTGCTAATTGCCATGCCCAGAATCTGTACACTGGGTATTATACAATCCGTTTCAATGTAATTTTCTAAACTACTAGTTCCGATACATTTTATTGCTAGGTCACTCCACTGGTTCACCCTCCTTTTCATGCCTCCCCTTCACTATTAGTGGCTTGGCACTCTTCCTTTTCAGGGAGCTTATCTCCTGCATGTCATGCTGTGGTACTGACTGTCCTTTGCTCTCTGCTGGTCCTTTTAAAATACTTTCACCTCTAATGTGTGCTGCCTCTGTGACCTAAGCTGCATTTCAAAGCGTGCACCTTTATAGTGCTCTCATGTGCACCTCCACAACCCAGTGCTCATTTTGTTGAATGCCTGTATTACAGTAATTTCCAAACATTTCATGGGCCGGTTGATAGGGAAGGATTCCTTTCATGTATTTATTGGAGTGGTCAGGCTAATCATGTATTACTTATTAAAACCCCTCAGTGTCACATAGGGTATTTTCCACAACAAAATTAGGTTTCTTTGCTACAAAACAGTTATTTAACTGCAGAACGGGAGAGCAGAAGCTAAGCTGAGGTCTAGTTACTAGACAGAGTAAATGCTTCATATCCAAATCCTTATTCAAATCATATTCAAGTCCAGGCTCTTTTTAAGAGATGATAGCACAAGCTAATCACAGTAGTAAGACCAGTACAGTGTGTGAAAAATAGCCAGAGTGAACACAACTTTAATCTTCTTGAACTCTCATGGCATGTTTCTACCAGGAACACACAAACGTCCCTGTCTGTTTTTCCCCATCTCATGCATACATTCTTAGCCCTCTCCTCAGCCAGCTCTCCAAATCTGAATTTGTAGAACTCATCGAACATTAGAGCTAAAAGGTGCCTTGGAGGTCATCTAGTCCACCCCCCACTCAGTGCAAGCAACTGCTACAGAATCCCTAACTGTTTAGTTCAACTCCACTGCATCCCAAGCACATTGACTCCCTAGCCATTCTTGCCCCTAGACAAGACCATAAGAATTTTCCAGTGTTCCAAAGTAAATTTCTACTTCCTTAATATCAGGTTTATTTGTTTTCAGCTTTCCATAACTGATCCTTCCCCATCAGTATTTAGAATTAACATTCTGTGACATCACAGCAGCTCAGTGATGTCATAGAATGGACAAAAAGGAATTTTCAGATAGGCAACAATGATGACCAATGTTTATCCTATTATATCTAAAATAGCTAAATATTTTTGTGCAAATACAGATAACCATTTAACAAATCTTAAACTTGAGCGCCATGGAAACAGCATTTAGAAAGAAGAAATTACAGCACGTGTTTCCCCCACCTTCTCAGTTGATGTTTTTGATAATAAAAATACCAAATCTGTAATCTGTGAATAGCATGGCTAGGTTTCAAAAACTCTTTCCATCTGGTTACTGCAGATGAGGTATTTTTATTTATATAAGTAATTCAATTAATCTTTGAGGGGAAAATATCTAGTTAGATGCATGTAAACATACTGGTTAGGCAGTACATCTTCATTTCTTCCACTTCAGTGAATGAAACTGTGGAGAAAAGACTATAAAAATTGCACCAAAGAGCTTTATTCTCTTTTTATTGCCTGTCAAATTATTGCTGTGACACCCATAGTTGGTGGTGAAACATTGTGATCCACTGCTAGCAATGAAACACAGAGTGTAAGTTTCTTATTCAGTTTAGGTAATGTACCATAAAACATTGCATGAAAACACTAATTTTCTCAATATATATTAGTAGACACCGTGTTTACCAACGAGGAGGGAAGATGTTTTTAAACATAGTTTGTTCCGATGAAGGCTTGGCTAGGCTTTACTTCCCCATTCAGTCATTAGCATTGCAATGGTAAGTAGGTCACCCAAATCCTCAAGGGGACGCTGGTTGCAGCCCTGTCCAAGGTACTAGCCAACTCTGTTTTTTATGCATCACAACAGCCAACATTTGGGAGGCTTTATAGGCCTTTTACTTGCTAAGTTGTGAGCAAAGTTTCTTTAACAAGCTGTATAGTAGTGGATATTAGGTCAGACTCACGTTCCAGCATTTCAGTCTATCAATGGCAAGTGAAACTGCAGAGGTTCTTTATTAATATTATTAATAATAATAATAATAATAATAATAATAATAATAATAATAACAACAACCAGTATTTATATACCACCTTTTCTTTGGTCATCGGATTTCTCCTCTCACTTTAATTCAAAGGCGGTTTACACAGGCAGGCTTTCTAAACACCAAGGGTTTTTTACAATACAATAATACATTCTAATCTTTCATAGAACCCTTCATTCTAGATGGTTTCTTTAACAGTCCAGCCTCTCTCTGGCGTCCGCCTCATCACGCTTCAACTGACAGGCAGCCTTGACTCCCACTCAAGTGTAGCTGCAGCTTCTCTCCCTCAGAGACTCTGCAGCTCAACAGCTCAGCATGCCGACAGCTCTCCGACAGACATGGATACTTCTGACCATCCCAAACGGCCATCCTTCAGATCTTCAGGCATATGAGACAGCCACTCTACCAACTGAGCCAGACCTCCTGTTCTTTATAGAGCAATGTACCTTGGGACACCAAAGAAGCAAAGTGACTAGCAAATGGATAGACTCAAACCTTAGCCCTTGACTAGATGTTGCCAGCCATTCTTGGTTCCAGAGCACTTTGGTTTTCTGAGATCAGTACATTTTGAGCATCAGAGTCAGAGTGCCTCTGGGCCTTACGGCAGGCACAATCATTCAAATATGCACAAGTCTGCAAGGCCCTCATGATTGTGGTGGTTGCACTGCTGCTGTGATATCCACTTGGTTTGTGGATGGCTCCCAGTGTCAAAGGAGACACACAGAGAACAAGTCCTCACTGGATTGCATTCTAAAACGCCTGTGCATGGGAGGGGGGGCATTCATCTTGTCAGGAGGCGTTCTGAATATGCCTAAATATTAGGAACATTAGAAACATTCAACAAATTAAACAACCAAACACAACTCAACACTTATTTAAAACCAACTCACAGGTCATTCTGTCACAGTTGCCTAGAAAGGCAGCCCAGACATGGTAGTAACTCAATGAGCTCATCTGGAACAGTTTGACGCCTTAGATCACACAGGATTCTGTTTTCATGTTTCTTTGTGTCATAGTTTTATTAGGGAAGCTGGCAATTTGGGACATCCTCTTATTATTGCGAATTCAGTCCTTATTACCTAAGCAACATGCTTAATTAGTGCAATTTTTAGAGCAGCCATTTGCCTTGCGTGGATCTTGTAAACATCAGAAAGGGCATTTGTTCAAGGTTTTGACTGCCACTGTCATTTCAAAGTCCTATTAAAAGCATGGGAATGAGCCAGGCCTTTTATCTTACACTAATAAATCTCTACTCATATAGAAATGAGCATGGATCAACCTAGGCCTGTAGCTGGTAGCTCCTTCATGGGCTCTAACACCTGGCAAAATTATTCATTAATTCAACAAGCCCATTTAAAAGCAGCAGTTCAAAGGCCCAGTGAATTGTAGAAGAAGGTGAACAGAACTGAAGGGCACTTCAGCTGCAGCAGTGTCAGAGTTTAGACAGAACACCATTTCCTGTGAGATGAAGGGGCTTGCAGAGTGATCTATCATGAGGCTTTTCTCTTTCAGAGACTTCTTCAAGCCAGTATGTGATAAGACCAATAGTTTGACACTAATTGAATTCCATTCACTAGGTGTTGGGAAAGAAGCCTTCGATACATCAATGTATCGCCCCCAACGCCCATCCGTTTTCTTTTTAAAATGGGTGGAATGTACAGAAAAAAATGTTTTAGCAAACCAGCTAAACCACTAAAAAAACTGGTCCTGATCCAGTGACTACTGTATGCAACAACTAGTGCCCCCTTGATGGTGATGCCCTTCCAGATCTGCATCTGCATCACCAGTGAGCATGGTTTGGCATGTTCTATGGCCCTTGAAATGGCTCTGACCTTAACATGCCTCCAAGACTGCCTTCTCTTCCTTTTACCTTCGTAACCACTAAGATGAACTGAAAATGCCTTCTTTTCTATAATATCTGTGTGCCAAGTTCAAACACAAAGGGTTCCAAGGCACATGGCCTCCTGTTCCCACTAAATGAGCTGATGCTGCAGAGCAGGCATGTCAAGAGCAAAGCCTGGAGAAGGGACAGGCTTCTGTTGATCCTTATCAAGAGCCTTATGCTGATCATCACTGTGGATGCAGCCAGCCATGCACACCCATGCAGCGGGAATGAATTGTGCTCAAAGACTGCATCACCTTTTGCTCTGCTCCTTTTGCCTTTCATGTTGACATATGTGGTGAGGCAATAAGATAGGGATTAATACAGGGTCAACAATACTCATTCTCACTCCTCGTTTGTAACACTGGGTCAGCCTCAAGAAAGAGAAAGTGGCATGTCATTGTTGTGATTATATGCACATGCACATACAAATTCAGTTTCCCAGTTGTCTTGTTTGCATATTTTTAACTTTCAGAGACGAGGAATGAAAACTGAGATTGTAAAGCAGAAGCTCCTCGATTGTAGTTCATGTGCTCTAGTTTTTGTGCCACTAGTAAAATATAAATCCCACTGAAATCTTTGTGGTTTCAACACTAACTCAAGCAAAGTCAGCATTTCACTTATATTATAATCATCTGTTTATAGAACGATAATACTATTGGCCGTCTAACACAACTGATGAAGAGCGATGCATACAAAAAACCATATCACAATAAATCCCTTAGAGCCACAACACATCTTACAAAGTAATATGCACTGCAACTGTAAAGATGCATAATTGTGACAATTCCATACATTGGTGGTGTTTTTTATGTTTTAAACTGTGTGTGCATTTGTTGTACATACTCTGGGAGGCCATCATGAATTTCAACTTCTCAGTATGGGCATATATAGTGAACATTACTGTATATGCATTAACACAGAGATGATGTGCAAGTAGGTTGTTGGGTTTATTTTAATATTTCTTGAACCTTAGGGGGTTCAAATATGCAGAGTTTGCAAACGAAGAATACCTTATTGTTATTTAACCAGTAGAGTTAATCCCAGCACCCAGGCTAGCTAGCTATCATTAGCATTGAAATGAGAGACGGAGTCTGGGGCTTGTATAGTAGAAAAGAAAAATAGTTTTACTTACAGATCAGCATTCATAAGTTACATGCATCTAGTTGTGACTAGAGGTAATCTATACATTAGTGGTCAGTATGCCCCTACAGCTGGCACACCCATGTGGAGAAGATGGCTTCCAGGCGAGGAGCCTGGAGAAACACGTCCTCCCCCTTGTAGGCAGATGCGAAGAAGAGAGAGACCCATGTGGTCAGAGAAAGGATGTTGGGAAAGGTCAGGGTCACGCCCCTTCCAGGTCAGACAGGAGGAGTCAGGTGAAGGTCCTTGCAGGTGACCAAAAAAAACCACACACCACCCTCCCAGGTCCTAGCAGCCAAAATACTGCTTATCTTCAACACCCCTTCTCAGTCTTTTTGGGTGCTCACTTAGTCTACGAGGCCAGTTTGCTTTCGTAGGCTCTGAAATCGGTCTCTTGGTAAAGGTTTCGTTAACATGTCTGCTAGCATGTTCTGCATTGGACAGTAGTCCAGTCTGATGAGACCTTTCTTGTGTTCATCACGCACAATATGATACTTCAAGTCAATGTGCTTTGTGCGTGCATTGTGGCCCTCTGATTTTATCATCTTAATACAACCTTGGTTATCTTCCATAACCTGTATGGGCCTTGGTACTTCTATACCCATGTCCTGCATCAATTGGCACAGCCATATTACCTCTCTGCATGCCTCAGATGCAGCCACGTATTCAGCCTCTGTGGTAGATAAAGCAACAGTTATTTGTTTCCTGCTTGCCCAGCTAATAGCCCCATCACCATACATAAACAAAAGTCCACTTCTTGATTTGCGGTCTATGGGATCTTCACTCCAGTCAGAGTCTGTAAAACAAATCCAGTCTTGGGTCATCACAACTTGGCAGTTTTAGTTTGTAGTCTGCAGTCCCTTTCAAATATTTGATCACTCTCAGCACTGCATCCCAGTCTCCATACGCTGGGGCGCTGGTTCTTCTGCTTAAGATGCCGACTGCAGCTGCGATATCAGGTCGCGTAGTTTTTGAAAGATACAAAAGTTTGCCTATTAATTCTCTATACCTGTTATCTGGAGGCAACGGTTCACCTCCTCCTTGTTTGAAGTAGTCAGTCTCCATTGGCGTGGCAACTGCATACCCATCCTTGAGGCCAGCAGATTCAACTATTTCCAAAGTCTTTGTCCTCTGGCTTAGAAGATAGCTCCCATCTGCGTCCTTCTGGATCTCAATTCCCAAGTAGAATTTTGCATCTCCCAGCTCCTTGAGTTCCACTTCTCTGCTGAGATGCTTCACTACATTTTTATAATCCTGCTCATTATAATAACAAAGAATTAAATCATCAACATAAATTAATACATACATCCATTCACCATTCTTTTGTTTTGTATACAAACACTGGTCAGCGCCACCCTGCTTAAAACCTTGCTGTTTAAGCATCTGGTCCAGCTTTTCATTCCAAGCCCTTGCAGCTTGTTTGAGTCCATACAAACCTTTCTGCAGTTTACATACATGGTGTAGGTATTTACTGTCTTTGAAACCCTCTGGTTGTTCCATGTAAATTTCTTCTTTTATTTGTCCATACAAAAATGCAGTCTTCACATCAAGATGCTTGACTTTCATTTGTTTGGAAGCTGCAATGCTTAAAAGCAGTCTTAAAGTAGTATGTTCCACGACAGGTGCGAAAGTCTCGTCGTAATCCTCCCCATATTTTTGAGAATAGCCTTTGGCAACGAGCCTTGCTTTGTAACGTTCAATATCCCCTTCTGAATCTTGCTTTGCCTTGAATACCCACTTGCACCCTATAGCCTTTTTCCCAGGGGGCAATGTGGTTAGTGTCCATGTCTTATTGGTTTGTAGTGCATGCATTTCCTCTTTTGCAGCATCTGTCCACTTACGTGCTTCGTCTGTGGGCATCCTTTGAAGATCTTTCCACGACTCTGGCTCACGTTGTGGCGACGACCTTGCGAGGTAGGACACTCCAAAGTGAGCAGGTGGTACACCTTTGTTGTCACGGGTTGAGCGTCTGGGTTCTGGCATTGGAACCTGGTCTGCTGTACCTGCTGTATCAGCAACGTCTGGCTCTGCGTCAGTTCCCTCAGCTATCTCCCCTTCTGTTGGTGTACTGCTTGTGTCCTCCTCTGGTATGGATTCCTCCTCTGGTATGGATTCCGTTGGTTCACTGTAGTGACAAATTGGCACATACACAACCTCTGCACTTTCATCTGGTAAATCATTAGTAGGGATTTGACATTCATTAGTCTTTACACTCTCATCAAAGTACAATGCATGACGTATGCTTACTTTCCCAGTATGTGGATCCAAAATTCTGTACCCTTTAGACCCTGGTGCGTATCCCACAAAAATACCTTCTTCAGCTGAGAGAAAGAATCGCACAAAAGGGGCATCAAAAACTCCCTTTGAACTGTGGCATGGGAGAGCACCAAGCATGAACCACATCAAAGTATTTGGGAGCAAAGTTTATACATATATTCCCAGAGAGAAGAGATCCAAACTAGACCTGAGGGTCTAGTTTGGATCTCTTCTCTCTGGGAATATATGTATAAACTTTGCTCCCAAATACTTTGATGTGGTTCATGCTTGGTGCTCTCCCATGCCACAGTTCAAAGGGAGTTTTTGATGCCCCTTTTGTGATAAGTCTGTTTTGTAGGTAGTTTGCAGTCAGTGCTGCTTCTCCCCAAAAGCGATTGGGCAACTTTGCATCAGATAGCATACATCTGATCATCTCTAGGAGAGTGTGATTCTTTCTCTCAGCCACACCATTCTGCTCTGGAGTGTAGGGCACAGTGCATATGTGTTGTATCCCTTCCTCTCGCAGGAATGCCTGTGTGAGATGTGAAACGTACTCACCGCCGTTATCTGTCATCAGTGTTTTCGGCTTTCTATTGAAACGGTTCTTTACTGCTGCCACATAGCTCCTGAGCATGTCATGAGCTTCACTTTTGTCCTTCAGCAAATATATCACTGAGTACCTGGAAAAATAATCTATTAGAGTCATTATGTATCTATTACCTTCTGTGCAGGCCACTGGGAGCATACACAGGTCACTGTGAACCAGGTCCAGTATTTCAGTTGATCTGCTTTCCGTTCTCTGTGGAAAACTGGGTCTTACACCCTTGGCTTTAATGCAGTGCACACATTTTTCTTGGTGATTAGTGCATGGTGTTACCTTCAAATCCTTTGTGAGATTCCTCTTCTCCAGATCCATGATTGCAGTGGGGTCACGATACCCTAGCCTTCGATGCCATAGATCCAGACACGGACCTCTACAGCTCTCCTTTGCAGACATGGCTTGTTCACCTGCAACATCTAAACAATATACACCTGCACGCTCAGTTCCCTGAGCCACCAATACATCATCTTTAGTGATAATGCACTTTCCTTCAAAGAATGTAATTTTGTATCCCTTTTTCTCCATGACGGAGATACTTATCATGTTTGCATCCAATCCTGGAACATACAAGACATTGGTTAGTAAATTGTTATTACATTTATCATTGGCAAGACAATTCAGCCTTCCTTGCCCTTTTCCTTGAATCTCTAAACTCTGTCCATTGGCTACAGTCATTTTTCCATCAATGTTCTGGTCCAGTTGCTGGAAAAAGGTTGGTTGTGACGTACAATGCGCGGTAGCACCCGAGTCCAGAATCCAAGACATTTGACTATGGCCTGTCAGACTGTATGATTTCTCCTCTATAGCCAGCATGCTGAAAGAATTTTGTTGATCCCTTTTTCCGTCTGGCAGCTTTGGGCAAAAATGGCCCCCCTTATCTCCTATCTCTCAGCAGGATTCCGAGCTAGGTGAGAATTCTTGGCTGGTCTGGAACAAAATTTTGCATAATGTCCCCAATCCCCACAATTGAAACAGGTTTTGCCAGTTTCTTGGGTAGTTTCATTGTCTTTGCCTTTTGTCATGCAAATAGAGCCAGTCTGAGTTTTCTCGGGTCTGGGATCTAGATAAGATTTACATTCAGTACGCAGTGCAGCAAGCGCTCTTTTAAAATCTATTTGTGTATTGGACATCCCAGTAATAAAACTTCCAAAAACTTTTTCATCAAGAGAAGCCAGTAAAAATCCTACTTTCTGATTATTATTCGTGCGGAAACCTGTTAGTTCCAAATCCTGGAGAATTTGAACCAATTTGTTGCAATGCTCTTGGCACTGATCTTTGCTGGTCAGTTTAAGCCAGCAGAGGCTCCTAATCAGGTTTGTCTCATCTTTAGTGCCTGTTTTAGCAAATACTTCAGACAAATTTTCAAGCATTTTCTTAGCTGTATTTGCATCTGCTACATGACACTTTTGATCTGGCTTTAATCCTTTGTAAATTATGGATTTTGCTCTAGCATCAGCTCTGCTCCATACTACAAATTCATCCACTTCATCAGGAGCATCTTCGTTCAGCACGTGTGAGATTCCAAGCGCATCTAAAGTAATCTCAAGTTCACGCTTCCATTGCTGAAACATCCTTGGGTCTAATTTCTCCACAGCCTCATAAAACATTCCTCCTTCTCTGCCTGCCATTGTTATTTAATTTCTTGTGTGGTCAGGCAAACAAAAAAAAATAGATAGCATTCAAGTCTAGCCTTTAAAACTTGGGTGAGGGTAAAACAAAACTCAAAAATCCAAAATTCCAAAACGTACAAAAAACTCTCAGGTTAATTTAAGGTTTCTTATTGCGTAATTCCTGGGCCCATAACCTCTGTTGGGTTTATTTTAATATTTCTTGAACCTTAGGGGGTTCAAATATGCAGAGTTTGCAAACGAAGAATACCTTATTGTTATTTAACCAGTAGAGTTAATCCCAGCACCCAGGCTAGCTAGCTATCATTAGCATTGAAATGAGAGACGGAGTCTGAGGCTTGTATAGTAGAAAAGAAAAACAGTTTTACTTACAGATCAGCATTCATAAGTTACATGCATCTAGTTGTGACTAGAGGTAATCTATACATTAGTGGTCAGTATGCCCCTACAGCTGGCACACCCATGTGGAGAAGATGGCTTCCAGGCGAGGAGCCTGGAGAAACACGTTCTCCCCCTTGTAGGCAGATGCGAAGAAGAGAGAGACCCATGTGGTCAGAGAAAGGATGTTGGGAAAGGTCAGGGTCACGCTCCTTCCAGGTCAGACAGGAGGAGTCAGGTGAAGGTCCTTGCAGGTGACCAAAAACACACACACACCACCCTCCCAGGTCCTAGCAGCCAAAATACTGCTTATCTTCAACATAGGTTGCACATTCGTTTTCTTCAACCAACTATGCAGGTAAGAAGTCAGCTGGGTAGTTACTGCTGGCTAGCCAAAAAGAAAAAAAAAAGTAGATGACTGATAGATTTATTGCTGTAGTGCACATCTTAGAAGAGGGAAACACAGTTGAGCAGGGACAGGCTGTTCAGGAGCTGGCCCATCACCTTTGTAGTAGATTCTAGCAGGGCCTCTGAGAGGGGGGTTAAGGGGGTAATTTGTACCCGGGCCCAGGGTGAAAAATGGGTCAAAAGGGGGGCCCTGGAGCAAAAAAGGGGGCCCCAGGAGTCAAATTCATACGTAGGGAAGGGGCTCAAAAGAAACTTTGTACCCCTGATAAAATTCCTCTGAATGGCCCTGGATTCTAGATTCACTTAATGGCCATCCTAGTTAGTAACTGTTACTGCAACACATTTTCAAATGTCAGGTACCAAGCATACAAAACTCTGCATTTACGTGAACATCAGTGGTAAGTTTGTGTGTTGTCTGTGTGGACATTGTCAGATAAAGTGAACTGGAACTCAAGAGTGTTTGTTTTGTGCACCAAATGAAGTGAATTCAGTTTGAATGTCTTTATAATTCTTTCACCACCCCCCAAATATTGGAAATATAATTTAAAAATAATGCTAAAATGGGAATGTTTTTGCTTCACATTAAAAACTCTGCTAACTCAGTTGTGCCTGCTTTTGTGCTGAGTCACGCAAATCATGTTATTGCATGTAGTTGTATTGTGAAAATTATGTTGGGCCAGCTTTACTCTATTTGCTGACAAATTTTAGGAAATCTTTGGATTATGCCAGCCGCATGTTAAGCATAGTTCATTAGAATGCATTCAAAATCCTAGCTGAACTGCTTTTCTTAGATTTTTTCACATTAAACAAAACATAAAGCTTCTACCAATGTCTTTGAATGCTGTGGCAAATAAGGGCCCTGAACCAGCTATGCCCATAGCCATAGGCAACTGCATGAATCTGTCTGCAGATTGTGAAGGCTGGTATTGTAAACTCTGAAAAGAGCAATCACCTGGTGTAGCAGCCCGCACCCTGCCGCCCCTGCCACGCCAAGAAAGAAGTGCCACCGATCAGACGTGTTTTTCCGTGCTGGTTGATGATGTCATCAGCCATTGCCTGTTCCCAGATGCAGTCAGGGATTGCTGATTACAGTTTGCTGGAAGATGGGAGGCAGGGCTGGAGCCAGCCCCAGACAGAACTGGGGGGAGGGAGTGAAAGGAGAGAGAGGGAAGGAAAGAGAAGTGAAAGAGGACGAGGAAGCAAATGGAAGGAGAAAGGTGGGGAAAGGAACAAAAAAGAAGGAAGAGCCAGGAAGGAAGGGAGAAAAAAGGGCAAAGCGGGAAGGAGGAGAAAGAGGACAGGTGGAGGTGGCCAGAGAGAGGAAACCTGGGGAAACCTGGAAGGGGTGGAAGGAGCAGGGGACGAAGGAAGGCAAGAAAGGCTTGGAGTGGTCAGAGAAAGGCTGGGGAGAGGACTAGAATGGGTGGGAGGAGGAGATGTGCTCAGAAAGAGGCAGTACATGACCAATGGCCCTGCCTAAAAAACCCTTAGCTCCATAGTGAGCTGTTGTAGTAGAGGGGTAGTGGGAAGCTGCCAATCTGAGCTGCTCTCCAATTGAGGGCAGGCCAGGCCAGGGGGCAACCCTGAAGGTGTTTACAACCCCAAGGTGCTGGCCAGGTACAACCCAGTCACTGATCTTGCAGAACCCTTTAAACCAGCAAGCGTTTTGGGTGCTACAGAATCCTAGAAGGCCTTTCCTACATTGGAATCTTGGCAGAAGGGTTTCTACCTGACTCCAGGGCACAGCAACATTGGCCAGAAGAACAAGGGTGAAGTAACTCAGCTAGGAGGCACAAGGGGCCCCGTTTCTTTGTTAAACTGTTGCTGGAATAAAATCCTTAAACCTGCCAGGCCTGTTACCTTTGTTTTCCCACCTGCGAGAACCCATATCCTTCCAGAAACCCCTGGATGAAGAGCTGTCCCACCCCCTGGGAGGGAGATGACTCCTGTTTGGCACATGGATTTAGACAATGCTTCTTGTTTAGGATTTCACATGTGTGTCCTAATCCAGTGAAGGGAAACATTTATGTAAACCCAGAAGCCAGATGGAGCAGTAGCATGTATGTAGTATATACGACCCCCAAGACTGCTTCTATGAGCACATCACTCACTCTCACTACATCAGGGTAACAGAGATTTATAGAGGTTCATTAGTTCCAGTTCTTCAAAATTATTCTTACATTCTACTGTACAATATCATAGATTACAAAATATCATCTGTTTGTCCGTGGCTATTTTTTCCCATCTGTTCTAAAATAAAGGAAGCTCAGTTTAAGATCCTCGGCAGGTGGTACATAACCCCAGCAAAGCTTCACTTAATTCATTCAAATTGTAGTATGTTGTGTTGGAAGGGATGTGTACCAAATGGGTGCATTTTGGGTTGGAAGGGATGTGTTAATGGGTTGGAAGGGATGTGTTACCAAATGGGTGCATTTTTCCATCATTGGTGGAAATATACGACCATTCCACAGTTTGAGAATTTGGCAGCTGGTTTGTCAGCAGATATTGCATGAAGAACCAAGTGCAGAGCCCAAGTCCATGCTCCTACATCTACAGGCTGCAATTCTAAGCATACTTGATGCGGGCAAGTTCAATTGATCTCAATAAGACTTCGTTCTCAGTATACCGTATTTCTTCGAGTCTAAGGCGCCATCAATTCTAAGGCGCACCTTTACTTTCAGTACCACCAGCAGGGGAAAAAAAATCCATCGATTGTAAGACTCACCTCCCTTCATTGAATCTACCCACTAAGCACCAACTCTCCCTAGCATGTCTCTTGCAGCTGAGGATGACTGAGTGCGCTGCCTTTGCATAGCATTTCTGGCCCCGCCAGAAAGTGCCATTTCCTTCGTTACCTGGGCTTGGGGGAGCTTCAGGGAGGCCTGCGCAACCCTCTGCAGGCCTCCCTGATCTTCAGTTCGGCGAAAACCAGTGATTTTTGGCCATTTCTGGTTTTCGCGAAAACCGGAAATGGCTGAAAATCACCGTTTTTTGCCGAACTGAAGATCGGGGAGGCCTGCAGAGGGTCGCGCAGGTCTCCCTGAAGCTCCCCCAAGCCCCAGTAAGTAAGAAGATAACATTTTGGGGTGCTTTTTGGAGACCTTCGATTTTAAGACGCACCCCATTTTTTGAAATGCTTAATTGGGAAAAAACATGCATCTTAGAATTGAAGAAACACAGTATATGCATACGATCATACAGAAGTTTTTCTAGATTTCAATAGGAAGGTGAAATTACTGGGACTTACAGTAAATGCAACTCTTTTGGGCTTATTTGTCCCACTTAAGTGATCTGTTTCAGGGGTGAACGTTCCAATGAGGAGCTCCGTATTCATTTCACTGAAGAGAGCAGATGCACAAGGCATTCTTTGGCAAGAGATGTCTGGAAACAGACAGCCTGTGGCCTTGAAGCCCTTCTCGCTAATTCCTGGTGGGTGGGAACTCTCTGTAGTAATACTCAGAGGTGCAGAAAATGTGCTTGGAGACCCTTTCATCTAGTCATAGTTCATATCTATTTTTACAATTAAAATTGTCTAGGTTTTGTGACCATGGTCCATTATACAATTCAATAGTTCAGGGGTGGTCAAACTTGCTTAATGTAAGAGCCACATACGATAAACTTCAGATGTTCGAGTGCCGCAATATTTAAAAAGCATTTAAATTCTTAAATATATTTACTCACCATGAACATTAAACTTATGTTTTAATCCAGTGGACTCTCAGTTTATACCTGGTAAATAATTATAAAGCTTGAAAATGTCTTATTTACCTTTTATATTAATTGTGATGCAAAAAGTAGCTCAACCAACATATTTCCAAGAGCTGCACATTATATGTCAAAGAGCCGCATGTGGCTCAGGAGTCACAGTTTGGCCACCCCTGGAATAGATCATATGCTCCAGAGTTAAGCCTTGAAACAGATCCCAGGTCTGAACTCTATCTGAAATTTAGCCTTGAGCTTGGATCTGGGCTCTCTGTATAAATCCAGTCCATCTATTCATAGAGAACACACAGGGCTATAGCTTGGGTCAAAGATGATTTTGTCTTGTAAAAATCAGACATTGATTTCATTTCCAAAATGTTTGCTCAAAGGTACCACATTTTATTGATTAGCATCAAATAGCTGAATTTACCAGTTCCTATGCTGGCTTCCTGTAGTGTATACACAGAATTGAAAAAGGCATTCACTCCCCCATGGTTTGTTGTTGCTGTTTGAACCAACACATTAATCTCCTCCTTGAGGAAAAGAAACTCTGAAGCTCCCCTTACCAGCCATGCCATTTGCATCTGAACAATACTCTTTAAAAAAAAAGCCACCAAAAGGGAGCCATCCACTCCTTGCCTCCTCTAGGAGAAACTGCCTTATAAGTACACCTTCATAGACAGGGGTGTCACGGGGGGGGGGGGAGACTGCACCAGGTGACACCAAAATGACTTTCTATTCTATTAAATACTCCCATTTGTTACTGGTGGTGCAAAAATGCACCAGTGGTAGAAGATGGGATTTAATGGTTCTGGCTGTGATTTAAGGAAAAGGACCATACTTGTCGGCATGCACAAGGTTCCAGATGACTCCCCTGGGATCTCAAGTAGCTGCAAAGTAGGTAAAGTTATTTCCCTTGTAGGCATTCTCTGCATGCCCTGTCATGTTTTGTAGTCATATTTCCTGGAAGTTGGAGCCTGCTGATATAAGATTACTTGACAGCAGTGGCGTCACTGCAGGGGGAGGGTGGAGCTCTAAGTTCTGCTGAGATCGGAGCCTCCATTACACGGAGGAACGAAGCGGCCCCGCCCCTCTTGCCTTTGGAGCCTTTCAGGGAAGCGAAAGCAACGCGCAGCGCGTTGCTTTCGCTTCCCTGAAAGGCTCCGAAGGCGAGGGGGCGGGGCCACATCGTTCCTCCGTGTAACGGAGGCTCCGATCTCAGCGGAACTTAGAGCTCCACCCTCCCCCTGCAGTGACGCCAGTGCTTGACAGATGCTGTATTCTGTTGTTGGATAAGACAGGAGTGCAGGATTGAGAAGGTTTTGTGTGTTTTTTTTGCCAAGAGGTTAGATTTTGGGGGATTGCCGTAGAGATTCCATTCCTTATGTCTGCTGGAGCCTAGCTAGTCAGTGACCAGTTTGGTGGCTGCTCAATGTTATTGCCCCCATTGAATGCTGGGATCTCTTTGGGAGTTGATGGAGTTTATGTCACTACTATTGCCATTACATTCAGTGATATATGGGAATTAAGATATACGAGTAACGGTACAACAAACATTACTAAGGATTCTGTATGGTCTGGTACGGGAAGAGGCGCATAGGGTGACAACATGAGATCTTGCCCTGGGTGCAGCAAACCCTAGTGACACCTCTAGATCATAAGATCCTTGGAGGAAGGGCAGGAAACAAATGTGAATATTAACAAAATCTATTCACTTTTTCCTGTGTAATTTTTTTCCCCTGATTAAGTATAAAAAAGGGGGCAAGACACATAGCAACCCCAAATAGAATGGACCCATAATTTTTGGCACTTTTCTGTGATATCATAGTTAAATAACTGTAGATATATATATCCTCCCAGGCCAGACGTCGGTCTCAAGCATCTCATCCGTGTTTCCGTCATGAGGGAGCCCCTCCTTAACAGGCTCAGTAATTATTATAATCTTCCACTCTTTTATTGAACTGACAAGCTACTTTGAATATGTGGGGTAAGAACTGAAATGTTTTCCCTTTCTTGATGTTACCATAGGGAAATAATAGCACCAATAGACCCCCACTATCCTACTATTTGCTGTCTGGACTCCTTGGGAATACCAAACAGGAATAATGAAAGAAATTTGTTATCAGTAAAACTGTAGTTCATCTTGATCATTCATTCGCATGAATTATTTTTCACTGTAGGAAAAAAAAATACTCGCTCTGCATAAGAGTAAGTAGTTCAAGGACACTGTACATAATATTTAGTTTCCCTCTATACTGGATCATAAAACCATCATCTATTCACCTTGCCAAACTATGCTCTACCAAAATCAAATACGTGGACTAGTCCTGAGATGAAATACCAGGGCTTATTTTTAGTCTAATAGATGCTAATTTCTTTCCTTCCTTCTATTAAATTCCTATTCTTCTTTGTGTCCTTATATATGAAAGTTCCACTCATAAAAATGTTTTTAAACAACAGGAACTCATACAATACAATCAGGGAGAATTCCCAAGGCTATTTTACAATAACAAGTGACAAATCTTCTGGCCATAATCCCCACAGAATTTTTGATTCTTCTAAATATGCTGTTCAGCCCTCAACACAAAAACCACGTAGTGTGAACAGGGTGCAAGAACACTGCAAATGGGGTTTAAATTGATGCTTTCTTATACAAAACTGTATGGGAGAGATAGCCAAGCTGTGGTTAAAACCATTTCCATTTGCAACCCTGCAAAGGCTTTATCTGCAGAAGGGAAAAAAGCATTTTGTAAGAAAAGCAAAAATGATGACAACTGTAGGGAAAAACAAGATGTACACATACACATAGCTATCTATCTAGATAATTAATCAGTTTAATCTATGTACACTTCTAAAAATAGATGAGAAATACAAGGACAAACAACAGCATTTATTAATATTTTTGTATCACCTAAAATGAGGGCTCTGTATTTAGCTTTGAATCAGAACTGAAGTCAGCTAAAGAATGGCTCTTTGGGTTTATGGTCTGAATTCCAAATAATGCAAACCTAAATTTGGCTTAGTAGCAAAGTGGATAGTTTATTCCTTAAAAAAAATGCCGAACACAAAACCATAACCCCAGGAAGCATTCGAAGAATAAAAATCTGTCCAATGTGGTGAAAAAAGAATGCAGGTCTTCTATTCAAAGTCAAAGATTGTGCACTCTTGCCCAGTGGTGGAGATATGGTTGTGGAGAATAGCTAAGGATAGATGAATACTGAATAATCCATAAGCAAGCAGTAGCACTGAGCAGAAACTGCAAGCTATGTGTCCAAAATAGCAGGCAAGGCATCAGGACCCTGAACAGAATAACAGGCATCTTGAATTAGAGAAATGTTCTAGTGCTGGTCAAAACCCTACTAAGAGCTGAACTACTGCTGCAAGAGTTATGGTCTCTTGGCCTCACCTCCCCGAAGAGCAACTCTTCATTAAAGAGGGGAGTGATTTGATTCTGACATGTACACTTGGCCACTACTAGAAAGTCTCGTGCAATACTCCTTGCCACCTTTGGGACGGATGTGGTTTTGAAAGCAGGATAGCAGAAGTATTTCCAGAAAGGAATTCAAACATGCTTGAAGGGAGAGGATCATCCTGAGGCTAGGTGGTAGAGGAAGTGCATCTTTGGAGGTTCCTGTTTTTCATAATCTGTCAGAGAAAGACCCCATGGCTGCTTTCTAAGATAGTCCAAAGAGAGGGTGTCAAGTCCTTGATGTGCCAAGACTCCATCTCCAGTGCAAAGGTTTCTGAATCAGGGCCACCCACAACAATTGACTGATTGATTTGATTGATTTGATTGAGAACATGAACTGGGTAGACTGGGGTACAATGTCCTTCTGCAAAGCAAGGCCAAGCTGTATGGCTTTGGAACCCTGGGAAAAAGGAAAAACACCGCCAAAACAGTGCCACTTAGTGGGCAGGGAAAGTAGGTAGTTCCTCTGGCTGTGAGGATGGCTACGGAGGCAAGAAGCTGGAAATACCTCATGGAAAACAGACAGAACGAAGTCTCTGTTGGAGGGCACGACTACCACAACAGACACTGTGGACACCTTCAGTGGGGAAGACAATGCCAAGTAAAAGTCTTGTAGAGTGTTCATCGGAAACCATGGCTGACTCCATCGCTCCCAGGAGGTATACATGGCTATGTTCTTCCCCCAGTCTACACCAAGACTGATATGAACACTTGCCTTTGATGAGCAAGGTTTGTTCAGTGCTGCCACCAATGATTCCCTGAAACATCTGAAGACTACTACCAAGGACATGTCAAAGACATTCAGGTTCAAACGGCAAATTTGGGAAAAGGTCAACACCCTGACTTTTGACATTACAATCCTTACTCTGACAGAGCACATCACAGGTACTTTTCAGCATGTGGAGGCAGCAGTTTCAGAGGTGGGGAGAGAGGTAACTTTTTGGCTATTCTGCATCTACTACCCACATTTCCAAGTACCTCAAAGTATATACATAGAAGTAGTAATTGCAGAATCTACCTTTCTAGCTAGGCTGAGTCTCACTAGCATAAGCTCTGTGACAATATTTTATAATAATTCCTCTATATGCCTTCTTCTGAACCACTCTGCCTATGCAGAGAGAAGAGCTATAGCCAGGAAGCTTAGAGAAAGGAGGGGGGATGATTATGCCTAGATTAGGGAACCTACAACGTTTCATCTTTCACTTACTGTATTTCTTCAATTCTAAGACGCATGTTTTTTTCCAATTAAGCATTTCAAAAAATGGGGTGCGTCTTAGAATCGAAGGTCTCCAAAAAGCACCCCAAAATGCTATCTTCTTACTTACTGGGGCTTGGGGGAGCTTCAGGGAGGCCTGCGCAACCCTCTGCTGGCCTCCCTGATCTTCAGTTCGGCAAAACCCGGTGATTTTCAGCCATTTCCAGTTTTCGCGAAAACCAGAAATGGCCAAAAAACGCTGTTTTTCGCCAAACTGAAGATCAGGGAGGCCTGCAGAGGGTTGCGCAGGCCTCCCTGAAGCTCCCCCAAGCCCAGGTAACGAAGGAAATGGCACTTTCTGGCGGGGCCAGAAATGCTATGCAAAGGCAGTGCACTCAGTCATCCTCAGCTGCAGGAGACATGCTGGGGAGAGTTGGTGCTGAGCAGGTAGATTTAATGAAGGGAGGCGAGTCTTACAATTGATGGATTTTTTTCCTTGCTGGTGGTACTGAAAGTAAAGGTGCGCCTTAGAATCGATGGCGCCTTAGAATCGAAGAAATACGGTACCTCTGGACTGCTTACCAGCCTTACCCTGCTTTGAGGAGGCCTCAGTGATATCAGCAGCAGCCATTATTCCAGTTCTACCATTTCAGACTTGTTTGCAGCCTAGCAAACCAACACACACCTCCCACTACTGACTGCCATGTTTAACAGAACTGGAAGCAAAAGGCTGAGCAAGACTGTGAGCATGTTCATGGAAGGTACCACAGCTCTATTGCCCAGAAATTCCCTCCTCCCTGTATGGTTCTTCCTTCCACCATCTTCCAGAGGATCCTTCAACCTTGCAAGAACTGCTGAGGGAGGAGGGGCTGGGGAACTTGCCTTCCACAAGCTTTCCTTGCTCATGGTTCTTTGGTTGCAAGTCTGTGTGTTCAACTAGATTGAAATGATATGGCTTTTTTATTATTTGAAGGAAGATTATTTGTGCGCTTTTTCCCCATTTTGCCTGTTTGAAAGATAATTTTTCTGTGATCTCATAAGAAGGCATTCTTATGGAATTTCACAGAGCAAAGTGCTTTGGATAAGTACATCACCTTGTGGATGTTTAGCCAAATCAAATTGAACCTCTGAACCTTTTAGTGCTGGCTGGTTTAGCAAAAGGGAATTCAAAATGACTGTGAAAGGCTTAGGTGCAGGCATTGTGTCATCTGCCTCTATCCTACATTTGTAGTTTATGTTGCTTTCGCTGCAAGATAAATTGACAACAATCGACTGAACACATGGTTAAATCTGGCCCTTGGATATTAAATTAAGGCTCTTCAGTATTGGGTGGGGTCATCACGGGGTTATATCTGGAGTCAAGGTTGAACACAGTGCTGATGGCCTGCAACTTTTACCAACTGCAGGGCAGTCAGCATTATACAACACTATGTTGTACTAGTATAGCAAACAACAATGGGAAAATGCCTTTAATTTCATTGAAGGATTACCGTATTTCTTCGAGTCTAAGGCGCCATCAATTCTAAGGCGCACCTTAATTTCAGGAACACCAGCAAGGGGGGGGGGGAAACATTGATTGCAAGACGCACCTCCTTCCTTCAAACTCTCCCCAGCTTGCCTGCTGCTCCATTTTGCCGATCCGATTTGACAGAGCTTGGGGGAGCTACCGGGGCTTGGGGGAGCTTCAGGGAGGCCTGTGTGACCCTCTGCAAGCCTCCCCGATCTTCAGTTCGGGGAAAAACGGCGATTTTCGGCCATTTCCGGTTTTCCTGGAAATGGCCGAAAATCGCTGGTTTTTGCTGAACTGAAGATCAGGGTGGCCTGCGCGACCCTCTGCAAGCCTCCCCGATCTTCAGTTTGGAAAAAAACGGCGATTTTCGGCCATTTCCGGTTTTCCTGGAAATGGCCGAAAATCGCTGTTTCTTTGCTGAACTGAAGATCGGGGTGGTCTGCGCGACCCTCTGCAGGCCTCCCCGATCTTCAGTTTGGCGATAAATGACTATTTTCGGGCATTTCCGGTTTTTGCGAAAACCAGAGATGCCCAAAATTGGCTGTTTTTCGCTGAACTGAAGATCGGGGAGGCTTGCAGAGGGTCGCGCAGGCCTCCCCGAAGCCCCCACAAGCCCCAATAAGTAAGGAGGTGGTGTTTTGGGGGTGAAATTTGACACCTTCGATTCTAAGATGCACCCCCTTTTTTTTAATTGCTAAATTTGAAAAAAACATGCGTCTTAGAATTGAAGAAATACAGTAATCTTCTCTATAGCCTCGCTGAAAGTCTCTTTGTAATGATAATAATAATAACAATAATAATTATTATTATTATTTATTTAAGTGAGGTGGCGTTTTTCTGAGTCCATTTTGTGACGGCACACACAGTGAAGAAACCCACATTGGCAGACAGTGTTACAGGTGGAATCTGGGCCCTGAAAGTGAGAGACTTTGGATGCTTGGTTGGTGTTGTCTAGTTGGATGGAAGTGCCTGCTGAACCTCAGCTAATGAGATTTGGGGTGAGGCAGGGGCATTCCTAGGATTTGCGTCACCCGTTGCAGGAGGTCAGTGCATCGCCCCATGATGGACTACCTCCCATGCAGTGGGCAGGGCAATGCATCATCACCCATCCCCATGCCATTGCCCCACCTCCCGCATAATTTAAATTACCATATTATACACACAGCCTAAATGTATGTTTCTAGCCTAAACAGAGGCGTCACTAGGGGAGCCGTGGAAACCACCCAGGGGAGCTGCGAAGTGCCACGGAATCTTCTGAGAAAACAGTGCAATGCCAATCAGCAGGCACCAACATAATGTAATGGGGAGCTGCGGCCAATGGTCACCAATGGTCAAGGGAGTCACAGGTCGAAAATGTTTGGGAAACAC
Organism: Plestiodon gilberti rubricaudatus; assembly: GCA_026170595.1. NCBI lineage: Eukaryota > Metazoa > Chordata > Lepidosauria > Squamata > Scincidae > Plestiodon > Plestiodon gilberti. Next base: position 139,765,693 of record JANXHW010000003.1, read on the forward strand.
TGAGCTACAGTAATAATTGGTGAGCTGCTTTAGCTAGTGTACCAGTCTAAGCATCAAAGGAGACATTAAGCCCATGGTTGGGGCTAGTGTGCTTGTTTTTCAGTCAGTGACTAGCAGATGAATTGGGCCTTGTTGACTGGGACTATGACAAAGTGGAATTGGTTTAACCCTCTGCCCTTGTCAAAGTCCTGTTGCAGACAGACCGCTTCACAACTGCTCTTTGCCCTGGGAAAAGACACCCGGTGCCACTGGCGTCGCTCTACGTGGGGCGGAACGCTAAGTGCCGCCCCACTCTGAACCTCCGTTACAGCTCCACGCGAGGCGGCCCCACCCCCTCGCCTTCAGAGCCATTCGAGGTGGCGAAAACAATGTACAGGGAGCTGTAACGGAGGTTCAGAGTGGGGCGGCACTTAGCGTTCTGCCCCACCTAGAGCGACGCCACTGGTTGGTGCCAATGGGAGCTTTTTTCTACAGGGCAAATAGTAACCAGAGTGTGTGTGGGATCCAATTTGGATCAGGACCATGGTGGGCAGAGAGCTAATCCCCCCTCCACTCACACCATAATCCCAATCCATGATGGCCCAATCTAGCAACTATTTACTGAATAAAAAATAAGCACACAAGCCCCAGTTGCATGCTTAAGGTAATGTCCAGTTTGACTGTTAATGGCCCAATCCTATTTGACTGTTGTGCCAACAGCGCATGGACTCTAGTCACATCTTAAACATGCACTGATGCTGCCACAAGGGCGAAAAGCCAAACCAGGCAAAGCAACACTGGCACAGTACTTCCCAGTTATGTCTCTAGTGTCTATGGAAACAAAGACGCAGCCCATTATCGACAGAGCAACATCCCGACATCAGCATGATGTTGGTGCATCATCACCATGATATCAATGCATCATTGGTATGATGACCCTGTGCCATTGGCACATCTGTATGACATTCATGTGTCATTGCTGTGATGCCAAGCAGTGGTGTCGCTACGCCCCCACGGGGGGCCCACCTGCGACGACGCCCCCACATGACGTGGCGCCACCCCCACGAAATGCAGTGGCGTGATGTCATGCCCCGCCTCCAAACGCCCCCTGCCGTTTTTACTTAATTTTGGAGCCGTTCGGAGCCAAGGGCGGGCAGGAGGGCCGAAACCCGGCCGTTCTGCCTACAAAGAGCCAGCGAGACGTCAAGAAAGCGCTCAAAACGGTGAGTTTGCGCCCTCCTGAGCGCGCGACTTCACCCTTTCAGAGGTCCGCGCCCTGGGGCCCTGGGCACCAAGCCCCCCCCCTGACGATGCTACTGTATAAGGAACCAATCACTGCATACAATCAGCTACAACACTGGTGGCCAAAAGACCAGTGTGAACAGACTGAGCAAGGAGTGGGGGCAGGTGTAAGACTATGTATGCAAGGTGCAAGGGAGTGGCAACAGGATACAGGTATTTTGATGTATTGTGTGCTCCCTGAGGCATCTGGTAGAGCCACTGTGAGATACAGGAAGCTGGTCAAGATGGATTGTTGGCCTGATCCAGCAGGGCTCTTCTTATGTTCTTATACCCTCAAAACCAATGAGTGATCAATGGTAGGATACCCCCTACCAGTCACTAGGAAGGACCAGCACAGTAACAGCTGCCACCACTACCCCCAGCAATAGGGATGTAGCCATAGGCCTCGGTCTGACTTGGTCTGACTCCATGTTCAAGGCCTGACTCCATCTTTGCCCAGCGGTTGAACCTGCCTCCAGCTGGAGCTGCTAATTGGAAGTTTTTGGAAGCCTTCCACTCGCCTTTCTCTCTGCTCTGCCTTTCCTCCCCCCCCCCTTTCCCAAGCAGCTAGTTAGAATGAAATATGACTAGATAAGACACAGGGACGTGGCAGCTGCGTGTAAGAGATGTCTCCTGTACCTAAGATAAGGGGGGCCCACTTGCCCCCTTCGCTTTCAGCTTTGATTCCTTGTTGGAAGATGAGCTGTGGTTACGCATTCACCCGTATGCATATGCAAACATATAAAAATCACACCCTTTCGTTGTTTCCTTTGTTCATCTCTCCTTGGTCTGGAGAGCTTGAACCCCTGCATATTAAAATAAAGTCCTTCTATCTTTCAAGTTTTGTTTGTAATTCCTTTCAGGCAAAAACTCTCAGCCACCTGAAAGCTGACTAGCCACTCAGCGGCGACAGGGAGATACCCCCAAATATGAATATGCAGACACATACACATTCTATAGAAGTTACAGTGGCATTAACAGCAAAGGAGCAAAAGCAAAGAACCACTACTAACAATTAAAGTTAGACAGATAAGAGACTTGACTTACCTTTGCCTTGCATAGATGGCTAATGTGCTTGTCTGTGTGTTTGTTTACTGGGCACTTTTTGACCCCAAGACCTATACTCACTAATCATGGGTACACTTACCATCTGTACCGGAAATTCCAGGACAGTCCGGGAACCAAAGTTGGGGTCCCGGATTTGTTCCGGAACGTTTCCAGGCCGGTGCAAGCCTCCACAGCCCCCACAGCTGCTTCGGGGGCTTTTAAAAATTTAAAACATACCTTTTTTGCTGGCGGTGGCCATCTTGGATCTCATGAAATCTCGCGAGATCCAAGATGGCGGCGCCCAAATCTCATGAGGGCATGAGGCAGTACAGTACTGCCTCATGTGCGCTTATGAGATTTGGGTGCCGCCATCTTGGATCTTGTGAGATTTCGTGAAATCCAAGATGGCCACCGCCAGCAAAAAAGGTAAGTTTTAAATTTTGCTGCTGCTTGCTGCTGCTGGGTGTAGAGGGCGGCTAGAAGGGCTGCAGGGGGCTGCTGCGGGCTGCAGGCTCTTGGGGCCAGCTACTGGGGGCTGCTGATGACAACGGAGGCAGCGATGGCTGGTGGCGAAGATGGTGGCAGAATGGCGGCGGCAGCGGCGGGACAGGACAGGCAAGTCAATTTAATTAATTAATTAAGCTAACTAAAATAAATAAATAAATAAATTTTCGGGCGCCGTTCAGGCAGCTAAAGGACACTTTGCACCAAAAAAAAACATTTTTAAAAATTTATTTACATTATTTATTTATTTATTTATTTAAATAAATAATTGTTGGGGGGGTGGCCTGGTTTAGAACCGGGAAAATCTGGTAAGCCTACTCATGGGAGGGGTTTGCTTGCAAACAGGCCCTAGTTTTATACTCTTATCTAGCTCCTCCCCTTTCCTTCTGACTTATTTGAAAAGGCTGGCTTCCAGGGGATTAGCAGGACAACAGATGCTACTTATAACCCATAGGAACCACTAGCGTGATACCTGCGCTTCGCTATGGGATGTAAATACTTAAATCCATTTTGACTCCAATAAACTTTCCTTTGATTTCAATGAACCATTTAAATGTAGCACAACTACCCCATGTCAGGCAACACCTTGCAGTTATTAAAAGTCATGGTTCCATTGAATGCTAGTTGTCCCCCCTCGCTGTCGTGGGACACGATGGAGAACTCCTCCCAGTTGTCCACCATGTGCCTCACGATTAGCTCACACACCTCCCTAGCCATTAGGTGAGTGTCATACATAAGATAGAAGAGGGACCAAAACAGGCAGACTCCATCTCCTGTGATGGGGACAACTGTGTGAGGCACCATCACCCCATTAACATTTAAAAACTCAATGGCAATACCAACTTAAAAAGCAACAGAGTGACAGCGCAATCCACACTAAATTTAGACAGAGACCAGCAGCCTTCACTCCACCGCCAAAGCGACCCAGCCACCGCCGGAGAAGGTAGGTCTCCCACCAGCAGGTGCAAGGATGGTGAGGGAGGGTGGCGGTTGGCCAAGCTGGCTTGGGAGGGGGTGGGGATGTCGGACGCCACATCCCCATCCCATTTATGGGCTTGGCGGCCATTCGCATCGGACTTATGCTAGCTCTCGAGCTGGCTGAAATTCAAGGAGGCCACTACAGGCCGGCCAGCCTAACATCTGTTCCAGGGAAGATGGTGGAAAGTCTCATTAAAGATAAAATCTTAAAACACATAGAAGAACAAGCTCTGCTGAGGGAGAGTCAGCATGGCTTCTGCAAGGGGAAGTCTTGCCTCACAAACCTTTTAGAATTTTTTGAAAAGGTCAACAGGCACGTGGATGTGAGCGAACCCGTGGATATTATATATCTGGATTTTCAGAAGGCGTTTGACACGGTCCCTCATGAAAGGCTCCTGAGAAAACTCCACAGTCAGGGAATAAGAGGGCAGGTCCTCTTGTGGATTAGGAACCGGTTGAAGACCAGGAAACAGCGAGTGGGAGTCAATGGGCAATTTTCACAATGGCAAGAGATGAAAAGCGGTGTGCCCCAAGGATCGGTCTTGGGACCGGTGCTTTTCAACTTATTCATAAATGACCTGGAGTTGGGGATAAGCAGTGAGGTGGCCAAGTTTGCAGATGACACTAAACTTTTCCGGGTGGTGAAGACCAGCAGGGATTGTGAAGAGCTCCAGAAGGATCTCTCCAAACTGGGAGAATGGGCAGCAAAATGGCAGATGCACTTCAATGTAAGTAAGTGCAAAGTGATGCACATTGGGGCAAGAAACCAAAATTTCACATATACGCTAATGGGTTCTGAGTTGTCTGTGACGGATCAAGAGAGAGATCTTGGGGTGCTGGTGGACAGGACGGATGAAAGTGTCGACCCAGTGTGCGCCGGCTGTGAAGAAGGCCAATTCCATGCTCGGGATCATTAAAAAAGGGATTGAGAATAAAACGGCCAATATCATTATGCCTTTGTACAAATTGATGGTAAAGGCCACATCTGGAGTATTGTGTCCAGTTCTGGTTACCACACCTCAAAAAGAATATAGTTGAATTGGAAAAGGTGCAGAAAAGAGCGACCAGAATGATTCATGGGCTGGAGCACCTCCCTTATGAGGAAAGGCTACAGCGTTTGGGGCTTTTCAGTCTAAAAAAAAGGCTCCTGAGGGGGGACATGATTGAGACGTATAAAATTATGCATGGGATGGAGAGAGTGGATAGAGGGAAATTCTTCTCCCTCTCGCACAACACCAGAACCAGGGGACATGCACTAAAATTGAGTGGAGGGAGAGTTAGAATGGATAAAAGAAAATATTTCTTTACCCAGCGTGTAATTCATCTGTGGAACTCCTTGCCACAGGATGTGGTGATGGCATCTGGCCTAGATGCCTTTAAAAGGGGTTTGGACAGATTCATGGAGGAAAAGACCATCACAGGTTACAAGCCATAAGCAACCTCCTGGTTTTAGAAGTAGGTTTTCTTTGTGCCAGGTTCAGGGGAGTGGCAGCATGAAAAGGGTATCTTGTTGGCTGTGTGCTCCCTGAGGCATCTGGTGGAGCCACTGTGTGATACAGGAAGCTGGACTAGATGGGCCTTTGGCCTGATCCAGCAGGGCTCTTCTTATGTTCTTATGAGGCCCATTGAGGCCTCCCAGCTCTACACCGGGGGGAAAGGATGAACGTCCCCTTCCCCCGAGGAGACCTCCGGGCCACTCCGGAGCAGCCTGGAGTGAGCATAGGATCCTGAGGGCAGCCCTAGGGCCACCAGCAGATTTTTAGGTAGTATTGCACTGTGAGGGAGGGAGGGATGGAGAGAAGGAAAACCCACTAAAAAGTGAAAAATAATCGTTTCCTAAATACACTATATGAATTTGAATTTTTTGGAGCCGGCTCCAAATGTAATGCAAACTAATTACATCAATTTTCAATCACATGATCAGCTATGTCATTGCTGTGGAATATTAACAGTTCCAAAGAGAACTGATTCAGATAGAAGGAAGATTCTAGTTAGCCAATGAAAAGTGACAGTTAAGTTAGGGACAGTTGTGTGTTGAAAGGAAAGATCATAAAGATTGGGGGACACAAAGAAAATACCTGAGGAAAAAATGTGGGTGGCACATATCACCATCCTGCTTACCAAGAAGGAAATGTGGGCATCTAGAACTATCTCCCATTTCCAGATTGGGGGGAGGGGGACTGGCTTGGGGCAGTGCTGGAACACAATTCTCAAGTTCCTGTAGTTCCATCAGCACCAGCTCAGGTCAAAGGAACTTTGCTGCTTCCCCCAGGCACTGTTCCCATCAAAAATGGGAGCTTAGCTCAGCATCTCCAGTCAGTGATGGACTGGGCTCTGCTGGGCTCTGGACCTTGGAACGTGCCCAACCATGCTGACCACTGACACCAGCCATACACATAATAATAGACTCTTCCTTTTGTGCACCAGCAAGAACCTCCACTTTTCCTCCCTGGATTTTTTTCATTTCAAACTAGCCAGATTATAATAGTATTTCTGCTTCATCTCCCCAAAAAACAGAAGCAAGAATCTGCTTGAAGAAAAGAAAAAAGCACAACACATCCAGCAATGCTGTACTGCATCTGCAGATTCTCTTGGCAAAACTAACATTTGGACATGTGCCACACTATGTATTACAGGGTTTTTTTGTTTTTTTTTAATCAGTACCACTTTTTAGAAGTACTACTTTCTCCAGGCAAAGCTGCTGTGTGTGGGACTGGGCGACCATTTTTCTTGCTGCAAAAGAGACCTTTCTCCAGTTGCTGCTGGTCTCCTGGCCTCTTCTCTGTTCTGCATTCTCCTTCTCTCCTTGCCTAACCTGTGTCTCTTTTGAAGGGTGTTGCTGGCACACTGCTGGCACACTGCTGCCTCAGCCATTTCAGTTTCTGGTGAGGCCAGGCAGAACAATTTCATGCAGGCCCTGTGGCAAAAACGGTGCTTCATACATACTCTTGCCATGGGCTGAAAAGCACTGATGGGGAAGGTTCCATAATGTATTCAGAGCATGCCAGATTTTGTGCCATGATGGACTGACAAGGGAAAAGCACCACAAAGGAAATCCCTCATTGATATGCCCCTTACACAGAAACCATGACTGCCATTTTCAACAGGCTTGGGCTTCCCTTTTAAGGTCATTTGTGCAGATCCCCAGCACACATTAGCATCAGCTAATGGCACTTCAAGGAAGGTGTTTTGTATCTTTCCTAAGTGGCCAAATGCATCAACTTTGCATTATAATTTTTATGAGAGCATTTGTCATGAAAACCCAAGTCTCCTCACACAGCTTGGTCTCACCATCAAGAATCAATCAATTAGTGGCATTTTGCATGCTAGCAAATAAGAGCAAACAAGACATGTAATGTTCTTGCGCTGTTCAGAAAAAGAAGACACAAAAATGACCTTGAAACTCTGCATCTTGGGTCTTTTTTTAAAAAACCTATTCCTCTTTGAGGTACTGCATATTTCAATGCCCATACTTTTCAGTTAATGCCCATACTTTGACAGCAAGATAGATGAACCAGTTGACCTCAGTGGTGCATGTTAATCAGTCTTGCAGCCTACTTATTTTCAGAGACTGTATTGGTACATTCACTTCAAGCAAACAATATTTTGTTTCCCTCTGGAGATCAGGGCTCGACAGTAAGTTTCTGTTCGGCTTTGCTGCGCGGAATGGCTCCGACGGCGAGGGGCAGGGCCTCCTCGCTCCGGTTCGTGAACGCGGTAGTCGGTCGGGGCACGACTTACTGTCGAGCCCCTACCACAGGAACACCACTGCTGGAGATTGTGGTAATAAATACTAAGTAGAAGCTGTTGGTGCTCCCAGGAAATATTGTTCCCAAATCCTTATTAGGACAGGGGCTCACATTTCTCTTCCATAGTCTCGGAGTCTTCCCAACAGTGGGTCCAAGACTCTGGAACTCTCTCTCCAAATAAGTTTGCTCTGTTTTATCCTTGATACCTGCAGGCAAAGTTGCTGCGTTCCAAAGAGCTTTAGAGGAGGAAATATTTAAGTTTTTGCTACTTCATTAACTATGATTGCTATATGTGATGTAATGTTTTTCCTGTTTAATTGTATGATATGGTTTTAATGTGAGCTTTTGTCAGCTGTGTTTGGGGGGGAGGGACTAACAAACTGGGAAAGAAAAGAGGCGGTTCTACGGTAGGGGTGGTACTGTAAGTTGCGCCCCGTCCTAGTCTCTGTTTACAACCTGGCACGAGGTGGCCTCGCTGTCGGAGCCATTTCGTGATGCAAAGGCAACGGGCAGGGAGCCCATTGCCTTCGCATCCGTGAAGGTTAGGACAACTTACAGTACCGTCCCTACCGTAGAAACACCTCTGGGAAAGAAATTTCTTAAATACAATCCACTAGAAGTAGAAGTTATAGCTTCTATGTAAGAATTGACTAGGGAGAGGATGCTTCTCAACTTTTGAACGGAGTTTTTATTAAAAGATGATTTGGTCAACATAGGTTATGTGCATTTCTTGCTGAAAAGCATACTAATCAATCAAGAAGAGTATTTACTGTTTTTTTCAGAATTGCTATCTTTCTGCAGTTGATTTGTTTCCTATGAGCTCACATATGTAAGTTGTGTTTTTTTTAAGTACCATGAAAGCTGCTTCCTCTACTCCAAGCTAGGATTAAAGCTGGAGCAAAAACTTGTAAAAAAAAGTTGTTTTTCTTTCCATGACAATCATGTGCTTTGCTTACAGCTCACTAAGCTTTCTGTGCACTTCCAATAATCTCTGGATGCTTCTGTACATGTGTGTACTTTCAAAAAGGAGGGAATCTTGAGGTGCTATGAGACCCTTGACTCTGGGAATGTGCCCCTTTCTGAGACGAGACATCTTAGGGCCTTCTAGGAAACCTGCTAACGCTACTGTTCATGTGATTAATGTCATGTTGCAAGTGTAGAACCAGACTCGCTGAGGCTTTCTAGGGCTGCTTTGACTGCTGAGCTACATGACACCTGTTTGAGTTTGCAGAGCAAATGAGCCTTGTAGTTCTACCCTCCCTGATGCTGCACTTCAGAATCATGGCCCAGTTCTAAAGTGGCTTTGTGTTATGTGTGTTATGGCTTTGTGTAGGCTTACCATATTTTTCAAACTTCAAACCGGGACACCCCCCCATACCCCCCCCCGAGGTAAATAATTAATTAATGTCAAAGCAACGAAAAAGCAAGGCCAAAGAACCACAACCAATCGTAAACCACAACGAAAAAGCCATCAGAAACAGCCCAAACCAACCGCAAACTACCCTCCACAACGAAAAAGCAGTTCTAAACCACAACGAAAAAGCAATCAGAAACAGCCCAAACCAACCGCAAACTACCCTCCACAACGAAAAAGCAATTCTAAACCACAACGAAAAAGCAGAAAAAACAAGCATAAATGTCACAATATCCTTTTAATGACTAAATTATCCAAGAAAGGGGGCGCGTTTTTTTAAATAATTAATTAATAAAGTAAAGGGGGTGCGAAGCGCCCCTTCTTGCCGCGCGTAGCACGCTCGAAATTTTTAAATAAATAATTAATGTTTAAATAATTAATTAATAAAGTAAAGGGGGCGCAAAGCGCCCCCTCTTGCCGTGCAAAGCGCGGCCGAAATTTTTAAATAAATAATTAATATTTCTATTAAAATATATATATTTAAAAAATACGCTTACCTGGTCGCTGGTCACTGGTCGGTGGTCGCTGGTCGGCCCGAGGTTGAGAAGCAGGCTGTGCCTCCCAGCGGCTCCATGCAACACGGGCAAGAAGCAGGCTGTGCTTCTCCCGGTGCCGCTGGTCTCGCAGCCGCACCGGGAGAAGCACAGCCTGCTCGCCTGCGTTGCGCGAGCCCTGGAGCTCGCGCAACACGGGCAAGAAGCAGGCTATGCTTCTCCCGGTGCCGCTGGTCTCGCAGCCGCACCGGGAGAAGCACAGCCTGCTCGCCTGCGTTGCGCGAGCCCTGGAGCTCGCGCAACACGGGCAAGAAGCAGGCTGTGCTTCTCCCGGTGCCGCTGGTCTCGCAGCCGCACCGGGAGAAGCACAGCCTGCTCGCCCGCGTTGCGCGAGCCTCCAGGAGGTTCGCGCAACACGGGCAAGAAGCAGGCTGTGCTTCTCCCGGTGCCGCTGCGAGACCAGCGGCACGGAGAGAAGCACAGCCTGCTTGCCCGCGTTGTGCGAGCCTGCTAGAGGCTCGCGCTGGCCGGGCAAGCAGGCTGTGCTTCTCCGGTCTCCCAGCGGCACCGCCTGGGAGACCGGAGAAGCACAGCCTGCTTGCCCGGCCAGCGCAAGCCTCCAGCAGGCTCGCGCAACACGGGCAAGCACTGTGCTTCTCCCGGTGCCGCTGACGACCGGGAGAAGCACCCGCTCGCCGCGCCGCCATCTTCTTTTTTTTTTTTTTAAATTTCAAACTTCCCGGCATCTTGGGTCACGAAATCTTGCGTGATCCAAGATGTCGGCGCCCAAATCTCGTGAGGGCATGATGCCCTCACGAGATTTGGGTGCCGACATCTTGGATCACGCGAGATTTCGTGACCCAAGATGCTGCCCGGTAAGTTTAAAATAAAAAAAAAAGATGGCGGTGCCCATTCGTCCCCCGGGACACGACCGGGAATCGGGTCCAATTTCCGGGACTGTCCCGGCGAAACCGGGACGAATGGTAAGCCTAGCTTTGTGGCCATGTGGACCAGCTTTTTTCATGGAGACAAAAGGCCAACTTTCTACCTGGGTACCAACCAGGTCTTATATTTCAGCTCATAATTCCAGTATATGATAGATATAGAACTTTCTCTGAGACAGCATTTCTCAAAGTTCTCCTCATGAGTAGGGGAGAACTTTGAGTGTTTGCAGGGGTGGAGCGATGGCAGCAGCTATTCAGGAATCACACCGCTGCCAGGGACAAAAGGGGTATTTTTTTTTACTTATCGGGGGTTGGGCTGTCCTCCGGAGGGTGCGGGGGGCATGGCCTCCCCCAGCGGGCCTCCCCAAGCCTCCGAATGGCTCCTGGAGGCGAATAAAGCCCACTTCCGGTTTTTGGGGAAACTAGGAAGTAAACCAGAAGTGGGCTTTAATCGCCTCCAGAATCACCTCCATTCGGGGGCTTGGGAAGGCCTGCAGGGGAGGCTGTGTCCCCCACACCTTCCGGAAAATGGCCCAACCCCCGGTAAGTCTATTTATTTACTTTATTTATTTACAGTATTTCTATCCCGCCTTTCTTCCTGAAGGGACCCAAGGCGGCTCACAACAGAAAAAATACAAAAAATACCATATAAAATCAATCACACTTTAAAACAGTAAAAACAATTAATAACAATTAATAAAAACAATTAATAACAATTAATAAAAACAATTAATAACAATCAATTAAAAAGATCATGGCGACAAGATCATGGTTAAAAATACCCATTTTGTCCCCAGCAGCATCCCCAAGAATAAAAGTCTCAGTCACCCCAAAATAAAATTTATCAATGAATTCAAATTCTACCACTTGCAGAACTTCTTGTTATTATTCTGCATCAAAGGCAAAAGCAGTTCAAAACTCAGTGAAAGAGCTTACATCTGAAGTGATATGAGAGAGAATAATATTTCTCCTAACTGTTTCCACAGGAAGGAAGTCAGTAGAGACTCTGAACACCTTATGACTACAAGAGTACCATAAGGATGAAAAGATGTAATTTCACCTGTTGCAATGTGTTTCAGAGAAATGAGTCAATCACTCCCAAATGTATTATCACCTAAAGAGGGGAGGAAGCAGAGAGGGGGAAGAAGAGATTTTGTGCCTCATTTTCCAGATCACATTACCTCATTAACTTTGATTAAAAATATATACTTTATGTATAAGAACATATATGTGAGACAGTGAGAACCATGCACAGCAGAAACGCATCTTCCAGCCCAATCTTTAGCTGTGTGCTCATCCTAAAACCTAAGTCTTAGGTGTGTGCCTTACTGCCCAATCCTATCCCCCACCAGCTTATAGCATGGAGCTGCCCAAACAGCCATTTTACTGGCATAAATCCGAGGAGAGCCAGGGGGTATTCCAGGGACAGGATCCAGGTGCAACTTCCTAGGTGATATAGGATCAAAGAGAAACTCTTGGCCCTTTTTGGCAGGCAAGTGCTGCTGGGAATTCTGCAGATCAAGGAAGTCTGTCAAGGGATGGTTGACAGTGCAGGTCACTGGAGTAGTTTGTGCCATGGACTGGAGTAGCTTGTGCCATGGAGAAAACCCTGAATTGCAGTGAATGTGTGATTGCAAATCCCACATGAGTTGAAGCCCACAGATGTGACTCACAAATGTCCCCCCCCCCAGAGTAAGTTAACACTTGGTCTGGGCCTTATTTGTGTTGCAGTTATAAATGCAGAACATGGTGGAGAGTTGACAAACTAGAATGGGGCCAAAATGCTCCACCACCAATTTTAACACCACCACCATCAGTCCGGTCGGCATGGTATTATTTCAGCTGCTTTGTGGACATATGAAAGGAGGTGAAGCTGGTAGCTGCCACTTTTTCTCTCTCAGAATTCCCGGAGGGCAGGAAGCGGAAACTACATCATTATGTAGTGTCATCTTGAAGCCAGGGTGAGAGCAAAGCAGCTTGCTTTCACTCTAGGAATCCTGAGGAAGAAAATGGTAGCCATCAAGATGTTAAGAGAGTGCTACTGCCACTCCCCATACCTTGAGACAGGCAGTGGCAGAAAACAAGGTAAGCTGGGGTGGTGGTGGTTGAGTTTAGGAACATTTTGTCCCTTGAGCCCCCCAAATTTCTGTTGAAAATTCTCATATGAGAACTTTTGAATCAGTCTTAGACATAAGCAGATAAATATTATGACTATCTGAAAATAGGTATATGCTTCCCCACTCTTCAGAAATACACAAGCACATTCACATTTAAGTGACTGTCAACACTTACCAATGCATCTCTGGATTTTTGGACTTTCACAACGTTCATTTGAGACTGTCAATGCTCAAAGTGAATGTCAATATTTGCCAATTTTTGAACAATCACTATAAAAGACATGATTTTTCTACAAGGGTTGTCCTTGTTTTATATTTAGTCTAAAAGAAAAATCAACAACAGAAAGCAGCCTTAGAAGTCAACATATAAATGAAGAACATTATGAAAGAAGCTCAGTACATTTAATCAGGAGCTGTTTCACAGGAGTAGTGTCGTGCTGATGTCTCCACCAACAGGGATTTCCTGGAGTGATGTCAAGACGATAATTATATACCCGGTAAAATGGTTTTAAAAGTGATTAGTCTGCAGGTCCTCAGAAAACATATTTGCTCCAAGACTGTATCCTGGTGCTTCAAAGGGAATAAAAATGGTGTGATAGCTGGATGTGTAAGAGTAGATTTTGTTTTTAAGATCAGATGAAAGGCCTGATCCTGTTTTTATTGAAGTCAGCTGGAACACACTCAGAAGGAGTGAGTCACTGATCTCTTATACTGGTATAGACCAGGCTGGCTGTATCTCAGTTGCAAACACTGAACCACAGAGTTGTAAAGATAGGACTATGCCACAAAAGAAGTCAATGAATCACATTTGTGAAGGAGTGCAGTTTTTCCATTCTGACACCAAATTGACAAAAAGGAGACACAAGTCTAAGAGGGCCAGAAAACTTCCAGAAAAACATAATCACTTTGAATATGTGAATATGAAAAGGTCTGTTTTTCAAACTTGGTAGTTTTTGTTTGAAGCATTCATCCATGCTTAAAGGCTTGACTTTCCTATGATCGAAAAGAATCAAAAGTTTGGTTGCACAAATCTTGCTAAATGCAAAACTTATTTGAAATGCACCCAACATAGTCGTAAATCGTTCGCAATAACTAGGGACATACATATATATTGCATGCTCCAAAGCAAAAGAACAGGAACAAAGCAGTAGCAGCGCTAGAAAAAAAAATATGGAGGGGGTTAGAGAAGGGGCAAAGTGCATTTTGACGGGACAATTAGCTTTGTCTCACATGTTAGATTTCCAAATGATAAACAGTTTATTGCACATGAACACTCCATACCAAACCTATTTTTTTTCCTGAAGTAAGCCCTGCTGACTTTTACAAAATAACAAGTTTTCTCCTCCACCCCAGTTCTATCATCACTGACAGATGGACGTGAGCCAATGGAGAACCACTCTTTATGTATTTTGATTGGTGATGATCAAGAAAAAGCACTCTGAGGATGTGATACTGCCTTTCCCTGAAGTAACCACAGGGTTTCAGCAATGGGAGGGCAGGTGGGGGAAAAACTATTTGTCTGGGAGGATGCTTGCCCCCCAGTGGGTCCCCTCACAGCCTCTGGTCCTGCCAATGGAACATAGAACTCATAAACATGTGAAATCCTGTCACCCTGAACATCAGCAGTAAGTTTTGTTATTGAAATCTATCAGAGCCCCAGCCTCCCCTGCTTAGATGAACAAGGCAGTAGAGGAGCATGAATACAATCCTTCAGGGATTCACAGCCAAGGTGTGTCCTCCAAAGCATTTAGCCCAGGGGTGTCAAACATACGACCCATGGGACAGATACAGCCCGCGGAAGCTCTTTATCTGGCCCCTATGATGAATGATTAGGCTCTCCCAGTGCCACTCTTTCAGCAGCTTTGCTTCTGCCAAGGCTCTGAGAGGGAGAGACGGAAGGAGGACCACTACAAGGCAAGGAACGCTATGGGGGAAAGGGAGCAGACAAAGAGGGGTGAGAGAGGGAGGTGCTGCCGAGGCACTGGGAGAACCCAGTTATCACATGGGCACCGCATTTCAGCAGTACCGCTTTTGCCAAGGCAGCACTTCGCAGAGCACTTCTCAGCTGCTGAGCTGTGAAATGACGCCTCAGCAGAAGCGGTGATGCTGAAAAGGCAGCCCGTGTGATAATCGGGCTCTCTCATATCTTGAAAATATGATCACGATTTGCATATTTTCTCTTCTGTCATTTGCAGCTAATAAGTTCCTCCTTGATAACAAAGTGCTTATTTTCTGACCATCATCTGCTTATATGATGTCAATTCCGGCCCTCTGAAGGCACCATGAATGCTACAAGTATGACTTTGCTGGGAGGTTTCTGTTGGCTCAGATCACTTCTGTTGCGCTGTTCTCTGTTCCTTATTGTTTTTGTTCTGTAGTTTTCTTTCTTTGGATTTTTTTTCTTTTTGAATGACTATGTTCTATTTTAATGCTGCAAGCCACCTTAGACTTCTCATTGGGTTAGGAAAGACAGGGTGTAATGCTTTCAAATAAAATAAAAATAAAAATAATTAAAAAAATACGGACTGACATGCCACATGTATAGCCAAAGTTGGGTGGCTAGTTTACCTTGCAAAGGAAAAAGTTTGCCCTTTCAATTGAAAAGTCACACCCTTTCAATTTAGGACACTATTATGCAGAATTAAGTCCTCCCTGTTAATTCTGCCCAAGGTCAAGTTAACTTTGTTTCTACACAGTTATATTTGGGATCTTCTTGTAGTGCCATTACGTGAAAGCAATTCTGGATGCCTTTGAGATTTTTCTAGCATGGAAATAATGGATTGGATCCACAGGTTGCCTTTCTCCAATGGAAGGTGTTTCCTCTCATCAACCCAACCCAATTATCATGCTGCCAGCTGAAGAGAAATGTAAAATACCAGCATCCTAGAAGATTAGAATAGCTATGCATTCTATATCATGGTGCAGTTGGCCCTCACTATCCGTGGGGATCTGTTCTGGCTGGGAGGGGGGGAAGAGCCTTTGTACGACCTGGAAGTGAGTTGTTAAGCTTCCAGAAACCCTCAGAGGCTTCAAAACGGCGTGGTTTGCTTCAAAAAGGTAAAAGAAACACATTTTCCCGCCCCCTTACTATAGTGTTTTACATGTGGACCCTCACGGGTCCGGGACCCATGGTGAGACAAATCCGCGGGTCCCAAATCCGCAGATAGAAAGGGTTCACTGTACAATAGAAGAGTGCCTTCCCCTCATAAAATGCAGACAAGGAAATGTTAGAGGAATGTTGAGACCTTGAAGAATGTTGAGGAATGTTGAGACCTTGATACTTTCTATGCATGTGCATGGTGGGCTGCCTAGGCAACCTGAGGCTCACTCTGTCCCTCAAGTCAGTACCATTTTACAAGATGGAACCATCTCTGCTTTACCTTCACCACTCACAGTGATGTCTTTCAAAGTTGTTGTGTGGCAGCACAAATATTAATATCCGTGGATAGTTCATCACAGCACTGATCCTTTGTCAGAAAGGAGCTGCTTGTTGACGCTGTGAACTGGACATGAAGTCCTAAAATATGGCAATTAAATTCCATAAATTCAGTAGTCAAAGTGGCTGTGATTGTTCTGAAGTTTTGGATGAAAATTTAAATAAAAAGGCAGATTGTGACGGAATGTTAGGAGTTAATGATTTTCATAGAAACTAATGAAAATATGCACAGAAACCTTCATGTGCAAAGACATTTTTTTCAAGAAAACAGGAGACATCCATACCAACAAGAGTCAACTCCATTGGCTCTCTGCAGCAACAAACCATTTCTTAGAACGGGGCGTCCTGATTGCTGCACCAACACAATATGCCATTGCACTAGTGTCATTGTAATGTTACATTGTCATTGCAGGTAAATACACTATTTGCAATTGTTAAGATCTGCGTGTGACAGCCGTAATACTGTGCCCAGTTACTTGTGCTTAAATTTCATTTTCAGAGGATTTACACATGGGTTAATGCCAATAAGACAGAACCAATCAGTTCCTAAGGAATTAAATACAGCAAATCCTCGCTTAAAGTTGTCAACGGGTTCTTGGAAACTGCGACTTTAAGCAAAACGACTTGTAATGAAACAAATTTTACCATAGGCTAATTGATAAACATACCTATGGCATTTTCCCATCATCTTTAAAACGACTTTAAATGAAATGATTTTAAGAGAGGACTTACTGAACTTAGAAGTAGCAGAGGATATTATGATTCACTGTTAGAATTGAGATAGCATTTAAGAAGGTTTGGCATTTACAATTTTTCTATAACAAGCAAAAAGTCCCTTTTGAATCAGTTTTATTGGACGAACATGAACTAAAAAGTATACTGAGTTTTAGATGGGCAGCCCAATCCTACGTAAATATCCAGTGGGTGACCCAGGGCCACCCGCCAGATCCTATGCCCATTCTGGGGTCTACTCGGGAAAAGGGGATGTTCGTCCCCTTCCCCCGATGTAAACCGGGGAAGGCCTAATGGGCACCTTCTAGCTGGCGGAAGTTGGAGGAGGCCGCCCGGCGGGGACAGAGATATGGCGGATGGCATCCCTGCCTCCCCCTGGGCCGGCTTGGCCAATGGCCCCCCTCCCTTGCCGCCTGGACCGCCCATGTGGCTGTCGGGGATCTCTTACCTTCCTCCGGCGGCCACATGGACGTTCTGGCAGCGGAGTGAGTCCCAAGTCATCGCGAACGTGCCTTATGGCACGTTTCTGACGGCTTCCAGCAGCGGAGCACTTGCTCCGCTGCCAGTTTTTTTTGCGTAGGATTGTGCTCTTAGTTGGATAGCTCTACTGTTGGTCCAGAGACAGAGTAGAAAAGCTAATATATAAGGCTGAAACAGCTGCTAAATTTGAACTTAATGTATCAGCGACTCAGAGAAATTCATTAACTAACTTTAACATTGTTCTTGTTTCCTTAACATTGTTCCAAAATAACTGGCTGTGATTAATAGACCATGATCAGAATTTTGATCAGTCATCTTCTAAATTTTTTCCATTAAAAAAGGAGTTTTTTATTGTACATTAAAATTTACTTGAATTATTTAATTGTAGATTTCAATCTTGTTTGAAAATGCAATCTTCACCCATTCAGTAGCACACAACGTTAGTGTCTTCTGTGCAAACATTTACAAACTTGCCCCCACGTCCTTTTCTTCTAACATTGATATCATTTAATTTCTTGTGGTTTTTAATGAGTGATTGTTTTCCACAATTTCTGGGAGTTTCAGTCAGCTATATTTCATTCTGGAATAAAAGCTAATGATCCATAAATTCTTAATGCCATATTTTTATAGCCACTAAATTAGTCTTTAATGGGTTCAATAAGTTTGGTGATGTATGTCATTAATTGTTAATGGTGTTTTAACTAGATAATTGTTGTGAAAGGTTGTTTATCATCACCATTGGGGAATGACGGATCCTTCCAATCTGTTCCGCCTCGTAATGTTGAACTTACTCTATCTACCATCGCATGCTGGAAGCAGATCAAGAGCCTGGGTGGCATAGATCAAATACCAAATTCAAACATTTCCAGTGGATAATGAACCATCACATACAGACCTTCAGACTTAATGAGGTCAGATTAGTTTTCATTTCCAGACAGAAACACATCTGTATCACGTCCCAGGGCCCTCTGTTCATGTTGCAGCCACAGTATAAATCACCCTGTCTAAGAGGTAAAAGCAAATACCTGAGCTATAGATCTAAGCCAATTCAGGAATTAAATTACCTAAAGATTTTCCAACCCTGAAATTTAGTGCTGCATGTGCCATGTCAGTCTTGGATAGTCAGTATATCTTCTCCTCTTAGGTGAATGCATAATTGTAAGTCAGCATCCAGATAGGAGTAGTGAATTTAGCCACTCTAGAAAATGGGATTTAACTGATACAAGCAAGAGTGAACATTCAATCTGATCCTAAGGCTGCACCAGACAAATTCTTAAGATGGGATGTGATAATTGCTGTATCCCAAACAGCATCATAACAAATACAGTAATAGGGTAGTAGAGTATTGGCAACGCTACAGGCATAAGAGGATAGAATAATGATGATTAGGCCTGGGATGTAAGAACTGGATATCTGTATTCTTAGCCATCTAGTTTTAAGATTAGGATATAATATCATAATCATATAAATCACTGTCAAATAGGCAAATCGGCACCATAATGTGAATTATATTTACATTTTAAATGTTTCCATATGTACAAAACTTTTATTGGCTGGAACCAGGACCAAACTGGAAAAACTTCGGTCAAGGCTGAATCCAATTTGGAATGGAGCCAGAAAATTAAATAGTTTAACTCCTGAATAAAACATATTGTAACAGCACTGTAGGGTTTCATAGAGTTACCTGCAGTCTACCCAATGTGAATGTTTAGTATTGGGATGTAAAGTTCACTAGTCACTTTCTTTAACTAGCTTCACCAGGATGGTGATGATAAGGAACATGAACAGGTCAGGGGTACGCGAGACGCTGTCCCTTATCACCTGCTGTGATCAGCAGCTGATAAGGGACAGCTGCTAAAGGGGATTTTTTCCGGGTTGTGGTGCGGGCGGGCACCCGCCCATGCCACAACCCAGAAAAATGTCCCCGGTAGCTCCTCCTACCTATTCTCCTGGGTGCTGCCATCTTCGATCTCACAAAATCTCACAAGGTCCAAGATGGCGGCGCCCAGGAGAACAGGTAGGAGGAGCTACCGAGGACATCTTGGGGACATTGGGAACCCCTGTTCTAGGTGCACTATTAAAACTAGGTTTAGCAGCACATACGGGGGGGGCAACCCCTGGGCAACCCCCATCCACACAATAAAAAACTAACCAGGAAGGGAAGGAAAAGCTAGAACCTGTGCACATTGAGTGTTAGCACGCATGTTACTAATCGCATGGAGCCGATTCAGAAGCAAAAATATCACTTGAATGGGTCCATTTGTAATTATTTCTCAGAGGTGGACGCTAGTAGCATAGCTGCTGTTCCTTCTTGATCTTTGCAGGATTCTCTGTGGAACCTCTGCTGTTTCGTGGAATCTCCTGATGTTCTCATATATAAAGTGAAGAAAAGGAACCTGTTCTCTTTGACACTGTTGGCACACCACTGACCTATTTGGACAGCCAAGAAATAAATGTGTGTGTATTATTTTCTGAAAACTCCTACTGCCTTTCCACAAAGGAGTGCACAGTGTGTTGTGAATGACTGAGGGAGTGAATGAGCACTGAACTGCCCTGAAGAAGGCTCTGGCTCCATTTAATCACTAACTCAGATGGCTCTGAGGATAAAAGCATTGGGGAAAAAAATCAAGAAAGAGGCCACGTTCCCGTTTTGCCCTTTTTACATGGGACCGTCCGGAACGCAGAGTATGACACTGCACGTAGTGATCCTAAGTGGCAGGTTTCCAATTCAAGCGCTGACGATTTATGCTGAAAAAGTTGACCTTTTTAAACTAACGCTGAATCTTTTCTTTTTCTGTATGACAGCATTTTGTGCTTATTTTTTGAGTGGAAACTGTTCTCTAATAGATTTTCTCTTTGCCATTTATTACACATTGAGTGCTAGGTTTGGTTTCTAATAGTTCCTTTTCATCGAGCTGCCTACTGCTGACTGTGGAAAGTGTAGGTTTGGCTACATTGATGGCTCTCCGTAATGGCTGTGATTACACCCTCTGCATCTTCTTCGCAGTGCCAGCCTTTCAGTTGAACAGCACATTATGCTTGGATAAGACTCAAAGAGCAGCTTAATATCAGGGTTCTCTGGAGCTATAATAAATGGTTCAAGATCGAAGAGATAAAGCCACAGCAATATGTCTGTGTGGCCCATGAGGCAAAACACATCAATATGGCATATGTGAAATATTTGAGTGAAAGAGGAACTTCTGTTTTACCAAGTCACTGGAAGAGGGCAAGTAGCAAACACATTAGTGGCCCTTGAAAATGCACAGGGAAGCACACACATAAGGTACATACAGCCAACTATCAAGAAACTTGCTCTCCAAAGTCGTCTTGCAGTGCTAAAACAGGTTCCTTTCTAACTTAATCTCAAGATGCTTGTTAAACCAAAAGAATAAGGTGGGGGGGTCCATATTTCACAAGTCAAAAATGAAGTGGAACATATTCCTCTTCTATACTACCCTTAGGAAATGTTATTCCTTAAGCATGGTTCAAAAATCCCAATGAAATGTTCTGTTTTGTGGTGGAACTGACTAAGAGGCTGATCATGAGGCTGCCCTGCCACTCAAAACAGCAACCCTGCGTTCAATTTCCCCTTCTCTCCCTGCTACAATTAGTAAGGGAAATGTGTGGTGTGACATTATCGCATCATGTGCTTTCCTTCCCCTGCACATTATTTGTTGCCACTGGGGGCGGGGATGATGTTGCACATTTCCCTTGCTGAACAATGCAGAGAAAGAAGGGCAACCCCACAATCATTATCACATTTAGGAAGGAAACGGCATTGGCAGATCAAACAATAAACTTATCTTTTTGCAGTACTAAAACAGTCATGGTTCAGTGAAGTTGTTCTTGAGCACCTCCTTAAGTGGTGAAAATGATCACCCACTAAGCATATGCTGCATACTGGTGGTAGTGTGAACTTTCCATGTTGTGGATGCAAAATCAGGGCATACGTGCCTTGAGGACAAATGAGACGTTTGCCCTGGTGCCAGTTGTACAGTGGGCAACTGCAGGCACCCTCCAGTCATGGGCAACTTGCTTTTTAGTCTCACCAGTGCTTCCTCACTTCCCACTATGAGACTCTCCTCCTTCCTCTTAGATCTTTCTCCCGAGCTTGCAGGCTTGTGGCTGAGGCCTGGTCTACACGCACAACAGAGGAGACCCAGCCTTACTGATACAAGTGCCAGATGGTGGGGTAGTTTGAGTTACTAGCATGTAGCAGTCATATGGGGTTTGTAGCATATGTAGCAGTCACCCCAGGGTTTTTGATCAGGGCTGTATTGCAAAGATAGAGGGTATCTTTACCACTGCACTGTTTTTCTGCTGAAAATTGAGGCCGCCAAGCAGCTAGTTAACCCTTAAAGTGCCAATGTATCAAATTCAGGGGTGTGATTTTTGGCAGGAAATGGCAGGAATACTAGTGTGTCAGACTGTGTGGGGCTGTGTTTCAGATTCGGGTCAATGGTGCAGAGGTGGGTGTAGAACCCTTTAGATCCAAATGACACCATCATGTGGTACTTCTATCATTAACAGCACAATCCAGTGTAAGTATACGCGGCTGGCCTAAAGGGTAATAACCCTTCACCCAATGTGCGGCCTAGCAGCCATGGGCAGCCCGAAATCCTGATAGGATACAGCACCTGGCCCTTTAGGCCAGCCGCGTATACTTACACTGGGTATAAGCAAGCCCGAGGCCTATGGGTGTCCTCTAATGCATGTCAGGTCCAGACCTGGCGTACGTTCGCGGAGGCGGTGGCAGGGCAGAGTGGGCCAGGAAGGGGCCTAGGATATCGCTGCTGATACCCACACCCCCTCCCAACCTGGGCCAGCCAATGGCACCCCTCCCTTGCCGCCCCATCCTGCCCTCCCACTGACCAGCACAGGACTTACCTGCAGTGGCCAAAGACGGGTGGGTTACACGGTGAAGTGAGCGGCTCCAGCCTCCATGTCAGCGCCGCTTACTCTCCAGGTGTCGAAAACGTGCCAAGTTTATGACACCCTAGACCGGTGGAGCACTAGGTCCGCTGGTCTATAGTTAGGCAGAATTGCACTGTAAGACTGCGTCAGAATGAAGTGGTGGAGTTCTGACATGATTGACTGTACCACATCTGACTTCAGATGGAAGATCAATTTTTTTTTTAATGTTCCTGTATGTGAACAATTCCTGGCAAGTAGAAAACACGACAGGCTGGACTCTGGAGAATCTTTCTCCTCAATACACTAGTCTTTTCTTGCAGAGAGTTTTGGTTTGTTGGTTTGTTTTTTAACATCAGTGAGCATTCAAAAATGGCATCCCCGCATCCCCTAGCTGAAGTGGTACATTCCACTCTCACCTCAGGTCAGGATGCCACCACTTTGTTGTGCTTCATGGGTAGGCTTACCATATCCTCGCCGGGACGGGAGCGGTCTACCCTTAAGGGGGCGGGGCGGGGGCCCCCCCAGAAAGCGATGCGTTCTGGGGGGCCCCGCCCCGCCCCCTTAAGGGTAGACTACTCCCGTCCCGGCGAGGATATGGTAAGCCTATTCATGGGTAAATTGAGCCTGGTTCACCCTGTCTAGTCATGGAAGGTGGAATCGCCGGGTACGATTTTTAGGTTTCATCATCAACTTAGAAGAGTTTGTCAGTTGACTGAAATCCTGTATATACTTTCCTGAGAGCAAGCCCTATTGAATTCAGTAAACTCAGAGAAAATATGCATAAGATTGCATGTTGGGCTTTCCTAGAATAGGAACAAAAAGTTGTAGCCCAAGTGAATGTGTTCGGAAATGTAAAGTTGCCATTGCCTAGCAACAGTGACTCTTTCTAGTCCCAACAAAATGGCTGAGCTGCTGCTTAAAACAGCTAAAATCATGACTGTGGCAAGCAGGAAGAAGGAGCATGATAATAAGGAGCTGAAAAAAGACAGAAGAGAATAAGAACGATGAGGTGCATTTTCTATATGACTCTTTGTTCTAGGAGGCATAACTTACTCTGTTTATATTGCAATCAAACATGCTCCTTTAGGGCAGAAAACAACTAAACTAAAAACTAAGAGGAACAAGAAAGAAAAGTCAAGAGTGGAATCTAGCTCCATTCCACAATAGATGGGCCTTAGGTTTAACACTTTAATGGCCATGTTACTACTACAGTGCACAGCCCAAGCTGCTTTCATGTGTACGCTTACCAGAT
Source organism: Plestiodon gilberti rubricaudatus (assembly GCA_026170595.1). Lineage (NCBI taxonomy): Eukaryota > Metazoa > Chordata > Lepidosauria > Squamata > Scincidae > Plestiodon > Plestiodon gilberti. Next base: position 139,789,014 of record JANXHW010000003.1, read on the forward strand.
GGTCGACCGGGACGGAGCGATCTCCCCTTAAGGGGGCGGGGCGCGGGGGGGCCAGAACGCGACACGTTCTGGCCCCCCCGCGCCCCGCCCCCTTAAGGGGAGATCGCTCCGTCCCGGTCGACCATCTGGTAAGCGTATTCATGTGGAAGACTAGCCCTGTGTGCAGTATTACATCAAATGAGAGCGTCCATTTTGAGTCATATAGAGGCCCATGATTTCTAGGTCACAGTCTGGTCCTGTGTGTGTGTGTGTGTGTATATATAGGCAGGCTTACCAGATCTCCAACCGGGACAGAGTACTAGACCTTTAGGAAAAGGAATGTGGGCAGGTGTAGCTTGTTAAACCTTACAGCACAATCCTAGGCATGTCTACTCAGAAGCAAGCCCCATTGTGTTCAGTATATATATATATATAAATTTAAAGTGTGCAGGGCAATAAGGTCAGTGCTGCACTAAGTCTAAGACAATACAGAAAATGTTATGTCAAACCAGTTTTCATGTCCCAAGGGATTCTCCATCTTCCCGGCCTTTGAAAGGTTTTTGTTTTTAGCTGCCAACGAATTGCTGTAATTGTAAACTATGCTTACATAGTAGTTATATTCTGATTCTTACCAAAAAAATAAAATAAAATATGTAGGCTTTTTGTTATAGACCACTTTGGATTTTTTTTTTATTTGAAAGGTGTTACATTCATATTTTAAGTAAAAAAAATAAATTCCAGAGTGTCATGCTTTCGTTGGAATATGATACTCTCTAGGGCAAATTTTGGAATCAACATGTCAGTTGTTTTGAGATAGTGGAACAAGCTAATCTCAATTCTTTCTTTAAAAAAAACGGTGGGTGTGATTGGGAGGTTTGCATTGCTAACAGCTATGACCTTTTTTCATTTTGAAAGGGATTTTGCATAAATCGGGGAGACATACATATTTTTAATGAGCAAGTGAAAAATCCATCCAAATCACAATGTGGGTGTATGTATTTTGATTTAAAAAGTATAGAGAAAATGCCCCAAATAGTCTCAACATGTAGTTAACTTTCTATTCTAATGGAAGATGATCAAGATCTGAACGTAAGTCTGAACATTTTATATCTACCGGAGAGGAGGGAGCAGGAATCAGTGGAGGGGCTGTAGCAGAGCACCTGCTTGGCATGTAGAAGGTCCCAGGTCTGCTTTCTGGCCTCTCCCAGTAGGACTGTCACTGCCTATTTGTCATGATTAGGCTTGCCATCCATCCCAGAAAACCCGGGACGGTCCCAGGATCCGGTCCCGGATCTGTCCCGGGCTTTCCGGGCCCGGTGAAGCCCTCGCTACCGCTGCCGCTTTTGAGATTTGTAATTTTAAAAATTACCTTTTTTTCCTGTCAGCGGCCATCTTAGATCTGGCAAAATCTCACAAGATCCAAGATGGAGGCACCCAAATCTCGTGAGGGCAAGAGGCAGTAACCTCGTGGCGGCAGTGCAAGATGGTGGTCGCCAGGTAACCCACAATGACCCGCATCAAAGCCCTGGAACCGATGCCTTGAGTTCTACAGAACTCGAGCACTTGGGTTTCCAAGCTCGGGAAAGGTCCTCCTGCCCACCCAAGCCTCTTAGCTTACCTTTTCAGGGCTCCAGCATGGCAAAAATGATATCATCGGCACTTACTTCCAGTGGTACATGGAGTGAGAGCCAGTGACGGAGCGCAGACCGCCCCCCCCCCCCGCTAAAAGTGACGTAACAGCTGCAGCAGTTATGGACCATACCGAGGCGCAGGGCAGGCTGGAGGGCCAAACCCGCCGCCACTGCTCCTCGCTTGCGCCGATGAATGGCGCAATTCATACCGCCGCTGGCTGCCATGACACCCCGCCTGCCTGCCGCCCGGGCCCCAATCCCACTGCCTGTGGGCCCACCGCCCTGCCCCCACCCCTGACGACACCTCTGGGGAGAGCGGCACTGGAGGTAGTACGCGGAAGGTAAGAGGTTGAGAAACAAACCCCTGCCCTATACGATAGGTCAGGCTGACAAAGAAGTGGTGCAACAAAGGCCACTTCATGAACTTCACAGCTAATCAAGCCGCTGAACCCAGGTTTTGTACACCAAGCCCAAGGCTCTACGCCCTGGCTCATGTGCAATCAATCCTTAGACTAAGGGTGGCCAACTGCTGGCCTGAAGTCCAGATCCATCCCCCAAAGACAATTTTACATGACCCATTGTAGCTTTTTGTGGTAAACCACTTGCGGATTACTGTACAGGCAGATTATAAGGAGTAGACTAGAAATAGATATCCTACACTTTAATTCTGCTTTTCTGGGTAACATGGATACATGAGAAACTGTTTGCAGTTGTATATTTGTTGCACTCCACATCATGTTTTATGTTAAGAATACAATTTTTGATTTTAAATATTGCTTTCCCACTGTTATTTATATTGCATTCCTCTCTAATATTTTTCATGTATGCAAATGGATTTATTTATTTATTTATTTATTTGCCCGGTCACTTCCTCAATTACAACAATTGTAATTGTTGCCCTGATGCTTGCCCAAACATCCTGCAAACATTTTTCTTTCTGTACATGTCCTCATACTTCCCTTCTCTGTTCCTCAAACTGTCAGCTACATTTGTTCCTCTACACTATCTACACTACACTACACTACACTACATTTGTTCCTCTACTCACTATCTGGTGAGTTTAGAAATATTGGCATTTTTACACCCCCAGTGTTCTGATAATGTTCTCTAATTTTTCTCTTCAAAAACAAAATGTGCAAACTGTTTAAAGTAATATAAAATGACAGCCTCGGCCACACAGCATAGAGTTCCTCGTCGGAATGCTCAGCCTTTATCCCCCACCCTGGTGCTGAGTGGAATGCTCATTCGCTTACCTTCTGCTCAGTCTCTATTCCCTTCCCCCTGTTGGAGGCTATACAGATTGCTCACTTAACTCATCTTCTGTTCAGGCAAATGTATTTTGAGACCCAGTTTTACTCTCCACCCTATCCACTTATGTTTTTCTCCTTGCGCCAATGCACAGCCCTCAACTGCCATTGCTCATTCTCAGAATTCTCCTCCTGCACATGATTGGCCTATGTTCTCCACCCCAATCCCCCATTTTTGGCTTGTTCTTTTTAACAGAAGAGGTATTTCTCCACACGTGCAATCAATAAGCGACAAGGGGACGGCCCTGTTCTTCTCCGTCTCTTTCACCCTGGTGAGAGAGGGTGAGGAGTAGTGGGAGGTATAGGGGGCAGCGGGACTCCTTCTGGACTTGGGGTTGGTGAGAGTGCCTCTTGTCTGTTGGATTTCTTGCTGTCTTTCCTGCCCCTTATTCTGCTATAGAGAGACTGGAGGCAGCGTCAGTGTTTTGTGTTGGGGTTGCATTTGTCCAAGTGTGTGTTTGTGTGAGCCCTTTCCGGGAAGATGTGTTGGGATGTTCGAGAGAGTAGTGGCGCCACTATAAAATGTGTAACAGGCCAAGGGCGATATGGCGGTGGGGGCTGGCCTGGCCGTTCCAGGAGAAGGAGGGATCGTAGGCAGACCATCCCTCTTTCTAGGCCTTCCCCCAACCCTGGAGCCTGAGGAGTGCCTGGGAGAAACCCCTGTGGCCTTAAACTGCTGCTATTAAATGCCAGGTCGGTTAACAATAAGATCTCCCTAATCCAGGATTTAATCCTGGAGGAGGGTGCTGACCTGGCTTGCATCACGGAGACCTGGTTGGATCTGGCTGGTGGTGTGAACCTTTACCAGCTGTGTCCACCGGGGTACCGGGTAATGCAGCAGCCGCGGCTACAGGGGCGAGGGGGTGCTGTTGCTGTGGTCTACCGGGATTACATCTCCCTCACTGGATACCCTGTCCCACAGTGTGCTGGGTTTGAGTGTCTCCGCATCGTGCTACAGGGGCGAGACAGGATGGGGATGCTGCTGGTGTACCGTCCACCTGGTTGCCCATCGGCTTCCCTACCTGAGCTGACCAGGGTGATCTCGGGGGTGACATTTGAGTCCCCACGCCTGTTAGTGCTGGGGGACTTCAATGTTCATGCCAAGGCCCCTGAGACAATGGCAGCTCAGGAATTCATGGCCACCATGGCGACCATGGGCCTGTCACAGTGGATTACGGCCCCAACACATGGTGCGGGGCACACATTGAACTTGGTGTTCACTGCTAGGTATGGGGATGGTGATCTGCCTATGAAGGAGGTTAAGATCACTCCTTTGTCTTGGATGGATCACTATCTGGTGAGTTTTAGACTGGCAACGTTTAATCACCCCTGCAGAGCTGGGAGACCGAATTGTGTGGTCTGCCCTCGGAGACTGATGGATCAGGATGGTTTCCTGAGGGCTCTGGGGGATTTCCCAGCTTCCCGGGTCAGTGACTCATCCGATGCTCTGGCTGCCCTGTGGTATGGGGAGGCAGCTAGAGCCTTGGATCAGATCGCTCCTGAATGGCCACGGCCTTGCCGTCGAGCCAAGGTGGCTCCTTGGTTTACTGAGGAGCTGTGGGCCATGAAACGACTGGGCCGATACCTAGAGCGATAGTGGAGGAAAACTTGTGATGAATCTGACCGAACACGGGCTAGAGCCCATTTCAGGGCCTACTCCATGGCGGTGATGGCAGCGAAGAAGACGTTTTTCTCTGCCACCATTGTGTCTGCGGGTAGCCGGCCAGCGGAGCTCTTTCGAGTTGTCCGGGATCTGCTCCACTCGGCTCCTGTAGCGACTGAGTTGGAGTGTTCGACGGACCGCTGTAATGAGATCACATGGCATTTCGCAGATAAAATCGCTCAGATTTGCCATGACTTGAACTTTGGTTTAACAGTTCCAGAAGTTGTCCCTACGGCATCTGTCAATTCCATCGTTATGGATTCTTTTCACCTTATACAGCCTGAGGATGTGGATAGGGTCCTCTGTAGTTTAAGATCGTCTTCCTGCCCGCTTGACCCTTGCCCAGCTTGGCTAATACGATCTGCGCGGGTTGGGCTGGCTGACTGGGTGGAACCTATTGTGAATTCATCTTTGTGGGAGGGAGTGATGCCTAGCATCTTGAAGACTGCAATTGTGCGCCCCCTCCTGAAAAAACCATCTCTGGATTCCTCCAATTTAAAGAACTATCAGCCAGTTTCCAATCTGCCTTTTTTGGGTAAGATGATTGAGCGGATGGTGGCGTCTCAGCTCCAGGGGGATACTAGATGAAACGGAGTATCTGGACCCTTTTCAGTCTGGCTTCAGGCAGGGCTTTGGGACAGAGATAGCCTTGGTCGCCCTGTTGGATTATCTTCGCCGAGGACTGGACAGGGGGAGTGCATCCCTGCTGGTCCTTTTGGACCTCTCGGCAGCTTTCGATACCATCGACCATGGTATCCTTCTGGGTCGGCTGGCCAAGTTTGGGACTAGGAGGCACTGCATTGCGGTGGTTCCGTTCCTACTTGGCTGACAGGTCCCAGATGGTGATGCTGGGAGACGCCTGTTCGGCGCCCTGCCCTTTACAGTGTGGGGTGCCACAGGGTTCTATTCTGTCTCCCATGCTTTTTAACATCTACATGAAGCCGTTGGGGGAGATCATCCGGGGATTTGGAGTTGGGTGTCACCAATATGCTGATGACACCCAGCTCTATCTCTCCTTGCCATCTTGCTCCAGGGAGGCTGTGGAAGTCCTGGAGCGCTGTCTGGAGGCCGTTGGGGTCTGGATGAGGGCTAATAGGTTGAGATTGAATCCAGAAAAGACAGAGGTCCTACTAGTCAGGAAAGCTTCGATGCAGGTACTGAGTCACCTGCCCGTTCTGAATGGGGTTGCACTCCCCCTGCAGGAACGGGTGTGCAGCTTGGGAGTGCTTCTGGATTCACAGCTCTCCCTGGAAAGCCAGGTGGCGCTGTGGCCAAGGGTGCGTTTGCCCAGCTTCGGCTGGTGCACCAGCTGCGGCCGTATTTGAGTCGATCTGACCTGACCACGGTGGTCCATGCCTTAGTGACTTCAAGACAGGATTACTGTAACGCGCTTTACGTGGGGCTGCCCTTGAAGACGGTTCGGAAACTGCAATTAGTGCAGAATGCGGCGGCCTGGGTGGTCACTGGAGCTAGGCGGTTTGACTCTGTTGAACCGCTGCTTCAGCGGCTGCACTGGCTGCCCATTCGTTTCCGGGCCCAATTCAAGGTGCTGGTTATGACCTTTAAAGCCCTTCACGGTTCGGGTCCAGGATATCTGAGGGACCGCCTTCTCCCATACATTCTGACCCTCTCTCTTAGGTCATCTGAGGGGGCTCTCCTGCGGGTGCCACCTCTATCGCAAGTTAGGGGAGTGGCAACACGTGGACGAGCCTTCTCTGCTGTGGCGCCACAACTGTGGAACTCCCTGCCAGGGAATCTGAGAATCACCCCCTCCCTCATGTCTTTTCGGCGAGGGCTCAAAACGTTTTTGTTTTGTCTAGCATTTGGGTGATGGGTTGTGGTCTGCCTCCTGTAACTCAAGATGCTCTGCCATGCTGCTTCTCTGCTCCATACTGTCGCCCCCCCCCCAGTGAATTTTATTGTTTTTTAAATTTGTTTATGTATCGTTATGTATTGTTTAAACTTATTTTATGTATTTTAAATTATGTATTTTAGTCTGTTGTAAGCCGCCTTGGGCATTTGCCTTCGGCATAGAAAAAGGCGGGATATAATTTTTTAAAATAAATAAATAAATAAATAAATAAATAAATTTACTGTATAACTTGTAGCGATTTCGGAATTACGGGTAAAATAGCCATGTAGTAGCTAACAGGACAGCCAGAATAAAAACAAAAATCAATTCTGCTTGTGTCTTCTGTTGCTGGGGCTCACAAGACAGACAGAACATTTATTTAAAACTCACAGCCCAGTAGTCTCACTCCAACGTTTCGTTTCCTTCTTTCCGGAAACCTTCTCAAGGAACCAATCTGAAAGATTGGTTCTTAATCAAGGAACCAACCTGAAAGATTGGTTCTTATAAAATTCTTAATAAAGATCCTACAAAAAAATGTTTTTAAAGAAACAAATAAATTAATAAAGGATTCAAATTTTAATATGGGGTTAAAAAATAGATTAACTAAATCTGAAGCCCAGCCACCTAGGCTATATGGACTGCCTAAAATCCATAAAAATAACATTCCTCTCAGACCCATAGTTAGCAACATTGGTTCACCTACTCACGGGCTATCTCAGTATCTTGCTAAAGTCTTATATCCTTACATTGGCAAAACACCCAGCTACGTAAAAAATTCTTACCATTTTATTGAAATGCTGAAACTAGTTAAATTATCCCCCAATTCCATTTTAGTTAGTTTTGATGTTGTTTCATTATTTACAGGTGCAACCAATTAAGGTGCAACCAATTAAGTCATTAGGTTAATTGAAGACCTGACGGTACCCAAGGAAATGATTCCTATGTTTAAACACTGCTTGACATCCACGTATTTTTTATGGGAGGGGGAGTATAGAGAGCAGTGCGACGGGGTAGCCATGGGGAACCCCTTAAGCCCCGTGGTTGCAAATTTATATATGGAGTTTCTTGAGCAGCAAGTGCTCCACACCGCCCAATTTAAACCAGAAATATGGTGGAGATACGTAGATGATGTTTTTTGTATCTGGCCCCATGGGGAAGTAGAGTTACACAAATTTCTTACGCATATGAACAGCTTTAATGAAGAAATCCAATTTACCATGGAACAGGAGGTAGATGGTTCCTTGGCCTTTCTAGATGTGCTGGTTTCGAGGAAAGATGATTTATCTTGTGGACATGCGGTATATAGGAAACCCACCAACACGGGGAGGTACCTGAGGCATGATTCCAACCATCATCCAGCTCAAAAAAACTCGCTCATTAATTCCTTGGCATATCGAGCTTTAAAAATATGCGATGATGAATCATTGGAAAAAGAGAAACAGATTGTTTTCAGCACTTTAAGAGCCAATGGTTATTCTACCTCACAGATAAGTAGATGTTGGGTGCAACAATATAACAAGGTCACAGCTACTAGGTTTGGCACCAAATGCAACATTGACTCTAAAAATATGACCACAAACAAAGAAACAGGAGACAAAGATGAGAAAGTTTGGGCTTGTCTGCCTTTTATTAAGGGGGTCACGGACAAAATTTCACGCATCCTGTTACAGGGTAAGGTTAAAACTATTTTTAAGCCTACCACTAAGATAGAACAGATGTTAAATAACCCAAAGGATAGGCATCCTCCATTGTCCAATCCGGGAGTGTACAGGGTCCCTTGCTCGTGTGGGAAGGAGTACATTGGATTAACTAAAAGATCAATTGGAACCAGGATCAAGGAGCATGAGAGGTCGGTGAGATTGAATCATCCAGAACTGTCCTCCATAGCTGAGCACGCAATAAACACAGGTCATACAATATGTTTTGAAGATACCAGCTGCCTACAAATAGAAAATAGAGTTGGCACCTTACAATTCTTGGAGGCGATTGAAATTAGTAAAAGACCCGCCTCCAGTCTGATTAATAGACAACAGGACCTGAGCTTTGTAAATAAGTCCTGGTTCCCTATATTACGGAATTCCAAGGTTGAGCAGAAACATCAGCAACTTGACAGCAAGAAAGAACAGGCTGCAATAATAAAAAAGGAGTATGGAACACTAAGTTTTGAAGGACTCTGCAATGGAACACTAAGTTTTGATGGACTCCTACTCCTGGGCAACCCCGCATTGATCTCCTGTGTTGCTAATTAATCATTTACGTGTCTAGGATAAAGGAAGCTTAGTGCCTCTTCACAATGTAACATCTTCCAATCTTTCAGATTGGTTCCTTGAGAAGGTTTCCGGAAAGAAGGAAACGAAACGTTGGAGTGAGACTACTGGGCTGTGAGTTTTAAATAAATGTTCTGTCTGTCTTGTGAGCCCCAGCAACAGAAGACACAAGCAGAATTGATTTTTGTTTTTATTCTGGCTGTCCTGTTAGCTACTACATGGCTATTTTACCCGTAATTCCGAAATCGCTACAAGTAATCGCTGGCCATGAAAGTTTTCGATCAAAGATTTACTGTATAACTTGGCAGTCACACCCATCACCAGAAAACATTTCCTGCTCTCTTTCATGGGCTGCTTTGGTGTCCAGCACATCAAAATGCAGAAGAGCCCTGCTGGTGCTGGATCAGGCCAAAGGCCCATCTAGTTCAGCTTCCTGTATCTCACAGTAGCCCTCCACATTGGCGTCGCTAGGGCGTGGGGGGCGGGGTGCCGGAAGGGGGTGATGCGCCGAGGGTGACGCGCCCGACATCACAAGTTCTGATGTTACATGTTACAAGTTCTGAACATGTAGTTCTGATGTTAGAACTACTACATCACACTGGATACACCGAAGTTTTCTGTCTTGGCTGTTTAGGACTTGGTTGTTTTCTGTTGCATTTATCCCTAGGTTGCAACACCTTAGCTAGAGATGCTTCATAGGATAAATTTACCAGAGAAACAGAGCTGCAGCCCACCTATAGGATAACGTTGAGGCTAAGCGCAACTACCCTGGGTAGAACTAATTCATATTGAGGAAAATGCTGTGAAACATAATGTGCCTGTAAACCTCCAGGTTCAGCTTGTGGATAATAGCAACTTGGGTTGTATCACTCCCAACTCCTCATTAAAAAAAAATATCCATACACATTTTATGTGAATAAGAGTGCTCCCATGGAAAAAAAAAATCACTGGTGTTGTGTGTCTATTTCCCAGAGCTCAGATGCCTCCCTTTGCATCCACTATCAGCAATGCAATCATTCAAATAAGGTGAAATCAATCATATAATGAGTCCCACCATATGATACTCATCTTTGAGGAGAATGAATAAATCATTGTGCCCCTGACAGGGTATTTATGCCACAAATTGACCTAGGAAGTGGCTTGGCAACACTTTGATAGTTATGGCTGTGATAGTGGCAATATGGGAATGAATGCATCTTTGTGCTTAGACCAGTTCAAATCTTGGAACTTGTTGAAACTAAGACTGTGCAGGGAGAAAAGTCTTGCTGCTACTAAAGGAGCAGGAAACAAAACCTACAGCTGTCAGAGGGGAATTCATTTGATGAATAACCCCCCTCCAGACCATTCCCATAGCGAAATTTACCTGGGAGAAACAGGAAACTGATAAGCTCCTTTTTCTTTGGTGAGAAAGCAAAACTGCCAGGTTTCAACCAAGAGCAATCAATTTCATTCATCTGTCACCACTGGGGCCCTGGGTTTGTGGCGAGGAGTTCTCTCAAACATCTCATCATTATTATAATCATAGCACCTTAAATACACTAAGGCACTTCACAAAAGGTAAACAGGTTTCTGCCCAAAGCAGCTTGGGAAGGGGAACAAGACTATACAAATGGTGGTATGCTTACACTTAAAGGAAGATTAAAACATAGTCTGGGACACGGCATAACATATATGTTGATAAGTTCAATTGATCGCCATTGGAAAGAGCTGTGAATCAATCCTATGCTGCATGCTTACTCAAAAGTAAGTTCCACCATATTCAACAGGCTTAATCCTTACATAGGATTGTTATGTATGGGCATGTGATTAAATTTGTCCTATTGAATCAATTGGATTTAAAAGTCCTTAAGTCTGGTTGAATCATGCCCAAACCTCAGGTTGTGTATATCTATACATAATTAGTAAAAGTACACTTTGAAATGAAGAAATGGAATAGAACAGTGGTTCTCAAACTGTGGGTCGCGACCCACTATAGGAACCGAAAGCTGTCCCCTTCTCCCTTAAGGGGTGGGGACAGCATGGCAGCAGCGGCGGGCGACTCTCTGCAGGCCTCCCCGATCTTCGGATCACCCAAGGCCCGGTAAGTACAAAAACAGCTGTTTTGCGGGCTTTTTTGGTGGCAGCGGCAATCCCCAGGATCGATGCCACTGTTGGCCGCACCCCCGCAAACACCATAGGAACCATAGGAACCGAAAGCTGTCCCCTTCTCCCTTAAGGGGTGGGGACAGCATGGCAGCAGCGGCGGGCGACTCTCTGCAGGCCTCCCCGATCTTCGGATCACCCAAGGCCCGGTAAGTACAAAAACAGCTGTTTTGCGGGCTTTTTTGGTGGCGGCGGCAATCCCCAGGATCGATGCCACTGTTGGCCGCACCCCCGCAAACACTCAGAGTTCTCCCTGCCTCATGGGGAGAACTTTGAGAAACGCTGGAATAGAATACAAAACAAAGATTTTGGGTAGACAAAGCAGACAATATAATGGTATCTTTAAAAAGGAAGAAGTCCTTCCAGATCTTTCAAATGCAGGCCCATCTCTGTACCTACTGAGTCACACACACACACTAGATGAGAGGAAGCAAGAGAAGCAAATAGGACTCTGGATATAAAGATCTAGGGGAGGGGTGAAACTAACATTACTAGCCCTTCTTCATTTTATGAACTGTGCAACAAGGAGAAGTGGGGCAGGTGAATCTTCTCCTGTCACAGGACTGACCAGGAGTGTTAGTGAAACATTTCTCAGTGTGTAATGTGTATGAGTAAAGCAAGGAAAATAAAAGCCTTGCTCAGAATTTTAATAATATAATCTGATACACTATCATAATAAAATCATTTCAAGTTGTAAATATGTCATTACCCATTTTAATTATCTGATTACATTCATTTACACTAACTTTGTAATTAGATGTAATTTCATACTTATCAAGTTTTCTAAAAAAAAAAATAATAATGATTGTGCTAGTGTTCTATCTGTTCAGTGGAAGACTATGGACTACTATTATATGCCAGCAGGAGCCAAAATGATTGCTGACAGAGCATTTTCAGTCTGATAAACTGCAAGGAATCGGCTTTTCCAAGGTGAAATCTCCTTTTCCAACCCTTTATCCACCACTCTTGAATGAATTAGATTTACCAGAAGAGTCTTTAACCACATGAACTGGAATCACCATAAAAACCACTGAGGAATGACAAGGATATATAATCTTAAGCTGCAACAGTGTCTAGTTGTGCTTGTCCCATTGATATCAATCAGATGGATGTAATTAAAATACATAGGCCTGTATCCAAACAACCACACAGCTAGTTCGATGTGCTCAAGGGAAGTTTCTACTTGTATTTCTCAAACAGTAACCCCAAAATATGGCAGACATCTTTTGATTCTTATGAGAATTTCATAAGCAGTTTGTCATAGGGCATGGGATTCTACCATAAGGTCTTAGGTGCACGTAACGAAGCTCATTGGATCCTTCCCATCACTCTTTGGACTGGCCATAGCAGCATCTAGTGCTGCTTCCTCTAACTCTAATGAGACAAAATGTATTTATTTATTTAAAAGATTTTTATATCACTTTTTTCAGTGCTCAAAGCAGTGTACAACAATAAAATTACAAAACCACAATTAATAAAAACATTAAATAAAACCAGTCAAAACAATACTGGAGCAGATTAAAAGGTAAAAAGGGTAATACATATAATTAAACTAGTATGAAACAGCAACCAAGACCTAATAAGTGTTAAATTAAAAAAGGATCCCTGAAAAGTTCCTCTTGAAAGCCAAGCAAAATAAACATGTTTGTAAACCTCATTGGAAACCATAGAGAGAGGGGGCTGTCCTCAGATTCTCTGAAAGCTGGTTCCAGAGACATGGTGCCACAACCGAAAAGGCCCTGCATCTTGCCACCATTCCCTTGGCTTCAGATGGTGGTGATATCCTAAGCAGGACCCTGTCTGATGATTGTAAGGGACATGCAGGATTATATGTGGGAAGGCGCTCCTTGAGGTATCCCAGTCCTATGCAGTGCAGGGCTTTAAAGGTCATCACCAACACCTTGAATTGGGCTCAGAATGGAATGGGCAGCCAGTGTAGCTTCTGGAGCAACAGCATGGCAGAGTCAGCCTGCCACCGAGCCTTGGTGACCAACTGGACTGCCACATTCTGCATTAACTGCAACTTCTGAACCATCTTCAAGGGTAGCCCCACATAGAGTACATTACAGTAGTCTAGGCAAGATGTCACTAGGGCATGGACCACTGTAGCCAGATCCGTCTGACTCGGATACGGCCTCAGCTGATGCACCAGCCAAAGCTGGGCGAAAGCCTCTCTGGCCACAGATGTCACCTGGCCATCCAAGGCCAGCTGTGGATCCAAGAGGACACCCAGGCTGCGGACCTGCTCTTTCAGAGTGAGTGCTACACATCTAGAACAAGTTGTAGATCTAGTACCTGCATTGCGGTCTTCTGAACCAGGAGGACCTCTGACTTTTCCAGGTTTAATTTCAGTCTATTAGCCCTCATCTAGGCCGTGCCTCAGGACTTCAACAGGTGGAAAAGATAGAGGTGTGTGTCATCTGCATATTGGTTACACCCCACTCTAAATTCCCAGATGACCTCCCGCAGCAGCTTCATGTAGATGTTAAACAGCATGGGGGACAGAATAGATCCCTGTGGCACCCCACAAATCTGTGACCAGGGTGCCAAGCAGTGATCTCCCAGCTTCACCATCTGTGTCCAATCTGCCAGGAAGGAGTGGAACCACTGCAAAACAGTGCCTCCAAGTCCCAACCCAGTCAGCCAGTCCAGAAGGACACCATGGTCGATGGTGTCGAATGCCACTGAGAGGTCCAGCAGGACCAACGAGGATGCACTCTCTCTGTCCATTCCCCAACGCAGGTCATCAATCAAGGCGACCAAGGCTGTCTCCATCCCATAGCCTGGCCTGAAACCAGATTGAAAGGGGTTCAGATAATCCACTTCTTCCAGAATTCCCTGTTGAAACACCACCACCCACTCGACCACCTTGTCCAAAAATGGGAGGTTGGACACTGGTTGGAAATTATCCAAGACCATTGAGTCTAGGGAGGGGTTCTTCAGGAGAGGGCAAACCATCGCCACTTTTAAGACTTTTGGCAAACACCCCCTCCTGGAGAGATGAATTAACTGTCTCTCCCCACCCATTTAGCCAACCCACCCTGGGCAGATCATAATAACCACTCTGGGCAAGTATCAAGAGGACAATCAGCAGGTCTCACACTCCAGAGAATCCTGTCCACATCCTCAGGCCATATACACTGAAAAGAATCCCGAATAACTGGACAGACAGTTGCCTGAGGGACATCTATTGACTCTGTCAATGTGGAGTCCAAGTTGAGTCAAATCTGAGCGACTTTATTTGCAAAATATTCTGCAAAAGCATCACAGTGGGCATTGGGAGAGTCTCCCTGACCCTTCTGGGGTGTTACATAGATTCTGCACAATGCGGAACAGCTCCGCTGGACGACATTCTGCAGCAGTGATGGAAGCAGAGAAGAAAGCCTTCTTCACCACCTTCTGTGCCACAGAATAGGTACTAAGTTATACTCTTGCCTGAGATCGGTCAGATTCATCCTGCATCTTCGTCCAACACCTCTCTAGATGTCTGCTGAGCCATTTCATCACCCACAGCTCCTCAGTAAACCAAGGAGCTGAGTGGCTGAGGTCGTATAGGAGGTCGTATAGCCTACAGCCTGAAGTTGTAGCCTACAGGCTGAGGTCATATAGCCTACAGCCTTGCTGAGGTTGTATAGGAGCCCACTGCTCTGGCCATTTCCCCCTTCCAGAGGTCAATCAGACCAATGGGTGATTCGCTGATCCTAGTAGCAGGAAACTCCCTCAAAGCCCTCAGGAAACTATCATGATCCATCAGCCTTTGGGGGCAGACCATACCAAAGAGTCCCCCAACCTTGCAAAGGTTAGGTGTCGCCTTCAGCCCACATCCCACCAGGTAGTGATCTGTCCATGACAACAAAGAAACTTTAATTTCCTCCACCACCAGATCATCATCCCTCTGCCCAGCAGTGAAAATCAGGTCCAACATGTGCTGAGCCATGTGCATCAGGGATGTTACTCGCTGGGACAGGTCCATGGTTGTCATGATGGCCATGAAATCCTGAGCTGGACTTGCCCTGGGAGCCTCGGCATGGACATTGAAATCCTCCAGCACAATCAGCCAGGGACATTCCAACACCGAGACCACCCCGGTCAGCTCAGGCAGGGAGCCCGCTGTGCAGCAAGGTGATCGGTACCCCTGCAAGATCCAACGTATTCAGAAAACTGAAACAGAAAACTGTTCATATTGAGGACAGACAACTTACAAAACACACGTGTTTTGGTGCGGGGAGGGAAGGACGGATTATCCTTGAAGATGGAACTGAACGCAGGATCAGCAGCTGAGAATTTTAAAGGTCTTCAGCATGCTGAAGTCTGAGATCTTCATGCTATGGAAGTTTCGCAACCTGTGATGACAGCCTCCGTCCTTGTAATTTATTCTAATCCCAAGGGAACCACAGTGCTTCAGCACATTCTCATCCGACAAAAACTGTCCATGTAGGAAGTTCCCACATATAGATCACATGTATGACAAACACATATGGTTTTTTTTTCCCCCTCTGGGAAGTTGCAACTAGTCAGGGCTCTGCATTGCGTGCATACTGGGTATTCATCTATCAAAACATTCCTGGTTCCAGGACATGGTCTGTGAGGGTACATGATACAGCCATCTTGCTGAAGCTAAACATGTCTAGTTCTGATCAGTGCCTGAGAACCCCATGTATGCTGCCCTGAACTCCATGACACAAAAAGATGGGACACCACCATACTAAATGAAAATGAATGTGTATGATCAACTCGTAAGCCACCTTGGAAATATTTACACTGAACAGGAAGACGTAGATTTTTAAAATTAAAATAAATTACATTAAAAAAACATATGGTACAATCTACATGTCATTTCAAGGGTTCATATTATTTCTGTGTAGGAATTGCATAGTATTTGAAGCAGCATTCCCCCCAGATGGCTACCCTGAGGTCCTCTCTACTTAGAAAAGAGAAATGAAAGCTTTGGTTAGAAGCAGACAATATGAGTTTGTTTTTCAGAGTCTGAAATACAGTTTGAAAACCAGGTTGCAGCTCTTGGTTGTAAACAGTCATCCCATTTTCACCCCTGGCAAACTGATTTGACCATTTTAATATTGTTTCCTTGAACCTGCAAAACCTGTTTGACCAGAGATAACAGGGGGAACAAAAGAAATACATGTATATATACCATGAGAAAGGGTGCTCTAGTCCTTTTTATATGTTATATACTCACAGAATGAATGTCAACGGTGGGGAGGTAATATACAACAGCAGGCTGTAAAACATCTACCATCCAGTGAATTCCATGAGTGGTTTTAGGATTATGACCAAAGTGTTGTAAAATATACAACTGAAAAATATCAAATTGAGTTGAAGTGAAAATTCTACAGTGAGAATTTTCCAGAAACTACCTGGCATTTTTGACCCTGAAAAAATCCTATTTATTTTTTATGCATTTATTTACTGGTTGGTACCCCACACTTCAATAACAAGATCCATGGTGGCTAATAATAACAAATAAAAAAACAATATCATAAAACACATCAAAAGAAAAAAAATCCAGGTGATTCGTTTGCTCCATGAAACCAATATCAGTGGAGGTTAAAGCAAATGGATAAATAACGTGTTCTTTGCCTGGCAACAAAAGGACATAAAGAGTGGGCAGTGACAGGTGAGCCTTTCTGGGGAGACCATTTCAAAGGCAGGGCACTGAGAAGGCCCTTTCCAGCTCCTTGTCTTGGACAATGTAGACAGGGTCTCTGAGAGGAACTTTATCAGGGGGCACAAAGTTTCTCTTGGGCCCCTTCCCAAAGGGGGAGGGGGCAAAATGGGGCAGGGGAGGGCAGCAACAGCTGGAAAAGTCTCTGAAGCCCAGGTCTACCAGGCTTCCCAATGTGGCGCCCAGGTCTACCCACCTGGTAGACCTGGCTTCCGGTTGACCCGGCCACCGTCTTTCACACTCCATGAGGCCAGCTGAGATCCCAGGAAATTTCTGGGGGCTCTCCTTTGGGTCCTGGGCCCCCTTTTTGATCCTGGACCTGGGTATAATTTACCCCCTTTACGTACCCCCCTCTCATGGGCCCTGAATGAAGGGCCTCTGAAGATAACGTTTGTATCTGAACAGGCTCATGTGGGAGTAGACTCCTTCCAGTTCCCACCCAAGCTTTGAAGGTCTAGAAATACAAGACTGACAAGAAAAAATATCCTTGTGCGATCAACAGAGGAGGACTCTCAAGAAAAGGCTCACATACGTTGCACTCTTACTGATCCATGCAATTTCCCCAAATGTCGAAAACTCAACTACTACTATATTTGAAGTGCTGAATGTTCCGCCATTTTGTTTCTCAGATTGAATGTAGTGGGGAGGGTGAGGAAATGGTTTCCCCAACCCTTTAGTTCCACCATTGTCATGGCTTTTCATAGTTTACAGCCATTGTTTTCTGCCATTGCTGCTGTTTTCTCTAGTCCTTGTGACTGCATTCGCCTTCCTCAAGTGATCTAAGCCCATTAGGGATCATATAGTGAACATGGCAACACTACATTACAAATATGATATCCCTGAGGGCAAATAAAGACCATTAGAGTCAGAGCAACACTTCCTGCATTGCATTGCATTCTCTCTTGAATGGGCAAATATCTTTCTGAGAAGATCTCTGTGAAGGATGAGCGAAACTTCGGGTATCTATTTGAACTCTATTTCAAAATTGTGGCCACACAGCCTAGAAACTTTTAACCATTTTATACCTTTCTCTCCTTTTGACGTGATTCTCTCCTTCCCCAAATTACTGAAAGGCAGTGGCGGAACTTCGGCGGAGCGCGTGGAGCAGGAGCTCGGGCGGGTGCTCGGGCGGGCGGGAGGGTGGGCGCGCTCACCGAAGCGAGACGAGGGCTGGATCGGCCCTCCCTCCCTCCCTAGAGCCCGTTTGGCTCCAAAATTAGCGCTAAATGGGGGCGCGTCGACATCACGCGAGGGGCGTGTCGACGTGATTCACGCAGGCCCCGCCCCCACGCGCCCGGGTGCCGGGAGGGCGCCCGTCTTCTCTGCTGAAATGGGTTTTTTCCACCACCAAAAATGTTTGCAAAAAGCACCCACCTTGTAAACCAGTCTCCCCGCTGGTTTTACACACACACACAAACACACACACACACACACACACACACACACACACACACACGGTTTTAACTTTTCTTTCACATTTTCTTCTTTTCTTTCTTTTGATGCAGCATTACACTTTATTTTCTTGTCTCACATTTTCTTTGCTCTTGTCAACCAATGGCAGCATTAACATCAGAGTAGACAGAACAAGTCCAAGATTTACCCAGTGATATTTCTGAAGCAGAGCAGGTGCAGCCGGGGGAAAAAAGGGAGGAATAGCAATTTTTTTAAAGGAGTCAGATGGCATTGTGTAGCAAACAGAAGGCAAAGGACTGGTTTCAAAGCACAAAATCAGGTTCTTTTATTGATGCAGAATACATTAATTTGTGATGCACGATTTGAAATGACTGGTTATAGAAATGTATCCATCTGATTGTGGTTTAATTTTCCATGGGCTGCAATATCTATAGTGGAGGAACCATAAACATCATGTGCAGGTTTAGTCCTTTTGGAAACATCACCTGCAAAGTTTCACACGTGCAAAGGAGAGAGAGAGAACATAAGGACAGCCGTCATGCACCCATACAATGGTCCCTCCAGCTCAGTATCTCATTGCTGACAACAGAGACCAGATACAGATGTTCCTGGAAGTTTTTAACAGCAATAAGCATTAACATGCTGTAACATTGCATATCAGTTACTTCCAGTCTCTAGAAGAACTGGTCTCTACTAGTTCTTCTACTAGCACAACCTCAGTCCACTGGTCTATTAGAGGATCTCAAGTAACTTCATTCCACCTCATTCCTCCCCTGCTCCTTCCCCTCTCCATTGTGCCACCATGGACTTTGGTGCTGATAGAAAAAGGGTAGCTAGTAAAGGCTGTTCTTTAAATATTTTGCAGTGTGCTGATACCAAAGTCCTGCCGTGTATGCAGAGGAAGCCTACCTTAACATGTCTGCACACCGCACACATTGGTGCACGTGCATGCTTATGTTCACACAACCTGATTATTATTATCCGCTTGTCATAATCCTTTTATAATGTGCAAGAAAAACTTGTTCTAATACATCTTCTGATTTTTGACACAGCTTTGTGCTGATATTGCAGATGTATCTGTAGAATGGGACAGGGAAATTGTTTCACAATAACAAGACAGAGACCAGAGTAACATCTCTTCTCTCAGCAGGAGGGCACCGCAGGGCATCCCAAGGTTACTTTTTACCAGAGCGGGACCAACTGCCAGCAGGGATTACTTTGTCACGGCAAGGTGAATCCAGTTCAATCTCCCCTGCCTTGCCCTTAGTTTAAACACATGGAACAGTAGTCCAGCACATGGGTAGGGATAGAAACAGGGATTGGCCAGGTCAGGTACTGGCCAAAGGCCCGTGCTCCTCAGAAAGCCTCCCTGACCCCTCAATACTGGTAGTAGTTGGTAGCACCCAATGGGCTAACAACCTGGTGCTGGCACTGGCATGGGGGGAAAACATGCCTTGGGGTTTCAAAGCACCCAATCTACTCCAGTTTATCCAAATAAAAGAAAATAAACTGTATTAGGTTCTGGGAAAGAAAGGAGAAAGGCATTCGGCAAAAGGGAAATTTGCCAAGTAGAAAACAAACTCACAATTTTTGGGGGTCAAAGACCATGGTCTAGAAGAAATAAAACTCATTTCCAACGTTTTGTTCCAATTGTTTGGAACTGCCAAGTAGCATAAAATATAGAGTTCTAACTAGCTGAAACATGGCCAAAAATCTAAGCAACACCTTTGTGTGAAGGAAGAGGAATGGAGGCCAAAACACGCACAACATCGAACATTCTGTGCTGGTTCTTTGCTTGCCCTGTTTGAGTTTTCTTACTGATCAGACTGGGATTTATGAGGTTTGGACTGGTAGTCTCTTGACTGCTGCCACCCAAGGCTTTGAAGCCCAGACAGAAAGAGGCTGCCTTGGGAAAACCTCTCTCCCAAATTACTAGAGCCTGAAAACTTTGGGCAGATCCCTTTTAAAAAACTAACCAGAAGTGGTCAAGATAGGCTTACCAGATCTCCAACCGGGACAGAGTGCTAGACCTTTAGGAGAAGGAATGTGGGCAGGTGTAGCTTGTTAAACCTTAGAGCACAATCCTAGGCATGTCTACTCAGAAGCAAGCCCCATTGTGTTCAGTGGGGCTTGCTTCTGAGTAGACATGCCTAGGATTGTGCTCTGAGGTTTAACAAGCTACACCTGTCCACATTCCTTCTCCTAAAGGCCTAGCACTCTGTCCCGGTTGGAGATCTGGTAAGCCTAGGTCAAGAAGGCATGGCGACTCGCTCCTGCCCAACTGAACTTAGGGCAGGCAGATAAAACATAGAAAATGTGAATTTATTAAAAAGCTGAAGGAATAAAGCAAATGGGCGGGAATGCAAAGGAACAAAACAAGTCACATATCAGAAGAAAACAGGAATGATAAAAGAGTTGTTGGCCAAGGTTGGCAAGGAGATTAAAATGCAAGCAGGAAATAAAATACATTCTCTGACATGATTAACTGGGTATTGTCCTATTCTAGTTACTCATGCTGGACCAGGAATCTGGCCCCTTCACTCACACAGTGGGTGGGTGTGTCTTTCAAAAAGAGCAGATGCTTTCAATGACAGACCAGAACAATACACACAACTATCCTTGTGCATGACATAAAAAACAAACAAAAAAAGATGGTTGATGATGTCATGGTTCCATCCAACTGGAAGGTTTACAACCACCTGGGCATCCCTCAGCACAATCCTATCCAATTTACACCACCAGTGTAATCAGCAATGCAGTGAGAATGGGAGGCCCCAGAATGGGAAGGGGATTCAAATCCCCTCCAAAGGGGGATTCAAAGGGGATTTAAATCTCCCCTCCAAAGCCTCCCGCCCTGCCCTTCCCCGCTGGTTGAACCGGTGGTGTAAATTGGATAGGATTGTGCTGCCTATCTGCCCCTTGACCAGGTTAGGTGGATTTGAATCAGTTGTTGCATGCCAATCTCAGTAGGGAGGCTGGCTGGTATTTGTCGTTCTTGGAGACGCCAGATGTGAAGACAACAAGCAATCCACAAAATGACCTGTCTGGCCCTGTCATGCGGCCTTTCTGCTATGGTGCTGATTTCAAAGAGGCTCAGAAAATGGACATTGGCTGGGATGCCTCAGCAGGATATCTCAGCAGCTTTTTAAGCATCACAAAAGCCTCTGGGGAGTCGGAAGTGTCCAAAAATAGGGAAAAAGTAGGAATTTTCATCACTCTGATAAATTGAGAGGATACCAATATGTTTTAAAGAATTGTTCTGTACTTTTTGCTTCCTGCTAGCTCCTAAACCCTGTATAAAGTTTGGCAGGTGTGACAATTTTCCTGCCAGCTTTCCCTCTTCTGAATTATGGAGATGCACCTCCTAGCAGTCAGCATTCCAGATTCAGAACAAACTGCTATGGGTTCAGCAAGATGGCATGTAGGTACAATTCTACCTGTCAATCCCATGAGCCAGTTGGCAACCACTCTTCCATCAGGAGAAGAGATTATTTCTTCCATAGGGGAAAGCCTCCAAACCTAACATTCACAAAAGGATTCTCCTTGCTAACTAAAATTGATAAACTGGCAGAGAGCCCTCTAATTCTATAAAACATTCCAGAAATGTCTGAAGATTTAAATATTGGCAGGCTTGAAAAAGATGGATAATAGTGGGCACACATATTTAATACATTGGTATATTATTATTTTTAAACATGCTTTAAAAAACCCTTTGCAATTCTTGGTGCAAATTATGTGATATATTAATATAGCATCAACCATCTTTCAGGAAAAGGTTGAAATAGAAGTCTACCTGTATCAGCATTTTCAAAACACTACACATGAAGACCATGGCATAACAGGCCCCCTCCAGAGCTGAAATTAATATTTGCACATAGTTCAAAATCCTCCCTTTTTGCTATTTGTAGTTTAAATTAAAAACTTAAATTTTCACTTTGAAATGTGAAATTTTAGGGCAAAATTTGAGTTCCATAACTTACAATCCTATGCACACTTTCCTGTGAGTAATCTCCATTAAACACAATGGAACCTGCATAGGATTACACTGTTAAGGCATATTAACATTCCTCCACTGTTTTCATTTAATCAGCATCAGATTCGAAGTCCCATAAACTGTCAGTTGTCAAATATTATATACTATTATAAGTCAGCTATCACACTGTCAATTACAAATTACAAGTTTTTGCTTCTTTCATTCATTTCTGCTCCAAAGAATGACATACCCCTTTGGCCTCTCATAGCTATGCCTAACCTCCAAACTCTTCTGCACTCACCTAAAAATTAGCAGACAGATTATGCTGCTAATGATGCAGGATTATATTCCGAAGTCATGTATTTATGTTAGACCAGCCAAAGACATGATTAGTATGGTCTGATTTAACAATGTCAACGTTGGGAGGGGGGAGGCAGAAAGAGTGGGAATAGCTTCTGTTATGGAAGGTATGTACGGCCTACATCCAACTTGGATCACCATGCATCTATCCCTGGATATGGAGGACACAATGCAGCACAAGACTCCATGTTAAAAAAAAACTGTAAAGAAACTCTGTATGCAAAATCTGTTCTCAGCTATCCACGGCATTGTGAAGGTCTCCAGCATCCACAGACATCCTGAAGCTGTCTGTGCAGCTATTCCCAGGGCCATTTGAAGGTCTCTGCGCTATTCACGGGCACAATTTTGAAGGTCTGCACATTTTGAAAGTGTTGTATTCAGAATGCCAGCAGAAACTTTCAGAATGCAGCAGAAACCCTCAGAATGCAGCAGATACCTTCAAAATGGTGCCCATAAATAGCATGGAGACCTTTTAAAATGGCCATGGGAAGCTTCAAAATGGTGCAAACAGCTTCTTCTGAAGATATCTGCACCATTTTAAGCTTCCCATGGATTTACACTGAAGGTCTACGCTGCCATCCTCTCTGCTGCTGGCAGGTAGACAACACCTCCCCTTAACCTAGGCTTACCAGATCTCCAACCGGGACAGAGTGCTAGACCTTTAGGAGAAGGAATGTGGGCAGATGTAGCTTGTTAAACCTTAGCAGTGTTAGCAGTGTTAAACCTTCAGCCCTCCCGACGCCTGGGGCTAGGGGGGCAGAGGCTGGCTGAGCACCCCCCGGATGTCACGTGACATATGACGTCACGTGACGTCAAACGACGCTGTTGCTCAGGACTCAAAAGTTGGAGCGCCGCCCGCCAGCTATGGCTGCGGGAGGGCGCCACACTCCAGCTTTTGAGTCCGAGGAGTGAGAGAGCGTCGTCGTCGTCTAGGCACAGGGTCTGGGCGCGCGCTGCGCGTTGCCTATATGACGACACTGTCGCTCACCTCGGACTCGAAAGCTGGAGCGCCGCCCGCCCGCTATGGCTGCGGACAGGCGCCGCACTCCAGCTTCCAGTCCGAGGTGAGCGCCCCCCGGAAGCTCGGCACCTGGGGCCCTCTACATCAGGGCCCCCTATGTTACGACGCTACTGAACCTTAGAGCACAACCCTAGACATGTCTACTCAGAAGCAAGCCTAGGATTGTGCTTTAGGACTTAACAAGTTGCACCTGCCCACATTCCTTCTCCTAAAGGTCTAGCACTCTGTCCGAGTTGGAGATCTGGTAAGCCTACCTTAACCCCATTGGATCCCATAGGAACAATGACTCCCTATCCACGGATTTGGTATCCGCTGGGGTTTGCAGGAACCTAACCCCCACAGACAGAGTATTGACTCTACCTTTTTGCCTGTGTATCATTTGACAGTGAAGCAGCTGAGGGTTTTCACCAGATACTTGGCTGGCTGCCAGTAATACCACAAGATGCAGAACGATTTGTCACAAGGATAAAAGCTAAATGCACTGCTTGGGATAAGACAGAGCCCAACAAACAATCTGGATTACCGACACATTTGAACTACTAGCACTCTATAAAAATACCCTTTTTGACAGAGAGCTTATTTTCTGTCTGCTTCTTCTGCTGCTTCATGTAGAGTTCCCTTCCACCTCCACGTTTTTGACACTGCAAAAATGTGTCAAAACACAATGAATCTTATACTGCCTGGTCAGGATAGTTTGCTATTGCTGCAGCACGAGGATGTGAACTTGTGAAGTGTAAACCTGATTTTTAAAAGATGCCGTAGTATCTCTCTCCTTCCATTCTTCTTGTTTTGTTTGTTGACAAGGCTACATAAAGTCAACTTTGCCTAGCGGCAAGTTTCTTACAAATCTCAATTTAACAGTTCATTTATTTCACTGAAGCAATGTGAACAACAGGAGTGTCGTGACCATGAGATAATCACAATTCTGGGGTGTTAACGAGGTAAGAGAAACAGCCAGCTTTCTCTAATCTCATAGAGGCCTGATTAGTGATTCTGACATGTGTAGCTCTAGGGGCTTGTTAGTAAACTGTGCTGTGCTTGTACTACGAAGAGAAAAAAAAAAGGAATATTAAAAGGAATATTAAAACAGTTTCAATTTTGTTTTTCTCATTTACTTTGAATATAACTAAAACTGATCCACCAATGTGCTTCTTATGTTTTTACATAGGCTTACCATTCATCCCGGAAAAACCGGGACTGTCCCGGAAATGGCCCTCCATTCCCGGAAACGTCCCGGGCCCGTTTTCCGGGAGGAATGGTAGCTCCGCCGCCGCCGCAGCCTCCATTTTCAAAATTGATGAACTTACCTGGGCGCTGCCATCTTGACTCGTGAAATTTTGCGAGATCCAAGATGTTGGCACCCAAATCTCATGAGGGCATGATGCCCTCACGAGATTTGGGCGCCAACATCTTGGATATGCGAGATTTCACGAGCCAAGATGATGCCGCCGCCCGGGTTAGCTCTTCAATCAAGAAGAAGATGGCGGCAGCGAGAGGCGAGCAGGTGTAGTCGTCCGTTCACCTGCTCTCTCACTGGCACGGAGCCAGCAAGGGAGCGGGCGAACGACAGCCTGCTGCCCGTGCCGTGCGCGTCTGCCAGAGGCTTGCAAGGCACGGGCAGCAGGCTGTGGTTCGTCTGCTCCCGCTGGCTCCATGCGGTGCTGGTGGGAGACTGTGCGAACCACAGCCTTGCTGCCCGTGCCCCGTGAGCCTCCGGCAGGCGCGCATGGCACGGGCAAGCAAGCTGTCATTCGCTCGCTGGCTCCATATGGTGCTGGTGGCAGACCGGGTCAGCATCACGACGAGGAGCAGCACGACGGCGACGATGGGGTAAGTTAATTAAATTAATTAATTAATTGTAAAATTAAATAAATAATTAAAAATGCGGGAGCGCTTCGCACGGCGATAGGGGGCGCCTTGCGCCCCCTTCGGTTTTTAAACGAAATTTATTTGGGCTGTAGACTAAATAAATAAATAAATAAATAAATAAATAAATTGTACCCATGCTTCACACAAAGCGCCCCCTTCGGTTTCAAAATTTATTTTTTATTAAATTGATTTTTTATTTTTAATTAATTAACTGTGGGGGGGGCTATCCCAGTTGGAGGAGGGAAAATATGGTAAGCCTATTTTTACATACATTTTTAAACTGTAGAAACTTTAGCAATCACACTTGTTACCATACTTTTGTCTACATAGGTCTTTTCTTCTTTCTACATCAGTTTTTTCTTCTTTCTTTCATACACAGTGGATAAAACAGAGCCCTGGAAACTCATGGGGTACCCTTACCAGCTGTGGAAACTGAAGCTCTTTGAACTAATTCAGTTCTCTTCCTATCCACAGATGGCAATGGAAAAAGCTCCATTTTGGATGTAGACTTGGATTATTTTTTTCACGTTTTATATATTGCTGTTTTTCTAAGGAGCTCAGCATGGTGTACATGGCTCCTCCCCTCCATTTGTCCTCACAACAACCCTGTGAGGTAGGTGAGGCTGAGAGACAGTGTGATCATTGAGCTCCTCTTGCTGCCTTCTCACACTCATATTTCACTGAAGGAAAGCCTCAGAGTAAAGTTCAACAGGAAAGAAGCTTCCCTGGGACACATGCTGAAATCAGTGCCATTGCAGAAAGTCTACAGTATGTAGCTAAGCAGACATAGTTTGTGAACTGCTTTTCTCCATTGTCTCCATTGCTTTTCTCCAAGTCCACCAAGAACAACAGAGCCTAGCCAGCCCATCTGCTGTCACCTGAGCATGCAAATCCATCTGATCAGGTCAGAAGGCAAATAGAGATGCCCAGTGTTGTCAACTATCCAATCAAATGGAGCAGTACCATATTCAACTCTAGGTTTTTTAAGGTCAATCCCAGAAATGCTCACATATGTTCTGCTCTGGCTCTTTCAAAATGAATCCACACATGGTCACTTCCACTCACCTCGCCGGAGATCAGAGGGATGTAATGGCATCTAGAAAGTTTTGCTTTTACATTTTCCTGCAAACACCTGCTTGCCAAGATCCAAACCTGGGCACTTCCAGTACCCAAGCCATTTTCCAAGCCTTTGTTCATTCTGTACCAGGGGTGGCCAAACAGCGGCCCCCGAGCCACATGCAGCTCTTTGATGTATAATGTGTGGCTCTCGAAAATATGTTGACTGAGCTCCTTTTTGCATCACAATTAATAGAAAAGGTAAAGAAATTTTCAAGCTTTATAATTATTTACTAGGTATAAACTGAGAATTCACAGTTTGGCTTTTTCTAAAAACAGCTTAGAATATTAAATACTTTTAATATGGCTTGGGGGCAGGGTATTTGAGAGACCGCCTTCTTCTGTACAATTTGGCTTGTCCCCTCCGGGCATCGGAGAAGGCCCTTTTCAAGGTGCTGTCACCTATGGAGGTGGGAGGAGTGGTAAGAAGTAGGGCCTTCTCAGTAGTGGCACCAACCTTATGGAATTCCCTCCCTCTCAGGCTCAGCAACTGCTCCCTCCTTAGAGGCTTTCCAGCGGGGCCTAAAGACGCTTCTTTTTAGATTAGTTTTCTGTGTCCAGGGTTTTTAATATTGAATATCTGGTCTTTTGTGCTGGTTAGAACTTATGGGTTAGACCTTTTTCTTGATTGCAGGTGGTGGGGGTTTTTTTGGGGGGGGGTTGGCTTTTACTGTAATATTATTTAAGTTTGTCTTATTGTTTTAGGAGATTTTAATGTCTATAATGTTTTTAAGGTTTTATACTGTTTTTATGCCTTGTATGCCGCTTTGAGTACCCTTTGGGGAGAAAAGGCGAGGTATAAAGACAGTAAATAACTAAATAAATTTTCCGAAGTGTTTATTAAACAATATAGAAAAACAAGGATAAGGGCACATTTACTTGAAAGATAAGTTACTTTGCCTGAGAGATCAGTTACACAGAACTTTAAGTGGTTGCAGGTGAAAGAAATGTTTGTAATTAGCTCGGTTTTGGACAGGCTTGGGTTAAATGAAGGAAGAAAAGGAGAGAAAGTCAGGCTGTAGCTACACTGAGTTTCCTGCTCAGCCAGAGGTGACCCAATGAGGGAAGGAGAAAATTAGCGGGAGGTTTAAAACACACTCAGGAGAATGGAGGCTTTTCGAAGTTAGGGTTGTTACGAGGATCAGAGAGAGAGAGAGAGAGAGAGAGAGAGGAATTACCTATCCTTAATCTGCTCGGGTAAGTCCTAGAGTAAGCAAGCTGCATGACTGGGCTGCATGACTATGGGTTACCTATCCTTAATCTGCTCGGGTAAGTCCTAGAGTAAGCAAGCTGCATGACTGGGCTGCATGACTATGGGTTCAGGGGAAATGGAAAAATGCAGTCAAAAAAGTTCCCCTTTGCTGGGCAGAGAAAGTACCTCCTCTGATGGAGAGGGTGGCTACCGGTGAGAGAATTTCCAAGCAGGACAAGCCTTCCAAAAGTGGATAGCATGTGAGCTTTCCATGGGAGTTTGTAGAAGTTTGCATGCACTGGAGTGCAAAACAAAGCAAGAAAATGTCCTTGATCGCACATTGCTCAAGGAATCACCAGTCATTGCACTTGTGGGTGAGCAAGTGGGTGCTCTTCTCTGAGCTCCCAATGAATGGGTCACTCAGGCAACTGGCAGAGAACAGCCCCCACTTCCTGTGGGCTGGGATTGGGAAATTTATAACTTTGCTTTGATTATGTTATCAAGTTTCCTGATTGGAGAAGTGGAATCCCACCCCCTTGACCTAGATGGACAGGTTTGGCTGCCCAATCACTAAGCACATTCCAATCTCAGTACTCCAGACATGGAGGAATTTACCCAATCTGCAAAGCACGTGGGGCTGGATTATGGAGTTTCAAACAAAGGACAAAGGCCACTTGCAGAGTATGCCGCAGCAGTTTATAGGCTGCTGAACTTGTACAGGAGCTTCTGATGAGTTAAAAATGTCCCAAAACACAGAAGAATAGGCAAAGAAATAAGGGGAGGGGAGAGGGGGATTCATCACACAGCTACTTCACATGTTACAGCTAACAGGTGCCCCTCTCCCTCCCCTAGCAAAGGCTCTTCAGTGTGGTAGAGAACCCTATGTGGAGGAGATATAACATCTGTAAACCGTGTTTACCACAACAGAGGTGTGTGTGTATTGTTTTTTCTTTGTTTTCTTTGCAGTAGTAATTCCTTACAATTCCTTCAGCTGAAATTACTTGCCACACCAAGACACCACAGTTTAATCTTTTTGTTTAAAGTCTCTAGTATGTAATCAACATTCAACAACACTGTTTTCTGAGGTTTCCTCATGGCTTACTGCAGAATGGCGTATGTTTTTCTCCACCATATAAATATTCTCCTGGTATGATTTATTCACTGCTGCTGAGGACCAAAACAAAGATTTGGAAATGATGCATTCCAGAATGCAGGTTTAAAAAAAAACCTTGCCCAAAACTTCATAATTAGAAATTCTCCTTCATATATGGCCTGATCAAAGGAGCAAGGAGGCCTTTTCCCCCATATGTTTTTTTATTATTATTATATTATAATAAGCCCAAACCCAGTGGTAACACTTTGTCAATTGTTAATGTTTTGGACCAATGCTGTTGAAATTCTGTAACTAGCGGAGGCATAGAGTACCAACACTTAGATACCTGGGGCACTCTGCAAAAATTAAGACTTTTAAAAAAATAATCCTGCTTTCAAAATGAAAGAAAATTACAAGCCTTTTGTCCTAATGACAGGGAAAGGGTTTTGCAAGCTCCTCAGCACTCCCACCCCCTAGTCCCAAATTTTTGCATAGCTGTGTTACTGAATGCAGTGCCATTATTTTTAATGATATGTCAGGAATGGCTAAAAGAATTGTACAGAGTCGATCAAAAGATACACTCTCTGAATTCCACTACACTTTCAGGAGACTTTAAAGGGTTAAATAGCAACCAGTTTGATAAGGCTCATTTATCCACTCTGCTAATTCTGTTTAATGCTCACTTTCTTCTAGAATATTTATTTTGCTGATGGGAGATAGAAATAGATTGCCTTTTACAATAAAGGTTCAAAATCCCCCTTTATTTGGCTAATAATATAGCATAAAAACTCTATCAATATATTTTAAAATGCTGCTAACTACAGACTCTTAATAGTTACATTCAGTATATTGCAAAATACTTTACACTTCTTTCTTGTTTCCCCTCTTCCCCCCCCCCCCGCCCCATCTTGTCCAATTATTTCTATTTTCCTGAAGTACGTAAGGTCAAATTGTTCCTTTCCTCCTTTCCCTTTAGCGGCTTTTGTGTCTGCCTGTCTGATCTATGGCCTTTTGTAGCACTCTCGGACCATGACCTGACAGTCATTATTTTGTCTTTTATCTTCATCTTTTTTTTTTTTATTAGACTAGTCAGGCTTGATATTAGGCTTCCCAAAGATACTATCCATTACACTGTCAGCAAAGCAGGCTGCCTTACTGGAGGCCAAGTGTCAACAGAAGGTGAGACAGAAAATCAGCCACAATCTAAAAGCTAATTACCCTGCCTAGAAGTTAATTAAATACTTGTTAGGAGCAGCAGGATAGATCCTAATTAAACTTGTCTAATAACAGTATGCTGACATACCCTGACACTGGGAATTCCTACAGGGTTTAAATAATTGTACAAAGGGCAATAATACCTGTCACATCATGGTGTGCAGCCAAACCCTGAAGATGCACATTTTTTGCAGTATTTTTCTGTACTAATTTGCCACATATTGCGCACTTCACATGTGTTTAATTTACACACGTTTTAATTTCGATGCCCTGGATTTTTCCAAATGACTTTGCTTTCCCTCTCTCAAAGAGACATGAGAAAGAATCAATTCATGCTGGACCTGTTGACAGTAATATCAGGTGTAATTGGTTGTAACCATCACAATTACATTGAATTTATTATTCTAGGTTTGTTTTATGCTGATAAAGCTAGGGGCTATTCTCTTCCAGCTTAAGGGTAAGGACCAGGGGATGCGCGTACCGCTTGGATCAGTCCATTGAAATAAAAGGAAAACTATTCTGAGCAGGAGAGCACCATGTGCACACTGGAGCTTCCACAATCAGACTAAAGAACTGGATCAGAATAATGCTATAGGGGGCCAGATGCCGTTCACAGGTATATGTTATTTTTGACGTTGTTCCACTCAGTACAATGGCAGAGACTATTTTTCTAGTAAAATAACTAGAACTAGAGATTTGTTCTAAAAATCATACATTCAGCATCTAACTAGGATCTTTAAAAACAGAGAGAGAGTGGTGTGTTGTGCATGATGTTTGAATCCCTGCTCAGCTACATGCAAATGGGTGACACATCTTTTTGTCATGCATGTGGACAACATTTTGGGTCGCTCCACATTGGCCACTGCTGATGTGGCTGGGGAAACCCACAACATTCTATTTATTTACTATGCAATCCTATGCATGTCTACTCATGCATAATCCTATGCATGTCTACTCATGTTGTGTTCAATGGGGCTTACTCTGAGGAACGAGTTTACAGGATTCCAGCCTCAATGTATCTATATACAGTACTGCCTTTCATCAAGGGTACTTGGGTAGCGTACAACAAAAATGACAATA
Organism: Plestiodon gilberti rubricaudatus; assembly: GCA_026170595.1. Classification (NCBI taxonomy): domain Eukaryota; kingdom Metazoa; phylum Chordata; class Lepidosauria; order Squamata; family Scincidae; genus Plestiodon; species Plestiodon gilberti. The sequence continues at coordinate 139,819,870 of JANXHW010000003.1, forward strand.
CAAAATAATTCAAAATAATACTACCGGTAAGGTAAGACAGCAATAAAACAGGAAAGCACAATGATGGCAGGACAGAGGATCAGTTGTACTAAATGTAACTGGGGGGATATGAGCAACACAACATGCTGTTGCTGCCATTTTCAATGACAGACACAGTTCTTGTGATGTTTAGTTACACCCTTACTGAATGGCCTTGGGCAAGCATTGTCTTTCTGCCCAATCTACCTCACAGGGGTGATGTTGCGAAGCGAAAACAGTGCTCTGAGTTCTTTGGAAGAGAGCCAGGATATAACTGCAAAAAATAAACTAACTTGCTTGGTCTTTTATAGCCCAATCATGTGTAGGATACGGTGGCCAGCCTAAAGGGCCAAATGCCGTATCCTATCGAGTTCCCGGGCTGCCCCGGGGCAGCCCAGGAACAACTCAGGAGAAGGGAACAATTGTCCCCTTCCCCCAGTGTAAGCGACGGCAGGCCTAATGGGCCTCCTCGAATGTACGCAAGCTCTGGAGCCCGCGTACATTTGCACCGCCCGTGTAAGGCCACACCGGGCCTGGAGAGGGCCTGGGATATGGCATATCTTGCCACTGATATCCCTGCCCTCTCCAGGCCCTGGGGAGGCAATGGCTAGCCGCCCAGTCCGCCCTCTCCCCACCCCTGCCGCGGTAGGACTTAACTGCTCCGATGGGTGCAGAGCCAGACAGGAGCCCGGGTAAGGGCCGCCGGCTGCTGCGCTGGCAGCCCTTACTCGCCGGGTGCCATAAATATGCTTTATGGCACGTTTACATCCCCTAGTGCATTCCTACCCAGGATTCTGCCATTACTTTTTTCTTTTTTAAAAAAGAAAAATTGAAGCATCCATAATAGGAAGCTGCCAATGTGAGAAAAGGAAGTCAGAATATACAATAAAACAGAGGTATGTTATCTTTTCTCTTTCCCAGCTTTTCTGTATGAGGAAATATTTTTGGTTCCAAACTGAAAAACACCACTGGTGATAGTTTAAAATAAATGTAAGCTTCTAGCAAATGCAGCAATGGTTTCTTTTAAAAAGGGTTTCCCTACAGCAGCAGTTTTTTTAAAACTGACATTTGACCAGGTTCTGTTTTTCAACTGAGTTGTCACACTGCCTTGCATGAGGGTTAATCCCCCATTGTGCCATGTAGGCCACTGAAAAGAATGATGTCAATAACAAATATGCAATTGCTGATAAAGCTCATCTCTACTAGAACACCCCTGAGAGGCATTGTTGGATGCTGACGGGTTTTTACGGAAGCAAAACTGCTGAATGTCAGCTTTAAGAAAGAGCTGGGCTTCTGGTTTGTTTGTGGGCTCCCCCCCCCCCGATTTAGACAGACCCCTTGCTTTCCCCACTTAATAACATTGATGTGCTAACGCTCGTTAAAACTGTTAGAGTTTTAGCAGATTTAATTGAAGACATGTATTGACATCTAGCTTGTGTCGATGTTTATGCCACTGCTGAGAACATTCTTGAAACATAAGAACAACTTCAGGGGTGAAACTACCCTGGAAATGGGTAAGCCAACCACCATATAGCCTTCTTTTACCTCCACCCGCTGAACAGCAAAGGATTAATGAAAAGATGTAAGCACTCTGATCTTTTCTGGCAGTACTGTGGTAGCAATAATCAATTAACGAGAGTTTAAATTGACAAGGCTTAAGTGTGAAGTTATTTAAAATGCCCTGTTATTTGTGCAGATGGATGCATTTATTGTGTAACCCTGAAGAGGAAATGGATATATTGTTCGAAAGACAGCTGGTGATGTAGCGAAGTGGTTAAAGTTTCAGATTAGGAATGGTGAGACCCAGGTTCAAATCCCCAGTCATGAAGCTTACTGGGTGACCTTGAGCCAGTCACCCTCTCTCTGCTGAACCAGCCTTACAGGTTGCCCGAACCTCCTAAGAGAAATGTTGTAAGTCAATAAACAACGCAATCCTGTCTATGCAGAAGTACAGTAAGCCCCACTGACTTTAATGGAACTTATTCACCAGGTAAGTGTGTATAGGATTGCAGCCCAAATAAACTCAAGTTCCTCCAACTGTTTCCTGGTGTGATCCTAATCATGTTGACTCAAACGTAAATTCCATTAAACACCATGGGAATACTTCAGTGTAATGGATTTAAGCCTGGAAAATTCCAGAGAGATAGTCATGTTAGTACAGTATGTTATAGCAAAGCTAACGGAGCACCTTCTGGAATAACAAATTTTTTGTGACATCCACTTTGTCAGGAGACCACGTCATGCTTATGAAAAAGTGGGTTCTAGCTCCTAAAAATGCATGCAGCAATACATTTATGGTGGCCCAATCTTATTGTGCCTCTGCACCACCAGAGTGAGCTTTCTGGCAGCACAGTGTGCTTTGTGGTGGTTGCAATGTGTGACCCGCCATTCTGCACAGCTGGGCTGCCACCACTGCCACAAGCAGCGAATGGTTGCACGCCAGCAGTCCCCAGCGCAGGGAATGGGAGGAACGGGGCGGAGACCTAGGGATGTTGAGGCCAGGAAAGGGGCGGGATCAGCAGCAGCAGCTCCACCAATATCCTATCCCCCTTCCCAGCCTCGATTCACCTACCTGGGTCCACCTGGACTTGTGCTAGCAAAGTAGCTGGTGCAGATCCAAGTAGACCCATCAGGGCAGCAGAGACTTGTGCCAGGGCAAGGGAACAAATGTTCCCTTATCTCGAGGAGGCCTCCAGGACCTGAAACTCCCCTGCGGGATGCAGCATGCACCCCATTGGCTCAGCTGCATTGGCAGGAGGGGGGGGGAGAGTTAGATTGGATCGGGCTGTCCAAAACTGTAATGTGCCACAAGATTCTTTGTATAGGAGTGGAAAGTGATTCTGCAGCCTCTGTCTTTGCCCCGCTCTCCCTAAGATGGATAACGTATCTTCCATAAATGGCAGAGGAGGATTTTTTTATCTGAGAGGGAAAGTTATAGCACATAGATTATAATAGCATCACTCTGTTCACACGTTTCTGCACTTGATAATTTGGGATGACTTATTTTGTGGCTACAGCGTTTATTGATTTCTATTGTAAATTGTCCTATTTCTGAAAACTTTGAGTAGGTAATGTTTAAAAATACATATTTCAATTCACTTCTGCTTAAATTAAGAATGCTTAAATAAAAACATTTTGAAAACGTATCTACAAATAAGAGAACCTTTTGATAATGCTCAGAAATAAAATAATGTTCTCTTTAAAAAAAAAAAGTATCCATTTCTGAACATACTCAGGATCAGACTTTTAAGATTCAACACTGAGTGGCCCACACTGAGAAATGCCTATCAAGCGACTCTCTTCATTTGAACTTTTCACATGCATGGCGGCACCCCCAGAAGAGACTGCACTTGGCTGATGACAAAGACCACTTCTTCCATTGTTTGAGCTTTAGTTTCTCTTAATTGAAGATACTGGCAACAGTATCCTGTTCATAAGAATATTTGTCAGACATAAGAACAACTTGAGCTCCACACAGGGGTGTGGAACTACACCTGAAAACAATTAGATAAGCCACTATGATGAAACTTAGGGAAAGAAAAACGACTTCTAATATATGCAAAGCCCACATAGTTTAAGGATTGCAATGTTAAAGCACCTTGAACTGTTCTCAAGACTTTATTTTACAGGAACCCAGTACAGTTTGTATAGTGTACCCAGTACAGTGTGGTATAATGTTCTTTTCATGATCCACCATTAAAAAACGGAATGCTGTGCCCTGCAAGAACAATCTTCCAGCGCAGCGACATACAGAGTGAAACAAAACAGTCAAGCCTTGAAGTTGCAGGGAGTCACCACCTATATTAATTTTTTTTTTGGGGGGGGGGATAGACACTTGTGAAGAGTTCAGAATGCAAGCATCTCTGTGTCATAAAAGCATATTTGACGTACAAGCTATGATTGTCTGTAGCTCCCTATTGACTCTACTTTCAGGTTTTCTTGTGCATAAAGTACAGAATAGCTAAAAGACATGAATGATAGTAACTAAGTCCAAAACGCAAGGCTGCGAACCTGGGGAATCAGAGAGAATAAACCCTCTTAATATACATGATTATAAACCCAGTCCCTCTAGGCCACACAGGGTCTGATCACCTTTGTTATTTCAGTCTTGTTCTAGATCAGAGGTTCCCAACCTGTGGTCCGTGGACCACTAGTGGTATGTGGGCTGCCAGCAACCAAGATGGCAGTTGCCATCTTGGCTGTGCAGCACTGCACCAGAGCCTGAAAAGCAGCGGCTCAAGCTCTGGTGCTGAGCCAGCAGAGCTCGAGCACGCGGGCTTCTACTGCAGGGAATGGCCCTCCCTTGCATCTTTCCTTGCATTTCTGCGCTCCATCTCAGCTGCAAACCCGGAAGTGAGTGCTGATGAGGTCATCAGCACTTACTTCCGGTGATACGTGGCCAAAGGTGGTACATGGAGGCAAAAGGTTGGGAACCTCTGTTCTAGATTATAGTCAAGGCACCTCATCAACATTCATGGTTATATAGTAAAGAAAATACTGAAAGGCTGGGTTCCAAAGAGAGAATAAATTATACTGAGTCAGACCATTGCTCTGTCTAGCATAATATTGTCTACTCCAAGGGTTCCCAATCTTTAGAGGCCTACATACCTCCTACGCAGGCCTCAAGCTGCCCCGCGTACCTCCAGACCTTAGGGAGACCCACGTACCCCCGCATAACCCCTAAGTACCCCTGCGTACTCCCCCATGTACCCTTTCCCTTGGGTTGTGGCACAAGTGGGAGGACCCGCCCGCCCATGCCAAAACCCGGAAAAAAAGGCTACAGCCCTGCCAATTTGGCAGGACTGTAGCCTTTCCCTCTGGGTTGTGGTATGAGCAGGAGGACCCACCTGCCTGCACCGCAACCCGGAAAAATGTCCCCAGTAGCTCCTACCTGTTTGTCTGGTCACCGCCATCTTGGATCTCACAAAATCTTGCAAGATCCAAGATGGCAGCGCCCAGACAAACATTTAGGAGGAGCAACTGGGGAGGTCTCGGGGACATTTTCTGGGTTGCGGCGCAGGCGAGCGCCCGCCCACGCCGCAACCCAGAAAATCCCCTTTAGCAGCTGTCCCTTATCAGCTGCTGATCACAGCAGCTGATAAGGGACAGCATCTCGCGTACCCCCAGTCCTGCAGTCCGTGTACCCCTAGGGGTACGTGTACCACAGGTTGGGAACGCCTAGTCTAGTCTACATGTATTTGCAGCGACTCATTAGAACTTTTGGAGACTAGTCCTATAAACAACAACTGGTCATGGGGCACAACTAGGCATGCAGCACTGATGTCCCATTAATTAATCCTGTGATAGCATCTGATCCATACGTTGTGAAATTTTATTCATGTAGGGATTGTAGACATTAGTGTTCTTTGAATAGAGAAATGAACATTATTTTTACAATATATAGTCTCTCTCAGAACAGGACAAATTGGTCACCACCCAGATGGTTTGACATCCCTCCATTTACTGGGACACTCTAGTGATTTCAATCACAGCTTTTAGTCTTCATTAATTAGCTAATAGTAAGGTTACAACTAGACCAGTTGTTTTATATCACAATTTATTTCCTTTGCAGTGCCATTACTAATCAGCGTAGAGTTTTGCACACCCACATTAGCTAATTAGCATGGAGGCACAATCCACCAGAAAGGTCTTCTATACAAGTCCAATTGTAATGAGTAGGAACCATGTGAGAATCCTATTCATTTCATGAGGTCTTGGTAAGGCTGTGCGCCAATTCAGATGTCTCTGTCTCTGCTGCTTTTTAATGGTGCTCAAAATTTGCTGGTGTTTGCTTCACAAAGCTATCTCTGTCAGGTGCTTTTCAAACAAACACATGAAGCTACCTTGTACTGTGTCTGACCAGTGATCCAACTAGATCAGTATTGGCCTAGATCACTGGCAATGGCTCCAGTCTTTCCAGGACCTGCCCAAGACCTCCTGACACCTGAGGCGGCATGCCAAATGCTGCCCCCCCTTTCCTGAAGATGTGCCAGCCTCTGCTCCTCCCACTCTCCAATGTTCTAGCTCAGTACTCCCCTCCCCTCCACATTTCTTCTTCCTCTCTGTCCCCTTCTTCCTTTTCCAGTCCAGGGACTGGAAGGATGAGGAGCAGTGGAGGCAAGAAGGCACACAGAGATGGGCACCCCCTCCCCACCAATCTTCTGCCTGGGGCAACTGCTTCAGTTTTCCTCAGGGATGGGATGGCCCTGTGTCTTTCCTAGTCCTACCAGGAGTTGTCAGAGTTTGAATTTAGGACTTTCTTCATGCAAAGCATGTACCCTACCACTGAGCTATGGCCCCTCTCCCTTTTGCTATGGCACTGCAAGCTTTTGGAGTAGCAGAGGGGTGTTTGCATTGGTGCAGTGAAAGTTGTCCCTCTCTACATGATAAGCCATTCCTCGTGACCTTCCATAACTGCTGCCACTACATGTAGAGATTTAAAATGGCTTTCCTCTAGGGGGCGCAACTAGGACAGCTAGACTGTCCAAAATACTAATTTATTGCTGTTTCATTTTGAGGTTTACCAACTATATGCACTGAGATATACGTCTTAGTGTATGTTCTGTAAGATAGGAGCAATGGTGGTAGGGAGGCAGATTATATATTCAGCATATACTTCCAAGCAAGTAGGCAATCACAGGAAACCTCTATTAATGAATATGATGCACCTAGAATAATGCATATTAAGCATTTCCCAAAATTCCAAATTTAGTAATCACAAAATTCCAAATCTGCAATCAAAATAAATAAAGCAGGTTAAGTAGACACTCATAAATTTGCTTAGTTTTGCATAACTTATTCTGCTTCCAAGTTTCATATTTTGAAATGATATGAAATTCCGGACCATTTTTGGCAAGAAAGGGATGGGCATGTCACAGCAAGAGAAGACAAAAGGTATTTCCCAAAATGTTCCTGCAAGGATAAGGCAGCCACAAGGCAACAACGATGACATCACTTTCCCCCTTCATATGCATGAAAGAGAGTGAAAATGTTTTCCCAGGTCATCATAAACAAAGATAGTGTTGCTTCCAGCACAGCCCAGACTGGAAGTAGCTATGATCTTCACTGACCATACTGCTGATCCAGTGATAATTATCGAGTATGCATGATACAGCCTGAGTTAACATGTTATGTCTTCCGCTGGACGCTTTACTGAATAGTGCCAACCAAATAATTTAAGCAAAAGGGTTGTGAATGTCTCTCCATTCCCAAGCCCATTCCAGTGAGATCCAATCACTGCATTACGATGCCAATAATTTCTCCTGAGACTTTGTCCCCCTCATAGGTTTTCATCTAACTTTTAGCAATTGAAATTGTTCTCATTCATTCGTCCTTTGGAAAGATCTATATACTATTGTTTCTCTCTCTCTCTCTCTCTCTCTCTCTCTCTCTCTCTCTCTCTCTCTCTCTCTCTGTGTGTGTGTGTGTGTGTGTGTGTTCATTTTTTATGAAACACCTCAACGTACAAAATTTAGAAGCTTTGTTGAATGAACTTTTTAAGAGGCTGGTTTCCCCTTATTTTGAAGTTGGGGAAAAAAAGCATTATGCTTTACCTTCACAATACTTTTGGAATGGCTGAATAAAGTGCAGCCTCGTTGCCCATATGCCATTCAGCTTCTGTCTGTCTTTTTGTTTACACTGGCAACACAATGGAAACCATAGTCCTTCCAATGCATCATTTATAAGTGTATTCTACCTCTGAATGTACAGACAGAACCGGCTGTGTGAATGAGCTCTGTGAATATTGCCAAGACACTGTGCTTTGTTCAGCATTATTCTTCACAATAGATACCACACTTTGGAAGTAATTTTTAAAAGGGAATCAAAATAGTGGTACTTTTAGCCTTTGTTTCTTTTATACTACACTGCATTCTCTGTCTCTCATTCAGCTGCTTCTATTATACTGACAAATTAAATAAACCACTCCATTGCTAAAGAGGCTTGGGCAGGCTGGGTTTGGTACACTACTGCACTGGGGAAGTTGCACTAAACATTTATGCTTGGTTTTTTAAGCTCAGAAAAAAATGTTGATCAAGTAACATTAAAGCTTTTTTTTTTTTTTTGCAAAATTAAAAGGAGTACTTCAAATTTTTTGAGTTGATCTTCAAAACCAAGAGGTCTGGCAGCTGGAGTCTTGAAAAGCTATGTGTGCAGGTAATGAGCTTGAGTTTTGTTTTTGATCTCTCTTCTCCCCCTTCCCTCCTCCCTTTCCCAAGTGTTCAGCCGGCTAGAAATTCTGAAAAAGTTTCTTCCTGCTGCAGGGGCTCTCCGGGAACACGAAGTTGTTCCAGACAGAATCATCTGGTGCAAATTGGAACCGATGAGGCGGCTACTTTACTAACAGGCTGGCGAGCTAAAAGAGAAAACCGCAAAGTTTCAGCAGGACACAGTGCTTTTCTCCCCACTCCAGCCCCCTTACTCCTCCATTTCTTCCGCTTTCCCCACCAGCTTTGGGTGTCATTGTCTGTTGGCTAACTTTGCTAATCATTCACATTCATATGATTCATTGCAATAATATAACATGAGAAAAAACTGCGAGATGTGATGAAGAGGAGGAGTACCTTTTCTTTCCAAGTATCTTAAAAGGATTTGATTTGGCAATGGCAACTGCTGGCTGGCTAATCCACCAGTGAAATGCTGCAGACAGCAGAGAAATGTAGAGCTTCGGAATGCGTTTTCATTTTGCAATTAGACGTGGATTCAAGTAGAACATATCTGGGTCCTGGCAAGGAAAAACTGGTGAATAGAAACATCCCAGATTGCTTGTGATTGGAGGTGTGAAATGGCTTTTTTTTCTTTTTGCCAATGGTGAAGCTGAAGTTTACGCAGAAGTTATTGGCTGCGCGTGTAGGGTGTGAATACAAATAGACAGACACTGACTTCTGTTTAGTCGTGTGTCCCCCCCCCCCATGTGTGTGCTTGTAGTTGACCCAAATGCTTTCAAGTCGGAAGAGAAGGAGAGAGCTGATAGTACCGTAGGTCTTACTGGGCGGGCGGGGCATTTCAAGAAAGCTGTGAGAAAATTCACTCCAAGTCTGTGTAAATAATATTAATGCGCTGAGTCGCCTTCTCTTAGGAGCCTTTTCTTCCCCTTAACCAAGCGAGAAGATTGCGGGCACAAGTCTGAGGCAGGAAAGCCAGAGAGTTGTTTTGCTAGCTTGAGGAAGCTGAGAAGCAGCCAGGTTTCCCCTGAAAACTGAGCAGCACAAAACGACAGTCTCAGGGAGCTTTGAAGATTTCAGGCGACAACTCAAAGGAGCCTCATTGGAAATGCAAGGCGTCCGTCCAAAGCAGAGAGTAGGGGATTCATTCAGTAGTCCAGCAGCGAGGCCCCCTGGCTTCGAAGTCAGAGAGCACTGCAGGTAAAGGGAAATATTGAGCCAAAGCAGTTTGAAGAAAGCCATCAGGGTTCATCTTTTATTACTACAGGCAGATCCTTTTTTTTTTTTCTGGAAGAAGCAAACAAAAAAAAAAGCTCAGGTGAAATGTTATTCTGTTGTCTACAAAAATTCTCTGTAATCTGTCCTGAGGGAAATGCAACTGCTTTGTCGTTCTCCTTCTATTATTATCATTATCATCATCATTTATTATTATTATTTAATTTTTTAAAACTTTGTCCTCTCTCTCTAACCATAGAATGACTCTGAAGTCTGTGGAGAAGAGAGTGGGGCTGAGGGGCTGCATGAGGAAAAGCTGAAGGTCAGGGTTACCCACTGTGGCCTGACTTTTAAGCTAAAGAGGTTTTTATTTCTCTTGTTGCCATGTCGAGTCTAATTTGGCCTGCATTATGCTAGAGGGGTTGGGCCTGCTCGTGACAGGAGGGGGGTTAAATGAGATTACAAGCTTTAGAGGTTGTCAGCAGCCACTGCTGCCTGGGGATGTTAAATCGTGATTTAATGGTCAGCTTTATCTGGATAGTATCAGAGGGAAATCTGTTGTTTTCAGCAACTTAATTGGCACTGGGTTTTCAGGAGGTCTTTTTTCAGGTTAGATGGTAGAGTTGACTAGCTTTTGAGGCTGAATTATTTGAAACTGCCCAGCACAATACAAACTGGGAGGTTGCAAGGGTGGGGGGTTTCCTAGATTGGATTAAGAGAAGGACTAGAGTGAGTTATCGTTTACTTTCCTCTTTAAAAGAAAAAAAACTTATTTACAAATGTAATGAGGGTGGAATAAATCCTCCTTCTATATTGGGGGTGGGGGAGCTGTCCCTTCCTTTCTGAACAAACTATTATTTATCTGACTTCTTACCCCCCTCCTCATCCCACACTCCTTTGAAAAAATAAAAACTCAATGTGAGCCCAGCACTCACCCAGTCCTTAAGAGGCCCACAACTGAAAAAGTGACTGACCTGGGAAGAGAAGACTCCTTCCTTCCAAAGTTTATTTTTAACTGGATCTGAATCAATAGACTCAGCCAGCACTGGAGCAAGGAATGGCAGGCGAGGATCTGTTTATTTTCTAAAACGAGGAGTGTCAGGGTTCAAACCTGCCTATAAGATAAGATACTCTGTGCATACTCAGAGGCATTCTTTTCTATATTTTATTACCTCAGTTAGCATTGAGAACAGGTCCGAAAGCTAACTCCTAGCTCAAATTAATCCATGAAAAAGGTAGCTTCCATGATCTGGAACATGTTATATGAAGATCCAGTAAAACTGTTGATGATTAGAAAGAGAATCTAATTAAAGACAGCAGTTTTGTCAGGCTGTGGCAAAGTCAGAGTATTTGTGAAAAGGACAAACTTACTTGCAGGGTTTAGGAGGCATATTTACTCACAGTCTAGCTGTTTCTCTGGTAATCAGGAATTCAACAGAAAACATACTGCTCTTTGGGCCTAACAACATGCTATAAGCAAATGTACTTAAAGATGCTCCGAGAGCTGGGTTTTTAAATAAATAAATAAATATAGCTGAGATAGTACACAATTTTGAAAACTGAATAAAATAAAAAATGGTTACCTCCCAAAGCTGTTTTCTAAAGAGGATGATGACATTATCAGTGCAATCCTGTGTAACCTTGCACCGATGTAACAGTAGATGCACTTATGCCAGGATTGTGCTGTATGTAATTTACAGCGCAATCCGACTTAACTTTTATGCCAGTATAACCAGCAGCGCAGCGAGAACGGGAGGCCCCAGAACGGAAAAGGGATTCAAATCCCCTTTGAATTCCTCTTTTGGAGGGGATTTGAATCCTTTTTCCGTTCTAGGGCCTCCCGTTCTAGGGCCTCCCATTCTCGCTGCACCACTGGTTATACTGGCTCAAACGTTAAGTCGGATTGCACTGTTATGGCTTTAAAGGTGATTGTAACATGGATAGCTGCCTGGCAGCACAATCCTACCCAGCTCCTCCACTGGTGCAGCAGTGGTGGAGGGAGAACGGGAGGCTTTGGGAGGGAAAGGGGATTAATCCTCTTTAAAGGGAGATGTAAAGGGGATTTAAATCCTCTTTCCCTTCCAAAGCCTCCCGTTCTTCCCTCCACCACTGCTGCACCAGTGGAGGAGCTGGGTAGGATTGTGTAGTGGGTTAGGGAAGCACAGAAAGTGAGGAAGGGACAGGAAATGGGCTGTTTCAATCTCTCTTCAAGATATACACACACATATCATCATGTGTGGGGCATTCCCGTCCCCTCCTCACTGTAATTTAAGAATGACAAGAGGCAATCAGACGACTGCTTTAAAATATATCCAAATAGCCATGAATTTGGGGGGGGGGGCAAGGGATAAATAAGCAAATAGCACATCTCAAAATACACATGCAGTGAGAAGGCAGAAAATGAGTCAGTTCCTAACTGGCTATCTTTCTTACATTCAGCATTTTTACGATGTTGAGACTCAAGAGGAGGAGTGGAATTGGTAGCTGTGTGTGTGTGTGTGTGTGTGTGTGTGTGTGTGTGTGTGTGTGTGTGTGTGTGTGAAAAGAGAAACCTGTGCAGAGCAAAAAAAAGAGTGTGTGTGCTTGGAGCTCGGCACTGTCGGTATTGTCTGCTTGTGAGTTAAGGGTCAGTCCGGAAAGTTCAGGATTAGTAAATTTAATATCCTGTCAAAATTCTCATGATAATGAATCCTGGCTGGCCTTCCTGGCTCAGCTGGCACAGCCGCTTTGATGCTGCAGCTCATGAGATAGTACTGCTAATTTATGAACAAGAAATTGCGCTGTGTTGGCATGAGCTGATCTGGTCAGATGAGAGGATTGTTGATGGCCCTTTAATTTTGGTGTGAAGTTTGAGAGTGAGGTTGGGGGCAGGTTGCTAGTGCAGGGGGGGGGGAAATACACAGATATGAAGCATTTAATGTGATCCCCAGTCACTGGGAAAAAAGAAAAATCCATCTAGCTCTTCTTAAAATACCCACACTAAAGCAACATGGGAAGATTATTCACTCCTCCCTTGCTCTCCCCCCCCCCCCCTTCCACATATGTACATACATACTGTAGTCTTCTCTGTATTCTGGACATCAGGCAGGAGAATCCGTCATTTCCGGTTGCATTTAACCAAGTAAGCTACTGTATACAGAGAGAGAGAGAGAGAGAGAGAGAGAGAGAATGAGTGTGTGTGTGTGTGTGTGTGTGTGTGTGTGTGTGTTTAAATTTAAATTTAAATGTATCTGGAATTATGCATTTAATAATAATGTATACTGTATTAGGCTAACTGCTGTTGTTTTAAAAGTTGTAGTTGAACTTTTTATTGTTCGCTGCTTTGTGGACCTGATCATGAAAAAAGGAGTATTTTATTCTAAAACGAAGGTAGCCTATAACTAAGATTATGTATGTTATTACTATCTGCCATCCAGCCCAAATCTCCACACTGAGGTGGTATCCTCCAAACACACATTTGGGGGCTCCTTTTCCTCTGTTCATAATTCTACAGGCTAACTGGGAACTGAACTTGCAAGTTTGAATACATATGAAAGTGTGAATAAAATTGTACATCTGTGCTGGACCCAGGTTAAACGGAAAGTAAATTTCACTACTGTAGAATGTTTTGGGCTTACTTTAGAGTAGCACATCTTCTTTCAAGTTATTAGTCTAACTTAATGCTTAGCATTTGTATAACATTTTCAGATATCCAAAGGGCTTCCAGGACATTGTCATACTGCAGTGCTTACAACTCTGTCAGTTAGGCCAGTGTATTATTATCTCCAGGTTGCCAAAGTGAGAGGCAGGGGCAGGGTAGGCAGCCAGAGAGTGACTTGGGAGTGGCAGAGGTGAGATTCAAACTGGGGACTTCCTGATTCATAATTCAGTCACTTAACCAATATACTGCACCAGCTGATTAGTGTGATAACTAATCGGCATTAAATACCATCACCGTCAGCAAAATAATACGGTATATCATTTCGTCAGCATTGTATGGTACCCAAGAGTACCAGAGGTGTCAGTACAGCAAGGTATGTTATTTGTTTAGACAAATCCTATGCACACTTACTTGGGAGTAAATTGTATTTAATTCAATGGTACATACTTCTAAATACATATGCATTGGATCAGGCTGTTTCTTTGCAGTCCTACTCTGGCTTACTTGGGAGTAAGTCCCACTGCTGACCTCACTGGGACTTGCACCCAAATAAATGTGCATAGGATTGGACGGTTCATAAAAGAAGTCCTGATGGAGTGGAGCTTAATCCTATTTAAGATTATGGTGGTGGTGGTGGTGGTTAGAATACAGTATTTACTCAGAAGTCCCAGTCATATTTGCAGGTAAGTGTGCGTAGGACTCCAGTCTTAGAGATTAGGCCTGCCACATGCAGCAAGGGAAGGTGAAATTATCATGATGATTCTAATACAGTACAGTATTCCATATTGACAATAAGCGGTCTTGTTGTGAACATAGAGGGATGGGAAGCAATGGTAGTTCTTAACCGTTGAATTCTCAGCATGGTTGTGTGTGTGTGCGCGCGCGCGCATGGTTTTTTTTTTTTTTTTTGCCCTGCAGACCCAGTATGTTTAGAATATAAATCAAGGGGGGACCAGGGGGGAGGAAAGCAATCCATGTTAATAAATACAGTTGTGGCAAATTGCAGTGGCTCTTGCTGTCCTGATTTGGTAGTTTCCAATACTGTGGGTATAATGTTAAAAATATACTGTTCCTAACCAAGAAATAAAGCGATGAAATAAAAAGGAAAGTTCCTGTGCACTTTGTTCAAGGTTCTGCACCTCTCTAAGCAGCTGTCACATCCGTACATTATGGTACATTGAATCTGAATGAGGCTCTCCACATCAAAACCTTGCATCCATTATGATATCATCTCCTGCTCTAAGCTGTAATGCTTATTAATTCTGCACCCATACTCTCCAAGCTTCAGCAAATGTATTCCATCAGCCTAGCATTTAATTTAATTAGTACAGCTGGGCTCTCATTCTCCTTTCTGTGTCAGAGGTATTGTCAGCACGTTCTGCTATAACACAATTACTGATTGCTTTTAGATAGGCAGAAATATGATTAGGGTATTGGGTGACTGTATCATAAGCCTTATTAGATTCATTTGAAATCTGGAGATAAATAGGAAACTTTTATTTGCAGTGTAATGAGATTATGCTTATTAGGCCAAGGCCTCACAACCTTTTGCAAAGAACATAGTGTATTGCTAGGATTATACTCTGGAACCACACTTTCTGCTCACAGCCTCCAACCAATTTCTCTGTGGCTTTGAGATTTAACTGTTGTGGCTCTGTGCGCATTTGAAGATTGTTGTCTATCTGAGTAGCTTTCCCCCTTCTCCCAGATAATCTGCAACTTTCATTATGTATATAGAAGCTCTTCTTTTAAAAAAAATCAAGGAGTCCTGAGAGGGTATTTTGCTTGGAAATAACAAATACATGAAAGATATCAGAATGGCCTTGGATTGATACAATGTACAGAAACCCGTGTGTGTGTGTGTGTGTGTGTGTGTGTGTGTGTGTGTGTGTGTGTGTGTGTGTGTACTTTTACAGTCTGACACATTTATATGTAGCAGTTCTTCAAGCTTAGTCAAATACATTCATATTAAGATCTTATTGCTCACAATCTCTGCCCAAGGAGTATTCACAAAATGTGTAATTAATTAAAACTTTGTGTGACAATCTATAAGCACTGTGCTATGCCATGTAACCATGCTCTCCACCAAAATTCAATCCTATGTTATCCATCATTCATCATGCACCCTCTTATTTTGTGAATTATGTAACATAAGTACTGTACTGTTTTTCAAGCAGGGCATTTATTAGCAGGATCCATTTTTTTATTTTTGTAAAAATTAAAAGCTAACTAGCATCCAATGGATCTATGTACGCCATTGGGGAAAAAAACAACTGGTTTGAACTGGGCTTGTGAAGTCTACCAAACTTCAATACTTAATAGCTAAACTAATCACTGTGTTGTTTCTGTTTCATCACTAGTTTAAAAGGGTGTTTTAGGACATGTGCTTCTTCTTTTGTAATCTGGGTTTAAGATGCATCACATTATTAATACACTGTGACCCAAATCCAGCTATAGTTAGTCCTATTTAAACCAATGGAATATTGTTCTCGGCAGCACTTACCGTAGTTCCAGCTGCCTTTAGCTGGATAGAGGCCTATGTTCATTGTGAGGCCTTGGCCCAATCGTATTTTGAATTGTACTGTACATAAAAGTTTCCTCTTTATCTCTAGATTTCAGGAACTGGAGGTGGCAGGTATTATTATAATATTAATTATGACTGTATCCAAGAATTGCTATTTCAAAATAAAGGAACTCTCAGTGGAGAATGATTTGCCCCCTGTTAATGAAGGCAGCAGAGATACATCTGAAAGGGCCGAGTGATGTTTTATATGCTTATTGGCAAATATATTGATGATGGGACTAAATATGTTTCGATCCAGATTAACAAATTAGAAGTTCATACTATCCCTTCCCCCCAAATGCATTGTATGAATCTAACAAAATTATTATAATCTAAGAAATTTAGTTCTAGATAGTACATGTTTAGATCTCTGCAAATATATAGTTCTTAAATTGTCAATGTTCTGTATATTTCTCTGACATGCTTACATGCCATTATTTTAACCATAACAAGATCTCATTCCTTCTCAGTCTATTTTTCCTTAGTTGAGCTAGATATTCATGTCCATGATGTGACAGTGTCTCCCCAAAACTTCATATTTATGGCTGAGACAGCCATGTTTAACCCTCGCACAGTATACTTCTGAGACAGCCATGTTTAACCCTCGCACAGTATACTTCTGAGGTGTTGTTTCTTTAGCATACACTGTTAAACGTTGGGAACTTGGGCCTAAAGTACTTTATGTTTGGTGAACTCTTCAATACTATGACCTTAAATTGTTGTTCCTTACTATCACAAGGGAGAATTCTCTTTTGATTTCCCAGAATTCCTGCAATATCAAATGCCTGTCTTATAAATCCTTCATAGCTTCCAAAGGCTCAAATGCCAGTGCATCATTATATAAAATGTTTTTCTTTCATATTTAAACACACAATTCATGCTAAAATTCTACAAGAACTGTCACACCAAGTCAGAAGTATTTTTTTTCCAGGTCATTGCCTCAATTTAAGACGCATCCATTTTTTTTCCTGGCCTCATCATGTCATCTAGTAAAAATTAATACAAACATACCATTGATCCCTTCAGTGAAAGCAAAACAAAGAATAAAAAATAGATTAAAAAAATCCAAATCCAAGTTTTACCTTTAAAAAAAAACAGTCAAATGATACAAATTAAATATTGGTACTACCAGTATGTATCAGAGATGGCCGGTGACGGGACTCCCCCTGTCGCCGCTCGTTACCAGGCCCCTCCCCCACGTGCTGGTCAGAGGCTCGTTGGGGGAGAGCAGCAATTGGCTGCTGGGCCAGTTGGGGGCGTGGCTCGGCGGGGAGACGGGAGCTCGTCCTCTCCGTCTCCTCAGTCCGAGCCGAATTTGCGTACCCCGCCCTCCCTCCCTTATTACAGTCTGAGACTAGCTGGTCGCTTTTTTTTTTTTTTTGAGGGCCGGGTAGGAATTTTTGGCTGCCACCCTGATTGGCTTTGTGTTGGCAGTTTTTTCACCTACCCCAGACTGGGTTAGGGTAGGGTGTGTGGCATTGTGGCTTATTGTTTAATTGTTTTGTTATGGCAGGTGGCGTGCGGGCCGGGTAGCCAGGAGACTGGGATCCGGCATCAGCCTGAGGTTAGCAAGGTCAAGGGGTAACCCAGGACCGCTCTAGTGACACCGCCCAGGTCCATGAGGCTGGCTGGCAAGCCCCTTGGCTGGAATGCGTTAACCCATATCACGGCACGGCCGTTGGGGTTGATGCTTCCAGCTGCCTCGACCCTGCGGGGTTGACCATGATAGCTCACGTGGTCTTTGACCACTGGGAGGCTTGAGTCAGGTTGTCACGCCCTGGGGGGATTAATGGGGGAGGAAGACGGCTAGGCCCGTTTCCCCCATTTAGGGCCCGCACGCTCTAAGAGTCTGGTTAAAGTATTTGGTTATGCTGCAGGTTCTGTTATGTTTAATAAAATTTGGCCCTTTAACCCAAGCCTCTGTCTAGCGTGATTATTTGGGGGGTGCACGGGTAAAGGAATACATATTTGCATAAATGCACAGGTATGAATAGTATTTTCCAAAAGAAAAATGCATGTAGCAGGCAGTTGTTTAATAGATAGAGAAGGGTGTTATTTTCCAATTCACAACCTAGATGAATTTAAATAGTAGGATTTAGGCACCAATCCTGCATACATTTATGCAGAATTTACCCATTGAATTCCGTGGAACTTGCTTGTCCTATGCAGAGTTAGGCACGCCTAAACCCAAAATAGGTGCACAACTCAGCTGCTGAGGATTAAAACATGAAAATAGTTTAGTCGTATTGACAGTACTGTGATTAAAGGGTTTTTTAATCCAAACATTTTGATGGAACCGAATTGTGGTTCAGATTGTTCAACAGTCTTTGGTATCTGCTAAAAATATTTGTAGTCCTTTGCTACACTAATACAAATTCAACAATGACAGATGGCATTGTGTTCCATTGTCCAGTATCATTCCTACAGTGTTCCGACAAGCATTACTGCCATATGAATTTTAAGTATGGCAGTATTTAGGATGAGCAGGGGAGCTATCAACCCTACTTCATGTTTCAGACCACAAGTGATTACTTCTCAGGAGCACCAGTCCTATACTTTTGGTCAATTCATTGTGTAACACTCTTGACTATTGTTATAAACCATTATATGAGGCCTGCGCTATGCTCTAGGTATGCATGCCAAAGGCACAAATCCTTGCGCTTAGAAAAGGGGCACCAGTTTTACCTCTGATGATATCATTGCTATAGTTATATTATGAGGCATACAAAATATTCCACAGCAAATGCTCTTAAAATATGCTATAAACCGCTGAACCATGAGCTGTCGATCGAAAGGTCGGCAGTTCGAATCCGCGACGGGGTGAGCTCTCGTTGCTTGGCCAGCTCCTGCCAACCTAGCAGTTCCAAAGCATGTTAATGCGAGTAGATAAATAGGTACCGCTTGCGGGAAGGTAAACAGCGCTCCGTGTTCCAGCTGCATGCTACACGCTGTGGCAAGGAGAATCACGCCGGCCACATGACCACGGAGGCGTCTTCGGACAACGCTGGCTCTTCGGCTTTGAATTGGGGATGAGCACTACACCCTAGAGTCGGACATGACTGGACTTAATTGTCAGGGGTCACCTTTACCTATATATATAAAACAATGAGTCCTGACTCTCTCACTGACTCATCACCGCCCAGCCCAAACCCCTGGGCCTAGAAACGTGAAATTCAGGGAGCATGTTCAGTCCGTGCCGTAAGCACCCACTAAGAAGGGATTTTTAGAAATTCCACCCCTAAGGGGGTGAAAAGGGGTGCAATGCATTTTCAGGGATTCCTCAATATCTCTTAGGCCCGATGAGAGATCCACTTGGTTTTGGTTTACAAAAGTTACCCGTCGAAATGCTGAAAAACATATTTCAGGATTTTGCCCTAAATGACCCAGAAAGGGACAAATCTCGATTTGGGGGTCAATGATAGAACCCTTTGTAACTGCTGTGTTTGTGGAGTTATAACATTTTTGGGGTAAAAATGGGGTAAAAAGAGGTTAAAAGAAAAAAGGGGTGCATCACCGCCTTGCCCAAACACCTGGGCCTATACACGTGAAAATCGGGGAGTACGTTCCTTCCATGACGTAACGTTCCTTCCATGACGTAAGTGCCCCCTAAGTAGGAATTTTTAGAAATCTCACCCCTAAGGGGGTAAAAAGGAGTCTGCGATTCTATTCACAATTACCTGGGAATAAGCCCCATTGACTAGGACTTACTTCTGAGTAGATATGCCTAGGCTTGGGCTCGCAATGTGTTTTCACGGATTCCTCAAGATCTCTTAGGCCCGATGAGAGATCAACTTGCTTTTTGCTCACAAATGTTACCCATAAAAATGCTTGAAAACACATTTCAGGACTTTGCCCTAATCGACCCCTAACGGGGCGAATCTAAATTCAGAGGTCAATTGTATCACCTATGTTTGTGGAGTTCTAACATGCTTTTTTTTTTGGCATATGGGTATCTTTAGAAACTGTTTTAATGGTTTCTTTAAATTTCATCCCTAAGGGGGTAAAAGTTAAAAGGGTTGTTGTTTTTATTCGATAGAGGATGCTTATTTGTTCTTGGGACTACTTATGATTCAGTTCTTACCTGTGGAACCCCCTAAATAAACACACTAGACAGAGGCTTGGATAAAGGGTCACCATTACATTCTAAAAAATGTATAAAATCTGCAGCTGGGGAAAAACTATACCATCCCTCAGTGTGCGGGCACTAGGTGAGGGAAAAACGGTGATGCCCGTATGCTCCCCCTGCTACCCTTGGGTGAGACACTCTTGACTCCAAGCTCTGCCCATTCATAGATTGGGAAAGCTGATCACAGCCAACCCTGAAGGAGTTGAGGCAACTGGGCAGCACGGACTCCCCCTAGGCAAGCCATGTTGTGGTCTGCTTACCCAGTCAAAGGGACTTGCTAGCTAGCCTCACCGACCTGGGTAAGTATCGTCTGAGCAGTCCTGGCTCACCCCTAGACCTTGCTACCTCAGAATGCATCTCTACCTACCCATCCTGCACGCAACCTGCCACACGGAGGGCTTAGCCTAGCACTTGACCCCAACTGCCCCAAAACCAGGCCAGAAGGCTCAAAAGTGCTGCAGAAGGCTCAAAGTCCCTGAGGAAAATGTCAGCACCAGCCATGGAGAGGTGGATGCCATTGTGTCTAAACAGGGCTGGCGAAGTATAAACAATATCAGGGTGAGCGACAGTCATTCCACCCTGTGCATTGAAGACCTTCCTCATATAATTGTTCACCTTGCGCTGAGCAATGTCAACATGGCACAGGTGAAATGCCTGCCGCTGAGCCCGGGAATGGGATGTGGATGTGGTGGCCGACATCCCTCCCCATCCTGGGCCGGCTCGGACAACCGTCGCCCTCCCTCGCTGCCCGGCCCACCTTTGCACCCACCGGCAGGAGACTTACCTTCTCCAGCGATGGCTGGGTCACTTCAGCGGTGGAGTGAGGGCTGCTGGCCTCTGTGCCGGTGGCCCTTACTCTAGAGTTGTCGCAAACGTGCTTTACGGCATGTTTGTGTGACAGGTTAGACTGGCAGAGCACGCGGTCCGTCGGTCTAAAGTTAGTGTGGATTCCGCTGTCACTCTATTGCTTTTTAAGTTGGTATGGCCATTGAGTTTCTAAATACAGTATTAATGGGATGGTGCCTCACACAATTGTCCCCATCACAGAAGATGGAGCCTGCCTGTTTCGGTCCCTCTCCTATCTCATGTATGACACTCATCTCATGGCTAGGGAGGTGTGTGAGCTAATTGTGAGGCACATGGTGACATCTGGGAGGAGTTCTCCATCATGTCCCATGACAGTGAGGGGGACAACTATCATTCGATGGAACCATGACTTTTAGTAAATGAAGGGTGTTGTCTTACATGGGGTAGTTGTGCTACATTTAATTGGTTCATTGCAATCAAAGAAAAGTTTATTGGAGACAAAATGGATTTAAAGTACTTACATCCCGTAGCAAAGCAGGGGCATCACACTAGTTTGGAGTATAACTGAGAGCAGGTTTTTAAACCTTAATGAGGATTTCAACACACATGTACACAAACACATCTGTTGAAAACATCTGGCTTTCACATAAAAGCTTTCCATAAAAATATCTTCTGTTTCGTAAGGCAGTAGTTCTCAAACTGTGCACTGGGGTACACTTATGTGCCATGACAGAATTGCTTGTATGCTATGAGAAATAATTTAATTAAATCATTAAAAGCCTCCGGTGTACCCAAAATGCCAACCGACACAGTACTGTGTGCATGTTTCACAGCTTTGGCCTACCAGTCAGATACTGTTACAGGCAGGTAATTTTGTCATATTTCTGAATCAAGTATGACTGGATCATTCAATCACTCCCCAGTGCAGAGAGTTGCAGAGGCAGCAGACTTATCTGCCCACAGAGGAAACATGCCCCAGAAAGAGCATTTCAGACAGAAACTGGGGGTGGTTTGTAATTGTATTTAGGGTGGGGAAAGATAATGACTGAATTACAGGGGTGTAGTCAAGAGGGGGCAGGGTGAGCACAGCACTGCAACTTTTCCTACAACAGGAACTGTGGTGTCAACATCAGGAGTGCTCCGGTGCTGCATTTGAAACTTTTTTCAAAGGACCTGAACAGGCTGTGTAGAAGGCAAATTGAGAAATTTGCTTAGGGGATAAACCCCAGTCTACATTGTTCCCAGATGGATGATGGATGGGTGTGTGTGCAGATGGATAGGTAGGGGAGGGGTAGTTGATAAAAGGAGGGGAGAAGATCATAACAACCGCCCCCCCAGGTATGGGAATGGGAGATTTTTAAATTTCATTTCATTGGATGAGTGGCCTCAGGAGACACAGGCAGTGGAAGTGAAACTTACTTTTGAGTAAGCAAGCATAGGTTTGCACTCTAAAGCTGCACTACTATATATGCTTTCCTGGGGGAAAGTAAGTCCTATTGTATGCTGTAGGACGTACTTCTGAGTAGACCCGCCTAAGATTGTACTATAAAATACTTTTTCTATTTTGGGATATTCCACTTTTCAGCGCTTAGAATTTGTTTTCAACCATTGCAACCCACTCCAAGAGTATGGGATGAAGTATACTTCATTTATGTCCCTCACTACATTGCAACACACTCAATGCAACTCAAAGTATAAATAAGCGGCAGGAGAAGAAAACACTCTAATGAAGAAATGTAAAGTTGCTTTTGCTTGTTGTATAGTCTTATGTCAGGTGCGGCTATGGGGATGCCACAGCAAGTTCCTGTACTTCAAAATTTCCACAACACCACTGCCTACTTCCAGGCTATCAAGTTTGGAAAGCACTGTCCTAAGGATTATAAGTCCATATTCTCAGCCTCGCCACCCCTGTTCCTGGCTGAAAGATACTCCATGCTCAAGTGTTTGGCTGAGAGTATGTCTAATTGACTCCAGACAGACAGTCTGAAGGTGCCAACACACCGCACACGTCTCGCTGCGTCATGTCCTGGAGTCGATTCTGATTGGCCCAAGGCATTGCTCCCGTCCCGCTCCCTCAACACTGAACGCAGCCTCTCACTGGCCGAAGCGTGATTTATTCAAGTTGGAACGCACTGGAACGACTTTCAGCCAATGAGAAGCTGCGTTGGGTGTTTTGGGGGTGGAATGGGAGCAACGCGTTGGGCCAATCAGAATCGACACGACGGCTACTCTGGACGTGACGTGCACCGACGTGTTTGGTGTGTCACAACTTTTAGTAGAGAAACCAAAGGCTGGACTTGAAACTACTTTCAGGCAGAGCATCTGTCCAGGCCATGCAAGAAAGACAACATGAAGAAAACACACACTTGCAGTTTATGCTGTTTTTTGTTCTATGAATAAAGAGAGAACTTTAGTCTCTGGGGGGACAAATAAATATGGTGTTACGTGATGCCAGTGACATGTTTATTGTCAAATTAAAACAAACAATTTTATCTTTGGCCCATTCTAAAAGAATTAGAATGCAACTGAAATAATAATAGCTGGCTCTCCTAAAGCTCATTAATTAAATGAAAGTGTAACTAATTGTTATATGTTTGTTTCATGTAGACTGAAAGGTAGAATCACAACAGACGTAATTAGAGTAATTATTACAGTCTGTGTTTAATTCTGAACCCCCAGGGAATATTGAATTTTCATTCATGGAAACTATATTCTTCTTTTTTTTAAGACCATTTCTCACAGCTTTCATTCACAGGTATGTTTTTGATAGTGTCATCTCAGATGACATCATGCCTTTCTGTTCTCTATCAATAGTGACAGTGTTTGTTATTCAGTATAGTGGCAATCAAAAGATAAAAGCTACCTGGGATGTGCCACTTTTCCCCACTTCTCAGCCCTAAATACATGTGGCAATTACATACAGTACCTAAGAATTTCTGGTTTTTCTGATGGGAGAATATTGGAATTTACTTTGCTCTTGCTAAAGGTAGTACTGAGTGATCCCACAGGGAAAAAAAAGATAGCAGGTTATGTGTGTAATCCATGAATTATTGTGACAGACAAGTGCATGGATCTGTTTCCAGATTAAATTGGGCACACGTTTGAGGAATCTTTCAGTCACACATACTAAGGTTATATGCTTTGATTTGTTTCATTTGGTCAGTGAACTGAAATGTTCAACTGAAATTGGTTTAATCACTACTACATTAATCAACTCAGTGAGGGCAAATTTTAATGAGGGAGATTGAGTGAAAAACACACTTTAAAAAAATTATTGTGGCTATTTTGGTTTGGATATGCTGTGATTATAGGAAATGAACAAGAAATGTTCAAGAGGATCTTTCCAATAATGTCATAATTTTGTAAATTGTACTTTTCTTCCCTCTCTATCTCAAAAATGTACTGATATTGAGGTTTTGATAGTATGCAAGTTTAGTTTTAATTTAATTGTTTATAAGGCAAATGATCAATCAGCTTTAAAAGCCTTAATCATTTTAAAGTCAAGCACACACACACACACATACACATTTCAAATGATCATTTTGGAATCTGAATGCTTCTGAGCAGAGGTGTAGTGGTGGGGGAGTGGGGGGGAATGGGGGTCCAAGAACAGTGTTGTCATCCACCTTTGTCAGTTTGTCAAAGTTTATCATCAAACGTTTTTCAGAGGACCTTAGCTGAGAAGAAGAAGCAGCCTTAACGGAAGGCAAATTGAGAAATTTATCTAGGGCAGGGGTTCTTAACCTCTCAGCGGCGCTGTATCACTGCTGCTGTATCCTTTGGTGTGCCACTGGAAGTGACAGGTGATGACGACATTGCCCGTCACTTCTGGATATCAGACAACGACGGAGCTCGGGATCGGAGGTTTCCGATGCTGTGGAGCTCAGGAAAGTGCCAGCAAGAGGCTTGGGTGGGCGGGAGAGCCTTTTTCAGCGCATGAAACTCCTCTGCCGAGAATAAGCAGTGCCAGCAGAGAGGCTTGCACTGCTCCCCCAGCGCCGCAGAACAGTGGCTAAGGTAAGTTCCCGCCAGGCGGGAAGGTAAGTCCCCGCCGGGTGGCAGGGGCAGGGGGAGGGCAGGACAGGGCATATCAGGGCAGGACAGGACATACTGCTTACCCTGCAGCTGGAAGGTAGGACAGGGCAGACAGGGCATACTGTAGGACAGGGCATACTGGAAGGTAGGACAGGGCAGGACAGGGCATACTGCTTACCCTGCAGCGGGAAGGTAAGTCCCCGCCAGGCAGCAGGGGCAAGGTGAGGGCAAGACAGGGCATACCAGGAGGGGGGGATTGGAGGATTGGGCCTGGGGAGGGATCAGTGGAGGAGGCCTCTGCCAATATCCTGTCTCCCTTCCTGGGCCTGTTGGGCCTTACATTGGCCTTCCGAATGTACACCGCATGCATGCGAAGAGACCCATTAGGGGTGGCTGGTGCATTACTCAGGGTAAAGGACAAACGTCCCTTTACCCCGAGGAGGCTGCCAGCTGCGCCTGGGCAGGCCCAATTCTGCACAGGATGTGGCAGGCACCTTGTGTGTGCCGCTGTGCCCTGCTAGACAGGATAGGACTGTTAAAGTTGATTTTTGTTGTTGTTATAGTCTTAAGGGGGCCTACGTCATGCAGGGTGTAATGACTAGCTCCTGCACTTTTAAATTTACAAATGCATGTGAGCACAGATATATGATTATTGGTGTAAACGCAACCCAGTGCATTTTTTCCAACCACAACTATTCTGAGTTGCCATTCAGTGAATCAACTGAGATGTTGGAACTAGCTCATATGTACCTAACAGTATAGATGGGACTGAGCAGGCTTTGACACCAGTTGTTTGGTTGTTTGCTCAGGAGTTCTTGTAAGGTGCATCCATGTTTGCATCCATGTTGAAAGCAGCAATATGACACTGATCACATACACTGGTCATGGGGACGAAAACACAAATGGTTATTTTGAAGTTCTCTCTGAATATTTGTCTATACTGTACACTAAAGCTATACAGAGCTTTTGAGCTAAAAAACGTATTTTATTCTGGAAATTATATGGTCCAGAAAACAACTCTTCAGTAGTAGTTAATTGAAGTATTAGAGGAGATTTCAGAAGTTTATTAAATTTGAATGTCATGGAAACTTTACAGTCTTTACTCAGGCCTTATTCTCAAAGAATGCAACTTTTCATGTGTTGAATGCTTCCACACTCGTCCTTTCCTCTGGAATTGCCACTTTTTGTTCACTCACTTTTTGGAGCACCCAAAAAGCACAATTGTCAACTTATTGCAATTCATTGTTTTCTGTGTTTCACTCTGGGTTTTTCAGACCTGATTTGTGGCATTTTTTTTTTTTTGTAATAAAAATGCATTTCAGCACTAGTCTGTCCAGTGTGAATAGACAACGTGCTACTAAGTTGTTTTGGGGGTGTTTCTGTATCTTTAACTAAACACTTTGTTTTGGCAGGTTCAGGCAATTTTATTGCTTCCTGTTGACTCCAGCTGGTGATTAATGACAAATAGCCCTTGCCTCTTGAATTGTCCCTCTTAATTGCCTTGCAGCCCAATCCTATAAGAAACTTACAGCAGCGGAACTCTCAGTCCGCTGCTGTAAGTGCTGCTGCAGCTTCGTAAAAGATGTGCCACTGTCATGCGCTTTGGGCGCACTGGAGCAAACAACTTGAAGGCCCATGTGTGCAGCAGCAGCTCTCAGATGCCATGCTGGAGCAAGTAAGGTGGCAGAGGGTGCAAGGATGACCTGGGAGGGCAGGGGGCAGTACAAGAGTGAAACGGGGTAAATCTTGGCGGCAGCAACATGCACCAGATTCGATCCCCCTTTCCTGGCAAGGACCCACCCCCAGGAGTCTCCTTCACACCAGCTAAAGAGGAGACCCTTTGAAGACCAGACGGTCTTCGAAGTGGTAAGTAAAAATGATTGTTTACTGTCTGGTGGTCGCCCTCCCCACCATAGCATGCAGCACACATTCCGTTAGCAGCACTGCATGCTATGGACTGTCGGGTGACATGATTTGGCCCGGAGTGTCATGATCTGTTCCTGCAGGGAGTGGAGAGTTTTAAATAATGCAAGGAAACTAGTAATCAATGCTATTACTTCAATGCAGAAAATGAAAAGTATAAAATAATTATGAAGAAATCAGTACCCTCCCTCCACAGGAATAGGAACCATGGTGAACCTTCAAGCATTCACTTTTTAACTGAAGTTGCTTGTGGCCTTTGACGAATAGAACGTACTTCTGAGTAAATATCCAAGGATCTTGGCCATGGGAAAGGACATTGCTGGACACAGTTAAAGTGCTGTTTGTAATCTGTGCTGTAATTTTGCCCCCAGCATCTCACTAATCGTGCAATTGCAATGACTCAGCAGAGTTCAAGGATTCAAGTGTGAAAGCAACCCTGGATTCTAGTCTAGTCCTTCTGCTTGTAAAAAAAATGCCTGAAACTGGGCAGTACATGTAAAATCCTGAGAAATTATCAAACTTTTATATAGCATACATTGTTTGCTAAGTTACCACAATTCTTTTTATCATTTTGATCTCTCAAATGGGGACATTTTGATGACAGTTTGTCCTAACCGAATGGGTTATTCCCATTCTGCAGATGGGCTGAGACTGAGGCCCAGACCAAACATGCAGCTATTCCACGGGAAAATACATCCATGAGTCACATCAACAGGTTTCAACTCACATGGGATTTGTGACCACATGTTCACTGCAATCCAGGGCTTTCTTCATGGCACAAGCTCAGTGGTGTAGCTAGACTGGAGCGGAGGCAAGTAGTTCTGCAAGACTCCATTACACCAGAGTCAGCGGCCCCTCCCCTTTGCTGTTGGAGCCATTCCAGCAGCGACGGGAGTATCCTGCGTGTTGCTGTTGCCGCCAGAATGGCTCCAACAGCAAGGGGGAGGGCCCGCTGACTCTGGTGTAATGAAGTCTTGCAGAACTACTTGCCTTCGCTCCAATCTAGCTACACCACTGCACAAGCTGCACCAGTCCCTCCTTCCATCATGCTGTCAATCATCCTTTGGGAGATGGATGGGCCTGCCTGTATCCCAGCAGCACTTGCCTTGCCTGCCGAAAGGTGTGGAAGTTTCCCTCTGAGGTTTTGCCCTTCACAGGGCAGGAAACTTCCTGGTTTGGGCATATTCTGTGATTCCCTGACCCTGTTTCACAGGGGAATTCCCCCCCCCCACACACACACATACAATTCTGCAATTGTGTTCTTCAACCAAGGAGGCAAGGTTCCCTCGAAGGGAAACCCCCTTTTGAAATAATGGGCACCTCTCCCTGGTTCCAAGCAGGAAGCTTCCCCCATAATCAACAGAAGTTCATTGGGGGGGGGGGCTGACTCAAGTTTCTCAGGGCAACCTTCCTGTTCAGAACCAGGGAAGGGAGCTTTTGGGTATCCATGGAAGCAAATCAATCACCCTAGTGCAATACTTTTGCACCCAGTGATGGCCAGTTAAGCATGCCTGAGGCTCAGCCTCACCCCCCACACTTCACGTTCTGGGACCCACAACAAGAGAGAGAACAGGGAACTTCTCAGTGGGGAACATGGTCCAAGGCAGGAAAGTGCTGTGAAAATTGCACATTCCACCTGCACCAATTTCATATGATTTTCTTTGAGTATGGGAAACATGCGCCCTGCGACCACCTGGGGCACGTCTATTCTGCATATTGGGGGTGCTTGTGCTGGCATGCATGATATCTTGCCCTTCTCAGGACAGTGATCCTCCAGGCCACCCCATTTCCAAACCCTGCAGTAGCAGGTCCAGGGCCAGAATATTTTCACTTTTATCTTTTCACAAGTACAGTCAGGATCCCCTGAGGGGAAATCCCCTTTTCCAAAAATCAGGGACCATTTTTGTTGGTAGAGGTGAACTTACTGAACCTTGCTGAACTTTGACTTGGGCTAAGAAAAACCCAACATGTCCACATTCAACTGGGAATAACTGGGAAAAGGTTGGACTTCACTGCCATCATCCAGAGCTAGAAAGCCCAAAGAGGCCAGGAGAGACAGAGAGAGCTTTTCACCTAGATGAACAGAGAACCTCAAATTCAGCGAGATCCTCTTAAAACTAGCCTGTAGCAAAATGTAATGATCTGAGAAGCATAGCAAGCCCACTCCTCTGAGTGAACTCTGACTAGACAGGTAAAACCGTAAGGATCTAGGAATTTTATAAAAAGGCTGGAAAATCCAAGCAATGGAGGAAAAAGTATAAGGAATAAAAGCAAGGCCCTGATCAATTAGAAAAGGAGAGGAGGACTGACAATGGATGGCAATGAGGTTAACAGGCAATTGGAAAATAAACGCAGGCTCCCCATGAAGTAGGAGCTGCTTCCAATGACAGGCCTGGGCAACTCACAAAAGAGTGTGCATGCTCCCTGTTCATGTAGCCAGTGGGCATTCACTCTGCATTGTCATCTGGGGGATCACCTGGGCTTCTGAATCTCCCGCTCTTGGGCATCAAGTAGGCTTCACTGTCCAATGAGCTGACTCAAATTCAAGTTTCTTTGATTCCTGGTCAAGGGACATGATGAAGATGCTCAAAGGACAGCATCCTAGGATGACTGATGAATCAGAATGACTCAGTAGCCTAGTTAGGATGCTGAGGCATCACGGAAGCCTCTGGGAGGTTAGATGGGTTAAAAACAGGCAAAACAAATATGGGAAAGTCAGGGATTTACACCATGGGGGCATTATATCCAAGTACACAGGCAGGGATAGTCTTTTCTCATAAGCTTTGGGTTAAAGTTATTTGCTTTCAGTATATTATGGATCAGTAACACTGGCTATATATGACATCTATATTAAAACCTTATGTAAAAAAAATGAGTATGCAATAATAACATTTGAAGCTATACAGTAAAACCTTGGATTGTGAGCATAATTCTCTCCGGAAACATACTTGTAATCCAAAGCACTTGTCTATCAAAGCGAATTTCCCCATAAGAAATAATGGAAACTCAGATGATTCGTTCCACAACCATTTAATCATATAAAAATGATTACAGTAATACAAAATGCAGTATAAAGTCAAAATAGAACAAATTAACCTGCACTTTACCTTTGAAAAGAATCGTGGCTGGTGTGAGGGAGACGAGAGAGAGGAGCGGAGGAGGAGTGTAGGACGTCTATCACTAACGTTATTGTGTAGGACGTCTATCACTAACGGGATCACTGCTATCTATTGGCACACTGGACTGAGACTGGGAGACGATTACCCACAATCCCGTAGCAAGAGACTACTCGCAGAGGTGTAACCTTCCTCACCGGCGCCTTTCCTCACAGGGCTGCCTCTACACGCCTTTCTT
Source organism: Plestiodon gilberti rubricaudatus (assembly GCA_026170595.1). Classification (NCBI taxonomy): domain Eukaryota; kingdom Metazoa; phylum Chordata; class Lepidosauria; order Squamata; family Scincidae; genus Plestiodon; species Plestiodon gilberti. Next base: position 139,849,713 of record JANXHW010000003.1, read on the forward strand.
TCTCTGCACAATTGTGCAGAGAGTGGGGTGGGTGCAAGGAGACAGGGCTGCACGATCATGAGGGCGATGTGAGAAGGCAGCCCTTCAGTGGTGGTGCCTGAGCATTGCGCCCCACGCCCGGAGCAGCTGCTCCTCGGGCTCCAAAACCTACTTGTAAATCAAGACATTGCTTGTTAATCAAGTTAAAATTTATATTTAAAAAATTGCTTGTTATGCAAAACTCTCTCAAACCAAGTTACTCTCAATCCAAGGTTTTACTGGTATTTTTATGTTCATACACACATTACAATTCATTTATAACAAGGCCCTCTTTGTATCCGGTACTTATGCTTGTTATGCTCACTTTCCACAGAATTTTTAATAAGTGTTGCAATATTATTTAATTTTATTAATCTAATATTAACAACCTGCAATCAGAAAAGGGGTGCCTTTTATTCATAAATATTCTGGTTTTGGTTTTTTTTAAAGCTTCTTTGAAACTACAATGATGGCTATGCCTGATGTACAATGACAAAACAGTGAAGTAATTTTGTCTTAAATCCCAGAAAGCTGGTATGCTTGTACTAGTGGAGTATAAATCATTATTGCTAGCAACAACATTACAGAGTTCTATGTTATGATAGGCAGTAGAGAGATAAGCTCTGTACTGTATTTTGCTTGCATTGGAATAAAAGTTGTTTGAGGAGTCCTGTCTGAAATTCATGAGCTTGGGGCTTGTTCAGTCCAGGAAACAGGAAGCTTACATCTGGAACTTCTTGTGCAGCCTGTCACACATGGTTCCATCCTGATGAAGGGTCCCAAGGCCAATGTACTCTACAGCCACCAAGAGCAAAATCTTCTAGTTACTCAAACCAATGAGCAAGGTGGACCTAGAAACTTTTATAGGAGTCACAGAGTACCACCTGACTTGCTGTGGCCTATTATTGTTGTTAACAGGTTTCCTTTCTGGTCTGCTTGCTGTCAACTTACTTGGCCAGAGCTGGGTGCAGCCTGCATCTCTACCTGAGATCCCTCAGGCCACCAGTGAAAGAAAGACACACTTTGGACTTGGGTCCTGACACAATCGTTAAAAAAATTCAGAAGGGCCAGCTTGATACATACTACTACCATCTTGTAAAATCTTCTGGGATGTTTATGCATTTGTTGCCAGCTTTTGTTGTTATATTGGGAATACAGAGCTTGGTCCCTTAAAAAACAAATCTGGATTCCTATTATAGCACAATCCTCTACATCAATGTTTCTCAAACCTTTTTGACCTGCGGCTCCCTTGACCATTGGCGACCATTGGCCCATTGGCCCCATGACATTATGTTGATTGGCATTGCACTGTTTTCTGAGAAGATTCCGTGGCACTCCGCGGCTCCCCTGGCTGGTTTATGTGGCTCCCCTGGGAGCTGCGTCTCCCAGTTTGGGAACCACTGCTCTACATGTTTACTCAGAAGGAAGTGCTATTTCATTAAATGGCACTTACTCACTCTCAGGTATGTGTGCTCAGGATTTCAGCACTTGATATTTAGCCCTCTGTTCTTGGCTTCACTTGGTTCTGTGGGGAACCAAGATTTTTTTTTTTCCTGTTTCAGAATTTATTTCATATTGGCTTGTTAGAAATCACTCAAGAGAATCTAGGCTCAGCTGGGATTTGATGCCTCATCTACCTGGCTGCAACCTCTCCATGAAGTCCTATCATAAGAACATGCAAGGGTATTCAGAATAGCAATTTCATGAACTAGTGTCTCTTCTGGGTATTCAGAACAATATTTATTCAAATAGGGGCTTGATAACTTGCCTACACTTGGGGTTTTAGTACAGAGCTTAAACGGCTAGCTTGCATTGGTTCACAGTGACTCTGATATAGTAACATAAATATTCATAAATATTGAAGATTGTCGTGTAATGCTGGCAACGTATTTTTAATTTTCTGATGATAGTACAAATTATGCAGCACCCTCACTTCAACCAAGACATTACTTAGTGAATATTGCTCAGTTGCATTGCATTTTCTTGTTGATACATTTAAAAGGATTTTGAATCAACACATTCACTTAGGGAATGGGAGCATTTTGTGAATTTCCTAAAACACATGAGGATGAGGACAATTGTCATTCAGATGCCTGAGAAAATATTTCTTGTAAACATTTGGTCTAGGAGTACATGTTCTATTGAAGATGGAAGGCTGTGCAGCAAAAACAACAACCCTGTGTCTTCTCCTTTTCCTCCCCCCTCCCCCATTCAAGACTGCCTCCCCTATAAACAGCAGCCAATGAAGTGGAGTGAATTCAGGGAAACCGTAGAGAGTAAAGATCTCTCTCAAAATGCATCTTGTTTCTTTACACATTTCCAGAGGAGAGAGGAGGAAAAGAGAGGCTGATGCAGCAGAAGCTAACCTTCTCCATAACACCTCATTCTGCCCTGAGATTGCATTGAGAGGTGTGCTTCCATGCATAGCCAATCCTGGAAAACATGGTGATGTATATTGGGTGTAGTAGCCTACAAAAATTGAGCTTGTCTGACTTGTGCTCACATTGCCTGTCCTACAGCATATCTTGATTGTATATGGTTTTCATTATCGGCTATGGAGTCCAGTGATATATATCATCTTCAATTGCTTGTTGGGGCAAGGAAGCATGTGAATCGACAACAGTGCAATGCGACCCCACAAAGTAGAGTTTGGTCACCCCACATACCATAATATGTCAGTGCTCATAGTACAAAAGATCCATATGAAGAAACATCTTTGTGCTCATGGATTGCCCTTGTTGCTTTTTCTCTTGTTTTACACTTTATTCTTTGGGTTGTGTACCAAAAGACAACTGTTACACTGTTTACCTGCAAAGAGATGCAACCATATCTCTCACCACTGACTAAAGATAATTTACTAGAGATCAGAAATGGTTCAAACTTTCCGGAAGAGCATATGGTGCCAGTTGCTTTGAACTGCTTCACTTCATAATGCAGATGAAATTATTCGCCACATCACTAAGCCCTACAAGTAGAAAGCTAGGGGGAAAGGCTGAATCTCTTCTTTTGGTGTTAGCTTTCCACATGCAAGACATTTGGGACGTGGGGAAGCTTCAAAGTATTGAGTCTCCCACCCGCATTTTGAAGTGGTGCAGTCCTGAGAGCACTGTACCACATGCTTTTCCTGAATGTTTGAATAGGCTCTAAGTGAGTATCAGGGCATAAACGTAGACTGTCTTTGCATCAAGCAGACAAACATGGCAACTACCCAAAGAGAAATCTTATTAACCATGGGGTACATGCCATAACAATGTGATGTATACTCAAGCCTTTCAGACTTGCAGTTTTTAACTAGACTTGTATTGCCCTGCCATGAGAAACTATTTACTTCGAATCCTTACAGGACTGAGACATGCCAAGAGTTTTGTTCTACTACAACAAATAACATAGCTTTGGAACCATGTGCTGATCCTTTGAAGCCAGTCCATACTTCATTATCCCCCCTCCTGCTCCAAAACAATGGAACAAGTTTAGGGCAAAATTTAATGCTAAATCTTAAAATTCCTCACAATTTTATTAATACGTGTCAAGACGTAATGCTACATAAAAGGGATTGTGCCTATTGATTTCTTTCAATGCCAGCCAGGCTTGACATCTTGGTTTACACTATTATTTGCAGCAATCTAAGTTCAGCACATTTCAGCCATAGGGGCCACATTTGCATTTCATGAGAGGCATTTGGTGAATGCATTTTATACAGTCACTCTGCTCCATGAAAACAGCAGTGGTACTGGCAGTATTAAAGTGGTTGGTAAGGATGCCTCTTCCCAGGCCACCACATAGCAACCACTATGTTTCTAAGGACAAATAGCTCCTTTCTAGCCTAAGCAACTGGATGAGAACATCAAAACATGTCTTGTACGAGCCCTCTAATACCCATTAGTGTTAGAAACTGTTACCTCAATCATGAATGACACAGCCCTAATTATTAAGGTAATTAGAAGTTATAACACTGGCAATATTAAAGGGAGAACTCATAAAGCCCATTAACAATGTTACTTTAAGTGATCTGGCTGTGAACTGTTCAAATCTCTAATTACATTATATGTCTATCTTAAAGGGTGATGCAATTAAGTGATGGGAGAGGGAATTAATGTATAGTGACTACTGTGCAACACTTGTAAGTACTATTTTCACAGAAAAGCAGCTACAGTAATGTCATTATGTCATTTAAAGCTTTTTTTCCCCCCACCTTTAACTGTATACAGTATTGCGTTGAAAAGAATTCTGTTCTTAATACATTTATGCGTGTTTATGTATCGGCATAAATGCTACACATACGCGCATACGTAACATGTGTATGTATGTTACAGCTGTGCCTGCATGGTTGGGGGACCCAACATTGGCCAGACCATGGGCTGGATGCAACACAGTGGCTAAGGGACTGAGCTGTGAATCAGGCCTCCCCTGGTTTGAATCTCACCTCTGACACGCACCACTCACTAGGTGGCCTTGGGCAAGCTGCTTCCTCTCAGCCTCAGCTGTCTAGCTGCAACAGGGGGAGAATAATAATTACCTTATGGGTTTTTGCAGAGTACATCTAGATAATACACATGAAGCGCCTCGCACACTCAGAAAGCACTGACTAAGCAAACATTAAGAGTTACTATTCCTTATTACTATTCCTTATGGAGCACATTTGTGGGCAAATTTGGTGCGTGTATGCCTGTATGTATGTAAGTTGGATAGGATTGCGCTGTTATAAATGCTGTCTCATTGATCTGAGGGTTAACGTCTTTTACAGCTGGTCAGGCTCTTTCTTCTCTTACCTGAAGATGCCCATAGACTTGGGTAAAACGTATTTGTATTATAGTGTTTTTAAACCTGTTTGTTTTGCTTTTAGCTGGTTGTTTTTAACCATTCAATTTGTTTTTAAAACATTAATAATTTTTCTTCTGGAGATACATGGCTTTTAATCCTGTTTATAAATCTTTGAATATTTCAAAAAATATATTTCAAATTAATATATCTTGGGTTCAGTGATTCTTTTTCAGACTTTGTTTTGGTTAAACTGGGTTTTGTTTGTTTGTTTTTGCTCCATGGTAAATCCAGCACTGAAAAAATATCTGTGGTGCCCGCCTTCCTTTGATTCCCTAAGCACGTGCTTATTTTGCTTAACTAATGGGTAATCCAGGGCTCTCTATGCTTAATGCTGGAGCATATAATTCAGTTTTTCCAGTCTGGCTAGTAAAATACCAGGCATTGAATCTTATAATTTTGCTTGCATATTCTGAGATCTGGAATTCTGAAAATTATAACTATATTGACACGTGGGCAGCGCAATCCAGCGCAAGGATCCGGCCAGCGGCTGGATTCCACATTCTGCTGCCAGGCTGGAGGTCTACTCAGGGAAGGGGATGCTCATCCCCTTCCCCAGGTGTAAATCCAAGCCGGCCCGATCGACCTCCTCAGATTTCCGCCAGCTGGAAGTAGGAGGCCGTGAAATGGCCTAGCCGGCCTTGCAGGGATGGGGATATGGCTGAGGCCCCTCCTCCTCCTGGACCAGCTAGGCCAATGGCCCCCCTCCCTCGCCCACTGAACCGCCCCCACGCCTACCGGATCCTGACTCACCTCGTCCGGTGGACGCACATGCCTCCCTTGCTCCTGAGTAATCGCAAACGTGCTTTCCGGCACGTTTGTGACTGCTTCCGGTGACGGAACACTCGTTCCATCACTGGTACAATCGTCAGGATTGCACTCTGAAAAATATACAAATTTGTGGTAATGTAATCAGATATAAAACAATAAGGCAAAAGTTTGGGAAAAGCATGCGGTGTAATCCTCATGAGACTGTACACCCTGAGAATTTATATTTGAATGTATTTCTCAGTCAGAAATTCCCAGCATTTGGAAAGCTACAAAGGAATATTCAAATATGCAGTTACCCCACTGGTTTCTGAAGTTAGTCCTGGGAGGAATGTACCATGTGCTGTTTGGAACATTTGAACTGGTACTTAGTAGAAGGAAATGTGCTTCAAATTCTGTAGTTCACAAAATTAAAAAGCAGAACCACGTGGAAGTGATTTTCTTGTGCCTTTTCCTCTTACCCACACTATGAAAAAAGCTACTTTTTAAATAGAATTTAAAACATGTATGCCTATGTTCATCTGACTGTCTCAATATACCTCTATTCGTCAATGCCAAATCTCTAATGTAATACCCTGTTCTCCGTCCAGTCCCCTCTTTCCACCACTACCATCACCACTCCATGTAGATGCGATGTGCATCTTAATATATGTCCCCTTCTTAACTGGAATCATTCTTGCCATACCCTCTATTTTTTTTCCTCCTGAACAGGAATGGGGACACAGCTGCTTCTGTCTATGTATCTGCCTCCCTTGACTTCATAGCGACTAAGAGAGGGAGGCAAACAAGGAGATGAGTCAAATGAACATTCCTGTAGGTTGATTTGAACCCCTGGTTCACCAGCTGAACCATACTGACATTTTGGATACTCAGAGAGAAATGGAAGGACATACGTCATCAAAGGTCCAATCCTATTTGAACACCAGCACGGTGTCTGTCATATCCTAAGCCCATCCCTGCAACACCACACCAAGGCCCACTAATGCCGGGGCAACAAGGGCCAAATGGGAAGCCTGTCCTGGCAAAGCAACGCTGATGCAGCCATTCCCAGTAGCACCCCAGCATCCTTGGAAACACCACCTGTTATCCACAGAGCAGCATCCTGACAGCAGCGTGTATTTGCTGTGACATTAGCATGTCATCACCATGTAGTCGGCACATCATCACCCATGCAACGTCTATGTGTCACTGGTGTGAGCCGATCCTTTGGGACCCCACTTTTTATGTCACTCCACAGTCTGTGAAAATTGCTCATGTATTTCTACGCTCTGCACCTTGTTTTTCAACCAGTTACCAATCCATAAAAGAACCTGCCCTCTTATTCCATGACTGCTACATTTACTCAAGGGCCTTTGATGAGGGACTTTCTCAAAAGCTTTTGGAAAGTCCAAGTATACAGTGTCAACTGGATCACCTCTATCCATATGTCTTCTGACATTCTTAAAGAACTGTAGAAAAATAGAGAGAATGACAGACTGGTGCGGATAGCGCTGGTCCAAAGCTTTGCCACAGCCTCACCTAAGCAAAGCAAGGAAGGAGAAAGGGGAGTGCAGGGAGATGGCGAGCCACCTGTGGGGTGGGGTTACAGGGAGGCGGGGCGAACCAGGCTTACCTGGCTGCACGGAGCCCCTGGCCTCATTCCAACTTCCTGTGAGCAGCTGACACCCTCCCACCCACTCCTTTAAGCAGTCCGGGCTCCGCCGGTCGCCCCCTTTGGGGGGGCCAGGTAGGAATTTTTTCTGCTCACCTGATTGGCCTTGGCGGGGCAGTTTTTCGCCTACCTCGGACTGTGCACGGATTTTGGGATCCTGTGGCCTGTTCCTTTTCTGTTTATGGTTCCTTTCAGTATTACCCGGTCACTTTGTGTTGCAGGTTAGAATGGGCACGAAGGCCCCCAGTAAGTATGTTTAGGTGCACCCCAGGGCAGCAAAGGCAGGAATGCCCCAAGTAACACCCCACAGCCGCCACCTGGTGCTGTGACCGATGCGGGGCAGGCCTTACCCAAACCTGGCAGCCAGCGCTAGACGCTAACCAGCTCTGTGCTGGCCTAAAGGATCTTGCTGTCCTGGCCCCTGCAAGGGGCTGACGGTAGTGGCCTGGTATCATGCCGGCCTTGAGTCTGGGTAACACCGGCCGGCCTTCAAGCCTACATGAGATTAGCTTTAACCTTGCCTTGATTCCTGCTGGTCTCTTAACCTTTCTCTTCCTGTCAATTACTTTAATAAAAGTGGCCCTTTCACCCATATATCTGACTTGCGTGTTTAATGGTGAGTGCGTCGGCAAAAGGCTTACCTTTGCAGAAACCATGCCGATTTTCCTTTAGTCAGGGCTCATTCTTCTATATGCTTAATAACTTTATATTTAATTATGCTTTCCACTGGTTTAGATGGATCAGATGTTAAGATGACCACATTAAGTCGATGCATTGGGTCTAAGAACTATACTTATCTGTCAAATCCCCAGGTCTCTTTGCTTTAAAAAAGGAATGAGTGACCAGAAAATAATTCCTCTCCTACCCCATTGCAATCGAAAAAAAACTAGCCTGGATTATTGATCCCCCCCCCTTTTAAAGGAACCCTGGAAATTCCAAACAAATGCTCTGCCAGGATGATGTAAATGGGTCCTGAAGTGATTATAATTATAATTTGTGTCCATTTTGCATGCCCCCTTTACATTACCAGAATAACGTAAAGGGAAATCAGTATAAATGAAAATCAGGCCCTTTGAAATCAAAACTTGGAAAACAGCCGCATCTATAAATATAAAGGAAAATGTGTTATCATCATTTCTGATGTATCATCTAATTTTAGACTGGCAGTCCACTTTGGGTTTTTGCCTGAATTTTTAATGCATGGTTTTAGACATATAGTAGAGTTGATTTTTTTTTTAATTCAGGTCAGTTAACTACCAGATTTTAGACTGGAGGTTACAAATGAAAACTGATGACCTAAGATAACAATCGTTCAGACTTACACTAGAAGTGAACAGTCCCCCCACCCCTGTAAATTGCCTGTGTAATGTATGCTTCCTCTGTAGTGTCTCATATTTATTGTTGGAGACTGGATATTGGTCTAGACACGCAATTTTCAACATTTTTCTTCTCAAGGTACACTGGCCTCTATGGTCTTTGCCTCTTGTGACGTCACTTCCAGGAGACTCTTCTGGCTGCTGATAAAGGAAGAAAGACAGACAATTCGTTACTACAGACAGTTGCCCTAGAAACAGTTGCAGAACCTGGAAGAGCTTTTCCGCGATTATCAACTGCTGTGCTCCAAACACCCGCGGCACACCTGCACGTCTTTCACAGCACACCAATGTGTTGTGGCACACCGGTTGAAAATCACTGGCCAGGCAGACCATTACTTTGAACCAAAAATACGGGTGTGGATCTTCATTTTTACAAAGATATATCTTCACACTATTGCAAAAGCACTTAACATAAAAACCAGCAAATGACATAGTTAGTGCTGGTGCCAAGTTGCTGGGGCACAGGGGCAAAGCCATACAGTGGGACCCCTGGTGTCTCCTCCTGCCTCCTGCCACCAGTACTGACAATTCAGTGGTTGTCTTGGCCTGGTGGGTCCCTTGATGGGTGTGGGTCCCTGGCCCATGCCCAACCTGGCTAACCTCTGACACCCCCCAGCACAGTTTTACAGGATATGCAAAGTTTGTTGTTTCATTGTTCACATCTTTTTTTCAGATTACAAATAAAAATACAGATTCTTCCAATACAGATCATTGGGAGACACAAGTCGACCCCTCCTCCCTCCTTGAGTCCTAAAAACATAATATTTTGGTCTACTCTTTCTTTTCCAGCAGAGAAGCCATTACCATGCCTTCTTATTATCCATGATTGGCATGGGCATGAGCAACGGCATCATTTACCTGGTGTGACCCTGGTGCAATGTGGGAGCTGGAAGTCAGAAGTAATGGGGATGATGTGATGACATCATCACGTCACAGCAATTACTTCCAGGTTGCAAAGCGCCACAACTCAGAAGTAATTGCTGCTCTGAGCGAGTCGGCTCAGAGTGGCTGCTGGCCGCTCCAAGTTGCTTCTTTTGGCTTCTTGGAGCTGCCGGAAATGGCCAGGCAAGGGGGTGTCACTCCTCCTCAGGGAAGGGCAACACCCGCAAGAAGCTGAGACGCTTCTTTGGCTTCAAGAGCGACTTGGAGGTGGAGCAAGGGGGTGTTACCCTTGCTCGGATGTTTTCGGCAGCTTTGAGTTGCTTCTTTGGCTTCTCGCAAGCTTTGTTCACGAGAAGCCGAAGAAGCAGCAGCTGGAAGACTGATGAGCCTGGGCAGAGAGGTCAAGTGCACCCTTAATTTGCTCTGTATCTGGTACGCCCCACACCAGCAGCATCCACCTAGCGACACCAGTGGGCACATGAAGATGAGACAGAATGATTAATGGCAGGGACCCTGTGAAAAGAGTGTTAGAATTGCCCCATGTGTGTGGGGGTGGTTGGGGGGTGGATTCATATCCCAGATACTCTGGGTGGCTGAGCAATTCACATTATCGCTCTGAGCCTTAGCTCTTTATCTGTAAATTGGAAACTTTAAATACCAATTTCACAGGATTGATATAGGTGAGTAGCCTTGACAAATCATTCTTACATTCTCTTTCTCAGTTCTTCATCTCAAAACTGGAAATAAAAGTGACCTTGCTCACAAAATTGTTGGAAGGAGAAAACCAGATAAGCACTTTGCCCATTAAAATAGGCATCTTTTAAAGTGGTGTCCTCTTATATTTAGCAGGTGGACGTGGAGAGCAATTGTCTCTCTTCACTCCAGCATGGCGCCTTTCCAGTGGCGGCTGCTGCTGCTCTCTCTCTCTCTCTCTCTCTCTCTCTCTCTCTCTCTCTCTCTCTCTCTCTCTCTCTCTCTCTCTCTCAAGATTGTGAGCCCCTTGAGCTCAGGCAACCTTGTTATTTAGCTAGGCAAAGCACTTTGTGAACTATTTTGTGTTGAAAAGTTGTATATAAATATTCCTAATAATAATCTATAATAGACAACATGTTAGCCATCATTAAGGCAACGCTGTGTACCAGATTATGATTCTGACACAGGTCTATGATCCGAAACAAACTATATTCCGAAAATGCTCTATCTTCCTGATCGTAGATTAACAGTTCAGTCTGATACATGCTTATTCAGAAGTACAGTAACAGTGCAATCTGACTTAACTTTTGTGCCGGTTTAACCAGTGGCGCAGTGAGAATGGGAGGCCCCAGAACGGAAAAGGGATTCAAATCCCCTCCAAAAGAGGAATTCAAAGGGGATTTGAATCCCTTTTCTGTTCTGGGGCCTCCCGTTCTCGCTGCGCTGCTGGTTAAACTGGCACAAAAGTTAAGTCGGATTGCGCTGTAAGTCACACTGAGTTCAGTGGGACTTGCCACAAGCGAGGATGCAGCATAGGATTGCAGCCTTAGGTCAGAATGAGATATTGCAGGAAACAGCTAACTGTAGCCCACGCCCACCCCTCCCTCCTCCACTATCCTTGCAGTAAAGCAATCCCTGTAACATGATGGGATCATGTTGCAAAGTGCCCCTACCCCACTCCACTTTATTGCCTACCACTTGTGGAGGTGGGGAAACTCAGTGTGATTACATCATATGTTGCTTTATTACATGTTACGAGGGAAGAAAGGAGGAGGAGGAGGAAATGTGAGGCTGCTGTTCTTGAAGGTACCCAAGAGTCTTCCATAATGTCCGATTCCAGCCTCAATATTTACGTAAGGATGATGTGGGGAGAGAGAGAGTAAATGAAAACCTTAACTGTTGTACAGTTACATCTGTCACTGAGACTTTTCAGCACTAATATCCCAATTCATCTGTGCACTGAATTCCTGAGACTTAAGCAAAAGTACTGAACTCGCCAACATTCATTTATTCATGTGTAAATGTTAGGATGCCTGGTTTATATTTTCCGCATAAAAGCTCCGCAACTTTATTAGCTGCAAAAAGGTAGCTATTAAGGTCAAAGACTGGAATTCATCATAATAAGTATAGTTATTTGCTTCAGACATTTATGCAGTACCTCAGCAGCAGCATTGACAGTACTATGCAATTTATTTGTATTAAGTCAAATCTAAGAACTGTGTTCACGCCTGCCCTGAATGCAGCTCTCTAGGACACCTCTTGGCCAAAATCACCAGTGACATAAATGGAGGCATGTTAAGATGTATATTGTTCAAGAAACATGCAGCATTGAGCATGCAAAGGGACATGAGGGAAGACATATGAAAAGTCTTCACAGGCTGGCAAGTCAAGATGTGGATGATAAAACTTCAGTATGAGACTGGATCTGTGGGTTTATCAGTTCAAAGTGTTTCCACTTTGTATTTTAAGCCCTTGCAGGAATCAGGATTGTCCTACAATCCAAATTCAAAGGCAGTTTTTCAATATCCACTCCACAAATCAAGAGAGGCCATGCTGTTATGAGCCCTATCTAAAGGCTTAATTGTGTGAATTTGTGCCAGGTTGCTGAGATCCCTGGGACAAAGTCCTGCATGGTGTCCCCCACCTGACTCGTGTGAAGATACAGAAGAAGCTACCACTGCCACCTGTACTGAGGGTTCAAGGTCAATCTCGCCAAATGGGCTCTCTGATGGGTTTGAACCCTCAGCCAATGCCCAATCTGGTCAGCCTCTGACTAGAAGTATTGAGCCCACAAAGAGAAGACCCACAAGGCTATTGAAACTGATTAGGTTCCAGGCAAAGGCCATAGAAGCGTCTGACCAGCCTCAAGACAAAATAAAATTTCTGAAGTAATGTCTAAAAATTCAGAATATCTATATACCTATTTTCAAAAGTTTGCAGAGTGTAAGCTCACCTGATGACAACTTTGATATCTTTCTGGCAGCAAGTGAATGCTTTTTATTGGCCCAGGCATTCCAATACTGTATGTAGTACTGCTGGTTTTAATTGTTACTTTACTGTTGTACTTGATTTTACTGATGGTGTGGCTGCTACTATCTTTTATTGAATGTCCTTGTATTCTCTAAAAAGGTATGTCACCCTGGGACCTTTGTGCTGAGGGGTAGCTTATAAAGTGCTTAAATAAACCAACATGTAAATGAAGTGGACTAATAGACTATTTGTCTGCCCCATCCCAAGGTCAGCAGTAACAGCATAGCAATTAAGTGTTAAGAAAAATTATGGTACCATTTAATAAGCACAAACCACCATTCATTGTTTGAAGGGAATGTCACCTTTAATATTTTCTTTTCCATTCCCTATTGTAGTCAGATTCCAGAATAAAAATAGTTTTAAAAAGACTCTTAATTCACAGGCCTACTAGTTAATCACGTAAAAGTTTTTATTGATTGAATCTACTGATTAAACCATTTAAAGGTTGCAGCCCTAAACATTACTTATTACGGTTGATTGGTTGGATACCTAAGAGACTGCCTCCACCCCTATGCTCCACCATGACCTTTTAGGTGAAACAGGCTGCACTCCTATACTCACTTTCCTCAGAGTAAATTCCATTGAACACAAGGGGACTTACTTCTGAGGAAACACGAATAGGATTGCACTGACAGTCTCTTAAGTGCATTATCCAGGTCTGTAAGAGCTTTGGCGGCTGCTCCTCAACTTTGAAACTGTCTTCCCCAGGAGACTTGCCCAAACTCAAGCCTATACATCTTCCGAAAGTGGTATAAGACATTTTTATTTCAACTGGTTGTTGTTGTTTTTAAGCCCAGGATAAAGAGCAGTCTATTCTTGCAGTCTCTTCAATATCTCAAAAATGCACCTATAAGGAGGGGGAGGTATTAGACCAATATATTTACTGTACATTTATGTTGATGAATGAATCCATTAAAAGGCAAATGTTTAATGATCTAAAAGTTATTCAACTGGTTGACAGTTCTAGAAATTATTCATTGAAAGTGGTTTTAGGGGCATCACTAGGGTTTGTGTCACCTGGTGTGAGAGCTCATTGTGTAACCCCCATGGACACACTCTTGTCATTTATATAACACCATCTGCTCCACACCATTCTGATGTACTCATGATCATCATTATCTTTCATTTTTAACCGGCTTTTCTATACTGAGGTGCACTCCAAGCAGCCAGTGGTGTCACTAGGGTTGGTGTCATCCAGTGCAGAAACTCATGGTGTCACCCCCGTTGACTTTATTTATTTATTTTAATATATAACAGAACAGGTAACCCAACAAATCAGTAACCAACAAAAAATAGTGGCCAACTTGATGACAAACAAGTGAATAATAGTATTAGCTCTGATACATGGAAATGAGAACTGACTCATATTAATACCTTATTAGTTCCCATGCTGTGTCATAATAACACCTCATTGGCTCTTGGAACAATCAGTCTCATTGGTCAGTTTTCATTTCAGGAAATCCAGTTTTTGATACTTAAGGCAGTTGTGTTTTCGTTTCCAGATACTTGGCTATAATGTTTGATAGAATACAGATAATTCAATTGTTTCATTACATTCTGCATTAAATTACCTTTCCAATGATATATAATATTATGGTATTATTCATAAATACAAGGTTTCCACAATTTTGGCCACTAGTGGTGTCAACACCACCACCTCGAGGGTGTCACTGGTGTGGTCTACACACCCCTAGAGTTGCCTCTGAGTGGGTTTCATCCATCAACATTATATAAAAAAAACAAACTTAAAAAAAACATTTTTAAGGATTTCAGCAAGAGGCAGAGCAACAGCTTTCAATAACCAGTATCAATAAAACGCTGTCCATATACCGTAGTTCCACACTATACATACAGAAATAACAGCCCAATCCTATGTAACTATCTGGCGGGCGGTCCAGGGCTGGCCGCCGGATCCAATGCTCGCTCCGGACCTCTCTGGAGCGGCCCACAGGTCTACTCGGGGAAAGGGGACCTTCATCCCCTTCCCCTGGTGTAGAGCAGGAAAGGCCCAATGGGCCTCCTCAGATTTCTGCCAACTAAATAGCTGGCGGAAGTACAAGGAGGCCGTGTAACAGCCAAACCGGCCCGGCGGGAGACGGGGATATGGCAGATGCCATCCCCACCCCCTCCCGGGCCGACTCGGCCAAAGGCCCCCTCCCTCACCACCTAGACTGTCCCCGCACCTGCTGGGGGAACTCTCACCTGCCTCTGGCGGCCGTGGGGACGGCCCGACGGTGGAGTAAGGGCTGCCGGCCTAGCGCCGGCGGACCTTACTCTAGAGTCGTTGCAAACGTGCCTTATGGCACATTTGCAATGGCTTAGGAAGTTGGAGCACTTGCTCCTCCACCCTAAACCTCTGGTGGATTGCGCTCTGTGTGTGTGTGTGTGTGTGTGTGTGTGTGTGTGTGTGTGTGTGTGTGTGTGTGTGTGTGTGTGTGTGAGAGAGAGAGAGAGAGAGAGAGAGAGAGAGAGAGAGAGAGAGAGAGAGCTACGACTATTGCATGCTTCTTTTACACCAAGTACTTGAGTACTTCCCATGTTGGGAAACATAATCTAAAGGGCCTTTAGGCCACATATTCCTATGACATGAACATGTTTTGAGTAGGTTATCTTTTTAGTAGGTTATAGTATCTACCCAGTGCGTGTTCCTTAAATTCTCAATTAAATGCAAGAAAATATCTATGAGATCAGCTCTGAACATTTTAAAGTGCAATATGCTAAGTATTTATTGTCCTGATATCATCCTGAAAAATGTCGTTTTTAACCTATAGAACACACTTGGAGGATAAAAAGTCACAAATACAAAATTTTGTAGACTGGAAACTATAAAGCAAAAGGAGTTGGGGGAGCAGGACATTACCTTTCAGCTCCCAAAGCCTTTTTTTTTTTAACCTCCAGCTGGATGAAGAGTTCTGGAGAACTCAAACACTTGCTTAACATTTTGCATTTATTTGGTTGACCTTGATAATAAGGAAATTACCAAATTAGGATCTTTTTCTTTTTTGAGTGGACCAACATGGCTATCATTTTTTTGTACTTGGAGAATATGCTGCCTGAAACAAGCTCTGTACATTTGCCTTTAAAAAAAAAAAAAAAACCAGCATAACTCGTTAGAAACAAGTTATTCTGCAATTTTGTGTTTTCGTTTGTATTTGATCATTGCCTCTGTTAGATTGAGTTTAAGCTGTACCTGAGAACAGATTTGATTCTGTCTCAGCCTAAGAAAGTGACATTTGGAATATGCCCACTTTACTAAACCATTCACTGCATCTTAGATCCAGATGATGAAAGGCTCTTCCCTGGGAGCCTGCTCAAAGGTTGTCTTGGTAAGGCTGAAAGACACCCCACTGGAGCCTGAGGAATCCCCACCAATCATATCCAAGTGGGAATGAGTGACCTGAGAGAAGGGTCAATAGAATCAAGATTGACTTCAGGGTCCCAAAAAGAAACATGAAACAGGAATTGACACAGATCATCCTCCTGGGGAATCTTCAAGTCCTGGAGTAAATGTCAAGTCAAAATCAAGTTTATTTGCTTAGGTTTAAACAACAGTTTGAAAGGCCCATCTCAAAAACCCTCAGGGGCTTTAACATTTAATTAAACTTCCCAGAGCACAGTGATCACCACCCTCTTCCTATAAATACAATCCGTTATCCTGCAGTTAGCATTACATTACAGAACATATATAACTAGTGAACTCCAGTTTATATGATGAATAAAAAGCCCCCATCCCAATTCTTAAAACTGAAAACTTTAGCATTTTAGCAGTACATTTTCAGGAATCGGCAAGGACTGTGCTTCAGAAGTTTTGTACCTGATACATTTTTTATTGTATTGTATTTATTTTTCACATTTTTATACCGCCCTTCCTCCAAGGAGCTCAGAGTGGTGTACATATTTCCACCCCTCCTTTTTGTCCTCACAACAACCCTGTGAGGTAGGTGGGGCTGAGAGATAATGACTGGCCCAAGGTCACCCAGGAAGCTTCGTGGCTGAGTGGGGATTTGAACCTGGATCTTCCAGGTCTAAGTCCGACTCCCAAACCACTACACCATCCTGGCTTTTTCTCTCTAATTTAGCCATTTCATGCACACCTTGTACTAGCCTTCTAAAAACAGTAGCTAAAGGAGCTGGAATTAAAGGTAAGGAAGGCAACCCCACTCCCAGCCTACTTGTAATTTAAGCACTGACCTCCCCCCCACACACTTTATATTGAATATATCATAATATTACAAGAGCTCCAAAATTACTTACAATTCCAAAACGTATGCATATAATCGCTACATTATATGATTTATAATACCTTCAGAATAACCATATTTCCAATGACACATTCAGATTAGTGTACATGATGCATTTAAGCTAAGCAATAGCCCTGTCCATAGCAATGTCAGATGCATGCAGGTTCGGCACCTATACTGATTACTCTGGACTATCTTGGATCCCTTTGTTAAAAAGGCAGCTGAGACTGTGTATTAACAGAAGAGTGTTGTTTGGTGATCATCAAACACCCTCCACCTCCTAATGAACATTGTGTGTTGCATGTTGGCCCAGCTTGTCAAGAACACACCTGCTCACCTTGAAGCATTTTCCTGACACAGCCGAGGGTCAAGCGTGGGTGCAACACCCACCAACATTTTGATTCATTGCACCAGCTCTACAGGCAGTGGAGATCAGGATGACGCTTCATTAAAAGGGACCCTGGATTGTACAGGCAACCTTATCCAAAGCAGTTACCATGCAAGCACATATGAGGCCAAATAAGGTTACCACATTGCAACCCCTTTTCCTGCTGAAGCAGGAGATGAGATTTCTCACACCCATTTTCTATCCAAGCAGACAAAGATGCAGCTGCTTCATCTCTCAATTCAGCAGCTGATTTAAAGATAAAAGGGGAATCTCCAGGTTGCAACCTAGCAACCCCAAGGCCAAACAATGTATGGGCTACAGCAAGTCTCATTGTGCTACCATCACAAACTCTTCCTGAAGCCTTTCCATGCTGACCCTGGAGTCCGATCTAGAGAATGAGAACAGCAGTCATTCCCCCCTGCGCATCTGTTTCAGCCCACATGTGACTATTTCTCCAAAGGACCTATATCTGGGGAGAATCAAAATGGGCTGGAACAGGCCATTAATAAATGCAAAACATAGTGGGATGTGTAGAGACACTTGCAAGCAATATTTAAAACCACCCTGGTGCACCAGACTCACTAAAAACCTGGAACTGGCCCTCACTGCTTCTGAGTGAGCGCCCCAACCTGCTGTGTGAAGCTGAAAACTAGAGGGCTTAACTCATGAGTGAATTCCACTGGCAGATTTATTTATTTATTTATTTATTTAAAGAATGTATACCCCCGCCTTTCTCCCAGCAAGGGCACTCAAGGCGGCTTACAATAGAAACATTAAAATACATATATACATTAAAATAATTAAAAACAAATAATTAAAACCATTAAAACAAACAACCCCAGTGGGTCACCTATATTTACATTTATTAAAAGCCATTTGTTAAAAAGCCAGCCCACCATGTCAGACATCGAATGCTAACCTGAATAAAAACGTCTTAAGGCCCCGCCGAAAGGTCTCTAAAGAGGGAGATTCCTCTTAATTCTTAATTAAGATATCTTAATTCCAGATAACGCTCCTGTCCTGTTTTCACTTGAAAGGAAACCTTTCTCAGTCAGCAGTTCTGTTCCTAATCTTTTCTTTACGTTCCATTGTCAGAACTCTGTTCCTCTTACCTCTATCCAAAACTCCAATGCCAAAAATCCTCGTCTCTTTCAGCGCTCAGACCACCTGGATGCCGCACCTGAAATCCATACACTAGATTGGAATCTTCCCATAAAGTAGTGGTTTCCAACCTTTAGGAAACTGCAGACCATTGAGGCAAAAATTGGCATTGTCGTGGACCACATCCAACCCCCCGCCCCCATCCCCCCCCACAAAAAATACAGTTAAATGTGTAATAATTAGAGAAGATGTATCCTGTCTTGTACTTACATTTACATGTAAATTATGTATTATTTTGTATTGTGATATATTTTGTATGTATCCTCTGGTGGTGGCTGGCTGAAGAATCTCAGTAGCAACAGCAATGACTGTCTGCTGCCTGGCAATACGTGCAAGGCACAACTAGACACTGTGGGAGTAGTAGGGATTGTTACTAGTGTAAATCCTTCTTGCATGGGGTGTGGTCTGTTTGATCTGCACAAGAAGGGGTTTTTTTCTGGCAGAAACCAGCAGACCTTTCAGCACCCCCGGGGGTGGGAAGGCTAAACTGCAATCATCTCCTACCATCACATGATGTTTCCAAAAGTGCCATTCAATAGTAGTACTTGCTATGAAAACCTTATCATGAAATGAATTTCATAATGTGCACTGCTGTTTGCAAGGGGTGAGAGATGAACATCTCATCCGAGGGTATTAATCATTACTAAGACTTCCCAGTGATTAAAGGATATTTAATCCCTGGGATGACCCAAGCTGATCTGCTGCCCCCCCCAATTCTACTGTTCCCTTTGCCATGCACACAAGAACCCCCCATGTACCAGCACCAGCATCATGCACCTCCTTGTCCTCCTCCACCACCTCCTCCTCCACAGTTTATTGGGAAATGCTGGACTGGGAGAATCCCCTTGCACCCCAACCTGCCACTCAAGGCTGGCCCAGTGATGAGGTGAGGTGAGGCAGGCTGCCTCAGGCAGCAGATGGGCACAGGCAGCACCCTGCGCCCATCGGCCACCACCTCACCTGGTTCCCATTTGCCCCTTACCTGTTCCTCCCTGCTCTATCACTCTATGGTTTGAAATAAAGTGGCAGAGCAGGTAAAACAAGGAAGCCAGGTGACACACCACCTCACTTCTTTTCCTGACTTCCTTGTTCCACCTCTCTCTGTCACACTATTTCAAAACAGCATGGGCTTTGACGGGGTTGATACCATTTCAATTCTACATGGATATCATTTCCAAAATATTGTTCTCATGCATCTCTAACATATGCCACTGCTTTTTTTTTTTGTATGATAATAAGTTATAAAATGTCCATTCCAGCCTGTTCCGGCTCGTTCTGGGTGGGTTTTGGCGGAAAAGGGCATACAACAAGCATGATATTGGAACAGATTCAGGTCTAAAAATTGTTCTCAAGTGACTCTAATACATTTTTGCTGTTTTTCCATCCACTTCACTTTTTGATGGCCCTTTCTGGCCCATTCTGACCTTTACACTGTCCCAACATCTCCAGATATTAGGAGGAATAAAAAATAACAAATGCTCTTAAATAATCCTTTTGTTTCATTCCACAAATTGGTCTTTGACAACTCTCTATTTTGTGCTAGTCTCTTCAGATTTACATAGATTATTACTCTCCCCCCCCCCAAAAAAAAATCTGGTTGCTTTATTTAATTTACGGTATATCTAAGTCTTCCTCCTCTTTTTCTTTCCAATTGAACTAAGCCATCCGTTCTCAGTATATGTCTGATTATACTTGATGACCTTTGATTTGCAATTAAATATTTAAATCTATCCAAGGGCAAACTTTTGAAATTTGCTGAAGCAACCCTACCATCCAGATAGGCAGGCAGAGGGTGGAAGCTGAAAGCCATAAGAAACTGTGAAACCATCAAACATGGTTTGACACAATGTAACTATCATACATTAGTTACCAGCAGGGTTTCATTACACTGCAATACAGATTGGATAAAAAAATGTTATAAGAAGGAGTCCACTTCCTAAAAACTGAGCCTAGGCAGATTTCTCTCAAGGAGGAGTCCTATATCTCCCATAAGATATCTCTGCACATGCAGGAAGTATGGTGCAAGTACCATATTGACCTGAGTATAAGACTCACTTTTTCCCCCCAAGGCAAGTCTTTAAAGTAGGGGTGCAGCCTACAATCAAAGTCTAGCTTTTTCTGCCTAGAGTTTTCTGCAAAGCCTCCCTTTTTCAAGCCTCTCCAAGTCTCTTTCAAAGGTAAAACACTTTTTCTTTTTTAAAAACTGCAAAGGGCTGTGTTTTCAGCTCTTAATCACTTGCTAAATGGCCAGGATCTCTCTAGCAGCCTCTAGCCTCAGAAGCATTTGAAAAAATTAACCCTTAAGTTCCAGCCCCAGGACTCTGTGGAAACAAAGATATTTATTGATCCTGCAGTTTGAAAGTTGAGAGCAAGAGCTCCTCCATAGGCTTATCATATCCAAAGGGGGACAGAGTGCCAACCTTTAGGCTGCAATCCTATGCACACCTTCCTGGGAGTAAGCCCCATTGAATGCAATAGGACTTATTTATGAGTAGATATGCATAGGATTGAGCTGTTAACCACTGAAATTTGGGCAGGTGCAGCTCATCATCATGGAAGGGTGCAACAAGCTGCACCTGCCCAAATTCCAAAGGTTAAAGGTAGGCACTCTGTCCCCCTTTGGATCTGGGAAGGCTACTTATACTAGGGTGCCCAGATTCAATAAGGGACAGGGTGCCTATGCCTTTAACTGTACTAAAGCTGTACTGTTTTACTAATGTGTATATTTTCTTTAAGTTAAAAAAAAGTTAAAAATGTATTTTTAAAAAATAGCACCAAACTTTAAGGGTGCGGCTTATAGTCAGGAGCATCGTATACTCAGGGCAATACGGTATTTGATGATGATTGATGATGATGATATGGAATTTGTTGATGATGACTTGTTGTGGAATTTGTCTTGTTCCATCTAGGTACTGGAGGCAGAAATAAAAATAAGAATGGATACCCTGAGCCATGTAGAAGCTGGGTTACTTTGTTTAGAGCAGGATGCCAGCTTGTGCCCTACAATCAATTAAGCTGTGCCAGGGAAAACGAATGGTGTTGCTTACACTGAGATGGGAGGGGAAAGAAGGTCTGGCTCTTTATTGTTATCTGCAACCTTGTTTCTGCTTTGGTTTTTCAGGAAGAACAGTTACACACTGCCCCTTATTGTGGGCGAACTGTAAGATTAGGACGTGGCTGTTATCTGGAGCAATTGTAACTAACCTACACTATCAGAGCAGGGGAATGGGGAAAGGAAGGTCAGTGAAAATCACTGAGATGCAAGAAAAAGGGGCTTGTAAGGAAAAATGTAAAGAAATGTGTTGCTTGATTTATCAGTAGCTAAGAGGAACAGAGATT
Organism: Plestiodon gilberti rubricaudatus; assembly: GCA_026170595.1. Taxonomy (NCBI): domain Eukaryota; kingdom Metazoa; phylum Chordata; class Lepidosauria; order Squamata; family Scincidae; genus Plestiodon; species Plestiodon gilberti. The sequence goes on from JANXHW010000003.1 coordinate 139,871,358, forward strand.
TGAGAGAGAAAAAGCATATGGTGAGGAATTTCTGGCAACAATCAGTCAGGGCTGGAAGAGTCTTTCCTACTGCATTGCTTTGCATCACTGAACTTTCTTATTGCAAACAAGCAAAATGAAATGAAACTTTGCCTTTTACTCCCATAGATGAAGAACTGGACCACAAACCATAATTCTATTTACTAATTCTCCCTCCAGCCCCAATATGCAGTTAATAGGATTACAAGCTTTAATTGAAGTGATTAACTGATTACAGCTTTAATCATGGCTCTTAAAAGGCAAACCAGTTAATCAGTTATGAAACGGACTCCAAAATACCAATGTTGTACTGTAAAAATACATCCAAGGAATATGGATAAAATGTTTGTGTATTCCAACTGCATCACAGGTGATGTAGTGCAATCTGTTTTAGCTCCTCCTGAGAGTTTTCTACACTAAATATTTGACCTGGTTTATCAGTCAGTTACTTGCTCTCCCCAAAGGACCCTGGAAACTCTCAGTGTGTCCAGACCCAGTAACGAGGTGAGACAACACGAATGGGGCTGATAACTTTATTCAACTGAATTCAAAGATCTCTCATAGAATAATGATTACTGATATTTTTAACTATCCCTCCCAAAGTAGGCTCCCCCCCCCCAAAAAAAATCCCAAAGTCCAATGTGGGACAAAGGTAAAAATTCCTAAAAATGCCAGAATAACCAGCTAATCCTGCATTGGGAAGCAGGAGGATGAGACTGCCACGCTGTGCCCGAAAACAGGGAGACCAGCCTCTGGCCTTTGTATCGCCAACCAAAGTCTACCCCCTGCAGCCGGCTGTTAGCACACCCCCTTGCCTCCTTCCCTTGGCAGGGTACAAAGCAGGACCACCCACTTCTCAGAGAGTAGGGATGAATAGAACCTTGTGAAGGCGATTGCTAATAGGGCATTTTCAGGACCCTCATCAAACTATAGTAAATCTTAGAATTTGGGAGTGGAGAGGGGCCATGATGAGTAAATGTGTATAAAACCAAGTTAAATTGGTAGCGTAATCCTGATTTCTTCTTGTAGAAACCTCTAGTCAAGTGCTTGCCTGTTACCTACTGTATCTATACACACATATATAAGCCTGCTCCTATTAGGGGGTTGAGCTGTTCTGATGCATGTGCTGCCTGTACCTACAGCCTGCCAATGTAGTATTTGCTTCACTTGCACCCATGTTCCCTTAAAAGGTTGTTGTCAGCCTGTCAACAGGCTATTGTCCTTAGCACCAACTTGTTATTCAGACATTAGCAGGTGATAACATTTAGCTCTGTGAAATGAAAATCATCTGTGGTCTTTTGCACATCATGTTGCTTCTAGAAGCACAAGAGCAGGCCTGACTTTTCTGTAGTCAGTGGGCATCACAGGCAGCGCAATCTTGTGTAAGGATCCAGCCGGCAGCCCAGGGCTGCCCACTGGATCCTGAGCACGAGGCTGCCCAGTAGCGTCACTAGGACGCACGTCACCCTGGGGCAGGGGGCGCACATCACCCTAGTGATGCTACGATATCGCGGCGTGGGGGGGGCGACCCGGCTCCCCCCCCCGCGTTGCCCTCCGGACGCTCCAAGGCTGGCCCGGGAGCCAGCCTCGGAGCGTCTGACCCCGTTGGCGCTGCAGGGCCTTCTGAAAGAAGGCCCAGGCAGCGCGTCCATCCGGGTATTTCCCGGATTTTCGCGCATGCGCAGACCCGTTTTGAGGGCAAAAAGCCCTCAAAACGGGTCTGTGCATGCGCGAAAATCCGGGAAATACCCGGATGGACACACTGCCTGGGCCTTCTTTCAGAAGGCCCTGGAGCGCCGACGGGGTCGGACGCTCCGAGGCCGGCTCCCGGGCCAGTCTCGGAGCGTCTGAAGGGTGTCACACGTCACACGCGGGGTGCGCGCGTCACCCCGTGGCGCCCCGCCCACCCTGCCACGCTCCAGCGACGCCCCTGAGGCTGCCCGTCGCATGGCGGGCTGGAGGTCTACTCGAGGAAGGGGACACTCGTCCCCTTCCCTGGGTGTAAACTGGGGCAGGCCCGAAGAGCCTCCTTGGATTTCCACCAGCTAAATAGCTGACGGAAGTTGGAGGAGGCTGTGTAATGGCCTAGCCAGCCCGGCGAGGATGGGAATATGGCAGGCACCATCCGCCACCCCTTCCCGAGCCAGCTAGGCCAATGGCCCCCCTCCCTTGCCTGCCGGACTGCCCACGTGGCTACTGGCAGGAGAGCTTACCTTCCTCCAGCGGCCGCATCCTCGGTCCAGCGGTGGAGTGAGGGAGGCTGGCCTTGCGCTTAGGAGTGAGGGAGGCTGGCCTTGCGCACGTTTGCGACACTTTCGAATTATTGGAGCACACGCTCCGCCATTCGAAAGTTCCCCAGGATTGCATTCTAAATGAATTACAAGGAAGATTGGTAAGCATTCAACATTGAGACAATCCATGAAAGTAGGAAACTGCCATATCCACTATTTTTTTAGCACTTGTAGGCAGAATCAGGTATTTTTATGCAAAGCTCCCACTTCCTGCACACGCTAGTCATAAGCCATGATTGATATCAGGCATACATTCAACTATGGCTTCATGTTTCTTTCAAACATGAAAGGTGTTGGGGCTGAAGACTGCTTGGAAATTGTATACCCCTGCCCTGAAAGTTCCTCCCTCTAATAATAGATATGTGTAGAGTGTGATTATGGGTTATCAACAGCTAGCGGAATGGAACTGCTGCTGCCCCCAAAGCACTCTCGGCTTTATTAGGACTTTCCAGAGCTGAGCATTGGCATTGAAAATAGACTCTGCAGTGCCTTGGCTAAAATAAAGCCCTGCATCTTATCAGTCAGGTCTCAGATAAGCAAATTAGTTCATCAGAACTGTCTGCTAAAAGGAAAATTAGGAGAAACTAGTTAATGTTGTCATTTGAATTGTTATAGTCATAGAGTTAATATCTCATTGAGCTGAAGGGTTGAATAATATGATTAAGGCCAGATTCTCTGTTGACAGGCTAGAAAAGTTTGCATTTGGTTAACAATTGGATTGTCACCATGGGATGCCCCTATCACAGAGAATAAGGAGATCTGATCTATTTTCCTTGCCAAAAAAGATAACTTCTTTCAAATCCACCAGTGAGTTCTGAAAGTGGAAACTGGAATTAAGGTGAATCATTTTTCCTGGAATAAGGCAATAGATTTTTACAAGCTACATTACATTTTCACAAATGCCTTATTATTATTATTATTTTAAGCCAAAAGCACCTTAGGAATATCTTCAGCAGCCATTACTTTCACTCTTGCCTACTGCTCTCTTGACTAAAGCCCAGCTCGACTTTTGCTGCGTCCGCGCTACGTCCGGCCAATCAGAGCCTGTTGTTTGACCTGGGGGCGGGACACCAGACACGCACGGAACGCGGACGCGACGCGGCCGTGGACAATGTAGCTCAGCCTTAAAAGGACAGGCCAGTTTGCTTCCTGTGAATACAGAGTGAACACCATCAAGGCAACTGACAAATCTGGGGAACTCTTGTACTGAATGCTTTCTGTAACAACAGTGTTAGAGAGAAATGCCATTTTAGCACATGGAAAATATTTAGAGTGATACACATATTTCTATGTAAGAATGAAGCGGATGTTTCAGCACAATTATGCTTTCAAAGCTCTTAACAAATATTGCTGGTTTTCTCCCAAAAAAACCAACATATGAATGAAAGGCTCTTAGTTTGGCAATAAAGCTCATATGTCTCCATTTTCAACCTGATTTGAGTATATTCAATATTTGGTATGAAGCTTTAGATTTATGTTTTTCATGCAAACACAGATTATTTAACCGCACAGCTGGTGTAGGAAGCATAATCTCAATTTTCATCTTTTCAAAGAAAAAAGGTAGAGGAGCTGCATTCCATAATGCAATGCTAAGTAAAGTGTAAGAAAGTTAAGATGTGGATTTGGATAAAGTACATTACATAGAGCTTCTTACTGATTGTATAGGTCAAATTGGACCCTGTCTCCATCAAAGATATGCCTAAAAAAGGACCCACAAGAACAGAAAATCCTATGCGCCAAACGTATATCCTTATGCAGGATTGGGCTGCCCATTCACAGGAAGAGTGAAGAAATGGGACACATCATCTGGACAATGATGCTTAGCAATCGTCATTCCTCTCCTCCTCTCGGGCAGCCCGATCCTGCATAAAGATGCACGGCCGGCCTATAGGACCGGATGCAGTATCCTGCACCCTTCCCGGGCCGCGTTGATGGGAACACCTCGGGGGAAAGGGATGTTTGTCCCCTTCCCCAGGTGTAGGGCTACCAGGCCCCAATCAGCCTCCTCGAATGTACTCTGGAGCCGACGTACATCCGGGGCAGTGGGGTAAGGGCCACCAAGGCCGGGAACAAGCGCAGGATATTGGCAGAGCTCACCACTGATATCCCTCCCCCCTCCCAGTCCGGCTCACCCAGGAGCCGCCCTCCCTCACCACCCAGCCCTCCCTCCCCCCACTCCTGCATCGACCGGTGCAGGACGTACCTGCACCGGCGGCTGCTGCAGGGTCCAGGGGGTAGGCAGAGTAAGGCCTGCCAGCCTGTGCACCGGAGGCCCTTACTCCCTGGGTGTTGAAAATGTGCTTTATGGCGCATTTACGACATCCAGTCATGTCGGCACTGCTTACACTAGAGGAGATGCAAAAGTGCTTTACTGCACTTTTGCGACTCCTTAGGCCGGTGGAGCATGCTCCGCTGGCCTAACGTTAGTCAGGATTGCACTCTAAGCATAGAGCTGTAGGTGTCTGTATCACACCAAAGTCAATAATGGTTAGTTTTCCTGTGTATTTCCTGGGCACGCTGGATTGCTTTTGGGTGACATGGCATAGTCTATATACGTTGCCAGAAATTATTGCAAATGACCTCCTTCACAATATACTCCTGTACATCGTGGGTCAGAAATAGCATGCCTAGGAAATCCCATTGACTTTGGCATGTTAAGTGAATACATGAATCCAGTCCAACAAGTATATTGTTATATGTTGTTCCATATACACTTCGTATATGAAAATGAAAGTATGATTAAAAGTTGATGAGAGACTGTTTATAAATCTTGATTGCTTCATAATTTTAACTTTGAGCAACATTTTTATCATAATTATAGGCTTTCTTTAAGCGTTTATGCAGATTGTTTTATTCAAAAGAGGTCTTATTTCATTTCTGTATAAACTATACTCTTAGTTCTTCATAAAATAAGAGCCTGTGTTCACACAGGGGCAGTTTCATCGCTTTAAGTGGCTTACAGAGCTATAACACCAGTAAGCATTCACAATTACTGTTTTTTAAAAACATATTTTAAAACAATGCAAATGTTTTATTCCAGAGAGCCTCCCAAGAGGTTTCAGCAGATTTTCTAAATTGTCTGTTTAGAGCTTTATACCAGGTAATGTAGGTTCGTGCCAACATACTTCTCATTTCTCAGGTCTCTCACTTGAAAGCTGATGCAAATTTGAGAAAGGAATGAATGGAGAAATGAGCACCTGTTGGCACCGACTGATGTTACCTGAGGGAAAAGAGTGATCTGCTGAGAACGATGCTGCTGGATGAATGTGCCTCACAGGCTATAAACCATCCAGAGAGTTTGGCTTGCATAACTCAATCAATTCAGTTCAAGGATTCATAGACGATTTGTATAACATAAACAGGCTGTAGCTTTGGGTTAATCAGTGGCAGAGCTGGGAGCAGAACACAGAAGCCCAGCAAAATTATTCATTCTATGGGGGGGGGGGGGAATGCATAAATGCTAAACCTCTCCTGTGCCAATGGTGCCATTACCCTGGAAAGCACTGTTGTCTTACAGGTGAATCAGAAGAGGATGCTTCTATCTGATGTGACAAGGCCTCCACCACTAATGCAACATGGAAAATATGTATGCTTATAAATGGGGTTCAAGGATATTTATTGGCAAATGGTGACTTGAGCTGGCGTAAAATAACTGACAGGGTTTTATGTAAAAAAAATATATTAGGCATTTAAAATAATGTGTTCAAATGTTCATATTGTGATTGGTAAGATTTGAACCAGTGTTGTTCACTGAAAAAAATTTTGAGGTTTTTATGGGAACACAATAGTTAATGGCTTGAAACATGCATACCTAGAACCATATACTGCATCCCAGTATCTGGAGCTTAGACTCCTCCCTTGACTATTCTAGATATTAAGCAATTTTAACAAAGCCTAGGCAGAGAGGTGGTTTTGGTGGCTGACCAGCTACTATGATCATTCCCCCATAAACACATACAAACAAAATCCCTTCTCATGTAGGCATGTACTGAACGTTTTTGGAAGCTCCACAGAACCATTTTAGGAGGAGGAAGAGCACACTTGCAGGGCCTTTTTACTGTTTTTATTCTGGTTCATTTTTCAGTATTAGCTAGGGTTCCATTCCAGTATGACTTGCCCTGACACCTAGGTACTTCAGCGCAGATGATACTCATATATCCCATAGATGTCAGTGTCCAAGACTGTTGCATATATCAGCCAATAACAGTGTACAATAAATATTACAGCCCAATCCTAACTAACTTTCCAGCGCCAATGCAGCTGTGCCAATGGGGTGCATGCTGCATCCTGTGGTGGAGGAGGGCAGTCATGGAGGCCTCCTTGAGGTAAGGGAACATTTGTTCCTTTACCTCCGGCTGCATTGCAGCTGCATCAGTGCTGGAAAGTTGGTTAGGATTGGGCTGTTGGTATACTGTAGTATAGGAAATCAAAAACTTGGCCCAGTAAAGCCTACTCTCACAAAATCTTTGTTCTTTCTTTTGAGCAAATAGAGGAATACAATGTAGCTTAGAATTGAAGAGTCTGAGCTATGAACCTGTTCAAATATTAGTTATGAACTCTGTAGGTAGCCTTAGGCAAATTATTTGTCAGTCCCTGTTTTCTCTTCTCTCTCCCCCCCCCCCATACTATACAGGGATACTGACAGTGGCCTATATTATTGGGCTCTTGTAAGGATTACTGCTCCTTCATGGATCATTGCCTTGTCGTGGCGAAGGGGCTTGCGTAACTCAATGAAGCCATGAGCTATGCCGTGCAGGGACACCCAAGACGGACAGGTCGTAGCAGAGAGTTCTGACTAAAAGTGATCCACTGGAGAAGGAAATGGCAACCCACTCCAGTAACCTTGCCAAGAAAATCCCATGAACAGTACCAAAAGGCTAAAAGATATGACGCCGGAAGATGAGCCCCTCAGGTCGGAAGGTGTCCAATATGCTACTGAGGAAGAGCGGAGGACTATTCCAAGTAGACCCAGAAAGAGTGAAGCGGCTGGGCCAAAGCCAATAGGACGTCCAGCTGTGGATGTGTCTGAGGTTGAAAGGAAAATCCAATGCTGCAAGGAGCAATACTGCTTAGGAACATGGAATGTGAGGTCTATGAATCAAGGCAAGCTGGATGTGGTCAAAAATGAGATGATAAGATTGAACATTGACATCTTGGGAATCAGCGAACTAAAATGGACGGGCATGGGCGAATTTAAGTCAGGTGACCATCATATCTACTACTGTGGGCATGAATCCCTTAGAAGAAATGGAGTAGCCCTCATAGTCAATAAAAGAGTGGGAAAGGCAGTACTGGGGTGCAACCTCAAAAACGACAGAATGATTTCAGTTCGAATCCAAGGCAAACCATTCAACATTACAGTAATCCAAGTGTATGCCCCAACCACTGATGCCAAAGAAGATGAAGTTGACCGGTTCTATGAAGACCTACAACACCTTCTAGAACTAGCACCCAAAAAAGATGTCCTTTACATTATAGGAGACTGGAATGCTAAAGTAGGAAATCAAGAAATAAACGGAACAACAGGCAAGTTTGGCCTTGGAGCGCAAAATGAAGCAGGGCAAAGGCTAACGGAGTTCTGTCAAGAGAACACGCTGGTCATAGCAAACACTCTTTTCCAACAACACAAGAGGCGACTCTACACATGGACATCACCAGATGGTCAATACCGAAACCAGATAGATTATGTGCTTTGCAACCAAAGATGGAGAAGCTCTATACAATCAGTAAAAACAAGACCTGGAGCTGACTGTGGCTCAGATCATGAGCTTCTTATTGCAAAATTCAGACTTAAACTGAAGAATGTAGGGAACACCACTAGACCAGTCAGATATGACCTAAACCATATCCCTTATGAGTATACAGTGGAGGTGAAGAATAGATTTAGGGCATTAGACCTGGTAGACAGAGTGCCTGAAGAACTATGGACGGAAGTTCGTAACATTGTACAGGAGGCAGCAACTAAAACCATCCCAAAGAAAAAGAAATGCAAGAAAGCAAAGTGGCTGTCAGATGAGGCTTTACAAATAGCTGTGGAAAGAAGGGATGCAAAAAGCAAGGGTGAAAGGGAAAGATATAAACAACTGAATGCAGAGTTCCAGAGAATAGCAAGGAGAGATAAGAAGGCCTTCTTAAATGAACAATGCAAGGAAATCGAGGAAAACAACAGAATGGGGAGGACTAGAGATCTCTTCAAGAAAATTGGAGATATCAAGGGAACGTTTTGTGCAAAGATGGGCATGATAAAGGATAAAAAAGGCAAGGACCTAACAGAAGCAGAAGAGATTAAGAAGAGATGGCAAGAATACACAGAAGAACTATACAAGAAAGATCTGAATGTTCCTGATGACCACGCTGGTGTGGTCACTGACCCAGAGCCAGACATCCTAGAGAGTGAAGTCAAGTGGGCCTTAGGTAGCATTACTAACAACAAAGCTAGTGGAGATGATAATATCCCAGCTGAGCTACTTAAAATCCTAAATGATGATGCTGTGAAAGTGCTGCATTCAATATGCCAACAAATTTGGAAAACTCAGCAGTGGCCAAAGGATTGGAAAAGGTCAGTTTACGTTCCAATTCCAAAGAAGGGCAGTGCCAAAGAGTGTTCAAACTACCGTACAATTGCACTCATTTCACATGCTAGCAAGGTTATGCTCAAAATCCTACAAGCTAGGCTTCAGCAGTATGTGGACCGAGAACTACCGGACGTACAAGCTGGGTTTCGAAGAGGCAGAGGAACTAGAGATCAAATTGCCAACATGCGCTGGATCATGGAGAAAGCACGAGAGTTCCAAAAAAACACCTACTTCTGCTTCATTGACTACGCAAAAGCCTTTGATTGTGTGGATCACAACAAACTGTGGCAAATTCTTAAAGAGATGGGGGTACCAGACCACCTTACCTGTCTCCTGAGAAACCTGTATGCGGGTCAAGAAGCAACAGTTCGAACCGGTCATGGAACAACTGATTGGTTCAAAATTGGGAAGGGAGTACGGCAAGGCTGTATATTGTCACCCTGCTTATTTAACTTATATGCAGAGTACATTATGAGAAATGCAGGGCTGAATGAATCAGAAGCCGGAATCAAGATTGCCGGGAGAAATATCAACAACCTCAGATATGCAGACGATACCACCCTAATGGCAGAAAGTGAAGAAGAACTAAAGAGCCTCTTGATGAGAGTGAAAGAGGAGAGTGCAAAAGTTGGCTTGAAACTCAACATTAATAAAACTAAGATCATGGCATCTGGTCCCATCAATTCCTGGCAAATAGAAGGGGCAGAAATGGAAGCAGTAACAGATTTTACTTTTCTGGGTTCCAAGATCACTGCAGACGGAGACAGCAGCCATGAAATTAAAAGACGCTTACTCCTTGGAAGGAAAGCTATGGCAAACTTAGACAGCATAATAAAAAGCAGAGATATCACCATGCCAACAAAAGTTCGTATAGTCAGGGCGATGGTGTTCCCAGTAGCAATGTATGGTTGCGAGAGTTGGACCATAAGGAAGGCTGAGCGCCGAAGAATAGATGCTTTTGAACTGTGGTGCTGGAGAAGACTCCTGAGAGTCCCTTGGACTGCTAGGAGATCAAATCAGTCAATTCTAAATGAAATCAAGCCTGACTGTTCCCTGGAAGGACAGGTACTAAGGCTGAAACTCAAATATTTTGGCCACCTAATGCGAAGAGAGGACTCTCTGGAGAAGACTCTGATGCTGGGAAAAATTGAAGGCAAAAGGAGAAGGGGAAGGCCAAGGATGAGATGGTTAGACAGCATCACCGATGCAACAAACATGAAAATGAGCGAACTCAGGAAGATAGTGGAGGACAGGAAGGCCTGGCGGGATATGGTTCATGGGATCACGAAGGGTCGGACACGACTTAACGACTGAACAACAAAAAGGATTACTGAGCTATTGTACACAAAGTCCTCTGAGCACTTTAAACATGCAATATGATATGAATGCAAATTTGTTATTTCTATAGTATATCTACTGTTCTCAGACAGCATCCACATCACACCAAAGATGGCCATTACAGAGACGGCTTTAAAAAGTGTACAGTATCATTGGTATTATGCAAATCTAAATGCAATCTGTTTTGTACAGTTCCTGTTCTTGACATCACTTCCAGAGCATTTCATTATTTTATTGTGACTGAATTTTGAGACCTGCAAGGGGAAATCTCCAGGGAAACAGACTCCAATCTGCTACAGTTAGTAGTGATTAACTTGGACCATTGTTTCAGTGAAGTCACAGGTAACTTCAGCTGGACCAGACCTACTATATAGCCTCTCTTCACCCCCAACTCACAGTGATTGTCAGAGGGGTCAGAGTTGCATCCAGTCTTAGGCAGGGTGGGTTATCGGTGCGTGCAGCTACAATTGCCACAATTGGCACATTGGTGGCTGGGTTTCTGCCTCCTCCATACTGACAATTGACCAGGATGATTATCATAGTGGGTGGTGCTTTATGTACCCTGTTTCCCTGAAAATAAGACCTCCCCTGAAAGTAAGACCTACTGTGTTTTGAGAGCCAAAATTAATATAAGACCCTGTCTTATTTTTGGGGAAACAGGGTAGTGTAGCCCCTGGTCACAGTAAGGCTGGGATAGCCAGAAGGCTTACAGAAGCGGCTGAGTGGTTGGAGGGGGGCAGTGAACTGATGGACTATACCACACATCTGCCCACGTCCTGCCCACCACCCACCCAGGTGCTTTCAACAGTGTTCCAATCCTCTCCTTACTTGCTGAGAGAGATCAGAGCAGTGGCAGTCCACCTCTTCATCCAGCGCTGCCGCCGCGAACCATTGCAATAATGGTGCTGCAGGAAGAGGCAGCAGTGCATCTTTTTGGATTGCTTGCTTCCATGAACAACACCTCCCTTCCTGAAGCTCTGCTTTCTACTGCTTCCTGCCCAGCCACTTCTTCAAGTATGCAGGCTGGGCAGAGCATGCTGAAAGCAGAGCCTTCACGTGCTCCCAGCCTGCTCTGCCCAGCCTGTGCGTTTGAGGAAGCAGCAGGGACAGCTGAACTGGATGTAGTTCCTGACACTGGATCCAAGCAGTGACCTTGTTCCTTCCTGTGTGAGCCTTTAGTCAAAACAGGAAGCGTGGGGCATGCTGGGAACTCCCAGTGTGCACCACACTTTCTGTTTTCTTTCAAGGGACCACAAGGAAGGAGTCAGGGAAGTGGCTGCTTCCTCACCCCCTTACATCGCACCTTCCTCATGCAATCCCTTTAAGTTTAAAAGAGACTGTGGGAGAAAAGAACGAGGTGAATGAAATGGGTCACTGCTGCATCGACCCCACTAATCTCACTCCTTCCATTCTATGGTCCCTTTAAACTCAAAGGGACTGTGTGAGGATGGAAGGTGAAAGAATGATAAACTTGTAAACTTGTTGGACTAGATCAACATATTCACTTAACATGCCAAAGTCAATGGGTTTTCCTAAGCATGCTATTTATGCCCCACAGTATATAGTAGTACACTGTGAAGGATGTCACCTGCAATAATTTTTGGCAGCATGTGTAGACGATACCAAACCACCCAAAAGCAATTCAGGAAATGCACAGGAAAATTGATGTTGGTGTGGTACAGGCACCTGCAGCTCTATGCTTAATCTCTGCAATTTGGGCCCCTATCCTACAGAAAGGCATAACACAAGGAAATGATATAAGTCAGCCTCTAGTGCCAATGCGTTGGTTAAGAAAGGTGGTGATAGCAGTGAAAGGAGTTTTCCAACACTGTGCTCATTATCCTGTGATGAAGGAACTTGGCTGAAACAATGACTTCAGGGGAAATATCATATGTGAAATGCTATTGCTTGGGTAAAGAGTTCCTCCAAGGCCTTATTCATTGTGGTCACAGTGGTCTTCCTCCTGAACACAAACCCTTCTCGTCTGCAGACAATTGGGAAGGGGTTACAACTGAGTGATAAGAGTGCAAGCTTTCGATGCAGAAACTCTCTGGCTCAGTTCCTGGCATCTCTAGTTTAACCACACAAGAGATGGAATGAGGTGAGTAGGTAGGGAAACAGAAGTGGATCAGTGCAGCTCACTCTACAACAGGCTGGAGAGCGGTGGCAGCAGACTTGGGGCGAAGGGCACCCCGAATCTGCCACTCCCCCATCACCTGTCGCTGATGAAAGCTGCATCATTTGCTGCATGGGTGGGCCAGCCCTGCAGCAGGCTATAAAGGAAAGAAGAGCAGCATGGCCTCCCCCTTCCTTTCCCTCCCCTCCCCTCCCCTCCTCCTCACCCAGTCCAGCCTGCTTTAATTGTGTGAGCTGGCAAGGAAGAGGTGGCAATAGTATGTGCACACTAATGCACACGCAAATACAAAAAGGGGGGCATAAAAAGGGCACTGTTGCTGCTTGCTGCTGCTACTACTATTGCTGCAGCTGCCACTGCTGCCGAGGAAGCAGAGGGGCATGTGGCCTTCCCATGCGAGGTTGGCAGAGGGAAGGTGGCTTTGGGTGCTGTTTCTTCCTTCGCCATGCCCTGGGCAGGTGAATGCAGGTACTGGGCAGATAACGAGAATGTCACTGGTGAGCATCCAAACGCTATAGCTATAATGAAGTGTGATTTCATGCAACAGCCCCTCGGGGTTTGTGGGCCTGGGATGTTTAGGAATGAAATCCCTTCAGGGATATTGCCTGCCTCTCCCACTCAGAGTTGAATGAAGAAAGTTCAATCAGCTGCTTCTCTCAGCATTTCAACTGTGTGGCTGGAGGGGGGGGGGGTCACGTGACTGCTGCTGATCTTCAAACCCTGGTGGTCTGCCCACCAAGAACAGCATAGAGAGGTGTACCTGCACGGTAATTGATCACATTAATTGTGATGCTGCGAATCTCTGTTAAGCGTACGGTAATTAATAATGTTATGGCCTGATTTCAATCCCATATACAGTACTGTATCTATTTCGACTCTTATTTCTGGGTATGGGTGCATCTGGACAAGCTGGTGGTCTTGTTTGTTCCTCTTTCCTCTTCTCTGGTAGAATTCTTTGGGGCACGTAGTTGCCTCCTTATTTGGTGTAAACCAGAGTCACCCCATGAAAGGTTATAGAACAAAATGGTTTGCTAGGGTCAGACTCAGGGTTTCCATTTCTGTTGCCTTGGACAGAATCATGGACCCTTCTCCTAAATCGTAAATCTCCCTCTTGCATTCATTTTTAATTTCATTTCACAGCCAATCTTCAGGTCCATTGTTTGTGATGCTTCCCCTGGTGATGCTTCAAGTCCAGCAGCCCCTGTAAGATGCGTGTTGCTTCTTATTTTATTTTATTTTCTGATGACACTGCAGTTAGAGAAGGCTCAAATCTATACTCTCTGAAGCAATTTTAAGAGTCAGACTGTCACCGGACTTCATTGCTGGACTTCATAAAACTGCCAAGATTGATCAAAATTGCATAGCTCAGGCCAAATTCATTTCAAAACTGGCGATTAGAACTGCTTAATTCCTGTGTATTGAAAGACAAGAAGACGGGCTCACATGGGAGAGCATTTAAATCTCTACAAATATTCTATGAATAAGCACTAATCTTTTATGGGAATGTTGACTTATTAAGTATAACAGGATCAGTTATACCCACCAGAGATGGTTTGAGTGTCCGTGTGTGTGTGTGGGGGGGGGGAACAGCTTAGAAATGAATAATATGCTGCTAGATGGCCTGGTCACGTTCCCAAAGAAAATACAGTAATAGTCAAATGTACAACTGGACAATAGCATTGGTTTCATTTCATATCCATTTACAGTCGCTTAGAAATAAAATTTAGGTGTACTCACTCACCCAAATGTCAGCCAGGGATGCTAACTACAAACCTACTGTAACACTTTCAGGTGTAAATGTGATAAAAGCACATGTTTGTAAACACGGGTGTCATGAAGTACACGCTATATTTGGTTGCAGGTCCATGCTGAGGTTTACAACTGTGTAATGTGTGAAATGGCCAAGGAAACATATTGAGCTTCCAGTATATCCTCTTATCACAAGCACACTGAGATCCTCAATGCCTTTCTTTGGAACTGAATCAAATTGGTTTCCATGACTTTTTGAGTAAATTTGATTTAGGATTGAGTTAGATTGGCTTCAGACACACATGGCTTTACAAAATAACTTTAAACAGTAGTGATGCATTACCAAGATGCCTTTGTGGATTTTTTAAAAGTGCTTCAATCCTATGCATGTCTACTCAGAAGTAGGTCCCACTGTGTTCAATAGGGCTTGCTCCCAGGAAAGTGTGTATAGGATTGTTGTAGCCTTAAAGAGGCAACCCACGAGGGTTGGAATTCTGCCTTCAATTCAAGAGAGGGTGTGTGTCAAAAAGTCCAGATCTAAACGGATTTTGAGTAGTACAGCAAAAGTACACATAAATCCTCCTTCAAGTGGCTGTGATCGTCATCTATTTACCTGAAAAAAACATTAAGATGTTCTAAAGGGTTCAGAATAATTTCAAGTGTTTCATTCTTGTGTCTTTTCTGAAATAACTCTTCTGTGTTTGTGAAGATATATTCCAAAGTAACCTGATTTTGGAGTATATATTTGCTATGCAAAGTCTGTCTTGACTTTTAAAATAAGGAACCAAATGGGTCAACGAACGTTCTCCTCCCCCACCACCCCAAACCAATAAAAAAATAATGTCTGACGGCTTTTCATAGTTTTAAGGCATATTTTTCAATCGTTTCAAAGTTGCAATCTAATGTTCCAGGTAGAAGATACTCTTCTTTTAAAAACAAACGCCGAAATATTGAAAGGTGCTAGGCAGAGAAGGACTAAATCAAATTATCTCCTAGTCAAAAAATTCAGGTGGTGTAAGTTAACGTAACGTCCCCGTAGCGGGCCACTGTTAACCTCATTTCATATACTTTACGTATATGAAGGCAAAATACGGTTGTTGTCTACATGTTTTAAGTACCTGCCCAGAACTATATTTAAGAAAAGTCCAGGGACTCCTTTGGCCCCGGATGCGGTGACTTGCACATACTTCAAGTCATGAGTGTATATAATGTGCAATCTCTGAACCTAAGGTTGAGCGCAGGTTGCAATTCAGAGATAGTCTGATAAACTGATTTAAAGGCTTCACCCGACCCGTCCATTCTTGTCCGTTCATTGACTGTGGAATTTTTCCAAGCGAAGCCCCTCCTGATCAATCATATACACAGAGTGGTGCGAGGGAGGCGAGAAATTGTGCCATTGACGCCCCCGTCGCCCCTTCCAGGGAAGAAGAGGGAAATAGAAAACAGTGACATCCCAAGTGAAACTTCGGGGAGATGTTTGCAAAGACAGTAACTCCTGCTTGTGTTCTGACTGGCAGCTTATTACCTTAAACTGAAGCTGGCGGAGCTGCCATTATTTCCACCTCCCGCTCCGCTCCTGCCCTGTTTTCGGGGACAGTTTGTTTGACTACTTTGGCTCGGATCATGCAGGCACTCACGCACCCTGATCCTGAACGCAACGCAGGACTTCAGACGGCTCGAGACTGTTCCGGTAGTAGGGGAAGAAAAAAAGTCATAACGAACTACCAGACCACAATTCTCCACCCTGACCTGAACGGTCTCCCAAAATCTGCTGCTGCTGCCTGAGCCAGGGCCGCCTCCCGCTGCCCACTGACTGGCTCAGCCCTACTGCTGCTGCTGCTGCTTCTGCTGCTGCCGCCCTTGAAATCCAAGGGCGCCGCGTCCAAATTCAAGGGGTTTGGACTAGGAGCAGGGTAGCAGGTCAGCCAGGGACGCTGCCCCGGCGGTGCTGCGGGTTTCTCCCCTTGGAAAGGCTGCTCAGCGAGAGCCGCCATTGGATGGCGTTCCCACTTGCCCCCTTCCCCCTCCTCCCCGGTGCCTTCCTTCCAGTAGAAAGGGGGGGGGGCGCGGCGGCAGCAGGCAGCTCCCTTGAAAGAGACCCCGCTCTCTGCGGGGGTGGGTGGTGGGGTGCGTTTCCTTTCCCCCAGTTTCTCCTCTCCGGTCCCTTTCCGTGCGCTACAGTCTTTGTCTGGGGCGCCCACCCTCCTCCCCAAGTACTGTTCTCCTATTTCCCTGTTTGAAATGGAAGAAGGCATCGCTATAATTTGGAGGTCAGGTTTCTAAATACGCCTCCTTTCAATAAGAAGCGCAGCCGGCGAAGACTGTCAGGATGTCTCTCGGTTTTGTATACAGTTTACACGCTGCTGGCACCTCTTTTTTTTCTTTTTTTTTTTAAGCGAAAGAAAAAAAATGTGTGGGCTAAAACTCAATTTCACAACCCACGGTTGTATGAGATGTAGGTTTGACATCTGTTTGCCAGAGTGTTTTGCACTTAGCCTAACACCCACTATTAAGTGACAAAAATTGTGGCAGGTTGTCAAAGCCAGCTGACTGACAGCTGCTCAGCTTTACAAAAAGAGAGGCGGCCGCGGAGGGAGGGAAAGAAGGAAGGGGGAAGAGAGAGAGGGGGGGGGAGAGAGAGACACCACTCCAAGGTTTGCATGGTTGGGAAGCTCTCCGGAGTGCCTGCCATCCCTGTGCTGAAGAAGGTGTAAAATCTAACTCACAAGTTTGAAATCAGCGGCCCCCAAACCAATGATTCGGTTGGTTTTGGTATAAACAAGGAAGAAGGAGCAAGTCCCAGCCGCAAACGGCGCTGCGATTCGAAAGACACGTGTTTACCTGGAAAAAAAATGCCACTGGTTTCCGCGGCACTTACTTTCCAGATATAAGCACGGCTGGGATGGAGAGGTGAGGGGGGAGCGGACTTCATTTGTCCTGGCGAGTTTCTAACACCATCGTGCAGATCCGGATTTCAGATTCCCGACAAGATTCTGTGCAGACTTACTTGGGAGTAAGGTCCATTGATATGTGTTTGCTCTCCCCCACCCATTTTGAGACAAAAGAGAATATTTGTGTTGGCATTAAGTAAGCAAAACAGGCAGCAGCAACAACAAAACTGGCCGTTAACTCGGGAGGAACCAGACAAATGACCGCAGCTGCTACCTGGAGAAGCGCTGAATAAGCGACCGGCCGGCTAGACCTTCCGGGATGGATCCGCGGGGGCGAAGTGGGTATTAAACGCTCCCCACGCCTGCTGGCGTGCTTTGACTAGGGCTGCAATCCTATAATACATACTGACTTATCTGCGAGTAAGTTTCATTGAATTCAGTGGGACTCAGTTCTGAGTACAAGAGACAAGAGACATGCATGTGCTGTAGAGTGGATACTCCCTTCTCCCCACCCCCACCGGGTATATAGAAATCAGGGCAAGTAAAAAGGATTAGGAAACGCTGGCGCCCACCGGTGAAATGCATCAGATCTAACCCAGTTTGTCAGATTGCCTGGGTGGGAGGGAAGACGGGGGCGGAGGCGAGGGCTGTGGGGGAAAGGACGCCTGTAATCTTTGCAAGCAAACGAGCAATTTTGTATCGTGCAAAACAAGCTGTCGCTTCAAGTTGGGATTCTGCTCTTTGGGGGTTAAGCTGCGGCAGGCATACGAGCGCTCACACACACCCCGAACGAGCGTTTCCGCTGCCCCTCCTCTCTGGCACAGTCTCCCCCGGGAACGATTGTGCCTAAAATCCGACCCGTGCAGTTCTGACCCACCTAAAGGGGAGGAGTTTCTCCCATTCCCAAGCATCGCTCACAGCCCGTGGGACAGCAAGATCCATCGTTGGCGCTGGCTCCCACTTGCTGTATCCTCCCTCCTCGTTCCCAAGTCGCCCCGTGAAACTCCGCTCACACATGCACGCTGCAGAAAAGGAGAGCGGGCTGCTCCCATCTTTACCTGTCGTTCTAGTGCTGGTTTTTTGTGTCCGTTTGATTAACTTCGAGCGAGACTGGTCTCCCCACGTTACTGGGAAGATGTACCGGGAGAAATCCACAAGACAACTCTGAAGGGAAAGACAACCTCAAATGACCTATAGTATACTTAAAACAACAACCCTCCTCCCCACCGCAAGTAACAGGCTTTTGCAGTACGAGCTTATTACAAGCAGCCGTCAAAGCCTTCGGGGGAGGGGGACTTTCAAAAAAGAGGAATGGAAAGTTAAAGGGATATCGGAAGACCCAGAGAGGGGGGGGAGCAGTAAAGCTCCTAAATGAATGAAAGGCAATTCGAGCGCGAGCCTGCAAGGGGGGGGGGGAGAAAGGTGCTGCAGCGCGCTCCCTTGTCTTGAGAAACTGGGCGATGTCTGCAACGCATTGCGATGCGTTGGGAGGGGGATCCAGGGAGGGAGATCCACTCTTGGTGGGCCAGCCCAGGGGCCGTTCCTAATCCGGAAAAGTCAGAGTCTAAACTGGCTGGGAGGGATCCTGAACCAAACGAAATCAGCCTGGCCAAGAGCGCAGGAAGCCTCTTTGCGCCAGACGGTAAAACACACAGGTGGATGGAGCAGCTCAGGTGTCATAATAGCCCAACAGACGGAGCCTAGACGGAGCGAGGGGCGCAGGCAGAGGCAGGCAGGCCAGCCGAGAGGGGAAGGAGCAAGCGCATCTCTCCAAGAGAGGGAAAGAGGGTGGCAGGCAAGGCAGGAGTGAGCTCCACCTCCTCCAGGCAGCGTCCCAGCTGCTCTCAAACCAACTGCTCAATTCTATTCACCGTCGAGACGGAGCGGGGAGGGGGGAAGTGGCTATTTATTAGAATACTTGTTTGGTATTGTTCAGTGCCACACAAAAGAGTTTCATTATGTTCCGGGCGGGGGGAGGGAGGGAAGCCCTTCTCTCGCTCACTCTCGCGCGCTTTTTTTCCCGAGAGAAACAATAACTTGAAATTGTCTTGAAAGTCTGTCTTTTTTCTTTTTCTTTTTTGGGTATCAATAATAAATTTCATTTTCGAGCCTCTCTCTCCCTCTGCTCTGTGTGTGTGTGTGTGTGTGTGTGTGTGTGTGTGAGAGAGAGAGAGAGAGAGAGAGAGAGAGAGAGAGAGAGAGAGAGAGGAGTGTGTGCGCGGGCGGCGGGCGGGTGTGTTCGTTCGCAGCTGGGCACTCCTGGCTCTGGCACAGCGGCTGCGGAACTAGTGATGGCAGCGCAAGAGGACAGCGCAAGAGCGAGCAGGAGCAAGAGAATTACCCCGGGGTGAATGGGCCAAGGAAAGCGAGGCAGGGAGAGAGCGCGCCGTGCGCCCGAGAGGCGAGCAGAGGGCTAGGGGAGGGAGCCGAGGCGGCGTGCCTGCCCCGCCGCAGAGGCTGTGGCCCTGAACTCAGCGGTGGGGAAGAGAAGCGAGCTGGAACTGTAAGTGTGCCTCGAACTTTTGAGGGGGGTGGGTGGGTCACCCTGCGGGAGGGAGGGAGCGAGCGAGCGAGCGAGGGAGGTGGGTTCCCACGAGGAGTTTCCTGAGGGGAGGCGGGCTTCAAACTTTCCACAAGTGGCTCGAAAAAAGACCTTTCCAGGGCAGCTTTATCGATTGGGATGCCTGTGGAGATGTGTGACGACGAGGAGGTGGAGGGGGGGAGGGTGCTTTTCTCCGGTTTTATGATGAGATTTTTTTTTTTAGTCTCACCCTCCCCCCCCCCACACACACACACAGAGGCACACACCACTTCCCAGTCTCCAACCCAGCCGGGCAGTCAGAAGGGTGGGTGGCAGCTCAACACGCTTCCCTCTTGCCAGATGAGGAGACTGGAAGGGACAGGAGGCGAGTTCAGGGTGTGTGTGTTTTAATAAGTTGCGGGGGTGGGGGCGCTACAATGAGGGTATCCACGCGGAAGTCAGGGGAAGGTGCTGCAGGCAAAATAAATAACTAAATAACTAAATAAATGGTTTCATTTGGGCTGACCCTCGGGTGTACCGTAGTTGACGCTATATAGTATATCGTGCTCAAAAAGAACAGAAGAGAGACGGAAACCAAAAAGAAGCGTTGTGCCAATCGCTGGAACGAAAACGAAGGTCTTCCTTGACTTGTCCCACGCACTCCCACCACCCGTCGGTCCCCGGGCGTAAAGGGAAAGGGGGCTCCATGCCGGCCTTGTCTGGGGTAGGCTGCTGCTGCAGATGCGCTCAAATCTTTTCTGCAGCCAGTTTGGGTGGGGGAGAGAGAAGAACCAAATATGCCCTTTGATCTGATGCGAGAGTCGCGCAGGAGGTGACCGCCTCTTGGGCGGAAAACTATTTCCCCTCCAGCGAAATCTCAGTCCCGTTAAGTTTCATTCAGCAGAAGATGAGACCTTTCGGATCAATAATAGAGACCAGCGAAAGGGCTGGGCCAGGTCTGGGACAGTCCCAGTGGGACTACCTGGACAGGCGAGCGCCAGAGACAGTGCCCCGGCCCTACCTCGACTCCGCACCTCCCCCCCCCTTCTCTCCAGACCCGCAGAGTACGGGAAGGTGAAGGAGTTCTGGGGCCGGGGAGGTCGGTCAACAGGCATTGCGCAGAACAGAGAATCGGCGCCTTTCCATCCGAGAAGAAAACGGCTCTGGCTCCTGGCAGAAACAGGTGTTTAAGCGTGATAGCAGCTTCAGTCAATTAACCCATTATAAACCCCTTTGAGTGCATTGATTCCCGGACTGGCTGGAAGGAGGGGTGGGGGCTCGCCTCGAACGCCCCCTTTGTTCAAAGGGCAAAGTGGTGTCCTGATAACTAGCAAGCAAGGAAAGAACGGGAGAGGGGAGAGAACGAGGGGAGAAAGAGGCGCACACAGCTGCGCCAGCTTCTAGGCAGGGACTAGGGTGCAAAAATGTGCTAACCCCCATGTGTGTTTACTTGACAGTAGGCTCCACTGAACTCAATGGGACTTACTTCCGAGGAAACAGGCATATATTTACACTGCCATTAGGGTTAGTGAGGAGGGAGAGGCGAAAGGGCCCGTCTTCTTTCTGGGCTGGATAAACTATCACCATATCTTTGACCTGCCTGCAGCAGAACGAGGGTTGTTGCATATATTCCCTTAGGCTGCCGAATTCAAGAAAAGGACTTCTGTATGCCTCTAAAAACTAAAGCTCACACTGAGCGGTTTGCTTAATCGCTGGTCCCCTCGATGTGGTTATAAATGTATGTCCCGCCTCATTCATTTTGCTGAAGGTGGATCTCAGGGCAATGCAGAAAACCCATCAGCGAAGCCATGCGTTAAACTAGGTATTGCAGTTGTGAAGCACCTCATACTCTGGCGTCCTCCCCGGCCGGCTACTTCTACTATATCAATGAAGTTAAAGCCGCACACTTGTTTGGAAGGAAGGGGTGTGTGAAGAGTCGCGTTTACCGTCTAGTAAACGGTAAGAGGAGAGAGGCTGCCTCCTAACTCTGATATTGGAAACGCCAAACTGACACATCTGAGATCTGAGAAGAGTACTGGGTGTTTGGGAAGTCCTCCACACACCAACATATCTTGCCAACGTGTGAACGTGAGGATAGCCAACGAGGAGGAAAGGGCTGGGAGAACTGAGGTCGTAAGAATGGTCTGGACTCTGTAGTATCCAGAATGAGGTGCCAAATCCGAGGATATGCTTTAACGCCATGGCAGCAGCACCGGACTTTTGGCCACTGCGTATGTCTGGAAGAAGGGGAGCCCCCGCACAAAACGAACATACTGTGTATAATTTGAAGGGAGAGAGCAGCTTCATAAAGGAAGTGGGGAGGGGGCAACGGGACAGGCTTCTCTGCACACCTATCTTTCTTTCCACAAAATATGCCCAACCATCTCTCTTTTCTTCAGCTTACACACACTCTCACCAACGCGCTTTCTTTCAAAGACAGCTATCAGTGCAGCTATCCAAATGCAGTTTTTACCGGAGGCTCCAAAGCAGTAACTGAGACTTTTTTCCCACTCCCTCCCTGCCGCCTCACCGCAGGCACTCCTTCTAATTAACTATCACAGCAACTCAGGATTTCAATCCCATTTTTTAAAATAAATAAATAAATAAAAACCAATGGTAGCCAAATTAAACCTAGATTAGATTATGAGTTCACTGAGTTCAAGTACAAAAAAGCAGCACATGAAAATCTCTTCATAAATAGCATTGGGAAACGACTGGATTCTTGACGTAAATACACTGAATAAAAAAAAATGAAGAGGCTATGTCCTAAAGGGGCAGAGAGAGAGAGAGAGAGAGAGAGAGAGAGAGCGAGAGAGCGCTCCTTTGATTTCAGTATCTCTCTTTTCGGCGCCCTTTGCGTCTGTTTTATTGGACTTCATTCATCGGGCTAGAAAAGACCCGAAAAACAATCAAGGCCCCGTGGCCCAAGGTTGGATCCGTCGTCCCGTCCCCCACAACTCGCTCCCCATCGTTTAGCCCTCGGAAAGACGAAAACAGAAAGCAGCAGGAGACCAGGAGTTATCAAAGGATGCTGCACACTGTCTGCACAGTCAGATGGGTCCGGAGTTCTAATCCAACCCGTTTATTTGTGCACAAGGCGTGCCCGCACCAGCATGTCCCAAAATACATAACCCAAGAGATGGGGTGGCTTAATAGAAGTGGGGGGGCATTAACCCAAGTAGAATGCTAAGTGTCCAAAAATGATTGCATTATAAAAATGACATTCCCCAAAAGGCTGTGTCGGGTTCTAGATGATGATGATGATGACGACGACGACGATAATATACCCACCAAAACTGATCAACGTCTATAGCGTATGCAGAGGAGATTATCGTGCTCATCATCTTATTTTCACCTCAGCTAAAGAAAATAGACTGCTCTTTGGAACTAGACTCATGCTTGCAGATGGAGAGGCTAATGGCATTACACGGAGAAAACTCGGGATGTATTTTCCCTCGCCTTGCTTGCATTAAACTCTCAGAAACAGCCCTGGAAGATTATTTAGATGTCCCGACTTGTTTGCTGTTTTCCGAAATAAGCGCGGGAAGCGGCTAGAAGGCTTGAAATCGTGTCAAAGTGATGTTTTAATCTCATAGAAAAGTGTATTAAAGGACAAGATGTAATTTATGGGAGATGCTTCGATGAAAAGAGAGATTGGAGTGGATGATCCTCCGCTCTCCCGTGAACCCCGTGTCATGTGTATATTGAAGCCTGGGTGGTTAATCTAATTTGCAATAACGGGATAGCCTGGAAGCGGGAGCGAAGCAGGGCGTGGGGGGGGGGGAGGAAAGGAGAAGAGTAGCGAAGAGTTAGCTCACTTCTTCCCTCATTTTGATGTTTCTCTTATCAATTCGTCCTGACTCGTCTCCAGATTTGATTGAGGATTTTTTCCCCTTCCTATTTGGGGACCTACGAGTGAGGCTAGAAAAACACGTTTCCATTACAACTAATACATTGCATCAGCCTTTCAAATTACCTTTACCTTTGCTTTAAAGGGATCCTGACATCTCAAGTTCAATCTCATCACTGTAAACCTTATACAACAAGCTGTCCTAAAAAGAAAAGAAAACAGCTCCTAATTCTTATAATACTGTTTTCTTAATTTGCCCGCTACAGTATTTCAAGCTCTGGAAACGTAAACGTTTAATCTTGCTTAAATCCGGTTGGCAAAAGAGAAAAACAAAAAATCTATAAATCACAACGCACTTTATTCTTCTCATATCTTTTGTTCTAATGGTGGGTTTTGTTTTTCATGATCAATCAGAATTGTAAGCCAGGGTGTCATTTATATAACAGCCGGACCATGGGGTGGGGAGTGGGGGGGGGCAGGATCAGAAAACAGCCTCGCGTAAACCCCACTGTTCTTTCTTAGGCACTTC
Source organism: Plestiodon gilberti rubricaudatus (assembly GCA_026170595.1). Lineage (NCBI taxonomy): Eukaryota > Metazoa > Chordata > Lepidosauria > Squamata > Scincidae > Plestiodon > Plestiodon gilberti. Next base: position 139,895,254 of record JANXHW010000003.1, read on the forward strand.
TGATCTCATATTATACGTGTATCCCTTTGACAATACAAAGACTCAAAAATTACAACTCTTGAGTAATGTTAAAAAAAAAAGGTGCATTCAGACTGTTAATTACAGGGGTTTGTGTCAATGGAACTTTTATCAATGACCCGTTTAATTCTGCTGTAATTACTGACAAAATAAGACAAGGATGGATCACAATAGAGAATATTTCTCTTTCAAAACAATATTGTGCTGAGGGCCTAGTTAAGGCATAATATAAACAAACAGTTTATAAAAGACTCTTCCTGACAAAGCCTGACTAACGGGTGTGCTCCTCCAGCCTTCCTGGAGAAGCCAGATTCCAGAACGCCCATTGGAAGGTTAAAGCCTCGTGCACGTGCTTATCACGCTGCTCCCAGAACACGCTCCGACGATAAGCAAAGGAGACTCGTCTGCAAGGGGCAGGTCAGCCGTCCAAATTCCCAATAAACGCACCTCTTGAGATTGAAGGTACTTAAAACAGGGTCCCCCTAAGCTGACACCTTGTGATCCTGACAAGTAGTAAAAGCAGCCCGCTACGTTATCCTTGCTTCTGTTCTCTGCAATTACTGCAGCTCTTATTTAGATACATAACATAAAAAATGCATCTGATTTTTAGACGCAACAAGAAATGTATTGCGCTGTTCTCTTCTTTCTTTCTTTCTTTCTTTCTTTCTTTCTTTCTTTCTTTCTTTCTTTTTTATGCCGAATAGAAAAAGGAAGAGTGCGACACTTTAAAGCCGGCAGTTCTCCAAGCTGGACCAAACGTTTGGAGAATCGATTTTAACCGAATTGGATGGGGGTGGGTGGTTGCTCTCTCTACAGCACCCAAACATCTGGGAGTTCTCAGATAGGACAGGAAACAAACGGCCAGAGAAATCATTTCAGCTATTGTGCTAGCCCACAACATTTCTTTCTCTAAAGATTTTAATCAGATCAATACACTATATGTGCATAATCCCATTTTGTAGCTAAATTTCATGCCAGTACAAAATCTTTTATGATTTTAAGATAAGACGAGAGGGGCTAATAACTGGCTTCCCATGACTCCGCAGATCCCTGTTCTCATTTTTTATTAAAAGAAAGAAACCCAGGAATTGGGATTGAGTGTTGCCTGTTTGGGATGATTCTTTCTTTCTTTCTTTCTTTCTTTCTTTCTTTCTTTTGGCGTGCCTCCTCTTTAAATTGGCTCAGTGATGTGGCTTTTTGGATTCACTTTTCCTTCCGTCTTTGTAAAGAACAAAGTAAAAAACATCGCGCAAGGGAAGGCGTTTTCGCTGATTTCAGAGAACAGGGCAGTAAGGATGTCAACTTCATTTCAGCTGTGAGACAAATCAGTCAGGTTTGTCTAGGGATAATGACAAAATGCGGATAAATGTGTTGAGAAGCTGCTCTTCAAATCTCGTTGATATGCATACGGGATTTCATTTCAACCCCGATATGAGGGAAATGAAAATAAAAACAAGTTCCAAATAAGTCCCAGATTCGGGAAAAGAAGGGCCGGTTTCGGGGTGTGTGATTAAAGGAAATTTCACTTTTCGATGCCTCCATTTGGATGTAACCGTTACCGAGCTTAAAGGAGGTCCCGTGCCCCCCCTCCCCATCAGTAGAATTGAAAGCATTTCCTGCGTAAAGTTTTAGCTTTTCTCTTTGCCTTCCTCCCCCACCCTTTTTTTCATTCATAAACCTGGCGGGTAGCTATAGACGCGGCTTGAATATTATTGACGTCTCTTCCCTCAACTGCTCCCTCCGTTAACCCAATTACAGAATTCATCAAGAACTGTGTTGAATTATCTCTTTTCCATACAGTATCAGCATTAGCCTAATTAAAAGCTATAATGTCTGATATAATGATTAAATCGTTAGCTCTGCTGTAGGGAAGCAATATTTTGTTTTCCCTTCAATTAGAAGCTGATTGAGGTTTTTCAGAACAGGTCAGCTGTGAAATTTGAATTATATGTGTGAGCACTGTTCACAGGGGTGAGCCCCTACTCGAAAGCTCCAGAGATTCTCCAAACGCTTTCACCCAGCGAAGCCTCTCTCTCTCTCTCTCTCTCTCTCTCTCTCTCTCTCCCCCCGTAGCTTTGTCGCAGCAAGGGGGGGGGGGCGTTAGGATCTCCAGTGGAACTGACACAGAGAGAAGGCTTTGTCAGGGGTGAAAGGAAAAAAAAACCTGGTTCACCTTTTTAAAAAAGATTCTCGAGCTACAATTAGGTCATTCCCACCCTCCTCTGCACAGGGAATGAGAATGGCGCAGCCCCGTGCTTGGGCATGCTTCGAGTGCCCCCCCCGCTCGCCCCCCCTCTCTTCCTAACACGTCTAGAAGATGCATTTTTGGAAGAGTCACTCTGGATTGTCGTGGGCGACTCGGAAAGGGTTTCGAAAGCTTTTCCAAAGGGAGATAAGCGCGGAGGAGGGGGAGGAGACGATGCACCGTCGGAATAAGTTCAGAAGCAGAAGGAAGTTGCTTCACGGGAGAGGAGGAGGGGAAGCACCAGCGGGGAGGCGTAGCTGGAGCTGGTAGCCGAGAAGTCTCTTTCCCATTCCAGACTACAGGAAAGAGGAGTTACGAAGTAGCCACCAGACGGCGATCGCAGTCCGCGCTGTTGAGCTCAGGTCCTGTCCCCCCGCGTACATAACCCAAGCAAAAGCCCGGGGTTGGGTCCTCGTCCTCCTCCTGCAGAGTGGTCTTGCTCGCCCTCCAGTTCCCTTCCTTGCAACTCAGAAGCAGCTTTCCGTAGTCTTGGCAGGTTGCACAGCGCCAGCTTCTGGCTGGCCAAAGGAGAACAGGCTGGAGGCAACACGGAATCCCTTACCTGCGCCGCTGTATAGTGGAGAGGGGAGGCTGTTAGAGGCAAGGGCAACAAGCAACGACAGACAACATGTCGTCTAGCCGAACCCAGCAGAGCTGTTAGAATCAGGACATGCAAACTAAACTGTGGGTAGTGAGTGAGCTTGCTGGGGCTGGGATGGGGCCGGGCTGTTGTTTCCTTTTTGCAAACCTCTTTTTCATCTCTTAGGCACTGGCAGTGAGAATTTAGGATCCATCCTCAGTCCAGTCTTGATTTGCCTAACATGCCTCTTCTTACTTCTTTTCCCTTTCCCTAAGTGCATCACATATAAGAACATAAGAAAAGCCTTGCTGTGAGAAAGGCCCATCTAGTTTAGCAACCTGTTTTCCACTGGGAAGCCCACCACAAGCAGGAGAAAAAGGCATCCTTCTCTCCTGCCATTGCTTCCCTGCAATTGGTATTCAAATCAAAGGCATCTTGCTGTTGAACCTGGAGGTAGCACATAGACCTGTCCTTCATTACTTTGTCCAATCTCATTTTCACTAGTCTAGTGGCTATCCATCACCACATCTTGTGGCAACAGATTCCACAGACAAATGATGCTCTATGTGAAGTACATCCTTTTGCCAGTCCTAAATCTCCTGCTAATCAGTTTCATCAAATGTTCTCCTAGTGTGAGAGAGGGAGAAAAATATTTCTGTCCTCTCTCTCTACACCTTAACCTTTTTTCCCCAAGCTACAAAACCCCAAATGCTATAGCTAAATAGCTTTACCTTGTTATGAAAGTGTTCCTGTCCTCTGATAATCTTGGTTGTCTTCTTTTGCACTGTTTCCAACTCTACAATATCCTTCTAAGGTGTGAGGAGATGACCAGAACTGTACACAGCATTCTAAATGTGACTGCACTATAGATTTATATAGGGGCAATATAATATTAGGAGTCTTATTGTCAATCCTTTTCCTAGTGACCCCTAGCAGAGAATTTGCCTTCTCCACATCTGCCACGTTAGGACTACATTTCATTGAGCTATCCAGCACAACTCAAGATCTCTTTCCTGGTTCATCATCACCCTGGCTCAGACCCCATCAGCATATATGTGAAATTGGACTTTTTTGCTCCAATGTGCATCACTTTACACTTATTGACATTGAACCACTTTTGCCACTTCATTGTCCATTCACCCAGTCTGGAGAGATCCTTTGGGAGCAATTCACAATTTGTTTTGGTTTTTAATCACTCTGAATGGTTGGGTGTCATCTGCAAGCTTGGCCACCCCACTGTTTACCCTAACTCCAGATATTTATGAACAAGTTAAAAAGCATTGGTCCCAAACCAATACAGATCCTTGAGGGACCCCACTTCTTACTCCCCTCCATTGTGAAAATTGCCATTTATTTCTATGCTTCCTATTCTTTAACCGGTTACCAACCAGTTATCAATCCATAAAAGAATCTGTCCTTGTATTTGATGGTTGCTAAGTTTACTGAAGAGCCTTTGGTGTGGGACTCAGTCAAAGGCTTTCTGAAAATCCAAGTATGCAGTGCCAACTGGATCATCTCTATTCACGTGCCTGTTAATACAGGCTGCAATCCTATCCACTCTTACCTGGGAGTAAGCCCCATTGACTATAATGGGTGAGAACTCTTGCAAATTAATGAGACGGGGGGGACGGACGACGACTTACCTTTGCAAAAACTATGGTATGCTGAGTTTCCTTAAGCAAGGCTCATTCTTCAATATGCTTAACAATTTTATCTTTAACTATGCTTTCCACCAGTTTACCCAGAACAGATGTTACACTGACTGGCTTGTAATTTCCCAGATCTTCTTTTAAATATTAATGTCACATTGACTATATTCTAGTCTTCTGGAACGGAGGCTGAGTTAATAAAGGCCAGGTTGCATTTTTTTAATCAGCAATTTCACATTTGAGTTCCTTAAGAACTATTGGGTGGATGCCATCTAAACCCAGTGATTTGTTAATACTTAATTTGTTAATACAGTCTAGAAACTCATCTTGTCACTCACTTCATTGCACTCCATCCTTGTGAAGGTTAGCTCAGGTACAGGTATTTGTCCTATGTCTTCACTTGTGAAGACAAATGCAAATAATTCATTCAGCTCCTCTGCTATCTCCACATCCTCTTTAAGTTTCATTTTATTCACTCATCATTTATTGGTCCAATGAATGGCCTCCCTGGCAGGGTTTCTGCTTTTAATGAATTCTAAGATATTGTTATTGGTTGCCTTGCTGCTTTTAGCCACATGCTCCTCATTTTCTCTTTCTGTGTCTCTTACTGTCTGCTTACATTTCTTTTGCCAGAGTTCCTGCTCTTCTTGTTCTCTTCATTTGAGCAAGACCTCCATTTGCTGGAGGACTCCACTGGTGAGCCATGTTGGCTACCTCCTGGACCTGGTAGTGCCTTTCCTACTTAGTGGTATACATTCTTGTTGAGTTTCCATTATTGGGGGTTTAAATAAGCTCCATGCACTCTGGAGCGAGTTGACTCTTTTGCTAACTTCTGAGCTTCCTTTTTGCAAGTCCCCTCATTTTTTAGAAGTCTCCCTTTTTGAAGTTTTTGAAGTCCAAAATGTTTTAGTTGGACCTCCTTTGTAATGTTCCTGTTAGGGTAAAAGTAAAAGTATCCCCTGCTTGAAAGCCAGTCATGTCCGACTCTAGGGTGCGGTGCTCATCTCCGTGTCTAAGGCCGAAGAGCCAGCGCTGTCCAAAGACGCTTCCGTGGTCATGTGGCCGGCATGAGTAATGGAACGCTGTTACCTTCCCACTGCAGCGGTACCTATTTATCTACTTGTAATTTCTTGTTTTCGAACTGCTAGTTTGGCAGGAGCTGGGACAGGAGACAGGAGCTCACTCCGTCACGCAGCACTCGGGTCTCGGACTGCTGTCCTACCGACCTTCCGGCATGCAGTTCAGCATCTTAACCACTAAGCCACTGTGGCCCCGGTTACATATATGTTAAACTGTGGTCATTGTACTCTATCAATATAACGATACTTGCATCTACCATTCTTGGAGCATGGAGGATTTTTAATAGCAGAGTAAAAAGTGGAAGAAACCTTTTCCTATGGTAAAAACGGAATTATCCCAAACACCCAGGCTAGCTTGCTATCAGTAAAAGAAACACACGAAGGCAGAGGCGTGTATAGTTATAGAAAAAACAAGTTTACTCACGGTTCAGTTTCATTTGTACAGCATCTGGTTTTGACCAGAGTTATTCTAACTTAGTAACAGCATACCCTTGAAGCTGGCACGCTGTGCATGGTAGTTTGCTGGCAAGATGGCCCCCGGGCTATGGAGGAGCCCAGGGGAAAACACACCTTACCCCCTTGGAGTCTGGAACAGAGAGAGCAAACACATGGCCAAGAGGAGAAAGTAGAAAAAGGTCAGGGCATAGAGAGGACCAGGTGAAGGGTCTCTCAGGTGACTGGATCACACACTGCCCCCCAGTGCTCAGCAGACAAACGCTGCCCAATTTCCAACAACCATGAGATCCTGAATGTCATATAAGGTTGCCTAAGTCTAAGTTTTTGTCTAAAAGCTTGTCTGTTTTTGTCTAAAAAAAAAAGACTAAGGTTGCCTCCCCTCTGGTCATTTCCAAGATCAACTGTTCTAGCGCAGTGTCATTTAGAAATTGTCTTGTCTTTGTTATGACCTACACACAGATTTACGCAGTCTGTGTGGGTAATTGAAGTCACCCATTACTGCAACATTTTCTCCTTTAGATGCCTCCCTGATTTCTTTCTCTAAGTCAAGATCACCCTCAGCATTTTGGTGAAGAGGGCAATAGCCTATCCCCAATACTACATTAATTTGGTGTCCCAGTATTTCCACCAGCAATTATTCTGTGGAAGAGTCTGGTTCCAGTTGGTTGGATTCTATAAACTCTTTGATATACAGAGCTGTGTGCCACCCCCAATACTCCCCACCCTGTCCTTTATATGGAGTTTGAAGTCTGGAACACTGCTATCCCAATGGTTCCCTCCACTCCACCATGCCCATTATGTCTATGTTCTCCTCTGCATTCCAGCTACCCCATCTTGGCTCAGAAGCTTATGGTATTTGCATATAAACACCTATAAATAACAAATGTTATTGTTGTCATGTGCTTTTTTTCCCCCCTGAGGAATTTTACTCACTTTGACCTGCTGTTCCGCACATTAATTTCCAAATTGTACTCTTCCTCCTCCTGAAAGAACTGTAACATTTACACCCTCACCCTTTAGGGATGTTTTCCCAAACTGGATGCTGTCCAGCAACTGTTGGCTTTTCCCCAAGTGTCAGTTTAAAAGCTGCTAGGCCACATTTTTGATGATGAGCACCAGGAGTCTGGTTCCATTTTGGTTTAAGTGAAGCCTGTCCCATTTGCACAGGCTCGGCTTGTCCCCCCCCCCCAAAAAAATCCCCAGTTTCTAAGAAATGAAAACCCTTTCTCCCAACACCATCACCTTATTCATGCATTGAGACTCCTCAGCTCTGCCTGTCTAGCTGGCCTTGTGCATTTCTGAAAATGCTACCCAGGAGGTCCTGGCCTTCAACACCCTACCTCTTGACCACATTTCCCAATGTCATTGGTACCAACATGCATCACAACTACTGCCTCCCCAGCACTGACTACCAGCCCCTTTCTAGCTGACTTGTGGTGTCTGGAACCATCACACCCTGCAGGCAAATCACCATGTGGTCCACACATCTATCGCAAGTCCAGCTCACCATGTTCCTAATTATTGAATTACCTACACTCGAGGTACCTCCCTCATCCCATTGCACTATCCTCTGCACCAAAGCATATGGGCCCATTATTTAAGGTAGGAATAGGTCCCTTCTAAAGGACTGTTTCCCTCTTCCTCAGGCTGATGGCCTCCTTCCCCAAAACTCACATTCTCTGTGACAGCAGCAGAGCTATCAACCTAGAAGTGGGATGCCTCTATTGTAGGTCCACCCCCTTCTGTTTTTTTTTTCTTCTGGGCAATCCAATTTGTGGATTCCTTGAACTGCAGGTTCCTCACAGAAATATCAGTCGTGGCTGCCTCCTGGGCTTATCTTGATGGCTTTCATTTTAGTAAATACCAATGCATGTGACTGATTCACACATTCACATTTACCACTACCTCAAGTGCCTTGCTTTTCAGTGGAGCCACTTTATTTCGACTGCCGTTTCTCAAGATGTAGAGGAATTGTGTTGAACATTCCTATATGAAGCAGGTATATGTATGTCCTGGCACTACAGAAGGGCAGGTTCATCCATGAGGCTGAGGGCAGTAAGTGCCTCAGGCAGCAGATTGGCATCTTTGTCTGCCCATTCACCTTCACTGCTGCCCCTCCTCCTTCCTGGCTAGAAACAGGAAGAGGAGGAATGGAAAGAAAGACAACGTGTGAAGGAGAGGAAATTGGTGGGGGGAATACTAGTCTAGCCCAACACTCTCCTCTCCCTCCATGCTTCCTCTTCCTCTCTGTCTCCTTCCTTTTCCAGTCCAGGGACTGGGAGGGAGGAGTAAATGCTGCCACATCTCCAGGCATGCCGCCTGATACTGGAAGGTCTTTGGTTAGCCCTGAGTACAGATGGCATTCATTTGAGGAGAGTGCCTGACCCTCAGCAGTGTTGGGGGGGGGGGTTATATCATAAACCTTAGGGGGTTCAAGTAAGCAGAGTTTGCAAACGGAAGAAGACCTTATTCTTATTTAACCAGTAGAGTTATCCCAGCACCCAGGCTAGCTAGCTATCATTAGCATTGAAATGAGACACAGAGTCTGAGGCTTGTATAGTAAAAAAGAAAAGTAGTTTTACTTACAGTTCAGTATCATAGGTTACATTCATCTAGTTATGACTAGAGGTATTCTATACATAAAGCGGACCGTATGCCCCTAAAGCTGGCACACCCATGGTAGGAAAATGGCTTCCAGGCTAGGAGCCCAGAAAACACATCCTTCCCCTGTGGAGTCAGAAGCGAAGAGAGTGAACACATGTGGCCAAAGAGAGGAAGTTGGGACAAAGGTCAGGGTCACGCCCCTTCCAGGGCAAACAGGAGGGGCCAGGTGAAGGTCCTTGCAGGTGACCGAATACACCCACTGCCCTCCAAGGTCCTAGCAGACAAACGCTGCTCATATCCCAACAAGCAGGAATGAAACAAATACCCATTGTGTGCAATGGGAAGAAAAGAAAGAGGGAAAGTGTCAAATCATTCAAACTGACTGGAATGATCTTATAAACTAGATCTTCCCACAAATTAGTTTCTAGGTTCTTAGTGAGCTGGTTTTCACAAAAGGTATGGCTTACAGACCAGTTGCCTTGTTTATAGTCCCTGGGAACTTGGAGTTGTTCTGAGACTAACCCCAAATTGGGAGATTGGGCTAGACAGAGGACCATTCCCCATCCCACTTCCTGCAGAAGCTAAATGGATACAATTTGCTTCATGCTTAGTAACCCATCATTATATCTTGGACTTGGAAACTAAAAGGAAAAAGCAAAAGGAAAAACACTCAAGCTTTTCCTCTGGCATTTTGGCTAGTGGCGGAAGGGGTGTGTGTGTTTCCCCTGCAATACACTGCTTGACTCACTTGTTTGAGCTACACAAACTGTTTCACTGAACTGTTGCTTAAATGAAGCAGCCTCCTCTGAAACAGTACCACCTTGCTTTTTAAAACAAAATTATTACCATCTAGCATTTCTTTGGCATCAGCAGTGAGCTTGGAGCAATACAGGATTACACCAGATTTTCAGGTACTCTGTCATAAGGAAGATGGAGCACAAGAGTAAGTGCCTGGCAGCCTGGGAGCCCAGTCTGGCCTGCTGGTGACTGCCAGTGGTCCTGCCACTCATCTAAGTCCCCTTGTTGAAATGTTGTAGATCCGTCCAAACAGTTCGTAGTGGAAAGGGAAAGTGCTAAGAAAAGATAAAGGCTATCTCACAGGGTATATTATTGTTTAATTTAACACTGTTAGCCACCTTGGAAAGCTTTGCTTGAAGGACAAGGTATACATTTGATAATTGCATTGGATCGCAGTGTTGAATAGCATTGCTCCAGAATAAGTGGATTGTGGACGGCTTTCCAACTGGAGCAAGTTGAATTCTCTCTGGGATATTTCTAAAGATTGTACATAAATTACAAGTAAGACTGTTTCTCTAGCTTTTGCTAATGTAGGAATCTTGGCACAGGGTGCCACCATGCTACTACTGGGTGGACACGCACAACAGATATCAGTCACCAGTCATTTGGCAACAAGGCACACCTGCAGAGTGGGACTTGCATATATAGCCGTTCACAATCGACACAACTGGCCTTAGACCCATGGTGGAATAAATCACGCCATTAAGTTTTATTGCCAGAATTTAGAAGATCTGTTGCTATATAATTTAAGCCTAAATGTTTTGTTTTCCTGCTTAAATTTGACTCAGAAGACAACCTCATATTGAGGTGGAGGGGGGGGGATACCATAGAGGGGTGAAGTGCAGCCACAATACTTCAGAATGATTTATTTTTAATCATGATTGAGTTTCCACCACTTACCGTACATATTAACTAGATATACCAGGGATATGATTACAAGAGTTTCACTTTTGTCTCTGAATGACCTATGATGCATGTCTGCTCAAGAGAAAGTCTTACCTTGTTTCATTGGACTTTTCTAAGTGTGCCTGCAATGGCTTTACAAGAAGCTAGGGTAAAATAGAGAATAGCATGCTGGGCTTGGACTGCTACTATGTGAGTTTCAATTCCTGTTCAGCCATGAATCTCTTGTGTCTCAGTTTCCCAGTCTGTAAAATGGGAAGAGCTGCAGCCTATTTCAGAGGATTGTGAGGATGAATGAGGCAATGTGTATATAGCATTTTGATCATTGTCCTAAACAATGAATAATAATTTTATTGTTGCTAATGATAATGATAAAAGATATATGTTCTATTTCTCATGACATAACAGCCCAATCCTATGCCTGTTTACTTGGAAGTCAATTCCAGTGTACTTAATGGGACTTACTGCCTGGTATGTGTGGGTACCATTGGACCCAATTCACTGTTTTTGGGGAATAGTCACAGAGCTCAACTGTCAGTGGACAAACAAAATTCTCAATGGCTTAAATAATTTCTAGTCAAGTGCCTAAAGACAATAGATACTGATACAGATAGTAGTGTCACTTTCAAATCATTTTTTTTTGTATTTAAGTGTTATGTTATGATTTGAATCAGAGTCTAAGTAATCATTCCATCTACTGTCAGTGTTCAAATGCTTGTTAAAAATATTTCATCCAATAGTTAACTGGTAATCTAATTTAAACCATTTCATACACATACCTACACATCTCTCTACACAACATTGATGGCCGTATAGCAGTGGCATCACAATCCTAAGCACATTTATCTGAAATTACCCCCCTTGATCTCAGCCTATTTCAGTGTATGGCAAAGTGTATTCAGAAATATCCTACTTTAGTGTATGGCAAAGAACATGGACCTAGAGTGGAATGTATATTTTGCAAGGTCAACAGCTAAAAAGTTAATTAACATAGCCAGGCTCACCTTGGAATGTCAGTATATAAATAGTCCTCTGCACCAAAATTTCTTCAGCAGTAGAGTCAAACATGACTATGGGAATCCACTCCTCAGCATGTGTACAGTGGGCGCAAACCCTGTAATCACTGAAATCAGTGCCACACCTAACCTTCCCATTGATCCTAACAGTGAAGAACTGTGAGCGGATCTAGATGAAAGCGGCTCTCTTTGCAGTGACTTGGGCCTTGCATTCCTTTTGGGAGCTCCTTCTTCCAGATGAATCTCCAAATGCTTTAAGATTTTCTAGGGAGCTTAGGTGCATAGCCTCTTCCATGGTGGTGTTGCAGCTGTATACAAGAAAGACTCTCCAAGGGGGGACGACAACTCCACTGTAGTTTTTGGCTCCGTGTTAAAACTTATTCCCTGAATCTTTTTTAATTTTAGCTTTTAATATTTCAGCTCCATAGCCTGGTGTGCAGTTAACAACCTGGTTTACAGATATGATTCTTGGCTGAAAAGGATTTGACACCTCTGGCTCTTGAATGCATGCTGCTATTAATTTGTGGTGGAAGGGGAATTTTGCTGCTATTTCATGTTTCTATATATTTTATTGTTTTGATATTTTATTTTAATTATTGTCTTTTAATGCAGGCAATAGAATTGAAGAGATTTTATACATATTTGTGTGTGTGTGCGTGCGTGTGTGAAAAAAAAGAAAACCTCAGGGAAGGCAATGAGAATGAACAGCAAGTCAGCCTTTTGGATTTGACAAGGGGGCAGTGAATAGTATACAGTATTCCATATTATTTTTTCAGATTTCACTGCAGATTATTACTGTACTTTCTTCTGTTGAGAGAAATTCCAAAGTTGCATGGCAGCAATAGAAAAATATTGTGGTACCTTAGAGATTTGCCCTCTTCTTGCTTTTAAGGAAGGAAAGTGTTGCCCAGGAAACCATAGTAAGCCCAGCCAGTCACTAAGGTTCTCTAGCACCTTTTCCTATTTAATTTTCAGTCACCTGAACTGATGACTGTGTTCTAGGATCTAGAAATCCATTAACAGTGTGTGTGTGTGTGTGTGTGTGTGTGTGTGTGTGTGTGTGTGTGTGTGTGTGTGTGTGTGGAGAGAGAGAGAGAGAGAGAGAGAGAGAGAGAGAGAGAGAGAGAACACACAAGAACAAGAATGAGAATGAGAACTAGAACACATGGAAGAAAGTTTCTCTGAAATCAGTTGGATTTAATTCTGAATAATGCCAACAGGGTCTTGTGGTACTTAACAACCAGCAGATTTATTGTGGCTTAAGCTTTCCTGGACTAGAGCCCTCTTCATCAATTTATCCCACAATAAATCTGTTAGTCTTTGAGGTGTCACAAGACATTTGTTGGATTTTTGCTGCAACAGACATGCAGCCCAATTTTTTGCATTTTCCTCATAAAGATAAATCCATATAAAGGCACATAAAAATGCTGTCCTCTCCTACATTCATCCAAAATACGCATGTGTAAGTGAGCATACACTCACAGATTTTAGTCCTTGGCAAGAAGCACAAAAAACAAAGTAGAAAAGTTCCCTACAGTACAGGAAGGAAGGAAGAAGGAAGGAAGGAAGGAAGGAAGGGAAGAATGAGAAAGAAAAGATGTCCAAGGTTTGACTAAAAACCCAGCAGCTTGGAAACGAAATGATTGTTTTACTTTTGTGGCTCCCAAAATTGTCTGCTGCCAAAACCCCATTTTTCTGCCAGCTATTCCAGCCCCCTATGAACTCTTTGCGAATACCACAGTCCAAGAATATCATGAAACTTCTCTCTCTCTCTCTCTCTCTCTCTCTCTCTCTCTCTCTCTCTCTCTCTCTCTCTCTCTCTCACACACACACACACACACACACACACACACACACACACACACAGCGAGAGAGAGAGAGAGAGAGAGAGAGAGAGAGAGAGAGAGGAGTTTTAAAATTGTAGACATTTTCTTATTTCGGAAGGGAGAAAACCATAGCCTGAACTGGTTTGACTAAGGTTGCTCTTCCTAGCACATACCCTCTGAATTGTGTTATTGTTACAGTATTTGATTACTATTAAAGCCTAGTTAGATTTTTTTAGCGGTGTTTGTGACCCCTTTCCTGGCCCCTCCCAAGGGCGACCCCGCGCGCACCCACCCCCGCCAGCTCCATAATAGTTTGTACTTCTCACCTCCGGACGTCACTCCTCAGTGCGCCATGCAAATAATCCCCCGCCAGCGCGCTCCTATTGGCCAAGGCAAACTCATTTAACCCCAATTTGGTGCGATGTATCTCTCGGCTGCTCCTCCTTTCCTGATTCCTCCCGGGCGAGAGGAGGGAAACCACAGAGAACAAATTACTGTGCAAGTTCTGCTGCCTGGCTGGAGGCGCTTCGCTTTCCCCCTCCCCTCGCCCCCCCTCGCTACTTTCTTTCTTCCTCACTCACTCACTCACCCCCTCCCTCCAATTTTTTCCTTGTCATTTAATTACTTCTTTTTTTTTACGAGGGGTGGAGGTGTAGAGGGGGAGGGGGATTTCCTGTCTCTTTTCCTCTGTTCACTTGGGACCAGCGGATGCGAGTCACACACGCTCATTCCCTCAACTCTCTCTCTCTCTCTTTCTCTCTCCCCCTGTGGAAGTTAGCGGAGAGGGGGGGAACATTAGATCACTTCAGCAGCAGCGAGAAGGAGGGGAGTGCTGCTGCCTGCGTGTGTGTGAAGCGCGCGCGTGCTAAGCAGAGAACGAAGGAAAGCGTCGAGAGCCGAGCACACAGCTTCCTCCCACCTCCTCGCCAAAGTGGAGCAGCGAGACTTTTTTTTTCCTTCTACGCCATCCCTCCGCCTTGCACCTGTTCGAGTCGCTTTGAATCCAGCTCACCGCGAGCCAAAGCACTCCACTGAGGGAGAAAGTTTTGCCGCCTGAGGAGATTCCCGCGCGCGCGCTTTCGCTCTTCCTTCGCGCTCAGCAATTTTATCCTTTTGCATTTTGGTTCGGCCTTTTTTCCAGCGCATCTTTGATCGTCGTTCTGAACTCTTTTCCTTCTCCAGTTTCCCACTCGGACTCGTGCTTCTTGTTTGTTTCTTTTCGCCCCTCTCTCGCACTCTCCACACGCTCTTCTGGTTCGCTCTATGTTTTGACGTTGTGGAGCCTGGTGGCCCCCCAAAGCTGCGCGAATGTATAGCATGATGATGGAGACGGACATGCACTCCCCCGGTGGAGCCCAGGTCGCCACCAACCTGGCGGGCCAAACCGGAGCGGGAGGCGGCGGAGGCGGCGGCGGTGGAGGGGGCCCCAAGGCCAACCAAGACCGGGTCAAGAGGCCCATGAACGCCTTCATGGTTTGGTCGCGGGGCCAGCGGCGGAAGATGGCCCAGGAGAACCCCAAGATGCACAACTCGGAGATCTCCAAGCGCCTGGGCGCCGAGTGGAAAGTCATGTCCGAGGCGGAGAAGAGACCTTTCATCGACGAGGCCAAGCGGCTGCGGGCGCTGCACATGAAGGAGCACCCGGATTATAAATACCGGCCCAGGAGGAAGACCAAGACTTTGCTCAAGAAGGACAAGTACTCGCTGGCTGGCGGGCTGCTGGGCGCCGGCGGCCCCGGCGGCGGCCCTCCGGTGGCCATGGGAGTGGGAGTGAGCCCCGGCGGCGTCGGCCAGCGCCTGGAGAGCCCTGGTGGCGGCCCTGGTGGTGGCGGGAGCGGCGGCGGGGGCAGCGGAGGAGCTGGCGGGGGCTATCCGCACATGAACGGCTGGGCCAACGGCGCCTACCCGGGCTCGGTGGCGGCGGCGGCGGCAGCGGCGGCAATGATGCAGGAGGCGCAGCTCGCTTACAGCCAGCACCCTGGCGGTGGAGCGCACCCGCACGCCCACGCGCACCACCCGCACCCACACAACCCGCAACCCATGCACCGCTACGACATGAGCGCCCTGCAGTACAGCCCCATCTCCAACTCGCAGGGCTACATGAGCGCCTCGCCGTCGGCCTACGGCGGCATCTCCTACGGCGCTCAGCCCCACCAGAACTCGGCGGCGGCGGCTGCAGCGGCGGCGGCGGCTGCGGCGGCCGCCTCGTCGGGGGCGCTGGGGGCGCTTGGCTCCCTGGTCAAATCCGAGCCCAGCGTGAGCCCGCCCGTCACCTCGGCGCATTCGCGGGCCCCTTGCCCCGGGGACCTGCGCGAGATGATCAGTATGTACTTGCCCGGCGGCGAAGGAGGGGACCCGGCGGCGGCTGCGGCGGCTGCGGCTGCGGCTGCGGCGGCTGCCCAAAGCCGCCTGCACTCCTTGCCCCAGCACTATCAGGGCGCCAGCACGGGGGTCAACGGCACCGTGCCCTTGACGCACATCTGAGACGGACAGATGGACTGGCCGACTGAGGGACAGACGCGCCGGACCGAAGGGACCGCTCTCCTTGGAGCCCGTTGCCCCGCCAGGGCTGTCCTTCCCACCCCCATCCCCTTCCTTTTGTACAGAACAAAACAACAACAACACAGAGAGAGAGAGAGAGAAATCTTTTGATGACCTTGTAATAATAATTATAACAAATATTCATAATGCTGAAGATAATGAAGAGAGAAGGTAACAGATTGCTCTAATGATACCCCCACCCCGCTCTCACCCCTAGGGACTAGTTTCTGAAACTAGTGGGGGATTATTTTTTTCTGTTGTTGCGTTTTAGACGGACCGTCTGTGTTTTAACAAAAAAATACTTTTTTTGTACAGTATTTATCATTCATCCAGGAGGCACATAGCGTTTTATTTGCTAAAGTAAGGGGGAGGGGGAGGACGAGAGAGAGAGAGAGAGAGAGAGAGAGAGAGAGAGAGAGAGAGAGAGAGAGAGAGAGAGAGAGAGAGAGAATGACTATAATTATTAATTATACAAAGATCTAGGTGATGCCAACTTTACTGCCACACAGAAGCATTAAGGTCACTCTTTGGGCTGCTTCTTGTGAAGAACTGCCTAAGAAAGCAAAGATGGCAAGGCAAACCGTTCTCATTTATTACACATGTACCAAGGATGCAAATCCAAAATCATGCTTAAACTTTTGTTTTGTTTTGTTTTGGTAATTCTTATGATGCGGGGTTCTGTTTGTTTTGTTTATTTATAAAACTTTTTGCGACCAGCAACAATATTCTGGATTTTGTAAATGTTTATTACGTCTGCATTTTTTCTTTTGTTAACTTTTTGTATTTTTTCTTGTAAATGCATTGTGGAATAATTTTAATTAATTTTAGGCGTTACAAGGGAATTCAGAAATGTGTATATAGTTTACTAAAAAACATTTCCGCTAAAAAGGAAAACAAATAAAATTCTAAAGATGCATTCGATTCTGAGTTAAATCAATTTCAAAGTGAAACTGGAACCAGTAAATCCAAAATGTACTAATTCATGGCATGCCTTAAAACTAGAGATTGGAAATTGATTATATGTATAAATATAATGTGAAACATAATACAACAACAAATCCCTACTTGGGCTTAGACTTCTCACAGTTTCTATGAAAAAAAAAATCCCAAAGGGAAGAAAGTTTTTTTAAAAAAAATATGGTGTAGTTTTTGGATATTATTTTAATATCTGTTGAGTATTGTTAAGGAAGGCGACCTATTAAAATACTTTCCATAGCATTTATTGTTTATTTTGTTTATTTATGAAATGGCCTAAGTTTCTAACTTACTAAGTTTTTTTGTCTTCGACTAGGACAGGCATTCTAAATAGGTTTGGACAATACCCTCCCCCTTCCTTTTCCCTTGGGACAGATGTTACCTCAAGTAACTCCACCATTACTGGGATTACTATAGTTAAGCGAGATACAATAATTACTATGATGAATACAGACTGAAAACAGTCTCTGTATGAAAGATACGAAAAAAAAAATTAGGGTTCGTCTCTTGCTCCTGTAGGGTATTCTCCTCCTTTGAATGCCAACGAATCTTGTTAAAAGCGCTAATGCACCCACACTAAAAAGAACAGAAAGAATCTATCCTAATGTTGATGAACGCTTTGAAATTTGATTTATGGTAACTTTCTACACTATCTGGTTTTGAAATTAGAAGTCAGCATGAAAGTTGATTTAATAGTATAGACAAAGTTTAGGCTGTATTTTACAATTATTATTTTAGGGTGTTTTAAAAAAATTAATTAAAACATTTATTAAAAGAAATACTCTATGAAGGGAAAAAACAGCTAGAACAAAAGAACTGTGGCTTTTTCTGTGATTTTTAAAAATATCAGTTTGGCTGCAGTTCCTGAAACCACTTCTCCTCAGTAACCTCTGTTAGGTTCCTTTGACATTTATGGAAGGGCTCTGGGTTACTCCAGAGAAAAACTAAGTGCAGATAGCAGGCTCAATCCCTATGCTAAACATGCTACTGGAAGTAAATCCTGTGGGTTTCAATAGATCTTGTTTCCAAGTAATTAGGGTGTAAGAGCAAGCTGATTGGGACTGTGTTAGAAATTATTTAAGTATATTACTTAACCAGATCAGAACAGTTTCCATATCCTTTTGAATTATTCTTTTTTTACAAATGGTTGAGAACGTTAGTTCCAAAAGCCGCGTATTGCTTTCTCACAAATAAAGTTTATTTCCTTTCCTCTCCCCTCTTTTATTTTTAGCATGATTTTGCTATTTTGTTCACCTCCCTTTCTCAGACTTCCTTGTTTGGCAAGCTAGTGCTTTAAAGTGGGGGACCGTTGTGTGATTTTCAGTGCTTGAGTGTGTGGCTTGCCCAAAACCAAGGCCTTAAATCATATCCAGTCAAGAGGGTCTTGTTCCTTCAGAGCAATGCAATTGAAGCCTGATTTATGAAACTATAGGCATTATTTGGGCTATTGTTGAATACACATGTGTGCACAGATGTAGCGTGTGCACAGATGTAGCATGTGTATGTTGTATATCTTGCAGATATAAATGCAAGAATTTTTGGGGCTCTGGTGGTTACCACTCATTTTAAGTAAGTTGTTAGATAGTCAGAGCTGATTTGGGAAAAATATAATAAACCACTAAAAATGTGTGAAAGTCATCTTCACTTTGCTTTGCATATAAATAGTGCAGGGAACTTTTCTGGAACAGGTACAGAGAGGAAGAAAATGTAGGTGATGGTACCCAATAGAAAGGTGTATTATTTTTCTGCATCTTGACATGTGGTTTGTGGGGAGAGATTCTTCATGCCATTTTTGCTTACTTTCAGCCCCAGGTGCCATAATACCAATTGTGGTACTTGTAATGCATGACAGTTAACATTCCCATCCAAATGTTTTGCAAAAACTCTCCAATGTTCATTATCAGCTTCATCATGATTTATTAAAATAAATGATCTGGGCAAAGTTAAGCATGTTAAAGATCCATTGGTTTCAATGGGAGAGATTTAAGGGCATACTCAACTCTCCTATTCAAATCAATAGGCCCTAAAAAGTGTTTAGCTTTTGCCCAGTTGAGTTCCATTATCTCTCTTGCTCTCCTAGAATAAAAAAAAGTTTCCTCATTTCGTTTTTATTGGGTTTTGCTCGTGTTATTTATTTATTCATTCGTTCATTTAGGGCTTTTTTTGGTTTTCGTTTCTCTTTCCATGGGCAAAAGCAGGTCAAATAATAGCATTCAGAAAACCTTGAAAAACTAGTAAGATGTTGGATTTTTTTTTAAAGAACTGGAGCTCTTTTTATTCACAAGCGAAATCACATTTTAATGTTTAAAATACTTTCCCTCTTGAGATGCAGAATCGTCCATCCTATAATTTGGTTGACAGAGGTACTGAAACTACCTGTGTGAAAGAGGCTTGTGGGAGTTGGTTATGTATTATCCGCAGTTTAGGCGCACAGCTCGCAATGCAGAGCAAGGCCTTCAGTCTTGCTTCAGTCTCTTGGCTCCAGGTTTGGGGAGTCAAGGAACCACCAACCCGATGGTAAACCGCAAAACTAAACTCAGAAAACAAATGTGGAGTTGCGCTGTAGATTTGTGTCTCTCCGCTATTGGGGGGGGGGCGAGAAGGATGTGGATAAGTCGTTTCAGGGGTGTGATGAGAACTTGGCTGCAGCATCTCTCCACTCCAGCCACAAGTAAGAAGTCTACTCTCAACTACACACACCCCACAGCCCTGCCTTTCAGGGCAGAGAGGAGGAGGTCTGGGAGGACATGGACGGCTGCCTATCCTGTGCGGTCCCTGGCCCGTGGAGATCTTATCTTAGCAAAGTGGGAGGTGGGAGTACGCGGAGATCTGCCTAGAGAACCGTGAAGAAGAGGCAGCCCACGGCCTTGCGGGCCGCCACACTCGCACAATGGAGTCCCAAGGGATGTCGCTGCAGTTGGGGGAGCAGTTTTGGGGGCATGGCGGGTGGATGGTGACCGGACTGCCCTTTCCCAGCTGGACGTCCTCTCCCGTCAGACTCCTGAGAAGAAGAAAGAAAAAAGGGAGCTGAATTCCGGGCGCAATAAAAGTTGATGATTCACCCCCATTAGCAGCAGCTACCAGTGCCCAGTCCGGCAGAGGCCAGAAGCCCCGCTGAGCTGCAAGGTGGTGCTCCTGAAAGGCTTGCTCAGAGCGCAGAAGAGCGAGCGAGCGGGAGCTGCTATTCTGTGACGGCGCCTTTAGCGGGATGGTTGGTTTGCAGGCTGCCAGGCGTTGTTGTTGTATCCTGTTCTGGGCCGAGCCGCCCAACGCCGTTGCGTTTGAATTAACGATCCCAGCCAGAACTTTCCCTTCCATCTGCCTACCTCACGGCGATCCCTCTTTCTCCCCGTTCACTATCCAAGTGACTCTTTCTCCATCTCTTCCCTCTGTAATACTCTTCCCCGCCCCCTTCTACTTTCTCTCTCCCATTACTTAATCTCAGGGAGTGCTTTAAAAAAAAACTTCTCCCCCGCCCTCAGTATTGCCCCCTTCTATTCCACAAGCGCTCAGTGTGGGGGAAAAGGGGGTCTCTCGGGAGAACTCCTTGCTTTCAGGGGATTGGGATCTCCCGGTGTTTTTAGGCAACTCAGACAGGAGGGGAAATGAGGACTCTGCCTGTAACTTGTAGGAATTTGGAGACACTTTTGCATGTCACTTCTGGATCTCTTCTTTCCTTGTCCACCAGAAACGTCATCAATCATTCTCATTCATCTCCACCACAATTTATACGGATCTCCCATCGCTTTAATGTTCTAAACGTTCTTCCCCCCCCCCCCCCGCCTTCAATGTGTTATCTGTAGTAGATTGCTCTCCATTAGACTCAGTCGCAACTAAAGTTTAACTAGACTGCGCCCACCGTCTTTTTTCGGCTTGGCTCGGCTGAAGTTAAGGTGGCCCAGCCAGCACAACCATTAGAAGCTTTTCCCTTTCATTCGGTCTCCAGTTACTCCTCTTCCTTCGATTCAGCTTTCCCTTTGACGACGGCTTCCTCCCAGCTCCCATTCCTTTAGCCTCAGCGTTATAATATCTCTCTCTCTCTCTCTCTCTCTCTCTCTCTCTCTCTCTCTCTCTCAGTTTAAGCCACGATCCCGCTCATTGATGTTCTCCGCAGCTCCTCTTCTTCACAGACTTCACAGACTCCCGCCTTTTCGACAGGATTCCCCTCAGGGCTGGAGTCCCTCTCAGCTTCGTGGAAACGCTTCCGAAAGCCCTCCTCCTTTGCCTTTGCTCAGTCTGAAGGAGAGAGGGGGGACGAGCCCTACTCCGCGGTTCCCCTCACCCCGAGACCCACGATGCCCCAGAGTCACCGGCGCCTGGCGTGGCGGGTCGGTGCCCATGAGTCCGCCGGCTTGCAGCACCTTTTCCGTGGGGACCCAGGACAGAGACGCCAGAGCGGGAGGGGGAGGCGAAGCGTCGGACCGCGAGCGACTCGGAGCCGGGGTGGGTGGGGGAGGCGAGGAGGGAGCTTCGAGCGCGGAGAAGAGCCCTGACCCCGGGATCAGCGGCTAGTCAAACCTATTCACCATCATCACCCGGCAGAGAAGCGCTGATGGCTCCCGCTGCTGCAAGCTGCCTGCTGGGCAACAAGTGAAACCAGAGCCCCTGCCGCGCGCGCCTGGGGCCTGAAGCAGGGCCCGGGCTGGTGAGCAGCCGTGCCGAGGAGGCGCCGCGCCCTGGGGGCCAGAGGCTCAGGTGCCTGGGGCGCCGCTCTAGAAGACAATGGTGAGGGAGACAGAAGGGCCTTCTCACCTCTCCAGCACGCCTCGTGTTTTGCAACTCCTTTCTCGTCCACCTTGTGCCGTGGTGGGGCTGGGCTGGGCTGAGAGACAAAGTGACTCGCTTCAGGTCCAGTGAAATCAGGGGGGCTGCGCAGGCATTTGGACCCGAGTCTCCCAAGAACGGAAGCGTGACTTCACACGTGCATTTCAACATCAGTGGCTGACCTGCATGCCTAAACCAGGCTTTTCAGGCAGAGCTGTCGCATCTGTTCACCTGTGCGGTGCTGTACATTCTGTGTCAATCACCCCTCCGTTGCCACCATGCTTTAAAGATGGTGTACCTACCTCACCCCAGAACAGCACTAATATGTGTATGTTAAGACATACCAAGCTGTAGAAGAGCCAGCCACCCGAGAAGTACAAGAAGTTCAAAAGGGCAGGGACGCCTCAGAGATGGAGGGAAGGTTTGGTTGATCAATGGCCTTTGTCAGGCAGTCGCCTCCTTCTTCACAGTGCACCCAGTTTTATCCCTTTTGTGCTGAGAGTTATAGATCCCGCCTTATCTGAGGCAGAAAATTGGAAACTGTTGGTTGGTGGCATTTCCAGAAGTAGGGCAATGTCGTGTGGTTTATGTTAAATTTGTGGAAAGTGTGCTGGGTGCGGATAACAGGCAGATATACTTGTTGTTAGGTATATTCAGCGGGCTCAGGTGGAGGTCCAAACCCCTGCCTTAAGCAAGGTCAAGATGTAAAACAAGGGATGCATCTGAAATCAGCTTGCTGTGTTCTGACAGTCACACTGGTCCTGTTCTGTGGGAAAATAATACTGTATTTGGAAAATGGGGCAGCCTTTAGAAATGCCACCATGGATGGGTGCTATTCATCACCCTCCAGAGGCCACCACCTGCAGCAGTGGCACAGGGGCTTGAGGGAGCTGCTGAGGCACTGAGGGCCTGCCAGAAGGTGTTGCAGTGAAGGCCTCACAAGCCTTCCCACCTTTTCAAACCACTCACCCAGCCACTGTAGGCATCGCGGCATAAGCAGGGGCCACTCACTATTGCCTGTCCTAGTGTGGGCCACTAGCAGCAGCTGTTCGTCTGGCACTTCCCCAAGTTTACGCAATCCTTTAGTTATCCCTTGACACTCTTTAATTGCTGTTTCTCTGCTGCACATAATCTGGGTGAGGAAAGTGTGGCAAAATGATGGATTCCCCCTCCACACTTCCCTAAATAGTTGCTGATTATGAGCCAGGACCAGGGGTGCATTTAAATTTATTCCCAATGGATTACGCTTAAATTAAAATGTGAATTTATGAATGTCCAGTTCCCACATTTCATATTCCGCTTCTTGACAACTGGCATTTTTCAGTAATCTGTCGCTATGGATGCCAAGATAACACCCCCTCAAACCCCAGGGTGATACTTAAATAAACATCATATGGTGGGGGGAATGACTGTCATGCAGGCAAAATTACATGCTCTAAACATTTCTTGGGGCAGAAGCACTGGAGAGAATCTTTGAGAAAGTGAGCAGGTTCTTTTTTCCTGTCCCAGCCAAGTCTTTCTCCAAAGACTCACTCGTGTCTATCATTCAGCTGTTACCCCTCCTCCCTCCCCTTTTCCCACATTTAGAACAGAACAGTTGAATATTCCAGCAGGATTCCTGGGCCTCAGAGTGAGAGAGCGGAGGCCTGGTCTAGTGGTCTACATGTGCAATAAAATCAGCTGGGAGAGTCCTGAGGTGGTAGAATGGATTGCAGACCGGATTGCAGACCGCCAGTCACGGTGCCTTCTGGGAATGATCCCCCACCTAAAAAACAGACACCTGGAACTATTCCCCTCCCCCCCCCAGAAAATCAAGAAGAAAAGTTGTAGGCCAGTCCACTCTTAGGTGGTGTTCGTTTTTGTACTTGCAAAGTGTTGGAGATACGTGTTTTTGTTTTACCTAGGGTAGAATTCAAACAGATGATTCCCTATTTGCAGTTTAAAGTGGTTCCACCACAAGACTCTTCTGCCTCATTACAACTTCATTCTTCTGCATGTGTAAACCAGGCTTAATTGATTCCATGTACATACTTTAAAACTATTAATTAGTGGACCAAATGCACTTGGAAAGAATGCAAATCTTTTTTTTAAGCCCCTTGAACCTTGAAATGGTTAGGTAGATGTATCTTGAAGGCCAGTGAAAGAAGGAACAGGCTGACCTAATGTGAAGGTGAATTCACCTTCAGCCACTATAGGATTAATTCCTCATATTTGTTATTTACCTCAAAACAATAAAGGCAACAATGATTTGCCAGGGAATGACTAAGGTTGATTTCACACTTGACTATTCACCAGTGGATACCTGCAACATGAAGTGATAATTATATGTGTGAATAAGCCATCAGGAATGAAACACCACAGACAGAACTTACCTATAACCAGATATCTCCAACAGTATTTTTCCTACTAGAGATAGTTCATCTCTTCAGGTGAGAATCATCAGGAAATGAATATGCACGTGTGAACTCACTTTGTTGTAAACCAGCTTAATGAATTCAGACCATCAGGTGATATACCTCTGCAGTTGCCACAAAAATAATCTCACATGTAAACAGAGCTAACAGACAGCTCTAAAGAAAAATGACTTGGCCACAGCATTGTTGTTTTCCTTAACATCCCACAGCACCATAGGATGGCTGACCAATATGGTCAGGAAAATGCTATGGAAGACAGATGAGGGGTGGGGCACCTTGGGGAGAAAAGCATGCTGCCCACATTACAAGCAAGCATCTTCCAGACAGCAAGGGAAAGCAGTCTGGAAGAGCTGTAAAGTCTCTCCTTTCCTTATCCAAATCCACACAGCCCCAGGATAGTTCATTTCCAGAGAAGGAAGAAGAAGAAAAAAAAGGTCCGAGCAGAGACCTTGAAACCATGGGGAGGAAGAGTCGGTTTTGTCCCCGAAAAATTGGGTAGGGAGGAAGGTTGTTTGGTGCAATGCCAAAGCCACAGGTGAGTAATTATTGTGCTGTACCAGAGATATCTCATTAGCTTAGGTAAATACAAACTGAAAATATAAGGGATTTGGAAAGAATGTCTGCCGTGAGAGATACCAAAGAGTAATTTGGAGGCTGTTGCTTCAGCAAACGAGTGCCAATTTTTGGTGGTAAATCTGTTCAGCTTGGAAGTTGAATCAAGAAACCTCTCTGCTAAAAGAAGACTATACAGAGGTATGTCATGGGGATCATTCCCTGGGTAGATTACTACCGTCAATAGTTAATAGGAAAACAGCTTCTTGTTTGGACTCTGCCTCTCCAATTCCCCATCCTTTATACAATTCCCAACATTTGTGACAAAACATTTCAGCCGGATGCTTTGAAACCAAGTCTTGGCTTGTGATGCAAGCTAACAAAAGCACAGTTTAACTGAGGTGGAATAGGAGGTCCTCACAGTCTTGCTTAGAATGTCTGTCGTGTGTGTGTGTGTGTGTGTGTGTGTGTGTGTGTGTGTCTGTATAGCATGTATACACTGTATAGCATGCTGCATAAACCAAGGGGGACCTCTAATTTAAGAGGAAGTTTCTGGTCTCTGCTGCCCTGCTATTTTCATCTGGTATACTCATTGCTAGTCAACAACCTACATCCCCCCCCCAACCCCGAACATACAGCTTGTAAGTCAGTCCCATGAACTGAGTTTTACTTCCAATAATCCATTGAAGAAAAGGGTACTAGAAAGAGTGGGTTTTGCTCACATATGCATGCAATTTATTTATTGCTCACATATACATGCAATTTATTTATTGCTCACATATACATGCAATTTGTTTATTAGACTCAAGGCGGTTTACATAGGCAGGCTAATCATAAATCCATTTTTCAATGAGATTTTTTACAAACATTATTCCATGAGACACCTCATAGAAACCTCCACTTCTCCAGGTATTTCCTGTCTGTCACAGTGCAGTCATCATCCTGGCTGCTGGCTCTTGCACTTCCCAAGCCACTCCACTCGTAGGCAGCTGCAACCATGCTTCAGACCGGTTTCTCAAATACATCCTTTTTGGCCAGCTGACTCCTCCACACTCCTCCACACAGATATGACAGTCTCCCATCCAGGCAGCCGATCCTGCTTCGCTTTTTCCGGCAAGGCAATAGCTCGACCTCCAGACCACACCTCCTGCTCAATTCATATGTACAGGTTCATCTCCTGACTGTAGTCCATCACATGATTGTGAAGTTAATCCAGTGACAATGTCCATGTGTGAATCAGCTAGCTCAGGCTAATCACCACAGATAGAACTTATCTATCATGTGATATCAGCTCCAATTATAATCAGTTTTTAGTGAAGATGGCTCACACAGGCTGCTCCCAGCATTCTTTCCAACAACCAATAAAGGAGGTGGCAGTAGTGTGAGGTGGCAGTAGTGTGTGGAGGCAGGTGCACTAGACATCAGTGGAGAGACATAAGCTGTCCCTACTGATAGCTTCACTTACCACCCTCCGCCAACATTTAGCACTGCCACTACTTCCTCTAATGGCCAGCAGAAGAAATGTTGGGATTGCAATGGTGAACTAAACAAAGGTCCACCCACTCACCTGGCAACCGCATTTTTGTGCATTCAGAGAGTTCACATGGAGCATGAGGACTCCCAGTATTCCCTCTGTTGGCCACTAGAAGAAGTGTGGTGAAATCAGTAGCACGGTAGTTCAGTGGAGGGAGATAAGCTGTCCTCATCCTCCTCTCATGTGCCAGCCCATGAGTAGTAGACGTGGCTGGCCTTCAGGCCAGTGGCAGGCTGGAAGAGGTGGCAGGCAGGCATGGGGTATAGGTAGAGGTGTTTGAAAATGGTGTTATTTATTTTACTCATAAGTAAGCCCATTGTATTCAGTAAGAATTAGGCTGTGATCCTCTCATATTCAACAAAAACAAACACCTCTAGGTGCAGGGTACCACCCACTAGCTTGCTGTCTCCCCCAACCTGCTGCCTGAGCTAAAATTTCCAGTTTGCCTCATGACTGGGGCCAACCCTGTCTAACTGGATACTAGGATTAAGAAGAAGAAAAAACACCATTTGTATTTCAGTCAAAGTATTCAGTAGAAAAAAATATTTCAGACCTGATTTTAGCTGGAAGTCATACTGTTTTCCATTTCTTTTCTAGAATCAATTCAAGATTAGAATGAATATGACAACTGCCGATTAGATGTTCTAGGGCTGCTTCTACAAAGTGCAACTTCCACAAAATATATCACAGGGTCCAACCATTAGAGGTACAAAAATGTATTACTTATGCATCAGGATAAATAATAGGCACTGATATCGTTGACATAGCTAGAATCCTAGCATTCTTGTGCAACAGACTGAACAAAATCGTAGCTAGTCTTAAAGTATAGGAGGGCACCTGGTCAAATGTCTCACATCCAATTCATTTTTGTGTGTGTGTGTGTGTGTGTGTGTGTGTGTGTGTGTGTGTGTGTGTGTGTAAACATATTTTTAATAGAGCCAGAGTAATGAGCACACATGTTGACTACATTTTCCACACCAAGTTTTCCTCAAAAGTACATATAGTACAAGGGCAATACATTTCCAGAGGTTGGTCCTCCATACCATTATTCTTACAATTAGCAACAAGGATTTGTTTCGTTTTCGTGAATCTTTGTGTAATTGTTATCAAGGGATATAAATCTTGTGCTTTTGGTGCTTTCAGTATTTTCATAGATTTTTTTTTCTACTTCATGCAAGTCAAAAGCTTACATCATGATCTCACATGATTCAGTTGTTGCAGAGGTTCATTGATCTTGTGAATCATGCCTGTATGTGAAACTGGAGAACAGAATAAAAGTTTCAAGAGATAATTTCAACTCTTGTGTGTTGAAAACAGAACAATGTCAGGAAGTAAAATAAAATTAATAGGAAACTGAATGGGATGGTTCTGCATTGATCCATTTGAAGGGTCCCCTCAGTTTTGAATATTATTGGGGGAGGGGAGAAGAGCATCATAATGCAGTCAACAGATGATTGGACAATAAACTGCTACCATCATATAGCAACTACCGGTATATGTTTTAATAGCAGGCAGGATAAGTGGTCAGTCCCCTTTAACTTGGAGCCAGCAGAGTAGGAGAAAATGGAGGAAACAGCTGGCTGAGCAGCTAATTAAAGTCACTGGCAGGTAATTGGGATATTCCTCTGAGCTGTTGTGTGTCTCAACTATTGGGTAGTAAATTACTTCTTCCTTTAGGACACACACACACACACACACAGAGAGAGAGAGAGAGAGAGAGAGAGAGAGAGAGATGAGAGAGAGGACTGTTGCTCTGATTTTAACCTTCTAACTTAGTTTTTAGTGTTTGCTTTTAGTCTCGCCAGTTTAGGATGTTTTTTTACCTTTAGTTGGCTTAGTGCCATCTTGAGCCTTTTAGCTTTGTGATTTGTAGGTTTCAGTCATCCGGTTTTAGGTTTTATTTTCTTGTTTTTAGTTCTATACCTTTGATAATGCCTCTCATATTCAGGGGCGAAACGTCAGTGAGGCCTGAAGCTTTGGAACATGATCTGGAAGTCCAAAATGTGTATACGGATCATATACTACCATAATAGTTTCTGTATGTTCAGATAATGTTGTTTCAGAATGAGAAGTTCAACCACACAGCTTACTTCTCCCTAAGGATTTTCAAGGTGGGGATGGGGGAAAGCAAGGAACAAGCTATTCACATGATGGTGATTTTAACAATTGGGCAGCCCAATCCAATGCTGTGCTTACACTGTTGGATCTTGTGATCTGTTAGCACAAGCTCCAGTGCCTCTGGCGCCGGGGGTGAGTGGGAGGGGCTACATTACTCTGGTTTGCAAGATGTGGTGCAGCGTATTGCTGCACCCCCTCCAGCAACACCACTCATAAGCGCCATTCCAGTGAGGCAAAAAGTCATGCTTCCACCATGCACTTCGGAGCTGCCAGCACAAATGGCCAGAGGCCCCACACATGCATGCCAGCGACTCCTGGATGCCCACAGGATGCCCAAGGTGGCAGTGGGCCGGTTTGGGGGAGGAGATCAGGACAGGGACCTGGCTGAACTGGGGGTGGTTTGGGGGGTGGGAAGGGGAGGATCTTGGCAGCAGCAGAAAACACCAAGATCCTATTTAGAGAATAGCTAAATAGTTGGTGTAGGTCTGAGGAGACCCATTGGAAGCAAGGTGGCCTATGGGGAGGTAAGTAAAAAAGATTTTTACTAATTTCTCTCAGGCCAGCTGGTTGCACCACCACCACAGCATGCAAAGTGTGCTCCGTCGGCTGCGCTGCATGCTATGGGCTTGCAGGGGGTAGGACTGGGCCATAATTTAAGCAGTCTGGACATGGAATTCCATTAACTAAGTGACGTTATTTATGTGGTGAGAGATTCTCCCAGACTTTGTTAAGCAAAGGATGGCTAAAGTTTTTAAAGGGTAGTAATGAACAAACTGGAAGAGATCTTTCAGAAAGGAAGCCCCTGCATATATGACTTTTATTTATGAATGAACTTATTTGACATTTTCTAACTCACAAAATGGCCAGCGGGTGGCACAGTGGGTTAAACCGCTGAACCATGAGCTGTCAATCAAAAGGTCGACAGTTCAAATCCGTGACGGGGTGAGGCATCTTCGGACAACGCTGGCTCTTCGGCTTTGAAATGGGGATGAGCACCACACCCTAGAGTCGGACACAACTGGACTTAATTGTCAGGGGTCACCTTTACCTTTACCTTTTAAACTCACAGAATATAGGAACTTCCCATGAAGAAACACCATCCCTCTCCTGCCAGTGAACTCTGGATGCCTGACTGAGTGTCCACTGGTCAGAATTCTCATAGGAGGCCACACTTCAGAGGGTAGGTGGAGCTTGCTATTGTGGGTGGAGCAAATCTAGCACTAAGCATCATGCTTCATTGCATGATAACAAGAAATCCTGATTAACAGCCTAATCCTATCCACTACCCCCCAGTCAATGCGGAGGCGCCAAAATTGTGACCATTGCATCCTATGGTGGGGAAGGGCAGTCTGGGAGGTCTGTTCCTCAGGGGCAAGCCTCCGTTGGGTGGATGATGGGTTTACTTGGACCTGTGACAGCTAAATAGCTGGCCCACGCCATGTGGAAAGCGCTGGCAATCCTGCCCCTCTCCCAGGCCGAATCCATCCATACTTCACCCCCAGTCACTGCTTCCCCTGCCCCGTTTTGCCCCCTCCTTGTCCCTGTTCTCCCCACCCCTCCCACCTCCCTTGACATCTTACCTCCTCCAATGAGCGGGAGAGCCAGTGATGACACGGGCAGGAGGGTGCATCAGGCCATCCCACCCATGCTGCAGGCAGCACCCGGAGTGGCATGCTGTCGCAGCGGTTTTTGCAACTGGCGCTGACTGCTTCATGGCAGCGTTGGCACAAGAAGAGGAATGAGGACACATAGTGAGTGTTGGATTGGGTCCTTAAAAATAAAGAGACATACTTCTCAAGCATTCTGTGTTGCCAAGGACATCCTTGATTGGAAAATAATCTTTTAGAGCATGGTTCCTTTTTTACTCTAGCTCAGTCCTTGGTCCTTATAATGCATTCTTGTTTTTTGAGATTTGTATAGAATGACTTCTAGAGACCATTGTGGCAACTTCCAGCCGATCAGTCAGATAAGTCTTTTTCTCCAGCATAGGGAGAAACAGAAGCCGATGTTGCCACAAAAAAAATGGGTCTGGACAAAATTATGGCTCCTTTCTTCTGAATGGATACTGCCAGTTACAACAGCTCTTCCCAGCCAAAGAATCTTTTCTTTCCTATTGCATTACAGGCTCCCAAGTTGACAAATCTATGAATACCCTTATGTATCAGAACACGGAACCATGGGAAAGACTCTAGGAGTTTCATGAACTTCTAATTCTTATAAGGGTTCAAATCATGAGCATAACCTAGACCTACAGTTCAGAAGCACTACATTTCATTGTTTGTAGACAGTTTGATATTCTTTATTATCCCTTCCTTAGTGAGCGATGATCCTCGCTGTAGAGTCCAGAGCAGACGTAAGCTGAGGATAGTGTTGTGGTCTGAAACTCCATGGTTGGATAAGAAAAGGATGGGTAGAGACTGCCTGGAGGATGTACCTTTTTGTCAGGTTTTATCGAATACCTGTCCCTCAAAATGATGGCAACCTGTTAAAAAAAGTGACATTTAAAATTAAGTGATCCAATTTTTTAAAAAGTCTGGGACACAAGCACTTAAAATACTCGTGTGAAATCAATGACACACAGTGAAAACCTTTCAGGTTGCAATCTAAACATACTGATGTGGGAGTAAGTCTCATTAAATTCAGTGGGCCTTACTTCTAAGTAGACATGCACAGGAATGAGCTGCCCAGTGCTGCAACCCTAGGTGCATGGGTCAATGCACAAAAAAACCACTTTCATTCCAGCGAGTGAAATTTACTGCAATTTCTTGAAACTTTCCTCAGTGTTAAGAGCAATAACATCTCAAGAACAACATGTTTGTTGCAGCAGTTATTTCTAAGGAGTTTGTGTTTATAATACTGCCATTGCTATTAAATGAAAACCTCTTAACCATATTAAATATTTGAAATTTACTTTTCTGTCCCCAAATATGGTAGCCAATGCAACTACCGGTAAATAAAACAGAAAGATACTCTAAAATATACCCAGGGTGAATTTATACAGTACAACAAAATGCCAGCAGATCATTTTCTTAAATAGCAATGCCATTAAGGATGCCATCCAGAACCAATAAAATCAATTGGAGATGTGCCATTGGCTTCAGCGTGGTGGACTTCTTATTCTTTCTCCCTGTCCAACCAATTTCTTCCAAATGATAAGCAAGGTTCACCTAACTGCTGCCAAATAAACCAATATAAATTTACTATTTATGAATCATTATTGAGTTTGAGGCAGGGGTGATGGGAATATGATCAATCTGAAATAAAGTGGAAATATCCATAAGCCAGAAATGATCCATAGAAATATTTAATTCAAATTAGGCTGTGAAAAGCTAGATTCTACAGAGATGGATAGTATACAAAAGAAATTATGTAAGGAGACACAACATATGAATGTAATGCATTTGTTTTGTTTTTTTAAACAAATAACTTCATAGAAGCCCAGAAACTCATCGCCAACCAGTGCTACTCTCAAGTTGCCACGGCATTTTGGAAAATTTACAACACAATTATTACAAAGTACTGCGATCACTACTGCTGACCTCTCAACCATACAGCACAAATATTGCCAAATTGAATCCCCATATTATTTCTTGGAGCCAGCTGACTTGTGGAAAGAGAGAGAAGGGAAGAATGGAGTTAAAATGTCCTAATTTAAATGTTTTACCCTCTTTCCACCGATTTTAAAGAGGCCCTATTTTTAAAAATGAAAAGAAATGTCAGGAGATAGGTTTCAGCCTTGAACTGCTTTCTTACATTGAACTATCATACTTTCCTTTTTCTTCGTCTTCTTTTAAAAAAAAATGTTGCTGGTACCAGTGTCACTGAGTATCCAAGGTTTGGTATTGTTTCACCCTCAGCTATCTCCTCCATCCTATGGGCTCATTCCCCCCCCTTCCCATTAGATGATTATTACCTTACTGTCCTATATGCACAATTTAAAGGGAATTACCTATTACTTCAATTATTTGTTTCTTATCAACTGATGTTACACTACAAGGATTTGCATTGAAAAGACACAAAGAAAGAACAAATCATGGCACACTGCCAAATAAAAGAGTAATGTTCTGGTGAATTTAGCCCAAATAATTTACAGCTATATAAAAGTGGAAAAGTGGAAGGTGAACCCTTTGACCAATAAATCTCTTCTGCATGTGAAGCCCTTATCTTGTCCCCTCCAATATATTCCACACTAGGAAGCCATCATCACTGGCTCTGGTTTGTTATTTGTAAACCTTGATCTTCTGCACTCGGTGTCCTAAATATGGATAATTAGCATCAGTTTATCACGCCTCTGCATATTTTCTCTTCTCTCCAAACATGCATGCTTCTATTGGCTGCCATTCTGTCACAGAAGATTATGGAGACAGATTGCAGAGAATGAATGTGCTAAACGAGATTAGGAAGGAATAGAAATAGCAACTTGGCCAATAAATTCCTCGTGAGAGCCTTATCATACAATTACACGTTGACTTGTTTCACACTCTCCCAGCCTCTTAATCCAACGCCCCCACCAAGAATAAAATTTCACTAATTTCTGAATTACTGCATATCCTCATGACTTGTCACTGAGAATGGTTGGAAGAAGCAACACGGTCGAAAATAGAACATCCAACTTCCAAAAGAGGAAGGGGGGAAACAGAAACTTTACTTGTAGGGGGGGGGGAATCTAAGGCATGAAATAGTTTCTAGGAATTGCTATATTACTAACACTTCAGCACCTCTAAGTTTCAGCACTCAAAATTTTACCAATTGTTTTGCTTTTTGTTTTTCCAAATAAAAGGTCATTGCTTGTACTTCCAAACTTTAATATATTCTTTCCTTTACCACTGTTACACTGCGTCCATAAATGCTTTTTAAAATAGACAGCTTAGATTTTTAACCATAAAATCAGACTTAAAAGTTAAGCACTTTTAAATCCCATCAATGTGTGGGAAATATTTAAGCGTGTGCTTAATGCTTCCATTTAACTTCATCATCATAGGGCTTGTGCATCCTTCTTCCCAATAGGCTTACTCAGAAGTAAGTCTGTTCCATGGGACTTACTCTCAAGTAAGGGTATATAGGATTTCAACCAAAGTAAACTTCTTCCCTCTACTCTCTTATGTTCAAGACAAAGTACATGTCATTATAATCAACAGGACATTCTTCCAAGTAAACATTTTTAGGACTAGAGTGCCAGTGGAATTGTGGATCAGAACTTCCTGAAAGCTTGGCCAGCAAATGCTGGGGTAAAGAAAGCTTTGTTGCATAATTAACAAAGTAACAAACGTCGCACAATTCCAGCTATTTCTCCTGCATCTCTAGTTTGCTGGGTTCTTACATCCTTGAAATGAATGCATCAGGAAACAGATGAAAAGATAACTCATCTACTGGGACAGCTTACAGGTGCAGCTAACCAGCCTTTGGGGGAAAGATACACGTGACTTTCTTAAAAGGGGAGGTAATTCTATGCTCTTGAGTGTTGCAAAAGTAGATTTTCTATAGAGTATTGAACACGGGAGAGAAGATAACAAATCAAGAAAGCTTTGAAGAGGAAATGGAGAAAATGGTCTCTCAATTGTAAGGCCAAAAGCTGTTCTCCCAAGCAGTCTGATGTATGAATTCACTTCATAGAAATCAGTGGAACTAGGTTCTTTCACGTAATTTAAATGGCAAAAGTTTACAAACTGCTCACATAAAGATCTAGAACGGTAATGAGTATTGTTTCTGAATGTAAAAGAAGCTGCTATTAAAAAAAGCAGAGCCTGCTTGTGGGATACTCAGTCAGCATCACAGACTTGCCACTTATGAAATAGGCCCACCAATTCATGAAGGCCCTCATTCGAAACTCTTGCCTCATTTTGTATTTATTACAGCACCTTCTATGCACACAGCTCAGTCAAAGCACTGGACTCAAACTGATCAGTCCCATTGACTTATAGGGAACAGAACAGGGTCCTAAACAGATTTGATGAGGATGTATAAGATCTATTGGCTGCAATTGGAAGAACTGTACTGCAGTGTTCCAGAGATTGGGCCTGATGTTTCTCCAACACCAGACCCCCACTTCTCATACCATGTCACAAACGTTTTTTGAAATTGAGGTAACTGGAGGGTCAGCTAGTCAAAGTAAGTTAAAAAACAACACACCACATCGTCATGGTGGGGCATGTCCAAACCCAGGGCATGCCATTGCTCAGCCATTGATAACAAAGGAAGTTCCAAGCATGGCAGTCGTCCTATGGACATTCACTTGTGAGTCTCCCTGGATTCCTTCCAGTGAATATGCAGAGGATGGGGCTGGAAATGTAGCTAGTATTATAGCCTAAAAGTATATCAATGTTCCTGGGCTGTGGATCTAGCCCCTCCAACATTTTTGAATGGTGGCTTTTCTTAGATTGTTTATTGTAAAGCTGCTTGTTTAAATGATGACTAAAATGTTTCCCCTCATTGGGAAGAAACCCATCTACAGATACCTGGATTTCCTCCCCCCCCCAAGGGAAGCTGCTTGCCATGGAATGCAGCACCATCCCAGCCAGAGCATCCAGTTGCACACTGGCAACACTTCAGGATCCTCTTCTAGAGCCTAATCATTAAGAAGAGAACAACATTATCTAGAGGTTTCTATTTTGCAAGAAATACCTCCTTGATAAGAGCTTTGATGCACTTTTCTAACAATATGTACAAGCAAGCAGCCCATTGGCTCTAAATGAGCTACTTACTTGGAAACCAGCCCCGCCTTGCCATTGAGTTTAATGATGCGTGAATTGCACCCAGTGTGTTATCTTCCTTTAAAGTGGTGCTGTGGTTGTTTTAATGCAATATTAATACAATACAGTTCTACAGCAGTTTAGCAGATTTTGGCTGTTTTTGTTATTTAAAGTCAATCGACTTACATAGGACTAGTTTGGAATAAATACATTATTGATTTCATCTCTGCATTGGAAATTCCCCCCCCCCCCCCATTTTTCCCCAAGTTGTTTATAGCCCTAGGGCAATCTTCCTCCTCCAACAACGATAAAACTGCAGAGGTTTCACCCAGTGAATTAGTTGAGACCAAAAGAGTAGCCTCTGATGCCAGATAGATAGATAGATAGATAGATAGATAGATAGATAGATAGATAGATAGATAGATAGATAGATAGATAGATAGATAGATAGATAGATAGATAGATT
This sequence comes from Plestiodon gilberti rubricaudatus, assembly GCA_026170595.1. Lineage (NCBI taxonomy): Eukaryota > Metazoa > Chordata > Lepidosauria > Squamata > Scincidae > Plestiodon > Plestiodon gilberti. Next base: position 139,930,481 of record JANXHW010000003.1, read on the forward strand.
CTATCCACCCATCAAATCAGCCTCCTGAGTTTTGTCATTAATCTGGGAACAAACTGCTAACCTCGGTGACTGGTATTTTCGCTTTTCTTTTCTCACTTTTCTTAGTGTGGGGAAAGCAGTAAAGCTTGTGTGGACTGATTGTGAGGGGCTCTGCTGGAATTTGGCAGCGCAAAGGCTTGGAGAGCAGCCCCATGCTGACTCCTATTCAGCGGGCCAGTTCTCCGCGAGCTTTGGAAGTTTCACTCAGCCGTGCACTCAATGGCTTCACAAAGCTGATTACAAGCTTCAGCGCATTCCTGAAGGAGCCAAAAGCGACGCAGGTGCAAACGAGCCGAGGGAGCCCCTTATCCCGCGCACAGAATGGGACAAGCTGGGAAAGGCTTGGACCACACAAATCCAAGACTCACCAGGCAGCGGCCAGCCTGCCTTGGGAACGGTGGGTCATTAGCCGCTCCATTCAGCGGGAACCCAGAAAGTGCAGCAGCCGCACGTACCAGCACTGGGACAGCACCCAGCATGCATAGACTGCAAGCCCCGCCCCCTCACTCGATCTAGGGGACGCGAGGGGGCGGGCAGCTCTACCGCACCTGAACCCCCCACACACACACACACATACACACACTTTGCCGTCTTCGTCACCTGCTGTGGCGCTGCCTAGCAAGGGCTCCATGCATCAGCCCCCCCCACCTCACGCTTAGCTTTTTAGTCCTAGTCCGACCCTCGCCCAGCTCCTTCGCGACGTGCGGTTTCCCCCGCTCTCCACCAGAACATATTCAAACCCCGTTCTCCGTTCCCTTTCCTTATCTAAAACTATTTTCCTGGAGTGGGTCTTCCTGCGCGAGATGTAATAATTTCTCTCTTTCTTTTGCGTTGAACTTCCTTGACAGCAATTAAAAAACCAAAAAAGGGGGGAGGGGCCTTACAAGAAACAGAAGCGTTTAGTGTGTGTGTGTGTGTGTGTGTGCGCGCGCGCGCGTGTATGTGTGCACGCGCCTGTATTCTACCGCCCCTCCCCACCTCCCACTCCCTTGAAGTCACACGAGACGTCCAATAATTTCCACCTAACCTCAGTGGGGGGAATAAATGCCGGGGAATTGTTTGCTGACACAATGAGAGCCGCTCCCCCACAGGGCTTGCCCTTTCCCCCCTTCCATGGGGGAGTGTGGGGGTGGACAGGAGCTCCTGCAGTCATTGGCGGGGGGAGGAGGTTCCTCGGAGTCTCCTTGCTGAGCAAGATGAGAAAGTCAGGAGGGGGGGACAGTGGGAGTCCTTTCCCTCCCCCCCAGCACCCGCTTTCACTCTCGAGCTCTCGCCTTCTTCCCCTCTTCAGCCCTTTCCTCCTCTCTGCCAGGAACAGGAGCGTATAATTAATTACGGCCTCCCCTCCTGTTGCTGGGGGGAGGGGGCGAGAGCGGATCGGCCTTCCCCGCTGCAATTGTGCAGGCAGCTCGCACGCGGGAACCGCAACAGCGTCTTTCCGGGTCCCCACACACAGTCCCACCCGTGCGCCGGGAAGGGGGCTGCTCCCCGCTGCGCGCGCACACCACACACGCACGTAGCATTTCGCGCTCCGGTGCGAGCCTCTCGCACTATCGGCCTTTTCTTTCCCTGGGGTTCCCAGCTGGCAACCAGCAGCCACCTTTCACTGCGTCTCCCTTCCGAACCCGCGGCTGTGCAGTGGCCCGGTGGCGCCCGACCCGAAGTGCGGGGGGGGGGGCTTCACCTGGGCCGCCGGCTTCCTTCCCCAGCAGCGCCGAGCCGGCCACAGCCCAGTCCTCTTTTCGCTCGCTTTCCTTGGAAAGCCAACGAGAAGGGGAGGGGCGGCTTACCGTCTCCTCCAGCGCCACCGTTAAGAATCGCGGCGGCGGAGCGGGAAGAGACGGCCACAGCTGCCGCGATCCTGTCCCTGTTATCGCCCGCTTCTCCCCCCCCCCACCCCCCTCAGCGCTCGTCCAAAACTGGCCGAGGCGGGGAATATCTTTCCCACGATCCACACACCCCATCCACGCTGGCCAGTTTTGAAGTTTCTCCGGGGAGAGACTAGAGGAGGCAAGGAAGTGATAGGGGCGCAGTTCTGCTTGCGTTAAAGAAGCGCGGAGCGGCGGAGACTCGGCGGAAGTGGGCGTCGAAACTTTGGCCGGGCCAGGCTGGCTGCACAGATTAAAGCGATCTCTCCTGCTTCCCTGAAGTCTTTCCTCCAAGCTCTTCTTCCCCTCCTCCCTCGAAACTTTCCAACTTTCCCATTATCTTCTCACAAACCCCCGCCCAGTCACCAACGTGTGTGTGTGTGTGTGTGTGTGTGTGTGTGTGTGTGTGTGTAGCGAGCTCGTAGACGCACACACGCACAGCCCGCGGTTGCCTTGGCAGAAAAGGTGCAGCTTTCTGATGTTCTTTTGTCTGATAACTAATTCAAGTTAATGCGATCTTTATGTAAAGCTAACAGCGGATAATTGTCTATTTTCTCGCCAACAATCTCCATCACAATCACTTATCTGGAAACCTGCGGTTGTATTAATCGTTATATATTCCCCGAGATAAGCGCCTCTCGAATGATCAGTCAACACTGGAGGGAAAATTAAACAAACTCTAGAGCCACTTTGGGGGCCCTTCGTATATCTCTGTAACCCCAGGGCATTGAGAAAACACCGAGCCCTGAGGGAGAGGAGGGAAGGGGGGCCGGGGCGCTTAACGACTCCGGCACAGTTATGGCAGAGAAGGCGCACAAAGGTGGGCCTTCCTTCAGGGCCTTTGCAGCCCGAGCGGAGCGTCGGCGATTTTACTCTACAGTCAGGCCCATTGTCTTCAGTGGGACTTACTGCAAAGAAAGCGTGCAGAGGATTGAACGACCTTGAGATCGCCCGGCCGTTTTCTCACTCCGCAGAACACCTTACGGGCCCAGATGCTCTCTGTCTCCTGCACTTCTTCCTGGATATCAAATCATCATGTGCATATCACTCATCCCCCCCCCCCCCAGCGGCAATGTCGGCGCACTCAGGCAGCCTGCTGCTGCTGCTCTCTTGCTTTTGAGGAGCTGGAGCTGTGCAGAGAACTACCATCCATCCCACCCGCCAGTTTCATTTCATGGCCCTCGGAAGGACGACGAGCCACCCCATTCTCGCCACGTGTACTTGTCCAAGTGGTTCCAATGACACTTTCTTCTGAAGACGTGTTTATGATGATGAGTGAGAGTCAACAGGCTTTAAAACCCGAGTACTGTACAGTATTTCGACTTCACTGCTCGCCTCGGTGTCTCCGGGAGGCAAATCCAGACCACTTTCCTTGCTCATCATGTCATGTGGGGCTCGAATTGCCTTCCCTGTGAAAGTGTCCAATAGTTTCTTACAAGCACTTACAATCCTGCATGCAAAAAGTAAAACCGAATGGGGTTTACTTGGAAGTAAGGCCCAATGTGTTCACTGTTTACTCGCAGCTAAGTGCAGAGATAGGACTGTAGTTTTCATGCCTCGGTCGGTTTAGACTAGCATGTTTCTCACAACTTCAGTTTCATGGCTTGTTGAATCCAGCTGTTCCACTCTGTAAACGGCTTTCTGCCATCAGCCACCACCGATCTCTCTCTCTCTCTCTCTCTCTCTCTCTCTCTCTCTCTCCTCTCACACACACACACACACACACACACACACACACACACACACACCAATCATTTACTTGGAAGAAGTACGCCCACTGATTTTCCCGGGACTTGCTTCAAGTTCAGTCATATCTCTTCACGTGAAACCTGTGGGACTTCCAGTGCCGCCTAGACAGGTTTAGGAGGACTGGCGCGTGTAGACGTATTTAAGGTTATTATCCTGAGAGAGTTCATTTATCTGGAAGTCAATCTTGTTGGAAATAATGGTATTTCTGAGTGCATTTGCATAGCAATGGATTGTAAGGGAGCTCCAATTGTGCACACTTACTTGGGAGCACGTTCCATTGAAATCAGTGGAACGTACTTCTGGGTAAACACAGGATCGTGCTGCATGATTTCAACTATTTCGTCTCATCGAAATCTATGAGATGAAAGCGGCTGGAATTCCGTTTCACTTGGTTGTGGACGGGCATCACCGGGAGCTCCTGTGTTTTCTCCCCTTCCCTTCATTATACTGCTTATAATTGGCAATATTTACACAGAAGCGAGACGCGAATCCCAGAGAGAGAGAGAGAGAGAGAGAGAGAGAGAGAGAGAGAGAGAGAGAGAGAGAGAGAGAGAGAGAGAGAGAGAGAGAGAGAGAGAGAGAGAGAGAGAGAGAGAGGCCGTGGGGATCTTCCACATTGCTCAGATAAGTTCTTTTAGGTGTAAAGAAATTATGGCAAATTGTACTGAAGATCCCTCGAGGGAAAACATCCCGGTATTGCAAAGATTTTGTCTTTCTATAAAGAAGTCAAAACAAGAGTGTCAAATGAAAACCCATGGGGGGGGGGGGGCGTGTGCCAATGCATCTGTGTGTGTGTGCGTGCGCGCGCGCGTGTGTGTGATGAGCACGCGCCTTGTGTCTGGCTTGGGAAGGTAACGGGGAAAAATCCATGGGGGGGAGCCCAAATGGAGTTTGTTTGCTCCCCCTCCTCCATGCCCGCCCCCAGCAGCAGCTCAGCCTGCCAGTCAAATGGAGCATACAAACCTTGTATTCGTCTGGAAATGAATGGCAGGTGATTTTTTAAAAAAAGAATTATTAGGAATAGTTTAAGGTCGACGAAGGAGGTGTACATATGCAAAGCGCCTTATAATGATAGATGCATGCAGATGTTGTAAATCTTGGCTCTTCCCCATGCCATCCCACCTAACACAAATCCTGTGCACTTTTTTCAAGTGATTTGAATTGAATCTACATCTACTTTCCAGGAAGCAAGTTTAGACCCTCCCTCAGCTAAAACTATGAGAAGTGTTGCTTCTAAATAAGGCACGCTTAAGTAAGGCATACTTACTTAGGAGTAAGAAGGTGAAAGGAATTCCGTGGCACTTACTGAACATGCACCGGATCGAGCCACAGGCACCGAGGGTGTGGGTCCTAAACTTTCTGCCAAGGAAATAGGTGTAGGATGTTGCCCGTCCTTGGATGTTAATCGACAGGTTTACATCACTGAAGTGTGGCCCCAGGGATTTCCAGAGTATTTGTTTGTTTCAGAGTCAGTCTATAGGGCCGCTTTCAAGGCAAGGAAAGGACTGGGGTTCTGGGCGCCCTGGGCCCTGCTTGAATTTTAGCTCAACTTGTTAAAACTTGGAAGCCTGAAGGAAGACATGAGCTCTCAGCCTCAGCTCCCGCCGCCGCCGCTACGATACGGGGTCAAAAATACTGTCCTGTCCTCCCTACCAAGGCTGTTCTTAAGGATTCCTGAGATACTGTATGTGAAATGCTTGGAACAGTCACACAGTGTGCGATCTTAATAATTATACATTTGTTAAATGCATTTAGGGTTGAGGGAGAGACTCGTTGATTTCAGCTAGAGCTGGGGACTTCGTGATTTGAGTTCAATTCCACCACGAAAACAGGACGTCAATATAACCTGTTTCTCCTTTTTTCTTTTGTTTGTCTTTAAGCCCTCACTGATTATCACCTCGGGCCGGGGCCGCTGCTGACCGTTTTGGTTCTCCTCCTCCTGGCTCAGAAGAGCGTCGTTCCCAAGGGCTACTGGCTTCGGCTTGCGGCATGGGCGAATCATCCCACTTCATCTCTCACCTGAATCTTGTCATCTCTGCCATCGCGGAGTGATCTGGGAACAATGCCGGGTCCCTTGGACAGCCCAAGCTGGTCAATCAGGCAGAACAGACTATGCAAATGGAATGGAAAGGCGAAGCGGGGGAGAACACTGGCGCCCATTGTCTTGCGCATTTCAAAGCCAAGCCCAGCTGCAGCGGCGTTGCTGCCTCGGACCGGCGGTTGCTACACGAATGTCAGCATTGTAAAACATCACGTCGCGGGGAAAGAAATAGAAATACATGCGGGCGGGCGGCTATGAGCGCGCGCGCGCGCGCACACACACACACACACAGAGCGCGGACTGGCTGAATACAGAGCAGCCTCCTCCTGCGTTCAAAAAAGGAAAAATACTTTACTGCTCCCCACACTCAAAAAGAATCTTTGGCGTTGGACTCAAAAGTGACCAGAGGCGAGATCTGTCTTTTCCCAACGGATCACGTTGGTGCAAAATGATCAGGGTGACTTTGTCAGGACTGGACAGTCTCCAGAAGGTCAGCTCAGTTAGTCTGTTACAGCAAAACCAACAGCAACTCTTGTCTTGTGACACCTTCAACTTCAAGGCTACCACACTTACTGTAGCACAAGTTTTTGTGGACTGCAGCCTATTTCATTTGTTGCCTGAAAGATTGCCCAGAATATGTTCCAGAATACTTGAAGTCTACTGCCAGATCCATTAAAGCCAGGGCTCTGGTGTACTTGACCAGTGCATCAAATAGGACCCAAGGCATCTCCAGTTAGAGACCTTGTGATCCCTCTTCCTCCCCCCCCCCATCTATATGAAAATGAAAACAGACTCTGTGGCACCCTAAAGACTACCAGGCTTAGCTTAGTGTGGCATAAACTGTTGTGACCCTGTGCAGTGTATCAGAGAGAGAGAGAGAGAAAGAGAGAGAGAGAGAGACAAAGAGGAAGAGGTTATTACAAAGGAGACCAAAAGGTCCAGCAATGCAAGAACTATATTACTAGCAATTACTGAGCACAATCAAATGAAAGGTGTGTGTATGTGTGTGTGTGTGTGGGGGGGGGGGTAATTAAGCCTCAACATTGGAGAATGAGGAAACTCTTCTTATTTTTGAAGTTAAACGGTGTCATTTAGAAAACACTTGCAGTGCTGCTTATGTTTTCTCTTCCTTTTTCTTTAGGTGGCTCTCATGTATTTCTCTTCTTTCCCACAGTGGATCTCAGGCCCCTAAACTTGAGGTCGGCCTCTCTGAGGGCAGAAATGGCTCTTCCTGTCCAGGACACACATTTGATTACCAGGTGCTGGAGACAAACTAGTGCCATGACAGCCTATTTGTGAGCTTTCCAGAGGCATCTGGCTGAAAACCATTGGAGACAGGATGTCGGACTAGATGGTTGGATCTAATAAGGCCGTTCTTATATTCCAGGCAGGTCTGAATGCTGGCAATTCTCACAAACAAGCCACTGGTTGACATTCACTGGACACAGCATCCAAGTTCTTATATTTCTAGACATTTGCTATTTCTTCTCAATAGGAAAGCATCAGTTAAGAACTGGTGTTGTATCTTCTGGCAAGTAGCATTATCAAGAAAGTTTCCTTCTTGCAGTTTCCTCAAATTAACCCTTTTTCCCTACTATGGAGGGAGACACTTTCCTTAATACTGCAAATTACAAACTGAGACTAATGCTAATTATGTTGGATTAAGGAAATCCTATTAAAATTAATTAATCTAGTAAAATTAAATTTCCTGATGTTCAGTACTAGGCATCTGCACCTTTAAAGTGGAAAGAAATAAAATCTGTAAACAAAATTAACAGGCACAATTAAATGTAAATGAGCTATGTTTGAAACTCAGACAGGCAGTGTTTCAATGTTAACATGAGAGCTCCTACCACAACACCAACCTGCCAGAAAGTCCAGACCTGGGACCCCTAACCCCATATTAGTGTAGCATGGTTATGTTTACTCAGTGGTGAAGAAACAGCACTTTGCAAAATAACTAATCTAGTAGATAGTGGATATAGTGTACCTACTGTAAATTTCAGCAAAACATTTGACAAAGTCTCCAATTATATCATGGTTAAAATTGTAACATGTGGGCTAGGTAATAGGCAGTGGGTTCAAAATTGAACAACCATTCTCAACAAGTCCTAATAAATGCCTCCACATCAACCTGGAGGAAGGTGTCAAGTGGAGTTCCACAGGGCCTGTCTTGGGCCATGTGCTGTTCAACATTTTTATAATGATCTCGATGAGGGGGTAGAGGGGTTATTTATCAAATCTGCAGATGACACAAAGATAGGGGGATAGCTAAAACCCTGAATGGCAGGAGCAGACTCAGGCTCAGCCACCAGATCCATACCAACAAGATATAGTTCAACAGGCACAAATGCAAAATCCTGCATGTAGGTCCCAAAAACATAGAGGTACAGGATGGGGGGGGGGAGAGATCTGGCGTGACAGCAGCACATGAAAAAAAGGATTGGGTTATCCTAGTGGACCACAAGTTGGACATGAGCCAGCCATATGATTAGGGTGGGGGGGGAGGAAGCTAATGCAATACTGGACTGCATTAATAGAGGCATAGAGGCCAGCTAATGAGAAGTACTGAAGTTTCACTTTAGTCTGTACTAGTCAGATCTTGCTTGGAATACCACATATAGTTCTGGGCACCAGAATTCAAAAAGGACATTGACAAGCTGGAACAGGTTAAGAGGAGGGCCATGAAGATGGTGAAGGGTCTGGAACTTAAGTCTAATGATGAACAATTAAAAGATTTGACTATGTTTAACCTGGAAAAGATAAGACTAAGGGGACATGTGATAAATACAATGTCGTCCCCCTCCCCTTTCTTTGAACATGTCTTGCCTCACGGAAGACTTTGGGATGCTATAGCCCACACAAGAGCCTGCCTGGCATCCTGGATGCAGGAACCATTACCTGAGATACTTCTCTGAGTTTCTTTATCTGAAAAGCCATTTCCAAACAGCTACATGTGGCTAGATGTAAATTGTTGTTTCTTTGTGTCTGGGCTTTCCTAGAGATAATAGCTTCCAGCTTACCCTACTACTGAGATTGACATATGTCGACTGATTGGGCAGCCAAGTCCACCTGTCTAGGTGAAGGGGCGGGATGGAATGGCCAAGGGGTTTCCCCTCATCCAATCAGATGACCCTATGATGACATCATCAAACCTGCATGTGTATTGCCAGGTCTCCCATTGGAATCGATTGCTGATTCATGGAAGGCATGCCTACTTACACCCCAGTAAGTGTAGAAGTCCAGCATTCTTGGGACAATGTAAGTAGCTAGCAATAGGGGCTGTATTTTTAGCTAGATGTATTTAGGGAATTAATTTTGTTTTGCTTGCTCTTTCTACTCCAAGCACCATTGGGGTTTCCTGTGCTTTTCCCTTAAGTAGCTACCTGGTTCCCCCTGCTCAGTGTTACTACTGTAGTTACTGCATCCAATTTTATCAAGCTATCTCAAGTCCAGGCATTTTTCAACTGCTTTGTTGTTGTACTTCTCTCCACCTTGTTCCCCATTTTGTTAATTCTTTTTTTTCTTTTGAGTTTTTAATAAACTGGCTCTATTTTGACTTCTTGTCTGCCTAGTTCATATTCACTGGTAATTCAGTGGGTTGTCACATCTGACAACACATCTGACGTTTGCAGGCACTACTGCAATTTGGTTGGCAACAAGAATCACTGGGTTCTATGCTTTCCTGGAAGGGGAGGGTTTTCCCAGCCCCCCTCCCCCACACCTGGTTTCTTCAGCCTGGGGTGGTGGCAGCAGATATGTACTAATTTTCCCCACAGCTGTTGACCCAACGAAGTAGAGAGCATGATTGCTAAATTCCTAGTGCTAATTCAGGTCGCTACTTCCCTTGGTCAGCCTCCTGCTTCCCTAACAGAAGATATGCTAGCCATCTTCAAATATCTGAAAGGCTGACATATGGAAGAAGGAGAGAGTTTATTCTCTGTATCTCCTAAGAGCAGGACTAGAAACAATGAGTCAAAAGTACTGGCAAGTACCGGTAAATTTATAGCCCAATCCTATGGATGGGCTGTGCTGACAGAATGCTGCCCGGCTAGACTTGAGGAAGAATTTCCTAACTGTAAGAGCTGTCCTGCATTGGACAGTCCGCTTTGTGCAGTAGTGAGATCTCCCTTGTCGGAGGCTTTCAAGCAAATGCTGAATGGCCACCAGTCAAGGATGCTGTAGCGTTTTCCTGCACTGATCAGGGGGCTGGGCTAGATGACCTCCAAAGATCCCTTCCAACTCAAATATTCTGTGATTCGATCTCCTTCACTCACATCACCGTTTCTAGCCTGAGGTGACTGGACAAAGCAGTCAAGGGCTTATAACCCTTTCATTCTTCCAGTGAAATCATGACTCATGGATTGGAAAACCCTGAACTTTATAGGATTATTGTCAGTAAGTTATGCAAAACGGTTTGCCCACATTCACCCCTTATTGCGGTGTCCTACATGTTCTTTCTCACAGTTTGAGATGTAATGAATAAAAAGTGTAAAATATCAGGTTTCCTGCTGCATTTTTACTCCTATGCCACCTGTTTTTCTATTGATGTTCAAATTGTCTGTCATGCAAACACTTAGCTAAAGGCTGTGTTGAGTTAACTGCAATGACTCTTCTAGAGAATATGCCCTACTTTTTCTTGTTCCTGCCTACTTCTGATTTTTTTTAAGCAGTTGTTTACTTGAACAGAGAAACACATTGCCTCCATAGAGGTTCTCTGAACCTTTCAAATAACTCCAAACGATTATAAATGTCTGTGTTTTTCAGAGGCAGCTGGATAGAAAAGTAGAATATCCGTGGATTTAATTACCATGGAATAAATCTGGGTTGCAATTCTGCTGCACCAAGGTGCAATGGTTATGACGACCCATTCATTCCAATGAGCAGGACCAGCCCAAAACCTCCTGGTGCCTGAGATGGTGTGCCAAATGTTGTCCCCAGCCTTACCTGGGATTGTGTTAGATTTCTGCCACTCCCTGGATTAGAAAAGCAACAGATGGACTGAGCAGAAGAGGAAGTATATAGAGAAGAGGAAACACCCTAGCCCACCAGTCTCCTCTCCACCACACTTCCAGTAGTGGAGATAAGTGGGCAGACAAAGACATGTGGGCAGAATGTGTGTTCCACTTGCAGAAGTGCCACAATCCAGCGGAAGTGCCTGAATTCTGATACACATCGCGCAATGTCGTTACACTTGCCAACACCAACAGCAAGTGCAATGAGGCCACCAGCGCAGTTGCTGATGGTCGTACATGCTCAACAGCAGCGAAGACACTGTCCGCTGCTGCTAGTAAGGCAACAGTGGGGGCTGGTAGTGGGAGGGGCAGAGAGAAAGTGGGAGGAATGGGAGCATTTCTGGAGGGGAGGGGGAGGAACCAGGGGCAGGGACTAGGCAGGAAGGGGTTAGGTCCAACGACAATGACACATGCCAGATCTATCTCTCTCTCTCTCTCTCTCTCTCTCTCTCTCTCTCTCTCTCTCTCTCTCTCTCTCTCTCTCTCACCATGAGCATCAGTATCCCACATGTAAAATGAGAGCATTAAAGGCTGACCTCCCAAGAGCCAAGGCTTATGTGAGTTTATGTGATATGAAGATTGCAGTGCACAGGGCATGCAAAAAAATACTACAGTACTAATTCATAATGACTGTTACTTTGCAGGTATAGCTGTATATATGATGACAATCAGTATTACTTTAGCAGCCCAATCCTATTGGAAAAGCAGCTGCAAAGCGTGCTCCAACAGCGTGCCAGATAGGGTGCTGCCGGAACGCCGGCCCGGCGGGAAGGCCAGAGCCTTCCTGCAGGCGGCAGACTGCTGGCCACTCGTTGGAACTGGTAAGCCAGTGGGGAAGGCGGGAGGGGTGGGGGAGGGTGGAATGGGGAGGGACAAAACTGGGCGTGGAGGGGGAGGGGAGAAAGGGGCAGGGAGGCTGTGGGAGGGGTTAGATCTGGCAGTGATGACACACATTGTATCCTATCCCCTCTGGCAGCAGACTCTCTGCCCCCTTTCTCTCCTTGGATTTGTACCAGCGAAATTGCTGGTGCAAATCTAAGGAGATCCATTGTGGAGCAGGAGGTTTATGGAGCGGTAAGTAAGGCTGGATTTAAATCTCCTTCCCCCTCCAAAGCTTCCTGCTCAGTGTCCCCCCCCCCTGCTCGATACAGTGTGCACCTTTTTGGCATGGCGTGGGGGGGGAGAGGGAAGGATAGGATTGGGCTGTAAGAGAGATTATTTTCTCGAATATCCAATAGATGCCTCACCTCTGATCAGAATGCACACTTTCCCCTCTGCGTTCCTTCACACACTTTCATGGAAACAACACTAACTTGACTCCTGCAGAATGGAACTTCATTTTCATTTTCACAGCTTACAATCTCCTCTATCCCTGGCTATAGCATATTTTCAGTCACACAGTTATCTCTGCTCATTCACTGTCTGTACTAATCATGTTTATTAATAAACATACATTATTAATAAAATTATTAGGGTGTAGGCCCGGGGGTATGTGCAAAATGGTTGGGCAGCCTCCACCTGAAAAAGGGCTAGCTACACCGCTGTTTGACGCTGCCATCTGGCATATATACACAGGTGAGGGAAGGGAATCATAGAGTCAGTGAATGGAGCAGGCAGTTGCTGCATTTTTCCCCCTTCCAGTGGATCTGTTTGAGTTTAGAACTATGCAAACACAGTAATACTCTTTGCAATAGGTTCAGGAAAAGCTGGAAGCTAATGCTAGCCAGCGTATTTCAAAGATAGTTTTATAACAGAAATATATAATCAAAGTGTCTTTCTTTCATGAGAATGCAAACAGTGTAAGATTACCAGAAATGCCTTAAGAGGAAAAGGAAAAAAAAATACTACACATTGTATTACTTGATTCATTTTCTTTCAATTTTTACCTTAATTCTGTCTAATTACTGTATTGTGATCTAAGTCAGTAATCTTAAATTAACTATCAACTAAACTTTTGAAGTACCCCTACAAATGCTAGATAATGATGAAATTTAAATTACTACAAGTTATTGTGTAATGTCTACACAGTGGAAAAGCAAGCCTTCAGATATTTTCAATTCACTAGCTCACATCTCATTAAGGGTTTCTTTCTCCATTTAAATATTAGAGGAACAGAGTTCCAAAGTATCAAAGAAATGCAGAAATATATGGAGTTGCCACCTGCACCTGTCTGCCTAGGAGGAGAATCCAAACGATTATAGAAGGCAGAGCATGCTCACCAGGTATGCGATCTCAATAGGTGTTCTTCAACATGAAGCTGAGGGAGCCCAATCCTATCCTTGAATTATGATGACAGAGGGATGCTTGTGCCGCTGTTGTAAAAGGCCCTGTGATTGGCGTGTGGAGTGCACCACTGCTAGGTCAGTCTAAACCGCTGCTGGAAAGGGGCAGCAGCATCAGAGCTGTGCTGATGTGGGCCACGGCAGATCACACCGTGGCAGATAGGTTGGCAGGGGGTGTTTCATGGGCTGCGAGGGGGAGGGCAGGGGGTGTTTCTGGGCAGATTTGGGGGGCAGACTGCAGAAGGTGGGTTTCGATGGCAAATGCACATGCTGGATCCTACCCCCCATTTTTTCAGCCCACTCCACCCCTTTCTCTCCTTGGACTTACGCCAGCTATATAACTGGCATAGTTCCGAGGAGACCCAAGCCATCAGGGGGCCTACACAGATGTAAGGGAAAAAATATTTCTCTGTACCTCAAGCAGGCCTCCTTATTGCCCCCCCCCCATTGGATACAGCACACTCTCCATCAGCGCAACTGCATTGGCACCAGTGATGGGGGTGGGATAGGATTGGGCTGTTAAACAACGAGCTGATCCCGGCCACTCCAATTTAATGGAGACATTTATTTTTCTTGCCAGAAGTGAAAGTTTTGACAGTGAGAATAAAATGCATAGCTTGGTCATAAAACTCCCATGTTCCAGTGAATACATTGTTAGGATGAGATAACTCAGCCTGGGACTACATGTGACAGAGCAGATCCATGTGTTGAAACGTGCTCATTTTGCTCTCCAAATCAGACTGCGCTTGAATACGCGGTTGCTGTGGTGGGAAGGGAGAGGAATCTGCCTCCTTATGTCACTGGGTGGCCTGAACTACAGGATGGGCTGCAATATGTCTCTGATTGTGGCGTCCACAGGTTCACTGAGATCCCTGGCAGTGTACGAGCCTCCCTTGGTACCCCTGTTGTACTTAGAATTGGTGCCATGTCAGTGTCATGTCACAGTCCATTAAGTTCTTTTGGTGTTGTGGATGAGATTCAATGTAGACACGACTGCTCAGCATGTCTGCATATTTAAACCCAGATCTTCCCATATCATGTTAAAAAAAAGCATGAATAATAGGAATCTGCATTTAAGGGCAAAGAGGACCCTCAGAGAACTGGCCACTAGGCTGGTGTCAGTGGGCAGTGCTGGCTGCCTCTTACTCTCCCCATATGGAACCTATATTGTTGCAGAGTTTCATCTTATTCCCAATGATATATAAGGCTGTTGTGGTTGACTGTCGGACAGGTCAGAATGAGTGAGGTGCCAGCAGTATGTTTCTTTTAATCAGGCCGATTACAATCCTTGTGCCAATATCTGGTGTTGCCAACACTGCTCATTCACACTCACACATGTCTATTCCTACACATGTCATATGCATACACACAATACAATCAAATTGACTCAAACTGGGGGAATTAGCAATATTTCTAGCAGTGGTTCCCAACCTGTAGGAGACCGCGGACCACTGAGGCAAAAATTGGAAAAATCCTGGGGTGGATACTGCTGCTCAAAGTGGGGATCGGCACATTAAAATTACCAAAGGCCGATGTTTTTGTGTGTATGTGTGTGAGACCTCATGGACCACTTTTTAGGTTCTCACAGACCACCGCTTGGGATCCACTGTTAATCTAGAGCAAGAGGTCAAATTTAGCAGCGTCACAAGACAGGGTGTGTGCTGTACCCAGGTGTTGATGATGGGAGAGGCTTCTTGGCATAGGAATCTGAAAAGATTATCCAGATGGCCTGGCCCCTGGGCAGCTGGAACTTTATTTATTTATTTATTATCAGTGCCAGCACTGTGTTTCCAATCTGCAGCACACACTGTGTTTTGCAGTGCAGGGGCATTCAGGGAGGCCTCTTCAAGGTGAGGAAACATTTGTTCCCTTACCTTGGGGCTGCGTTGCGGCTGCATCCGTGCTGGAAAGTTGGTTAGGATTGAACTGATAAACAGTTAAGCGGCTTGAGTAATTCCCTCTCACTCCTCGCCCATCACTTGTGTGTGAGTGTGTGTGTTCTTGTTTTTTTTTAAAGTTCATAATAAGTATATCCACTTTTGCATACCTAGGAAATCTCCTCAAGTAAACTACTGCTTTATTTTTGGGAGGTTTTGTTTTACATCGAGACAGGCATTCACTCACCTGAGTTTGCTTATGAGAGGAATGATATATAAATAGTAATAACGAACATTAGTGCCCTACTTCACAGAGTTGTTGTGAAGGTATAGAAGATACTGACTGCAGGACTTTATTATTATTATTATTATTATTATTATTATTATTACAGTGGCGTCGCCAGGCGCCCCCAGTACTGGTGCGGGCCCCCCCGACGCCCCCCAATAAAACTGTCAAAATTTTAGGTTTCGGTTTCAAAACCTATTTTTGACAGTTTTTTAAGGTTTTTTTTTTCCAGCAATTTTAAGTGTAAAAAACGGGATTTTTAACGTGTATGTATGCTTTGCGGGCACTTAACTTGAATATGGGGCGTTCCAGCGACGTTTCAGCATGATCTTCTTCCTGCGCCCGGGCAGAGCTTCTCTCTGCTCCCGGGCGCTGACTCTGTACCGCCCCCAGCAGCGCTTTCCGGAGTTTGCGCATGCCCAGAACGTCCCTAGAAACTCTGTGGGTCTGCGCATGCGCAAACTCCGGAAAGCGCTGCTGGGGGCGGTACAGAGTCAGCGCCCGGGAGCAGAGAGAAGCTCTGCCCGGGCGCAGGAAGAAGATCATGCTGAAACGTCGCTGGAATGCCCCATATTTAAGTTAAGTGCCCGCAAAGCATACATACACGTTAAAAATCCCGTTTTTTACACTTAAAATTGCCGAAAAAAGAAAAAAACGGGCAAAAAATCGAAATGTAAGGAGGCCCGCGCCCCCCCCAGAGCCTCAGCGCCCCTACGCCCTGGGGCCCACTGCACCACCGCCCCATATCAGGCGACGCTTCTGTATTATTATTATTAACAACAACAACAACAACAACAGTATTTATATACCACTTTTCAACAAAAAGTTCACAAAGTGGTTTACAGACAAAATCAAATGATTAAATGGCTCCCTGTCCCAAAAGGGCTCATCTGAAAGCACTATAGCTGTGATAAAATGAAATACATCTGTGAAACAGAGAAGATCAGATGTTCCATGGTCTTGGGTTTGATTGCACCATCTCCTTATGTTTCTGATTATGTGCACTGCTTTTGTGGTACAAAGAATTTTATTTTGACTTCTGCATGTAATTACTTATTTCTGGCTAAAAAGCATTGCAATTTTCATTGAAATAACAAGGAATAAAAGGAGAACCCATTGTAAACTTATAATGCATGACACCACTCTTTAGAAGAGGTAAAACAATTTAAATAATGGACTGTTTAATAAATGCCAAAAAAAGCAATCCCACACTTTCCTTGATCAAGACTACGATGTAGTGTTTAAAACAATGACGGAGGGAGGCATTTGGATGCAGTAATACAAGTTGCCTGCAACCTCTGATAAGCACGTCATTAAGAATTCAGCAAGAATTATCAAAGAGAGGCACAATTAAAACCTCAAGTTTCCTTCATCTATGTTTGATTATGTATATGAGGAAGTGTTTATTTTTCATTATGACTCATATTGGCTGTAATTAAACTTAATTTTAACAGTAGAATGAAAAGGATATGCAATAGGAACTTTGCTGATGACTGTCAGAAGAGAAGCATAACAACGTTGCCAAATCAACTTGTGATGTAAGTTGTAACCCACATCGTTGACCACATCGTTCTGCCTTCCAGAGCAATGCTCTTCATTCTGCCCTCATCCTCCTTCCTGACAGCGGTCACAAAATGGGGGGAATGGACTCTCTAGGGCAGCACATATGGGTATGGACCTTCCCTGCAGTCTTTAACTATTTGTTTTGGAGGTGACATTGATTTCACTGGGACTTACTTCCAAGAAAATGTTCCTCAGATGATCACAGTTCAGGGTAGCAGACATGGGCACCACGTCAGATTTCTGTAAGGAGGAGAGATTATTTAGGGAGCAGGAGAGAGATTCTCAGCAAGGGTTAAAGTCGAGGCCCACTTTTGGATATATTCAAGATTAGATTGTAAGAGCATTTGTGTGGTTACCCCATATTAATTCTGGCAATGTTACACCACAGGTCAAAAAAATTCAGTTTATAAAAGCCTAGTCGTAACCAACTTTCCAGCGTCAATGCAGCCATGCCAACAGGGCACACATTGCATTCTGGAGGGGCAGTCACAGAGGCCTCCTCAAGGTAAGGGAACATTTGGCTGCATTGCAGTTGCATCAGCGCTGGAAAGTTGGTTAGGATTGGGCTGCCAGTTAAGGTATTTGTGCTTTCAGCATACATACCTTCTACGTGGCTGATTTTTACATGCATAGTTACTTGATGATGTATAGAGTAAGCTGGTCAGAGAGAGAGAGAGAGAGAGAGAGAGAGAGAGAGAGAGAGAGAGAGAGAGAGAGAGAGAGAGAGAGAATGTTTATGATGAATAATCACATATTGCTTGAATGATGGGGGGAATGCCTAGACTGGACTCCCTAAAATTGGTGCCCTTGGAACAAACTTCACAGCGCAATCCTGGAAAAGCAGCTGGCGACGGAGTGTTCCGTTGCTGGAAGCTGTCACAAACGTGTCACGAATGGCGCCGGGACAAGCATGCGGCTGGCAGCAGAAGGTGAGTCCTCCGGCACCAGTCGTGTGGGTGGTTCGGCCCGGGAGGGAGGGGGGCCATTGGCCTGCTGGCCCAGGAAGGGGCAGGGGATGGTGTCGGCCATATCCTTGTCCCTGCTGGACCAGCTACGCTACTACACGGCCTCCTCTACTTCCGCCAGCTATTTAGCTGGCGGAAATCTGAGGAGGCCTATCTGGCCAGCCCCGGTTTACAACCGGGGAAGGGATCAAACATGCTGGGCAGCCTAGGCTCAGGATCCGGTGGGCAGCCCTGGGCTGCCAGCCAGATCCTTACACAGGATTGCGCTGTTAATGTATTACCTGCAACAATTTTGGGCATGAAGGAAAAACATAGAAGAAGTTATAGGCTGTATATTCAGAACAAGGCACTATTCTCAAAATCCTAAGTCTGGGGACATGTCTCGGAATTCCTCCCTAACTTCTACTTTGAAGGTCTACCTATAATAATGATTTGACTACAAGTATATGAATATCATCACCAGCTACATCATCATCATCACCATCAAAATTTCCATAGGACTTATACAACCTGATCCTAACCATGTTTGTTTAGTTAGTAATTCAGAATGACCTGTCCTGAAGGCACACAACACAATTCACTGCTGAAGATAACTTAAGCTGTCTGGCCTTGTCAGCTGCCTGAATGTTCCTCTTTGGAGGGAATGTGGGGTAGAAAGAAGTCAATTTATTTCCCAGTACAGTATAAGTAAGCTTATGACTATATCCATAGTAGGGCATGGTGTTCTTTATCATCCATATCACTTTCATTCACACAACAGTCCTGTGAGGTGGGTGGCGATTATTATTTCTCATTCACAAATAAGAAACTGAGGCTGAGCAACCTGCCCAAAGATGTCAAAAAAGACCACAGCATTTTTACCAAATTTCAGAGAGCCAAATTCAACACTCTGTCCTTTGAAGCACATTGGCTAAAAAGAAGCAACATTCTACAAAAAACAGACAGAACACAGAGGGATAAATATTAGGAGCAGTTATTCTGCCACATTGGTAAATGAATACTGTAAGAGCTAGCTGGTAGCAAAGGTTATAATTATTTTACACTCCACTATTGCAGACTGAATGTTTTTCAGTTACAGAGACATTTTTAGAAGAATACAAGGTGTTCACATTTTCAAATGTTTGGCCTTGAGATAATCCAAGGAATATTGCATTTGGCAAATATTGCTGAAAGAGCGAGTACAATAGTTGTTTGTTGTAATTGTTGTATTGATTCTTAACAGCAATTTTGTCTACATACAAACATATTTTTATTATACTATGTCTTTCATTAGTGCATAATTGCTAAAATAAGAGGTGCTAAAATAAGAGGCACTCATGTCTCCAGGGCTAGTGGGAAGGATGCTGGTTGTAGCTACTTGATGGTGAGGAAAAGGAACTCTGCACACACTCAAAGACTCTCCTGCAGAATGTACTTTAGGGTTGATTTATGTAGTGAAAACAGGTCAAAATTTGATAAGCTCTGGATCAATGGGCTTTTTTTTTACACATTACAACAGAGAGCTACAGCTAATCTACCTAATTAGTGTACGGCACATATGTTTGCAAACACATGCCCATTTGTTGTTTGCACTTTACATTTTCAAATGAACACTTGAAACACCTTAGATGTAGACCTAACAAACATAATGTATGAATCAGTCCCCAACCATGTGCAGTTCTGTTTCTCAAGTAGATAAAACAGAGAGACACTTTACAGAATGCAAGAAGGTCTCACAGATTTAGCAAGCAAGAGGCTTCTTATTCCATCTAAACATGCTTTGAATGTTTCCAATGACTCCAGTTGTCATCCTGCACCAGTTTTCCTCTTTAATTTCTTTTGGTCTTTTGCATGCAAAGCGGCCATAAGAACACAAGATCCTGGATTAATCACAAACTTTGCTGCTGTTTTGCTATGGTTGTTCAGACCACAGGACAAAGGATACTGTTGAAACTGATGAGTGAGTGTTCATTGTGTTAGGGCTGGTTTCTGGTTATCTATTTATTACTTATTTTCTGCTTCTTCCATTGTTTCTTTCTTTGCAAAGGCTCCTGTGAGCTGTGATAAAATTCCCCATAACAATGTCAAAACACCTAGGGTTGCCTTCAAAAGGGTGAGCTGAATGGCAACACAAAGAACAGGGGGGAAAAATCCATCATAGCAGCCACTTATACAATATGATTTATTTTCACTAGACATCCTCCTCACTACTGGATTACTCACTTCACTAATGAGCAAATGACCCATAACTCACATGTGTGGGAACTTAATTGCATAGGGCTCCACTTCACTGGTGAGAATGAACTCCAATCCACTCACCCATATATATTACTCTGATCATGATTTTGGCTTGGTCCTGTGTTCTAAGGGCTTGAGGTGTGCGAAGACAGTGGAATTAGAACGCAAATGAGGTTATGTCTGTTTATAAAAGTGGTCTTAAATGTCTGTCAATAGAAGAAAATAAGTTGTTAGAATGGGATATATAGGTACAGATATACAGTCCAATCTTATCGAGGGCCTGCACAGCAGAAGGTGTAAGGTACTTTGTGGCAGTGCAAGGCCCATGCGCACTGGCGGGAAGGTCGGACTCAGGAGCCTTCCCACTGGCGCCAGCAGAGCAACAGAAGTCCGCCGGAGCAGGTAAGTCCAGCGTAGGGGGAGGAGGAGGGCAGAACAGGGAGGAGATGGGGCAGGGGGTAGACGGATGAGGCCCAGGGTGGCGCCTGCGCAAACCGAATCCCAAGTCCCTTCCCGAGCCTGTTCTGTTTGCACGGATCAACATGGACTTGTGCCAGCGATATCGCTGGTGCAGGTCTGAGTTGACCCATTGCAGCTACTGGGGCTTACCCTGGGGCAAGGGAACAAATGTCACGCCCTGAGCAGACCTCCAGCAGGTGAAAATCCCCTGCAGAATGCAGCGTAGCCTGCTCCGGCGCCAGTGCATTGTAGGGATTTAGGTTGGATTGGGATGATATAGATAACTTATCTAACCATGCAAGCCAAGTTATTTGGAACATGATTAACTGCCCAATCCCACCCCCCTCCCCACCAATTTCCCTCATGCAGCCACTCCAATGGAGCACGCGCAGCATGCAATTGTGGGATGGTGGAGAATCAGACAGACAGGAAGCCTCCAGATGCTGAAACTCTCCTGTGGGATTCAGTGGGCACCACATTGGCACAGCTGCATTGGTTTAGGCTGTGTGAGGGAGGGAGCTTTCAAAAACAGATTGAAACGTGGGCATGTGGAGGTCTGCTGAATAGCCGCTGGGGCATGCCAAAAGTAGCACGGTGTGGGTGCATATGAAATAGGCCTGAAATATGACCTATGAAATATGAATATGAAATAGGTCTGTGGCTCTCAGCTAGAGAGAGAGAGAGAGAGAGAGAGAGAGAGAGAGAGAGAGAGAGAGAGACTCTTGTTTGGAAGTTATGGGTGTTTTCAGATATCATATTAAAGAGGAACTTCCTGGCTACCGCTGCTGTCTTAACATGACAATAGCTCATCCTCCCATGCAGCTCTCATTCAGTGTTGATCGCCTGTAATTCCTTTCATGCTGAATGCTCTATGTGGCTGGGACCAGAACCAAAATCAGGACTCTTTCATTGTATCACTCATTCGAAATTCAGCGATTCTGAAATCCTGGATCCATTGTAGAAAAGGATCTCTGTGTCGTATTGGGCTACTACAGCAAAGAAGAAGAGAAGAGGTCGATATCAGGTACTGTATATGTGTTACAAATGCATGAGGAGTTCAAATTGGTGCTTGATGATTTATATGAATATGTAATAAGGCTCAAATTTATCTGAATCAAATATCTCAGGAAGCCAGCTACCTAGTCCCAACTATGTGTGAGCTGGCTATGGTTACTTACTGGTGAGGCAAAGAGATTTTGCACATGCTCAGAAGCAATCCAGCCTTCATGTGTAGAGGAAAATCACTCCAAATAATGCATGTTTGGGAAACTTGGATTTCAAGGCCAAATGTTTCTGAAACAAGGAGGTGATTCACACATGCATGCATGTAAGTAATTCAGTTACTCAGTAGTGGATGATCTCAGCTGCATGTGTTAATGGAGTCCATTAAAAGCAATATGTTTCAGGTGGCAGGCACTGACATGGAAGTTTCCTCTGTGTGGTGTTAAGATGTGTGATTTCTCAATCACAGGTGCAAGTCATCACTGCAATCATCCTGTGATTTGACAGTTCATCCTTAGGAGCCACCAAACTTGTGATTTGAAGCCTCTTTTTTTGTTTTTGGTTTAAGAGACTTTTGTATCTTTCATATTTTAGGTTGTCATGGTATGATGTTCCTGGTTTCTGTTCTGTTTGAATCGATTTTATTATGTAATCTGCCTTGAGCACTTCATTTTGGAGTGAAAAGCAGCAGCAGAAATCCTGACAATAAATAAAATAATATGTCACTTGAAATGGGGAGGGCTGATCCATTGCTTAAATTATGGCCCAATCCTATGGGTTGTTTATGACGGTGGAACTCGCGTTCCACCATTGTAAATGCTGTGGTGCCACTGTAAATGGCGTGCTGCTGCCGAGCGCATTGGAGCCACCGGTGCAACTGGCTGGCAGCTCTGCACACCTACCACTGATGGACTGACCTATGCTAGAGCAGGTAAGGCGCTAGCAGGGGTGGGCCATGGTGGTGGTTCAGGGGAGGTTCACCCTACATTACACTCTGCATTGCATGCAACCACCTCCATAAGACAGGAACATACTACACTATTTTAGGGCAAAGAAACATATCTTCATCATGCAATATTTATATCTTTTTACTTTTATAGGCGTACCAGATCTCCAACCGGAACAGAGTGCTAGACCTTTAGGAGAAGGAATGTGGGCAGGTGTAGCTTGTTAAACCTTAGAGCAGGGGTTCTCAACCTTTGAAGGCCCGGGTACCCCCATCAAGGTCCAATTTTCTGATGTACCCCCTGCTAATTAATTGGATTAATACATTAATTAGGTAATTAATCGTTAAGTAAAGTACTAAAACAATTTTAAATGTGAAAAATGTCTTATTTAACTGTGTGTGAGAGACACACACGCACGCAAGGATCTCTTTTTTTCTCCGTCACACTTCCCAAAATCAGCTCCTCCCTCCCCACCCCACCAAAGTACATTTTCCAAAGTACAAGCCCAAAACCAAAATCAGAGAGACAGAAGGGCTCCGAACATAATTAAAATTTAAAATCCATGTTAATTAACACTTAATTAGCTGCTGATGGGGCAGATAAGGGGCAGGGCTTGGTGTACCCCCAACAAGAGGTCCGCGTAACCCTAGGGGTACCCGTACCACAGGTTGAGAACCCCTGCCTTAGAGCACAATCCTAGTCATGTCTACTCAGATGCAAGCCCCATTGTGTTCAGTGGGGCTTGCTTCTGAGTAGACATGCCTAGGATTGTGCTCTAAGGTTTAACAAGCTACACCTGCCCACATTCCTTCGCCTAAAGGTCTAGCACTCTGTCCCGGTTGGAGATCTGGTAAGCCTATACTTTTATAATAAAATTGTGATCTTTGAGTGAACTCATCTCTCTCAGTCTCTTTCTTCAGGGAGGGGAACTTTCTGCAATACATTGGTTTGTTATCCAGTCTTGCAGTGGCGGCCAGGTCGCATCTAATGGCTTGTCACCTTTTACAACAACCATAAAGGGCCTTAGGCCACCAGAACAAGCATTCCAGTGGCACAAGACCCGCTTAGGATTGGGCCATCAGTCTCAAAATGAATCTGCTTTGTTTGCGAATGGCTGCTGTTCTCAAAATACATGCCCAACATTCCTTTGGGCCTATGGATAAGTTCAGTGGTCTTTTGGTTCCTGGTTCATACTGATCTGTGAAGGTGTGTGTGTGGGAGAAGGTGTAGTTAAGACTTAAGTGTTTAAACAAGATCTCTCTGTCCTTTATAGTCCCTTCACTATTAGACCCTGAAAATCACAAAGCTGTCTTCAAGTCATGACAGTTATTTTTAGTAGCTTCTTATATGCCTCCTCAGTTGAAGGTTCTTGCATTTATTTCATATATAAGTAATACCGCTGTCAAGATATTGGTTGCATGCCCTAGAGAAAGAGGAAAGTAGCACAAAATTAGTGCAGATAGCATTTACATCATAGAAACTTAAGAACATAAGAAAAGCCAAAAGTCCATCCTGTCCAGCATCCTGTTTCCACGGTGACCCACCAACTGCCTCATGGGAGCCTACAAGCAGGAGAGAAAGGCACACCTCTCTCCCACCATTGCTCCTCAGCAACTGGTATTCAGAGGATCTGGAGGCAGCATCTAGTCATCAAAACTAGTCACCACTGATAGACCTGTCCTCCCTGACGTTGTGTCATCACATCTTGTGACAATGAATTCCACAAATGAATGATGCACTGTGTGAAGAAGTATTTCCTTTTGTCCATCCTGAATCTTCTCCCAGTCAACTTCATTGGATGACCCCTTCTAATGTTTCCCCACACCATACATAATGTTACAGAGCTCACAGCGCAATCCTCTGTAGGCCTGTGCCGGAAGAGCGCGTGCTACCCAAGCGCAGGGTGTCGTGAAAATGCCGTAAAGCACTTTCATGGCACCTGGTGTGTAAGGACCGCCGGCACAGCAGCCAGCAGCCCTTACCCCAACTCCTACCCGGCCCTGCGCCCACCGGAGCAGGTAAGGACTACACCAGCTGGGGCAGGGGGGCGGACCTGGTGGTGAGGGAGGGCAGCCATAGGCCGTGGCGAGCCTGGAGAGGGCGGAGATATTAGCAGCGAGATACGCTGATATCCAAAGCCCTCTCCAGGCCCGGTGCGGCGTTACACAAAGGGTTCGAATGTACATGAGCTTGCGTACATTCGAAGAGGCCCATTGGGCCTCCAGTAGCCTACACCTGGGGAAGGGGACAATTGTCCCCTTCCGTTGAGGTGCACTTGGGCTGCCCCGGGGCAGCCCGGGAGCTGGATAGGATACAGCGGCTGGCCCTTTAGGCAGGGTTACACAGGATTGGACTGTCAATCATGTTCCACATTCACTTTTTTTCCAAACTAAAATGTTTCAAACATGGCAGTTTGTCTCATCATAAAGAAGGTGCTCCAGTTCCCTGATCATTTCAGTTTCTTTCTTTCCTGGTTCTTTAATGACCATTAAGACTCCATTTATTTATTTATTTATTTGCTCCAGGGTTCCTCACTTTTTCTATGTATTAACATTGAACCACATTTACCATGTGGTGTTCATTTACTTGTCTGGAGAGATCCTTTTGGAGTTCTTCACAAACAACTGTGGTTTGAATACTTTAGTGTCATTAGCAAATTTGGTCATTTCACTCCTTACCCCACCTTCAGATCTTTTAACTACAAAGCACCAGCTCCAATACAGACCCTTGGGGTACACCCAGTGGTGTCATGAGCCAGCGCATCACCCCCCAGCGAGAGGTCGGCCAGCTTGGCATGTCACTGGGGGCAGGAGGTCGGCCGTATCACCCCCGCTGCCGCGTCACCCCCTGGTACTCAATGCTCACCGCTCGCGCCGGGAGGGGGTCATGCGCCGGGAGAGGGTGACGTGCCCAAGGTCCGTTCGCATGCTGTGTCTTCTCCGTTAGCTCGGCTGCTTCTAACTAGGCCATGGCAAGGCTGAAAGTGGCACGCGCACAATGCCGCTTGAAGCCTTGCCCTCAGAAGGGCCGAACAAAGACGCAATTGGGTCTTCATCCATCCCTTCTGAGGGCAAGGCTTCAAGCAGCATTGTGCGCATGTCACTTTCAGCCTTGCCCTAGCCTAGTTAGAAGTGGCCAAGCTGCCAAAGAAGACGCAGCTCACCGAGGGGGCCTCAGCGCGTCACCCTCCCAGCGTGTCACTCTCCTGGCATGTCACCCCCCGGCACGCCACCCCGGCAGCCTGCCCCCCCCGCCACGCCCTTGCGATACCTCTTCCCTCCACTGTGAAAATGGCCCATTAATTCCTGCTCTTTGCTTTTTTAACCAGTTTTAACTGATCCATAAAAAGAGTTATCCTTTTAATCCATGAGTGCTACGTTTACTCAGCTTTTGATAAACAACTTTGTCAAATGCTTTTTGAAAGATCAAGTATACAATGTCAACTGGATCGCCTCTATCCACTTGCCTGTTGACACTCTCAAAGAACTCAAAAAGGTTAGTGAGGCAGAAACCATGCTGATTTGCAAGGAACCATGCTGATTTTTCCTTCAGCAAGGTTTCTTCTTCTATATACTTAATAATATTATCTTTAATTATGCTTTCTACCAGTTTACCCAGAACAGACGGTAAGCTGACTGGCCTGTAATTTCCTGGATTCCCCCCCCCCATCCCTTTTTAAAAAATGGTATTATTGGCTACCTTTCAGTCCTTTACCACCGAGACTGATTTGTTACATATTATTATTAAGAATATTCAATTTTTTAAAAATAAAATAAAATAAATAATGGCTCCAAAATAAATAAATGGTTCCCTGTCCCAAAAGGATTCACAAACTTAAAAGATGCAGAGAAACACCAGCAAATAGTCACTAGAAATGATTCTATGCTGGGGTGAGTAGGGACAGTTGCTCTCCCGCTGCTAAATATAAGACAGGGCCAGATTAAGATCTTTACAGCCCAATCCTATCCAACTTACACCACCGGTGTAACCAGCAGGGGAGGGCAGGGCAGGGCAGGGCGGGAGGCTTTGGAGGGGAGGGGAGATTTAAATCCCCCTTGAATCCCCCTTTGGAGGGGATTTGAATCCCCTTTCCGTTCTGGGGCCTCCCATTCTCGTTACACCGGTAGTGTAAGTTGGATAGGATTGCGCTGTTAGAGGCCCTAAGCACTGTGCCCCCATAGCAGTAGCGTCACTAGGACGCGCGTCACCCTGGGGCAGGGTGGTGCGCATCACCCTAGTGATGGTGGGGGGCGACCCGGCTGCCTCCCCCCCTGCATTGCCCCCCGCGTCGCCCTCCGGACGCTCCGAGGCTGGCCCAGGAGCCACTGCGCAGCGCAAATCCGGGTATTTTTTCAATTTTTGCGCATGCACAGAGACTGTTTTGAGGGCATCCTGGAGCGCTGGCGGGGTCGGATGCTCCGAGGCCGGCTCCCGGGCCGGCCTCGGAGTGTCCGGAGGGCGACGCGCGTCATGGAGGTGATATAACAGGACCACTTTATATGCCTCTTTGCCCAGTTAGCAGGGCAAAAAGTAACAGGTCTGCAAGAGAAAGAGAAATGAAATAGCTACCAATGACACAGGAGTAGAACCAGCTATGATTACTTCACTGTCAGACTAAGAGCTATGGAAACACACTCTAATGGCGCAATCCTGTGTAATTTGAGCGCCAGGGGAGTGTGCGCTCCTCCGGTGCTGGGTGTTGCGAAAGTGCTGTAAAACACTTGCGCGACACCTGATGTGTAAGGGCTGCCGGGGCAAAGGCCGGCAGCCCTCGACCCGCCAGGGAACCATCCCTGCCCCCTCCGGACCAGGTAAGCCCTGCACTGGTGCAGGGGCAGAGGGAGGGCAGTCCGGGCAGAGAGGGAGGGCGGCCATTGGCCAAACTGGGCGGGGGAGGGTGGGGATATCGGCGGCGAGCTCCCCCGATATCCCCAGCCCTCCCTCGGCCCAGTTTGCCCCAACACTTGGGCCTCGGAAGTATGTCAACTCCAGAACTGGCATACATCTGAGTAGGCCCATAGGAGGGCCTGGGCCACCTTGCACCTGGGGAAGGGGATGAGCGTCCCCTTCTCCCGAGGTGCTCCAGGGCTGCCCCAGAGCAGCCCGAGACCTGGATAGGATACCGTGGCTAGCCCTTTAGACCAGCTGGGTATCCTTACACAGGATTGGGCTGCCAGGCTTCTGCAAAACAGAGATCTGGAAGTCAAACCTAAATGACAGCAACACGTAGCAAGCAAAATTGATATCGATTTGTCCTTTAAACGGAACTTCTCTTTATGCCAATAAAGGTTTTTGAATTGAATTGAACTTCCCTGAAGTTGGGTGAAGATATTTGAGTGACATTTGGCTTTTCTCTGTTTTTAGTATACCCTTGTCTATATGCCTAATAATTCTGTTTTTGAAGGGCAATATTCTTCTGTAATCACTACTGCTTTAAAAGCCCCCCTTCATTGCAGCTTCTTTGTTTTCACCTCATTCTACACTGGCGTCATGTGAAATTCACTTGGATTCCATTTACAGTAAAGAGAATTGTGTGGGCTCCCCCCCCCCACACACACAGAAAGATTCCAATCTAATTGCAATTGCAGTGCACATGCATTGATAGAATTGAAGCCTGATGGGAGATTAGATTCAGTGCTGCCTGCTCATTGCAGAAGTCCCACCTTCCCACATTACACTCAGGACGGTTTGGCTACCACCCAGATCTTTCAGTCCCTTCCAATTAGCACAGCTAGTCATTCTTTCCCAGCCCTGCAAACACCAAGACATATTTTTAACCTAACACTTTCCCTCCACTGAGTCCTCGGAACCCTGCTGAGCCAATGGAGTCCCAATCAGTGGGCTGCTTCTGATGCTGATCCTTCAAAAGATTGCCAGAGAAGTCAGAGCAGCTGAGGGATCTTTAATGAGCTCACTAAACCTTGAAGAGAAGCAAGTTCCTGTTTGAAATGACATCTTTTGATTAATCAATGGCTTATTGATTACTGATTTAACATGCGAAATGAAGGGATGTTAAACAGATTGTCCACTTGGGAGTTCAATTGGTCATAAATTTATTTTGAAAATCTATGCTGGTTTTCTCATTGTTATTTACCTTTTGAGGCTTTTAAAGGCTTGCCGTGCTCTGTGAAGGCAAATGTTACCAGCATTGGACACCGGATAAAGATTTTTTTCCCCATCAGCTTGAAGTGCTACCAACTTAACATGCTGGTGGAGGTCGTCTCATTTTCCAAATCACTTTAAACCTTGGTTAGAAAGCTGATGCTGGAAAGCATAGCTAAGACCAGGGAAAAGGGAATGAATCTGTTAGAATTTGGGAAGAGCTGAATTTAATAAAATGATCTGCTTATTACAAATCTGGTGTCAAAGATGAGAAAGTTGGGTGGGTTTTTTTTTTGGGGGGGGGGGGTGAAAACCAGTAGTCCTCCTTGAGATATATACTGTATACAAAACGTTCTTCCATCCTCATACACCGTTTTAATAAGCTTTTAATTCTTTTATAGATTAGTAAGCATTGTCTTTGACATTAAGTGATGAATTAAGACAGATAGTGACCTCTCTGTCTGTATATGAATGACATGCACAGCCCATTCCTATTCCCTGCCAGTCCATAGTATGCAGCACTTATGGCAGCAGCACTTATGACAGCAGTCTGGGAGTTTCACCACTGTAAGTGGCCCATAGGATTGGACCATAAAAAAGTTAGAGAAGCTGACTCCATATTAGTAGGCGAATGGGATTACAAACGTGCAAGTCTCTTGTTAAGGACTCCAGTATTATGCACACTACAAACCAGCGCCGAATTTATCCTTACTATGAAATTCAAAGGGGAAAAATTGGAATTATCTCCATCTCGCTTCTTATGTGGTCCTCATCCCTGTAGCACCAAAGTATCTAATTGCACAACAGCAATAGGAAGGCTTCTTAAGCCCATTGTAATATTCCTTTGGAACTGTCAGCATGCTAGAAATCATCAAGCCGTTTACTTCTACTTAAATACAAAAAAACATTAGTCTTTCTCTCGATATTTGCATAGATTTGTCAGAACCCTATCTGGAACTGTGCAGTTTGAAATAAGGGATGAAAAGCATCTGTTCTGGCTCAAAAAAGAAAAAAAGAAAAAGAGTGGAGCTTCTCTTTTACCCCATTGAAACTGGAATAAAATACAGCGCAAAACTATCATCATATCTGGAATTCTACTCAGCTGATCTTAGTAAAAATTCAGTTCATTCAATTGCATGCTGAATAAATGTGACACCAAATCATAATATATTATCACCTGATATCGCTATAATATGTTATCACAGACTTATCATCATGCTGTTGGTTTTTTCAAAGAGGTATTCATGTGCTTCAGTGAATATCCAAATTTGAAGTTATGGCTCTAGAGAAGTTCACTGAAATGGAATACTTTGGGTGCTACTTCTTCAGCATGTTGCCTCTTCACAACTAGGGTGCCTGAATAATATCCCCGTTATCTTAATACGACATGGATGAATATGGATTTAACTGACCAATGGCTTACAGTGCTTCAACACCACCTACAAATAATAACCAAAAGTACAGAGCAAATATGAGCAAACTAAACACATCTTGAATCAATAGACCCTGAATAGCACCTGGTCTGTGAAAGTTGTTTGTTTTTTAAATAGACCTTTTCCATGAGAGACCACCTTTAGCATAAGGACTGTTAGGTCCCACACCGTGCTGTACAACTAGATTTGCTTCACATCATAACATTTGAATAAACTGGATTGGATTATTCCACAATGTAAGTTCAACATCTATTTCAACATTTATTTATTTTGCAATCAGAATACCTGTCAAAAATATTCATTTATATTAAAAATTACCCAATAGTCTTCAAGTGATCCCACAGCATCTAACATTACCAAAGAAATTCTTTTTAAAGCACCCCAAACATAATCATCTTTAGAGTTTATTCCCCACAGTACAAGAGGGCCCAGTTCTCTCTAAATCTGCAGAGAATGTAAAGCACTCTGTTCCCAAAAAGATGTTATAACAATGCTAAGAAGGAGTTACAATGCCGTTCTTCAAAACCCTCCAAACTCTAGGCAAAATCCAACACAAACTCAAACATGCATAAAACCATTATGTGGAATTATGGCTTCTGTCTCTTCAATCTACCAATGGGATCTGTGCACAGAAATGGGCTTCACTATTTTGATTGTCCTGTTGGAAATATGTGTACTACAGGGAACAAATCCACATCCCACACTGTGAGGGGCAATGGCGGGGGGGCTCCCAGGGATGGGGCCTCGAGTCAAATGACTAGACTAGCAAGTGCGACTGAGTCACTTTTTCCCCTGACTCAGATTCATGACCCACTGACTTGCACTCGCACTCAGACTCGCAACCCACGGGACTTGCACTTGACTCGCACTTGTGGGGGTAACGACTTGCCATTTCCGAGTCATTTTCCTTTAATGGAAACACAGGCAGGCATCAACACAGGCAGGCGCAGTGGAGACCTCAGAGGAGGAGGGTGACGGGGAGGGTTTTTGAGGGGGTGGGAAAGCAAGCCTGGCTCAGAGTTTCCCCCCTTTTCTCTCGCCGTCTGTTCGCCACTGACCACAACTTCGAGTGCGAGGGGAGGGAAGGCGAGGCTGCCGCAGTGGTTCCTCATTGGCCAAAACTCTGGGCCCAAGGGATGCAAAGCTCGGCAAGGGAAGGGGGCAGGGAGGGAATAATAAATGGTTTGAATGTAGACACGAGTACGCTTGTTTTTCCCAAACTAGATGGGTGGTGACAAGACTGAGAGGTGAGGGGAAGGGCATAGGGGAAGCCAAGTGGGTTCTTTAGAAGCCTCAGAGGTCCCCCCACACAGACCCCCACCCACCCAATTTTCAGGGGGAAAAGTCATTTTCCCCAAATTTACTCAACTCATGACTTGGGGTTTTTGGCCCTACTCGGACGTGACTCACACTCATGCAAAAATGACTTGCACTAGACTCATACTTACCTAAATGTTTTGGCACTGACTCGCACTCGTGCAAAAATGACTCACAATCGCACTTGTGACCTAGTGACTTAGATACATTACTGGGGGCTCCTGTATAGGATTACTAACACAGGTCTGCATGGACCCAGGCTGTATGATCAGGTCCAGGAAATGGGTTTTGGTTCGGTGGCCACTGCTGCCACCGAACCCACCCCCTTCCTGGATCCGATCAGCCCCCTCCCCATCACTACCCTTGTTATGCCCTCCCCTGCCGTCTCACCTCCCCTGCTGATTTACCTTTGTCGGTGGCCCTTTGGTGGTCTGTCGCCATGCACAGGGCTGCTTCAGTCTCACTGTTGACGGGCTGGCAGCACACAGCTTTACGCACTGCCGGCAGGTGTGTACAATGGCTGTAAAGTGCTCCCCACCACCATTACGCTAGTTCTGGCATCAGGGAGGGGGGTTAGGATTGGGCTCTAATGGCACAATCCTATTTCCAGCTTAGGCTGATGCAGCATCACTGCACTGGCCCACAGTGTTGCAAACGTGCCATAAGGCACATCATTCCTCCTCACATACATACAGCAGACTTATTAGTGCAGTCTACCTCCTGTAATATAACTCAGAATAAAGTCTCAGCTGCAAAATAGACACAAAATGATTGGCTGCTTCACCTTTAAAGGGTCTCTGTCTCAATACATGGGCAACCCTCAGTTGCGTAGCTGTAGCTCACCTGTGGAGGCCTGGTGTCCTGAGGAGAATCCAGAAAGCTTGCAGGGGAAACTTAGTTCCTATTGGCCATGTGAACTACTCTGGCTCCTGGATCTTTCTCTGCCTTCAGCATAGCCACTGGGGCACCTTCCTCACAAAGGGAGGTTGCCTGAGCCCCTACTTGAGGTCCCCTTAAGGAAAGGGTTTTTCCATCGGACTCTGACCTGTCAAGGGCGTCCCCAGTGGTGGGCAGTGGTCTTCTCTTTTTGTGCTTTCCTTTGTCACTCCTCTCGCGTGTCCTCCTGGTCCCTCTAGTCCACTGTCCTCCTTTCTGCCCTCCCTATCTCCGCTGCTTGCCTGCTCCAGTTTCCGTCTCCCTCCAAATGTTGTCCTTTCCTTGTATCTCCTCTTTCTTCCTTGGATCTCGCTCTTCCTCTGTGTCTACTTCAACTCCCCCATTGGTTCTCTCCATCTCTCTGGGCTCCTCCTGCCTCCTTCTCCCCCTTCTTGCCCATCTTCCTCTTTTATGGGTTGTTACCGCTGGGAACTAATGAGCAGCCAGTGTGCCGATGGCTGGCTGTACTGCAGAGGTGCACAGGAGCAACATCACTGGAAGCTCTGAATGAGTTCCAACATTGCAGGACTCACTCAAGGCTGTGACAACCTGGTCCAGCACAGAATATGTGCATATCCTGCCATTCCTTCTGGAATTGACAGCCCAATCCTACTTAAAGATCGGGCAACCAGCCGAGGCCGCCCGCCCAATCCAGTGCTCCACTGCGGACTGCCTGCAGCAGGCAGCCTGCGGTGGAAAGTCTACTCGAGGAAGGGGACACTCGTCCGGCTGCGAGCCGAGTCCTTGGCCGGCGGAGCTGGAAAGCTGGCCTTGCGCCGGCCTTCCCAACTCTAAAGTAGAACGCAAACGTGCCTTACAGCACATTTGCGACTATTCCGGGTGGTGGATGCTAGGTCCGCCGCCTGGAAGTTAAGTTAAATTGAGCTGTGAGTTATCTAACCATCCTCTAGTCAAGTGGTTCCCAAACCTTTTAGAACTGGGACCCAATTTTTAAAATGACACTCAATCAGGACCCACCTAGCTTTATGAGGCTTAAAAGAAAGTGTTCTATTGCCTCAGCTCTTTGCAGGGCAATTAGCAGCTATCTGATTTTTGAAAAGCCTCAGGGCTTGAGGCAATTACTTATCGGTTCTTTCCATCACCCATGTTTTCATTGGAGGCTCTGCAGGACCCACCAGAAATTGGGTCCCAACCCACAGTTTAAGAAACACTGCTCTAACCTATCCAGTCCATATACAGATCTACTCTATAATAAGCCCAACTAGGAAACGAACCAAGTTCTTTTTAAACTCAGTATCACATAACACAGAGACTACAGAAATATATATTTGGACAGAAATGTCCAAATACTTTCCTCTTACTTTCCACAGTGTTGGAATAATAGAACTTTCATTCCAAAGTGAAAGATGTCCTGTCTTTGGAGTTCATCATTAATCGAGCTTTGAAAGGAAGCCTAAAATCCTACATACCAATAAGGGTTTATTTAATTAATCCTACATAGCAATAAGGGTGTTTTTTTGCTTGTAATACCAGTACAGGCAATTTACATTGAAACATATGTCAGGGAATCCTTGTAGTTTTATGGATTATATTAAAATGAATTCCATTTTCTCCCCCTTCTAGATAAAAGCTTGAATCACTGATCGCCATTCCTTAATTACTTTTGCTGAAGTTGCAAACATAATGTTTTGTAGTAAAACATTAATTTTGGGCAGAACAGTCATTATAATGGCCACCACAGGAAAGATTCACATGGGACCAGTCAGATAGTTTTGCTTTAGCCTTCTTACTCCACACTCAGAATCAACGGGTTCAAGCGTTTCTAACTCTCAATTGTTTAACAATGGCAACAACAAAAAGGTATAATTTTTTTCTAAATTGGGCTGCTGAAATGAAGAAAGCTTGGGAACAGATTTTTGTGTGAAAAGACAGCAAGCTCAGTTCTGGTACCGAAAACAAATTCCTGGAATGAGCATTCTCTGCTGCCATGGCTCCCCTTGTGCTAATCACTTATTTCTCAGTTTCAGTGCTTCTCACCTATGAACTATGATGTAGATTAATTAGTTCCCTTTGACTAGGTCCTTCAGCAACTCTGCTGGCTAGTTTCAGAGTTTCGCATTAGAGTCTCTGATCTGTGCGAATTCAGATGTAGATGTGTTACTTAGATAGGCAGGTAAGCACAATGTGTAGCTCAGGGGGTGCAGTAGGTTCCTAGCTCCACCCTCAGATGCCACCATTTTGTGTCAGGCTCTGGTTGATGGACCTTAGGGTTCTAATAAAAATCAAGCAGATCCCACCAACCTCCAGTCCTGCTGAACAGAATATAAGAATGTAAAAATTGCCCTACTGGACTGGATCAAAAAGCTTACCTGGTCCAACATTCTGATTCCAACAGTGGGTAACTAGAAACCGCTGATACCTTCATGTCGAAGACATCCATCCTTCATTGTCCCTCTTACCTCACAGCATGTGGTAACTAGGGATATAGTACTGCCTATACGCTCCATTTATAGACGATCCATTTAGCTACGTACTGTATAGATGATCCATTTAGCCATCATTACAATAGTTAAGAACATAAGAACATAAGAAGAGCCCTGCTGGATCAGGCCAAAAGCCCATCTAGTCCAGCTTCCTGTATCACACAGTGGCCCCACCAGATGCCTCAGGGAGCACAAGACAACAAGATAACCTGTTTCCCGTTGACACTCCCTTGCACCTGGCACAGAGAAAACCCACTTCTAAAACCAGGAGGTTGCTTATGGCTTGTAACCTGTGATGGTCTTTTCCTCCATGAATCTGTCCAAACCCCTTTTAAAGGCATCTAGGCCAGGTGCCATCACCACATCCTTTGGCAAGGAGTTCCACAGATGAATTACACGCTGGGTAAAGAAATATTTTCTTTTGTCTGTTCTAACTCTCCCTCCACTCAATTTTAGTGCATGTCACCTGGTTCTGGTGTTGTGCGAGAGGGAGAAGAATTTCCCTCTATCCACTCTCTCCATCCCATGCATAATTTTATACGTCTCAATCATGTCCCCCCTCAGGCACCTTTTTTCTTGGCTGAAAAGCCCCAGACGCTGTAGCCTTTCCTCATAAGGGAGGTGCTCCAGCCCACGAATCATTCTGGTCGCTCTTTTCTGCACCTTTTCCAATTCAACTATATCCTTTTTGAGGTGTGGTGACCAGAACTGGACACAATACTCCAGATGTGGCCTTACCATCGATTTAGAAATTACCCTCCATGTCCAGAGTTTTGCATCTGTTCAGTTTTTTCTATGGTCCTGAGTACATCTGCCTGATTTTGCTTTTTCAATTACACTCTTTTGAAAGAAATTAGCGTCCCTAGTCTTTATATCTTTGCAGATAGGAAAACAGCACACAGATTTCAGGAGAAAAATGTAAGAGATAGAGGGATCAATTTAAGCTCAAGGAGTTTCCCTAGTCAACAGGTGTCAACACTCATCAAAACAAAGCAAGTCCTTGAGTCCAATTAATGGTCTTTGCTCTCGGTGTTCGAAGTACTGTAATTTATGAAGAAGAGATGGCACAAACGAGATCATGAAGTACAGTACAGTGTTCCACTCTACAGTGTTATGGATCAAGATATTCTGGCACCATGTAAGCAAGGAATGAGACAGCAGACAATGACTTTTGAAGAGGCAGGATTACAAAGTGTGTGGTTTTGTGTGGAAACCAAAAATAGTGCAATGGGAGCAATGACTATTCCTTTTTGTAAGGCATCTCTTTTCTCTCTCTTCTTCCCTATTGTGTTTTTCTTCAAAGTAAAAGCAGGGAGGTCTAGATATTGAAAAAGATTATTCCAGGCAGACAGATGTATTAGAAATGTCTGAAGCCTGCAGTTTAGTACCCGAGAGTTAACGTAACTAATAGTTGTTTTGCCTTTGTAATTAGAAGCAGAAAATGGTGGGGTGGAGTTAAGTTTAAGAATACACATTATGAAAATTAAGCAGGACATGTGCGGGGCCATTATGTTTAAGAATACAGTATGTGAAAATTAAAAACATTTTTTACCTCTAAATTAGAAAGGAAAAGCCCCAGCCCTGCCCGGCCCAGTCAAAAGCTGAAGAGCCTGAGCAGTTGAGGACGGCCAGGCGGCGGGACGCAGTTGCAAGTCGCGACTCGCATCCGATGGACGGGCGGCGGGGGAGAGAGGGGGGCTGTGTTTTCCACCCGCCCCCTGGGGCCGTTTTCGGCCCTTCAGAATCCCGTGTGGCATCACCCGGGGCATGGCTTCCGGGTGAGTCACGTGGCGGGGGCGGGGCTTCATCGGGGGGGGAATCATCTCGGCCCTGCCGCCCTCAGTAGGGGGCAGTGTCGCTACAACACTGACTCCCCCTTCGCTAGTTCAGCCATGCCAAAGACAGGCGTGCTGTATCTAGCAGGGGCTGGGCCAGGCGGGAGGCTTCAGAGGCAAAAGGGGATTTAAATTCGTAAGCCTCCCACTCTGCAATGGGTCCCTTCGGACCTGCACTAGCTATTTCATTAGCACAAGTCCAAGGAGAGAAAGGGGTAGGGAGGTTGCAGAAAAAAGGAATAAGATCTAATGCGCATCATCACTGCCGGTTCCACCCCCTCCCACAGCCTCCTCTCGTTCCTCCCCCTCCCTGCCCAGTTTCGCTCCCTCCCTGCCCCCATTCCTCCCTCCCCCACCTCTTCCCTACCCAGGGGCGTCGTTGGAGCGTGGCGGGGGGGCGGGGCGCCCCGGTGACGCGCACCCCGGGGTGACGCGCGCACCCCACGCGCGCCACCTCCGTGACACGCGCCACCCTTCAGATGCTCCGAGGCTGGCCCGGGAGCCGGCCTCGGAGCGTCCGACCCCATTGGCGCTCCAGGGCCTTCTGAAAGAAGGCCCAGGCAGCGCATCCATCTGGGTATTTCCTAGATTTTCGCGCATGCGCAGACCCATTTTGAGGGCAAAAAGCCCTCAAAAAAAGCCCAAAAAAGCCCTGACGCCGATGGGGTCAGACGCTCCGAGGCCGGCTCCCGGGCCGGCCTCGGAGCGTCCGGATGGCGACGCGGGGGGGGGGAGCTGGGTCCCCCCCGCGCCGATGTAGCGTCACTAGGGTGACGCGCGCCCCCTGCCCCAGGGTGACGCGCGTCCTAGTGACGCTACTGTCCCTACCTTCCATGCCACCTTACCTTCCTTGGTGGAATCTGGACTAGGAATCTGTTGGCACGATCGGGAAGGCTCTTTCTTCCTGCCAGCATCCTAGCAGTGCCGGAGTGTGCCGGAGCGCCTTTTACAGCTGGTGCTGACTGCTTTACAGAATTCAGTGCCAGCAGAACATAAGTTCTGCTGCCACCCGGGCCCATTAGGATTGGGCTGTAAAAGAACAAAGTTTTTAAAATGTCAGGTGAAAATAAATGGGAGTTTTATGGGCAGCAAAATGCAATATAAATACAAGCAATGCTATTATTATAATATATATGCTGATAGTAAATGGTCTTGAGTGAGGCAAGTACTGTAGCTCCTGAATTTAGAGAAATTGCTCTTCATAGTTACCTTCCTTCTCCCCAGTTCACAACAGTATTTAAAGTATATCAGCAATAAATCTAGCCTAGGCAATGAGAAAGCAGTAGGAGGATACCCTAAGTTCTTTCCCCCTATCTGGATGACTTAGACGGTTCCCTAGTAGTGAAAGAGCAAAATAGAGCCTTGTTCACTCTAGAAGGTTAAAAAAAAAAAGATTTTCTGTAACCTTCTATGTATTTGTGGTATTTTTAGAATGCATTTTAAAATAAGTGGAAAGGCTCAGCCCTGCTCTCCAGTGCACATCAATTCATGCCCACATAGCGGATGGCAAGATTGAGCCCTAAGTGCAGATCATGACTTGCCGCTGTGATAAAAGCTGTTTCTGTTTGCTTTAACATTCATGCATCGAAGTGAATGCCACCCGTGACATAGCAAAGATAAGTATCACTTCCTTTGTGTCAGTCAAAGGCAATGTAGAAT
The DNA here is from genome assembly GCA_026170595.1 of Plestiodon gilberti rubricaudatus. Lineage (NCBI taxonomy): Eukaryota > Metazoa > Chordata > Lepidosauria > Squamata > Scincidae > Plestiodon > Plestiodon gilberti. The sequence goes on from JANXHW010000003.1 coordinate 139,968,517, forward strand.
AAAAGTTATACTTATTTCTGAAACTCATATCACTCCCTCTGATGAGATTGGTTAATTTGCTCCTCAGATCTTAAGTGACATTAAAGTAATAGAGTTCTAGTTGCATAGATACAGGTATTCCATTTTCAAAATATGTAAAAAGAGATTGAATTAAAAGAATTTGGGGGGAGGGTCTTATAAAATAGCCCTGCATAACTATTCACAGAACTGAATCATTATTCTTTAGAGATAATTATTGTCTTTATCAAAACAAGTGAAATGTACATCATTGTGATGTGTGGGGAATGGGTGGAAGGAGGGCCTTAGGAACCCATATGCGTGTATAGACTGTACAGAATGTATCCTTGTGTGTTCCTGGATGGCATTTTTATTATCTAATTGAAAAGTTATATAAATATATGCTGGTACTGAATTGGCACCTGAAGCAGTAGACAATAAATCTTAAAACCCGCAAAACAAATAATATTCAACACTTACAATCAAAGCATACGGTAATCTAAAATGTCTCGTGGTGTCAGGATTAGTAGACATCTATTGCTCACAGGTCAGAGACCAGAACCCACCCAGATACCAAGAGGGAATGCCCGATGTCTTATTAGGAAAGGGTGAGAAATTCAGTTTATCTCCAGCTCCATTGCCAAGGACAACAATGTGAGGTGCATGCTAGACAAACATATAATGAATCAGAACATAAAAAGGAAAGAACACTAAAATAAAAATAGTTTATTTTTAAATAAGAACACTTTGGAAGGTACATACAAAGCATCCAGGACAGCCTCACACCCCTCAGGAAAAAGTGACATCAAACTGCTTTGAAGAGGCCTGGAACAAAATGGTTTGGTTTGCCTGCTTCCAGTTTAGAGGAAGGTGCAACAGGCCTTGGTGGAGGGACTAAGGGTGGCTAGACTGTGGCCTTCACTAGTCTCCCCCATTAGGTTACAAGACTCAAGAGCCCCCCCCCCTCCTGTTCCTCAACAAACATGAGTTTTCCAGGTCATAGGAAAATGTACCTTTAACAGTTAAGGTATGTCGAAGTCTTCCCTGGGGTATGTCAGCTTCAGAATCCATTTGTCTCTACGATGAGGAAGGACTTCTAGTATAACATAAAACAAACAAATCTATTTTAATTTATCAAAGATCTGTGGAGTTGCATTAACACCTGCACTGCAATAATATTACGATCCTGCAAACGTTTGCAGTCAGGAAATTAGGTATTTGTTGAAGTTCTTACGTTTCGATCAATAAGATGGCTAACATTTGAATGTAATCCAATTTTTTTTCTATATAACGTAATAATTTTTTGAAAAGTAAAAATAAAGCTGACTATAAGCAGTACATCACCAATTCTGTGAATTTTGTCTCATACAGAATCCTAACATCGATCTTTTCTATTGGACAATAGTTTTGTAGTCAGCACACATGTGTATGTGTGTTTAATGTGGCTGAAATATCTATCTAGCTAACATTTATACAGACCTGTTTGCCAAACCCAAAGCAATTTATGTAATTATACACATAATGTATTTTAACCAAGTACACAAAGGAGGTTTTAATAATGCCACTTACAATGTAGATTTAACTTATACCACTATTTAGTCTCTCTTCCTTAATAGGATAGTAAAAAGGAATTTTATGACAACATTATCAGTAGCATTTTGCAATAATTAGAATAACAATAATAATACTGAGATATTTTTCAGTAATAATGGTGTTATTAATGAGATTTTTATGAAAGACAGACTTCTTTGGTATAATTATGAAAATTGATCTTTTGCATTTTAGTTATTCACTGAAATCAGATAAGTGGCTTAACTACATGTATTATTTCTAATAAATATTCAGAAGAATGCATTTAAACAAGGCTTCTCATTCTATTCTTGCTCATATTCCTTGCATTTAAATAAAAGTGTAATTGCTCTGCTTTTTTTAAACTGCTAGTTTGGATTAGCTGTCTAACCTGTACAGTGTAGCTGTTGCTGTTTGCATTTTTAATAGCTTTATTACCATTTGGTGAAGCCTTAATTTCTGACTCCCTTGAAGAGTCCTGCCTTTAAGTCAGCTCTACAATTTAACCAGCAATAATCTGTCAAGATAAGATAAAGACCTACACCAGATGAAATGCAGTATTTTTGTGTAGCATCCTGTCATTGTTAAAGGAAGGATCAGAGCGTGTCAAAATGGAACACCTGAAAGTTTAATAAACTTTGTAGCATAATTTTACAGTTCACATTTTAAAATCACTGGTGCCAGAACACAGTCATTTGTTCAGTATTGAAAAATATATATAAATATATATACTGTATATAAATATGTTTGGATGGAGAAAACCTTCAGAACATCCACAATCTGAATGACACATCGATTAAAAAAAAATATTCTTAACTGGAGTTGCCACAGAATTTCACCTGAAGCCAAATTTCAGGGTGAATTTGGAGGTTCCTGCTCAGGTGGAACATCAGAGATTGGCAAACTTGTCCATCTGCAGGGCCCATAACCTAAGAGAGTGGGGCAATAAAGTAAGTGACCACAGAATTTCTAAGTCACTGCCTCATCTTTTTGAAATCTTGTTTGTTTTTGTGTGTGTTTGCATGGTGCTATGGCTATGCGAGGGAGCAAGAGGAAATTTGGCCAAGAAGAGAGACACCCAATTCTCCACCTGCCTTGCACTTTCTGTGGTGGAACTCCCCCCAGGTAAAGTTTGGCGGGAGAGACAGAGTACATGTGGCATCCACTTTATCCAATTATCTTGCCTGGAACCCCACAAATAGCTGAAGAACACATGTAAGGACATTCAAGGGAAGCAGAAGGAGTTTCAATAAGGGTCCTGTGTGCTTGATTTTGCTAACATAAATAACCTGTTTCCCTGGTCCCCTGAAAATAAGACATCCCCCTCACTCTTTGTCCCGGCCGGCTGCTCTGTGGCCAGCCAGAACTGCCCCCATCTGTGAATGGATTGCTGACAGGAGAGCAAAGGCTTTGGTTGTACGCAGGGCTGATATTCAAGAATTTGCCTTTGTAATGGCACCACAGTTAGAAATATCACCAAAATAATTCAAAGCATCACAACACTGGTTGGATGACGTCCTTCAGTGATATGAACTGTCTCTAAGAAGTTCAACAACAGTGTTCAAGCTGGAAGATGCTGAAGTTATTAAACATGCACTTGCCTGCAATTGGTTGTGACTTGGGTGAAGAATTCATGGGCGAAAATCACTGACAGCTGTGTTGCCAATGCACTATGAGCAGGCTACCTAGACAAGAAGTGCTCATTTAAGGAGACCTCTATTGCTGGACATGAGAGATTGGGGCCAATGGTTCTACAGGCAATGGAGTTGCAAGAAATTCAGGCTGGAATGCGGAATGACGATGTTCCAGAAGAAGACGACATGATTGTATTTGAAGAAATGTACTGGAAAACTGTTGTAAATGAAAAATATAAGACATCCCCTGAAAATAAGACATGCTGCATTTTTTTGGTGAAAAAAATTAATATAAGACATGCCTTACTTTCGGGAAAACAGGGTATCATCCATGTGAGACCCCCCCCAGTCTGGAATCAGAACTGGAGGGGGAGAGGGGGAGCATTAACTGGGCAAGAGACACTTTTTCAATTGGTGTTCCTCTTATATTTAGCAGGGGGAGAGTAACTGCCCCATTTCACCCCAGCACAGTGTCTTTTCTGGTTGCTGTTGCTCGTGGTGTTCTGCATTTTTTTTAAGGTTGTGAGCCCTTTTGAGACAGGGAGCCATTTAATCATTTGATTTTGTCTGTAAACCGCTTTGTGAACTTTTTGTTGAAAAATGGTTAATAATAATAATAATAATAATAATAATAATAATGAACCCTTTGCCCCCATCATGGTCTCAATACAGATTGGCGTGTATGTGTGCACTAGTTGCATTACAAAATCAAGCAGAGACTCTAATAACATATCATCATCATCATCAAGAATATCTATATTAAATAAAATGTATATTAAATTTCATAGGCGTACACATTTAACTCCTGTTGCGTATATACACCCTTGGGTAAAAATGTTTTAAAGCAGTATACAAATATTCTAAATCAGCGTTTCCCAACATTTTCGACCCACGTACCACCTACGCAAGCCTCAGGCCGGCCACGTACCACTGGAAGAAAGTGCTGATGATGTCATCAGCACTTTCTTCCAGGTTCGTGGCCAGTCGGAGCTCTGAAAAGGACAGAAAATGCAAGGTAAGATGCGGGGGGGGAGGGCCAACCCTGGCACTTGCAGCCTGAGCGCCCGAGCTCTGTCGGCTTGGCAGAGCTTGAACTGCTGCGTTTCAAGCTCTGACGCGGCACCGCGCAGTGCTGGAAGCCCACATACCACCAGCCTGTGGTACGCATACCAACAGTAGTATGTGTACCACAGGTTGGGAACCTCTGTTCTAAATAATAATAATAATATTACCAGGGCACTTGCACTAAAATTGAGTGGAGGGAGAGTTAGAACAGACATAAGAAAATATTTCTTCACCCAGCATGTAATTCATCTGTGGAACTCCTTGCCACAGGATGTGGTGATGGCACCTGGCCTAGATGCCTTTAAAAGCGGTTTGGATAGATTCATGGAGGAAAAGACCATCACAGGTTACAAGCCATAAGCAACCTCCTGGCTTTAGAAGTGGGTTTTCTCTGTGCCAGGTGCAGGGGAGTGACAACAGGAAACAGGTCGTCTTGTTGTCTGTGTGCTCCCTGAGGCATCTGGTGGGGCCACTGTGGGATACAGGAAGCTGGACTAGTTGGGCCTTTAGCCTGATCCAGCAAGGTTGTTCTTATGTTCTTAATAATAATGATGATGATGATGATGATGATGATGATAATGATAATAAACATACTGCTTTTCAATCAAAATGTTAATGAAGCAGCATATGTAGTAACAGGTGCATCATCTACTTCGGCCCTAAGACTAATGTGATTTCTTGAGCAGGAGTGATCTGCACATCCCTAAGTTGCCACATTACTTAACATGAAATTTCAAAGCAAATGAAATGTGGAGGTTCTTGCATAGGTAAAGTAAATAAATACTTGCAATAAGTTTCAATAAGACTTGCTAAATTTCTAAGGGAGGTCAGCAGGCCTGTTATTTTGTTGTACTGATTCTCTGATGTCTCTAACTCTTACTGCAACACTGATACTCAAAGTATGTTCCACCGCTATGAAAGAATACAACATACAAAGACAACATGGTTATATCTTCCATCAAGCCAACTCCTATTAGAGTAAACAAGTTTTACTACAGCTAACAGGACTCCTCTTCAAGCAGAATGCATTTTACCAACAGAGGCTGGTTCAGCACTATACTGTATAAGAGTAGGCGCTGCTGGTGCTATGTACCGGTAACGAACAATCCATTTCAATAGAGCTACTGTAGAAAAGCCAAAGTACAGTATCCCATTACATAAATGATCTGTGGGAATAATTCCATGGTTTGGAAAATGCAACACTTGGAGAATCCCTGAAAGGTTCGTAAGCATCCTCATATGCTGGTTTAAGAGTGGTCTAAAAACAGTTATCTCTAGTTGTGAAACAAGTAAGTAAGTACATAAGTAACAACAACAGTCTATTTTGGACAATCTTCTACGGAAAGTGCCATAATATTCTTGCAACAATAACATTAATGTATTGTTTTCATGAACAAACCAATCTTACCTGACTTCTCTATTACATTTATTCTGAGACTGTATGTTTGTGTTTGTAATCTCTGAGTTTTGCATCGTTTTTCTGCGTTGCGTTTTTCCCAGTAATATTAAGTAAAGCTAAGTGTCGCTCCACTTTCATTCTTTATTCTACATATCCATTCCATTTTTACATGTGTAATAAGTACTGTATGAGGAAAAGAGATAGAAAGAAGAGGAGAAAAGAAAAAAGAGAGGGGATTTGCCAGCTATAGTTGCTGCAAGTCAACTGAAAGGATAGGGCCCCTAGATCAGGGGTGTGCGTTCAGTCTCCGGCACGTTGCCTTCGCTCCACTGCATGGTTCCGACGATGAGGGGGCATGGTGTCTCATGCTGGAGAGTAACAAAGGGTTCAGAGCGGGGCGGAACTTAGCGTTCCGCCCCACCTAGAGCGACGCCAGTGGTAAGAGACAAGTTGAAGCTGATCCATGCCTGAAATATGACAGACTAGCACATTCAGCATAAGCCAAGGAGCTTGTTGGCTGTGCCCCTTGCTGGACACTGCTAGCCACTGTCCAAGCACTGAAGCCTGCACTATGCAACACTGTGTCACCCCATTCAATTCCCTGGCTCCTACATAGCCAAACACACTCTGGGAAGCATAGGGCAATGCTGATTGCCACACAGTGGCAGCCAGGTTGCGAAACCAGTTCCTCCACATGTATTGCTGAAGGCTGAAAGTCTTCACTCATTCCCCACTTCTCCACCAGGGTATTAAGAGTGACAACCAGAATATGAAGACTGAATATGAAGACAACCACAATAAGAAGACTGACATGAAGATGACCAAGCACTGCACACTAAATGCTTCTAAACCTTATGGACTAGAGAGTGCACAAATGCCATGGGGGGGGGGGAGTATTTTCAGCAGCATACTATAGTGCAGTGTTTCCCAAACGTTTTTAACCCGTGGCTCCCTTGACCATTGGCAACCCTTGGTCACAGCTCCCCATTATATTATGATGATGCCTGCCAATTGGCATTGCACTGTTTTCTGAAAGAATTCAATGGCACTCTGCGGCTCCCCTGGCTGGTATCCACCGCGGCTCCCCTGGGAGCCACGCCTCCCAGTTTGGGAACCACTGCCATAGTGTATGCTCTGACTCTAATTCAGTACATTTAACTGCACTGGTTCTCAGTGAGAATGAACTAAAGAACAATGGGTGATATTTGTGCTTTTAAAGACCTTCTATATAAGTTTCTGCTTTGGAGCTAATACTCTATGAAGATTTTAATTTTTGAAAAATATTAGCATCACCGTAGTCAACTTACACCCAGTTGTAAAAACACTTACTTGGAAGTGTTGGATGATACTTGGACTATATTTTTAATTCCACGTTTCCAAATAAGTATAGTTAGGATCTCAGTCTTGGTAACATTAGACCAGTGGCATCGCTAATGTGCCTTGGGGGGAGGGGCGGGCGATTACATCTTTTGCTTCATCTTACTCAATTTGAAGCGTTCTAGGAGCCCGGGCAGGTGGGGCCATCAAAAGCAAAAACCTCCACAGCTGCAGATGTGGAGCAGAAAGCTGTAGTGGTGGCTCCTTCTCGCGAGGAGACCGCAGCTGTCACCCAGGGCATAGCAACTCCCCACCCCCTCCTGGCTACACTACTCCATTAGACATTTCAGTTCAGGATGTGGAAAAGTGATTGGACTTTTAAAAATTCTCTCACTTAAATAGCCACAAGGTAAGAGAGTGGTTCATGGATCAATAGCAATGTCAATCAGAACCCACAACAGACACAGTATGAAAATATTTGTGGTGGGGTATGTTTATAGTTATATTGCTTAGCATAGCCAGGCAGGTTAAAAAAATAGTAAGCATTTACAAGATTCTCCATGATGTATGGTACACTGGTCAGAAGCCAAAATCTGACAAAAACCCAAGACTGAAAAAAGTTTCTTTGAATTTGTCTTCCTGGTATAATTATGGCAAGTTCAGAGAGGAACCAGATCTGGAGTGTTGTAAAACTCAACACAATGAACTTGACAGACAGCCAGATTTCTGTTTTCAGTCAGTTTAGGGTTACTATAATCTCATTATTATGCTTGAAAGACGACAAGTAATAGAATCTCAGGTAGCTGTTCTGTCTTTACTCAGCCGCATCTTCTCTTTTATGCCGATTTCCCTTGATTACCTGAACTAGTGAAGCTCAGTTTTCAACCACTTATCTTCCAGAAATAATCATCTGATCAGCCCTGCAAGGTTCTCACTGCACTCAGCGGTTTTAATGGGTCAAGCGTTAAATTAACCCTTTAACCATACCCCTGGAGAATACAAAACTTATTAAGAAGCAATTTACTTCTCAGACATTGTAAAGTTCACAAAAGAGAATGAGCTGGTTAGCCAGCCCTGCTCGTTGTCTTCTTCTCCAGTGTCCACTGCCGCCATTTTTTTTATTTGACCGTGCCAAGAAATTGCTGAAAAATAAGCCAGTTAGTTTACAAAATCACCCCTTAAGAAAATCCCTGCTTGTTTTTCCCTAAAGTGAAGATAGAATCCAGTTTTTAAAAACTAGCTAGTTTGTGAATGTCTTTTACTCAGCAATGCATTCATATTTTAGCGAGCTGTGCTAGGAATTATTCATTTTTCTTGACGACGTACCACACCTTTTTTTTTTTTTTTAGGATACTATATTGCAGGCAGTTTTGTTTGATCAAAGGCTGTATGCAGCCTCCCTCGCTAGGTGGGGCTACCATAGTTCCAGGTGTGGGACCTCAAAGAAACGACTGGAAAAATCAGCGATCCCCTAATCCCTCCTCCTAACCAACAGAAATGCATATCATCCTCTTGCCAAGCCCAGGGGGGATCTATTATCACTCACTGCAAACACTCTCCTGGATTCAGCAATACTTTCCCAAAAGACCAGTGAAAGGAATCTGGGAGACTCTGAAACCCACTTACTGACATCCATTCCCCCCACCCCCCGGGCCCCAGTTTGCACTCCTGAGACTCGGTCCTGATTTTCCTGCCTATCTCCGCCGCCGCAGCCAGTTCGAGAGGTGGAGAGGGAAAACTGCCAGCTGCACAGCAGAGTCGCCCCTTTTCTGCAGCGTCTGGGACTCGGAGGCAGGGCAGCACGAGGCACGGGAGATGCGGCAGCAAAAAATACTTAGAGACTGGATCGCTGGCTGGGGGGAGGGGACTCACAGGCACCAACACAGTAGACGAGGGGAAGAATTTCCATTCTCGGTAAGCGAAGTCAACTGAAAAATGCATGAGCTGTTGCTGCCCCAAACAGTCCCAAGCGAACTAAATGAGTGTCTTCAAGCTATCCCCTGCCGAAGCCTCTCGGTCTCATCATTATGACCCTAACTAAATCCTTCTCTTTTTTTTTTTGCTGGGGTTATATGGCACAGATTTTAAAAAATGGAGTTGCCCCCAAACTAAAAAAAAAAAAAATGCATGAAGCACACACACCCGCCCCCAGCGTGGCACCTCTTGGTCTTTTTAAAAAAAATTAGTTATGTAAATAATAATACATTTTACTGTGTAGAGAGAATCAAGGTTTGCTTCCTATTTAAAAGCAATGTTTCCATTCCACAAACGACCCAGCTTTAAGGAACAAATATACGGTAATGGTGACAATGCCATCCTCCTCCTATGCATAAAGTACTCCCTTGTAACTGTGTTCAGGATTGCAGCCTGAGGAAGAAGATCTCCAGGATGGAATTACTTTGGTCAGAGTTGTCAACTGTGGTGTCTGCGTGTATTTTGATGCCCATGAACTGTTAGCATCAGAAGAACCACTGAATGTCATTTTTAAGTTCAGAAGCTTTCACCCACTTTTAAAATACTACTGTCCGTATAAAAATAATAGCCTTCCTTGTTAGCCCCCTCACCTCCTTGAAGCACCTTCCCATACTGACAGCCACAGTAGCTACAGAGGTAATTTTTCACCAGAAATGTTCTTGCTTTAAAACAAACTCTCATTCTTCAAATGGAAGCTGTTATGCCACACATTTTTAAAGTTTGTTTTAAAAAAGAGGGGGAAAGTTAATACTCCCTATATGGGGCGGTGCCCCCACTCACTCCATCCTGGCTATGGCCCTGAGCTGTTGTGTAAGTTTTGGGGATCTTTGGAGGTTCAGATCTGAATGTGAGTTTGTAGTTAATATATGCATGGCAAACAGAATGATGGTAAAGCAGATAATTACAGGTGGGCCCCCATATCCGCTGGGGATATGTTCCAGGCCCCTCCGTGGATATTTGAAACCGTGGATAAGAGCAAACACCCCCTCCATGGTTTCCTGAGGGGCCCCCCACCCTGCCTCCCCTGCAGGCAGGCATGCTTGACCCCCCCAGCTCTTATTTTTCTTTCAGCAAGCTTTGTTTCTTCCTTAAAACAAACAGAGAAGCAGCCTCCATTGCAGGCAAGTAGAACAAGACTAAGTCCTAGAGAGGCTCTGCAAGGTTTCTGTTAACCTTTCAGAGCCTCTCTAGGACTTAGTCTTGTTCTACTTGCCTGTAATAAGCAGCCAGAGGCTGCTTCTCCTGTTTCTTTAAGGAAGAAACGAAGCTTACTGGGAAAAAAGTAAAAGCCTGGGGGGGGGGGGGTCCCCATGATCCATGGATAACTGAAACCATGGATAGCAAATCAGTGGATATGGGGGCCCACCTGTACACAGCTTCTTATCAGGCTCTCTGAATGAAAACATAGCAAGCCTTTCCTCCAAAGAATCTGCAATTCTGAGGGCCATGTCACATGCTATAGTACACAGTTTCTACCCTGACATGTTTGAGGCGGGTACACACTTTTTTCCCGCCACAGCTACATCATTTGTGTTTGTACACGTGGTGGGAAAAAAATGCATGTACCCCCCTCATACGTTATGGGTACATACAGTGTATGTACCTACTAACTTTGTAGCATGTGAGGTGGATCTCTGTAAGCAATATTAAGTTACGAGGAAAATAAAACCCCAAAAGGGTGCAAGATTAAAGAGAGATGACCCATTTACAGAACCTTGTTCTGAGCAGGCTTTTATTGTGGCCTTCTGTGTCATGTTGTATGTCTTTTTTTGTTTGTTTGTTTGTTTCACTTGTTTACCTGAATCCTCCTTTATTATAGGAAATTCTCCTTGGGTTTTAGGAGCAGACAGAAGATGAATGTATGCCGTCAACTCTCAAATGCTGATATACTTTGTCACAAATACACTGGTCTCTGTGAAATAATTTGGCTAGTTCCCTGACCAAGAAGATTCATCAGTTCAAAACTTTGCCTTCCAGACTGTGCTATCCTTTGTTCTTGGATATATATTGAAATAATCCTCTTCTATCCTTTGCCTTGTCTTTGAAATGTATAAGAAACTCTTCAGTCAGTTATTATGAGATTAGCAGCGCAATCCTGTCTAACGGAAGACCGGTGGAGTGACTGGTCTAGGTGTAATGTACTGTAAGGCACATTTGTGGCACCCGGAGAGTAAGCAGCACCAGCAAAGAGACTTGCGCCGCTCCTACAGTACCTCAGAATGGAGCAGTGCCACGGCAGAAAGGTAAAGCCCCGCTGGGCGGAGGAGGAGTGTGGGAGGGTGGAATGGGGGCATTCCGGGAGGGGGGATTGGAGGATTGACCCCGGGAAGGGGGAGGGATCAGCAGAGTCCACCTCCACCATATCCTATTTCCCTTCTTGGGTCTGTTGGGCTTTACACGGATCTCTCGAATGTACCCTGGAGTCCAGTCACAGCAGCTGGCACATTACAAATGTCCCTTTACCCTGTGGAGGCCATCAACTGCTCCAGGGCAGGCCCAATCCTGCTCAGGATGCCGTGGGCGTCTTATGTGCAACACCATGTCCTGCTAGACAGGATTACGCTGTAGGTTAACAACATTCTTAAATGCAATTTCCCTTTCCTGGAATAGCAACAGTGTTCAGGCTGTGTTAAACATCCATGTTTGGTGGAGACTTCAAATCCGAGATCAGTCACAGGAGGTTGTGACATCATTCCATTTAAAACCCATTCATTCCTTGATAATTAAGGAGTCCAGTCTGATTCACAATAATTGCCTGTTGTCATGATCACTGTTCATTAATCACTAGATGGACACACTACTATCAGTCTCCTGCAAGTGAAACCAGTCTCCTGCAAGTGAAATTCTCTAAAAAATGATCTAGGTAAGGGAAGGACAAATGGAAGCCCTCAGGCCAAGTCTAATTCACAGATCTTATCAAATTTGTGGTACAGGATCAGCATCCCTTATCTGGACTGCTTGGGATGGGAAGTTGTCTGAATTTCGGCATATTTGCATAAATATAATGAGATATCTTGGGGATGGGACCCAAGTCTAAACACAACATTCATTTATGTCTCATATACAAATAGCCTAGAGGTAATTTTACACAATATTTTTAATAATATTGTGCCCCAGCATCCCTTACACTATGCCAGCCAGGTGCTGGAAAAAAGGTTTTTTGTCATAGCCCCCAAAATGTCTGGATTTCGAAACAGTTTGGATTTCGGATGTCCGGATAAGAGGTAATCAACCTGTACCACAAAAGTGTGGTAGAAAAGTTTGCTCACACTTTCAGACGCTGTGCATTTTGTTTAAGGAAGACCCATGCTGGCTTGGCGCCTGCACTACACACGCAAAGATAAGGAGCACAGGGGGCGCAAGGATAGTGTTCGCTCTTTTCCACGGTTTCAATTAACTGCGGAAAGCGGGAATCTATCCCCCACAGATATGGGGGCCCTACTGTAATACAGAGTAGAGCAAGTAGCGGGTTCAAAATTCTTCAGTAAGCAGTAATAAAGGTGTGGATAAACCCATATCTTCTTTATGATCCTTATCTCCTGAAATGTATTTGGTTTTTTTCCCCAAATTTTATAGAGCAGCTCTGTAGCACTGGACTGTCTGGCAGTTTGTTGATTTAATTTTACTACCTGCATTTTGAGAGAACTCCCCATGTGCCCTTAGAATGATACTACGGCACAACTAATTAAAAATAATAGATTTTATAATTCAAACTTCACAATTTAAATTGCTTTCTAACATGTGGATTTTTTTATGCCCTCTATCAATTATGCTGATTTTTTTTTACTTATAAGAAAGTAAGTTGGCACTTATCCCAGGTGCCTGTGACATTTATTTAAAGAACAAAAATAAATTAGACAACAGCAGAAGATGCAATACTGATCCCCTGAGCTTAGCACATAAATTGTGGAGCTGCAATGAGGGCATTTTTCCACTTGATATAAAAATATCCCAACATGAAGCATAGCCTGGCATCTGTAATATAGGTATGATGAACAATGCTGGCATCATTACAAAATAATACTAAGGGCAAGAAGAGGAAATGACGGAGTCCAGCTCTCCAGTGTGAGACAATTCTGATCTTCCTTGATTAATCTTGCAAATTAATTACGATGTATTTATGTTGTTAGTGGTATGGACCCAAGAACTGGTCTTTAACTCTTGACTTTATTAAGCTATAGTAAGCATAGACCATTGTGACAAAAAAAAAATTCTACAGAAACACTTGATGAACAAAACAAACACTAGCAAAGCAGCAACTATCTCTGCACCCACCACAATAACATCTGTTCCCCCTCCTTAAAATACTGCTACATCAATAAAATAAATACTTGATTATAAGAACAATCATAAGAAAACCATAGAAATGCTGTGGTTTTATACATAATCTTTTAAATAAGGAGGATTAAAAAGTGGCAGCTCCTTCAATAAAATGGTATTGTCAAGAGCAGCAGGTGGTACAAAGGCCATTCTGTCATGGGTGGCAAGAAAAATATTTCCTTTTATATTTTCATTATTATTTGTGTAACCCCCTGGTCTGCGCTCAACTGGGATTTTCAAACTTGATAGAGGCTCCTGTTGAGCTCTGTCCTAGGTGAGTCATTTGTCACATCTCCAGGAATTCCTGAGGAGAGGGTGACCCAGTTTCCAAGCTGACTCATTTGTGGGCATGTAATCCGTGCATTTTATAAGGTACAGTCTGAATAGGATACTGGTCCCATTATTTCCCTCATCATGCGAGCAGTTGGCTCAACCAGGCCTTTGGCCAGTTTTCCCCACACACACAAATTGTGACTTCCTCCACAAAGAAATGTTTTTTTTAGCATGCCTGTCATGTTGCTTCTGTTTTTACTGTGCGTCTTTTCCTCTGTGTGTTCTGTTAAGTACGGATGTTACACACAGGTCAAACTAACTCAAACTAACTAAACAGTATGATAGCATGACATCTTTTTTACTTCTCCCAAATTCCTATAAGTCAGGGGTGGGGGGATGTAAAGTACAGAGGAGGAAGTCAGAACACAGTGCTGAAACCTCCCCTATTCTACACTTTGCCCTTCCCCAGAATACCTTTTTAGTTATATGTCTCCTGACTAGGGTTACTTCCAGTCTTGGAGTCCCAGCACCCAAAATGGTTGCAGAGAAGCAGGGGGGGTTTTGGGGTGGGGAGGGGAGAGAGCATGAGTGGGGAAAGATTCAGCAACCTCCTCCTGCCTCCCAGCAATGCTTTAAATACCCCCTCCATTTTATGGGAATTTGTAACATCAGTTCTCCAGTTTGAGTCTTGGCTTTCTTTCTTCCATCAGTATCTTTCTCTCTTGATGTCTTGTATGTCACGAATTACAGGGACACACAGCGCAATCCTGCCTAAGCGCCGGAGGACCACGCGTTCCGCCAGCGTTGGGTATTGCGAAAGTGGCATAAAGCACTTTTGTGGCACCCAGAAAGTAAGCAGCACTGGCGCCAAGACTGGCACCACTCACTCCGCCGTCCAGAGGACCCTGCACTGGCTGCCACAGGTGAGTACTGCACCTGTCGGTGCAGGGGTGGGACAGGGCAGGCAGTGGCAATGAGGGAGGGGGGCATTGGCTGGCCCAGACTGGGAGGGGGCAGGAATATCGGCGGCGCACTCCACCAATATCCTATGCCCCTTCCCAGCCCAGGTTGGCCTTACATGGCCTCCTCAGATGCACGCTTCAGAGCTGGCGTGCATCTGAGGAGGCCCATTGCAGTCCATGTGGCTGACACCGGGGAAAGGGGACAAACATCCCCTTCACCCGAGGAGAGCCCAGGCCATGATGGTGCAGGCTGCAATGGCCTTAGGATACAGCAGCTGGTCCTTTTGGCCGGCCACTTAAAATTAGGTAGGATTGCGCTGTTACTCTTGTCTATGAATTACCACATAAACACTCCGAACTCGGTACACAAGGTACACATAGTCAAAATGACTCTAAGCAATGAAGCCCTTGTTGGAGAACATGACGTGTCACCCAGCCTAATCACAGATAGAGCCACAATTATCGTGCAATGATTTTCACAATCATGGTTGCATAATGGTAATAATAATATTGGTGAACCTCACAGCATTGTTGTAAGGATTCCTGAAATCCTTTTTAGTGAATCTGCTTTCAGCCCTTTGGAAAAGGGCTATCTAAATGCTAAGCATTATTATTATACAAGCAGAACTAATTGCCCCCTGGATCTTCTATATGCCATTGACCAAGTCCCCCTCTATCTCCATCTAGTAGTGTAACAAGTTGATAAATTACAGGAAAAAATTGTTCCATTCTGGAGATGGAAGGATTCAGAACATTAGCAAATTATACATTTCCAATGCATACTGAAGCCAGTTTCAACCATCATCTAAACAGATTTGGGATTAAGTACTTTGGATTAACTGGATTGAAGATTTGGTTAATAAAGACCATCCATGGATGGAAGATGTTGGGAGGTTTAGGTTATAACATAGAGACAGCTGCCCCATAGGATAAAATAATACATACATAGTGGTTTATACTTTCTAGTTGTGCCAAGTGAGTACACACAAAGATTCATTTAAGGCAAACTCCCCTTGCCTCAGTACTGGCTCAGTACTTATGAGTTTTCTCGGAGAATGTGCAGAAGAAGGTCACCCGTTTTCCAAAAGTTCTCTCCCAGCTTGTAATGTTGGGGTATGCATGCTGATGGTGTTGCATGCATGCTTGCGATTAGGTTCCCCCATGGGACTGGTAGTTTGGTTACCCGCTCTGCACCCACTCCATAGCACCAGCCATTGTAGAGAGCTGTCTAGAAATTCAACTCCCCTCTCCCAACAAACATTCATGATGATAACAAGAGAGAGTTTTAGATCTGGACTGAGGACAAGCACCACATAAACTATTGCAAGAAATAATCAAGTTACTGCAAGAATAACCCAACTATTCCCCAAACAACTTGGTCAGGTAGTATAGTCACTTCATTCACAGCAGTGAACAAGAGATTTGCTGAGAGTAAAAGGCTAATGTTTCTTATGTATGTACCAATCTACAAAGCAGTCTGCTTTGTAGCTCAAACTATCTCGTTGATAGTTTCATGGCAATCAATGAGATTGCCATCATGTACGTTGGCTTTGGGCACCTGATCTGCTCAGCACAGACCACACATGCATCCGTTTTCATTTCAAGCCAGAGAAGAACTTCTGGGGGAAATGTTGCTTGATCATAATGTAGCCAAGCATTATGATTACAGGATGACAAAATACAAATGTTGGTGACATCACTGCTTCTATTTCTCTGAGTCACACATATAGACTCAGTGAAAAGGTAGAAGGCCAGGGATCCAAAGAGTGACTTTAGGCATGCCCAAGGACTGCGGCAAGCTCAGAAAGAGTTTTGACTTTTTCTCTTTGCACATGCTAGATCACAAACTGCAAGCCTCCTCAGATTCAAAGGGGGAGTTCTTGTATGGCATGGTGGGACTGCTGTTGAGAAAACGTGACCCCCAAATCCCTTGAACAAATGGGACTAGTTGTGTAGTTTTGGGGATTCTGTAGTTTTGGGGAGTCATTGATTTCTTTTTCCATTTGGGGGGAGTTCTTGCACAATCAACAATGCTGTGAATCAATTATTAGCTTCATATGGCTGATGTTTCCACAAAACTGTTGCAAAGAAGTGACATTTAAATGGGTTCAGAGAGTAGGCCAATACAAGCCTGGCAGTCAGTTCCCTGAACTCATGGTGGCCTAAAGGTATGAACATACGCTGAACTATTAACAAGATGAAAATCTGCATGGCATTTTACCATAGAAGACTGATGTGGGGAGGGCACCAAAACTCCTCTCGCTCTAGTCATGTGAATGTGCACCATAAATGTCTCCAAAATGTCTGCATTAAGAAATAAAATGGTGCAAAACTTTCAACATTTCATTGAGCTGAAAATCCAGTTAGTAATCTCTCAATATAGAGTTGGTCATGGTATTTTCTTTTTAATGAACTGCAACACATCCTACATGCTATCCATTTGTTTATTTGACAACATTTCCCATAATATTCTTCAGACTGAAATGAAAGAGATGCAGAGAGGCCTTAAAATTTGCCCAGTGCAGTTGGGACATCTAGCAACAGTTTTATCACTGGTAAAGATTTTATATTTCTATTAGTTGGTTTGACAAATTCTGGGATATTAACTACCTCCAAACAGAATGTAAGGCTCTATGGCTGGGTCACTGACCTTTCACCTTTAAAACTTAGGTTGCCATGGCAGCTAAAATCAGTCTCATTAGCTGGGTAAACTAGAGACAAATATAAGCTGTTGTTCTGCAGCTAATTAATCTTCTGAGTTGTAGACACAGTCCATTTTACACCCACATACAGGATACATGTGTGGAGTACTTATTAAATCAAAAACTTGACGTCAAAACTGATGCAATTTTGCATCAAATTCTGCACTGGTTAAAAAAAAAAACTAAACACTGTTTTGCATTACTCAGCATCCTAGAAGGGAATGGCATTTCACAAAGTCTGCTCAGCATGAGAATCACACACACCCCTGGGCTGTTGTTTTTTTAATTGAAACTTTCTAGGTCGTATACGCTGACTTCGGTAAATGATAATACTACTAAAGAAGTCCTCCTTTTGTTTGAATAATTCTTTTCTGTGATCGAGGAACCAAAATGAAAGATTTATGGATGCCTGTTTCTCATTGGGAAGAAGGAAAGCGATCCGTTTGCAGGAGTTATATTTTCAGGCACTTTGCTGAGACACCCCAACCCCCCTCGGTTCCTGACTGTAAAATAAGAAAACTATTACCCAGCTGGGGTAACAATAGGCTCCCACCGTGCTTTTCTGCTCAGACCGCAGCTGCCAGTGAAAGTGGAAACTACAGCAGCAGGATAACATTCTTTTCTTACAGCCTGTTTCTATGGGCATGGAGCCCTCCCACTGACTCAGTGTATTTTCTATGCAAAACTGTAGAAGAAGTGACATTTTAAAAGTTTTGACCTTTGTTTTTTTTAAGGGGGTTTCTCTTTTTTTGCATGAACCAATGTATACATTTTGAAACCTGACAGCGTGTCTGTTAAGAGCAGCAATAGCCATTACAGTAATAATAAAATGTTTCAAAATTTGAAAATTCTATACTGAGTCAAATGTGCAGATAACCTTTGTCTAGGAAATGGTAGCGATGTGGAACGTGGCACTAGTTCTGTTATTGTTGCCGAAAGACGACGACAGACCTCAGGCAACCTTGGAAAATAGCATTGTTACCAGAATTTATTTGCTCCTTTAGGATGTTTTAGGCAAGAGTTTAAAATAAAGTTCTGAAGACACCTTTAATTTTTTTTTTTTCAAAAAGTCATTTGAGGTGCAATTCTATCACAAATTACAGGTTTATAGCAATACTGCTAAGAGGAGAATATAGTTCCTTGTCCCATTCTTCCCTCCACAAGTGGAATTTGCCTTCTGCTAACCCCACACGCAGTTGGTACAGGTGGGCCTCCATATCCACTGATTCGCTATCCACGGTTTCAGTTATCCACGGATCATGGGGAACCCCCCCCCCAGGCTTTTACTTTTTTCCCAGTAAGCTTCGTTTCTTCCTTAAAGAAACAGGTGAAGCAGCCTTTGGCTGCTTATTACAGGCAAGTAGAACGAGACTAAGTCCTAGAGAGGCTCTGCATGGTTAACAGAAACCTTGCAGAGCCTCTCTAGGACTTAGTCTCATTCTACTTGCCTGCAATGGAGGCTGCTTCTCTGTTTGTTTTAAGGAAGAAACAAAGCTTGCTGAAAGAAAAATAAGAGCTGGGGGGGTCAAGCATGCCTGCCTGTAGGGGAGGCAGGGTGGGGGGGCCCTCAGGATACCATGGAGGGGGTGTTTGCTCTTATCCACGGTTTCAAGTATCCATGGAGGGGCCTAGAACATATCCCCAGTGGATATGGGGGCCCACCAGCAGCGTCACTAGGGCGCGCGCCGCCCTGTGCGAGGGCGCGCGCCCTGCCTTAATGACCCCCGTGCCGCCCGACAGCCGGCCGGCGAGGATGTCTCCGAAGCCGACAGCAGCAGAGCCTCCGCTGCTGCCGGCTCCGGAGACATCCTCGCTGGCCGGCTGTCTTGGGCAGGAGAAGGCCTTGGAGCGTCCGCCCTCGGAGGAGGTCCAAGGCCTTCTGAGGGAGGCCCGATGCGTGACGACATATTTATAAGGTTTCATGCATGCCCAGTACGTTTCTGAGGGCAAATTTACCCTCAAACGTTCTGCGCATGCGCTAAACCTTGTAAATATGACGTCGCGCATTGGGGTTCCCTCAGAAGGCCTTGGAGCGTCCGCCGAGGGCGGACGCTCCGAGGCCTCCTCCGAGGCGTCGCTGGAGCGTGGCGGGAAGGGCGGACCACCTGCGCGTGACGCGCGGGTGCATGCACGCGACCGCGCGTCACCCATTGCGCACGTCGCCCCCAGGCGGTCCGCCCTTCCCGCCACGCTCCAGCGACGCCTCTGGGGCCCACCTGTACTTACCTGCTCCTAAGCATGGAGAGCTGCACTCATGCAAAAGCTGTGCACATAGGCTGCTGCTCACAGAGCACAAACTGCATCATACTCTCAGTGTTTATTTACCCTATTTCATGTGTTCCAAGCACTTTACAAACATTATCTCTGAGTATTTTGAAACAGCTTTGAAGAATGTGCATTCCAAAAATTTGATGACATCTTTTTAAAATAGCAAAGCTGTCAGTAATATTTGTCTGAAATGTATAAACACAATTTGCTGTTGTGTTATTTTGTTCCAATTCTAGAATTCCTACAAGAAAGACTTCTGGAGGGAAAGGGAAGGGAAAGCTGAATGAACTGGCAGTAGAATATGGAAGTTCATCATTTCGCCCCAAGATGATTATCTTTGCCCAGGTTATAGGTTATTAAAAATAGTCCATAGTTGAAATATGAAGCAAGCAAGGTAACAGCTCAGTTCCATAAACTGCTGCATCATCCAACAAATGTTATGGGCAGATTGTTCCAGAAATTGCTGCATCACTCACTGCATTGTCACAATCTGGGTGGCAGTGAGCATGCAACTTTAGTGTCAATCTGTGGCATTGGGCTGATGTCAGAACCCAACAAGGGTCAGTGTTTCTCTGCCAGCAACTCTCACCATCCCAGATGCTAAGTAGCTGCATTGCACAAAGCTGCCACATATACTACTCAGAATATACTACTGAGAAGAGAATGCACATGGCCGGCTGGAGTTCGTGCTCCATTGGCAGCCATTTTATGACACCGGAACTCACTTCCTGCCTTGCCATATGGCAAGCAAGGGCACCTTTGAAAAGTATTGCTGCTGTGGGGCAAAACTCCCCTCCACTGACTGGCATGACACTTGTCTCTGCTGTTTGAGAGAAAGTCACATTGTGGAGACCCATGTACACTGTAAAAATGTTTCCAGGCAGATAAGGAAGCATAGGGAGCTTTGTCCCATGCTAGCACTCCAGGAGCAAGCCCTCACTTCCACAGCAGTATTGTTGGCACCTCCTACAAACTTGCCTCTTTCCCATCACTGTTAGCAGCTTCATTGAAATTGGGGAGTCAGATGACACACAGACTCACTCCAGAGAGCCATCAGGATTGAGGCAATGTTGAGTGATGCCATAAGTCCCACTCTGGGTGGGTGGCCAGTACCAGGGATTCCCATAAAAAGATGGTGAAACATAATTAAGTAGCCAAGTTCTGGGGCCCCGACACTGATGCTTTCCAACTGAGTGGCTCACATGTTGATATCAACAAAGGTTCTAGTCTCAGAGCTCATTCCCATCAGTGACATGACCCTGGAACCATCTCACACTCCATCAAGATCAATTCTGAATACACCATTGTTAGATTCCTGCCCAGGAGCAGATATTGTTCTCCACACTATATCTGTGTGGTGAGATTGTTGAAATGTTGTGACATTTGTCCTCCTTTAGAGATAACAAGATGCATACTGAAGACCTGCCTCTTGTCGGGGATTCTCAGTACCCTCTCACTGATGATTCCCTGAAATATCTAACAATACCAAAGTGACAGCCAAGATGTCTGGATTAATGTCATAATCTCCTATAAAGTTGACACAAAATTAACATCCTTGTTTTTGGCATGGGATGCAGTTTAGGAAAGGTTGGGCTGTCAAGCATTCCTACCCCTACAAGACAAAACAGAAATCATCTATGGAAAGGCACTATCAAGCCAATGGCTCTCAGTCAATATCATCAAAATTTTTACTTGAGACACTTTACAATACCGAAGACAGTGGTCTGCATCTCGCTTTATGTCTATGGGATGCCAACACTTTCACCCAGACCCAGAAATTCCATATACTATTAACATGGAACATCTGATGCTTCTCTACAAAGTTGCTTGGATCTCAGCCATAAACTTAAGGGATGCCTATTTCCACATACATCCACACCAGAGCAAGTACCTATGGTTTGCAGTCAGCACCAAGCAGTTTCAATATCAACTGCTTTCCTGGGAGATTCTTGCTTGAAAGCTTTGGCTTATGGTATCCTGCAGATCTGGCTATGGTGACATAGGCCTTGTGACATCATGTTTGAACTACTGCAATGTGCAATATGTGGGGCGGCCTTTGAAAAGCATTTGGAAGTTCAGCTAGTCCAGAATGTGGCAGCCCAACTGTAAGTACGTGCTGTGTCTCACCAATAGCTGGCATCCATGTGTTCGGGACTGGGAACAGGCCTTCTCTCCAGTTATGACTGACTAGATGCTGGAACATCCTTCCTAAAGAACTTGGCTCCACCCCACCTTCTTGTGTATGTGTGGTTGGGTGCACAACAGATTCATTAACAGCCTAACCCTATCCGGATGTCAATCCGCCACTGTACATCCTGGGTCGATGATGAGAAAGCCACTCCATGGTTTTGCAGGCCAGGCATACCAGCACAAATGGCCAGAGGCCACACATATTATTATTATTATTATTAATAATATTATACAGTATTTGTATACCACCTTTCTTGGTCATTGGATTTCTCCTCCGACTTTAATCCAAGGCGGTGTACATGGGCAGGCTGTCCTAACCCCCCTTGGGTTTTTTTTACAATATATATATAAATGTCCAATCTTTCATGAATGGCTACATTCCAGGTGGTATCCTTTTGCAGTCTGGAATTTTTGCTGGCCGGCGCCTCCCACACTCGACCGACGCAGCTGGGAGCTCTTATCTCTCCTCCTGGAGGCTTTCATAGCTTTTTGTCAGCGGCATGTCTCGAACTTATCAAGTTCACCGGTCTTCGGGCTTTACAAGACGGTAGCTCTCCCGACTGAGCCAGACTCTTCTGCCCAGCCAGACTCTTCTGCCCATTTGCGACATGGGCACTACCGGCCTGCAGAACCTCTGCTGTCCTCCACAGTCACCAGTAAGTTGGCAGCAAGAGCAGTCTGGGGGAGGATCATGAGCTGATCTGGGCAGGGACCAGGCCGGGGGTGGGAGGAGGGTGGATTACTGTGGCACTAATGCATACAACATCCAATCCACTCCTTCCCAGTCAAGACCCAGGAGTCTCCTCAGACTTACGGCAGCTAAAGAGCTTATGTAGGTAAAAGGAGACCCATTGGGGACCAAGCAGCTACGGAGAGGTGAGTAAAAAAGTTATGTTCCGTCTATTGAGCTGTCTGGTGTGCGCTGCTCCATCAGCGACACTGTATGCTCTGGTCTGACGGGGAATAGGGTTGGACTATAAAAGTGACAAGTTTAGTCCTGTCCTTGCTGACCTTCTACCAAATGGCAAAAATAGTTGTTTTGGTAAGCTTTGAAGCAGTAGATGATCTTGTTGTTGTCTGACTGACAGCTGTTCAATATGTATCTTTTAATTGCCATGTTATTACTTTTTATTGATGCTTTTATTTTTGGTTTTATATAAACGGTATATATTGTGTTTTTAATTGTTGTGAGCTGCTTTGGGCATTGTTTTTCATGATGGAAAGGCAGATATAAATATCTAGAATACAGAAACATTAGTTTTGTGACTAGTTGAGTGCTGAACCACTTAAGCACAATAGCACACAAGCATCAAACTAAAGACTGACAGCCCAATCCTACCTAAATTCACCCGTGCCAATGCACCAGCACCAGCGTGGGCTATGCTGCATTCTGCGGGGGAATTTAATAGGCAGAAGTTCTCCTCCCCTTGCCCCGGGGAAAGCCCCAGCCACCGCTATGGGTCAACTCAGACTTGCGCCAGTGATATCACTGGCACAAGCCTCAGTTGATCCATGTTGGTGGATCAGGCCTGGGAAGGGGTTTAGGATATGGCACGTACCAGCACCGCCAATCCCACCCCCTCCTGGGCCCAATCTGCACATTCCTCACCCCATCACCGCCCTGCCCACACCCTGTTACACCCCCTCCCTCTGCCCTTACCCCACCCCTGTGCTCAACCCATCTGTTCCAGTGGGGGTAGCTCCGCACACCGGTGCCGGCAGGAAGGCTCTAGTCTACCCACCGGCGCTCCTGGAAAGCATGGTGACGCAAAGTGCTTTATGGCACTTTTGCGACAGCTTGCTCTGGTGGAGCATATGCTCCGCCGGTGCTAGTAAAGATTTGGATTGGGCTGCCCAACTTTTATTGGGAAGCCCAGAAGCCAACAGGGCAAGCTCATACATGTTTACTTGGAAGTAAGTCCTACTGTGCATCAGATTGCAACCTTAGTCAAGGATGTATGAATGCACAACTTTAAACAAAATCACAGAGAGCGTTTGAGCAATTATTTGACTAGAATACAGAATTTAGAAGAGCAGCAGGGACATTCTCTGCGTGTCACAAATGATACACACGGAGAATCAGTGACATTTGCACAGTCACAAACACAATTATAAAGTAAATACCTTACCTGCGAAAGAGATTCCATTTACCTAGCTACAAAGTACAAGGCTCTGACTGAGCAGATAAAAGTGACATCCCCATTAAAAAAAGCACTACCTGAGAAAGCCACATGTGGACTGTATGCTACAAATGGAAAACAAATGCGTGTTGCCATCTCAATAAAATGCTTGTGCCAAAAAGCCCCAAGAAAAATAACATAAAAAGAGTTTTAAAAAATGAAAACAACACCATGAAATTCATCTCCTCTTAGAGAATAAAACTAATGAACTGTTCTTCAATATTATACAGGGAGTAGGCAGAAGTCTAATTTTAACTTTGACCACCTACTCAGGTCTCATAGCAACAACCCCTTGACTTTCTTTCACAATATTTCAAATGGACTTATAAAATAGTGATCTAACTTCCATCAGAGATGCAAACAAAGGTTTCTTTTTTTTCCCCTCCAAGGGGGGAAAAAAAAGGATACAGACCTCTTTATTTGGTTCACTGAGCTGCACATGCAGTTGGGTCCTTATTCCTCACAAGGAACTGTATTTCACAGGTTCCCCACACCAGACGAAAGAAATTGAATTCTAGGTGTTTGATATATAATCATATTTTGCTTGAAAAGCTGCATTTGACAGTCTGAACTTCCTTGAATGGCACAACTGAAGTCTTCTGACACCACTGGTGCCAATAGTGAATGGTGAATCAAGAAGCAACTACTAAATAAATTATAAATATCTCACTCACAAGAGGGTCACAAGGAGGGATGAAGGTCAGCCGTATCCTAGGAGTTGTTTATTATATCAGCCCAGTTAGGAGCAAAGGCAAGAGGGCAAATAGATGGCACTGTGTTGAAGACATGCACCCATAAATCTATAATTAAAGCCACAGACAAGTTCCTGATATAGCGAAGCTAGTTATATAAGATCTTATAAAAGCTTCACATTGTTTTCTATTTTCTTCCTTACCGTTGTTCTTCCTACTTGAAGTTCATTTAAGGTCAGGAACAGATGAGGGATGTCAGGCTTTATAAGAGGATGGATCCTAACAATGCTCTTATAAAAAAATATGCAGGTGTGTACACGGGAGGGGGGATAATTAAGAGGTCAGACTGAAGATAGTATCAGCTCTGCCGTTCAGTGTAGGTCTTTCCCCACATCTAGACAAGAGGTAAGCCAGCGAGCTAATTTTTAGATTGCTCAAAAAATTATAGCATAGATACATTTCTACATAACACAGGTAGTTCTACAAGACAGGCAAATGGCCATTAAATGAGGGGTTTTGCAAGAAGGAAACCTGTAGGAATCAGTATGCAAGAACCTTTTTTTCTTTTAACAGAAGCTTACATGAAGATATGAAGCCCCCTTCTACTTAATCAGACCATTTGTCCATCCAGCCCAGAATTGTTGACACTGACAGGCAGCTGCTCTTGAGGGTCCCAGGCAGGGATCTTTTGCATCACCTTCTATTGATTCTTTGGCCAGATGTGCCAGAGATTGACCTTCTGGAACTTTCTGCATACAAAGCATCACTGGCATCGCTGGAGTGGAAAGCTCAGTTCTGCAGCTTTCCGCTCCACCATTACTCTCCTGCATGAGGCGCCCCGCCCCCTCGTCATAGGAGCACATCAGCAGAAAGAAAGCAACGCGCAGGAGAGTCTCTCTGCTGATGTCCTCCCTTTCAATGCCCCTCCATTACTAGTATGAGGGGTCAAAAATTCCTGTTTGCCTCTTACGGTGCAATCCTAGGTAGCGCTGCGCCGGGGGAGCTCGCGCCACCCTGGCACAGGGTGTTGTAAACTTGCTGTAAAGTGCATTTACGGCACTTGGGGAATAAGGACCACCGGCGCAGCAGCTGGCGTCCCTTACCCAGGCTCCTGCCCAGCCCTGCACCCACTGGAGCAGGTCATACCCCGGTTGGGGCAGGGGCTGGGGGAGGTTGGATTGGGTGGGCAAGGAGGGCAGCCATTGGCCGCCCCAGGGCCAGGAGAGAGCAGGGATATCAGTGGCAAGGTACGTCATATCCTAGGCCCTCTCCAGGCCCGGCGCAGTCGTACACAGCAAGCACGAACATACGAGAGCTCCGGAGCTCATGTACATTCGAGGAGGCCCATTCCCTTGAGGTGCACCTGGGCTGCACCGGGGCAACCCTGAACCCAGTGACATCACTGCAGGGGGGCGGAGCTCTAAGTTCTGCTGAGATCAGAGCTTCCGTTACACGGAGGAACGAAGCAGCCCCGCCCCCTCGCCTTCAGAGCCTTTCAGGGAAGCGAAAGCAACGTACTCCAAAGGCGAGGGGGCGGGGCCGCTTCATTCCTCCGTGTAACGGAGGCTCCGATCTCAGCGGAACGTAGAGCTCCGCCCCCCCTGCAGTGATGCCACTGCCTGAACCTGCATAGGATACGGCGGCCAGTCCTTTAGGCTAGCCGCTGTATCTTACAAAGGATTGGGCTGTAAATGTCTACTCCTGTCTCCTCCCCCTTAATGCATTTTCAGGGATCCAATTCACAATTCCCACACTGAGAGGCTAAAACAACTGTCCAATCACATAGTTAACTTTATAAATGTGATAATTCATTGTAACAAATGTGAGATGTGTTACAACTTGTGCCTTGTTTTACAAACTTCCACCTGTTTTACAAACTTCTGGGCTGATGCTCTTCTGTCAAACAATTTTATTGCATGCAGAATTGAAGCAGAATATATACCTAAGAAAAGCAGACCCTGCATTTATAGGTGCATAGACTCATGCTGGCAACTCAAATGTCATTTTAGTCTTTGGCAAGTGGAGTACAGTTTTTAGGCTGTTATAAGAGGGGGCCATCCGCATATCAAATGGTATAACGAGCCTGTTGTTTTGTTCATCTGGAGTGATATTGGGCCTAATCCTGTGAGCAATTCTAAGACTTAATGTGAGTAATTCTAAGACTTCAGAAAGTCTGTTTTTGTTTTCAGCAGGTTTCCTTCACAAAAGAACCCAGCGCTGACCAGAAATAGCCAACTATATAGCGAACATGGCCAATTAAGAAAGCCCAAGGTTTTTCTTTCAAATTCCAAGCATATTTGGATACAGTTAATAAGGCTCAGACGATGCATAGTTCTTGGGTTAAAAAAAATCAGAAATTAATGAATGACAACCATCAGTGTATTTATAGCTCAGTTCACAAGCTGTTAAATCAGAGTATTTATTATTAGTCAAGCAAATTGAAGTCTTAGGTTTAACTAGCCCATTTGATGTGCACATTCAGGCCAACATTCCACATTTCAAATATGAACCCCAGTTCAAGCCCTGCATCTGTTTTCAAGAAGGCCTGGAAAAGAGTCAGACATAACACAATAAAATATGTGCCTTGAAGATAAAGATACCAGGATGAAAGTTGCTGTGCATAATCAGGACACGATTCTTCAGCTCAGTCACTGCAATTGTTTTCAAGGGGGGAAATGTACAAGACAGATCTCTCTCTCTTGAACACCTAATACCAAGCAATTGATAAGAACATTGGTGAACATAAATTCAGAAGAGTATTCTGTTGTTGTTTTGTTATGAACTCCAGCTCAGCCCCTTTAAGGGGACAAGGAAAGATGTAAAAACAATGCAAGGTGATATCTCCCTTGGAGACTGAGTTATCAGAATAAATGTGTACCTGTGCACATTCATATATTTCAGATATGAACCCACCTCAGAAACTAAGAGCGCAATCCTGTGCAAGTTGTGGCAGCTGGCCAAAATGGACCGCACCAGCGTGACCTGGGCTCACCTTGGGGGAAGGGGTGTACGTGCTGGAGGCCCCAATGGGTCTCCTCGGATATGTGCCAGCTCTTTAGCTGGCACGTATCTGGGGAGGCCGTGTAAGGCCGGCCCGGCCCGGCCCAAGAAGGAGCTCGGGATATGATATTGGCACCGATATCCCTGCCCCCTCCCAGGCTGGGCCAGCCAATGGCCCCCTCCCCCGCCACCCCAGTCCTCCCTCCCTATGCTCTCCTCCTGCCGACCAGCCTAGGACTTACCTGGGTTGGCCAGCGCAGGTCCTGGGCGATGGCAGAGTGAGCGGCTCCAGCCTCCATGCTGCTTATTCCTGAGGAGCTACAAAAGTACCATATTGTTCCAAGTATAGGACGCTCCTGATTATAAGCCGCACCTTTAAAGTTTAGTGCTATTTTTTTTTAAAAAAATGAATTTTTAACTTAAAGAAAATATACACGTTAGTAAAACAGTACAGCTTTAGTACAGTTAAAGGCATAAGCACCCTGTCCATTATTGAATCTGGGCACCCTAGTATAAGTAGCCTTCCCAGATCCAAAGGGGGACAGAGTGCCTACCTTTAACCTTTGGACTTTGGGCAGGTGCAGCTTGTTGCACCCTTCCATGATGATGAGCTGCACCTGCTCAAATTTCAATGGTTAACAGCACAATCCTATGCATGTCTACTCAGAAGTAAGTCCCATTGCATTCAATGGGGCTTACTCCCAGGAAAGTGTGCTTGGAGAGACTTGAAAATGGAACACTTTGCAGAGCTAGGCAGAAAACGCTAGGCTGTGATTGTAGGCTGCACCCCTACTTTAAAGACTTGCTTTAGGGGAAAAAAGTGAGTCTTATACTCAGGTCAATTCAGTACTTTATGGCACTTGTGCGACTCCTTGGGCTGGCAGAGCGAGAGCTCAACCAGCCTAAAGTTAGACAGGATCGGGCTACCCGGCTAAGGCACAAGTAGCTTTATAGATAATAAAGAAGCCCCGGGTCATTCTGCTCTGTGTTTCATGTATGAAATTCAGTCATTCCATGAATGTATTGGGGACCACAAGAGATGTAAAACACAACACAGTGTACTATCAACCTTGAAAACAAACATATCAGAACAAAAGCTTTGTGTACATTTCTTCCCAACCTATTCATCCATTTCTAAGGAAAGATGGAATGAGATATCTAACTTGAAGACTGACAATCAGAATGAAATATGGCGTGTACATTTGCAACAGAATTCTTCATTTGAACTCTGAATACCCACTTAACCACCCTGTGCTCATTTTCAAAGGAAAGAAAGAAAACAGCCCAAAGTATCAGATGAAATGTTGATGTGCACATTCATCTTTGCACCCATTTTCAAGAGATCCAGGAGTGAGTGAAACCTCTCAATGTGCCCTACTAGAGTAGTTCAGTAATAATAATAATAATAATAATAATAATAATAATAATAATAATAATAATAATAATAAAAAATAAACCAGTATTTATATACCGCCTTTTCTTTGGTCATCAGATTTCTCCTCCGACTTTAATTCAAAGGGGGTTTACATGGGCAGGCTTTCTAAACCCCAAGGGGTTTTTACAATACAATAATGTTCTAATCTTTCATAGAACCCTTCATTCTAGAGGTTTCTTTCACAGTCCAGCTCTCTCTCTCTCTCTCTCTCTCTCTCTCTCTCTCTCTCTCTCTCTCTCTCTCTCTCTCTCTCTCTCATTGTAGTGGAAGAAGATCCAGCAGACTGGCATGAGCCAAGTGTGGTGTCAGCAGTGGACCCTTGTTGACAGATCCGGGCAGCAAGGAGTTAACAGATGAAGACTTGGACTTTGACAGGACTTTGACAGGACTGGGCAGCAAGGGGTTAACACCCAGGACTGCGTGGGTGGAGGCATATCTACCGCCCACGCAGGGTGTGCCCCCCAGGTGTTGCTAATAATTAGGGCTTTAAGGAAAAAGCCAGGACTTTGGATTGCAGCCCCCAGCTGTGATCCATAATGGACTAATGAAGGTTTTGAGTATAAAAGGAGCAAGATCTTGCTGCGGTCTCATCTCTTTGCTGAGGGACGACAGAACGCTGCTAGCTGAAGGACTTCACTGACTTCACCAGAGGATGGGATGCTGCTGCCACACCAAGGAGCTGCTGGACACTCTGCGAAGTCGAAGGACTGCTGAGCTGGTGACCTTGGACCAGAGACTGGAGAACACCAACAGAGAAAGGAGAAAACTCTGCTCAGAGGCATCGCTCCGGTAGGGGCGGGGCAGAAAGTTTCGCTCCATCCTAGTCCCGTTTACAAAGCGAGCAGGAGGCGGCCCCACCCCTTCACTGTCGGAGACAATCCTGTGCGGAGAAAGCAGCAGGCAGGGTCTCTTGCCTGCTGCTTTCTCAGCACAGGAATGGTGACGGGGTGGGGCCACCTCCTGCTCGCTTTGTAAACGGGACTAGGATGGAGCGAAATGTACGGCCCCGCCCCTACTGGAGCGATGCCTCTGACTCTGCTGCCAAAAGAGACTGGTTTGGGGGATTTTTGGGAGAGACTGTTTCTGTTTTGCAGAAGGGTTTCTGCTTTGGGAGATTTATAGTGTCAGGGTTGCTGTAAAGCAATAAATTTTGTTAATTGCTTGTCCGGAGTTTAGTTTCTCTTTCGCACACACTGTTAACTATTTGAGGAGGTAGAGGTGTTGTTCAGTTGAAGCGGGCATTTAAGAGAGACAATTTCAGATAGAAATTGTATTAAAAGGGAGTGGGGTGATGCCCAATTGGAATTGAATTAAATAATTTAAGACAATTTGGTGCCCAGAGTGGGGTAACTAAGTCTAACTATTTAAAGGGAACAAACTTGCTCCTAGAAGAAGAAGTTGGGTCAATACACACTCTCTATCTATCTCTGGCATTCACCTCACCATGCTTCAGCTGACAGGGCAACCTTGACTCTCACTCAAGTGCAGTTGCAGTTCCACTCCCCTGCAGGCTCTGCAACATATCAGCTCGGCGTGCCGGCAGCTCTTTGACAGACGCAGACACTTCCGGCCGTCTCAAACTGCCGTCCTTCAGATCTTCAGGCATATATGAGATGGTCGCTCTACCAACTGAGCCAGACATCCTATATCCAATAATGTAGGAGATACGTTCCTGCAAAGCCAAGTGCTGTGTGATATAGTACTATATGAGACATTAAGGATAAGGCAGGAAATTGGCAGTGATTTGGTCCCATAATAGCCCAAATACACTGCTCCCATTGGCTGCAGTAGCTGTCAATCACACTCAGAACAAAGAGTACTGTAACAGAATAGCGCTAAAGGAAGCAGCATTTTGGGAGGTACTGCTGTATTTAGCTTGATTTTGTTTATTGGAACAAAGGCCTCAATCAACCAGCAAAGTTTATAAGGCCAAATGCAGGGTCTACCGTAATTCAGGACTTCACAATTTATGACCCACAGAAAAACTAAATGGAGCCCACCCACCATGTACATTAAACCCACCCGGAACTCAGGTGGTTTTGCTGCCTCCCTACAAATGCAGGAACAGGGGTGGAAATAGTTGCCAAACACTTGGCAGGGAATAATACATTGCTGGTGGGTGAACTAACTTGGTCACAAGCTGTTCAGGCTTGCCTTAATTCATCATATTGCACCAGAGCTTCCAGCTGATCCAAAACATTGTTCTAATACATCAGCATGTGCTCATGCTCCCACTCCAATAAGAACCCTCCGGATATATTGCACTGATTCCATAGAAATGTCTTATTCAATATTCGGGTAAGAACATAAGGTGAGAAATGTCATGGTGGATCAAACCAAATCCTGTGCAGGAAGTTCACAATGGACAATATGGTGATGGTCATGCCACGTTGTTTCTTTCCAGCATCTGGTAATGGTGCAATTTGGAAAATGATTCCATTGTAAATCTAAAGGGTGTTTGTTTTCACAGCAGATGTAAGCGAAGCACTGAGCATTTATCTTTTTTTTATAGTTTTTTTTCTTGTTAACTATGCTTGTTTAAACTATGCATTATGATTAAACTATGCATGTTTAATCGATATTCCATATGCTGAAAAACAGTTCACTAATTAGAAATGTGCAACAATTAGTATTTCACATATATAAGCCCAGCCACAAATGCCCATAGTTTTAATAGTGCTGTGAGCAAATAACCCATTTGGTCAAATTTTTGGGAACCTTTTTCTTTAACACACACATTATACATACAGTGTGGGTGGGGGAAGATTCTTACACATGGTTTTGAACATAGAGCCTTTCTCACAGTAACTCGTCTGCATATGTTGCATGAATGTGAAGGCAAGGGTTACTCCGTCTTCACCCCCTGAAACGGTAAATTAAATCTGATTTAAGAGGTCCAATCCTGTGTAACTCTTGCACTGGTGTAACAGTAGATCCCCCGGTGCAAGAGCACTTATGCCAGTGTAACTTGCCATATGCCAACAGAAGCAGGACGGACACCGGTGTAACACCCCCCCCCCCAGGCACCTCACATGTGCAGTTCGGAACGTACACCAGCGCAACTCCGCCGGTGCAGGGGGCATTCTGGGGGCATCCGAATATCCCCAGAATGCCCCCTGCACCAGCAGAGTTGCGCCGGCATCCATTCTGTGTCCAAACGGCGCATGTGAGGCGTTCGAGGGCGGTTACACTGGCATAAGTGCTCTTGCACCGGGGGATCTACTATTACACCAGTGCAAGAGTTACACAGGATTGGGCTGTGAGGTAGATTTTGTACAAATCCAGGAATCGTCCTAGTTTCAGGATGTCAGGAAGGGTGTCACAAGCTTTCTATCAAGGATTGTTTTTAAAAGTGGAAATCACCTCACTTGAAGAAGAACCAGGACAAGCTCCTTTTTCAGTGTGTGTCTGTGACTGTGCAAGACTCTGTGTATTATTTTGCCTTCCACAAAATGGCACAACTGCAGGACTTCATTACGATGTGTGTATAGGCTGATTTTGACTTATTTATTCAGGGCTATTATGTGCTGCAATGAAGCATCTTCTTTCACTCCCACCGCAGCCCCTTCTCCTGGTAATAGGATTAGAAGATGGTTGCTTCCTGTGTAAGAAGACTTGAGGATAGTACACTCCATTATCGTTTCTATAGTGTCAAAATGTAAACACAATGATAGAGAAGAGAGGGCTTAAAAAAGTAACCCGCTTCTAAAGATTGCTCAGAAATGTCAAGCCTGGCATGATAAAATGAAGAACTGCCTTTCCTTCAAACCCATGTATCGATGTGGCTGTATTAAAAACAAAACAAAATGTTAAAAGACAAAGCGACATTTGAAACACACACAAACATAAAATATCATGTTTTTAAGAAGAAACGCTACCAAACACTAGGCCAACTGCACTTTTAAAAGCAGTGGATTGATTTGGGAGGGGAGGGTGGCAGTCTGGTCTCTCTGCCTTCCCTTTAGGCTTTTACCCATTAAAAGTTCTATTCCAGGAATCACAGTGAATGACACAGTTTCTCCTTTCTATGAAAGAAATTCCTCTCCTCTCTTTTGTCTCTCACCTCCCTCTTGTCCTCCTCTCCCTTCCAGGCCCTCATCTCATCTTTACTACTTTATGCCCAATCGCTCCCATTCAGCACAGTCTCTTTTCTCTCCACCAATGGCAAGTTGCCCCATCCCCCTCAGGGTGTGTGTGCAGCTTGCCACAAAACAGAACTTTCCAACATCTGAATCCTCCAGCAAGCACATCTTGAACTACAAAGTAGCAAACTACAGAATGGGGTAGCTTTCCCCCCCCCCCTTCTGTCCTATCAAAGGACTAAAGGTTTTCCAGTACAAAAGCATTTTTTTTTTTCATTCACATGTCTTGGATGTGGTGGGTCAGTGAATAATAAAAGACTTGTGTGATTTTAAAGTAAATTAAATTTACTGTAGTTTATTTATTGTGTGAATAAATTATTTACTGTAGGGTTCACCCAAAAGGAACGAGACAGAGTTTTGCCAAATCAATGTGATATCTTCAAAACATTACCAGTTTTTAAAGCCTCACAATGTTGTTGCTAAGTGTTCCTGACCATTATATTAGAGGCAATGCGGTATCACTACTCTGCCCTGAATACTTTTCAGGCATCCACTTTTCTCTCTGAAATAGCAGCGGATTACAAATAGCAGTGGTTACGAATGTCACACACAAACTCATTCCTCCCTACACTTGTATGCATATATTCAATGGCCATATGCTTGATTTCAAATATCTCTAGGCATTATTGATCTCATCTATCCACAAGTGGCTTATACACTCATGAACTAAAAGAGGGAAGGGATAAAGAGGAGAAGAAGAGCTGGGGTGGGGGAGTTCTAGCTGTATACAGCAACCTGAAGAATATACCAGAATGTGATTCTCTATTACAATCAACCTGGATGTTTCCAGAGGAAAACACACACACACACACACACACACACACACACACACACACACACACACACACACACACACAAATAGGAGATTATTTTTTCTTGTAAAGAGATATCGAGGGACTTTTTTTAACCTTTATTTTTCATTTTGTGAGAAAAAAGAAAAATACATAGATTAACACAACAGTTAAAAAGAAGAAAAAAACTAAAAATCACCAGAAAAATAAATGTGGAAAAACATTATACTCAGCAGGCATGATTTTCTAATTGATTTATGAATTCCTTCCATTTCACTGGTTTGTCTACATTCCTTAACTGATCGTATGGTTTTTTTATGCCTATAAATGAGGACCTGAATTCATTGTTCTGGAGTAGTCCATGGCAATCATATCATATGTTTCTGCTCTGTGGGAGTCACAGTAAGGAAGTAGACTGCTTCTTTTGTAGCACCATCTTTCTCCCTCTGCCCCAGTCCATTCTGCAACACAGATTCCGTGTGTTGCTCTGTCAAGAGGTTTCCAGCACAACATCTGGAGACAACTTCTAGAAACAGCTGGTGCGCATGGCGGGTGCTGTAATGACGTTTGTCATATAATTTGGGCAGATGAGGAACTGTGTTGTCACTTAGCAAACTGCTTTCTTTGGATTGCTCCCTCTTGGGTGCCACAGACTAGGTGGGGGCTTTCGTTGTTGTTTGTCAACCATCTTCTCCTTAAGTCCCTTATGTTTTTTTATTATTAGCTAAGCAAGGAAATTGCTTCCACAAATGTTCCATAGAACATTCAAACAGGGACCACAGTAGATGTGCACCTAAATGTGCAAGAAAGTTAAGAATGTCCGACAGGGGATAACAGGGAACAGTCTTGGAGTATGCCCAAATAAGAACTGTTAGGAACCTCCAGTTTTTGTTTTTTTCACAAAAAAAGAAAGATCACTCTGGAGAGTGGGTATTTCTTTGTCTAATGGATAGATGGTTGAAAACTAATAATTAAAAAGTTTTTCTATTTATTATGTCGTTACTGATAGTATATGGGCCAGCGGGTGACCCGCACAGTGGGTTAAACCCCTGAACCATGAGCTGTCAATCGAAAGGTTGGCAGTTCGAATCCGCAATGGGGTGAGCTCTCGTTGCTTGGCCAGCTCCTGCCAACCTAGCAGTTCCAAAGCATGTTAATGCGAGTAGATAAATAGGTACCGCTTGCAGGAAGGTAAACAGCGCTCCGTGTTCCAGCTGCATGCTATGCGCTGCGGCAAGGAGAGTCATGCCGGCCACATGACCACGGAGGCGTCTTCAGACAACGCTGGCTCTTCGGCTTTGAAATGGAGATGAGCACCACACCCTAGAGTCGGACACGACTGGACTTAATTGTCAGGGGTCACCTTTACCTTCTACTGATAGTATATATAAATCTGGAAGCTAGATTATTCGAAAGAAGCAGGCTGGGGAGTTCATGGAATAAAAGAGGCTCTGGGGTTACTTATTTTAGGGGCTGATGAAGACATGATACTACTGTAAACGTAAATGAGCATTGGTTCATCTAGCTAGCAGGGTTTCAGACAGGGGTCTTTCCCCACCTTACCTGGAGATGCCAGAGAGTGAACCTGGGCCTTCTTCATGCAAAGCATGTGCATTATCATCACTCAGTGCTGATGTCAGAATGTGGGCCTACATAACATGGGCATTTGTCAGAAGCCCACTTGCTTCCAGAGCCCCTTGCCTTTCCACCCCATGGTTGCTGCAGGACTATTGACAATCAAAACTTTTAAAATCTAGAACAGTGGTCGCCAACCTTTCAGACCAGTAGTATAAATACATAAAAAAAGGTAAAGGTATCCCCTGACAATTAAGTCCAGTCGTGTCCGACTCTAGGGTGTGGTGCTCATCTCCATTTCAAAGCCGAAGAGCCAGCGTTGTCCGAAGACGCCTCCGTGGTCATGTGGCCGGCATGACTCTGCGGAGCGCTGTTTACCTTCCCGCAAGCGGTACCTATTTATCTACTCACATTGACATGCTTTGGAACTGCTAGGTTGGCAGGAGCTAGCCAAGCAACGAGCGCTCAACCCGTTGCGGGGATCGAACTGCCGACCTTTCGATCGACAGCTTATGGTTCAGCGGTTTAACCCTTTCGTCAAATTATTTGACAGGTCTAAGCCCCGCCCCTTTTTGCATTGTAGATATGATCTAGGGGTCCCCCGTTCCCCTTATCTGATTAGATAAGATCTAGGGGTCCCCTGTACCCTGAAATTTTTGGTGGTACCCCGTACCCCAAAAAATTTGGGGTCCCCTGCACCCCTAAAAAGTTGGGGACCCTGTACCCCCAAAACTTTTTGGGGGTGGCTCTGTACCCCAACTTTGTTTTGCGTGCTAGGTATATCATGTGGCCCCTCTATGTGTTCGGGGCGGTGCCCTCGACCAATTGGTAGAGGTTTCAGACCTCTAGGTCCCATGATGTGGGATTTATTGGGGTTTTTGCGATGGTCGGGTTATCTGCGATGGCGTGCTGGTTTCGGGGGGCATGTGCCCCCCCTACGTAGTCGGGGCAATGTTCCCCCCCTGCCCAATAGGAAGCGGTTTCGCCCCTGTGACGTGTTGGGCGTTGGGCATCCCGAGAACATGCCCGGGCATGTTCTGACTGCAGGGGTGGCTATTTAAGCTTCCATGCAAGGAACAAGCCCCACACCGTGCACCGTCCTGGACTTGCCGGAAATGGAGGCTCCTCCAAATACCCCAGATGGCTAGTGTATGGGAACAACTATTAATTTTTATAACAGCGGGGGACCAGAGCGCCCACCCCCACGGATTCATAACGAAGAGCCCAGGCGATATCGTGCCTTAAGAGGTAGCCTAGAATCGTTGGATGATACATCACCCTGGTGGTCACAATCCACGGTAAATATGGAATGGCAGTGTTTCTGGCAGGTCGGGAGGGGTGGTGGTGGTTGCGGCA
This sequence comes from Plestiodon gilberti rubricaudatus, assembly GCA_026170595.1. Taxonomy (NCBI): domain Eukaryota; kingdom Metazoa; phylum Chordata; class Lepidosauria; order Squamata; family Scincidae; genus Plestiodon; species Plestiodon gilberti. The sequence goes on from JANXHW010000003.1 coordinate 140,005,358, forward strand.
ATATTCATATATTTTTCAATAACCAGGGGTTGGAGCTAAATGCAGAACAAATGGAGGCACTGGGAGTTGAGCCGTTGGAATGGGTGACACCCCGTGTTGAAGAGTTGGAGGAAGAAGAGGCTATCACTGATCCCGTTTCTGTGGAAGAAGGTTTAAGCCAAACAGAAATGGATGCAGCCTCTGTATGCCCAGACTCACAGGTAATTAGTTCGGATGTAGTGCAGTTTTTTTAAACATAGAAGTGATGGTGAGAGTATGCTTATAACACGCATACGTTTATTTTATTTTTTAACCAGATACACCTTTTTAACGAGATGGCAGACTTAGGGGTCGCACCATTGGATTGGCCAACATGTTGGAAATGTGTTGAAGAAGAGACGGTTGTCACCCCTATTTCTGTGGACGAAGTTCTAAGCCATACAGATATGGATGTAGTTCCAGCTACACAGGATGATAACTGTGCTGAAGAGACGATCGACGACCCTGTTTCTGAGGAAGAAGCTTTAAGCCAAACAGAAACAGCTGCAGACCCATGGGGGCCAGAAGCACAGGTAAATAGGCAGACTGTGGTAGTTTTAACATAGAACTGATGGTTAATGTATGCTTATAACGTGCATATGTTTTAATTTTATTACCAGAAAAAAATCTTTAACAAATTAGCAGAGCTAGGAGTCCATCCACTAGAATGGCCGGCGTACTGGAAAATGATGAACTTGCTTGAAGGTCGGACGATAGCACCCAAAGTTCTCGAAAATGCTGGTAAATGCAGTTGTGACACAGAACGGCTAGGTGGGGGTGGGGTGTGTGTGTGGAGGAGGAGGGGGGAGTCTTCATGTTTATTTTATTTTTTGCCTTGATAGTCGACAAACTCACGTGTGATTTTCAGAACCTGGATGTTAATGAAGATGAAAGACACCCCTGTTCGTCAGAGACTCTTGAACGCCCGGACGCTGCATAGGAGGAATGGTCAAAATAAAAATAAAATGTGCTAACCCAATGTAAAATAAAAATGTTTTACGACATAGCGGTGTGGGCATATGTGTGTTAGCAGGCGTCATGGCAGATCATGAACAAATTTTAAAGAAAATATATTATACGCCACAGGCTGTAGGGAGCTTCGGGGGCGTGAACGCCCTCTTTGAGGAAGCCAAAAAGCACGGTAAAACATTGACTAGAGAGCAAGTTAGCTGGTGGCTTTCAGAACAGGATGCTTACACACTACACGAACAGGCAAGAGTCCGTTTTAAGAGAAACAAGACGGTTGTTTCGGGAGTGGACGCGCAATGGCAGGCAGATTTAGTGGACATGCAACAGTTTGCAAAGTACAACAAGGCTCACAAATACATTTTAACAGTGGTGGATGTACTCTCTAAATACGCGTGGGCTAGGTGCCTGAAAGACAAGACAGGTAAACAAGTGGCAGCCGCTTTTCAGCACATTTTTAGGCAGGGAAGAATACCTCACAAGTTGCAGACTGATGCCGGAAAAGAGTTTCTAAACAAAACTGTACAAGGTTGGCTAAAAAAACCACGGCGTCCACCACTTCGTCACCAACAATGAGGTCAAGGCGGCAATTGTGGAGCGGTTTAATAAAACTCTGAAAACAAAAATGTAGAGATTTTTTACGGCTAACAACACTTTCAGGTACGTCGTGGTGCTGCCGAGGCTTATAAAGAGCTACAATCACACCTGGCACAGAACTATTAGGGCCCGCCCTGTGGATGTGAACCAAGATAACGCTCTGGCGGTCTGGAGAACAGTTTATGGAGAATGTGATAACAGAAAAAAGGCTGTTCCTTTGTTCAGAAAAGGAGATCACGTGCGGGTCTCTAAGCTCAAGGGGGGGTTGAAAAAGGGTACGAGCAAAGCTTTACCACAGAAATATTTATCGTTGATCAAGTCCACCACGGTGTACGAAGTCCTGTATACCATCTAAAAGATTATGTGGGAGAGTCTGTTGTCGGGTCTTTCTATCCTGAAGAATTGCAGCGTGTGAGGGATGCGGAGGACCGTGTTTACAGGGTTGAAAAACTTCTAGCTACGAGGGGTAGGGGTAAGACAAAACAGCACCTGGTAAAATGGTTAGGCTGGCCTGACAAATTCAACAGTTGGGTTGCGGCTGAGGATCTGTGTGAAGCTATGTAGGGGAACATGGGGGACAGCGGGTTTTACATCACCCTTCCCAGCAACGCCAGTGCTAAAGTATTTCCTCAGAACACCAGAGCCACTTTCACCATGCAGCTGGCACGCCCTCTTGACCTGCCTGGGGACTGGGAAGTTGGCTTGGCAGAAATTCAGTACCCGCACACTTGGTACACACTCACAGAGAGCGCAAAATTTGAAATTAACCATTTGCAGAGGACATGGGCCTGCAGTCTACGGGCGGGATATTACGCAACCATACAGGAACTGCTGGTTGAAATGAACAGGCAAATGAGCACGTACCACGAAATCCCCCGTGAAATGGAACCTGCCTATGACCCGGTGGATAGGAAGATCCGTTTACAGGCAACCCCTGTTGAAATGAACAGGCAAATGAGCACGTACCACGAAATCCCCCATGAAATGGAACTGGCCTATGACCCGATGGATAGGAAGATCCGTTTGCAGGCAACCCCTGCATACTCGGTGACAACAGACGGGGAACTGGCCCGTATATTAGGGGTCTATCCAAAGGTAGTGACACTATTACCGTAGAGATAAAGACAGACCAGAACAAAAACGTGTCATTTCGTTTTGGTAAGGTGATAGTAAAGCTTCACTTTCGGGCCAGGAAAAGATGGTCCTTCTAAAACATTATGGAGACCCGGTCCTTTATGGTAGCTATTATTGTGCGCAAGCGGGCGCCAGCCTTCCTGGTTACCACGGCGCCCCCATTATGTACGGGGCTGGTGTTGGGGGCATATTCCGGAGTCTTTTTCGGAAAGCTGTTCCTCTTTTGCAGAGGGGGCTAGATATTATTAAGCCACACGTAAAAACAGCTGTTCGCAGTATTGCTCAGGACGTGGTGGGGAGCGTTTCTCAGGCTGTGCTGAATAAAGTGACCCGCCAAGGGGGGTCAGGGCTTCTGTACATAAAAAAAGAAGAAAAGCGGTCAAATGAAAAGCTTCACAGAGGCGGCTAACGGGGCCACCACAGCCCTTTAAAAGAAGGGCTAAAAGGCGCCAGGTGGCACAGAAGAGAAAAGCAAAGAGACAACGTGGGAGGAAGAGGTGCTTCTCCAGAGATATCTTTTAAACCGCCATGGCTTTTATTCACGGCGGGTCTGAAGAATGCGCCAAATCTGAATTAGACCTGTTCCAAATAGCCCCCACCCAGACTAGCGTCGAAGGGAGCGTGTTTATCGAGGTGCCTCTGCTGACGGCATTGTCAGAGAACGCTCCGGTCGATTTCTTCGTAGCAGGAAATGGCGAAGAATATATGGACTTAAACAACACGTTACTATACGTGACCTGCAAAATTGTAAAAGAAGATGGAAGCAACATTGAGAGGGATGCCGATGTAGCAGTGGTGAATTATCCTATCGCCTCCCTCTTTAGCCAGCTGGATGTGACCCTAGGGGACCGGCTCATCAGCCAAAGCAACAACTGCTATCCATACCGAGCCTATATCGAAACTGTGTTAAACTACAGCGAAGACACGCTAAACACACAGTTCTCTGCAGGGCTGTTTTACAAAGACACTCCTGGTAAACACGAAACAGCAGACCTGGATGGGGAGAATAAAGGATTTGCTAAAAGAGCATCCTTCACAGCCGGAGGCAGGAAATTAGAACTCTTGGGACGTCTCCATGGTGACCTGTTTTTTCAAGAAAAACTGCTGTTAAACGGGGTGGATGTGAAAATCAAGCTGACCCGCAGTAAAGATGTGTTCTGCTTAATGACGGATGATGCCACCAAACACTACAGACTGAAGATTTTGTCAGCATCCCTGTTTGTAAAGAAAGTAATAGTTTCCCCGGGGGTGCGCCTAGGCCACGCAGAATCATTGCTCACGGCTATGGCGAAATATCCCGTGGACCGTGTGGGCATGAAAGTGATCAGCATCCCTGCCGGGAGCCGTGTCAGTAATCAGGAGAATCTGTTTCTGGGGCAGCTGCCCAAGCTGGTCGTAATAGGTCTGGTGGACAATGATGTGTTCAGCGGGGTCTACGACAAGAACCCCTTTAATTTTCAGCATTACGACATCAATTTCTTCGCAATTTACCTTTCAGGGTATCAGATCCCAGCAAAGCCATTCCAACCGCGGTTTGATGATGGGTGGTTTGTGCGGGAATTCATGAGTCTGGTGCAGACCACAGGCAAGCATTTGAACGACAAAGCACTGTTGATCAACAAAGTTATGCCAAGGGGTATACCCTCTTTGCATTTGACCTTACGCCTGATCAAGAATGCGGTGACCATTATTCCCTGATTAATACGGGGAACCTGCGGGCAGAAATACGGTTTGCTAGACCCCTCCCACAAACAGTTAACATGATCGTTTATGGAGTGTTTGATAACCTTATCAAAATAAATCACCGTAGAAACGTTCTGTTTGATTATATGTGACATGGATGGCCTCCAGTTAACGCTGCTGCTGTCTACAAGCCCTCACACCCGCAAAATATTCATAGGCATGTTTCCTTGCGACCAGCTTCCATAAAAGAAACTGCTGCAGAGGCCTGTGGGGCTGGTGGTCAACACAGATCCCCACGACAGGCCTGGGGAGCACTGGTTGGCCATATACCTGTCAGAAGACACCCGCGGAGAGTTTTTTTATTCTTACGGACACCCTCCAGACCACCCACGTTTCCCGAAGTCGATCACGGAGTTTTTAAGGAAAAACGCCTCTGTGACGACGTTTCAAGAAAGGCAGGTGCAGTCCCAAGACGCGGTAACCTGTGGACACCACTGTGTGTTTTTTCTGTGGCAACGATGTAGAGGACTGACTTTCAACCAGATTCAAGATCTGTATTCATCTGATTTACCAAGAAATGAACGAATGGTGGTGCAGTTTGTAAAAAAGGAGAGGAACATGCCCAGCCTTGCCCCAACATTGTTTCAACATGACCAGAGATGTATATCATGCAATGATTTTCACGGTTGTAATTCTCAATAAACCTTTTCGCATGAAAAAAGAAATGTTAGTGTGTGTGTGTGTGTGTGTGTGTGTGTGTTAATAAAGACGCGAGGTTATGGTTAGAGTTAAAAACATGTTTTATTTTAAAGTTAACCACGTAGCAGCGCTAGTAGCAGCGCTAGATTGTTTCTGCTTTTTGGAAGATCTTCTGGAAAGAGAGGGTTGTGTGTCGTCTCTGTCACGGAGGGACGATTTTTCAAGAGCTCCAAAGCGGCCCTGTTGGTAGAATTGCCAACAACTGTGGACGGGATGTTTAGTTCAGCCATGGCCTTCAGAAAGGAACCCCAGCCTTTAGGAGTACGGTTAGCAGGCATACCGTGAACCTGCGTGACCCCCTTCACCAAGTCCATAACGTTGGAGCCCTGGATGGCTTCCCCTTTGTAAACAAAAGTTCCTTTTTCATCCCATGAAGAAACACCCTTGTTCTGCCTCATTTTATTTAACAGCAGCCTTGCGGGGTTCTTAAACCTGTTAGACAGGCTGCCGAGGACTTCATCAAAGACAATATTGGGTGTTGCCTGGGTCTCTGCAGCGGCAGCTGCCTCCGGTGGTGGCGGTATAAGCAGTGTTAGTGGGCTTTTTTCAGCCTCACCCTGTTTCACATGTGTTAGATATTTCTGAAGCAATGCAGAATATTGTCTTGCCTTCTCATATTCTGGCAAGTCCCTCCTCTGAAGAATTCCTTGCATTTCAGTGTCCAAGGAAGAGAGAGCGGCGGTTCTGATGTTTTTCTCTCCGGGGGGAGTCCCCTTGAGCTGCTCTAGCTGGTGACTGGGTACCAGATACATTTTTTCAGCATGCTCTATTACTGCATAGTTAGAAGCCCAGTTATCAAGGGGATAGCAATACTTTACAAGGGATCGAGAAAACCCCCAGATTGTTTCACCAGTTCTTTCTTCCTCCTCAATGAGACCCCCTTATTGCTCAATTTTCTAATGATTGCCCTCCTTTTTTCTGAGTGCAGACACCTGGCGTCCAGACAGGGGGATGTTACCTTTTAATGTGTTGAGAGCTATTTCTGAGATGGCTTGAACCAGATCAGACGAAGCAGAACACAGAATAGCCCTTCTCTGTCGCGGGGGGTGCCTTGATAAGCAAATTTAAAAGGGGCAGATTTCTTTTCATGCACGTAGACATGGCGGGTCACCTCTTTTTGTAACGGGGTGTGGCTTTTTTCATAGTGTAGACGACAGGCCAGTCTGGAGGGAAAAGCCCCGTTCGCAGTCTGTAAGGTTCTGGCGTGGTGGCGTTTAAGTCTACTACTAAATATCCGTAAGGTTTGAAGGTTGCATCCTGGAAACTCTCCAGAAAAAACCTGGTATTTCCGGGGTACATCTGGCGCGCCAGTGTCATAATTTGAAGTTTATCCCGGGGTTTTTTAAACAACACCATATTTCACATTCAGGGTAATAGTACGGTTGGTTTTCCCTTGGCAGAAAATATTCTGCGTGATGAAAATAATACTTAGATTGCGGTGGTGTACGTACTTGGTAAAGGCCTCGCCAACTTCTGTACTCAAAGACACTGAGGACATGAGGTCATCCACGATAACAAGATTCACTTTATTTGGGGGAAACATCTGATCATCATTAAACGTCGCGGGGAGTCCTTCCACAAACATAATATGGGGGTATTTACACAAGAGTTCTTTATACAAAGGTTGCCAACAGCTGTAGCACCAAACAATATTTTCAGGCACGGGAGATAGCACCGCCGGCGCATTGTCCAACATGTTTTTTTATAAAATACGACTTCCCACAGTTACTAGGCCCCGCTAGTATAGTACAGCGCACATCCATCTTAATACCCGTAAGGTAGACTTTTAAATTTTTCCCCCAGGACCCTCTTGTCATACGCAAACTTCAACGTTTTCCTCAGGGGCCCAGTTTCAATAACCCAACGTTTTTTATTCCTTACAATGCCTCTCTGCTCCAGAACGATATCTCTTTGTGGCTCGCCATAGTCTAGGACCATCTGCTTCAGTGAATCAAAATTTACTTTTTCTGAGTTAGCTACATTGAGGGTAATCCCCTTTACCTTCATGCAAGTTTTTCCAGATGAAAGCTTGTAACCATAAGTCTTAGGAGCAATAGCCACATACTCCACGATACGCTCATGTGGAGGGATCTCGCTTGTCAGATCCCGTAAATAGTCCCCTAAAGGGGGGCGCCACTCCCCCTCACGATGTACAAATATCACCGAATCTGTGTCGTGGTACAAGCACCGTTCCTGTAATCTGTCTAGTAAGTCATAAAGCTCTAGCCGCGCATAAGCAGTCGTAAATGCGCCTATCACAACATTTGTTTTCCCAGACAAGACAAACCGCTCTTTAGCGTGTTTCCAGGACACGCTGACTGTTTCATCATCAACAATTTCAAACCCCGAAATTTCATAGGCCGGGGAAAAGGCATACTCCAGAAGCTCTGCGGTATCCCGCACAATCGTGGTGTTCGGCAGATTAGGGCGCTGTGCAAACTTCCCCCACAAAGAGTTTAGAAACAGTTTTGCTATCTGACGCTTTGCAGGGTTCACAGCAATCTGATCAGAGTGTAACTGAACCCCTTCTCTCTTGTGAAAATCGCTAATATATTTACTTTTTTTAGCCTCGTCGGTGCACCACGCAAGGTACCCCGAAGCCTCTTGTTTCTGGTGCAGATGCATTATAATGTAGTCTGCAAACAAGTCTTTAGATGTCTTTTTAAAGTGCCAGATTTCTGAAATTGTCAAAACACGATAGCCCATCTGTAGTGCCTTCAACAGTTCAGGCGTACACCAGGTTCCTTCCAGAGCCCTTTGCTCATCGGTATGATCGCAAAGTTCCTGCTGTCCAGTTTCTACACATGTCTGACACAGAGGGAACATAAGTTTTTCCTCAACCCTAACAGGTAGTACGGGGAAAAACAGGCCTCTTGGCGGTAGAACCTTAGCTTTTACAAGTCCAAAGTATTTAGAGAGGGGTCCAAAGTCCTTGTAGATTATTTCAGGGTGTCCTAGTGGGTACTCTTTTGTCTTGTTAACAAATGGGTACAAACTGGTAAAGTCATAATAGCAAATTTCCTCATCTGCTTCGGGCTTGTAATAGAGACAGATTGCATTTGTACGCCCCCCATATAAGCAGTCCCTGGCTTGAATCCCCTGAGGCAGGTTTTTTTCACGTACAAACTGGCTGATCGCACCGTTTGTAGCCACCAGCTCCCTCCACTCGTGCTCCCAAATGGACCGGACTTCAAAACCCCAGACTTTGAGCTTTGCTGCTTTGAACTGGGTGTTGTAATGGAGATCACGAAAGGTTTTCCCTACCACAAGGTTCCTGTCGTTCTCATTGTAACATATGGGGCAGCCATGAAAAAAACAACCGTTAAATTCAAAGGCCGTAGGCCTTTTGCGAGTTCAGTTGCGAGTTCTTATACAAAAATAAGAAATGTATATATGTATATTACCTCTATGAAAGACATTTCTGGGATCTACAGGTCTCCCTGTGGGAATTTCACTTCCTGAAAGAGGAGAGATGTGTTGAAAAAACTGTAACCTATTTACGGTATATTGCAAAAAAAAACAATGAGGGGGCTGTATATCACCTCTTGAAAGAGCATTTGTCGAAGCACCTGTAGGCTGGGGTGCAGCAGCAGCTGGAATAAAAAAAACAAAAAAACCATTTTAATTTGTAAGTTCCTAGAAAAAGGAAAAAATAAGCACTATATACATCTACCTTGCTGCGGCGTGCTGCTGGTTGAAGGCTGTACTCCTGTGTTTTGCCCGTCATGAACTGAAAAGCGGTGAAAAAACATTTTTTTTAAAAAAAATAACTGCATGGGGGTGGGGGTTGGCTGGTTGAGAGGGGTAGAGGCTGTTCCTAGAAAAAAAAAGGGGGTGGGGTAAACCACTTAAAAAAATTAATTCACCTCTGTGGAAAGTATATGGGCCTACTTTAGAACCTGTAAGGAGAAAAATAGGGGTTTTTAAAAAATTGTGATACCTACACCCCATACCCCATTCCGCTCCCCCCCACACACACACTTACATAGTGGCTTTGTGAGAATTGGGGCCTTCTGGGGCTGGGGTGCATTTACAGCAGGGGCCCTCTGTGGCTGGGGTGTATCTACAGAATAAAATAATGCTTAGCATGTGCTGAAATAGGAAAAAGGCTGTTTTAGCTTTTTTTAAAAAAAAGTAGATAGAATTACCGGGGTTTGGAGAACCAAACAGTGCTTCACTGAGTGTGGAAACAAAAACAACTAGAAAAGGAAAAAGAGACACGGTGAGCCAACCCTTTAAAAACACTCATCTGTGTTGAACTAAAGAAATATTTCATTCATATATATATATATATATATATATATATATATATATATATATATATATATATATATATATATATATATATATATATATATATATATATATAATGACTCTCACCATCCAGTTGTGAGTCACTAAAGCCATCTCCATCATCCATTCTTGAACACTGCACAGGTATTTTTAAAAAAATAAAGCTTACAGAGAAAGAGCAGGTTACACTGCTAAAAAAAACCAACCCATGTAAAATAGAAAATATTGAAGATCCGTCCCCTCAAATTAAAATGAAGCTTTAGCACTATAATAAACATGCCTCCCCACATGGTAAAGCTGTGAGAACGTAGAAACACACACACACACACACACACACACACACACACACACACACACACACACATACAAAAGCTTAGACCCATATAAGCAACCAGGCCCACCGATGTGGCCTGCCCTCGCGGCAGAGAGAGAGCACATGCTTCCCCCCCTCTCCAAAAATCAGCAATTAGTTTCAAAACGTCATGCAGAAAGCTTAGACCATCGTACATGCAGCAGAAAAACTACACGACAGTGAGATCACATGCCCCTCAAAGCCCAGCATTTAGTTTTAAATTCCACATCTTAAAAAAGCATCCCCACTAAAAAGTACAATATTTATAATCACACAAACGTTTCTACAAAACACAAAGGGCATGCAGACACCAGAAAACAAAACAAGCAGGAAAAAGAAGAAAACATGCAGTGGGCCCATGCCTTAAGTTGAAATAGACAGCACATGCATAATGCAGGTGTGAATAGTATATCAAGCCATGTGGAGAACACATGGCAGACATACTCACCTAGAGACAGCCGGAGTCCTGCTCTGAAAAATGCGACCATGTGGAAGAGGAAGCAATTCCCTTATGGCCACCTGCTTTTATCCCCCCACATCCCCTCTCAGAAAAACCCACCCACCTAACCCTGTCCTTCTCTGGCTGGACACATCTTCGTGCCTTTTCTCTGATTGGCTATTTTTTAAAAAATGCTGCTTGTCCACCCTTAGTATAGTCCAGCCCATCCTTGCGTAATTCAGCTCCTCTCCCTCCACCCCTCTCTGCAAGGCACTGCCCACCACCCTTCTAGGAAAGGTCAGAACATGTGTCCTGACAGTTGATCAGCCATATGTTATAATGAGATAAGGATGCTCCTAAGCCATGGTGTCCCAGAAAAAAAAAATGGCCTGCAAGGCATCCCCTGCCTCTGGTAACTTGCCACACAGCTCTGTATAAAACGATGTAAACTATTTTTTTAAACACAACCAGGATAGCAAAATATCTTTGGGTGTGCAACTCACACACAGCCAAAATGAATTTTTTAAAAGAGTATTTTTTATTTTTTTCACAAGAACACAACGGGAGATGAGTTAAAGAATTCCTTGCTCTCTCCATTGCATTCTTCACAATCCCCCAACCCCCCCCTCCTGCAGCCATGTGGCCATGTGCTAGGATGAAATATAAACAGCTAACAAGTATTTTTTAAAAACCAACTTTTTTTATTTCATACATTTTTTACACAGCCAGCGTAAGAATATTTTACAGAGTGATCTGAATTTTTTCCATCCACAAAACATTTTTACATCATCAACACAGGCAGGATTCTCTTAGAGAGAAATTTAGTATAGTGAAATGTTTTAACTATACTTTCGAATTTTTCAATATATTTTTTATCAGAAGCCTGGAGGATTTGTTCAAGAGATTGTTGGGGGTTTTCTGCATTTTGTAAAAATTGTACGAGGCACAGCAGGTAATCAAATGTGAACTGTGTCACTTCTAAACTGTGCACAGCATACGCAAAACACACCACATATTGTATCAGGCTTTGGAGATATAAACCATCCATAACTTTTTTCAGTTTAGCATCAATATCAGCTTGAGTCCAGGAAGTGCACTGATGCGAGTTCGATTTCGCACCCTTCACACTCTGCAGTCATTGTTTTCACGAGGCAATGCTTGACGACCACATAAACAGTTGCACGCATTATGGATTTCGTGTTGTTACGTCGGGCTTGCGGTGTTGAACAGCATCCATCTGGAAGGTTTTGGAACCCCCAGAGATATTTCAGAGTTGTTTGGGGCTCTTGATGCACTACCTCTTCATGGTTGATCTGTAGAAAAAAGCATTACAATTCCTTTAAAAACATGTTTACCCCTCAAACAGCATATTCACCCCACACAGCCAAGAAGCATAACTTACCAGAGGACGCTGAGGCTCACTCACTGAATCCCCTTCAGAGGCACACACCGCGGGGTCATCCCAAGCCAGTTTATAAAGAAGCCCCAGAGAGGGCCTAGGATAGTCATCAGAGTCAGTTGATATGTATCTTCATCTTTTCTTCTTTGGGGCCTGTGGTGGTGTTACGAGCACTGATGCAGGTCTCTTGGGAGTCTCCATTTCCGACAAGTGCACGGTGCACATAAAAGTAATCTGTTTACTTACTGTGAATTCTGGGATCTCTGAAGAATCCTACATCTACTGTATCATCACTGCAAAACAGCCAGGTTGGTTCAGGCAAATGTTGCTAAGCTTATAAAAGGAGAATAATACATCGAATGAGAAGGAGGAGCAAGAAAAAAAGAGAGGCAGGGAGCAGTATTATGCATAATAAGGCTGACAGATAAAATAATGTGATCAGGACATACTAGGCCTCACAAATAAAGAGACAGGCAAAGTAAGACAACAGACAGACATACCTGTGTTTCCATAGTTGCAACAAAACACCGCCCTGTAGGAAAGAGGCTGGATATATAGCTGATTCTGAAGCAACTTCCAAACCCCATCTTCACAAGCTGCTTTTAATTGTACCAATACGATTTGTGATACTTTTTTTTAAAATAACAGTTTTTGAAAAGTTTCAGGATGCAAGAGTAATGAGGTTAAAACCAAATTAATACAATTTATCTTAATGGCATTCCTGTTTTTGTACTTAGAGATATTTAAATTTAAAAAATTGTATTTATATTGTGCCTGTGTTTGAGACATCTTGGGAGTTGTCAGACTGAAAGGAGTCATATCAATATCCTGAAGAAATATCCAGAATTCTTGTTAAACATTCATACATTATTACTGACAGCGCAATCCACTGGAACTTTAAAATGGCAGAGTGAGTGGTTTTAGAGGTTTTAGAAGTGGGTTTTCTCTGTGCCAGGTGCAGGGGAGTGACAACGGGAAACAGGTTATCTTGTTGTCTTGTGCTCTCTGAGGCATCTGGTGGGGCCACTGTGTGATACAGGAAGCTGGACTAGATGGGCTTTTGGCCTGATCCAGCAGGGCTCTTCTTATGTTCTTATGAGTGCTCCACCTTTCTAAGCCGTCGTGAATGTACCATAAAGCACGTTCACAACAAACGGAGAGTAAGGGCGGCCTACGCAAAGGCCAGCTGCCCTCACTCCGCCGCCGGATCACCCATGCGGCCACTGGAGGAGGTAAGCAATCCCCTGGTGGACGTGGGGGTGGTCCGGGCAGTGAGGGAGGCTGGGGGTTGGTGGATCTGCCCACGGAGCGGGGATGGCCGCTGCCATATCCCCATTCCCTTCCCGTGCCGGATCCGCCATTACACAGCCTCCTCGGACTTATGCCAGCTAAATAGCTGGCGAAAATCCAAGGAGGCCCATTGGGGCATCCCCGCATTACACCGGGGGAAGGAGACGAACGTTAGATAGTTAGGCAGGGTTGGGCTGTAAGTTGTAGCACACACACCACACCACACCACACCCCTTTCATATGGCATTCATTTCAGTGCTTGTCCACAGCTTTAAGAGAAACAGTGTTAATGTACGATGCCCGTATTCATTATCCATGACTATTTAAAATTAGAAAGGACATCAGAAAGCACAGTCAATAAATGACTAATGTCTTGATCCTAAATGCTTGCTTAGGTAATTGCTGTGACATTGATGTGATGTCATTGTTCGGAATATTGCGTTAGTGCATGGGGTTGTTACATCTAACTATATTGTTCCATTTAAATACATTCCTGCCGACACAGGACAGGCTGGTTCATACATGCATGTATAACACAATCTCTCAGCACCTGAGGATTTATAGCTAAAGGTGTGAAACACCAGCAGTGTTGAATTAGTTGTAATTTGTATTCATTTTTAATTCAGCAAAATATCATTTCTTCTGCTTTTCAACATTTTAAAGCACCTTTTGGCTCACTTAAAGCAGTTGTACAAAAATCTTTGGTAAATACATATTTGAAGTGATTGCTCCATTAACAAAAATAATTGTTAGGTGGAATTATATTTGAAGACACTGTCCATCAGCCACTTCAAAGCATGCCTAATTATTTCTTAGAACTTATTCAGTATTTCTGAAGCAGACAAAAAAAATTAAGTGGAATTGGGAGTAGAGAAAGAGTACAGAAAGCCCTACATTATGAATATTTTTTTAAAATAAATAACTGTATTGCTACATTAACTCTCCTGCACACACAATAATTGGTATAAAAGTGTGTTTATTGCCCTGCTTTTATTCATGTAGACTTAATTAGCCAACACTTGACATGAGCATTTTAAAGTTGTTAGCTAACATTAATCCTGTCTCCCAATGATGATCTGGCTTGGAGCTGTAAAACTTCTTATGACATAGTGATGAGCAATTTAAAACAGTTTCACACACACACACACACACACACACACACACACACACACACACACGTGTGTGTGTGAGAGAGAGAGAGAGAGAGAGAGAGAGAGAGAGAGAGAGAGAGAGAGAGAGAGAGAGAGCTGTTTTAAATTGCTCATACATCAATAGATGTAACTATTTCAGCATCAGAATATATATTCTGATGCTGAAATAGTATTCTATCCATCCAGCCCCCCTGCTTCTCTTTATTCCATTACAATATGATTTATCAGGAATACCTGCTAGATTAGTAGACTTGATTATGCCTTTTTCTAAGACACAATCAATTGGCAAGAAATAGAAAGAAAAACAGAAAAGTTTATTTTAACAGGTAGTTGTAATTTTATACCCTTTAAGAAGAGTTTCTCTCCCCATCACCCCTGCTCCTTTTTTTTTTTTTTTTTTTTTTTGGTCTCTGGTCTGTGCTCCCTTCAATCTTGTCAGCTGTAAAATGGGTCTCTTTTTAACCTATAATGGATCTGTGAGATTAAAGGTGAAGTCATGAATTAGTCAAAGTGACAGCCCAGCACGATGGTCTGGCAGCAGGGGGTCTCCTTTTGTATTCGTCCACTCTGACCTCCAGTGCCACTCTATGTCTGTGGGAACCGGACAAGAAGAATGTTGGGGAGGAGTTAAAAGCATATAACTGGCAGATCCTGCTACTGGCCAGAGCGGAGTTGACATTCTTTTGCTGGAAATATTCTGACATCATCCCAGTCATACCTCCTCATCAGTCCATTCGTTAACTCTTTTATGCTTGGCAAATGAAAAACAATGGATGCTGTTATAGGGGTGTAAAGGGATGGAGGGCAAATCTTTTACCAATTTACTGCCTTGAAGTTTGTGATAGCAGAACACTGCAAGGTTTATGTGTACACTTTCATCCTTGAGAAATGTCATCTAAAAATTATTATTTTGATAAGCAAATTGGGTGTTATTTTGGCTTAGTTGGATATTATATGTAGAAAATAGTGAATAGTATGCTAGTAGGATGTATTGCTTCGCGCTTGCTATAATTTTATGACATATGTATTGTTTTTGTTTCAATATATTAATAAAATATAAATATAGATAAGCAAATTGAATATATTTTATTTTGTAAACTGGGATGATGGATTTTTTATTAACAGCATCCTATGCAATTTAGGAATGTGATCTGCATCTCCATAGACTCTGGATTGCCATTATACATTATATCCCAAGTTCTTTACTGGCTACTATAGCCTACCAGGCACAGTTCTATATACATAAAAAGTTCTACGCAGATAGACTCCTACATTCCTCAGGAACCAACTCTTCTCCTATGTCCAGTAATGATTTCTGTGGTGCTTCAGGACAGACTCTTGATTTGATGGTGTCCTCCTACGGGTCAGATATAACAAGGACAAAGCATGAAAAGAGGCATTCTCATCAACTACTCCCTTGTTTTGAAGCAGTCTATCTCTGGAGATACATCCTGGCTTAATATTGTTTTCTGTGGGCCTATAAAATGTGGAAAGCAAAATGAAATAAGTAAGGACCATGCTAGACATTATGCTATAAATGTTTTTGAAAATGGAAACTTTGTGTTGAGTTCCCTCTCCCCCTCCAGAACGTTTAGCAAAACTTTCCTCATATGATGTCATGACATTCTGCATTTTCTCATCTCCCACCAGTGGTACTAATGAATGCTGCAGAGTGAGGCCATGGAAATTTGCAGAACATCATGATATCCTGACACAAGGTAAGTAATACCAGATGTTAAATAGGGGAGTGGGGAAGCTAAACATGCAGTTACCATTTCCAGGATCCATTCGTTGGGTGTTATTTCTAATTTGGTCCTCAATAACGAAGCACTAAGCTCTAAAGAAGCATTCTTCTTGAATGGTAGAAAATGTGAAGTGGTCTACATATTACCTTGTCCCTCTGGCAAGCAATTTCTGAGTGGTGAATCTCATTGGTGTAACATCTAACTTGGATATATATTCCTGTTTATAGAATGTTTCCACACCAGAGATGGATGTCTGCATGAGCATCTAGAGTCGGCAAGCAACAAGTGGGCTAGCAGTGATCAGAACAGAGATTAGACCTGAATATGTGGACTGAAGTGACCAATTCTATGACTTGGAGTTCCATTCACCCAGAAAACACTCTATCCAGAAGTATCCCAGAAACTAACCTTGTGGAAGGAAACTCTGAATGAACATCCCGTATGGTGTTACACCCAAGTGCTCTCTCCCACATATGTCTGTCAGTAATGTGCAGTGAGGTCCAAGGCTGGGGAGGCACAACACACAGAGAGACACTCACGGAGAGACAGAATGTAGAGAAACCTACCTTCAAAATCTTCTTCACTTGTGTGTGCACGCACACATGTGTGTTCTCCTGTTCGCTTGCTCACTCCAGAACCGGAAATAAACCAGCTTCCTGCTGTTTTCATGGCTTTCACTGAGGCAAATCTGCCTGCTGACTCCCCAGAGCTTGCTGATGCAGGCAGCCTGCCTTTTTTTTTTAATTGGATGGCAGCCTTGATTGCAGCCAACTGACTGCGGAAGCTCTGTTAGGTGCCACCCTGTTTATTGTAGTGTGTGTGTAGTTTGTGTGTTTGAAGTCCCAAATACCTTTGCCCAGCTTGGTCCTTTTCCCCAGGAGGCTTACAGAAGCAACTCCTATTTCTTGACAGCAGTAAGCTAGCCTGGGTCAGCTCTTACAGGTTGACTACCCCTTATTCGGACATCTGAAATCCAGACTATTCCGAAATCCAGACATTTTGGGAGCTATAACTTAAAAAAAAACAACACAAACTTTTCCAGCATCTGGCTGGCATAGCGCAAGGCATGTTAGGGCACAACATTATGAAAAATTTTGTATAAAATTACCTCCAGGCTATTTGTATAAGGTGAATATGAGACATAAATGAATGTTTTGTTTAGACTTGGGTCCCATCCCCAAGATATCTCATTATATTTATGCAAATATTCCATAATCCAGACAAATCCGAAATCCAGACAATTTCCCATTCCAAGCAGTCCGGATAAGGGATGCTGAACCTGTCGTAACAACAACAGCGACACAGTATCAATGGCAATTAACAGAACAACATAAGCCAGATATGACCTTGCCCAGATAAGCTTACAATTGTAGCTATTGATAATTTCATTGGGGGGAAAATAGCTTTATTTAGAGGGCATGGGATAACAACCTTTCAAAGATACACATAGTATTTTTGTTATCTCAGCATCATTTATGCCTCCTTCCTAATAATACTATTGAGACTATGGCTAGAATTACCGTTATTGTAAACAATGTACTGTAGATTGAGATGTGTCCTAATGGTCATGCTTCAACACACATGTAATATTAATTGTCACAGATTGCCCCCTTCCCTCCTGGAAAATATACAATCTTGACATAAAAGTGTTTCTCCTGACCAGTGTCTGTCATTTATATTCTGCAGGGCTGATGCACATTTCCCAAGATTTACCTCCAGCCAGGCCTGACACCTGTAAAGCCTCAAATGATAATGCCACATTGCGAAGACAAAAGGAAAGTGCATTGAAGATGTACCTGAATGGCAGGAGAAGAAGGATTCACATTGCTAAGTGTCGCTTAGCAACATGATATGTGAGGAATATCTGTGAGAACCTACCATGAGTCTGGCCACATCTGAGTTTTCATCTGACTATGACACCATAATTCCTCCCTCCCCAATTACAATTTAAATTTGTAGAAAGAAGAATGCCTACTTATATTCTGGTTGTTTTACTCAGGGTAGATTATCTTTGAGGGAGGAGCTGTTGAGAGGGGAGGAGAGCCCCTTTCATTTTCCAATCAACAGATTTGATTACACTACTTGTGTATGATTCTTGGGCCAGACCTGTATAACTAGAAATTTTAATTGATTTCTCTGTCATGTCTTCCACCACACAATCCTGAGAATTATATATTTGTGAAGGTGTTGGTTATTCTGTATTTGAATTCTAGTCTCCAAGTAAAACTACAACTCTCAGGATATGGCATGCTGTGGTGACTATAGCTGTGGTGACTATAGCTGTGGTGACTATAGCTGTGGTGAGCCTTAGGTTTGTAAGACAGACATGATGATGATTGGAGAGATTGGAACTCTTCATAATTTATTTTTATGTTTCACATTTTTATACCGCCGTTCCTCCAAGGAGTTCAGGGTAGTGTACATGGTTACTTCCCTCCTTTTTGTCCTCACAACAACCCTGTGAGGTAGGTTAGTCTGAGAAATTGTGACTGGCCCAAGGTCACCCAGGTCACCCAGGCTGAGTAGGGATTTGAACCTGGATCTTCCTGGTCTAAGTCCAACTCTAGAACAACTACACCATTCTGGCTCTCACCCCAATCCATTTAGTTTTCACCACCCTGAATAATTCAGTGTACTCTGCAACCATCTCTATTTCTCTGCTTACCCCTAGTTCCAGGTTATTTATGCACAAACTAAAAAGCACTGCTTCCAGTATAGGCCCCTTGGAGGATCCACTTCTTACTTGCCTCCATTGTGAAAAATGCCCATTTAGTCTTACTCTCTGCTCTCTATTCTTTAACCAGTTGCCGATCTATAAAAGGACCTGTCCTTTTCTTCCATGACTGGTAAATATACTTGATGATGAACTTTGCCAAAAGATTTTTGAAAGTCCATGCATCTGAAAATGGACTGGTTGCAACATTTAAGACAGAATGGACAGGTTGAGCATGACCATGATCTTAGATTGTTAGGTTCTAATTGCTTCTGCCCATAAAGCCAATTCCAACATTCCAATGGTTTAAATAGATATTTGAAAACAGGCCTTTTGAAAACAGGCCTTTTCCCCCTTTACCACATCAGTTTTCCTCCTGTATAATGGTAGCAATAAGATTCCTGCAGAGAACTGTCTTGGCTTAGAGAGCATGATGAAAATCAATAAATTATTTTTGAATCATGCTGAACATGTGAAAACTATCCGACAGGTTTAGTCCAGTAGCCAATATAAATAATGTGTTTTGTTTTGTTTTTAAAAAGCAAACATTTTATGACTTCCAACAAATCTGAATGATGCCTTCAGTTTTGTCCATGTGGAAACTGTTAGCATGATGAACAAAGTGTAGCATCACTGCTTTTCACCTGATTCCGTCATCTACACCTTCAGATTTCCCTCAGCAGGCATTGGCAACCACCCCAAACATCCAGATGCCTTCATTGCCCTGTTGGACCAAGATAAGGTGGCGCTATTCCAGTACTCAAGACACATTTGGAAGCATCTTTAAGGATACAATGACACCTCCGCCCCAATGAGCATTCATTGTATTTTAATATTATATTTTTTCATGTGAATGAACTTGTGTTGCCTGTTCTTATCATTTTTAAAACTTTTTCTGCTGTGGCTTTTTACCCATGTAACTCAAGCTGTTCCAAGCATTCGTTGTGTTTACCAGTAACTACCCCATAGCAAGTGACTGTGTGAATCATCCCTGGGTCTGGTAGAGTTCCCAGCTGAAATTTCCCCCATCCCGGCCTTTTGTCATTCCATGTGAAACTGTATACCCCCAAATTCACATTTATGAATCCTTCCCAAACCATGACTGCTTCATATTCATATGCTTTCATGAAATGAAACATTAGCCATGAAGAGCAATGGAAGGCCTTCTTAAGTGAAACGTTTTACTTACAGTACCTCCGCATAAGCCTACAGGCATAAAAATTACCTCCACACAAGCCTACGGGTCTCCTCAGACATATGCCAGCCATTTTGGTAGTGTATGTCCAAGGAGAGAAAAGAGACAGGGAGGTTTTACAGAGGGGATAAGATCTGGTGTGTGCAACTGCCACTCCTTTCCCCCAACACCCCCCAGTTCCTCCCTAAACATGCACATTACTCTCCCACCCCACCCACAAACCACTCCCCCCCTTGCGTTGGTTTACCTGCACAAGAGCAAGTCACTGGCTGCAGCAACAGGCCACTAATGCTGCCACCGTAAAGCAGCAGTGGCTACCCCTCCCTCCCCCCAACACCCCCAGTTCCTCCCCAGACATGCGTGTTACTCCCCCAGTCCGCCCACAAACCACTCCCCCCTGCATTGGTTTACCTGCACGAGAGCAGGTCACCAGCCACAGCAACAGGCCGCCAATGCTGCCACTGCAAAGCAGCAGTGGCTAAAAATGGCCATTGACAGTGCGCTCTACACATTGGCAGTCGATTTATGGCAGTGGACAGTGTCCCGCTGCCATAAATCAGATGATAGGATTTGGCTGCCAGGATCATTAACAATGTACCTTTAAAAAAGACTGTTGGGAAAGCGGCGAGAGCACAATCCGCTTGCAGTACCACGTCTCATGAAGGAGTTGTGTTTAAACTAGCCATTAGAGTACAAAACTGTTGTATGATGTGTTTTATTGTATATTGCTTGAGTGGGACATGTTTTATGAAAAGGCATTTTAACTAACTAACTAACTAACTAACTAACTAACTACATACATACATACATACATACATACATACATACATACATACATACATACATACATACATACATACTGTCCATTCCTTCTCCTTTGCATCCTCCTGGGATTTTTGCATCCTCCTGGGATGTTTACATACCAAGCGCCCAGTTCCCAGTCTGAGAATCCATATCCTATGGAAGTGGAAAAATCCAAAATCCTCTTGGAAGTGAGCTGCTTCCATGATGCTATGTGGTTGCTTTTTAGCAACTAAGGAGTTTCATCAGTGAGACTGTATGAATTCTTAACCTAGGTAGTCCTTTTTCTAGGTCAGGGGTGTCATACTCATGTCATGCAACGGGCCAAATAGCATTCGTGGCACCTGCTGAGGACCAGAAGTGACGTCATTAAGCAGGTGATAACCAGAAATAACCAGAGCACTTTATTCTCACCTAGGAACTTATTAGCTGCAAATGAAGAAGAAAAAATATGCAAATATTGATGTATTTTCAAGATTATCACATGAACTGCCCCTTTACCAGTGCTGCTTCTGCCAAGGCATTGCTTCACAGCTCAGCTGCTGAGAGGCACTCTCAGCCGAAGCAGCGCTGCTGAAAGGATGGCCTGTGCGATAATTGGGCTCTCCCTGCACCTTGGTAGCGTCTCCCTTCTTCCTTTCTCACCCCTCTTGGTCTCCCTTTCCCCTGTACCA
This sequence comes from Plestiodon gilberti rubricaudatus, assembly GCA_026170595.1. Taxonomy (NCBI): domain Eukaryota; kingdom Metazoa; phylum Chordata; class Lepidosauria; order Squamata; family Scincidae; genus Plestiodon; species Plestiodon gilberti. The sequence continues at coordinate 140,026,567 of JANXHW010000003.1, forward strand.
TTCCTCGACTTCTAAGGCCTCCTTCTGTCAAGCCCCATCAAGCCAAGTGGTGCCACTGAAAGGGCAGCCCACTCACTCAGAGGCATCACTAGGGTTTGTGTCACCCGGTGTGAGAGTTCAGTGCATGACCCCCATGATGGACCCCAAAGGAGAATAGGGAGAAACAAGGTTGGGCTGAACTGGGTTCTACAAAAGATCTATGAAAAGGCAGGACTATGTATTTCTACAGATTACACCTAGTCAGTGGTGTAACTAGGTTTGGTGTCACCTGGTCTGGTAACTCATGGTGTCACCCCCTTAACTTTATTTATTTTAATATATAACAGTACAGATCACCCAACAAATCAGTAACCAACTTGGCTCTCAGAACAATCAGTCACATTGGTCCGTTGGTTAAGGAAATTCAATTTTTGTTACATAAGGTAGTTGCATTTTAATTTTCTGGTTATTTGGCCATAACCTTTGATAATTCAAAATGGTTTGTTTCATTGCATTCTGCATGAAATGATGCATCGAATGATATATAACACATGATGGTATTATTCATACATACAAAGTTTTCACAATTTTGATCACTAGTGGTGTCACACACACACACACACACACCCTGAGGCTGTCACCCAGTGCGGTCCACCCCCTGCCCTCCCTAGTGCCTACATGATCATTGGGCTCTCCCAGTGTCACCCTTTCAGCAGTGCCACTTCTGCCTATTAGGTGCTTGTTTAATGTATTTCTTCATTTTACATGAAATGGGTAATACGGGTGAAGATACCATGTCAGGAAATAGCCTGGAGAAAATGATATCCTGCGCCGAACGCAAGTTTCCCAAAAACAGCTGGCAGTCGCGATCGGGATGATATGATTAAAATTCAAGGTTTATTGTAGTTGGGAACCTATTCCTACGTATTTCTTTATCTTTCCTGACTAAAGTCATCCCCAAGGTGGTGTCAGAACTGGGCATAACAATGGGTGTTCCAGTGCAATGCTGTGGCTGTGATGCTGATGTGGCATTGCATACTCACTCCAGGACAATGTGCTAGCACAGCAGCAGTGGCTGCATCTGCTTCACAAGCAACAACAACAACAAAACTTGGTGGAAACAGACACCAGGGGGTAGTCTTACCAGATCCAACCTGGAACAGAGTGCCTAGACCTTTAGGAGAAGGAATGTGGGCAGGTGTAGCTTGCTAAACCCCTTTAGAGCACAGTCCTAGGCATGACTACTCAGAAGTAAGTCTCATTGTGTTCAATGGGGCTTGCATCTGAGTAGATATGCCTAGGATTGTGCTCTAAGGGTTTAACAAGCTACACCTGGCCTGCCTACATTCCTTCTCCTAAAGGTCTAGGCACTTAGTTCCAGGTTAGATCTGGTAAGGCTACAAGGGGGCATGGCTGTTGAAGCAACACATCTACATGGAGTCCTAATGGTACTTTTTCCACCAAGGAACCAGTTGCCTTGACACATAACCTAATATTTGCTAGGACACAACACATGTTAAACCAGGCCAGCCCTATTGGCCTCACAGAGGATGTTAAGTAAACCATTCTGCACATTGTCGTACCTTTTTGTATGTAGGCTGATTTGGAGATGAAATTGGTTTCCTAGTACGGTAGTTCACTTGATTAGGTTGGGCTGTTAGTGAAGGCTACTGTTATGACCTTTTCCAAACAATTAACATTTTTGGTAGTGGAAAGAGAAAATGGAAATATTCATTTAACTAGATTCAGCAGTATTGATTTAACAAGGCTGTCCATGCATAAACCACCAAGCAAAGAGAAATAGAGACTGTTAAATATGTACATTAAATGCAGGCAAATTGTGATGACGAAGAAGTTTTTTACAAAGCTCAAATCAAATTTTTAAACAGTTTACCGTATAAAAAAACACCACCAGATTTTTTTTATAGACCAAACTTTCAGTGTCATCAGTAATAGCAGTTCATGCCAAGGACGACTTTCTTAAAGCTGCTTCTCAAGTCTTGTGATTTGCAGCACACTTCTTATTACAGGATACATTATGCAGAAACCCTCTGCTATGTGATGGGACATGGCAACCCTGCTGTGAGAATGCCGATCAGCACTTCTTTTAAGGCCTTTTCTCAATTGTCAGCAAAGTATTTCTTAAGGTTAAAAGGTGTAAAATTATTCTGAAAGGCTTTTCTGACCTGTCGCCTATCACACTACAAAAAGCTATAGTTCGTTTCCTACCCCCTAAAATTGTTTTTTTTTAAAAAAAATGGAAATATCTATGAACAAATCTGATTAGCAGAAATGAACGGAATTAGAAGAATAAATCTATATTCTGTTTTAATCTATCTAAATTTTTATGTGTAAATGCAGACATACTGCCCCCTTTTTTTAATTCTATGAATTTTCATGGGCACCAATATTGAAGTTCAATTAATAGCAAAAGCATCACATTATGAACTCTTATCTGTATTTATTTACAATATTATCCCATGACACACTGCACTGCACATTCTGTCATTCTGTCATGTCATTCTACAATCTGTCATTCTACAAATGCTACCTGCACTTTGATTGAAACAATGCTCAACCCCAACAGGGGGAAAAGGAGAAGTCTTCTGTCCCCCAGACTTGAGATTGATCTTTGCAGTTTTCCAAGCGGCTTAGCTCTCAGGCTGCATATATCATTTCAGGTCAATGATCCTGTAATTTTTAATCCTAAACTCAAGAGGTTACCACATCCCATTGTCTGTAGTTTAGGATTTTCAGTCATGGCGGCTCACTGTTTATACTCCTGTAATACTAAAATATTTTGAAAATCACTTTAGATTCAGTTTCATGGAGTATTTTACAACATTGCATAATCTTCAGCCTCCCATGATGAGTGAACTCACCAGTGCAGTAAAGATAGGTAGGTAACAGCATGAAACAAAAGTATCCCTTAGGCACCAGAGGTCTGATTGGTCCATTCATACTAAATGTATGGTATGTGCATAAAGAACGATGGGTGTGCACCTGATTCAGAAAGGATCATGCTGTGAACAGAATCGCCCCACCTCCCAGACAGCCATAAATGAAGCAAGGTCCCTCCAAAACACTGGGAACTGAAGCAAAGTCATCTGAGCAGCTTCAGATATCTGGCTGCTTCCTTAGTTTTTCTCCTCCTCCTCCTCTTTGCCTGGATCCTCCTCCTCCTCCTCTTTGCCTGGAGTTTGGAGGGTTTTTTTTAAATGTAAGGTGGCTTCCAAGCAGTTAAGGGGAGGAGAGGGATGTCAGGCAAGGGACAATGGGATTGACAGCTCTGGGCTGTCAGTAAAGCACACAGGAACTTCCCTAGGGTCAGCTCTACATTTCTGTGACTTTGGTGCAAATAGGGCAGAAAACCAAATAATTAACCCAAACTAATGTTGCTTTTTTATTGATAACTTCTGAACCCCTGCATCCCTCTTTCTGAAATATAACTAGAATCTTACCAAGGAACATCTCTACATTACCTGTGAGAAATGGAAATTGCAAATTGGCCACAAAAATAGGTCCAGCAGAAACTTATTGAAATTATCAAACTTCATTTGCACCTAGAAGAAAACCCCAACACCTATTTGGATGAAATATAGTTGGCTTTGTCCCTATGGAGGACCTCCATTCCTCTAAAATTCATTCAATTTTGGAAAAAATTTTTTACGGTGAATTGAATTCTCCCCATTGAAATCAATAAGAAACAATTAAAAAAATGAATCAAAATGGAAACAAAGCAACCATCTAAATCAGGCACAAAATGAAGCAAATTGTTGAAATGAGCCAATGAAATAAATTGGGCCACCAAACAAAGCAGCAAAGCAAAATCTGAAACAAATAATCTTCTTCGGTATACCGCTACAAGGAATAAAACTCGAAAATACACAAAGAAGTAAAGCTGGAAAAATTCAGAAGAGGTGGTAAAAGCAACACCATGATCTCTTTCTTGCCCACTACAAAATGTGGTGGAGCTGATCAGCTGCTATCCATTTGCAGAGAAGATGGCACATGAAAGGGTGTGCCAAATTAAATAAAAACAGAGCTGCAACAAACATAGCCCTGTCTCTATGTGTTTGCTCTGCAGGAGGTAAAGGAAGAGGTTTGCATAAATATAGGTTGTTGTATGTATGGAACAAGGAAAGGAGGAGGTCTGCAATGCTAACCAACCAAGTCATAGTTAACTTGACTTAACCCCATGAGGACCGGATGCACAGGTGGAGCTCCTATGAGAGCAGAGGTTCCTCCAGTCATGTCACTAGTGGTGGCGAACCTCTGGAAGAGGACAGTTAGTGCTAGGAGCTAGCTTAAAGTGCATGAAGTTGAACCTACTGAAAAGGCAGGATTCTCTGCATCATCATACAGTGGAAGATGTGCAGGAAGGTGCAACACTACTGCACAAGCATCTTACACCTGAGGGGGACAATATAGCTAGTAAGCTAGCCAGATGGGATGTGAGGCTTTCCCCTCTTACTCGCTCTCTTGGTATGCAGATTGCTAATCTCAAGGCTGATTCACACTACAGGAATCCAGGCGCGTTACGGATCTGCGTAGCGTAGCGCGGAGCTCTTTGACAGCATTTTGGAAGCTTGCGGAGCAGCTGCGAGCTCCGCAACGCAGAGGCTGGAAAAATGGCTTCCCCTCATCTTTTGAGGGGGTTGCCTTCGCGGAGCTGGGAGGGTTCGCGGAGCTACTGCAGCCTACCAATCGGGGAGAGTGACTGCATGCTAATCAGAACTACCTCCAATCACCTTCACAAGAAGGCGGGACAGCAGGAGGACTTCCGGCCAGCTCTGTGCGCTGGGGCAGGGGCATCCGCGCCTGGAAAAGTGTAGTGTGAATCAGCTTTTAGACTATCCTTCCTTCCTCCTCCTTCTTCCCAGAATCCCTTTCCAGTTAGATACCAAGCATATAGGATCTCAATCTCCCCCCCCCTTCCAAGTATGGTGATCTCATAATTAAAGTATTTCCTTTTCTTTTTGACCACATGTCTTGAAGTGCTCTTAACATTACAAATCCTGCTATAAATCAGCTATGCTAACAGTTACAAACTTCTCATAGCACATTTTAGGAAAAAATTATAAAAAATTTCTGAAAGCAACTTGATGCACCCAATTACAACTTGATGCACTCTCCCAATCCTCCCTGGAAAACTGTTATTCCCCTCTTTTCTTTTCTTTTTTGGTTTATCATGCTTTTAGATATTTCAGAAATGCTAGCTGTCTTTTATTAGTGTCTACCCTTAGTTAAGGTTCCATAAGTTAAAATGTTGCCATTTAAGACAATCCTGTAAAGGTGTTTAAAGTCAAATTTCAAAAATGCTCAAGTGCTTCCTTCGAAAACACACCCTTTCAGGAGAGACCTTCTAAATCAGACAGGTATAACCAGAAGGGACTATATTAGGGACCAGAAATCATTTAGGTCAATATGGTCATTTAGGTCAATATGAGCGTTCCGTCGGCCGAAGACGTCACAAACGTGAGTTCAAATGTAACAAGGAACCATGGTTTCCCATTATGTGAATTACAGCGCAATCCTGCGCAAGTGATACGCTGGGCAGCCCAGTCCGTCCGCCGGATCCTGAGCTCCGCCACGGGGAGGCACCCCTCAGCGGAAAGTGTACTTGGGGGTGGGGACGCTCGTCCCCTTCCCAGGGTGTAACCGGCGCTGGGGCCGATCGGCCTCCTCGGAATTCCGCCAGCGAAATCATGTAACAAAGGCCATGTAATGGCTCAGCCAATCAGCGGGGGACGGGATATGGCTGAAGCCATCCCCGCCCCCTCCCCAATCGGCCTCTGCTCCTGGCTGAACCGCCCCCCCTCCCACTGGATCCTTACCTGGGTCCAGGGGGGCGGAGCTGTAAGTTCTTCCGTGATCAGAGCCTCTGTTACACGGAAGAATGAAGCGCCCCGCCCCCGCGCTTTCCGACCCATTCAAAGCGGTGAAAACAAGCGCATTCACCGCTTTGACTGGGTCGGAAGGCGCGGGGGCAGGGCGCTTCATTCTTCCGTGTAACGGAGGCTCCGATCACGGAATAACTTACAGCTCCGCCCCCCCTGTAGTGACGCCAGTGGTCCAGCGGTGGGCTGGCGAGTCCTCCGTTGGAGGAGCAGGGGAGGCTGGCCTTGCACCGGCCTTCCTTGCTCAAAAGTAGATGCAAATGTACCTTATGGCACATTTGCGACGTCTTTGGTCGATGGAACGCTCGTTCCGCCAGCCGAATTTACAATAGGATTGGGCTGTAAGTCTTGAAGAGTTGCAAGCTTTCACACTTCCCCACCTGCCGTTATTCTCCCCTTCCATTTCACAAATGAGAGGAGAGTGAATGCTTTTGCTTTTGCTTTGAAGTAAACAATAGTTCTGTGTTGCATCACAAACCAGGATCAGAAACCATGGTTTTATCATGGTTTGTTTAACAGCTCAATCCTATCCCCCGCCATGCCATATCATGCAGTCGCATCAACAGAGCAAATGCTGCATGGTATAGTGAAGGGGGGCAACCAGAAGGTCATTGAGAAGTAAGATACTTTTTACTTACTTCTCAGAAGGCCTTCTGGCTGCCTATGGGTCTCCTCAAACCCATGCCAGCTACGTAGCTGGCATAGGTTCAAGGAGAGCAGGGAGGGTTGGAAAATGGGCGATAAGATCCAGAGTGCGCTTTTGCCACCGAGATCCTCCACTTCCAATATGCTCTTCTCCCCTCCCCTCCCCCTCCCCATCCCGAACCTCCCCCGAACAGCCCATGAACTGCTCCACCACCTTACTTGGCCGGTGGAGTGTTTGGGCAAGTCTGATGCATACGTGGAGCAACTGGTCATTTCTGCCAGCAGCTACATCGCATGTGGTGGTGGTGGGGCTTTCACACCACTGCAACAGGGCCTATGGCAGTGGATCACAAGATCAACCACCATAGGCCCTTGATTGGGACATTATTGTGAACTAAACCACAGCTCCCTGAGTTTACCTGTATCATGGAACTGACATTTAGTTAAGACCAAAAGCTTTCATTCTCCTCTTGTGTGCAAAACAGGAGCGAAGGAAAGGAGGAATATGCAAAACTACAGCTCTCTGGGGCCTGTTCACATAGCAGGAAACCATAGTTTCCTGTTATATGTATCTGAACCATAGTTTCCTGTTATATCTGAACCTAGTCTCTGTTTTGGATTGTGCCCATAAGTCGTTACACTTTAACTATGACGTTTAGGCTTAGTATATAACTGCATTTCATTTATCATCACTATTAACATCCTACTTCTTTTTTTTTTTTTCAAATGGCTGTCCAAGCAATAGGAGAAAACAATTATCCAGTTACCTTTTTCTTCTTAAGGCTTCCCATGTGCAATATGCTGCATGTACCTTAACAAAATAATGAAATTGCAGAATACACAAATACAGCACATATGTCCAAAGCAAAAGAATGACTAGGGCTGCAGCCCTTGGCAACTTGTCTGGCAATGTGCCATTGGATTTAACGGAACTTGCTTCTGAGTAAATATGCATTTGATTGTGCGATCCACCTAGTTGGATCCGTGGTTGAAATTTGTTGGAAATGGGCAGCTTTCGGCTGTTTGGACACGGGGGTGGGGGGAGTGTATAGTCTGGTCACCTGAGAGACCTTCTTTACTTTGACCTCTCTGTGTCTAAAGGAAGGGGTGTGGCCCCTGACCTATTTCCTCCTTCTCTTTGCTCTTTCTCATTCCCTTACTATTCTGACTCCAAGCAGGAAGGTTGTTTGCCATGTAGGCTCTGATGCCCAGCGGCCATCTTCCACCACACCCCATGCAGGCTGTGCCAGCTGTAGGGGCATGGCATCTCTAAGTTAGAACTGAACCTCTGGTCGTTAACCAGATGCTGTATATATGTGAACTGAAACCGTGAGTAAACTTCTTCTTTTTTTGCAACTTAACTCAGCCTATGCCTTGTGTGTTTATTTAGCTAATAGCAGTCTGCCTGGGTGTAAGAGGGAACAAACTCTGCTAAGAATCTCCTAGATGACCTCCCAAATAGAGGCTTATCCCAATAAAATTAAACTCTGATGATGGCAAACTAACAGGGAACGGGGAACTTAGTTGTAGTGAGTTTGGCAAGAGCAAATTTCCAAATCTTGATGAGTATTCTAGCATACAATGCACTGAAAAGTAAATGAGGTAACAGCACCCCCTTCTGAGAGCAAATACTGAATTCCAGTACTACCCTCTCTTTAGAACATAATTAAGATTTTGCGTTATTGTTGCTTAACTTCCTAAACTCAGCTCATTATATCTGTCTAGCATGGCTGGCTTTTGCCTGCTTCCTGTTTTTCCAAAAATATTTATCATCATCATCATCAAGAATTTTTATATACCGCTTTTCAACAAAAAGTAGTTCACAAAGCAATTTACATAAGAAAATAAATCAATAAATGCTGTCCTGTTCCCAAAGGGCTCACATTCTAAAAAGAGATGCAGAAGAGACACCGGCAGCCGCTGCTAAAAAAAAGACGCCATGCTGGGGTGAAGAGGCAGTTGCTCTCCCCCTCTCTAAACATAAGAGGATACCACTTTAAAAGGTGCCTCTTTGGCCAGTTAGCAGGGGAATACAGGCTGTATCCACTGGCGTCACTGGAGCGTGGCAGGGGGGCGGGCCGCCAGGGGGTGACGCGCGCACCTCTGTGACGCGCGTCACCCTCTGGACTCTCCGAGGCCGGCCCGGAAGCCGGCCTCGGAGCGTCCGACCCCGCTGGTGCTCCAGGGCCTTCTGAAAGAAGGCCCATGCAGCGCGTTAATACGGGTATTTTTACAATTTTTGCGCATGCGCAGACCGTTTTGAGGGCAAGATGCCCTCAAAAATAAATGAAGCAAAATAAGTTACACAACTGTAGGGAGGGAAAAAAATATAGTTGGACCTTTTTATCCATGGTTTTTCCATCCACAGATTTGACTCAACACAGGTGGCAAAACTGTGGGAGTCCTACCGCGCCACATTACCTCTTTTTTCAGCATTACCCCTTTTGGGGGGGGGGCTTGGCAGCAGCTTCCTGGCATGTTTAAACTGCTGAAAAAAAGAAAAAATACAACCGGGTGTCTCTGGCGCCATCTACAGGTTGCTAGTGTTTTTTTCTTTTTTTCAGTCAGTTTAAACAAACTCAGGGGTAGGGAAGCAGCGAAGATGCTGGAAAAAAGGTAATGCGGCACTGCTCCCCACCCCGGTTTTCCTGCAACACTGTGCTTTTTTTTTATCCACTGGGGTTCCGAGAACACATTTTTCCAGCATCTTCACCGCTTCCCTCCTCCTGAGTTTGTTTCATTTTTCATAACCCCAGTGGATAAAAGGGTCCGACTGTAGTAGGAAAAGTAGTCTGGTCTTATAATTAGTATTCGCAATTATCATTTTTGTTATAAAAGGATAATATATTTCAATAAAATTATTGCTTACAGTAACATTATTAAAACGTATGCCTTCACTGAAAAGCCTTTAGTAAGTGATGCAATTCTTGTATTTTTAAGTAGAGTTCTCCTATTTAAAAGGCCAAAGGACAGCACATCCTGTGTCGATATAAAGCTTGATCATGTTGAATGTGATCACCTTCATTTTTCATCAAATAGACTAACAACTGGCTGCTGATGTATGTATGATATGTATGTGTGATTGTGCCTGATTGCCTCTGTGGCCTAATCCTCATTGCCTTGCACCCAATGCAATTCATTATTTCACACCAGCTATACACAAATTATGTAAAACTAGCTCACAGATTGGAATGGTACTTGTATAGTTTCTTCTTCTTTTCCTTTCCTCTTCTTTTCCTTTCCATTTGAAATATATTTATAAACTATCATTTTCACTAAGTACTGGAAGGCAGCTACCATCCCTAAACCCAGAGAATGCCTATGGGACTTGGCTACAATGCATACATTAACCTGGTGGCTAAAACGAAGTCTAATCCAACGATAAGCAATAAATCTTTTTTGAACTGGGAAGATTTCCGGAAGTATTGGAATGCAAAAGAACAATTAATCTTAGGGAATCCATTTCTATTATTATGATTAAGGGCATGAGCTTATGGTATGAATAGTGTGAATTTTAGAGGACTATAGGAGTTTGTCAAAGTAAAGTTACACGAACAAATAAAATTATTGTTATATAATATACCTTTAAAATCACATACTGTTCTCCTCAGCTATTTGCATGTTTGTGTTAGAAAAAACAACGGTGATGGTATATGTTTTTAGCAGAAAGTTTTATGATTGCTCAGTATTGAAAACAGTAACTGTTGCAAGTGGTAAATTCAAGAAGTAAGTGTTGCCTCAACTGAACTTTGAGGCTAAGCCTTAGATAGTGTACTGTCTGAAATTGTTACATTTGAAACTTTATTATTGGAATTGATTCATGTCTGTTTTAGTTCAACAAGATATCTTGGTATTCATGTGAGAATGTAATTGTACAGTAATTTTCAGTGAATTGTCTTGAGACAGATTAATTACTGTACATATTTTGTGGAAAGGATATACAGTACATATATGCATTATTTTGGATATTATGTACTTAGTATTTAGAACACTGTCTAAAATATTTTGGATAGACTTTTTTCTTTTTATTCCAATATTGTGTTATGTTATTCAATTTCTTTTCATTTTAAATTTGGATCAATGTGCTGTACAGTATTATGTGTATTTACTCAATTAAAAATGTATAAACATACAAATCAAGTAATAATCAGATTTTTTCCCGTTACAAACAAAGTTAAAGGATCCCAAATCAATCATGAATTATAGTAGTCCCTGAATCGACATTCCTTCTGAGTCTGTGTTACAAAACAAATATCAGAGTTCACATCAAGTGATTGTGCATTGTTTTATTTTTATTTTTATTTTGCAATATATATTCATTTTATTGGTATAATATTAAAACAAAACAATACATAATATATTCTGAAATATTACAGCAAGTGTGAAAGCAGTATATCCTACTAGCATACTATTCTGAGGCAATGGCTTCAGTTGGCCTCAAGTATGAGCCAGCCCTGACTGTGCCTCTTTCTCTGCAGCACTGTCACAATAGCTTATGGTTAGGCTTACCAGATCTGCAACCGGGACAGAGTGCTAGACCTTTAGGAGAAGGAATGTGGGCAGGTGTAGCTTGTTAAACCTTAGAGCACAATCCTAGGCATGTCTACTCAGAAGCAAGCCCCACTGATCACAATGGAGCTTGCTTCTGAGTAGACAAGCCTAGGATTGTGCTCTAAGGTTTAACAAGCTACACCTGCCCACATTCCTTCTCCTAAAGGTCTGGTTGGAGAGCTGGTAAGCCTACTTATGGCGGCAGTGTTGGAGGAAGAAGTGGGCTGCCTCGGCCCTCCTGCTCAATCTCAGTTGCAACAAAATTACTGGGATGGCAAAAAAAAAAGTTCACAATGTATTATTTTCTAATACATTTTTACCTTGCCTTTCCTTCCTACCGTGGTCACCCATGGCGGCTTACATAAAAACCATTAATAAAAAATGCAGAAATAAAGCAGCACAAAAGTCAAAGCACCAGCAATAGATAAAAATATAAAATACTGTATATGAACATAAAAACATAGCAGCACAGAAACATAAAAGCAGCAGTAAATGATAATAAAACAATAAAATGCAGTCATCAAAGGTAGCAATAAAAGCAGACATAAAACTTTAATAGCGTAATCCAGCGTAATTTTGGAACGATGCAGCATGTGGGATAAGACAGACTCCTGTGGCACTTCACACACCAACAATCAGGGTCCAGAACAAGCATCCCCCAGACATGTTCTGAGATGTGTCCACCAGGAAAGACTGGAAAATAGTATCTCCCAACCCCAACAGGGCCAACAGCCCCAGGAGGACAACATAGTTGATTGTGTCAAAAACCAGCAGGACCAGCAGAGATGCACTCACCCTGTCCAGTCCTTGGCACAGGTCATCCACCAGGGCAACGAAGGCCATCTCCATCCCAAAGCCAAGCCTGAAGCCGGGCTAAAAGGAATCCAGATAATCAGTTTATTCCAGGACCCTCTGAATCTGAGGTACTACCACCTGCTTCATCACCTTGCACAGAAGTGGAACTGGGCCAGAAACTATCTAGCCCAGAGGGAACTAAGGAGGGCTTCTTCAGAAAGGGGTGTGCCACTGCCATTTTCAAAACTGACAGCAAAACCCACTCCCCGAGAGAGGAACCTTCCACACCCACTCAGCCACACACACCCAGGCAGACCTTATGAATCGAGCTGAGCAAGGGTCAAGTGGGCAGGCAGATGGCCTCACTCTCCAAAGGATCCTGTCCACATCCTCAGGCTGTACAAGCTGAAATGAATCCAAAACTGCAGGACCAGCAAATACCTGAGTGACATCAATATTTCCCATCTATTTGGAGTCCAAGTCATGGCAGATGTGAGCAATTAATCTGAAAAGTCATCACAGCAACCAACTGTACCTACACTCCCCATTCAACCCGGGGGGCAGGGCCGTCTTTTCAATTGGGCATGCTGGGCAGTTGCCCGGGGGGGCACTCGAGCACAGGGGGCCCCACTGCGCCACTGCCATGGAAAAAGTGTTAAAAGGCACTTTTATGCATCTCTGCCGCCACCACCGCATGTTTCTTACCTCGCTGAGAGGTGTTCTGGTCCCTTGGGGGTTGCAGGTAGCCTGCGGACCCCCCTGCAGGCCTCCCTGTGTCTCAGAAAGGTCCTCCAACGTGATCACAACCCATTTCCGGTTTCGTCGGGATATTGGAAGTGGGTCACGATCACGTCGTTGCCCAGAGGCCCATGATGCAGTTAAGACTGTTCTGCTGGGGGGGGGGGGGGGCTTGAATTATGCATGTTTTTGAGTTACTGTACACAGAATTCTTTCAGCTAGACATTTCAAAAAATTGAAATTGAGAGGAGCCTTCAGAGCAACTGTGGATATTGGAAAGATTCCTTGGAGCAAATCAGATTCAATTAACGTACATGGATTTTTTTTTTACAGCATTAGCATGTGGACAAAACTGACAGCCCAATCTTATGTGGCTGAGTTGCCACCACTGGAACTAGTGTTCTAGCAGCAGAACAGCTTTACGGCATCACAAATGACAATATGGAAGCATACATGGCCACACACATCCACACCACCACGGGAGACGCCATGGAGGCCCCACACACAGTGGCAGGGAGAAGAAGGCTCGCCAACCTTAGTAAGTTGGCAGGGTGGGCATAAAGGGACGGGGGATGGGCGTATCAAGGCATAACGGGAGTTTGCCCAGGGGCATGTCAGAAGCAGGAAGGAGTGGCACCTAGCGCAGGCAACTTGTGCCAGATGCTATCCCCTCTGGAGTGAGCTGACACTCACACACACTCATACACCCTTTGTCTTCTCAGACTTCTGCCAGCTAAAAAGCTGGCACAGGTCTGAGGAGACCCATTGGCAGTAGAGGGGCTTATGGAAGGGTAAGAAAAAATACTTTCCCTTTCCCCTCCCAAGCCTCCCGATGTCCCCACCCCACCTTAGCATGCTATATGCTGTTTTGGTGCAGCTGCATGCCATGGCGGGGAAAAGCATAGGATTGGACCCTCAGTTTTTCATACAGGGTGTGATAATTTATTTATTTTATTTACAGTATTTTTACCCCGCCTTTCTCCCCGAAGGGACCCAAGGCGGCTTACAACATAAAAAATACAATACAATACAGAACATTGTATTCTGTATTCACCAGGATGGTGTAGTGGTTTGGGAGTCGGACTTAGACCTAGATGATCCAGGTTCAAATCCCCGCTCAGCCATGAAGCTTCCTGGGTGACCTTGGGCCAGTCACTATCTCTCAGCCCCACCTACCTCACAGGGTTGTTGTGAGGACAAAAAGGAGGGGAGAAAATATGTACACCACTCTGAGCTCCTTGGAGGAAGGGCGGTATAAAAAAAGTGAAAATAAATAAATAAATAATCACATTTTAAAACAGTAAAAAATAATTAACAAAATAAAAACATCTAAAAATTAATTTTAAAAAAGATTACATTTAAAACAAGATCATAAAAACAGCAGCACCCCACCCGTACCAGCAAGATGTTTAAAAAAAGGCAAAGGCAAAGCCTTTCCTCCACCAATGCCCATTTTTCAGTGCTTTTATCGCTAAAGGTTTCTTAGCTCTCTCCACAAAAATAGCCCATTGCATATTGCTAAAAATCTAATTTTAAGACTTGTAGAGGAAATGAATGCCTAGAGCTTTAGTGTCAATGCTTAGGTCCTCTCCCTTTATGCCAAGAAAAATAAGCCCAGAGTATAGCCAAAATACTATACTTTTTAATACTCCAGCTAGCAAACACTTCTAAGGCAGTTTGCCTTAAACTTGCCTGTCATGGACATGACAACAGAACATTCAGCCAGCATCCCTTTATTGACAAGTGAAGTTCTTCGGCACTGCTGTTGTGATAAGAATGTAAAAAAACATATATTTAAGCAATCAGTTAATCTAACAAATATGTTAAATATTACAGAACAAAAAGACTGAATGCCCACTGCTTTCACGTGCAGTGGACATAAATCTCAGAGAAAATTGCACAGATGAAATCTGTGTTGAACATGAGAGGTGTCTGGCACATTTGAGATCTGGAACCCTGAAGATAAGACTTGAAAAAAAGGACAGTCTGCCTATCAATACCTCCACAAAGCACACCCTTTTGAGCTTTTGAAATATATTCCTCACCACACACACAACACTCTTTAGTGTCATCTCGAAACACATGTGCATCTTCTTCAGTCCTTACTAAAGCAATAATTCATAGAAACACCATTTTGGAATGGAATGTTTTAAAGCACTAGTTCCTTTCTCTGAACTATTTGTGCAAGTTTATTAACTGAAACCACAATTTGCTAATTTGCACCGTCTCATGGGATGCATTTTCTACTCTAAGTATAGAGCACAGTCCATCCACCTGCAGAAACAGCAAAACCACACGGTATGACTAATTTGTATGCAGGGACCTGGGAAGGAGAAAGGTGGATATAAGTGTTTATGGGAAGCATGCAAGGACCTCACTTGGAAAGGAAGAGCCAATGCACTAGGGTGTGCATGAGCCTGAAGCCCAAGGTGGGGAAAAGGAGGGAAGAAAGGGAGTTCCATTGAGCCCTATGGTGATTCTCTACCATGCATATAGCTGCACTCATGGGAGGTGGATCTTACCCCAATATTTTAAACACTGTTAATGTATCTTGAGTTATAGTATGGGGGGGCATATCTGCGAATCCACTATTCGTGGGTTAATTTACCCATGGTTCGCGGGGAGGGGAAGCACCCCCTGCACACATTACCTTAGTTATGCTTGTAGCGCTGGCACCAAGCAAGCGCGTCTCTTTCTTTACCAAAATGAGCAGGCAGCCTGCATACTAGAGAGGCTCCCAAACGATAACAAGAAGCAGATAACTTCCTGCTTATCCACAGTTCCCAGGAACCTATCCCCTGTGGATACTGGGGCCCTATTGTACTATTTTGATAGTCACACTATACCCTGTTTCAAAGGCTGGCAGCTGTTGGCACAGTAGGGAAAAATGTGGAAATTTCCCAAGAAAGCCTTGAGGAACATTCACACATTGCATGGCAGCAAACTTGGGTTTGTCCCACATATATTCATCAGAGATCAGCAGCCAATCCTAGCAAGAGTACCTGTAGGATGCGTGTATTAAGCAACATGCCATTGTTGCGCTCCTCTTACCCTTTTTGTATGCACATAATGTATTGTGTCATACATATTATGTCAGATAGAATATCTACTACTCATACATCTCAAGACCTGTGTCTGGGTGTCCCCATGTTTCAGAAGTACTTGTCATTTTCTTGTCATGGCTGTCTTCTGGCTATTTTCCTGCACAGGTTTTCAGAATGTAGATAGGAAAAAGAAGCAGCAAGATGTAAACGGCCAATAAAGAAAGGAGACATGACAGGACATGACGTCACCTGCACAACAGGAGGGAGAACGCCTTGTACGCTTCCCCATCTCCACTTGTGTATCAGTGCGAGGGCACGTCGTAATCTGTCCCAAAAACTCTTATGGAGCATTTATCTCTCCTGAGTCTAATTACCCAACAAACCAATCCAGTAAACATCCCTCACAGCATGGGTCACTCTTTATGCAAAATTATAGGGTTCAGAATATTTACTAATTGAGCAAGCTGATTGGTTGCATATCTGTAAGTGTCGCCTAATATATTTAATTGCAATGTTTTTGAGTCTGTGTCGTCTGAGACCCTCTCAGAGTCAGCACTTAGTTCCTTTCACAATTATCAGCCTCTGTGACAATACTGGAGGCTTTCCCCGTCTCAAAAGTGAAAGACGTTAAAGATTAACATCGCCCAGCATACGGAACATAGTGCAATTGCAGTTTTTCGTTGTTGCCTCCATTATTAAAAACCATAAGAACGTGAGAAGAGCCCTGCTGGATCAGGACAAAGGCCCATCTAGTCCAGCTTCCTGTATCTCACAGTGGCCCCACCAGATGCCGCACAGGGAGCACACAAGACAACAAGATACCGGCATCCTGTCGCCATTCCCCTGCATCTGGCATTCAGAGATAACCTACTGCTAAAACCAGGAGGTTTTAAACCATGGGATTGGAATGATGCTGTCCATCAGTGCCTAAGTCGAGGACCACAGGGTCTCCTTCCCAGTTAGCATCTTGCCTCTGCCATGAGCTCACTAGGAGGCCTTAGGCAAGTCTCTCCCTCTCAGCCTCAGCCCCCAGCAACGTGAGGATAAGGAAACGTACCCTACAGCAGCAATTCCCAAACTGGGAGGCGCGGCTTGGAGTGCCACAGAATCCTCTCGGAAAACAGTACAATGCCTATTGGCAGGCATCAGCATAATGTAAATGGGGAGCCACAGCCAATGGTCATCAATGGTCAAGGGAGCCGCAGGTCGAAAAAGTTTGGGAAACACTGCCTTACAGTATTGTTGTAATGACAACATCAAGATCATATGACGCGAAAGATTATGATTATGATCACTTCTGCCAAGTGGACTACTATAATGAGCTCTGTGTGGGGCTGCCTTTGAAGACTGTTCAGAAACTTGAACTGATGCAGAATGCAGTTGCCCGGATACTGACAGTAGGCTGGAAGCACACAGGGTTACAGTAACCCGGTTACTCCCAATCCTGTGCCATCTGCAGTGGTTGCCAGTTTGTTCCAGGCCCAACACCAAGTGCTGGTTTTAACATTTATAGCCTCACACAATCTGGGCCCAGGTTCTCTTAGGGAACACCTTTGCCCATAAGACCACCTTTGCAATCTGCCTCACAAGCCCTGTTCTCTAGACTGCCATCAATATGCCTTTGTTTGGAAAGGGACCAAGGCATGGGGGGCTCTTTCCAGGGGCAGCCAAGCAGGTCTCCTTCCAGAAATGGTGCAGATCTATTGGCCCTGCAAGTACACACCTCACCACTACCTCAGATAATCCCCTCCTTTTTGTGTGTGCAACTGCTATCTATTCTCCCCGCTGGCTGTTTAAAGAAGCAACGGGGGGAGGGAGCAAGAAAAGAGGAGCAGAGCACAACAAATGTCATTCCTCTTGGGCAGTGTGATCATAGGGCCCCAGCTGGCTTACACCCGGGGAAGGGGATGAATGTCCCCTTCTCCTGAGGTGCCCTGGGGCAGTGGCATCGCCAGGCGCCCCCCCCATCTGGGGCGGAAAACGCAACGCCCCCCAATAAAACTGTCAAAAATCAAAACCTATTTTTGACAGTTTTATTGCCTTTTTTCTTTTTTTATTTTCGCCGATTTTAAGTAAAAAAAAAAAAAAAGCGGGTATTTCTGCGAATGCCCAGAACGTCCCTGGAGACTCCATGGGTCTGCGCATGCGCAAACTATGGAAAGTGCTGCTGGGGGCGGTACAGAGCCCCGCTCACGGGAGCACGGAGAAGCGCCCGGGAGCAGGAAGATCGTCGAGGGAACGTCCTATTCAAGTTAGTGCCGGCAAAGCATACATACTTTTTAAAATACCCGCTTTTTTTTAACTTAAAATCGGCGAAAAATCGCCGAAAAAAGAAAAAAAACGGAAAAAAACACGGAACTTGGGGAGGCTCCCGCCCCCCCGAGCCTCTCCGCCCCTACGCCCTGGGGCCCACCGCCCCACCGCCCCATATCAGACGACGCCTCTGCCCTGGGGCAGCCCAGGAACGGCCTGGGATACAGCAGCCAGCCATTTAGGCCAGCCATGTATCTTTAGGCAGGATTTCGCCATTAATCACTTTGTACACACACTCCAGATTACTCTCTTTTTCATTAGGACATGGCTCATTCGAAGATGCGAACCACACATTGGGGGGTTTTAATGAAACGAATAAAATATAAACTTGTTTTTTCAACATGGGATGCAGTTCTACAAAACACAAATCTTTCCCCCAGTCCCAAATTAACTCGTCAGGGCCAACCTCTGTGGCTGTATTAGTTCCTTCTTCTCTACACTGCAGCTTTTTTTGGTCAGATGCCAAAGGCTGTCAATTAACAGTAAGCCTATCCCTTATGAACAGAAGCAGGGACTGTGATCATGTTCAACTAAGATCAAGGATTAGTAAATCAGCATGGCTCCAGATTGCAGACACTATTTAAATCCCACCGGCCTTACAAGCCAACACAGCATATTATGTTCTGGCTGGATGTGGAGAACAGAATCTCCTGGTTACAGGGCAGTGCACTCTTTGCCTTTCCAGGGCAGCCAATTACACAACAACTTAAAACGAGCACTGATTTTTATCGCAGTCGTGGCCCGATCAAATGCCAGCCAGTAACTATCAACATCCCACCACTAATCATATCTTATCAAGGACTTTCTATCAAATTAAACATATTTCATTACACCTCCAATAAATTATAGAAGAGCGGATGTTTAAAAAATAAAGCACAAAACAAAGAAACCCTAATATTGCACAGGGATCAGCTCCAAGGTTTCGATTCCACATTTGATGAAACGTAACAGTAGCAAGTCACACAGGGCTGAGATGAAGAAGACTCTACCGCTGTAGAAAAACTGGGCTACAGCTTAGGCTGCGTAGGACAAGTAGGTGCCAAGGCCCCTTTTTCTTCCTAAGCATGAGCCCTATGAGGGGAACACCCAGTGCCAGCAGCAGCTTGTTGGGGCCCTGGGAGAAAGCCTTGCTCTGGGGGCCCCATGGCACTCCCCCACCTGCCCCCTATGGTGCATTGGGCACTACCACTGCCAGTAACGCTGACAGTTCAGGGGTTGGCCTTGCCAGGTGGGCCTGAAATGTGCTTGGGCTCTCAGTCAGTGCCCAATCTGGCTGACCTCTGATGTCACCCCTGCAAGCACCGGATAGCTCCACATACCCTCAGAGATATGCAGTTTTAACTCACATACTTTTGAACCAGACCACATGTTATGCTGAAGTTCTCTTCTTGTGTGCTTGGGACTCCTATGGTCATTTTTCCTTCAAAAAATAGCATGGGGAGGAGGGCTGATTTGGATTCCTTCCTATGCTGCGGAACCAACCAATCTAAGATGCCCCCTCCCCAAGCTGCTATTATTTGTGGCAGGGAAAACTGCTACAGTCCAGTACAGGATCTCCCTATACTGGCATACACCTTTTATGTCGGCACAGGAGATCTCAGTTGGGGAAAGAGGGCACGGAATAGAAAAAGCAAAGAACGTGCCAGCACTGCACCAATTAGTCTGTTGGCTGACCAAAAATTACTAGAGCAATAATACTGCTTACCTATGCTGTGCAAGTAAATATCTTGAGCAGACCTTAGGACAGAGAGAACTGGAAATCTTACGCAGTTCCCCATTCCCAGCCCCTTGGCCCAGTGTTTCTTAAACTTTTTCAACCTGCGGCTCCCTTGACCATTGGCCATGGCTCCCCATTACATTACGCTGGTGCCTGCCAATTGGCATTGCACTGTTTTCCAAGAGGATTCCGTGGCACTCTCTGGCTCCCCTTGCTGGTTTCCGCAGGTCCCTTGGGAGCCGCACCCAGTGGCGTAGCTACACCCCCAGTGGGATGATGGTGGTTGACACGACAACCACATGACATCACAAGTCTGGCCCCTGGGGGCAAGATGTCACTTTCCCCCCGCCGCTGCTGAAATTCAGCGGCAAATGCAGTGGCGCAAAGGCACCCTCACGGGGATTTTAGACTGGCTTTAGGTCTAACCCCCCTGGGGGTTCATGAGCTGGGGGAGGGCACGATTCTGCTGCGCTGGGGTGATGGCAGTGGCAGAAACGGCACTTACCCAGCCTTCATGCACCCCCAAGCCCAGATGCAGCGCAGCCTTCTTGTTGCCCAGCTGGGCGTGAGAAGGTGCGCCCGCCTGTGCAATTATTGCAGAGCCTTTCTAGCTCGCTGCTCCTAGTCTCGCTGGTGGAGGAGTCCTCCAGTGCCCCTTTCAGGAGCAGCGAGTGGCCTCACTGGGATGAAGTGGCTCACTGGGACAAAGTGGCAAGGTAAAAAAGACACAGCAAGTTAAGCAGCTGGGCGAGGAGAAGGTAAGTGAACTCTCTCAGTTGTGCAGCTTTGTCTAACTTTAATTTACCATTAACTGTAAAGGACTTGGTTAAAGCTACCTTAAGCTACCTTAAAACTTAAGATAGAACTAAGCCTAGCTAAGTAGAACTAAATATAACCTGAGGAGGGGAATTTTAAGGTCCAGTAGCTAGGACACAGGCACAGAAGCTAGGTGGGGAAATTAAATAGATTCAAATAAACAAACAAGCACCTATCTAAAAGACAGGGGCAGAAACTGGACAAGCCTGGGAGCTGATTCTAAAGAGAATTGCAGTCCAAATCTAAACAGGTCTACTCTGAGTAAAACCAGTGTTTACTCAAGAGTAAAAGCCCAGGGCAGAGACCTGAATCTACTTTAGAGTAGGAGCCCAAAACAAAACAGGAGGCAGCTAAAAGAAGGGGAGAAAGCAAGCTAAACTACACCTTAAGCAAAGTTAAACTTAAGCAGAATTTAAAACTTACACTGTATAGCAGGCCAGATGTAAATTAAGGTGGCTCAGGAACCATAGCAACATACATTCCTGCCAGCTAAGTAGGTCAGATGTAAACTGAGGCGGCAGCAGCAGGAACAATAGCAACAGATATTTCCTGCCAGTAAACCCCATCAGGCCCCACCCCCCTTAAAGGCCAATCTTTTCAAACTTTCAGGTAGGCAGGGGGAGGAGCTACACAGTGGCGTCGCGACAACGCGCGGCACCCCTGAGCGGGGGCGCGCGTCGCCCTTAAGGGGGAGGCTCCGCCCCCGCGCGTGACGTCACGCGCAGGAGCGGAGCGCCCTCCCCGCTCCGTTTTCGGCTCATTTTGGAGCCAAACGGAGACAAGGGAGGGCGGGTGGACCCAGCTCAGCGCGAAATTGTAAGTAAGGGGCGTCGCGCGTCACCCCTGTACGCGCGACGCCCCCCGGCGGCCCGCCCCCCCGCTTCCCCCTGTCGACGCCAGTGGAGCTACACAACAGTTTAAATCTGGGGCTGGTTTGCAAGTGAGTCTTTTCAGGAGCAATGAGTGGCCTCACTGGGATGAAGTGGCTCACTGGGACAAAGTGGCAAGGTAAAAAAAACACAGTGAGTTAAGCAGTTGGGCGAGTTCGGCAGCGGGGTGAGGAAGCCAGGCCCCATGCACTGCCCGGCACTTCTTCCCTGTGGAGAGAGAGAGGAAGACAGGAGAGCTCCAACAACCTTGAAGAGAGGAGAGCTCCAACAACAGTAAGGTATCCAAACTTTGATAAATCCATAACTTACACTCAAAAGCTATGCAGTCAGACAGCCAGCAGAGGGGTGGGGGCTACCCAGTGTTTTGCACTGAGTTTCATATGTATGACTATCTGCCTCTTGGGCACAAGTCATGGGTGTGTGCTCGGTTCAAAGAGCTCCAGGCTCTCAGGGAACGGGTTCGCTCCCTTGAAGCCACGGTTGCTGACCTGGAGAAGCAGAGACAGGTAGAGAGGAACCAGGGTGAGACTTCTAGGGACGTGGAGGCATCGCCCCACCCTCAGTTGGCCAGCTCCTCAGCTGCCAGGGAAGGGAGTCTCAAGGCTGGAGGACATCGCTCTGGAAAAGAGGGAAACAATCCCACAGTGGGGACCCCTTCTTCAGGTGATGGGCCCGTATCCAGTCGCACTATGGATACTCCTCTGGGAAGGGGGCTTCTTGTCGTGGGTGATTCTATAGTCAGGAACATAGAGAGGGGGGTCTGTGACGGATGTGTGACTTGCCTGCCTGGTGCGAAGGTTGTGGACATCACCTCTCGTCCAGATAGGCTGGTAGAGAGTGCTGGGGAGGAGGTAGCAGTTGTGGTGCATGTTGGCACCAACGACGTGGGGAAATGTAGCCGGGCAGTCCTGGAGGCCAAATTTAGGTTGCTAGGTAGGAAGCTCAAATCCAGGACCCCAAAGGTAGCGTTCTCAGAAGTGCTACCTGTTCCACGCGCAGGGCCAGCTAGGCAGGCGGAGCTCAGGGGTCTCAATGCGTGGATGAGACACTAGTGTCGGGAGGAGGGGTTTAGGTTTGTTAGGCACTGGGGAACGTTTTGGGACAAGCCGGGCCTGTACAAGAGGGACGGGCTTCACTTGAAACAAAATGGAACCAGACTGCTGGCACGTAACATTAAGAAGGTGGCAGAGCAGCTTTTAAACTGACTCCTGGGGGAAAGCCGACAGGAGCCGAGGGGCATCCGGTTCGGGACTCCTCATCCCTAGGGAATGAGGGTGCAGAGAATGGGGAACAGTCAAGTAATAACAGAGTAAGAATTGGGAGTGGTAGCGTGATGGGACATGACAGCCAGTCTAGCAGGACAGAAGGCTGCAGGAATAAAGGTGCAAACATGCAGCCCTTCTTGGGGGACCAGGTATATAAGTGCTTTTATGCAAATGCCCGAAGTCTACGGGCAAAGATGGGAGAACTGGAATGTTTGGTGGCTAGGGAAAACATTGACATAGTAGGTATAATAGAAACCTGGTGGAATGCGGAGAACCAGTGGGATACTGCAATTCCAGGATATAAACTCTATAGGAGGGACAGAGAGGGGCGTGTTGGAGGTGGGGTGGCCATCTATGTCAAAGAGGGGGTAGAATCCACCAGGGTAGAGCTGGAAGGGGGCTCTGACTCCTCCATAGAATCACTGTGGGTTAGCTTACCAGGCTCAAAGAGTGATGTAGTAGGGGCATGCTACCGTCCTCCAGATCAAAAACCTGAAGGGGATCTTGAAATGAGGAAGCAAATCAGGGAGGTGTCAACGAGAGACAGGGTTGTAGTCATGGGGGACTTCAATTATCCTCACATCGACTGGGTCAATTCATGCTCAGGTCATGAAAGAGAGACTGGATTTCTGGATATGTTAAATGACTGTGCCTTAGAGCAGCTTGTCACGGAACCGACCAGAGGACAGGTGACTCTGGATTTGATATTGTATGGCACTCAAGATCTGGTCAGGGAGGTAAATGTTACCGAACCGTTGGGGAACAGTGACCATGCTGCGATCTGTTTCGCCATGCATGTCGGAGGGAGAGTGCCGAGCAAATCGGACACGAAAACCCTTGACTTTCGAAGGGCAGACTTCCCCAAAATGAGGAAACTAGTTAAAAAAAAGCTGAAAGGGAAGGTAAAAAGAGTCCAATCGCTCCAGAGTGCATGGAGGCTGTTTAAAACAACAGTCATAGAGGCCCAGCGGGAGTGTATCCCACAGAGGAGGAAGGGCTCGACCAAGTCCAGGAGGGTGCCGGCATGGCTAACAAGCACAGTTAAGGAGGCTATAAAAGGCAAGGAAGCTTCCTTCTGTAAATGGAAGTCTTGCCCTAGTGAGGAAAATAAACAGGAGCACAAACTGTGGCAAAAGAAATGTAAAAAGATGATACGGGAGGCCAAGAAAGACTTTGAGGAACGTATGGCAGGCAACATAAAAGGGAATAATAAAAGCTTCTTCAAATATGTTAGAAGCAGGAAACCTGCCAGGGAAACGGTTGGTCTGCTGGATGGTGAGGGAGAGAAAAGGGTGATAAAAGGGGACTTGGAGACTGCAGAGAAATTAAATGAGTTCTTTGCATCTGTCTTCACTGCAGAAGACCTTGGGCAAATACCGCTGCTGGAACGGTCTCCCCTGACTAAAGAATTAAGTCAAATAGAGGTTAAAGAGAAGATGTCTCAGACTTAATTGACAAAATAAAGATCAATAAATCACCAGGCCCGGATGGCATCCACCCAAGAGTTCTGAAGGAACTCAAGAATGAAGTTGCTGACCTCTTGACCAAAATATGCAACTTGTCTTTTAAAACGGCCACTGTGCCAGAGGATTGGAGGATAGCTAATGTCATGCCAATCTTTAAAAAAGGAAGGAGGGGGGACCCGGGAAACTACAGGCCGGTCAGCCTAACATCTGTTCCAGGGAAGATGGTGGAAAGTCTCATTAAGGATAAAATCTTAAAATACATAGAAGAACAAGCTCTGCTGAGGGAGAGTCAGCATGGCTTCTGCAAGGGGAAGTCTTGCCTCACAAACCTGTTAGAATTTTTTTGAAAAGGTCAACAGGCATGTGGATGCGAGCGAACCCATGAATATTATATATCTGGATTTTCAGAAGGCGTTTGACACGGTCCCTCATGAAAGGCTCCTGAGAAAACTCCACAGTCAGGGAATAAGAGGGCAGGTCCTCTTGTGGATTAGGAACTGGTTGAAGACCAGGAAACAGCGAGTGGGAGTCAATGGGCAATTTTCACAATGGCAAGAGGTGAAAAGCGGTGTGCCCCAAGGATCGGTCTTGGGACCTGTGCTTTTCAACTTATTCATAAATGACCTGGAGTCGGGGATAGGCAGTGAGGTGGCCAAGCTTGCAGATGACACTAAACTTTTCCGGGTGGTGAAGACCAGCAGGGATAGTGAAGAGCTCCAGAAGGATCTCTCCAAACTGGGAGAATGGGCAGCAAAATGGCAGATGCGCTTCAATGTCAGTAAGTGCAAAGTGATGCACATTGGGGCAAGAAACCAAAATTTCACATATACGCTAATGGGTTCTGAGTTGTCTGTGACGGATCAAGAGAGAGATCTTGGGGTGCTGGTGGACAGGTCGATGAAAGTGTCGACCCAGTGTGCGGCGGCTGTGAAGAAGGCCAATTCCATGCTCGGGATCATTAAAAAAGGATTGAGAATAAAACGGCCAATATCATTATGCCTTTGTACAAATCGATGGTAAGGCCACATCTGGAGTATTGTGTCCAGTTCTGGTCACCACACCTCAAAAAGGATATAGTTGAATTGGAAAAGGTGCAGAAAAGAGCGACCAGAATGATTCGTGGGCTGGAGCACCTCCCTTATGAGGAAAGGCTACAGCGTCTGGGGCTTTTCAGCCTAGAAAAAAGGCGCCTGAGGGGGGACATGATTGAGACTTTTAAAATTATGCATGGGATAGAGTGGATAGAGGGAAATTCTTCTCCCTCTCGCACAACACCAGAACCAGGGGACATGCACTAAAATTGAGTGGAGGGAGAGTTAGAACAAAGAAAATATTTCTTTACCCAGCGTGTAATTCATCTGTGGAACTCCTTGCCACAGGATGTGGTGATGGCACCTGGCCTAGATGCCTTTAAAAGGGGTTTGGACAGATTCATGGAGGAAAAGACCATCACAGGTTACAAGCCATAAGCAACCTCCTGGTTTTAGAAGTGGGTTTTCCTGTGCAAGGTGCAAGGTAGTGTCAACGGGAAACAGGTTATCTTGTTGTCTTGTGCTCCCTGATGCATCTGGTGGGGCCATTGTGTGACACAGGAAGCTGGACTAGATGGGCTTTTGGCCTGATCCAGCAGGGCTCTTCTTTTGTTCTTATGTTGTTATGAGACTAGGAGCTAGAGAGGTTCTGCAATAATTGTGCAGGTGCAGCCTCTCTAGCACCTAGCTGGGCAACAAGAAGGCTGCATCCAAGCCTGGGGGGGGGGGTTTCACCACGAAGGCTGGGTAAGTGCCGTTTCTGCCACCACTGTCGCCACAGCGCTGCTGAAACATGGTGCAAACCCCCCCCCCCCGGCTCGTGGATGCCTCGGACGCATTGCGACATGCGGAGGGGAGGTGCATGAGCTGCTGCTTCAGAGGGGGGTGCAAAGCTGCCAAATTGCTGCCGAACCGGTGGCTCATGCACCCCCCCTCCAAGTGTCGCCCCCACGGCCTGAGGGCCCACCGCCCCCACTCGCCCTAACAATGTCACTGGTCACACCTCCCAATTTGGGAACCACTGCTGGCATAGCCCAACAAGGGTAATTCTGGGTAGCCTATGCTGATCAGCCTGGAGCATCTTGCTGTTAGTCATGCTACATGTTTGCACATCATTGTAACATAGCATTGAAATATTTGCTCCCCTGAAATAATTACTGCCATGCTGCGATACAGAGCTTGGGTTCAGCATTTAATTCAAAGCCGAAAAATGGACTTGTGCCGAGTTAATTCATATCCTGTCTCCCTCATTTTTTTAAAAAAAAGTCATTTCTACTGTCCTTCAGTGTTACTTAGGGAAGTGCAGGTCTCTTCATTCCTGATCAAGTCACAACAGAGGGAGCCAAGCTATTTGTTGCTGGGTAGAATTTGATGCCAAGGGAATCTAGGGGGATTTCACTCTGCTGCTTGAGAGCCAGACTGAAAACAAATGATATTATCAGGAAATGATCACAGAAAGCAAAGCTCTTTGCTCAGATAGAAACAGCCTTAATTAGCCAGTCTTTGAAACAACCTGCAAGTAAAGTCAAATAACAATGGACAAGGTTGACCTGTACTGCCACTCAGCCTCTCTCAAATTTAATCAGGGACCAAGCATCTTATCTAAGGTGTGCGCTGCTGCCATTCGGACAAGGGAATGCCGTCCAAGAACATCCTCCTTTAAAAAATAAGGGGCATGATCCATTCAAAGTTAAGCACACGTAGGTCTCACTGATTTCAATTGAAAGTGAAGTTGAAGAGCATCCTTGAACCTTTCTCACTGAAATCAATGGGACTCATAGTGCCCAAGCTTTGTCTCAGAGCATCATTCAGTCCATGGTGAGGATGAATGGAAGAATATCATTATTTCTTGTTTACACACAAAGACAGTGCTCTTTTTTCCTATGTGACCTCAAAGAGCATCTCATTTTCAGGAAAAGGAAAGATGGTGACAAGAGCTACGCACCATCTACGCATCTGTGCATCGACAGCAACACATGGAATGCAAATGCTTTGGCAGAATTTGCCTTCTGAAAGATCTCACTATTTATTTTCAGAAAAGAAAGTTTCTGGTCCTCAAGGCCTTGGGCAAGGCTACCAGTCATGTTGAATCATTACCCTTATGATGACCAACACATTCAGGGCTGGGCTGGCCTATCCATGGTGTGAATAAGCCTATTTGCATTGGGCAGCGAATTAGGGCCCGAGTGGAGGGGCAGCAGATGCCTTCCACTCCACTGTTGCGGAAGGAGCTGGCCTTCCACCTACCCCCACTCCACTGTTGCTCCCAGTGTGCCCTGCATTGCCTACTTGCTGATCCTCGGAATGGAGCAATCTGGCTTCCTCACCTTCAACCATCAGGCACTTTAAAAGAGCCCGGTGCGGGAAGGAGGAGCAAGACCACTCTTTCCTCCGTAGGGGCTCTTTAAACAAAAGAGGAAATGTAGAGTGATCCTGATGTGATTCACATTTTCTGGTATGATTCAAGAGTCTGTGCGGATGGAGTCAGGTAAAGAGGGGCAGCGGAGTGCCCTGGCAGGAGCGGTGGAGCGATGTGCTGCCTCAGGCAGCTCAGTAGCTTCAGCCATCCCTGTACACAGCCCTGTGTTCCCTTCTTTGTGGCTCCGGCTGTTTGAGTTTATGCTGCCAATTCTTGCCACAGTATTGTTCAATTGTGTCAGAATCTTGTAATTGACAGGAGAAGACAGGAAGAAGAATCCTGCAGTCAAGCACAGTGTACGAAATCCACAGCATCATACATAAGAAGAGATTGTTCCTGTCTTGTGTAACTGTCTGTCAGTTCCAAAAGTCATTGGTCTAAACTTGCATAGGTGTTTCCATGTGCAAAGCAATCCTGCACATAGATATGGGAGAGCTTTCCTAGTCACTTTATTAATTTTATTTTTATTTATTTACAGTATTTTTATCCCGCCTTTCTCCCCTTACTAACGGGAAGTAACTCTGCGCTTATGGAGGTGTGCACTCATACTGCCGTTCCCTCCACTGAAATCAGCAGGGAGCCTCTTGCATGTTCAGGAATGTTGTGCATATGCACTGAAGCTCTCCTGTGTGTCATGTCCTTCTCTTTTTCCTCCTCTACATTTGGATTAGACAAGGCCTCCATGGTTTCTTCTTCTAAGGAACAGCAGCTGTAGGCAGGGGGTGATCTGGAACAGAGAAGCGATGGAAGGAAGGCAGAACAAGCTTTTGGAACCTTGGAACCTTTTGGTACTGCGCCGCACCAATATCCTCACCCCCATTCCGGATCTGGCCAACCTTACATGGTCTCCTGGTTGTGCACCAGCTAAATAGCTGGTACGCATCCAAGGAGGCCCATTGGGCCACTGGGGCTTACAGCAGGGGAAGGGGACAAATATCCCCTTCCCCTGAGGTGAGCCCAGCCCCACCAGCGCAGGTTGCATCCTGCACAGGATGCAGCGGCCAGTCATTTAGGCTGGCCGGAGCAACGGTGCATCTTGCGCAGGATTGGGTTGTTAATCTGTAAGGACTCCTGGGAACCAGACGTCTTCAAAGGACAGATGTCTTGGAAAGATTACTGCACTATAAGTCAGCATTCCTCAAGAACTGTACTGTCATGTCCTAGTCTCTGCAATGTGGCTATCAGAAATAATATACGGTCTGTTCAGAGTGAAAAGACATAAAATTAAGTCTGCAAAATAATTGTAATGTATCATGGTGAACATGTAGTGACTCCAACGTTTTTGTTTCTCTAATCAGGTAAATACGGTCTGAATGTAAACGGAAACACAGACAAAATTTCAACAAATAACCATCTGCTTCTTCTGTGTTCTGTTTCCAATACTTGTGTCATAGCCATGTTCTCTCTCTCTCTCTCTCTCTCTCTCTCTCTCTCTCTCTGTGTGTGTGTGTGTGTGTGTGTGTGTGTGTGAGAGAGAGAGAGAGAGAGAGAGAGAGAGAGAGAGAGAGAGAGAGAGAGAGAGAGAGAGACTGTAACTATGTGGTTTAGCATACAGAATAATGTAATTACTCATTCTTGAATAGAAGGATAATTACTGTCACTGAAACCCACATAACATACAGATCTTTTTGTTCTCTTTAAAAATGATAAATACAGCATTTTCCATCTTGGAGAGGGTGCATCCTTTTCCTTCTGAATTTCCTCCTTCTCCTCCTGCTCTTGAATTACACACAATTTGGGAAGAAGCATGAGGGGTATCACTAGGTCAAAAACAAAGGAAGAGACAAGATTATTTGGGATTTGCAAAAATAAAAGTCAGTTTATGTTTCTAGGGTATTTTGGTGAGTCACCATTATTGATTATGACAGCGATTCTGACAGACCCGTTTTGGGTCTCCAGTTGTAGCTTATATAGTACATGCTGCACCCCCACGGCACAGTTGGACCTGTTCTTGGTCCAGAGGATCTGAGGAGGAAAGGGCCTAAGAAGAACATGACTCCTATGAAGTTGAAGGGGTAGGACAGAAATGAGCCGGATGTTGGCACTGCAAGAACGAGCCACATCTTCACCTGTAAGTAATGCCAGAGAGCAATGGTTCTTTTCAGATTCGGAAGCAATAAGGACATCAATGGGTAAAGCAAGTGGTTTTTCTTGATAACACATGATGAGCAGCGTTAACCATCTCAAGAATGCAAAGAGGACAGATAGCCTTTTGGGTTTCCGGGAGCACCAATTCACCAACAGGCAACTCCTACAGCCACAATGTGCAGCACCCCTGCAGGCGGCCGCCATAGATGATCAGTGGTAATGGGCGCAGGGTCTTCGTATACAGACCTACTATGCCTAATGATGCTATAAATATATTATACTCCCATTAATTAGTAAGAGAAAACACATGGGGGGGGGAATCAAATGAACTGGGCCTCTCAATTGCAGGTGTTGGACCTTGAAGCAATGTCCAGTAAGTACAAGGACGAGATAAGCAGGGGCAGGAAGAAGACAAAACAAACTATGTGGTCACTTCCAGGTGTACCTAGTCCTGGCCTGGGAACACTAACAAGGATTAGAAGGTGCACCCAGTTGAGGGATAAGAATAGGATAAACAGTGCTCTTCAGAAGCTTCTACCAAACAGTAGAATATACCAGAGCAGGCTGCTACAGCAGGCTTTTAACCCTTAAAGGGTCTGGCTAATCAAAAGGGGCATGGGAACACCACTAAATCCTTGAGATACAATAGACTTCTGCGATACTGAATGGAGACTGGAATGGGGGTGATTTGTTGCAGCACCAGTGGCTTAACATTCACACTCAGCAAGACAGTCAGTAAGACAGGATATGGATGGTGAACAAGACAAGGCTCTAAAACCAAGGGTATATATAGATTTTGTCTCATAGAACCCTATGGGATTCTTGGGTGGGGCGACTCATCACCAGGTCCTGTATTGCTAATCAGAGGACCGCTATTAGGTTGTACCTTTGTTTTCCCATCTAGATGAGGGTGCAGTAACTAGTTGGATGGCTGCTGGATCATTCTCTCAATTGAGCTTCATCATCAGGTTAGTGAGGACCATTGGAGGTGCAAAACCTTTCCTTTGTTTTACAAAAGTTGTTCTCCTCAAACTCAGGGGTCCAGGAAAGTGGCTCATGTCATAAACCATGAAAAATGCTGTTCCAGCAGGACTAGAGGTGGAAAGCTCCCTCTCCATTCTGGAGGAGTGAAAATTACATTAACAGCCCAATCCTACTAGTGAGTTGTGTTGCCATAATGAGTATTCTGGTGGCACAACGCACCTTCTGGCAGTTGCAAAACGTGACCTCCTATAGATAGCGAGTGGCTAGCTCCATGTGGCAGGAGACAACTGCTGTCTGCCACTGCAGGTAAGAGCGTATAGGCAGAGGGAGGGAGGGAGGGAGGCAGGAGTGGGCGGAACAGGGTGGCGATGGGCTTGGGGAGGAGGGTGGATCGAGAACAAGAAGGGGCAGTTTTGTTGGCAGCGACTCCCGCCAAATCCTAACCCCCCTCCTGGGCCTGATTCCACACGGACCCACATAGACCATGCAATATCACTGATGCAGTCACATCGCTGGTCATGCCCTTTGCTCTCCAGGTAGACATCTAGCACCAAGTACACATGTTGAAATGCATATCTTCTGCGCATCTTGAATTAAACAGAAAGAAACAGAAATAAAATATTGACCATGCAACAATCACCAGCTTCTCCTCTTTCAATTCTGGCTGCTCTCAACTATGCCCCAAACAGAATATTCAGCTATTGAGAAAATTACGCCAATCCCAGCATAGTTCAAACTTTGGTTCTGTTTCTTGGGAATTTGCTTTTGTCTAGATTGATGATATTGGGCTGTCAAGAATTGCTTCCCATTAGTACAGTAAATTACTCCTTTAGATCGCCTGGGCTGAGTCTGCAGGCAAGGGGCATCACATGTCCAACTTTCATCAAAGCCCAGTTTTGGAAGGGCAAAAACCACCACTCCTCATTCCCTGGGGGAGAACTGTGTTCCACCCTCTCCTCCTCTAAACCTTTGCAGTCCTATCTGTTTAGACTCCTGGAGTCTGGGCAGGATAGGATAGGTATGCCCAGAACAGCCTCCCTGGTCCTACAGAAATGCCCCTAAATTCCAATGGCTCATTTTGCTTGCTCCATCTCATTTGACTTTTAATTTCTATGCTGCTTTTCCACACAGTTGTGCTCAAAGCAGCTCGCACAAGACAACAAATCAACAGTACATATCAGTACAGGTGTTTGAAAATTGGTGTGTTTTTTTGAAAATTTGTTGAATTAAAATGCAAAATGTGGTGTCTTGTGTTTTTATTGACAGGTGCGAATTCCTAAGCTTCAATATCAGGTTTAATATTGTTACATTGCAGTCTTCAATGCAAAAACAACACATTATTCAATTATTTCTAACTGGAAAAGTAATCTGTTTTAACCAGATGCATTCCACAACCAGTAGAGAGTTGGTAATCTGGTTCCAATTCTGTTTGAAAATGTGGTGTTTTGTGTTTTGATTTGGTTTGAAAATGTGGTGTTTTATGTTTTTATGCAGTTATCATAAAAACAAACACCCCTACATATCAGTCATATCAACAAATCAATAATGTAGTTAATGAGACAGCATAACCTATCAATAAATGCAAGAAATTAACCAATAAAAGCAATATTAGCAATTCAATAAACACATCAACAGCCCAATCCTGTGTAGGCCGCCCACCAGATCTTATCCCCGTTCCCCAAGGTCTACTTGGTCTACGTTCATCCCCTTCCCAGGGAGGCCCCAATGGGCCTCCTCTGATTTCCGCCAGCTATTTAGCTGGCGGAAGTTGAAGGAGGCCATGTAAAGGCTGTGTTGGCCTGGGAAGGGGATGGGGATATGGCGACTGCCATTCCCCCCCCCGGGCCAGCTCGGCCAATGGCCCCCTCCCTCGCCGCCCAGACCACCCCTGCCAGGGATCACTTACCTTCGCTGGCAGCGGAGTGAGGGCAACCGGCCTCCACGTTGGCCGCCCTTACTCTAAAGTCGTTGTGAATATGCTTTACGGCATGTTTGTGACGGCTTGGAATGGCGGAGCACTCGCTCCACCATTCCAAAATTGGGCGGGATTGCGTCCCATGTGTATTTAAAGAAAGACAATGTCTGGGATTCAATAAGCATCTTAAATTCTTTTCAGGAATATCAGCAAGAAATGAACACCAGACTCCTAAATGAAAACAGGATTTTAGCAAGGTATTAATTTCCCAAAACATGGTAACACTTCGAAATATCAGAAAATCCATCAAGGAAAGAGAACTTCAGTGATGGCTGGGTACCTTTCGTGAGAAGATTCTGAATTAGTACAAATAAATCTGGCTACCTTATAAGTACTGTTGAGCTCCATGCCTCATCCATTGCATATTGTTGAAGTGGGAGAAACCCAAATGGATATTTTTTTTTTAAGGCTTTACTGATAGGGCTGACGTAGTTACCAACAGAAGTGGCATGGAGGAGGTAGACATCCACCCCACTTGTTCTCTTCCCTGTAGAAAAGGGGAGGGAGTGAATGAGCCAGGCTGTGAGGGAGCCAGCCAGCCAGTGATTGAGGTGAGGAAATGACCATATGTATGTCTACTCAGAAGTTCATGGAGAAGTCCCATTGTATACTAATTAACATTTCTTTAGAAGATGGGCTTAAAGGTGGAAATGAACTAGAAACAGTCCTTTTTTCTATAAACAGCTGATTGGGGGAAAACCACCACTTTGGGGGTGTAATTTTCAGCATGAAAACAGCATAGAGAAAAGTTCTGTAGCTTTCATGGCCAGAAACGATACAAATTGATTGATTTCAACTTTCAACTAATCTATAGATTAGTGTTTTTAAACTGTTTCTTGTGTGTTAATAATGTAGATGTTTGTAAACATAAATATTTCTACATGGCTGTTAATCCTGTGAAGTTGAAATCAATTTGTATAGTGAAAGGTCTTAGCTTCCCCCCCCCCTTGCCATGCGCCATACTGCAGGGACCATAGACCAGATCACGTTCCTGCAGTTAATTTTTAGAGATAACAGGGTCACTTTTGGTCTACTTCTGCGTAAAGCCATTCTTCTAAAGATGGACTTAATAATGCAATGTGCCACAGTTCAGGTAAGTTGAAAAGGATTCAAGCCGTTGGTTTAAGTGGGTTGCCTATGAGGAGGTGGAAATATGGAACATATGTAGTGAAGAGCTGAAGTGATTTAAAAATCACCATGGATTTAAGAGGGAGATAGGTCAAGTAATGCTAGCAGTGTTTAAATTGGAATGAGAAAATCAGTATAATCAGGATTTTATTTTTTTAAAAAAAAATGTAAGCCATCTGGTTAAGGAAAGGAAATTGGAATTTAATTTTTAAATCTCAGAAGCTAACCAGAAAGGAAAATTAGAAGAAATAAAAATGAATTTCAGGAAACATTTTTGTGACAAAGTATTAAATATATAGCACGTGTTGCTGCTGCTGTAGAAATCCAAGAAAATGGACTAGCAGCGCAATCCTATCCAACGTACACCACGGGTATAAGCAGCGGGGGTGGGCTTGAGACGGGGGAATGGTGGGCCCCTAGCGGCAGGGGGGTAGCGGCCGCCCGCCCCAGGCGGCAGGGGGGCAGGGGGGGTAACAGCGGCTGGCGTTTCATCGGCACAAGCAGCCGCAGTGACAGGTTTGGATCTACATCTAAAACTGCCGGCGACGGCGATGTCACTTGCAGCACAGGGGGGCGGTCATAGCACTACCACTGAGCAGGGGAGGGCACGGCGGGAAGCTTTGGAGGGGAGGGGATATTTAAATCCCCTTTGAATCCCCCTTTGGAGGGGATTTGAATCCTCTTTCCATTCTGTGGCCTCCCGTTCTCGCTGCACTGCTGGTTACACCGGTGGTATAAATTGGATAGGATTGTGCTGTGGATCACTTTCACTTCATCTGTGGAGATGGCAAAGAAGCCACAGAATTGAGGAGTTTGTTATCTGTGTGGCCAGTGTCAGGAGCGTAACATGCTTCCTCCATGCCACCCGAGGCATGTGGAGAGGGTTTCAGGAGACTTCCATACATTGGCTGTATTGGGAGTCACAATTCCTAGGAAAACTGCTGTCTTTTCAATTAGAAATGGTGAAAGATGCTCCTGGCTACTGCTACAAGATGCAGAGAGTAGAAATTCTCAAGTGGAGCATTCATTTCATTCACAAAGGGCGCTTCTGTTCCTAGGCGGAGCTCCTGATGAAGAAAGCGCTAAAAAATTCAAATTATTTAAAATTTAATCTTCCTTTGTCAAACAACTCCAAAAATTCCTTCCATTTGAATGAATTTGCAAAGACAATGGAAGCTTATTTTCATTAATACTTCTTTTGAAGAAAAGACAAACTTTTCTAGCAAAACTGAACTTACTTCTTTTTTTTCCTTAAGAGGATTTCAAAATATTTAGAAGCCATTTTCTGACCAATTTCCAAAAAGGAAATGCTGCTTTATAAATATATGGGCACTCAGGATCAAGCTAGACGTGTCAATGGAGATGCAGGAATCCATCTCCATCATCTAAGTTTGTTTGTAAAAAGCAGCCACTCTAGGTTACAATCCTTACCTGAGAGTAAGACCCAATTAATACAATGGGACTTACTTCAGAGTACATATTATAGGATTGCTTTGTTAATCCTGGTCAGGACCATAGGAGTATGCATGCATATTTTTGATATCTAGGCAAATAGCAGCTTTAAGGAGAGGTGATTTTCATTGGGCAAATGGCACAAATAACGAAGGGCACAATCCTATCCAACTTATGCCACTGTTGTAACCAGCAGAGCAGCGAGAACGGGAGGCCCCAGAATGGAAAGG
The DNA here is from genome assembly GCA_026170595.1 of Plestiodon gilberti rubricaudatus. Lineage (NCBI taxonomy): Eukaryota > Metazoa > Chordata > Lepidosauria > Squamata > Scincidae > Plestiodon > Plestiodon gilberti. The sequence goes on from JANXHW010000003.1 coordinate 140,061,993, forward strand.
GGATTCAAATCCCTGTTGAATTCCCCTTTTGGAGGGGATTTGAATCCCCTTTCCATTCTGGGGCCTCCCGTTCTTGTTGCGCTGCTGGTTACACCAGTGGCATAAGTTGGATAGGATTGCGCTGTAAATCCCATTTCCCCTGTGCCATGGTCCAGACCAAGGTTTTCAGACGAAACCAGAAGTGGGTCGCTATTGTGATCTGGAGCTGTTTTGAGGTGCGGGGAGGCCTGAGGAGGGGTCCACAGGCTCCCTGCACCCCCCCCCTGAGGTCTGGTAAAACCCCCAGGTAGGGCTAAAAATGTTCCCTTACCTTGAAGAGGCCTCCATGACTGCCCCCCCCCCACACACCCCCCCGCAGGATGCAGAACACAGCCTGTTGGCATAGCTGCATTAGTGCTGGAAAGCTGGACCCTAAGTGGAGCTTTATTTGGTGGAGCTTACTCCCAGGAAAATGTGCATAGGATTGCAGCCTACTTTATTCCCTTCTGACCATCACAAGAAATTTAGATACTGTAATGTTGTATACATTTGTTTACGGTATACAATAAAGATACTTCGCGAAGATAAAAATCTTTTGGCATTTTATTGTAACATGTGTTTCCTACATGCACTTCAGAAAACAATATATTAAATACAGTATTTTTCCTTTTATATGTTTTAGGTGATTGCTGGTCTATAACATTTTAACACTGCTTCAGAATAACCGCCTTTCACAAGAAGTTCATCTTACTAGTAGAAATGGAGGAGCATTGTCTGTGAGTTTTCATTTTGAAATTATTGCACTTCTTTGCTTTTCATCGTGCCACAAAATGTGAGGTCCAAAATATTTATGGTTCTGATTGTCCGTCTCGCCTTCGTGAAGATGTGTGTGTAAAGACAAAATAGACAACTCATTTTGTTGGCTCAATAGAGGCATATTATCACAGCAAGATTATAATTCAGGTGTACAATACCTGCTTTTTCTACAGTACAACAATGAAACTGCCATGTACTGTGTGTCACAGCAGGTAACTAATATCAACAAAGTACCAAAAACTATGTGCAAATAACATAGTATGGGCCTAACCTCAAGTCACAAAGCAACGAAATTAAAAAGTAAGACTTAAGTTTGTATCCTTAACCTACTCTGCTGTGCTTATTCACTGCATCATAAATGATACTGAATCCTTACCATGTATATACAGCATTCTGATCCCAATCCATTTTCTTGGAAGTTCTGCTGGTTTCAGTGGAAGTAGCTTTCCACGTGTACTACAGTCAGATATACCTCAAACATTATTTATTTATTTTTATTTAAATGATTTCTATACTGCTTTTCTAAAATTCAAAGCGGTGTATAACAAACATATAACAAAACAACAAATACATAATTAAAACCCATTAAAACCATCCACAATTAAAATTAAATATTAAAATATAAATTACAATTAAAAGAGTACAGAGCAGATTAAAATTGAAAAACAATCATATCGCAGCAGCAAAAGTAAAAAGGGTCCCAAGGTAGCTCCTAGGTAGTCCCTCCCTCCTCAAATGCCAGACGGAACAAATAGATCTTCAGACCCCGCCAAAAACCATGTAGCGAAGGGGCTGTTAGACATTTATCTCATTGTTCTACTGAATTGAGGTAGATTAAGGCTGCAATTCTAGGCATGCTTACCTGGGAAAGACCCATTAAACTCAATGTTTACTTCTGCATAAACAGTCATATGATCAGGGGCATTGCTATGGCCCGCGGGGGGCACACCCCCTTGACACCCCTGTGATGTCATTTGGGGGTGGGGCGTCACTCGCCTCACCCCCGAGTGACATCACAGGGTGCAAAACTGCTCCTGGAAGGCAGGTGGGGGGCACCATTTCTCCCCGCTGGAGGCTTCTGTGGCCTTTGCTGGCATTTTTGCGGCGCTTTGAGGCCGATTTTGCCATGGCAGCGGGGCTTTGACACCCCCCAGCGCTGTACCCGGGGACGGTGGGCCTCCTGCCTCCCCAGTGACGCCTCTGGTGCCTCTGGGTTTGTGTCTGTCATTTAATGTCTCTCTTGCTGCTGCCAATGCCATTAAACATTTAAATTCCCCCCTGCCCCAGCAAGCACAGTGGAGATCTGCTGCATTCCCTTCCCCTTCACCGCCCCAAGTTGTCCATTTCACCTAAAATCTCCGCTTTCCTTTCAGCCCCATTTTAAAAAAGAAGCCTCCATTTAAAAAAGCACGGGTGTGTGTGCTGTCACTTCTAGTGGTGATGTCACTTCCAGAGGCATCATATGGAAGAGGCCCCCGGGTACCACAGTGGCTAGCTACGCCACTGCATAAACCTTAGCGGATGAGAGCGGAGCAATGAGACTGAAGAACAGAAGACTTGCAAGTTGCAGCCGCCTGCTAACTGATGTTTTGAACTTTTCATGAACTTCACCAGTGGCTTCTGGCACTAGATCTCCCAAAAATCTCCAGAAATAGCTGAGGACCTGAGTCTGAAGATCTTCGGCAATTTCCAGAGGTTTTCAGTCTGTGCACCCTGGGGGGTGGAGTTACAGGCTCGCCAGAGGCTGGAGGAGGAGGACGCTGTGAACGGATCATCACAGGAGCGATGCGCAATGAAGAAGAATCAGAATGAGTAGCAGTGAGTGGCTGCGCCCACCCCGAGACAAGCGCCCTCGGTACTGCTGTCCAGGGCGGTCCGACCGCACCAGCTGCCTCATGATAACTATGCCACTGACAGCACCACATTTCTGTTTGCTGAGGTGTGTCAAGCAAGCACTCGCTCAGCTCGGCTTCAGGCCTGCTGGCTTCCCGACAGTCCTGTCCTGTCCTGTCCTGATATTGTGGGTCCTCCCTCGTTCCCCGGACATGGACAGATGCTAACCTACCTAATAATACTGACCTAGAATTCATGTAAAGGTTAGTGAGATAACTTTCTGAGTTGAGGATCAACATAATACCGGGTAACTCCGTCGTTTTAGGAAAACTTTATTCAAAGTTTCAATATGTTATATCAGCTTTACGTTTCGCCCCGAACATATGCGGCATCGTCAGAAGTAAACAGCTTGTAGAGGAACAACTCAAATATAGTGAAAACCACTTGGAGCCCAGATGTACCTGGCTCACAAGCACTCAGCCGGCTACGCTGTTCACACTCTGATTGGAGCATTCCGATCGGCTCCCCCTGATTGAAGGAATCCGGAAGGACCATTAAACAACCCCTGCTGATTGAAAAGATCCGCTGTAACCTTACTCACGACTTTAAAACTATTCCCCTTCTGATAAAAACATTCAGGAAAGGAGCGAGGCTCCAAGTTAAAAGTCCCACTCCAATCAGATTGTGAACAGCGTATCCGGCTGAGTGCTTGTGAGCCAGGTACATCCGGGCTCCAAGTGGTTTTCACTATATTTGAGTTGTTCCTCTACAAGCTGTTTACTTCTGACGATGCCGCATATGTTCGGGGCGAAACCTAAAGCTGATATAACATCTTGAAACTTTGAATAAAGTCTTCCTAAAATGACGGAGTTACCCGGTATTATGTTGATCCTCAGCTCGGAAATTTGGTCACGTCGTGACAACCTTCGAACCTAGTTAGTGAGATAAGGTGTGAAAGTGCTTTGAAATCTCTACAGCACCATGTAAATGTTGAGTATTCATAGGATGGGTGGCATTATTAGGGGTTGGCCAGGTTGAACACTGGTCAAGGGGCCAATCGATTTGCAATTAGAGGACCCACCATGCTGGACTAACCCCTGAACCCTCATTACTGGTGGGAATGGTAGCATCCACTGTACCATCAGGGAGCAGCCGGGGGTACCAATTGGGGCCCAGTGCAAGATTCTGCCCCAGGGCCTCCAGTAACCTGGCATTGGCACCGATTATTTGTACTGACTCGTATTACATGGCTCACCTGACAAGCAACTCCAGCATAATATCTGACCAACTCAAGGCCCCTTGGGTGTTCAGGATTTCTAGAGTGAACAGGAAATGTATGTCCTTCTACTTCAGTTCCCTCCACACTTTGTCACACCTGCAGTCACCCTGATCACCAGACAACCAACCACTACTTTGTTAGCATGCATGCGCTGCGCAGGCCCTAACCCTGACAGGAGAAACTCAGCATTAAAATGTAACAATGTCAATGCAACTATATGGAGCAATGAATAGCTATCACGCCTCCTAGGAGTCCCTTTATTTTCCTGAACACAGAGCAGCCACTCTTAAGAAGCCACTAGAGATAGCTTCAAAATTTACTGCTCACATCCAAATTAGATTAGCCGCATTATCTTGCATCACAAGCTCCCTGAGCAATACAATGAAAGCCAACAAAAGCTGAATTTGCTACTTAGAGTGCAAAGAAATTGAGATTATATTTAAAATAAAATGTGGCCGTTTATTTCCTCAAGTATTATAGCTGCATCCTCTGTTTAAGGGAGATCACAGTCTTTTGTGCTCACCATTTTCTTCTGAACCCCTTTAGCGGCTGCTTAAGGAAAGAGATTAGTTCACTGCTAATTGTGCTGTTGGTTTTGTGGTCCTATGAAAACCTCCGAAATGTCTGCATGCAAAACCAACGAGGTAGAACATGTTTGACAAGCTTAGTTCCAACATGACCAATGTAGCAGGGAAAGATTTTAAAATCATAGTACACAGAAGTGTTTACAAGAGGATTAAAAGCTGCTTCAGTGAGTTGTATTAAAGATTTTTTCACTTGACAAGTTTTACTCTCTTTTTTTAAGTGTTGGTCTTGAAATCATTTTATTCCAGCAGATTCAAGTTATTTAACTTACTCTTATTTTGCTTGCTTCTTTAAAAGATGCATGATGCTATAAAAAAGTACCATCGGAGCCACAGTGAGTACCTATTAGCAACCTGTCCATTTACAAGGACAGAAAAAAAAAATCCTCCACAAGCTACAAACTGTAGCACCTGGTAATTAAAATTGCTAATCACCAGCAATTATCTGGCAGAGCTTTATAGCCAAGTGAAACAGTTTGACCCTTTGCCCATTGAAAGAAGAATGTTTGCTGTCTATTGATAAGCACTTAGGCAAAGCCCTGTTTGGCTCCCATCCTTTAAGTGTCCGCTAATAGGAAGTCAACAAAAGAGCCCTGACATCTGTGCTGGAGTACTCCTAGCAGGCCAGGTCTGAGAGCCCAGGTGTTTGGAGGACTCCAGCCAAAGGTCTACAACAGGAACAGGAAAAGTGTACTAAAAACTAAAGTAGCCACTATTCAAAGCCAATACTTGGGAGTATTTCAGTACTAATTGCAAATGAGATCTCAACTAATTGTAACTCAGAAAAAACGAGGATGACTCTTGGAGGGAAAATGTGTTTGGATGAGAAGAAGGCACATTTGGGGAAAACAAACAAACAAACAAAAACAGGCACAAGTTTAAAAAGCCACAGAGGCAAATGAATATTCTATGAAACTGTCAAGCGTCTTTTCCATTCCAGTATTGCTGTTTTTCTTCCATTATTACACTAAAGAAAGAAAGAAAAATCTTAAATATTGGATTGGTATGATCATATCAAAAACCTGAAGCAGTCAAAAAGTAAAATAATAGAAGATTCTCCTCATGGGACACTATTAAATTTGTGGCCCGTGTTCTGAAGAAACAAGCTTGTCAGAGCTCCAAAAAGCTGTTGACAGAAATTTGTCAAACTGTAGCAAACAAGTCAGTTTAAAAAAACTCCCAAACTCTATGCTATCTCCTCTGAGACACTGATGGGTTCTTTTTCTGAAATTAAGCTCTTGAAAGGGGGGGGGGCATGCATGGGCAAATAAAGCTGCATGTTATAATAAGGAAACAGCCAAAGTTGGACACCCTGGAGAAAATGAAGCCAAAAGATTACTGTGCCTCTAGATTTCAACAAAGCCATTCCAAAGGCCAGATCAGACATACGTTCTTTTGATTTCAGAGTGATGAATAATGGCAGGGCAATTAGAGGGTGATGATGATGATGTCATATGCTTTCCACAGGTTGGCACATTTGTCCATACCATGCAGGAAATGATGGAGAGTAGCAAGTATGTTGTTGGCTCCAAATAACTGTTGGTTAGTACTAATTGTGGTATATATTGGTATGTGTGTGCATGAATGAGGCAAAATTCACCAACATAAAATAAATACTTTCTGACTCAAAAACCTAATAGGCCATGTAAATATAGTTTGTGATTGAGTTAAGGCAAGAAGGGCTACATACATGCACAAAGACACACTCCTTTCCTGAGTTTTGATTTGAAAGGGCAGATCCACACAATTCCCCAGCTGACAATCCTCTTCATGTAATAGAAAAGCATGTGGGAACACACACTTTTCTCCCATCACCTAGGCTATGAGTTGTATTATTTCTTCAAAAAATGGGGGAGAGAAAGATTGCACAAATTGGGCTGAGGTATGGAGTGGGTGGCGCAGTGGGTTAAACCGCTGAACCATGAGCTGTCGATCGAAAGGTTGGCAGTTCGAATCCGCAACGGGGTGAGCTCTCGTTGCTTGGCCAGCTCCTGCCAACCTAGCAGTTCCAAAGCATGTCAATGCGAGTAGATAAATAGGTACCGTTTGCGGGAAGGTAAACAGCGCTCCGTGTTCCAGCTGCATGCTATGCGCTGCGGCAAGGAGAGTCATGCTGGCCACATGACCTCGGAGGCGTCTTCGGACAACGCTGGCTCTTCGGCTTTGAAATGGGAATGAGAACCACACCCTAGAGTCGGACATGACTGGACTTAAGTGTCAGCGGTCACCTTTACCTTTACCTTATGGAATGATTGCCCCATATGTTACCTGTGCATATTCATATGCATGATGGGGGCAAGGTTGCACTCAGTCCTCTATCACATGAGGAGGACTGTTGGCCACATAAGTATGTGAATGGGTCTGAAGATATGCCCTTGCATATACAGATACATGTACAGATATACGTGTGTGTGTGTGTGTGTGTGTGTGTGTGTGTATACACACATATGTATATCTGTACACACATATATTCACATTGTAGCCTGAACAAGCAGACTGGCAAACAAGGAAAAAGTATGGATTTATTGTTAAGCAGCACAGTGGACAGCACCCCAAAAGAGGGATGAGGTCAGCATTATTAATTCTATCTGCTTGTTCCGGCTACAATGTGAATATATGTGTGTACAGATATACATATGCGTGTATACATACATATACACAAACGTGTGTATACAGGAGTGTGTATACTTCTCCCTTGCTACAGGAGAACACACTTTATTTCAGAACAGACCATCACATGCTTACAAGAGATGTGCATGATCAGGTGGGCATACAGATTTTGAGGTGATTACCGATTTACATTTCTTAGGGACAATGAGAAATGGTAGTTTTACAATAGAATCTCATCCAGACTTAACTGAGTTAGTTGAAGGGAGTTCCTGACTCCAAGAGCCAGCCTAATGTCCGTGACATTCCGGAGAGGAGGGAGTGGTGAAGTTGTTATTGCGAGAGCTTCTCCCAGTGCTAATGAACCTGATTAAAACAATACCAAAAACTTCTGCATCAACATATACACGCACTATATCTCACACACACACACACACACACACACACACACACACACACACACACACACACACACACAGAGAGAGAGCAAGTTTTCATTTAAAGTTGTCAATAGGTTCTTGGAAACTTCAACTTTAAGTGAAATGACTTATAACGAAACCAATTTTACTGTGGGCTAATTGATATACATAAACAAGAGTTTATGGCACATTTCTGGTCATAAAAACATCACCAATTTAAATAAAGAACCAAAACACTTCTAATACAGAACATTGAAATAAATGTGAGCTTTTGAGACTGGAGAAAACCCACGCAGACATACAGAGAACATTCAAACTCCACACCGACAGTGGCCCCGGTCGGGAATCATTTTTTTTCTCAACAACTTTAAAACAAAACGACTTATAATGAAACAACTTTAAGTGAGGACTTGCTGTATGCACATATGCATGCACGCACGCACGCACGCACACACACACACAGAGCGAACATTCAAACTCCACACAGACAGTGACCCCGGTCAGGAATCAAAATTTGTGATTTTGTGACCACCTCTTCCACCCTCCAAGACCTGCCACCCAGAGAAATAAGAAGCCTTCCTTATTAATGCTGTTTGTCCTCTTCCTTGCTTCTTTCCAGCAATGCCCTTCCAGCTGGCACTGCCCTAGTCCTTCCCAGCAGTTCCCATCTCCCACATGTTTGGTATGGTGGGTGATGGCTTGACAGAGTTCGCTGTACACCAAGTGTAAACTGGGACCCGCCCTATCGGCCTCTTCGGATTTCCGCTGGCGGAAGTCGGAAGAGGCCATGTAACGGCCGAGCTGGCCCGGTGGGGACAGGTATATGGCCGAAGCCATCCCCTTCCCCTCTCGGCCGGCTCACCCAATGGGCCCCCTCCCTCGCCAGCCGGACTGCCCATGCAACTGGCGGCAGAAGACTTACTTTTCGCCGCCGGCCGCATCCTCAGTCCGGCGACAGAGTGAGGGAGGTCGGCCTTGCACCAGCCTCCCTTACTCCAGAAGAGGTGCAAATGTGCCTTATATGGCACATTTCTGACGTGCTTTGCAACAGTGCAGAGTCCAGGAGCACCGGAGGGAAGACTAAGGCCGGATCTACATTACACGCGTAGCGGAGCTTCTGACAGCATATCGGAAGGAAGCGGAGCAGCTGTGACCTCCGCGATGCCGGCGCGTACCTCAAGCTGGAATCCTACTTTTCAGGGGGCGGGTTCGCAGAGCTAGGGGGCAGTTTGCGGAGCTACTGCAGCCTACCAATTGGAGGAAAGGGGGAGGAGGGTGGCTGCATGCCAATCAGAACTACCTCCAATCACCATGGCTATTCCCTGGCTATTCCCTGATAAAATTCCTCTCAGAAGCCCTGGTTCTGGAGTTAGACTTAGACCTGAAAGATCCAGGTTAAAATCCCTGCTCAGCCACGAAGCTTCCTGGGTGACCTTGGGCCACTCACTATCTCTCAGCCTAACCTACCTCACAAGGTTGTTGTGAGGACAAAAGGAGGGAAGGAACTATGTACACCACCCTGAGCTCCTTGGAGGAAAGATGATATAAAAACAAATAAATAAGAATGCTTGATTTTTCTTTTCCATTGCTTGTAATTAGCAATCATGGGTGGTGGGGGAATTCAGGATGGGAGCATGGTGTGGGAAAGGAGAATGTTCATTTTTGCCCCTACCAGATTGGCACCCTTCTCCCCATAACTATTTGTACTGAGAGGGAAGCTGCCATTGGCTATAGGGCCCAGCCTGGGTCAAGAGAGTGGCAAGGACAGAAGGTTAAAGCCCTCTTCTCCCCACATTAAGGTCTCAATCTAGATGCCCACCTTGCAGCTGCTATTTATGAAAGGAAAATCAAGCACACCTGGGCCAATCATATTATTAGGTCAATGTGTAGTTAGGCCCTTAGATACATTCATTTGCCTGCTCACGGCATGCAATTTAGAAGTTTCTAGGTATGACATATGCCCATTAACAATAAAAAAGCCTCATTCACTGAATTCACACAGAAGATTGTCAGAACTACCCACACCAGAATCCATTGAGAAAGTTTGTCCCTGTGTCAGATGCCTTCATTGTGCACTGTGCTGAGGAGAACATCACAAATGTCTAGCTCATGGGTTCTCAATCCTGGCACGGACACGACTCACCTTTTCCATCACAACCCACCTCCTACAGCTGCACCGAGCCCTGGATGGCCTCCAGAGGCCTCCGCAGGCCTCAGAGATGCCTTCCGACGTGACCGGAAGTTGCGTCGGCAAAAATGGGGGTGACACTGAACAGAAGTCACTTCTGTTCTGGAGGCCTGTGGAGGCCTCCAGAGGCCATCCAGGGCCAGGAACAGCTGCAGGAGGTGAGTTGTGACCTGGGTGTGACCTCCAGTTGCTTCCGTCTGGCTCCAATTTGGAGCCAAATGGAGGCAAAGGTGGGCAGGTGGGCCCAACTCATGATGAACCAACTTTGCATTGGGCCACCAAGTGGGTCTCAAACCACAGTTTGAGAAGCCCTGGTTTTGCTAAACAGAAGAAAGGAACTGCTCTTGACTGTTTGATGCCACCAGGTGCAGAAAAGGGTAACCACAATGGCAACTACTTTGACGAAATGCAGACAGACACTCATGAGAGCGAGAAGTGGGTCCTCCTTTCTTACTCTCTGAAGAATCCTGTTTCTTAGCCTATATCATCCTTTTGCTTCATGTAGATTACAATTACTCTCTGATATGCCCTTATTTATATTATGTATCTTCTCACGCAAGTCTGAAAGGAGGCAGGGGAGGCACTTCCTATCCCTCTGAAATTTGTGGTAAAACTCTCATTGATTTTCATGCCTGCAAAGGAAGGACAATGGGAACTGGAGCTAATCATCACCGGTCCGGTGTGGCTGCCGCCTTTTTCATCATTTCCCACAGTAGTTACTGTCTGTCTTAGAAGAAGAGGGCTGGTAAAATGGAGGCTCAGTCACAGCGGCCTCAGAATATGATTAGGCAATGGAAAGATGCTTTAAATTCTCCTTCAGTCACACAATTTGGGAGCTTGAAAGTACAAGTACGAATATTTTGTGATCAAGAAACCAGGTGTCTAGCTCTTGGTCTAGTTTTTTAAAAAGCCCCCCACCACCACCACCAGTGGGTACTTTCCCCCTAAGCAGAGGAACTGCCAGAACTCCCTCTCAGGTTGGTGGGGATAAGCAATGCTAACTAAGGACATGTGGATTCTTTCTTGTTTGTTCCCCACTACATCTGCCCTGATAGCACAGGGGCAGTCCGTGCTGCTGTCTGGTTTTCCGCAAATTCTGCAATCCCCCTTGTGCATTCAGCGTGGAGAGGGGAGGGGAGGCAAGGCGTAGTGCAACCGTACACCTCCTTCCCTTACCTGGAGCTATGGCACTCCCTCTTCCTTCTTATGTCACTCTCATCCTCTTTAAAATAATGAGGAGCCCAACATGCTCTGTGTGGTCCTGCTTACTTTAAAAAGGACCATGGAAAGTAAAGAGGAGAGGGCACTAGAGGGGATGAACTCTGGAGTCTGGACTCTGGGTTCCTGGGTCTCTGTGCTCTGCCTCTCTTTGTCCTCCTGACAAAGGAGCGTAGCAATGATAGCAGTGATAGCTTTTTTTTTAATCCTCCTCTTCCTCCAGGGCTGACCCTCTTCCCACTTGCTCTGAGGATTGGAGGCTGACTGGAATGACTCCTTGGGTAGCAGGCCAGAGGAGGGCAGCAGGCAGATTTGGGGGCATCCCTCATAGGTTTTCTGGTGTGTCCCCCCTCCACTTCCTGCTTTTCATCATGAGCTTTTCAGTTGGCTTCACAAGCAGGCCAGCCCTGCCCTAGCAACTCAGTACAAGTGAGCCCAATGAATAGCAAGAAGGGGAACAAGATGGAGGTGGACTATCCTTCACGTAGCCCAAATTAGTTAGAGATAGGACACCCCATGCTCCTCATGTTTATTACATACATGTGATATCATAATAAGTTACTATGACAATGAAAAAAAAAGATTGGACATGGTTTATCAATAACTATTAGCGATGACAACTAAATGTTTGTGAGCTTTCCAGAGGCACCTAACTGGCTACAATGAGAAACAAAATTATTTTGGTCTGATCCAGCTGGGTTCTTTTTATGTCTATATTTTGCCGCTATCTTATGCCTATGCTGCTGTTCTCTGGGAAACATGAACGGGTTGCAGTTGCGGCATCCTTGTGAAGCCAGGAGAATATGCAACACGAGATGCACAACACGCAAAAAAGAAGGTAAGAAATAGTGGTGGGGTGGGGAGTGAAAATTGTCTCAATAAGTGGGAAAGTACAAGTTTCTGAGAAAGAACCGTTGTCACCAAAATAACATTCATAAAAATCTAGTGGGTGAGAGCCCAGAATATGAGGACCAACAAATACAAGCAACCAGTAAATGTACACATAATAGAGGTGAGTACAAGTGAGTCCATCGTCTCTGAAGCATATAGAGCTGAACAAATAAAGTTACAGGCAATTTTGCAGACTGCTGACAATAAAGCAACAAATGGGTAAACAGTCTACCTTGGCCAAGCAGGGAGTCCAAAATGAAGGACGAAGATCAGGTATACCGCAGCAGCTGTGCAGTTCAGCAAGGCTGATTCCAAGGTTCCATTTTGTGTTTCAAGGATGATTCCATCTAGTTCAAGGACGGAACTCTAGCAGTGTCATGAAATCAAATTATGTAAGAAACTGACAGTGCAAATGGATTTCTCTATCCGCTTTGAAAGATATGCAGGAGAATTCAGTTGTTCACTTAGTTTGAGATTTGCTGATGTAATGCTTTTCATAGCAGACAAACAGTTACCATCACTTTATATGCATTCATTTTGAAATGGTCCTAAAAAGACCATTTAAGAAGGCTGGATGCAGTGGCAATTGTACGACCCGACCCACCCCCGCCGGAAGTGACGTAACGACTGCAGCCATTATGCACTGTACCGAGGCGCAGGGCGGACACGAGGGCCAAACATGCCACCGATGCTCCTCGCTCGCCCTGATGAATGGGACGATTTGCGCCTCCGCCGGCCGCCATGACACACACACCCCGTGACACCTGGGGCCTGATCCTGCCGCCCGGGGGCCCACCGCCCCAAGGTCCCCTCCCTGACGACGCTTCTGACTGGATGAGACAATGAGATCACTGAACATGCCATACCATCACAAATTCAAATGCATATTGCTCAGGTCTGGTTGGCCTGTTGTGGACAAGCATCTAAGTGTATGAGATAAAATGTATATGGGCAAATGACCTTGGGAGCTGTAAATCACTGTACAATGAACAGCTATCAGAAACATTTCCCAGACAAAAAAACAGGCTACTTAATCTCACTTGTGAACCACTCCTGGGACTAATTCTAGAGATATTCACTCAAGATTAAACACAGATAATGAATCATGTGCAGAAGTATGCAACATCATCCCAAAACCTCTTTTACAAATGAAAAAAGTGCTCTTCCAGAGGGACAATGCAACCAGAAAAGCAGCATGGAGAAGGGTGTTAACCCTTCCAGTGCCATTTCCCTACCTACACCAAATTATCCTCTGTGACTTCCCTCCCTGTTCAGTGGGACAATTTGTTCAGTGGGACAAAGCTGTTCAGTGGGACAATTTGGAGCAGGAAGGGGCAGGCAGAGGTTGAGCACCCCTACCCTACCCGTCCTTCAATCCTCCTGCAACCAGCTTTTCCTGTTTTAAAAGGTATATATTTATTCATTATCTGTGTACAATGTCTAGTTTGGTCCTCATGCCTACCTTACAAGGCTAATTAACATTTTGCCAAACAATGAGATATTTGTTAAATTACTTGTCTGGCTCAGTTGGGAGAGTTGCTGCCTTCAAAGCCCGAAGACCGGTAAACTTGATAAGTTTGAGACGCCGCCGGCAAAAAGCTGTGAAAGCCTCCAGGAGGAGAGATAAGAGCTTCCAGCTGCATCGGTCGAGTGTGGGAGGCGGCAGCCAGCAGAATTGTCAGACTGTAAAAAGGATACCACCTGGAAAGTAGCCGTTCGTGAAAGATTGGACATGTATATATATTGTAAAAAAAACCAAGGGGGGTTAGGACAGCCTGCCCATGTACACCGCCTTGGATTAATGTCAGAGGAGAAATCCAATGACCGAGAAAGGCGGTATATAAATACTGCATATCATTATTATTATTATTATTATTATTATTATTATTATTATTATTATTATTGTCTCTTTCTGGTATAGTTTGACCTTATTCTTGAGATCTCTGATAGTTGCTTGTTCCACCTCTCTGCTAAAGGCCAAGATCTTTGTTTCCTCTCTGTATACAGAGGTGGTTTTTTTTTTTTTGCTTCGTATAAACTTCTGACTTCTTTTCCCTACCCTTGAAGTTAAGAACTGCTAAAAAGACCTTGAACGGGACCTCCTACTTCATGCATGGTGTTCCTTAAGCATTTATACTTTTCTGCTTCCTTATAGTTATTAAAAGGCTAAGATTGTCCCTTCAATCATTTTTACTTTAACTTTTGCAGGTCACTTTAACCTCAGAATATATTCCTAGTTTATAAAAATAAAGTATGTTTATATTTTATTATTTTTTTAAAAAAAGTATATCCTACTTTTCTTTAGTAATTGAAGGCAGCTTACAATGCTAAATAAAATCTAATAAGAAACAGCAACATCATAAAAACAAGTAATAATCAACAACAGGGCATAAAAACATATTAGGCCAGTAGTTCCCAAACTTCCGATTGCTGTGACCAACCTCATCCTCTGCAGTGGGTCGTGACCCAATGCTCAATTCTTCACCTGTAAGACACTTTTGAGAGTCTCCGGAGGCCGCTGCTGGATTCCCCCGGGCCTGCAACCCACTCCATTGTTCTCCACGGGCCTCAAAACGCCTCTCAGAAGTGACCGGAAATCGCAGATACAAACCAGAAGTAAAAGGTTCACTTCCATTCACTTCTGGGAGGCATTCTGAGGCCCGCGGAGGTCAATGGAGTGGGTCTGGCATGACCCAGAAGTGGCCTTCGGAGGCTCCCAAAAGTGTCTTGCGGGTGAAGAATTGAGCATCCAGTCACAACCCACTGCACATCGGGCCGCGACCCACCAGTGGGTCGCGACCCAGTTTGGAAAATGCTGTAACAGGCAGAAAGACAATAAAACAAACAAAACATGGGAAATAACACACTCATAAGATACCAGCAAAGTCCCGTTGAAATAGCAGAGTCATTAAGTGGTGGCAAAAAGCCGATGAGGGCAGCAGCCTCTGTTCTCAAGGTGGGGAGTTCCATAGTAGAGTGGGGACTACCATCAAGAAGGATTATTCAAGGGACACTACTGAACTTCCCTCTGACAGCAGCGACCCTTAAGTGGACCCTTCTGAATTATCTTATCGGACAGGCAGATTCATGTGAGGTATAGTAGTCCTTCAGATATGTTGACCTAACCCATTAAGAGCTTTGAAGATAATCATCTGCTCCTTGAATTGCTCTCAGGAACTTACTGGCAACCAGTGAAGCTGGAATAATAATGATGAAATGTGGTTGAAAAGCCTTGCTCCAGTCAATAGTCTCGCCGCTACATTTTGCACCAGCTGAAGTTTCTGAAGGATCTTCAAGGACAGTGCCACATACAGTGCATTGCAGCAATCTAGCCAGGAGGTAACTAAGGCATGGGTCACTCTGTAACTAGGACTGCTTGAGACTGAAATGGACATAGCTGGTGCATCTGCTGGAGATGGGAGAAGCACTGCGGGCCTCAGTCACCATCTAGGCATTCAAGGAGCAAAGCTAGTTCCAAGACTACTCCCAAGCTATGAACCTTCTCTCTCAAAAGGGAGTGCAACCCCATCAATGCTGACAGCCCACAAGCATAACAGCAGGTCTCCTAACCAGAAGAGACTTTGTTGCGTCCAGAATTAATTTCATTCCTGGTTATACTCTTTCCCAAAGGAGCAAACAGAGTACCAACATCCAAGCTTCCCTTTTCCAGGAGGCTCCAAGGATCACTACTTTATCTGTGGGACGTTGTGTAAATTACAGCATTTCTGGTATTGGTTTCTAGGCATGCACAGTTCATCTGAACTTCTTCAAATGAATGGGTTATTTGTGGGAATTCCATCCTATGGCTCAATATCCTACCTGGGCCTTGCGCTACCAGAACTCGGGCTCTAGCAGCACAAGGCCCTTTGAGACTACTGTATGTGGAAGCCGGAACCCCATTGCGTGCTTCGAGGCCACTGGCACAAATGGCCAGTGGTGCGATGTGTGCACCAGCAGCTCCCAGAGGCTGCACTAGTGTCATTAAGTTGGTGGCAGGGCAGGGTGGGGGAGGTTTGGGGGAGTTCTTGGGATGTTAGGGGGCAGGGAGAAGGCTGGAGGGGGTGGATCTCGGTGGCAAAGACGCACGCTAGATCTTCTCCATGATTTTCTAGCCATCCTGCCCTCTTCCTCTCCTCATGTCAGCAAAATAGCTGGTGTGGGTCCAAGGAGACCCATAGCCTAGGCAGACAGAGGGTCTACCCAAAGGTAACTAAAGAACCTTTTTTAATTTTAGTTTTACTGTTGGTGCAGCTGCATGCTATAGTGTGGCAGGGGATAGGATTGGGGTGAGAGTTATAGATGCTTGTCCCATGGAAATCAATGAGTCTCCTCTCCAGTACAGGTGACTGCTGAATTACACAGCTTCAGTCTATAAATGATTTTGTCTCTCCACTTCCTTCCCAGCTAAACTTCTAACTAGGCTTGGTGTTATGTAATCCTGTAGCTCATGTACTTGTTTATATACTTAATTATTTATCTGCATGCCTTTCTTGTTCTCTTGCATAAAGAAATTAACCTCTCTGGTGATACTGTGTCATAGATAAGTCAGATTGTTAGTGTAAAGTGAACTGTATTGTTATAGGCTACACATTCCATTGCATTAATTATTCAGACTTGCTTCATATTTACATATATGACTTAAAACTCATCAAATATTTCAAATAATTATATTTTACTTTGTGATTAAATCACAGATTATATAATTTACCTTCTCTGTAGATGCAATGCATATATAGATCTTGTCACACACACACACACACACACACACACACACACACACACACACACACACACACACACACACCCCATACACATACTGTGCATTTAATATCTTTATATTGTTAGGGCATGTAAGATAATAAACAGATCTATTCAAGCACCAGAGATGCCTCAATTGAAAGACCTGAAAAAAAGACTCAGTGACCCTGCCTAATTAGCCATGTAATGAAACAGAATGAGAGACCTATTCCCACAAACCATTGCACAGCATCACACCACCCCCTGCTTGTCAAATATGACATGAATGGGAAGTTAGCAGTCATGATTCAGAAAGCAATTCCTTATTCTTATGGGCTTTTTGAATATATGCTGATGCTAATTTTACAACTAAGCCAGCAAATAAATGCTTAAAAGGGGGGGGGGCATGCATCAATCTGACTACTGCATCAATCCGGGTCCTGTATGATCAAAAAGTGATATGTGATATGTGCCCCTTCTGTGCAATATGGAGGCTACATTTCATGATATTATGCAGGTGTTGCTGCAAAGCTGCAAAAACACTGCAAGCAGATATGATACAAGGTGCACAAACACTGCAGGTCTAAGCTGCGTGAAAGCTATTTGAGTTGCCTAAACAACGGCTTCCACCATTGCTACTAAAGCATGTGACCCCCTATGCCACAAATATAAAAAGATGTAACTCTGAGGTAGTACTCCGGTTCCTTGGTAAGGGATTCACGCAATGGCATGGAAGGTGGCTGACTGCTTGGGATCTCTCTGTCACTTCTTCACCAGTGTCACTCAGTGCCTTTGCTTGGTATTGTTGAGGTGCCAGTAAGGCAGGGGACAACTGCTCAAGCAATAATACCAATACCATACCTGGAGTTGGTTCTGGAGCCAACTGCCAACATCAGTTCAAGCTGAGATCCTTATATCATGGTAGGCACTCCAGGATGCTTGCCCTGACAAATACTGGGACCTAAAAAGCAAGCTTTTATTAAGCAAAAGAGTAAATTTTACTTCAAGCTAGTGTCACACAATTTAATAATAAATAAGATAGGTCCAGGGCTGGACCATCCATGAGACTGTTGTCTCAGGAAGCATTGGTGGGGGTAACGTCCTCCACCCACCCACCCACCCACTTGCCTCCACTGCTCCTTCTCAGCCCACTTCCTGAGTTGGAAAAGGAAGAGGGGATGGAGAGGAAGCATGGAGGAAACACTCTAGTTCACCACTTTCTTCTCCTCTACGCTTCCTCTTCTGCTTCACCCTCCTCTTCCTTTTCCAATTCAAGGCATGGAGGAGCAGAGACTGGCAAGTCACCAAACAAGGGGGGCAGCATTTGGCACACCACCTCAGGCACCAGGAAGTCTTGGGCTGGCTCTGGATAGAGTCTTCAAGAGGACTATTATGCGGGCCAATTCTATACGGGCCAGCCACCAGTGGAACGGGGGCAGGGGAGGGCAGAATGAGGTGGCGACAGGGGTGAGGGGAGGGCGGATCCAGGAAGGGGGGGTTGGTGTAAGCGGCAGCCTCCAAATCATAGTCCCCTTACCAGACCTGATCCTGCAGCATGGGTCCACATTGACCTACACCAGCAAATTTACTAGCACAGGTCCGAGTAGACCCCTCTGCACTGCAAAGACTTACCTCTGGGTAAGGGAACAAACTCCCCCCCCCCCAATGCAGCAGTAGCCATTTTGGTTTTGCTGCATCAGCGGGGGGGGGAATAGAATGGGGCTGTAAGTAACTTTACATTGCAGGAAATAGATTATATAAAAATACCACTGACATATCTGAGAGTAAACAAGTTGACTTTATAACACAGTTGTAGAGAAAAACCAGTCTACTCTGGGAAGATATTTGGATACATGAGCTGCCTGTTACTGAATCAAATCTTTCACCCATCTAGGCTAACTACACTGATTGTCAGCAACTCTCCACAGTTTCAGGCAGGGATCTTTGCTAGCCCTACCTGGAGATGCCAGGAATTGAACCTGGGACCATGTGCAGGCAAAGCAGCTGCTCTGCCACTCAGCTACAGCTCCACTTAATTCCCATCTGTTTATTTCCCATTCTAGAACCAAGACTATGTACTGTAATTCTCAAGACATTTATAGAACACTACAGAATGCCTTATAATTAAAGTTTTAAAACTTTAAAAGCCTAAAAAGCCATTCAGTTGCTCCAGTGCTTTACCAGTGTGTGCGTGGGGGGGGGGGGGGGCTTCCTTCTTTTAAAACCTTTTTGGTGGTTGCAGCTTCAGCGGCTATTAAAGGGCTGATTGCATTCTCGGCAGTCAGCTCCTGCCTACTGCCATCTTTTTTATTCTAGAATGCATCAGGAAATGGACCTCTGTCGTGCTGGAAGGCCATTTCCCAGCACATCCTAGCGCCACTGAGAAAGCTGTCAGTGGAGGTGTGGTTTTTTTGTTGATAACCGAATAAAACACCATAATACGGCAAGTGAATAAAAACACAAACACGATAATCTGGTATTTTTTAAAACCATTGAAGACTGCAGTATAATGATATTAAACCTGATGTGAAGGTGGTGAAGGTGACCCCTGACAATTAAGTCCAGTTGTGTCCGACTCTAGGGTGTGGTGCTCATCTCCATTTCAAAGCTGAAGAGCCAGTGTTGTCCGAAGACGCCTCCGTGGTCATGTGGCCGGCACGACTCTCCTTGCCGCAGCGCGTACCATGCGGCTGGAACACAGAGCGCTGTTTACCTTCCCGCAAGCGGTACCTATTTATCTACTCGCATTAACATGCTTTGGAACTGCTAGGTTGGCAGGAGCTGGCCAAGCAACGAGAGCTCACCCTGTCACGGATTCGAACTGCCGACCTTTTGATCGACAGCTCATGGTTCAGCGGTTTAACCCACTGCGCCACCCGCTGGCCACCCATTAAACCTGATACTGATGCTTAAAAATTCACACCTGTGAATAAAAACATAAAACACCACATTTTGCATTTTAATTCAACAAATATTCACAAATACCTCTAGCTATCAGTGATGGTAGTACTGCTGAATTCACCACCCACACAAGCACAATGAAAATAGTTTGTTTGTTTTTTTAAGAAATAAGCCTTGTCACTGCCACTTGCTCTTTGGAAATTTCAAACCATCAGTTGTGACTGGTGGAGTGGTTAAAGTCAAGACTAACGGCCAATTCTACTAAAATCAGCGCTGGTGGAATGCATGTTCCGCTGATGCTGGCTGCCTCAAAAGCACCATAAATCCGTTTGCAGCAGCATGAAGAGCTGGCGTGCCAGCAGGAGCCTTTCCGCACATGCTGGCGGAGCGATGGGGACCCGCCGGAGCAAGTAAGCAGGAGGCAGAATGGGGCAGGGGGTGGGGAGGGCATTGAATGGGGCAGGGGAGGGAACGGGGAGGAGATGGGGCAGGGTGGATGGATCGGGCCCAGGAGGGGGCAAGATCAGCGGTGGTGCACGCCGAATCCTAGCCCCTTCCCGCACCTGATCCGCCTGCATGGATCAGTGTGGAATTCCGCCAGCGATATCGCTAGCACAGGTTCAAGCTGACCCATTGCAGCTGCTTTGGCGTACACCAAGCAGACCTCCAGCAGCCAAAAATCCCTTGCGGAATGCAGCATAGCCCATGCTGGCATCGCTGCATGGGGATTTAGGTTGGATTGGGCTGTAAGTCATTGGGGCTTCCAGAGTCTACTCTAGAGCAATGCAGATTCACATACTGATTTGTGGGATTAGAGTCTTCTTCTGATGATGATGATGATGATGATATAATATTTGTATTTTAAAGGACTGTCTAATGGATTTTCTCATTTGCTACACTCACACACATCTGAAAACAACTTTCCTTGACTGAAAATTACATGTGCCAAAAAGGAAAGACAAAAGTTTGGAAATGTCAGTTATTTATCTCATCTTTTCTCTACTCAGCTTCTCCAGATTTTTTCCCCTGCTAAGGATGGAGGATGACGCCCTCCTCTGGCTAAGCATCCACTTTTCATCAATCATCAGACACGGTATAGACCTCCCTTTGAACGCTGAGGCAGGGAGCTAGAGGCAATTACTTGTGATTGATAGCACTAAATATGAAACCGCATGTACCTCATCCATGAAGCATGGAATCAGAGGCATATTGTTAGTGGGGGGAGATGAATGGAACTTGAGATAACCTTGGCAAATTAGGCATATGTTAGCATTAAGCTTTGTCAGTAAGCAGGCTATAAATTACAGACATATTGTAACTCCATAAACTCTTCTAATGAATTGAACGACAGTAGTAATTTAATATAGAATGTAACAGTTTAGCCCTTTTTGGAATTTAGCTGAATTTATGTATTGTGCCACAAGCCAAATTATATTAAACTAGTAAAAGTTGGAAGTTCAGTATGTGGGGGACACTATAACAATAAGCATGAACAATTGACTTTGCATTGCATATATACTGTATGTTTTAACAAACAGTAGATAACTTAGAACTCCATTTCTGATGAGTTAATTAGAAAGAATGGAACAGTAGAAAGACGTTCTTCTTGTGCATTCTGCCATTATTTTTCCCCCTGTATGATCAAGCTAAATATATTTAAGTAATAAGACTCAGCATGCAGTGCATTTCTGGACTATTACTGAACACCTCGGGTGGCGTTATGAGGCACAAGGCTAGAGGCTGCGCGACTTTAATCACAAGAGAAGTGCAGTAATCCCTTCAAAATGCATGGCCTGTGGCGTCTTATTGCTATTATGAAATGGAATTTATAAATAAAAATAAGAGGGAAAAGTTAGGTCTATGCATTTACTGTCTGTTATTGACAGAATTATGACTCCAGTGACAGCTAAGCCAGGTTGCAGAAGCCATTTTCCAATTTATTCTATATTTCAGAGTTCCATTTGGAAGAAAAATGACAAATTTATGTCTGTCTGTCTGTCTGTGTGTGTGTGTGTGTGTGTGTGTGTGTGTGTGAGAGAGAGAGAGAGAGAGAGAGAGAGAGAGAGAGAGAGAGAGAGAGAGAGTCTGACTCTCTGTCTGGTGCTGAAACCTAACTAGGCAAATTAAATGTAATCTATCATTACTAAAAGTGTGTGTGTGTGTGTGTGTGTGTGTGTGTGTGTGTGTGTGTGTGTGTGTGTGTGTTTTGAAAATATTTAAATTTTTATTCATACCTGAATAATTTTCACAAAATGTAATTGATCTAATTATTATTCTACAGATAGTTATTTCTTCACTATAAAACCAATATTTTTAAAAGATAATTTTAAAGTTTTATTCCTTGTATTGTACATTTTTTGTATTTTTACTTACCTATCATGTATCTTCATTTCCTTTTATGATGGCGCATGGCATCTCCTATATAGTAAATAGAAAACAAGACACTGTAATCCTAAAAACAACCATGATTTCAGCACATGCAAATTTAACACTTACAGAACTTTCTCACTTAATGCATAGCATTTAGGTGCTATTTATTCAGATAGGATTTGTAAATAAGAATATAGAAGCCCAATGAAACATCTTTCCCAGCAAGAAACCAGGGTGTTGGTGATTGATGCTTGTATAGGACAAATCTGCCACATATAACACAATAGCTCATCTTTTGTGTGTGAACATTTTTCAAGTATTGATGAAGTGTAAATCATGCATAGCATCTCTGTGAGGAATGGTAATTGTTCAAAGAAAACTAGCCAAATATTTCACTGAGCAATGTAAGCACCTTGCATGAGCACCTTGCAGATGTTTGGATCCTGGGGGCCTGTGTTAATAATGTACATATTTAGTTTTAAGCCATAGAAGTTGAGTGGATTGATTGGGACTGGAAGTTGTCTGGATTTCGGATTTGTTTGGATTTCAGAATATTTGCATAAATATAATGAGATATCTTGGGGATGAGATCCAAGTCTAAACATGAAATGAATTTATGTCTCATATACACCTTATACACGTAACCTGAAGGTAATTTTATACAATATTTTTAATAATTTTGTGCCCTAGCATGTCTTGTGCTATGCCAGACAGGTGCTAGAAGTCATAGAAGTTTAGAAGTCTAAAAAGTCATAATGTCTGGATTTCAGAATAGTCTGGATTTCGGATAAGGAGTAATCAACCTGTATTAGACTTTTTTTATAGCATTTGTAAACCAAAAGCTGATCTCAGCCTGTAGCAGGCACACGAAAGCAACCATCTCTCCACAAACTGGCATGGAAGTGCAGCTAGGTATTTCCTCCTAGGTGCCACATGATGATAGTGGTGAGAAAGATTAGATGCTAAGTATTGTTCACATATGATTCAAAATCGCTTTATTTTAACAAGGCCAATGTGGGCGTAATTGAACAGGAGATGTTTTCAGAAGCCTTCTTTTTAAATATGTATTTCACATATTTTAAATTCTACAAATAATATAGTGTTTAAAGCTTAAGCGCCCTGATATCAGGGTGATTTAAAAAAAATCAAAATAAAAGATACTACAAAAGAATGATTCATTATAGTATTTTGACATAATCTAAAATAGCACAATCCATTCTAGGATAAGGAAATCATGCAAAAAGCTATTAGATCATACCTGAAAGCAGAATATGTGTTTGCAGTAATTAAAAAAATACACACATGGCTCAATTCAGCAAATGTTAGTTCCAACCAAATATAATAGAAAACACTGGAATGGGACTGCTACCCAGTACTAAACATGAGCACCATTCATCTCCTCCTGAATACATCCTATATATGAGTAGAACAAAGCCACTGGGTGCCACTCTAAAAGTCACACATGGGACTCTTGTCCAGGTAATAACCAGCAGAGCCAGAGGTCAATAGGATGTGGGAAGTTAAACAGCTACATTGAGCCTTGTAGAGATCCCCTCCTGCACAAGCAGCTTTGAAAGTCGTGAATGCAGAAGGAAATGGATAGTTCCCCATATTTACTTAGAGAAGTAAGTATAATTTACTTTAATGAGTTTCACTTCCCAGTAAGTAATCTTAAGATTGTAACAGTAATGATGACCAACTTAAATGCTAACAGTCCAATCTTATGGATGGGCTATGCTGGCAGATCTCATGATCTACTACTGCATCCTGCAGGCTGCTGGCACAGCAGCAGCTTGGCAGAGCTGCCACCAGTGCAAAGGCCAGGAGGCCACAGTTAGGTGACAGTGGCTCACAGAACCTCCACTACAGCAGATAAGTTGGTGACGCGGGCAGATCGGAGTGGACCAGGCTAGGGCGGGATGGGGGTGGCTCTTGGCAGCAGCGCTGTCAACAAGATCCAGAGCCCCCAGCACAGGCCTGACATGCCCCCTTAGATCTACTGGAAAAGCAAAAGAGCTGGCATAGATCCAAGTAGGCCCACCCCAGCTTACCATTCATACCAGTTTAGCCAGGACAGTACTGGTTTCCGGGGCTCTGTCCCGGCTGTGTCCCGGCTGCATCCCGGCCGTCCCTGGAAGCCCAGATTGTCCCGGAAAGCCGGGATGGATGGTGCTGACCAGCCAGCTGGCTGCTCTTCACAGTCACTGGGACTCTTCTGAGCCTGGCCGGCTGCATCTCGGCCAGTCAGAACTCCTAGTGCGCCTGCACGAGGCTTGCGTGGGCGCACAACACCCAGGAGAGCTCTCCCAGCAAAAAAATATATTAAAAAGCGTTGTGCACCTGTGCGAGCCTTGCGCAGGCGTGCGAGGAATCCTGGCCAGCTGAGATGCAGCCGCCCAGGCTCAGAAGAGTCCCGGCGTCCGCGAAGAGCAGCCGGCCGGGATGAAGACTGCAAGCAGCGGTGGCAAGCGGTGGCAAGCAGCGGTGGCAAACCAGTAAGCCAAGTGCTGCGGTATTTAAACAAGGAAGACAAAAATAAATAAATAATTTAAAAGTGTTCAAAAAGCAGCTGCCTTGCGGCCACAAAAAAATTAGGGGGGTGAGGAGGTGTCCTGGTTTTGGACCGGGAAAATCTGGTAAGCCTTGGCGACCAGGGAGCAGCAGAGAAAGTAAGTTCGAAACATCTTTACTTAACTCTCTGCTGCTACCTGGACCCAGCTAGCCCATGGGATGTAGCAGGATTGATAGGATATTGGCGGCGCAACTGCCACCAATAACGCCCCTTTCCTGGCCGCGATTCGTACTCCTCCCCACTCTAGTCTCTCTGTCCTACCCTGACGTACCTGAGCCAGGGCTCATTGGGAGGTCGTTGGTGCAAGGACCTGGCTGCTCATTGCTTGCAATGGTGGCCAGGCCACGCTGTATGGTGTGTCACATTTTGTGACAACTGTAAAGGATGTTACGCTGCTGGAATGCTAGATCTGGCAGCATACAGCCCTATTAGGATTAGGCCATAAATACTCTCTCTCTCTCTCTCTCTCTCTCTCTCTCTCTCTCTCTCTCTCTCTCTCTCTCTCTCTCTCTCTCTCTCTCTCGTGTGTGTGTGTGTGATTGAATCGTGAGTAGTCCTCCACCGAACCCTCAAGACTGACTCACCGAACCCCTGGGGTTCGATCGAACCCAGGTTAAGAACCACTGAATTAGAGACTAGAACTCTTGAAACAACATGCAAAAAATACTATTGCCTTTGAAATCATTAAATACTGCCACACATTTACAGGTAATTTTGAGTCAAGAGGTCTATGAAATAAGGTTAATGATAGATGAATACAGAATATGGTGTTGTTTCTTTAATGTTCAGGGCATTCTTAGGGCCAAATCACATTACCAGAAACCCATAATGTAGCCCTTTCCTTCTTTCTAAATAGGCCGGAAGGGACATGAAATAGCAGGAACTATGGCAGGGGCAGGGGGACTTTAGCTTTTTGCCCCCCACCAGTTCTCACCTCACCTGGATTCCCTACATGCTATTTGTATTGGAAAAAACTTCCAGTTGGCTTTGGTTTGGAGGCAGAGTGGCTCAAGCTTGACCCATCACTCAAACGTCCACCACCTCTCTGCTTGTGCACCTGAGTATGTGCACCTGCATGCACTTCCATAGCAGCACATCCCTTTGCCAGCCAGCACATGTGCATGCACACACACACACACACACACACACACACACACACACACACATGCGCACACAACACAGTGCACCAGCACTTACCTCATTGTCATCCACCACCACCTTTGCAGCTTCTTGTAGAGTACTGGACCAGGAGAATGCTGTTTCTTTCCACCTGACCATGTTACAAGAAGCTATGGGGGATAACAGGCAGAGGCCCCTTTCCTAATTGTTCAGGAGAGTGCTTGGGAAAAGATCATTGGAACCTGAACACATTATTAGAAGAGGATGGGCAGCCTGAGCCAGGTGCTGTTGGGTTATTTGAGACACCTCTACAGACATGCTCTGGCAGGACTGTAGGTGGATTCTTGGGATGGGCTTCTGAACATAATGCGAGAATATTATTTCATCCCTTTACCTGTATCCTTAAGGTAAAGGTAAAGGTGACCCCTGACAATTAAGTCCAGTTGTGTCCGACTCTAGGGTGTGGTGCTCATCCCCATTTCAAAGCTGAAGAGCCAGCGTTGTCCGAAGACGCCTCCGTGGTCATGTGGCCAGCATGACTTTCCTTGCTGCAGCGCGTAGCATGTGGTTGGAACATGGAGCGCTGTTTACCTTCCCGCAAGCGGTACCTATTTATCTACTCGCATTAACATGCTTTGGAACTGCTAGGTTGGCAGGAGCTGGCCAAGCAACGAGAGCTCACCCCGTCGCAGATTCGAGCTGCTGACCTTTCGATCGACAGCTCATGGTTCAGCGGTTTAACCCACTGCGCCACCCGCTGGCCTCTACCTGTATCCTTAACTGACCCTACACTAAGGGGAAGTATAATAAACCTGGGAGGCAAGCATGGCTGTCATGGAAAGGCCTGGTAAAGGAGAAAACAAACCAGCAAAATGTGGCTGTACATGCTGTTCTAAAAATGTTAAGAATTTGAGGATGCATTCTTAAATTTATGTGCTATGATTGTAAAAAGACCTAAAAACAAACATATTTTTTGTTTCCATGTAGGCAATACAGAACTAGTTCAAAATTTTGCAACACTCACAACTAGCAAGCTCTCATGTAAGAGAAAGTTTCCAACATTTCAAAAAACCAAACATTGGGCCAGCTTCAGCCCTTCTGATTAATATTTGGGTTTCATTTTAAAAGCTACCTGTACTGTGTGGAAAATAGTTTTTTTTTTCAATTATCATTTCTTTCCTTCTGATTACTTCAGCACAATGCAGGTATGGAGCCTAATTCGGCTGAGAATTCAACATCATGCATGAAGCAATCTGTGACAGGGCATCATCTACAGCAGCATTTCTCAATCTGGTGGGTTGCGACCATCACAACATCCTGTGGCAAGGAGTTCCACAGATTAATATACATGATGGGTAAAGAAATATTTCTTTTTGTCTGTTATGACTCTTCCACCAGTGAATTTTAGTGGATGACCCCTGGCTCTGGTGTTGTGCAAGAGGGAAAAGAACTTCCCTCTATCCACTTTATCCATCCCATGCATAATTCCATTCTATGGCAATTGTGCAGGTCTCAGATCTGGATCTGAACCATGACAATGGAGGGGATCCAAATCCCTGCTCTTTGCCCTGGAAAGGACAAGTGGGGGAGATGTGCAGTCCTGAGCTGGCAAGAAGTGAATATCTTTCAAAGGAGAAACCTACAGGAAAAGAAGCTGCATAGTACAGGCATTGCAAATGTATTTATTTGTATTTTTTAAAGAGCTGTCTGAGTGCTAATGTGTGGTATGAAAGTTAGGGTTGCCAGATCATCACCCAGAAATTCTGCTTAGACTTTTATGTTCTAAGGCTGCAGGAGAGGATGTAACTACTATGATGACATTTGCCTTGACTATATCCCCAAATGAAGAGAGCTGGTGGGATGAGCAGCCTTTATACTTTATACTATGAGGAGAGGGGGCTGCAGATGTTCAGAGGGGATCATATCCTTCTTTGCTGTTCCACCTGTTCCACCTTTGCCTTCTTTGCTGTTCCACCTTTCTTTGCATCAGCTTATCTCATGGCTGATGCCTGAGATACCACCTCAGTTTCTGAAATGTTTATTTCAAAAATGTCCAGCTTTGACCTGAGGAGGGCCTTGAGGTGTTTAACGCTGTACAACTGTGTAACTGAAGATCCTGCAAACAGAGCTACCCTTAGGAACTCTGTCTCCATTCCTGAGCAAGCTCATCATCCTGATCAGCAGCAATTCAAGCCATTGGCCCACCAAGAGCATGAGGGCGGGGCCTCTGTTTGAGGCAGGTAGGTGCTGAACAGCTTCCACTGAGGAGAGATGTCAAGTGCTCAGAGACCTTGGCACAGAAAGCCTTAAAAATTAGCTCCCAAGCTGCATTCCCATCAAATACCCAGTCTCTGGGAGTCTAATTATATAGTGCTCGATGTACATATATTTAATCTATATGTCTCCTATCTCACTCTTTTCTCCCCCTGAGACCTATGATTTGTAGTCTACCTCCATTTGGGAATGAAGCTAATCTTAGGCTACACAGCTATGTATAAAACAAATGACATCTTCAGATGGTGAGAAAAATGAGCCAAAAGACTCTGAGTCATTAAGTACACATTAACTGCATGTTGTCACATTAACTATAGGGTGTAGTACCAATTTTCTCTTCTTTGTCATGATCTAAAACTATCCTCTTTTTACGTACACCGAACCATTCATGCAATATGGTGCCCTCTTCTCCACTTCTGCACTTGTCCTTGATTCTCTTGATAATGTGCTACATACACTATTTCTTTGACGTCAAATTTAGAGCTCACCAGGAAAAATAATGCTTATAATTACATAAAAACTTGTAACTGAATTATATTTCTAGAAAACTTGTGTTATATAACTTGTGTAAAATAATGCTTACAATTACATAAAAACTTGTAACTGAATTATATTTCTAGCAAATAAGTAACTTGAGATATCACTTTAGCCACTTACTGTCCAATCCTCTCTCCCACCATTACTGACGCTGCACTGACGGAAAATGAGTTGCATGCATGGGGGGGGGGGTTGATCAGGTGGCCTGCCAGAGGTAAGTAAAATATTTTCTACTTACCTCTGTATAGGCCTCCTGTTGGCCTATAGATAGGTCTCCTCTGACCTACACCAGCTATATAGCTGACGTATGTTCTAGGAGAGAAAAGGGGCAGGGTAGATTGTGAAAGAGGGGATAGGACCTTGGGAAAGAGGGGATAATTCAGACTGGATGAGAAATAATAACTGCCTAAGTACTAAAATCAATAGACTGAAGTTATTTATTTTAATTGTTTTAATTATTTGTTTTTAATTATTTTAATGTACATGTTTATTTTATTGTTGTAAGCCGCCTTGAGTGCCCTTGCTGGGAGAAAGGCAGGATACAAATTCTTTAAATAAATAAATAAATGAATGAATTAACTCTGTTGGATTGTGGCCAATGACCGTATGACAGCGGGGAGCTTTGACCAAGGTTTTTGAGAGTCACATTCATCTTTCTGTCCACCAGCCCATAAAAGTTCTACCAGGTACTACTAAAAGACATGTTTACACATGATGTTCACTACAAAATATGGCCGACATGATGTTCACTACAAAATATCACCCAACAACAGCAAGTCCCATAAAGACTTATTTAACTTCCCTGCTCAGATACAATAAAGTACTGCAAAGGTTCTCAACCTGTGGTACACGTACCCCTGGGGGTACGCAGACCGCAGGTTGGGGGTACGCGGGATGGTCCCCGTTATCAGCTGCTGCGATCAGCAGCTGATAAGGGGGAGCGTAAAAACGGGGAAATTGCCGACGGTAGCTTCCCTTACCTTGAATCCCGGCCACCTCCATCTTGAATATCGCAAAAATCTTTCAATGTTTAATGTTCTTTCCTTCTGATTAGTTTTTGCCGTTTTTCCCAGGCTGCGGCGCGGCTGATTTAGCAGGGCTGTAGCTTTACCCTCCGAGTTGCAGCGTGAGCGGGAGAACCCGCCCAGCCACACCGCAGCCCGGGAAAAACGGGCTTTTTTGGGCTTTGAAGGGTGCATTTTTGGGAGGTCCGGGAGGTACTCGGACTTTGGGGGCCCACGTAGGGGGTACGCGGGCTCCCAAAGGTTGAGGAACCCTGAACTACTGTATATAACAGGGGTGGCCAAACTGTGGCTCCTGTGCCACATACCGGCCCTTTAAAAAATAATGTGTGGCTCTCGGAAATATGTTGGCTGAGCTCCTTTTTGTATCACAATTAATATATATAAGCTTTAAAATTATTTACCAGGTATAAGCTGAGAGTCCACTGGTTTAAAAGTTTAATGTTCATGGTGAGTAAATATATTTAAGAATTTAAGTGCTTCTTAAATATTGCGGTTCCCAAACATCTCTTTTATGGCTCTCAAACATCTGAAGTTTATCATATGTGGCTCTTACATGAAGCAAGTTTGGCCACCCCTGGTATATAACTTGAACAACAAAGCAACTTGGGGCACCTGTGTTGTTTTTGCCTGTACAGACTAAAACGGTTGCTATTTTTTGAAGAATCAAATTGCGCAGAAGAGAACCTTGTGGAGCCTCATACTCTGAGTAATACACAGATTAAATTATAGTGTTTATCACGCTTTTTACATATAAATATTACTATAATCTAAAAGTAAATATATTGATTCTAAAAAATGTCTAACCAAAGCTAAATAAAAGTGTTAAAAACTGTTTTACACTTCTACCAAAAACTAAAATTAAACAATTTCCCGTTTGGAGTGAGAAATAGAAGACCAACACTGTCATTCCACTGCTTACATAAGAATTACAGCTGGGATCTAGGGCCCCAACAAAGTAGGAACAGGAGAGCAAAAGGAGAAAATGCACTTTCGCATGTTAATTCATCTGATATGGAGATAGATTAAAATGTGAAATGGTGGTACATTACACAGGAAAAGTGGGGGGGGGCTTGGCTTCTTAGCACCCCCCCCCCCCCCGAGTTCAAAATGTGTATTTGTGAGCTGAGCTCTCTCCCTTACTGCTTCTCTACAATGAATTCCTTCCTCTCAAAGCAGGTTTGCTGTTTAAACACGGTATGGGCTCTGTTACACATGTTGGCATGTAACAAGTACAGTTTGTCTCTTAAACCAGGTTTCCAGATGTGTATTCCCCATGCAAAGTATTCACAACCAACCAGTCTAGCCCTCTTCTCACGAAGCCTCCATTCATTAACTCTGTAGATCAGTGGTTCCCAACCCGTGGTCTGTGGGACCTTGCCAGGTGGTCCGCAAGGCCTGTGGTTGTTCGTGGGGGTAACACAAGCGCCGCCCAAGTCTTTGGCCCCCATTGTAGATCCGTTGATGAGGCTTGGAGCACGAAGCTGGGAAGGGCCGGCCTACCCACCCACAGACCGTTTGGCTGTGAAATCCCAGCAATACGGAAGCAATCACCAAACTTACTTCTGGGTTGCCAGGGTGGTCCACAGAGTCTCAACATGTCACCGCAGTGGTCCATGGTCTCCCGACCATTGGGAACCACTGCTGTAAATTGAGGAACAGGATGATGCTGGTTGGCCTCACCAACCCTGTGCTGTCTGGCCCCTCTCCATCCTTTGTGAGTTAAGGGAAGTTAAGAATCAGACCCTGCAAGTAATCAGAAAACTTGCTTAATCAGGGTTCCTAATCACATAGAAGAATGAATCTACGCATGTACTGCTACACACACATAGAAACCCACTTCTCATCTTTATTATAGCATGCAAGGATGTAGCATCAACCCACCTGATCTGACTCCCCTGCCACATGCAGTGTGAATACTAGGGCATTTGTGAGAAGATGATTCCTGAGTAAGCCATTGATTCAACACAACTTTGCGAAACAGGGGCTAGTGTTTGATCCAAGTACTGTACTACAGCATGGGGGTGGGTCATGCTCCTTTATCATGTATTACTGCCCACTACTTTATGCCACTTGTCACCAGGCTCTGTTTGGTTCAACTCTTTTTCTTACAGAAAATAAAAAAAAATAGTTTGTAACCCCAAAAAATCTAGCAATTTTTGACATGGCTCATCTATCCTAGTTTCACTTTCTAAAAGAAAAAATATATTAAAGGAACAATTAAACAGAGGCTGTAGAGAATGTTTTAAGAAGCCGACAATAACGTAACACAAACAGTTCAGTAAATAATAGTGCAATTTTCTTAGCTAATAGAATGTTTTAACACCTGAATACATCCGCATGCCTGATTAAACGTTAACAACATAAACCCATAAAAGAAGATTATAAGTTGCAATATCTTTTCTCAAGTAACAGCAATTTAACCACTGTTGTATATTTCTTCAATTACACTCCTCTAATGTATTTCTGTTGGGGAAAACAGAATATCCAACGTCACTTCTGTTTTAAAAACAAATGATTATATTACATGTGTATTCCATTACAAAAATGCAAGTCAGCAAGTACATGATCGAAGTGAAGCTCAGCTCAACTAAAATTGTAATGAATGTTTTCTTTAAACTGCCCTACTTCTGAAATTAGCTTTGCATATGTGTTCAGAAATACTAAAGTCTGAAAGTGAAACTCTAGAAATGGAGGGCAAAAAGTGTATTCCAAAATGGTGGGCAGCCCAATTCTGTGTAAGATCCGACACAGTGCACTAAGCACACTGCACCAGATCCTGTGCAGGATCAGGCCCATGCCGGCGGAGCTGGGGCACACCTCGGGAGAAGGGGTGTTTGTCCCTTTTCCCCAGGGAGAACTCCAGCGGCCCCCATGGGCCTCCTTGGATGTGTGCCGGCAAAATCCCCATCCCCGTCCCTGGCTTGGGTTATTTATTTTAATTATTTGTTTTTTATAATTAAAATCCCCATCCCCGTCCCTGACTGAATCCCCATCCCCGTCCCTCCCCTAACCAATCACCCCTCCCCTGCCACCCTAACCCTCCCTCCCCTCACCCTCTCACTGGCACTGCTTACCAGCGGTGGAAGAACGGTGGAGCGCGTGGAGCAGGAGCTCCAGGCGCCTGGGCGTGATCGGGGGAACTTACGGACGCGCTGGATCGGCCCTCCCACCCTCCCTCGAGCCCGTACGGCTCTGAAATGCCATCAATTCCGACGGGGGGGCGCATCGACGTGACGCGACGCAGGCCCCGCCCCTCGCGCCAGGCGCCGTGCGGGCTTCTGGCATCTCTGCTGCTTACTCCGTGGGTGCCGCAAAAGTGCCTTAAGGCACTTTTGCAACACCCTAGACCAGCAGAGTGCTCGCTCTGCGAGTCTATAGTTGTGCAGGATTGCGCTGTAAGGGACTTCCAGTCAACCGGAATGCTGAAATTCAGTATGCGCATGTCATAGATAGACCAATACACACTGATTGCCAGAAAAGTCAGAAAACGGGGCTGTGATGAACTTGGGCTGTGATGGCTTATAATTGCTAGCTTCACTTTTCTGACATCCATTAAAAAAAGGCTCAAACCTTCTCTTAAGAGTTAGCAGCGCTTGTTAAGTAGTTAGTTCTTCTAACCAGTCTTCCAAACAGCCCTCTGATGACTGTGGGTCCTCGACCAGTACCCAATTAGGTCTACCTCTGATGCCACCGCTCCTCCCAGAAGGAAATGTGTGACTCATCCCAGTCCCTCTTCTGGCAAAAGGGTTCCTTCCAGCTGGTGAATTCTGCCACAGAGACTCAAATGCTTGCCATGGAACAGCAAGTGCATTTGTTCCACCTGGCTGCTCTCTTCCAAGGGAGCTAACTTCTTAAGCCAGAGCTACATTACACGCGTCGCGGAGCCTCTGACCTGATTTTTGAAGCAAGCGGAGCCGCTGCGACCTCCGCACGGCCGGCGCGTACCTCAAGCTGGAATCCAACTTTTAGGGGGGCGGGCGCGCAGTGCTAGGGGGCGGTTTGCGGAGCTACTGCAGCCTGCCAATCGTAGGAGGGTGGCTGCATGCCAATCTGAACTACCTCCAATCACCTTCAAAAGAAGGCGGGACAACAGGAGGAACAACAGGAGGGAAGACACTCCCCCGCTCCAAGCGCGTAGGCAGAGGCAGCGGCGGCGGCAGAGCCTCTGCCTGTAATGTAGCTCAGCCTTTACTCTTGTTCTGCTGTGTTGTCAAAATGGTATTTCTTGGACAGGTGTGTTTGTGTGAATGACTTCAACCCTGGGTCCTAGGATTCCTAGAGGTTCCCTGCTTCTGCCCCATTGCTGCTTTCACCAAAATAGCTCCTGTGGGGGTGCTGTAGCAGGTGTGTGTCAGTCATTGGGGCATCTCCCCATAGTTGGCAGGGTGACCATTGCTGTGTGCTCTCATTCCTAAGGGCTGGCCAGGGGGAGGGGGCATTATTACCCCAGAGTGGCTGCTGATTGGTCCTGTGCCTGCCCCTGCTTGGTTTACCCTGACAGCTCTTCTCTGGGCGCTGGAACTGGGTAGATGTGGTGATTGGTTCCTAGGACATTGGACTGACATTGCTCTGATGTTAAGCTGCTGCTTCATGGATGGCCGGCTGTGTTGGGGTTCCCATGGATGCTGGGGGCATTCCTGGGAGGGCTGCACTACTGTGCTGTTGCTCGGGCTCTTTTTTTCTCCTCCTCCATTGTGCTGGACTGGCTTAGGAGATGGTGGTCATTGTGCCTGTATCGGTGCGCCGTTCGCACGGTGTCCAAATAGGACTGTATTTTGTTTAAGTTTGTTTTACTTCTGAACACAAGAATGTTACATATATTCAACAAGTGCACCCCTTCAAATATCTGGCACTAATTTAAGAAGATAAATGTGTTTTTAATTTAATAGAGACTTTGAAAAGCTTGTTATAATCACTCATGTTTTAAGGGACATTGATTACAATTACTTTCCTTCATATGATTTTTCTTTACCTGTCTCTAATTTAGAGTCACCAGATGTTCATCCCTTATTTTAAAAGATCTATCTGTATTGCAGAACCATATTGGAACTCCACAGAGCATACCTTGGTTCCTTATTTCAGATGGTCGCGTGCAATTAATTATATCACAGATCCATGATGGCTCTTTATTTTGAAATTTCATCCTGTGAACACTATACATATGTCATTGCCATATCTAGCTGCATTACTTGCAAACACAGGGACAATCCAGCCCAGGTTAAACACTTTTGAGTTCTATTGATTCCAATGGGAGGGTAAAAGTGATTCCCTACAAAAGCTCATACTTTTACCTGTGACAGATTAATAGAATTTACTCTTCTGAAACAGAATGTTTTGTTTATTGGACTTTCATATGCAGGAATTTTGCAAACTGGACTTGTCTCCTTGTACTAAAATTCGCTTCATCTTTCATAACTTTATCCAAGCTGATCAATAATTTATTCGAGCATGTGAATAATTGACTTGCTGAAATAACTTAAAATATTTGCATTTGTAATTACAAATTACTGTAACTTTCCTGCACCAACGCCCTAAACTAGCTGTCCAATCCTGACTAACTATCCGCCGCCTGCCAGATCCTATTCTCATTCTGGGCTGATCGAGTTCAGCCTTGAAGTCTACTCGGGGATAGGGGACGTTCGTCCCCTTCCCCCGGTGTAGCGCGGCCTGGCCCCAATGAGCTTCCTTGGATTTCCGCCAGCTATGTAGCTGGCAAAAGTAAGAGGGCGCAGTATAATGGCCGCGCTGGCCAGAACGGGGACGGGGATATGGTGGCTGCCATCCCCACCGCCTCCTGGACCAGCTCAGCCAATGGCCCCCCTCCCTCGCTGCCCGGACTGCCCCCGCGCCCGCTGGGGGATCTCTTACCTGACTCCAGCGGCCGCAGGGGCGATCTGGCAGCGAAGTAAGGGCTGCAGGCCTTGCGCCGGCAGCCCTTACTCCCGAGTCACCGCAAACATGCTATCCGGCACATTTGCGATGGCTTCCGACGGAGCACTCACTCCGCTGCCGGAGGTTTGCGCAGGATTGCGCTGTAAGTTATTCTAAGCTTTGTAAAGCATTCTGCAGCAGCTCCTCTCATCTGAGCCTTCTTGTATACTTCATTCATCAACTCAGTTCTTGCTACAGGTGCCCTTGTTTTCAGAGCCACAATGGGTATCCACAAGTAACAGGGCCTTTTTGGTCATGGAGTTGACTCTATGGAATACCCTTCCCACTGCGGTTCAGTTAGCCCTTACATTAAGAGTAAGAAGTGTTCCTTTGGGAGACCATTAAACCTTGGCTTCCCCCCCCCCCCCCCGCGCCGGGCTTTTGGTGTGGGGTAAGGATGGTATTGTGGTTACTAGGGTGGCTTTCAGTTTGGATGGTTATTGTAATTCTGCCTTCATACTTATTATCATCACTCACTGTTTTATTCTTTGTTCTGTACGTTGCTACCCCTGTGGCAAGAAAGGTGGGATATAAAAGTAATAATAAACATTTCTCATTGAAGTACAGCCTCCTTTCTTCTCCTCCCAAAAAAGACTTCATTTGATTTGGAGGAAAACAGAGGATTAATTAGTATCGTTTAGCTTGTTTAGGGCCCTCTCTACTTGCTCACTATCCCATCTCAGAATTCCTGTGGTGCACTGACTGTCTACAGTTCCAAAGGTTGAGGGCCGTATTTTAAAACTTCCTGTACAAGCAAACTGCTAGCACTTGCTCGCTCGACCGCTTGCTCTCTGTTCTACTATTAGAGGGCCTGGTCAGCAGCGCAGCTGTACTGTACTTACTTACACTACTTTTGATGAGTGCTGCCACCAACAAATCCTGGATACAATGTTGCCTTATTTTCCCCCCTGCCTGTATGGTAATACCGGTAGGTTTACAATCCATAGTCCAAACATGGTGAGGAAGGGGGCACTACTTAGGCTGGAGGTCTCCCCCCTTCAACTATCCCCACCCATTAGGGGGCCCTTGCGTTTTGTGCACCGATAAAAAGTGCACAGCACCCGCAGAGTGTGGAGCAATACAAGATATCTCCCCTACCCTTTATGTCTCTGTCTGA
Organism: Plestiodon gilberti rubricaudatus; assembly: GCA_026170595.1. Classification (NCBI taxonomy): domain Eukaryota; kingdom Metazoa; phylum Chordata; class Lepidosauria; order Squamata; family Scincidae; genus Plestiodon; species Plestiodon gilberti. The sequence continues at coordinate 140,098,390 of JANXHW010000003.1, forward strand.
GTTTCCCTCCTAAGAACAATTGCATAAGGATATACTGAACGAACGAACTCCAGAACCAACCAGGAACACCATTTGCCATCCATCGCCATCTGGTGTGTGACTGAATCCCTTGAAGGAAGAGGACGGTTTTTTATTGACATTCGAACTAGAAGCGTGCTCTGACGCGAGGAGGAACTGGCTTTCTCTGTGAAGTGGAAGGCACTGCACTTTTTGAGTTCCTCACAGACCAAGAAACCTCGGCAACATCCTTAGCAAAGGAGGAGGTGGCGGCTTTGGCGCGTGAGGGGTTACCTAATGTTCAAACAAATCTGGGATTAAGGGGGCGTGGCTTCTGGTAAACTTGAGCCCCAGAACCTTTCGTTTTATAAACTGCTGCGCACACATCTTTCTCCGCTCAGAAGTGGGCAGCAGCGTCTAACTCAGTTCCATTCCTTCCTCCATCATCAGCCAACACGGGATGACTTTTCGCGGCCAGCCTAGCCGCCTTTGGTGACGCCGACATCCTGCCTGCTCTTCCATAGAGGTGGCCCCGGAACGGCACTGTTCCTAGATTTTCCTCCACCTGCAGAAGAATATCCTGTTTTGCAATAAAAATGTCCCTCCTCCAGATGTATCAAGAAAGATGACAGAAACGAGTTTTATATAGTGGGGGTGGGGGATTCAATCGGAAGGGAACGGTGTCGAACGGCGAGCGCACCAGAATATGGGACGTGTGCGCGAGAGGAAAGGGACGCACAAGGTACTCCCTGCTGCGCAGTAGAGTAGTTTAGAGCCCGTTGTTACAGCAGGAGATATAATTTATAACGCTCTTCCAGACTGGCAAATCTAGAATTATCCATTGCTTGTCGTTTTCCTTCTCTTAAAGATAATCCCTCCATTGAAGGAAATGCCGTCCAGTTTGCGAGGCGGAGCGAAGTCGCGCCTCTTTGGGGGGCTTTCTTCTGTTCTGCCTCTCAAGTCGCATTTCCTCCGGCGCCGCCCGCCCAGTGGCGCACAAGCGGGAGGCATCTTCTTTCGCTGGGCGTATCCCGCTGCCTGCCTGCCTTCCTACTCCCCGGAGTGAGGGCGCCTCGGCTTGTTGGCACGAGGTGGGCAAATGAGGTCACAGAACAGGTTGCGTTCTGCTCCCCGCGTGTCCTGGAGACAGAATGTCCCGCCGAGGCCGGCCGCAGGAGGAGGAGGAGGCCATAGTCGGCGGGCTCGACCCAAAGGCGCTTCCACGAAGGCTGAGGCTCCTGCTTGAGGTGGTAACGACATGGCAGACATGGCACTCACTGGCACGGCTGCCGCACCCGCCTGTCTCCTCCTCCTTCTCGCCTTCCTGCCCAGCTGGGGCACTCAGACTGGGCCCCAGGAGAAACCTCTCACAGGTAGCTTCTGTCGGATCGGGATCAGGTAGGGTGGTGCTGGGCACAGGTCACTGCTGAGCTGTTCTAAAGTAGGGGACCATTGTTAAACAGCTGCTACAACTACTGTACTTCTTATCAGCTTATTATATCATCATATGGTCCTTTGGAGAGTGCATGCAGTCCTTCTTGAGATGAGCCTCACAACGGATCTGTGAGGGCAGCCACTATTTTATAGAAGATGGGGAACTGGCAGATCAAGAGAGAGCTCTGGGTGTGTTTTGTCCATCTCAATGAAAGTGTCAACGCAGTGTGCAGTGGCTGTGAAGAAGGCCAATTCCATGCTCAGGATCATTTAAAAAAAAAGGGATTGAGAATATACCATTGTACAAATCAATGGCAAAACCACAGTTGGAGTATCAGAAGCCCCGTCAGGGTAGGGACGGGGGGGGGGGGCCTGGGCCCCAAGTGCACATGGCGGCGGGGGGGGTGAACTTGCCTTCCGGATGCGTCGTCGTCCGCCTTCGTTTGGGCCTGCCCGCCCGCCCTGGAGCCGTTTGGCTCCAAAAAGGTAAGCAAAACAGCGGGTGGTGGTGGTGATTGAAGCCGTGGCGGCGGCGCGCACACAAATGATGTCACACACCCCAGGGGGCATGGCTTGTGGCGTTACGTGGGGGTAGCGTTGGCAGGTCCCCCCACATGGGGGGTGTATGCTTGCACTGGGAGTATTGTGTATAGTTCTGGTCGCCACATCTCAAAAAAAGGATGTAGTGGAACTAGAAAAGGTTCAGAAGAGAGCGACCAAAATGATTAGTGGGATGGGGCACCTCCCTGATGAGGAAAGGCTACAATGTTTGGGGCTCTTCAGTATAGAAAGAAGGTGCCTGAGGGGGGGGACATGATTGAGACATACAAAATTATGCATGGGATGGATAGAGTGGATAAAACAAAGTTCTTTTCCCGCTTGCACAACACCCGAGCCAGGGGACATCCACTAAAATTGACTGGCAGGAGAGTCAGAACAGAAAAAAGGAATTATTTATTTACTCAGCATGTAATTAATCTGTGGAACTTCTTGCCACCTGATGTGATGGCACCTGGTCTAGATGCCTTTAAAAGGGGATTAGACAGATTTATGGAGAAGTCCATCGCAAGTTATAGGTCATGATAACTGTATGTATGCAACATCTGGGTTTTAGAGGTAGCCTATTGCTGAATGCCTGATTTAAGGGAGTGGCAACAGGATACAGGAATCTTGTTTTCTTGTGTGCTCCCAAAAGCATCTGGTGAGCCACTGTGAAATACAGGAAGATGGACTAGATGGGCCTTTGGCCTGATCCATTAGGGCTCTTCTTATGTGGAACTGACCTTGAGAGTGAGTGACTATCTCATACGAAGAGCCCTGCTGGTTCAGGCCAAAGGCCCATCTAGTCCAGCTTTCTGTATCTCACAGTGGCCCCACCAGATGCCTTTGGGAGCACACAAGACAATAATAAACCAGTATTTATATACTGCCTTTTCTTTGGTAATCGGATTTCTCCTCTGACTTTAATTCAAAGGCGGTTTACATGGGCAGGCTTTCTAAACCCCAAGGGTTTTTTACAATACAATAATATGTTCTGATCTTTCCTAGAACCCTCCTGCCTACAGGGGACTACAAAACGTGGGGAGTTGTCATGCTTTTGGCAAGTCACACACAGTACATTGGTGGTGGGCTAGGTTTGGTTTATCTTGCAAAAAGGAGAAGTCATAGAAGAGACTACCTATGTGATGTGAAACAGGAATAAGCCTTTAACATATATGGTGTATAAATAATAACAATAATGCTTAACATTTGTACAGCACAATCCTGTGTAACTTTGCACTGGTGTAACAGCAGATGCACCGGTGTAAGTGCACTTACACCAGCATAAGTTACACAGGATTGCGCTGATAGTGTGCTTTTTGACTGTGCAAAGTGCTTCACCTGTATGTATTATCTTGTATCTACCTTATGCTCATAGCAGCTGCCTTCCTTAGTAGATCTTTCATTTCAAGAACCATGGTTTTACCCCCCCTCCCATTACTGCAAAAAAGGCAAGAGTAAATTTGTTTTAACATTTTAATGTTTTAAATTAAAACAAAAATATGTTATGTTCACTTTTCTACACATATGTAAATTTATATTTATTCTGTTGGCACTTTTGGATGTTTTACCTGGGACAATCATCCTCTCTTATTCTGGGTCACTAGTTTTAATCTGTCTGCAATTGTTCCAGCAGCAGGATTGCATTCTTGAATTTAAAGGCAACACATAAAGAATGTAGATATTGGAAATTAAGTGAAAATTTACTATAACACCGCAATAGCAGCATATACTACTAATGATAGGGTGTGTGAATAAATAATAGCAGTTGGAAAAGTAATAAGCAAGTTGCATTTGACAGTGTGTTGCTGAAAACCATATCGTTATTGTAAAAATATCAATATTTTACTGCATAAGCTTACTTGCTTCTTTTCACAGTGTTTTCCATCATAATTATGGGACTGACACTGGATGTGAAAAGAATATTTTTAACCAAGTGTTCATATGATGCAGCTGTACTCATTCTTAATCACTCATTAATGTCTCGTCAAAAGAGTACTGTACTTTTGTTTGTTTCATTTACCAAAGGTCAGCATACTTGGAAGCAATTGTCATGCACCATTACAGACCTTTTTACATATTTTTCTTGTATTGTTCTAAGCTATCATGTGCGCAAATGAGTCAATTGGTATGCAGATTGTCTGTCATTAAGACCATTTGAAAATCAGCTTTGTCACTGGTTTAGTGTTGGAACTTTGGACTCGTGCATATAGTTCTTGAATATGTTGTGGCATTCAGAGCGGGTCTGATGATGGATGGTAACACCAGAATGAATAGTTCCATAGACCTCAGTCAAACTAAATGAGCAACAATATACTTTTCTTCCACTCCCAAAGGGAAACAGACACTAGTTTTCAAAGGAGTTAAAGGTAGTATGATAGTATAGCAGCATTATTATTGACATTTGGTTGTGCAGTGCACACTCATTTCTTTTGTCCCACTATCATATTTGGTCAAACAGATTTTTGAAGCACTATAGCAGTGGTACCCTAACTGGGGTGTCGCGACGCCCCAGCCGGGAAGAAAGGGTTGCTATGCCCTTAAGGGGCATGGCAACCCGCGGTGACGACAACGGCGCGCCTGGGATCGCGCCGCCGCCGCCACCGCTGCGCCCGGGATCGCCGTTTTTACCGTCATTGGTGGGCAGTGGGTGTCCCTCGGGGGCTGCGGAGGGGTCCGCAGGCTCCCCGCAAGCCTCCCCAAGCGTCGGAGCAGCGCTCCAACGCGATCGCAACTGACTTCCGGTTTTACGCGAAACCGGAAGTCAGTTGCGATCACGTTGGAGCGCTGCTCCGACGCTTGGGGAGGCCTGCGGAGGGGTCCGCAGGCTCCCCGCAACCCCTGAAGGACACCCACTGACCACCAATGACGGTAAAAACGGCGATCCCGGGCGCAGCGGTGGCGGCGGCGGTGCGATCCCAGGCGTGTCATCGCCACTCCTGGGAAGGCCCCGCTGCTACTTAGAGCAGCGTAAGGCCTTCCCAGGAGTTAGGGAACCTCTGCACTATAGCAATCTACAAAACTAGGTATTTGACTGGGGATGATATTTCAGTGAGTGTACATACTGTACTACAGACAATGATCTGGTGTGTACCATCTCCAGCCTTATTATGCAAAACTGTGGGTTGGGACCCACTTGGTGGGTCATGACCTGATTTCTGGTGGGTTCCTGGTGATGAAAAGATCAGATAAGTAATTGCCTTAAGCCCTGTGGCCAGTGGTTCCCAAACTTGGAGGGGAGCTGTGGAGTGCCACAGAATCCTCTTGGAAAGCAGTGCAATGCCAACTGTCAGGCATCAACATAATGTAATGGGTAGCCACGGCCACTAGTCGCCAATGGTCAAGGGAGCCGCAGGTCGAAACTGCAGCTGAGCTACTGCAGTTTGCAAGCTTGTGTAAATATAGGGTGATAAATCTTTTCTCTGGTGTGTGTTTTTCCAAGTCTGTCAATGACGTAGTGGGGGCAGGTGAAGGCTGGGTCACATAACTACTGTAAGTCCCTTCAAGCATTGAGGCTATTCATTAGGGCTACGTGATTACGAGAAATGGATTGAGTTTTTTGCAAATAAATAAAATATTTCTTGTAAATAAGTAAATATATTCTTTCGTGATCACTTTTTTTAAAGTCTCATAAAGCTAGGTGGGTCCTGATAGAGCAGTGGTTCCCAACCAGGGGGTCAGGACCCCCTAAGGGGGTTGTGAAGCAGTTTCTGGGGGGGTTGCAGGACGTCGGCTGGATGGCCACACCCAAGATGGCAGCTCACTCTTCCCCCACCCACCCACCCACCCACTGCAGAGAAAGAAGTGTCTGATGCTCTCTTGGAACTTGTTTGCTCACCTTGTGTTACTTTTTGCTTGCCTTTTAGCATTTCATTTTAAAAAGTGTCATTATAAAAAGTGGGTCCTGGTACTAAAAAGTTTGAGAACCACTGTCTTGAGAGGATTTGTACAACTTTGGATACTTGCTGAGATGATGAAGTAGCTTTAGCACCATTATACTCAAGCCACATTAACTATGCCATAGCTCGATTCATTATGGACAGATTGCAGTAAACATGACTTAATTGGATGTGTGCCGATGCAACCATTTTTAAATCAACTGAATACTATAGAATTGCTCAGTTCACTTTCATCACACACAGTTTGGTCAAGGGGATTTGCCTACCCTAAATTGACTTGACTGAGTTGGCAGTTGCAGCCCAATCCTATGCATGTAACTCAGAAATAAACCCCACTATTTTCAATGGGGTTTGCTCCCACAAAACTGTGAATAGAATTGCAGCCTAAATTCTTTCAGATTTGTTTCAGTATAACAGATGAAGATGGGCAATTTTCATAACGGTTCAAAATGTAACTTTTGTAACTGCTTCCTGCTCTAAATTGTTTATTTTTTTGCAGATGTAGTATTTTCAAGACAAAACCTTAAACAAATTATTAAATTACTTGGTAAGTAATAATATCTTTAACATAGTGTGCATTAGACCCATTGACCAAACATTTGTTAACATTAAATCTGAATGGAAGGCACATAGAAATAAAGCTCAAAGTTGTAAATATCTTAATATTGAACTTTGTATTTGTGAATACATAATAGCTACATCACTAGATAATACTTAAAAATAGGACTCAGAGATTGCCATAGGTGAAGGCAAAATAATCTGAAAACAGTTGAATTTAAAATGTTTTCATAATGCGTATTCATATTAACTCCTTATGAATTATGGAGTTTTTGCTTTTTCCTGCATGATATGTACTTTTCTGTTTACTATGGTAGCCTGCTCCACAATTTTTATAAAATATTTTCCTTCTCTTTGCTCCTTCAAGTGTCTTCCCCTAATCTCCTTCTTTTATTATTATTAACAGTATTTATATACCGCTTTTCAACAAAAAGTTCACAAAGCGGTTTACAGACAAAATCAAATGATTAAATGGAATCATTTGTCCCAAAAGGGCTCACAATCTAAAAAAGATGCAGAACACCACCAGCAACAGCCACCAGAAAAGACACTGTGCTGGGGTGAAAGGGGGGTAGTTACTCTCCCCCTGCTAAATATAAGAGGAGCACCAATTGAAAAAGTGCCTCTTGCCCAGTTAGCAGGGGTTTTAGCCCAGTTTTACAATGCCTTTTCTGGACCACCATGAACCATAACGTTTTCTGTGCATTCTGGTACCTTTCTACCCTCATTCTCTTATACTGTACTAGTGTTTTTTCGTTTGTCAGGTGGCCAATTTACTTGCTACCTTATCCATGTGGCAGCTTTCCCCATCCAGCTGTACAGCTTTGTACAGGTTGCCACATTTCTTCCAATTTTCCATATCTCCAGAAATATCAGCCACCACACGAGAACTCTTCAAGTGATTAAGTGACTCCCTGTAGAAAGCCATGTTAGACAGTAAAGCCAAGCATCAAGAATATGTGGGAAATGGTCTCATGTTCAAGTGATTAAGTGACTCCCTGTAGAAAGCCATGTTAGACAGTAAAGCCAAGCATCAAGAATATGTGGGAAATGGTCTCATGTTGATGCAGTAATGTGTGGACTAGCTCCTACGTAAGCCCCTATCCAGAGGCGTTTTTACTGTTGGGGCCCTACCATAAGTTGCGCCCCGTGCAAGTACTGTGTTTACAAACCGGAGCGAGGAGGCCCCGCCCCCTCACTGTCGGAGCCATTCCGCGCAGCGAAGGCGAACGGGCAGGAAACTACCTGCCTGTTCGCTTTCGCAGCGCGGAATGGCTCCGACAGAGAGGGGGTGGGGCCTCCTCGCTCCGGTTTGTAAACATGGTACTAGCACGGGGCGCAACGTATGGTAGGGCCCCTACCGTAGAAACTCCTCTGCCCCTATCCTTAGCATAGCTATCAGGACTTGAGTCCCACTGAGCTCTGTAGGACTTAAAAACATGTTTAGGATTAGGGCGTGACAGTTACACTTTCTAATCATAAACAATATGTATGTGTACTACACAGTATCTGGCACACTAGCATTAAATGTTAAATACAGGCATCCCCCCCATATCCTTGGGTCTCGTATCCATGGTTTCATTTATCCATGGTTCACAAATCCCGTCGCGCAAATGACATACCTACCTCTGTTTCCAACCCTCCTGTCGCTAAAGCTGTCCTGGTTGCAGCATTTGCGATGGCCATTTTGAAATTGCTACAGCCATTTTGAAGCAACCATAAAGCTATTTGCAGTCATTCTAAAGCTATCCACAGCCATACTGAAGCTACTTCTGCAGCCAGTGAAGTACTGGCACTCCCCAGAATGCCTTGCTGCAGCCGGGTTATCACCCCAGAATGTTTTGCAGAGCCACAACCCTTAACAGTTTGCTGCTACAACACAGAGTTAGGGGAAACAACAGAGAGGTCTCACCTGTCTGCTTCCGGCGCAACTGTAAGTATAGGGTTTGCTGCTACCCGCGGTTTCAGGAATCTACGGTAGCAGCAGGAACCTGTCCACTACAGATAAGGGGGGACGCCTGTAGAGAATCATCACATGAATAAAAACTGGTTTTGGTTGTTCCTGTTGTGCTTAGATAATAAAAATACATTTCATAAAAGAAAAAATGATTTACAGGTATTTACCATATATACCCGTGGATAAGTCTATCTAAGTCTATCTCGTGGATACGTCGAGGGCAAATTTTGAGCCAGAAATGACCCATGGATACGTTGAGTGTAAAATTTGGGGGTTTATGAAATTCTTTGAATTAGAAATTGAACTAAGGAGGGTGTGCAAATGGTTGCAAACAAAGAGTCTGCAAACTCAAAATTGCAAACAATGCTGACAGTAAGCAAGGTTGATAGCAGAATAAACAACTAAAGGAGCTAACTAACCAGGCTGCAAATGGGCTGCAAACATGGAGGCTGCAAACTGCAAATAACACTGATAGTAAGTAGAGCACATAGAGCAAGCAACTGAGCTAACTAACCAGGCTGCAAATGGGCTGCAAACATGGAGGCTGCAAACTGCAAATGAGGAGGCTGCAAAAAATGCTGATAGTAAACAAGGCTGATAGCAGAGCAAACAACTAATGGAGCTAACTAAGGCTGCAAACAAGGAGGCTGCAAATTGCAAATGAGGAGGCTGCAAACTGCAAACAAAACTGATAGTAAACAAGGTTGATAGCAGAGCAAACAACTAATGGAGCTAACTAAGGCTGCAAACAAGGAGGCTGCAAATTGCAAATGAGGAGGCTGCAAACTGCAAACAAAACTGATAGTAAACAAGGTTGATAGCAGAGCAAACAACTAATGGAGCTAACTAGAGAGGCTGCAAACAAGGAGGCTGCAAACTGAAAACAAGAGGGCTGCAAACAGCCAGAACCCACAAAAAAAGAGGAACAAGACTTACCAGTGTCTGGGGATAGCCCAGAGTTCACCTGCAGATAGATCAGAATGGTTCCCGAAAGCTAGTGAAATTGACTAGTTACATTTAGAATGGCTGCTGAGAGCTGTAGATTCAGTGAAGTTCCCTCCCGGACACATTGTAAGTCAATACAGTACAACTGCTACTGTATATACCCGTGTATAAGTCACAGATTTTCAGGATCAATTTTAAGACCTAACTGTTTTGATTTATACATGAGTATAAACTGTAGATTTACAATTTGTTGTATTTCTTCCTTATAGAGCACAGTATTTCTATTGCAGAATATACTGCTGAAATGTTAACATACACGACTATATTGTTTCAGGATCCTTTGTAAAAGAGAAGGTAACTCTTAGTAGCGTAAGAACACAAGAAACCACATTTCCCAATAGCTATCCAGTGCTGGTTGGTAACAAGCTCCACAAGAGTTCCCCAAATATACTTATGGATGCTCCACGGAGGCATAATAAAGTGAAGGGTGCAGGAACCAAAGAAGATACAAAAGAAAGAACTTTGCTTTCTGACAGAAATGCTGAGGATAATGGTGGCAGATCAGTAAGAACAACTACTAATGCATTAAATGTCCATTCTGCTGACAATTCAAGCAAAACTCAGATTGATACTTACAATTTAAAAGATTCAAGAGAGATCCCTGAAGTCCATATTGTAGCTGGCAACATTACTAGCCAAGGCTTTAAAATTGATTCAAGAGAATTAAAAGATGGTAGCGTGCAAGTGTTAAATAGTTCAATGACTAAGAAAGTAAAGCATGTCCCTGAAAAGAGAAGAAGAAAAGCTCTGCTAAAACCTGATCGTGGCATGACAGGAAAGAGCACTACAGAGGACAGTAAGAGAAATCTTCCTGTAACAGGTAACAACCATATTTTTATTTTCAGGGAACTTGGGATCCATCTTGAAATAAATTATTGTACTGTTATATTCACATTATGATTACAGTTACCATATTACTTGAGGAAAAATGATGAGTCCTTAATGGAATTATGTGGAATATGCAGTAAATGCTGGTTATACAGTAGACCCCCACTATCCACAGATCCGGCATCCATGGATTTGTCTCCACGCAGATACAGGGGTCACTGTAAAAACCTGAAAAAAGGGAGGAAAGGTTAAAAATTGTGTTCTAAACCACTCCATTTGCAGGGCTGTAGAGAGTGATATCGTGCTCCTACAGCCTCTTCTGTATTGCTTGGTTTCCCGCCTCCCTTCCCCAAGGTCTCCCCAGAATGCATTGGGGCCAGGATAGATACAGGAAGCCAGGTATCCACAGTAGCTCGCAGACACAGGGGGACACCTGTAGATAATTATCACATGAATAAAAACTGGTTTTGGTTGTTCCTGCTGTGCTTAGATAATAAAAATACGTTTCATAAAAGAAAAAAAATGATTTACAGGTATTTAGATTTACAATTTGTTGTTGTATTTCTTCCCTACAGAGCACAGTTTAATAATCATCAGTATTTCTATTGCATTTTTTAGTGCTTGGAGTCCTTCATGTACATTATCTGAGTGTTCCTTATGCCATCTTTCTAGGGTAGGCTTGTTACCATATTGCAAGTAGGCTCTCCATATTGCAAGTGGAGTGATGAGGCTGGGGTTGAGAGCACTTGTTCTTCGTAATCCTCAAATATTTTTTTCACCATCAGATTCCTTAATATAAAACACATTTACCTGGATGTATCCCTTTTATTTTAGTGGCAATTGCTCTAAGCACAGTGCTCTAAGGCAGTTGCTTAGAATCACAATCTCAGGTAGTAATGGTGTGTGAATTGTGCTTGTAATCTGCATGCTTAGTTTATAATGCAGAATATACTGCTGAAATGTTAATATATATGACTATATTGTTTCAGGATCCTTTGTAGAAGAGAATGCAACTCCTAGTAGCTTAACAACACAAGAAACCACCTTTCCCAATAGCTCTTCAGTGTCGATTGGTAACCAGCTCCACAGTACTACCCCAAATATACCTGTGAATGCTACCTTTCCCAATAGCTCTTCAGTGTCGATTGGTAACCAGCTCCACAGTACTACCCCAGATATACTTGTGAATGTTACCTTTCCCAATAGCTCTTCAGTGTCAATTGGTAATCAGCTCCACAGTACTACCCCAAATATACTTGTGAATGCTACCTTTCCCAATAGCTCTTCAGTGTCGATTGGTAACCAGCTCCACAGTACTACCCCAAATATACTTGTGAATGCTACAGGGAGGCATAATAAAGTGAAGGGTGCAGGAAACAAAGAAGATACAAAAGAAAGAACTTTGCTTTCTGATAGAAATGCTGAGGATGGTGGCAGTTCAGTAAGAACAACTACTAATGCATTAAATGTCCATTCTGCTGATAATTCAAGCGAAACTCAGATTGACACCTATGATTTAAAAGATTCAAGAGAGATCCCTGAAGTCCATATTGTAGCCGGCAATATTACTAGCCAAGATTCAGGAGAATTAAAAGACGGTGGTGTGCAAGTGGTAACAAATAGTTCAATGAATAAGAAAGTAAAGAATGTCCCTGAAAAGGGAAGAAGAAATACTCTACTAAAACCTGATCCTGGCATGACAGGAAAGAGCACTACAGAGAACAATAAGAGAAATCTTCCTGTAACAGGTAACGACAATATTTTTATTTTCAGGGAACTTGGGATCCATCTTGAAATAAATTGTTATACTGTTATATTCATATTTCAATATTACCATATTACTCAAGGAAAAATTATGAGTCCTTAATAAAATAAAACAGCAAATGCTGGTTATACATTAATATAGGTTCTAAAATAAGCATAACATGTTTCAATGCATGTCATTTTTTATTTTATTTTATTTGCACAGTACTCATGTGAATTGGAAACTGAAGTTGATAAAGTTTGAATTGTCTAAACTTAAGCCATTCAGTCCGGAGCAGCATATATATAATTTGTTCTTGTTCTTTAATGTCTAAACCCAGTATCCCATTCTCTCTAAAATCATCCCATCACAGGACCTTTCATGAAAAACATCTCAATTCAGTATATGAATGTTTGTGCTCTTGCGGAGTAGTGACTAACAGCCCGATCCTAAGCAAGGCCTGTGCCTGTGGAATGCGCATTCCGCCAGGCTCAGGATGCCACAAAAGTGTCATAGAGCGCTTTGCAGCAGTGCAGGGAGATAGCACGCTGACACAAAGCCCTGAGCCTTCCCGCATGCGCTGGTAGAGCAACAGACGGTAGAGCATAGAGTAGAGTGGGGGGATCGCGGAACGAAGGGGTGGAGATGGGGGATGGGAGGATTGGGACTGAGTGGGGGGAAGGTTTGGTGATGGTGTCACATGCCGAATCCCAACCCCCCTTTTTGGGCCTGATCCACTGGCATGGATCAACTTGGAGTTGCGCCAATGAGTTGCACCAATGGCACAAGTCCAAGTTAACCCATAGTGGCTGCTGGGGATTACCCTGAGGAGACCTCCAGAAGCCAAAAATCCCCCATGGGATGCAATGTAGCCCATGCTGGTGCTGCTGTGTCACCATACAAGGATTTGTACTTTAAGAAAATGAGCTGCAAGCTAAAAAATATCCACTTCAAATATCACTTCACCTGTGAGCTCACTACATAGTTGGGCAGCCCGATTCTGTGTGAAGATATGCGGCTAGCCCCCAGGGCCGGCCTTCGTATCCATTGCCGTTCCCAGACCGTGTCGGCACAGCCCAGGAGCATGTCAGGAGAAGGGGACGTTCGTCACCTTCCCCGGGTGTAGGGCTGCCCATGCCCAATGGGCCTCCTCGAATGTACATGGGCTCTGGAGCCGGTGTACATCCAGGGCAGTGGGGTAAGGGCAGCACAGCCAGGAACAGGCTTTGGATAGCGGTGGAGCACACCGTCTATATTATCGCCTCCTACTAGTCTTGTTAGGCAAATGGCCACCCCCCTTGCCACCTGGCCCACCCCCACCCCTGCACCGACTGGGGGAGTTCGGGGGGAGGCGGAGAGGGAGGCGGGAGGGGAGACGGAGTAAGGGCTGCCGGCCTTCCCGCCTTCGGCCCTTACTCTTCGGGTCTCGTAAACATGCTTTACGGCGTGTTTACGACATCCGGCGCCTGCGGTGCGTGCACTCTACAGGCAGATACTTGCACAGGATTGCGCAGTTAGTCAGTATGAGCTAATGGTATATAAACTGCTTTTTTTGGTTGAAAAGCACTATATAAATAATTATAATACCAGCATCCTGTCTTATAGGACCATTGTATGGATTACTGAGAGAATGTAGTTGAAGGCTTGTTTAAATAACAATTTAATGGCAGGGCTTTATGACATAACAATTTAATGGCACACGCAGGGCTTTATGACAGTGGAATGCTTCTTCACACTCCGTTGGCAGCCATTTTGGGAGCGATGCCATAGGAGGTGGCAGTGCTCCTCTACTGTCACCGGACTGCCTAGCACCCACTGGAAGAGGTAAGGTAGTGGCAAGGACAAAACAGGGGTCAGGGAGGCTGAAGTTGTGTGCAGTCATTCTAAAGCTATCCACAGCCGTAGTGAAGCTATTCTGCAGCCAGTGAAGTACTGGCACCCCCCAGAATGCCTTGCAGCAGCCGGATTATCGCCCCAGAATTCTTTGCAAAGCCACAACCATTAAGACTTTGCTGATACAACATAGAGTTAGGAGAAGCAACAGAGAGGTCTCGCTGTCTGCTTCCTGTGCAACAGTAAGTATAGAGCGTGCTGCTACACACGGTTTCCGGTATCCACAGCAGCAGCAGGAACCTATCCCTCGCAGACACAGGGGGACGCCTGTAGAGAATTATCACATGAATAAAAATTGCTTTTGGTTGTTCCTGCTGTGCTTAGATAATAAAAATACATTTCATAAAAGAAAAAAAATGATTTACAGGTAATTAGATTTACAATTTGTTGTTGTATTTCTTCCCTATATAGAGCACAGTTTAATAATCATCAGTATGTCTATTGCATTTTTTTAGTGTTTGGAGTCCTTCATGTATACTATCTGTGTTCCTTATGCCATCTTTCTAGGGTAGGCTTGTTACCATATTGCAAGTCGGCTCTCCATATTGCAAGTGGGGCAATGGGGCTGAGAGATGAAGGGTTGCTTAAAGCCACCCTGTGTGTTTATGGCTGCAGAAAGAATGAACTAGAGACATCCTAACTCACAAGCATCTCATAGCACACCAATTTTTTTAAAAAATTGGCATTGGTTTTGAATTTTGTCACATATAGTCAAACAGATAGTTTTATTTTCAGAACGCCAAATTCAAGTTTATGAGTATTATCATAAAACACGTTTACCTGAATGTATCTCTTTTATTTTAGTAGCAGTTACTCTAAGCAAGACTGCTTAGAATCAGTCTCATGTAGTAATGGTGTATGAATTGTGCTTGTAATCTGCATGCTTAGTTTATAATGCAGAATATACTGCTGAAATGTTAATATATGTGACTATATTGTTTCAGGATCCTTTGTAGAAGAGAGTGCAACTCCTAGTAGCCTAACAACACAAGAAACCACCTTTCCCAATAGCTCTTCAGTATCGATTGGTAACCAGCTCCACAGTACTACCCCAAATATACTTGTGAATGCTCCAGGGAGGCATAATAAAGTGAAGAGTGCAGAAACCAAAGAAGATATATTAGAAAGAATTTTGCTTTCTGACAGAAATGCTGAGGATAATGGTGACAGATCAGTAAGAACAACTACTAATGCATTAAATGTCCATTCTGCTGACAATTCAAGCAAAACACAGCTTGACATTTACAATTTAAAAGATTCAAGAAAGATCCCTGAAGTCCATATTGTAGCTGGCAACATTACTAGCCAAGGCTTTAAAATTGATTCAAGAGAATTAAAAGATGGTGGTGTGCAAGTGGTAACAAATAGTCCAATGAATAAGAAAGTAAAGCATGTCCCTGAAAAGGGAAGAAGAAAAGCTCTGCTAAAACCTGATCTTGGCATGACAGAAAAGAGCACTATAGAGGACAGTAAGAGAAATCTTCCTGTAACAGGTAACAACCATATTTTTAGTTTCAGGGAACTTGGGATCCATCTTGAAATAAATTGTTGTACTGTTATATTCACATTATGATTGTGGTTACCATATTGGTTGAGGAAAAATTATGCGTCCTTAATGAAATTATGTTGAATATGCAGTAAATAATAATAACCAGTATTTATATACCGCCTTTTCTTTGGTCATTGGATTTCTCCTCTGACTTTAGCAGCACAATCCTGCACAAAAAAAGGCAGCGGAGCAAGCACTCCAATGCCTGAAGCCATCACGAATGTGTCGTAAAGCACTTTCACGATGACTTGGAATAAGTCATAATGTTACCATGGCCGCTGGATGAAGGTAAGAGATCCCTGGCGGGCGCGGGGGCGATCTGGGTGGCGAGGGAGGGGGGCCTTTGGCCAAGCCAGCCCGGGGGGGCAGGGATGGTGTCCGCTATATCCCCGTCTCCCGCCGGGCCGACTCGGCCGTTACACAGCCTCTCTCACAAATAGCTGGCGGAAATCCGAGGAGGCCCATTTCCTCTAGTATTGCCAGTAGGCTCTCCATATTGCAAGTGGAACATTTCCCCGCTCCAGGAGGAGGAGGCCCAATTCCCCGCTCCAGAGCGGCCCAGGATAGGATTTGGCGGGTGGCCTGGACTGCCTGCCGGATAGTTGCACAGGATTGCGCTGTAATTCAAAGGCGGTTTACACAGGCAGACTTTCTAAACCCCAAGGGATTTGTACAATACAAATGTTCTAGTCTTGCATATAACCCTTCATTCTAGGTGGTTTCCTTCACCATCCTCTGTTTGGCGTCCGCCTCATCACCCTTCGACTGACAGGCAACCTTGACTCCCACTAGTGCAGCCGCAGCTTCTCTCTCTCACAGAGAGCTGACAGCTCTCTGATGCTGGTTATACATTAATATGTATAGCTTCAGTAGAGCGTCTCTTTCAGGCTAGGTTTTATTGAAAGTCCTTGTTTTAAATTGTGTCTTTTATGGATGAGTGTGTGTGTGTGTGTGTGTGTGTGTGTGTGTGTGTGTGTGTGTGTGTGTTGTGCCAATAAAGATACTTATTATTCACATTAATATAGCTTCTAAAATAAGCATAATGTGTTTCAATGGATGTCATTTTTTAATTATTATTTTTTTGCACAGTATTCTTGTGAAGTGGAAACTGAGGTTGATAAGGTTTGAATTCTCTAAGGCCATTCAGTCTGGGGCAGCATATATATAATTTGTTCTTGTTCTTTACTATCTAAACCCAGTATCCCATTCTCTCTAAAATCATCCCATCACAGGACTATTCATAAAGAAGCTTCTCAATAGAAGAAAGGTTAAAAATGAATGTTTGTGCTCATGTGGAAAGGTTAAAAATGAATGTTTGTGCTCTTGTGGAGTAGTGACTAACAGCCCAATCCTAACCAAAATTCCCCGCCCCCTTTGTCTCCTCGGACGTCCACCAGTGAAATCACTGGCACTTGTTCAAGGAGACCCATTACAGAGAGGAAGACTTACAGAGGAGTAAGGGGATTTCCAGGGATGTGGTAAAGTATCTGGCTCCAAGTGTCGAGTGAAGTCTCAAATTTCTGGCTCCAAGTCTCAAGTCAATTCCCAAGACTTTGCCCAAAATTCTTGAGTCTAAGACTCCAACAGCGCAATCTTGCCTAAGTATCCAGCCAATGGCCCAGGGTTGCCCGCCGGATCCTGCCGGAGGTCTACTCAGGGAAGGGACACTTGTCCCCTTCCCCGAGTGTAAATGCTGCCCGGGCCGATTGACCACCTTTGGAAGAAGCCGGAAGAGGCCGTATAATGGACCAGCCACCCAGCAGGGCCCGGGATATGGCCGAGACCATCCCCCTCCCGGGCTGGCTGGGCCAATGGGCCTCCTCCCCTGCCTGGCAAACCGCCCGCTGGATCCTTACCTGGTCCTGCAGTGGCCGCTCAGGCGCTCCGGTGCCGGAGCAAGGGAGACCGGCCTCTACGCCGACCTTCCTTGTTCGAGAATAGTTGCAAACGTGCTTTATGGCATGTTTGCGACTACTGCCGGCAAAGGAACGCTCATTTTGTCACTGGCATGTAGAAGAGGATTACGCTGTCATTCTCCTCTCAAGTCCCAAGTCAAGTCTCAAAGTACCTGTGTTCTTCCGGGTTCTGGTAAGTATACTGTTTAGATAGGGACTCGAAAACACGACTTGGCCAAAAGGGGCTGAGTCGTGAGTCAATTTGGTGGTGGTGGGGGAGATGCTGAAACAACATAGTGGTCTCGCTGTCTGCTTCCTGCTCAGCAGTAAGTATAGGGTTCACTGCTACCCGCGGTTTCAGGTATCCATGGTAGCAGCAGGAACCTATCCCCCGCAGATACAGGGGGATGCCTGTAGGGCAGGGGTTCTCAACCTCTTCCCGGCTGAGTACCACCTCTGGCGCCACTCTCCTGCTGCGTACCACCGGAAGTGACTGGTGATGACGTCATTGCCAGTTAGTTCAGGGTTTTCAGGTTTTTGGAGGCCAGAAAATGCAGGTAGGAGGCTCTGGGCGGGTGGGAGGGTCCTTCTCAACGTTCTCGATAGCCTCGGCCAAAGGCAGGAGCCTCTTGAGAGCAAAAGTGCGCTGCCGAAAGCACAGCGTCAGAGCTGGTTTTCGGCGGTCCAAGTACCACCAGTAGTCGGCCGAAGTACCACTGGTGGTACTAGTACTACTGGTTGAGAACCCTTGCGGTAGGGAATTATCACATGAATAAAAACTGCTTTTGGTTGTTCCTGCTGTGCTTAGATAATAAAGATACATTTCATAAAAGAAAAAAAATGATTTACAGCTTTTTAGATGTACAATTTGTTGTTGTATTTCTTCCCTATATAGAGCACAGTTTAATAATCATCAGTATTTCTATTGCATTTTTTTTTTAGTGCTTGGAGTCCTTCATGTACACTATCTGAGTGTTCCTTATGCCATCTTTCTAGGGTAGGCTTGTTACCATATTGCAAGTCGGCTCTCCATATTGCAAGTGGGGCAATGGGGCTGAGAGATGAAGGGTTGCTTAAAGCCACCCTGTGTGTTTATGGCTGCAGAAAGACTGAACCAGAGAGATCCTGATTCACAAGCATCATGCCACACCAAAATGATTTTAGAAATTGGTATTGGTTTTTAATTTTGTCACTCAAACAGGTTGTTTTATTTTCAGAGCGCCAAATCCAAGTTCCGCACCAGAGGCATTTGATACTTGAGCATGAACTGCCCAAGAAACAAGACAAATCAAAAAAAGTACACATGAGAGTGTTAAAAGGCAAGTAGTTCTTGTTGGATTTTGTATTTACTAACTTTCCTATGGAGAAGGCCAACACTTGTTCTTGGTAATCCTCAAGTATTACTTTCACTATCAGATGCCTTAATATAATTTGTTCTTGTTATTTAATGTGTGAATACCATATCCCATTCTCTCTAAAATCTTCCCATCACAGGATATTCATAAAAAAAAACTTCTCAATATAAGGAAGGTTAAAAATGAATGTTTGTGCCCTTGCGGAGTAGTGACTAACAGCCCAATCCTAAGTGAAGGCAGAGCTACACTACAGGCAGAGGCTCTGCCGCCGCCTCTGCCTCTGCCTCCGCGCTGGAAGCGGGGGAGTGACTTCCAGCCTGTTGTCCCTCATGTTGTCCCGCCTTCTTAAGAAAGCGCAGCTGTGATTGGCTATTGAGCTCCGCAGTGTTTCCTTTTGAATAAGCATGACTGGGCTGGCTCCCTCTCCAAATGCAGCAATTCAAAACCTCAGTTTCTAGTAGGTCCGACTGAGTGCCGTGGGACTTACTTCCGAGTAAACACATCTGGGGTCATGTTGGGCAACAGGAGGGGCCAGATAAATTTTATAGAGGAAGAAATGTTCGTAGTGAATGTTACCTCCAAGGTGATTGGTGGTGGTTCAGATTGGCATGCAGCCACCCTCCCCTCCCCTCTCCTACGATTGGCAGGCTGCAGTAGCTCCGCGAACCGCCCCCTAGCTCTGCGTGCCCGCCCCATGAAAAATAGGATTCCAGCTTGAGGTACGCGCCAGCCGTGCGGAGGTCGCAGCGGCTCCGCCTGCTTCAAAAATCAGGTCAGAAGCTCCGCGACGCATGTAATGTAGCTCTGGCTTGAGGCCTGTTCCGGTGGAATGCGGATTCTGCCAGAGCAGGCTGCTGCAAAAGTGCCATAAAGTGCTTTGCGGCAGTGCAGAGAGCCAGCATGCCAGCAGGAAGCCCAGAGCCTTCCCACGTGCGCCAGCAGAGCAATGGAGGCAAGTCAAAGCAGGTAAGCCCTGCGCAGGGGCACAACGGGGTTGGGGGACAGCGGAACAGGGAGGAGATGGAGGATAGGTGGGCTGGGCCTTAGAAGGGGTGGGTTTTTGCGATGGCGGCACATGCTGAACCCGACCCCCTTCCTGGGCCTGATTCACCTGCACAGATTAACTTCGAGTTGCGCCAGCAATATCATTGGCACAGGTCCTGGTTGACCCTTAGTGGCTGCTTGGACTTACCCTGAGGAGACCTCCAGTAGCCAAAAATCCCCCCATGGGATGTAATATAGCCCATGCTGGTGGTGCTGCTGCATCACCGCGCAGGGAATTAGTTAGGATTGGGCTGTAAGAACATGAGCTGCAAGCTAGGAAATACAGTGAGTGGACCCCTGCTGTCCGCGAATCCCACATTTGCAGATTTGTTTCAATGCGGATACAGGGGTCCACTGTAAAACCTGTTATAAAAAGTGGGGGAAGTAGTTTTTTACCTTTTAGATTGAAACCACTGCGTGTTCTTGCTTAAACAAGCTGAAATCACGCTTTGGAAGCCACGGATACTGAGTGCCAACTGTATCCACTTCAAATATCACTTCAACCATGAGCTTACTACATAGTCTTAGGCAATATGAGGATAATGGTATATAAACTGCTTTTTTTTTTTTTTGAAAAGCACTATAGTCTGTTGACTATGCCAATAAAGGTTGTTGATGATATATAATTATAATACCAGCATCCTGTCTTATAGGATTGTTGTAAGGATTACTGAGAGAATGTAGGTGGTTTGTTTAAATAACAATTTAACAGCCCAATCCTATCTGTCTATCCTGTCATAAAGCCCTATGCAGAGCTTTATGACAGCAGAACACAGTTCTTCACACTCCATTGGCAGCCATTTTGGGAACGCTGCCACAGGAGGTGGCAGCGCTCTTCAGCTGTCGCCGGACTGCCCAGCACCCACCGGAACAGGTAAGGCAGTGGCGAGGGCGAAACGGGGCAGGGAGGCTGTGGGAAGATGTGGATCCGGTGACAATGGTGCATGTCAGATCCTATCCCCTCTTTTTCAAGCCTCCCTGCCCCCTTTGTCTCCTTGGACTTACACCAGCGAAATTGCGGGCGCATGTACAAGGAAAACCATTGCAGAGCAGGAGGCTTACCGAGGGTTAACGGGATTTCCGCTTTGAAGCCTTCTGATCCACCCACCCCGATGGATACAGCGTGCCTGTTTTTGGCGCAGCTGCACCAGTGGTGGGGGGAAGGATAGGATTGAGCTTGAAGTGTACAAACAAACCATCTACATTCTCTTAGTGATAAGTATTACACTGTGTCTTATCCTAGTTGTTTCTATCTCCATTTTAAGAAACTTATTATACACTCTTGTGCATTTACAGTTTTGAAACCATTAAAAGTTATCTACATGGAAAAACCTACAAGTGAACCTCTAATTTTTGAAGAAACTAACCCAACAGGTTAGAAAACAATGTTTCAAAGTATGTGTATTTCTCTTCTCTCTCAACTGAATTCAGGAGCTCCTCTACATGGGTATGAACTCCAATGCACACTTAAAAATTCTGTATGTAGGTCACCTTCATTGTTGGGAGCTGCTTGTTTGCATGTATCCTCACTGTGTCCGTAAATTTGGCTGCAACATTTAAGTCAGTGAAGAATTTTGCCTGCGCAAGGGTTCTATATGCGCCTCAAAGTGTTCTACAAAGCTTTGTATGAGAATCATTGGCCTGATTCAGTCATAAAGCAAGCTATGGTACGTTGTTATGAGAAAAAGCAGGCACAAACCTCAGGTTTGCATACTCTCTCCTCACCCCCCCCCTTTTTGCACAAGGGATGAAAAACTTCTAATTGCCATTTGCAAGAAAGTATAGTTTCTTGGGGCTTATACCTACTCACGGCCCAATCCTACTCCCCCCCCATCCCCTTGGCATAGGCTTTTCAGCGTAGGCCGTGTGGTCCATGCTGAAATCTATCTGGGGAGGGGACTGGCTGGAGGTCTACTCGGGGTAAGTGGGCAAATGCCCACTTAGCCCAGGTAACCCCCCAGCTGCCGCAATGGGGCTATTCGGTTCTCTACCAGCTCTGTAGCTGGCGAAGAATCAAGCAGCCCCGTGTCAGCTGCAAGGGCCTGAGAGGGGGGGGATAGGATACAGTGTCTGATGCCAATCCCTCCCAGGCCAGATCTGCCCTCCCCCGCCCATTACACACACACCCAGCCCCCACGCTTCTTGGAGTGGCCTTACCTGCTCCAGCGCGTGCACGGCCTGGATTCAGCACCAGCAGGATGGCGCAGGCCTTCCTTCCAGCCTGCCCCCTCTCCAGGTGTTGAAACATGCCTTAGACTGAGCATTTTTTTTACAGCTGGCATTGAGGCCACAGAGCCAGTGCTCCTAGACCAGGGGCGGGGAACCTTTTCCCTGGCGAGGGCCATTTTAAATATTAGAAATTTGCTTGAGGGCCAGCCGTAAGGCCCGGCACCATTTTTATTTATTTAATTAATTTTTGCCCCTGCCCCCATCGGCCTCCGGAGGCTCCGCGCTCACCGTCCGAAGCCGCCGCCAGGTCCGCGCATTACCTCCGGCGTACCATGCCGATGAGGGCAAGAGCTTGCCCTCATCGGCGTGGTACGTATGTGCGAAATGGCCAACGGCCTGGGGAGAAGGGGTCGAGGCGGCAGCTGGGGAGGACATGCAAAGGCCCTCTCCAGGCCTATGGAGGTGACGCACGGACCCGGCGGAGCCTCCAGGGGCCGGTTGGGCGGCCTCCTAGCAATCACTCCGGGGGCTGGACCGGATGGCCTCGGGGGCCTGAATGATGGTTCCCCACCGCTGTCCTAGACCATAGGCTTTGCGCCATCATTCTCATATGTCTGAATCAGGTCATTGCCTCATTATTATTTATATCAAAGGTCTTTAAAATCTAAGTACCAAATACACAGTGAGTACTGCAACTTGTTTCAAGGATAAAAATCTTATTATGCTCAAAACCTAACTACAACTGTTAATTAGGGTAACAGGCACACACAATCTCTTTGCACTTCAGCTCCTATTTCACCACAGTATTAAGGAATTTTTCTCTGTGTTTCCCAACACCATAATAAGTCTTCATTACACAAGTAATTTTGGTGGCTAAATTATTACTGTACCTCAGAATCAGAGTATCTCTTTTGTGTTCACACATCAGGAGTGAAAAGTTTTACATGTAGATTTTTCAGCCAGAAGGCACAATAGCTTGAATTAAAGGTCAAATTTGACAGGCCTGTGAGTCCTCCTGCAAAAATGCACTCTATAATTTGCATTATATTGTCCTATCAGAAAGAAATATGACAGAAAAATGTAACTGATAAGTCCATTTTAGAGTGATAAAGTTTTCACATAAAAATGATAGCATAGAACAGTGATCTTCAACCTTTACCCGAAGGTAAAGGTTGCTGTAAGACTTTGCAATTTGGCGGTGATGGCACTTCCAGGTTCATGAAGAATCACTGAAGAATTCACAGAACAGTTTTGATCTAGCTATTGGTTAGCAAAAGTATACTTTAAAACCTTGTTGAATGCAGGGACGTGCGGTGTGGTGAGGGGAAGCAGAACTACCCCTGTCGTAGTCCACAGAAAATAACCGCAGCCTCCCCTGTGATTGCGCACGCACGGTTTTGGCCGGCCTGCCAGTGGGAGTAACTCCTGAGTCCAAGTTATGCCACCATGTCATTGTGCCAGCATCTGGGGCTCAAGCGCCAGTGGGCTAGCTGCTGTGCCAGTGAGATTGTTGTCGTACCAGTGTCTGCAGACATGCTCCATGCTGTACACCCCTCTGACTGGAGTATCTGGAGTATAGGATTGGGTTGTTAGTCATGACTTAAGCCCCACTGAAATCAATGAGAGAAGTTAGTTCTGACTTAATTTAGGGCTGCTGCTGTTCAAAAAACAAATCCAGGTCTCCCTAGCCATGCAGTTGTTTGAATATAATACTTCGTGTTTTATTTTAGATGTTCCTAATCCTTTTGCTTACCAATTGCTGCAGTTCAATCACATCCTGTAGTTACTGAAGGGAAGACAACATTGAGTATTTGTTGTCATATTAGTTAATATTAGTCATTAGTCAAATATTTATTAGTATTAGTCAAATTAGTCAAATGTTTTTGTAATTTACAGTAACAAAAGATCACAAGAACAGATTACAAAGCCTAATGAAACAACAAGCAGCAGAAATTTCTGTAAAAGTACTAGAAAAATTATTGTGCTTTCTAAAGAAAGAGGAGGGTATGTATGTTTTCCTTTCCTTTATTAAATAACAATGCTTTTTAATAGAAATAGATGAGCAGATCAGATTTTACTCGCATGTAAATCATGGCAATTTTCCAAATCATGAATATCAAAACTGCGTTAAAGTATACATCTGCTTTGGGTTTCCCCCAATTTCCATGGCACTTTAGGTGAAGGACTGAAAGTTGATCATTTACAAGACAAATTGGGTCTCATGGCTGGTGTTACTTTGATGTATTGATGTTACTTTGAGAATTTTATTTTAAGATAGCAGTTTTCATCTGATTAGAGAATTTAGGAGCCTACCATAAAACCTACAGGACAAAGACTCAACTGAGCAAATCAGCGAAACAGAATTTAAACAATTCTGAAAGTTAAGACAGAAATAAGGGACTGGGTGCTATTTTCTTGAGTATAGTTCCTGAATAAGTAGCCTTTATCAGTCTTCCATGTGATCCTTAAAAGTTGAAGCCAATAATTTTACATAGTGGGCTTTAGGACTTTAGTTGACATAGTGTAATACAATTTATAATATCATTTATATCTATAGATATAGATGTATAATCCATATTACAGCAGTATGATTGAAGCTTGTACCATGTAAATTTGTCCTTTGTTTATTTATTTAAAAATATTTCTACCCCACCTTTCCTTACCCAGTGGGAAAACTCAAGGTGACTTACAGCGCAATCCTGGAATACTTTTCGGCGACGGAACGAGTGTTCCGTCGCTGGATGACGTCGCGAACGTGCCGTAAAGCACGTTTGCGATGACTCGCCAGCCTCCCAGCCGGATCCAGCACCGGATCTCCACGCGGACAGTGACGGAAGGTAAGCGCTCCGCCACCGCCCGTGTGGGCAGTCCGGCTGGGCGGGGGAGGGGGGCCATTGGCCTAGTTGGCCCGGGAAGGAGCGGGGATGGCGTCGGCCATATCCCCGTCCCCACCAGGCCGGCTACGCCATTACACAGCCTCCTCTACTTCCGCCAGCTATTTAGCTGGCGGAAATCCGAGGAGGCCGATAGGGCCGGCCCAGGTTTACACTCGGGGAAGGGGACGAGCCTTCCCCGAGTAGACCTCTGGCCCTGCACGCATCGGGCAGCCGGTGCACAGGATCCGGCAGGCAGCCCTGGGCCGTCGGTCGGATCCTCAGTCAGGATTCCACCCTTATAGAATTAAATTAATACTAAACCAATAAAACAACAATAAAAGAACAATTATCCAAATAATGCGCACGCACACACACAAAAAAGAGCAGCAACATAATTAAGAGCCAACAAAACAAACAGAATAGAAAAGCACAAATCAGTCAAAGATTCAGTGGAACAAAAAAGTTTTAACTCCTCTTTGAAACAAAGAGACAGTTCTAATCACAATTGGGAATAAATAACAGAGGGTGGGAATTAAAACAGAGAAAGCCCTATTGTAAGTCACTACTGATTGTATTTCCAAAGGTGACAGACATGCAAAAGAGCCTCTCCCTAGATTATTTTACAGGGTGGGCAGATTCATACAGGGGAGTGGGGGGTCCTACAGATATTTAGTTCCCAACCATTAATTAAGGGCTTTATAGGTCATCACCAGCACTTTTGAATTTTTCCAAGAAACATACAGGTGGCCTTGAAGATGTGCAGCAAGTGATAGTAGCCCAATAGTCTTGATGTCACCAGAGCATGGGTCTGGCCAATCTAAGGAAGGGCATAGTTGGCGCACCAGCTAAAACTAGCTAAGAGCTCTTCAAACCACAGCTATCACCTGGACATGTAGGTTCAACGCCAGATCGAAGAGCACCCTTGAAAATCTGAACCTTCAAGGAGAGGGAAACCCGAAGAACAAGTTGACAGTCCAATTCTTGTTTCACAGATCCCATTAATAGCACTGTTGCCTGACATGTTTAGGTACATACAAGGCACCTCATGAAAATGTGCACACACTCTATGGTGTCAAATTTATTATGCTGTAATTCAGTTATATACCGTAATTCAGTAATCGCCAGTTGGCAATTTGAATCTAAGTTTTCTTTAAATCTATTGTGTTAGAATCTCTGGTAAAAATGGCATCAGGTACCTTTCAGGGTAAATCCATTTAAAATGGTTCCTTAGAAGAAAGCCGATGTCAGCTGATTTGTGTGTAACTAATAATTTACCCTCTCACTGAACTTTTCCAGTGTGGCAATGACAGTTAATTTGACCTTTGATGTTTTTGAAAATAGAAATGCAGAAATCTCTATCACCTTATGAGAAAATGCAGTCTTCAATAATGGAAAATATTCTTCAGGAATTAAAAGAAAAGAAGGGTCCAGGTAAATCTTACTGTACAACTATGTTTGTAAAACTCAGCCAGACATTTATTAATAAGGTAATAATAGTAGCACTTAATTATTAGAAACCAGCACATACACATTAGGCATTAAGGGCTATTGATATGACGGAATAAGTAAAATAGGCAAGTCAGTGATCATAGCAGACCAGCATTCCTGTAGTTCTTAGGGGTGTGCAAGAAAATGTTTTCCATTCATTTTTATTATTAACAACACTATTAGTTTCCTTAGTGATTATTATGACTGCCATTCATTTCATAATGAACAGCAGCCATTTTCACTATCCCATTCATTTTTTATAATGGGACTTATCTTCTGGCATAGTAGAGTAGTTTTTCTTTCTTTTTTAAGTTGAAGAGAAGTAGTTGAGTTGCTTTTGAGCTGCCACTTCTGGTGGCAGTCATCCCCTTTCCCCCATGCCCTGGATGTTGCTTATCTTCCAGGGCATTGTGGGAAAATTGACCACCACCAGCAGGAGCCACCCTGTTTTTGTGGCAGAGGCTATTTATAGCCCAATCGTATTCATTTCCCTCCTCCCGCGATGCAGCAGCGCCAAAATGGTGACCGCTGCATCCTATGGTGGGGGGCAGTTGCGGAGGTCTCTGAGTAAGGGAACAATTGTTGTCTTACCCGTGGGTAAGGCATGGGGGGGGGGTCTGCTCGGACCTGTGATAGCTAAATAGCTGGTGCTTGTCTTCGTGGACCCGCACTGCGGAATCAGGTCCAGGAAGGGGGATAGGTTACAGTGTATGCCAGCGAGCACCTCCTATCCCACCCCCCTCTTGGACCTGATTTGCCGTCCCCCATTGCCGCCACCCCCCACTCCATTCCACCCTCCCTATCCCTGTTCTGCCCTCCTGCCACCCATCCCACCTCCCCCACCATCTTACCTTTGTTGGCAAGCATTGGGGATCCACTAGTAATGGCAGGAACACACAGGCTTTCCCACTGGTGCTCCCAACAGTGTGTTGTATAGCGTGCTGTCGGGGCACCTTTTGGGATTGGTGCTGACAGCTTTATGGCAGTCAGCTCCAGCGGAGATCCAGGACTGATGAAACAAAGTATAAAATTGGGTACTCAGTTCATTTGGGAACTTTCTTCTTATGTTTTAGAAAAAAAGTAAAAGGACCTAGATAGTCCCAATTTGGAACTGTTGTTCATTTTTCAAAAATGAAACAATTTAACCCTTAATAGTTATGAACTTACCATACTTTGTGTCCAGCTACCTGAATGAAAGCTAAAAAAGCAAGTGACTTTAAGTAACAGTTTTCTCTCCCCAGCATATCACATTTTCCCCCTATGTTTAGTATGTATAAGGAGGCATGGACACAGAGATGACAAATCTAAGGCTATGCAGAATGTTCTTTCTTCCATTCTATAAAGCTTTGACATTATAGATGTTGTGTTTTGTGACTGGTGGTGAGACCATTCATCAATTTTCTCAGCGTTTGTTGTTGTTCAGTCGTTACGTCGTGTCTGACCCTTCGTGATCCCATGAACCATATCCCGCCAGGCCTTCCTGTCCTCCACTATCTCCCTGAGTTCGCTCATTTTCATGTTCGTTGCATCCGTGATGCTGTCTAACCATCTCATCCTTTGCCTTCCCCTTCTCCTTTTGCCTTCAATTTTTCCCAGCATCAGAGTCTTCTCCAGAGAGTCCTCTCTTCGCATTAGGTGGCCAAAATATCTGAGTTTCAGCCTTAGTATCTGTCCTTCCAGGGAACAGTCAGGGTTGATTTCATTTAGGATTGACTGATTTGATCTCCTAGCAGTCCAAGGGACTCTCAGGAGTCTTCTCCAGCACCACAGTTCAAAAGCATCTATTCTTCGGCGCTCAGCCTTCCTTATGGTCCAACTCTCGCAACCATACATTGCTACTGGGAACACCATGGCCCTGACTATACGAACTTTTGTTGGCATGGTGATATCTCTGCTTTTTATTATGCTGTCTAAGTTTGCCATAGCTTTCCTTCCAAGGAGTAAGCGTCTTTTAATTTCATGGCTGCTGTCTCCGTCCGCAGTGATCTTGGAGCCCAAAAAAGTAAAATCTGTTACTGCTTCCATTTCTGCCCCTTCTATTTGCCAGGAATTGATGGGACCAGATGCCATGATCTTAGTTTTATTAATGTTGAGTTTCAAGCCAACTTTTGCACTCTCCTCTTTCACTCTCATCAAGAGGCTCTTTAGTTCTTCTTCACTTTCTGCCATTAGGGTGGTATCGTCTGCATATCTGAGGTTGTTGATATTTCTCCCAGCAATCTTGATTCCGGCTTGCAATTCATTCAGCCCTGCATTTCTCATAATGCACTCTGCATATAAGTTAAATAAGCAGGGTGACAATATACAGCCTTGCCGTACTCCCTTCCCAATTTTGAACCAATCGGTTGTTCCATGGCCGGTTCGAACTGTTGCTTCTTGACTCGCATACAGGTTTCTCAGGAGACAGGTAAGGTGGTCTGGTACCCCCATCTCTTTAAGAATTTGCCACAGTTTGTTGTGATCCATACAATCAAAGGCTTTTGCGTTGTCAGTGAAGCAGAAGTAGGGTTTTTTTGGAACTTGTGCTTTCTCCATGATCCAGCGCATGTTGGCAATTTGATCTCTAGTTCCTCTGCCTCCTTGAAACCCAGCTTGTACTTCCGGTAGTTCTCGGTTCACGTACTGCTGAAGCCTAGCTTGTAGGATTTTGAGCATAACCTTGCTAGCGTGTGAAATGAGTGCAATTGTGTGGTAGTTTGAACACTCTTTGGCATTGCCCTTCTTTGGAATTGGAACATAAACTGACCTTTTCCAATCCTTTGGCCACGGCTGAGTTTTCCAAATTTGTTGGTATATTGAGTGCACCACTTTAACAGCATCATCATTTAGGATTTTAAGTAGCTCAGCTGGGATAATATAATCTCCGCTAGCTTTGTTGTTAGTAATGCTACCTAAGGCCCACTTGACTTCACTCTCTAGGATGTCCGCCTCTGGGTCAGTGACCACACCAGCGTGGTCATCAGGAACATTAAGATCTTTCTTGTATAGTTCTTCTGTGTATTCTTGCCATCTCTTCTTAATCTCTTCTGCTTCTGTTAGGTCCCTGCCTTTTTTGTCCTTTATCATGCCCATCTTTGCACAAAACGTTCCCTTGATATCTCCAATTTTCTTGAAGGGATCTCTAGTCCTCCCCATTCTGTTGTTTTCCTCGATTTCTTTGCATTGTTCATTTAAGAAGGCCTTCTTATCTCTCCTTGCTGTTCTCTGGAAATCTGCATTCAGTTGGTTATATTTTTCCCTTTCACCCTTGTTCTTCGCATTCTTTCTTTCCACAGCTATTTGTAAAGCCTCATCTGACAGCCACTTTGCATAGGATCTGCCAAATCAAGTCCTTGAAGATGGTGTGATGTTTATCAGTTTTCAGGATTTAACAATGCAAACAATGCAAACAGCTAGATATCCATTAACAAAAAACAGTCAGCATGAGATAATCAAAAGACATTTCCAATACTGTATAACATGGGTTCTACCACCTCTGGCGCCACTCTCTTGCTGCGTACCACCGGAAATGAAAAACATATCCAAGATAGAAACATGTTTACAATGTCCCTTATGCTTATCACGGTGTGTGTCACTGCAGTTTAACGGTGTAGTTCTTATAACTGAAGTCATAATTTCACCTTATATTACAAATCAAAATTCAGAAGCTGCCTACAGTTAGTGATAGACAGCAGGAAACTGATGATTATGGAAAAGGTGCCTTCCTCAATAGAACCTCAAGGCCCAAGTAATTTCACCATGCAGCTGAACAACTAGCAACATTGTATGTAGAGGGCATACACCCACAGAAGTGTTCGTGCAAAATATCTTTCCCACCCTTCCTCTTGCCTGGAGCCTCCTGAGTCCCCTCCCACAAATCTGCTCATGAGGGTCAGGGGGATCTCAGCAAGGTGTGAGATGTGGTGCAGGGAGAGGGGAATCCCTGGAAACTGGATGGAGGGTGCGCCTACATTCTACATGGTAAATCACATATCCGTTGAACGTGCTGAGGAAAATAGTGCAGTTTCCCAGGTACAATATGTTGTACTCTGGCAAATGTGGCTTCACTGCAACAAAAACACCTTTTTCAGGGAGGCCATTAGCAAACCTGCCTGTATTATACAGTTGTGCAGAAAGGCCCATGATATTATATGCCTTTTTGCACTAGTTCTACTATAATATCTGTGATTGACTTGTTTTGTAGGATGCCTTTTTGAGTCTCTAATATATTTTTAATTTTAAATTGAAGAATTCTCTCTCACTATAGGAGAGGCAGATTCCAGTGAAGTTGAACTCAAGATAACATTGAAGCCTTTCCTAGAAGAAAGCAGTACTGTACCGGACTCCAATGAGATCTTATTGGAACAATCAACTACTGTTCCAAGTAAATTCATCAGACAGTTCCCTATGCTCGTTTTGTATATTGTTGATGGTAATGGCAATCCCATGGCCTTTCAAGCTTCAGCTGTCCTCTGTTGAGGATGCTTTATGTAACCTAGTCATTAAGGAGGCATTTTCTCATGTTTTCCTACCCAATGCTTACTGTGGGAGTAACCCCATGATTTTCCTGCACAAGTCAGAGATCAGCAAGTATCCAGCTGACTATGCAGCGGCTTTTGAAACAGTGGGTAAAGTTCACAGAAATGAAGTGCTAGAAATGGGAGACCCATCATCCACACTCTATTCAGCCATAGTAAATAGTTGCTCTAATTTTAGCTTTGAAATTAGAGAGACCATGAGGTTCACAGACCATGAAAGATGGTTTGACTGCAGGGACAGAAGGTCAATTGAAAGTGTAAAATAATCTATCACTGGACTTGGGGTGGAGAAGAACAACCTAATGGATGGGAGTGGGCTGAGGAGGGAATGGCAACCCTCAGTGGGAGATGGGCGCAGCTG
Source organism: Plestiodon gilberti rubricaudatus (assembly GCA_026170595.1). Classification (NCBI taxonomy): domain Eukaryota; kingdom Metazoa; phylum Chordata; class Lepidosauria; order Squamata; family Scincidae; genus Plestiodon; species Plestiodon gilberti. The sequence goes on from JANXHW010000003.1 coordinate 140,129,499, forward strand.
AGAAGAGGCTGCTACTTTGCCAGGGAGCTTGACTCATTTCCCCTCCTTCTAACAGGTATATCAGGCCTCTGGCATGCCAGTGGCACGAGCCCTTGGTGTGAATCGAAGGGCAAGAGCCAAAGGGCTCTTTGTCCGTGGCTTTTCACCAGTGGATCAAAGACCTTGGAGGCCAGGTGACTGTTTCCAGTGGCCGTGTGCACCCAAGCTGTTTGATGCCCTTTGGGTCACCAATCGCACCAACCCTGTCCCTTTGCGCACAGTAGTAGGACATCTTAAGGAGATTGGGAGGAATCATGTCAGCATTGAGAGAGAGGTAGAGAAAGTGGTATATGTTTCTTGGTGAGGGTTTGAGAGGGTTTGAGAGCGGATGGTCTTCGTGGTTTGGTAAGAGTGAGGGTTAGTTTGTGAAAGGGATACGGGAGTGGTTAACCTTGGCCTCGGTGGGAGGGAGGCCAAGGAGTGTGAGTGGTGACCTCTGCCCCTGTGAGAGGAGGGCAAGGGGTGTGGTGTGTGGTGGCCCAAGCCTCGGTGAGAGGGAGGCATGGGTTGCTTGTACGGGTGCATATGGGGCTGTAGTAGAGTTTTTAGACAGAGTGTTGATAGTGAAGTAAGTGAGGTGGTGATTGAGATCTATGTGGGAATGTGTGAGAATTTAAGGTTTGTGTGGTTTGGAATCAGGCTCCGCTGAAGGGCTATGTGTTTGACACCTTGAGGGAGTCTAGGGGAGGGTGGCCACCATTAGTAGATTGACAGGTCACTGAAGGTATGGCGGTGGGTGTTGGTCAGGCCATTTCAGGAGAAAGAGGGTCAGTCACATGCAGAATGTCCCTCTTTCTGGTCCATCCCCCATTCCTCTGACCCTTGGCACTCTTGGCAACATTCCTCTGAGTCTAAAACTGCTGCTCTTGAATGCCAAGTCAGTAAACAATAAAACCTGCCTAGTCCAGGATTTAATCCTGGATGAGGGTGTTAACCCGATGTGTATTACGGAGACCTGGCTGAGTGAGTCGGGAGGGGTAAGTCGAGCTCCCAGATTTGCCGACGAGTTTCCGGGTATTGTAGGAACCATAAATGCAGGGTGAGGCAGAGTTGCAATTATCTATTGGGATACCATCCATGTTACTGGGTACCCTGTCCATTGGTCAGGGTTTGAGTGCCTCCATGTCATGTTGGAAAGGCGAGAAAGAATAGGGATTCTGTTGGTGTACCTCCCACCATGTTGCCCAACAGTCTCCCTGCCTGAGCTGACCGGGGTGATCTCACTGGTGGCATTGGAGTGCCCTCGCCTATTGGTGTTGGGGGACTTTAATGTCCACGCTAAGGCCCCGAGGACAGCCGCGGCTCAGGACTTCATGGCCACCATGGCAACGCCATGGAACGCCATGGAACGCCAGGTCAGTCAATAATAAAATCTGCCTAGTCCAGGATTTAATCCTGGATGAAGGTGCTGACCTGGTGTGTATTACGGAGACCTGGCTGGATGAGTCGGGAGGGGTAAGTCTCTCCCAGATGTGCCCACCGGGTTTCCGGGTTTTGCAGCAGCCACGACTACAGGGGCGGGGAGGTAAAGTTGCGATAGTCTATCGTGATACCATCCATCTCACTGGGTACCCTGTCCCGCGGTCCACTGGGTTTGAGTGCCTCCATGTCGTGTTGGAAGGGCGAGACAGAATATTCTGTTGGTGTACCGCCCACCATGTTGCCCAACAGTCTCCCTGCCTGAGCTGACCGGGGTGATCTCAGTGGTGGCGTTGGAGTGCCCTCGCCTATTGGTGTTGGGGGACTTTAATGTCCACGCTGAGGCCCCGAGGACAGCCGCGGCTCAGGACTTCATGGCCGCCATGGCAACCATGGGTCTGTCTCAGAGAATATCTGCCCCGACGCACGATGCGGGACACATGCTGGACCTGGTGTTTACTGCTGGACAGGTGGATGGTGATCTGGATGTGGAGGAAATTAACATCACTCCTTTGTCATGGACAGATCACTTCCTGGTGGGATTTAGGCTTATCGCGGCTTGTCGCCTCCGCAGTGGTGAGGGACCTCATTCTATGGTCCGCCCCCGGATGATGATGGATCCGGATGGATTCCTGAGGGCTCTGGGGGACTTTCCTGTTGCCAGAGTCGGCGACTCACCCAGCGCCCTGGTTGACCTCTGGAATGGGGAAATGACCAGGGCTCTGGATCTTAGCACTCCTGAGCGTCCTCGACCAAGCCGCAGAGTCAGAGCGGCCCGTTGGTTTACTGAGGGACTAAGGATGATGAAACAGCAGGGCAGATGCCTAGAGTGATGGTGGCGGAAAACTTGTGATGAATCTGACCACATACGGGCTAGAGCTCACTATTCTGTAGTGGTGTTGGCAGCCAAGAGGGCCTTCTCCTCTGCCACCATCGCGTCTCTGGTGAATCGTCCAGCTGAGCTCTTCCGTGCAGTCCGTGGCATGCTCCATCTGTTCCCCCCCCCAGCAGACAGGAACACATGATAGCTCGCTGTGATGAGTTTGCAAAGCACTTCGCAGATAAAGTCAATTGGATTCGGCATGACTTGGATGTCACATTAGAAGTATCTAATGTCCTTATGGCATCTGTCTGTTCTTCCACCTGGGATTCTTTTTGGCTTGTAGAACCTGATGATGTGGACAGGATTCTTTGGAGTGTGAGACCATCTGCTTACCCACTCCACCCTTGTCCAGCATGGCTGATTAGTTCTGGCTGAGTTAATTGGGAGGGTGGTGAATTCATCTCTAAGGAAGGGGGTGGTGCCACCATCATTGAAGCAGACAGTGGTGCACCTCCTTCTAAAGAAATCTCCTTGGATTCCATTATTCTGGACAACTTTCAGCCAGTCTCAAATATCCCATTTCTGGGCAAGGTGATCGAGCAGGTAGTGGCGTCTCAGCTCCAGAGGGTCTTGGAGGAAGCTGATTATCTGGATCCATTCCAGTCTGGCTTCAGACCAGGGTTCGGGACGGAGACTGCCTTGGTCGCCTTGGTGGATGACCTGCTCTAGGGACTGGACAGGGGGAGTGCATCCCTGTTGGTCCTGCTGGACCTCTCGGCAGCTTTTGACACCATTGACCATGGTGTCCTTCTGGGTCGATTGCCTGGGTCGATTGCCTCAGGTATGTCAGATGGGTTGGGGCTTGGAGGCACCGTCTTGAGGTGGTTCCGCTCCTTCCTAACTGATGGATCCCAGAAGGTGGTGCTGGGGGATGTTTGTTCGGCACCCTGGCCTTTTCGGTGTGAGGTGCCACAAGGGTCAATTCTATCCCCCATGCTGTTTAATATCTATATGAAGCCGCTGGGAGAGGTCATCTGGAAATTTGGGATAGGAAGCCATCAATATGCTGATGACACCCAGCTCTTTCTCTCCTTTCCACCTGATTCCAAGGGGGCGGTCGATGTCCTGAATCATTGTCTGAAGGCAGTTGGGAGCTGGATGTGGGCAAACAAGCTGAAACTAAATCCTGATAAGACAGAGGTTCTCCTTGTCTGGAAGTCTACAATTCAGGTATTGGACTATCGCCCTGCTCTGAATGGGGTTGTACTCCCTCTGAAGGAGCAGGTCTGCAGCTTGAGGGTTCTCCTGGATGCGCAGCTGCTCCTGGATTCCCAGGTGGCGGCTGGGGCCAGGGGGGGCCTTTGCCCAGCTTTGGCTGGTGCACCAGCTGCTACCATACTTGAATTGTGCAGACCTGGCCATAGTAACCCATGCCCTAGTGACATCTAGATTAGATTAGTGCAATGTGCTCTAAGTGGGGCTGCCTTTGAAGACTGGCCTGAAACTGAAACTAGTGCAGATTGCGGCTGCCCATGTGGTCACTGGGGTTCGACTCAGTCAGGCTGTTGCTTCTGTGGCTACACTGGCTGCCGGTTTGTTTCCAGGCACAATTCAAAGTGCTTGTTTTGGCTTTTAAAGCCCTTTACGACTCGGGACCAGGGTATTTGAGGGACCACCTCCTTCCTTATATTCTGACCCGTCCTCTGAGGTAATCGGGGGGGGGGGACTTTTAACCATGCTGCCACCGACAGTGAGGGGGGTGGCGACAAAGAATAGGACCTTATTGGTGGTGGCACCCTGATTGTGGAATTCCCTCCCCTTGAAATTAAGAACGGCTCCCTCTTTGGAGACATTTCAGCTGGGCCTCAAGATGTTTTTATTTAGTTGGTGTTTGATTGCTGACATGGTGGACTGGCTTTTTTAATCAAATATAATTTTAAGGTGACCCATTGACGTTTGCCTGGTTTTAATTGTTTTTTGAACTTTTAACATTGTTTTAATTTTGTAAGCTGCCTTGGTTGCCCTGTCAGGAGAAAGGCAGGATATAAATGCTTTAAATAAATAAATATCCCCCTCTCCGCAAGAAATTCTAGCGTGGTCATGTTTTTCCCCTTAAAGTATTGGCTGCCTCAGGTATGTCAGATGGTGCTTAAGTAAGTCAACCTTAACCGATGGACCCCCCACTCCCAAATTTTCTGTTATCCTTTGACCTGCTTGCTGATAATTCACTAAGCATACCCAAACATGAACACACACATAATCAAGGCTCAACATAAGCAGTAGTGTTCCTATAACTAACAGCGGCCTCGCTGTCCATGGATCATGCCTTTAGACCAGTGATGGCAAACCATTTGGGCTTGGTGTGTCAAAATTTTTGAAAATGCCTAACTTGACTCTGCTGGTGTGTCCCCCTCCCCCCACCCCCACAATTTTAATAGTACTTTGACTATTGCTACTTTTAATAGGAATTTTGAATTGAACTGAACTGAAAACATCTATAGAACACATTGCATTTTATTTAACATCAGTGACTTTTTTGTTGCTGAGTTTTACTAGATAATAATTTGAAAGAGGTCTGCCAAAATTTCTGCCCTAAACGTTCAAGACAAGCCTGTAAAACTTTTGCAAAAATGTAAGGTGTGTCGGGGCCCTGGGGGAAACACTGGCGTGTCACCCAAAATGATCCCGCGTGTCACCAGTGACATGCATGTCATAGGTTCGCCATCACGGCTTTAGACTAACATTTGGGGAACAGTTATACTTGTATAGCATACAAGATCCAGCAGTTACTTATGTGCTTTAGAAAGAATTAAGCTACCACTAGAGCTATATAAAAATGAATTATGGACCTAATGAGAATATTTTTATTGGTGATTTAGAAAGACAAGGATGTATGCTTTCAGAGTGAGCCTATGAAACATTTTAAAAATCCACTCAAACCATATTTTAAATACTTAACTTTTTTTCTCTATATACTTAGGGTAGCACAGAGACTCACAGCACCATCCTGTCTAACTCTGTGCCCTGGGATGCAGTGAGGCCGGTGCAACCTTCATTGCATCCAGAGCACAGAGAGGTCGGCTGAGAGGTCACCTTGGGGGAAGGGAATGTTTGTTCCCTTCTCCCAGTGTAAGCTCCAGCTGCCCGAACAGGTTTCCTCGGTTGTGCGCCAGCTGTTTTGCTGGTGCAAATCCAGGAGGCCTGTGTAATGGTGGCCAGGTCCAGGAAGGGGGATAGGTTACGGTGGAGGAGGCCGCTGACAATCCCAACCCCCCCCTCCCCTGCAGTGAGTAGAGCAGCACCAGCGCTGCCTACTCACCAGGTGCCACAAACATGCTTTACAGCACATTTGCGACATCTTAGACTGATGGAGCCTGCTGCTTTCTCCGCAGGGGAATGGCTCCGACAGTGAGGGGGCGGGGCCGCCTCCTGCTCGCTCGGTAAACGGGACTAGGACAAGCGAAACATACGGCCCCGCCCCTACCGGAGCGACGCCTTTGCGATGGAGCGGCACTCCACTGGTCTAAATGTAGACAGGATTGGGCTGTCATACTATTAGTCTGTTACAGGAAAAACAGCTCAAGCAATCAAGACCTCAGGAAGGAATTTTGTACATCTTCCCACTATTTTAAGATCCATTAATTTGGCATATGTTCTTTTCTGCCCAATCTTACCATCCCCCCCCCCGCGCACTGAAGCAGCGGTGTGAAAATGGCGAAAGTTGCATCTTATGAGGGAGCAGGCCGAGAGGCTTCAGCAAGGAAAGCCTCCCGACCTGCAATGGGTCTCCTTGGACCTGCACTAGCAATTTTGCTAGTGCAAGTCTGAAGAGAGAAAGGGGGTGGGGAGGAAGCTGCCGAAGGTCTTAGGATCTGGCATGCACCTTCCGCGATGGATCCACCCCTCCTGCAGCCTCCCCGCCCCCTTACGCCCCCTCTCCACCTAGTTTTGCCCCCTTCCCGCCCCCATTCCATGCTCCCCCTGCCCCTATTCCGGACTCACTGGCTCTGGCGAGCGTTGTTCCGTCCACTTGTGCTGACTGGAAGGCTCTGACCTTCCCGCTGGCGCTTCCTGGAGGTGCGCTGTCGCAATGTGCTTTATGACACATTTGTGACAGCGCAGGTGGTGTGCATGCTTCACCCGAGTAAGATGTATAGGATCATTGTATAGGATCATTGGGCCGTTTGCCTTTTAACATTGAAAAGCTCTAGTACCTGGCAGTGAAACCTACTATTACACAACATGGATCTTTTTTAGTTGCACTGATGATAGTTTCTCCTAATCTAGAGAGCACAAGTCATGTGCAGGTCTTTGCCCATGGGTCAACTGTACAAAAGTTGGGTGCATGGGGTAACCCCACACACACGAGTAGCGCCATGTGTTGTTCATGTGCATAGTCTTGTGGAAGCTTGTATACAAAACAGTGACTATTCATGCATGCAGGCACATACCCCCTGATGCTGTTCTCATGGTTCTCCCTATTGGTGAATACTGGCATTACACCTTGCATCTGCTAGCACGTCACCCAGGTTCATCTACTGAGAAGTCTATCTCCTATTTGCCATGATCCTTTATTTGATCTTTGGATCACCTTACAGCCTGTATGAGGCCCTGAATGTGTGTTATAAAACAAATAATCATAGAGAAGGCTACCTTTTAAAATATAAAACAATAAGGCCAACAATATAAAGCAGTACGGTTAATAAATACATTAAATAAAATAAGTTCCATAGCAACACATTTAATATTTTCACTACTTGCTGAAAAGCCAGTCATGCAGGGGTACACACTGAACTATCGCTACTCTAGGATTTACCTTTTTTATTTTTACAGACATGACAGATGAAGATGTGAAGGATGCCAAAAGTTTGGAGTATGAAGGTAAATATGGACATCTTTCTTAAATAGAAATAAAATATCCTATTTAGATTTTACCGTAAGGTAGGTTTACACAGAATAAACAGTTTGGTCTCCCTGCTCATCTCCCTATGATGTGCCGTAGTTCACTGAAAGCGAGCATTACCTAATACATCAGGGGTATAATTTCAGCTCTGTTGTCCTGTGTTTATTGACTTAGCAAACTACTGCTATCCACATTCTATTTTTAAACACTTGATTTATGCCTTTCAGTTGAGTTTATTCTACTAAAACGCATTTTGTGTGTATTCAGCTGAAAGAGAGCAAACATTTTTCTATGGCTGTGGCAATTTGTTTGCGTAGACCTCAATTACAAAATTAACAGGGCAGATTTTTTGTTGTTGGGTTCCTTAAGCCACAGTTTAAACCTCTAATAAAGTAAGACGTGTAAATCAGAGCTGTAGATGACAACAAAAAGGTACTGCTTGATTAGTTTGACTTCCATTTAATTTTATAAACCAGCTGCAGAACTGTGCTTTCAAAATTCATGACATGGCAAAAGAAAATTATGTGACAATTTATAGTTGAGCAGTGAAACTCAGTCCTTTGCATCACTTTACCTGCCAGCATAACAGTTAAATAGGAGACATTTCTGTATGAAAGACTAAGGAATAACAAAAGCAGCCCTGTCCACACCCCAGTTAAACCCCAAGTGCGTGGATTAAGAGAGGACTTAGTCCCAACAGAAACATTTCATCTTTGTAGTCAGCCTCCAGTGAAAATAGCGATTTTTTTAATGGCATTAGTGGTTTTTATCATGAGTTAAAAGCTACAAACCCCAGTGTAAATGCTGGAGTTTGGATGCCAGAGCAATGCGGCTGCACCATTCAAGGCTTAAAGGCTGCCAGGCTTAAGGGCACTTTGTGGCTCCTGTGTGCCAGATTTAGTGGAATATATGCCCAGTTTTTGTGCGTGCCGAGTTCTCTGGGCTTCTGTAGCTTGGGTCTGAAGCCAAGAATGTTCTGGCAGAGTATCCAAATCCAAGATCAAGCCTGAGTCCCTTGGCTCTGCAGTAGTCAGGTCTGGAAGTATGGTGGAGTCAACACACGTAGCCCTTAGGGAACAACGACACGTCTCCTAACTGCCTCAATCCTAAATCCTAAATACTAAGAAGGATCCCAGTTGGTTTCTGGAAGGGAAAACATCGCATTTATAGTCAAGATAGATGGGATAAAAATGAAAACAGTGAAATTGGATTTTGGAGGGGGGGAAATTCCCTCCTTCCCTCTCTATTCCTGCCTGCATCTTAAAAACAGGGGAAGTAGAGGATGATTGATAAAGAATGGAGAAAAACGTGATTGGGGATGGAGTAGAAAGAGAGAGACTGATAAAAGGACACACGGATAAGGGAAAGTTAAACACATGTAAACCACCCATCCTGCACCATGACAATATCAGCTAGTAGTGTTGCTAAAGGAAAAACTCTTGTAGTTCAGGAACTCTGCATAAATGGTTCTGTGGAGAGGGCAAGGAGCAGCTGGAGCATGTCCCTAGAGCAACACTGCCCATTTGGAGGGCTCTAAAAAAAGGCTTATCCACTCACTGGCATAGCTACCCCCCCCCCGAGGTTGGGGTGGCCCCCCCGACGCCCCCCAATAAAAATGTCAAAATTTTAGGTTTCGGTTTCGTTTCCCCTTTTTTTCGAGTTTTTTTTACTGTTTTCCGGGGCTTTTTAGTGGTAACGGGACATTTGTGTGTGTGTGTGTGTGTCTGCTTTTCCCCCACTTAGCTTGTGTATAGGAGCCTCCAGCGACGACGATCTCCAGATCATTCCTCTGCCTGCGCCCAGGGGCGCGAACTCTGTAAAGCGCCCAGCAGCGCTTTCCACAGTTCGCGCAGGCGCAGAACGTCAATTGGAAACGTCGTCGTTCTGCGCCTGCGCGAACTGTAGAAAGTGCTGCTGGGCGCTTTACAGGGTTCGCGCCCGGAGCAGGCAGAGGAACGTCGCTTCCGATCATCGCTGGAGGCTCCTATACACAGGCTAAGTGGGGGGAAAAGCAGACGCACACACGCAGAACCCCCGCTACCACTAAAAAGCCCCGGAAAACACTAAAAAATCTCCAAAAAAAGGGGAAACAAAACCGAAACGTAAGGAGACCCGCGCCCCCCCAGAGCCTCTACGCCCTGGGGCCCACCGCCCCCCCGCCCCATATCAGCCAACACCTCTGTATCCACTTACTGCTGGCACAGACTTGCACCACTATGAAAAGTATAATACTGTATGGGAGGGTTGGATTGTGAGAAGCAGGTGCCTTGCATAAGATATCCCTGTAACTGGTGCAGCAGCATCAACAGTGCTATTCTTGGCTGTTTGCAAGCTCAAGACAGCTTTGGATGTTGCAAATAAGGTCTGCCAGTTATCTGCACCATCTCTTCCACAGTCAGTAGCAGTGCATGTGTATAATTTCTGAAATTGTAAATAATCTTGCCTATAGGACAGTCATGGAGACTGTATTTGCAATGTACAGCCTGTGCAACTTTCTTTCTCAATCTCATTTTTGGACACGACGAAAAAGTACACCACCATCTGATGAAAAGACTGAGCTGGAGGGTGTGGCTTGCTCAAAGCAACGTTGTAAACCCATAGCTGAGCTCGGATTAGAATTCTGCTAGGTCTAAATTAAATTAAACAGTGGGCAATACGTCCTCTCACTGCAAATATCGGGGGGGGGATTAGAACATCAGAATAGAGTCAAAAAGAATTTGAAACCACAAAACAGGTACAGCAAACTGGGCAGTTTCACAGAAATCAAAACTACATTAAATTTGAAATTTAGGCACAGATTTTAAATTCCAAGATTTGGGTTTTGAGAGGGCCTGGGACCTAGATATTGCCTACAAATCCTGCCTGTATGTTCAGTGGTGTTAATATTGTAGTCGTGAAGAGAACCTTGGGCAGGAAAAAGGGATGGAATGTTTTTTGAGAATATATTGAGAACACGATTATGTGTACCTTTATGCTAAAATTACCAATAACCTGTAAACAACAAGAAAGAGACCAGATATATAGAGACCAGAAAGAGACAAGAAAGAAACATATATATATATATGTTCCCAGGCATTTCAGCAGCATTGAGTGAAAGGCATGTGGGTGGTATGATACAGTTCAATGTTATGGCTTTCTAGGTGCCGAGGACGAGAAGAAAGCAAAAGCTGCAGGAGTTAGAGACCTGCTAAAGGACGTCATCATAGCCTGTGTAGCTATCACTGCTTTGATCTTGGCTGTGATAGTACTCGTGCACATATGCATTTCATTATTTGTGAAGAAAAAGCAGTGAGTAATTTGTTTTCTTCTCTCTTCCCTTACACCATTGTATCATGGAAACAACTTGCATCCAGTCCTTGACCTTTAAGAACATAAGAAGAGCCCATTCTCAACCTACTTCTCTTGCTTTATAGCCCTTTCTGCTAGAAGGGTGAAGCCTTAAAGGACATTTCTGATTAGTTGCTGGGATGAAATAGTTTTCATACTCAGCAGCTGAATGTCTGTCCTTGAGTATTCTGGCTTCACATTAACACAGAAACATAAGAAGAGCTCTGCTGGATCAAGCTAAAGGCCCATCTAGTCCAGCTTCCTGTATCTCACAGTGGCCCACCAGATGCATCTGAGAGCACACAACTCCTGTATCCTGTTGCCACTCACTTGCATCTGGCATTCAGAGGTAGGCTACCGCTAAAACGAGTTGGCAACCTTTGGGGGCAAAGGGGTCGGACATTTGGCAATAATGTCATCACATCATCACCGAACGTCTGGGTTGCCGAGAAGCAGCTGCACAGAGCTCAACTTGGGAGGTCACTGGACAGGGAATGGCAGAGCCGCTGTGTGGCACAGGGACTCCGCAAACCTGGGCAGGCGGCTCTGCCGTTCCCTGTCCAACAAATGGCAAATTGGATGGGAGGCTTTATCTCCCAAGCCGAGCCCCGTGCTGGCTGGATGACTTTGGGTGGCGGGCCAGATTTGGCCCGTGGGCTGTATGTTGCCAACCTCTGTGCTAAAACCTGGAGGTTGCATATAGTAATCATGGCTTATAGCCTGTGATGGATGGACTAGTCCTCCATAAATCTGTCCAATCCCCTTTTAAAGGCATCTAGGTCAGGTGCCGGACGTACAAGCTGGGTTTCGAAGAGGCAGAGGAACTAGAGATCAAATTGCCAACATGCACTGGATCATGGAGAAAGCCCGAGAGTTCCAAAAAACCACCTACTTCTGCTTCATTGACTACGCAAAAGCCTTTGATTGTGTGGATCACAACAAACTGTGGCAAATTCTTAAAGAGATGGGGGTACCAGACCACCTTACCTGTCTCCTGAGAAACCTGTATGCGGGTCAAGAAGCAACAGTTGGGACCGGCCATGGAACAACCGACTGGTTCAAAATTGGGAAGGGAGTATGGCAAGGCTGTATATTGTCACCCTGCCTATTTAACTTATATGCAGAGTACATTATGAGAAATGCAGGGCTGAATGAATCGCAAGCCGGAATCAAGATTGCCGGGAGAAATATCAACAACCTCAGATACGCAGACGATACCACCCTAATGGCAGAAAGTGAAGAAAAACTAAAGAGCCTCTTGATGAGGAGGGTGAGAGTGCAAAAGTTGGCTTGAAACTCAACATTAATAAAACTAAGATCATGGCATCTGGGCCCATCAATTCCTGGCAAATAGAAGGGGCAGAAATGGAAGCAGTAACAGATTTTACTTTTTTGGGCTCCAAGTTCACTGCAGACGGAGACAGCAGCCATGAAATTAAAAGACGCTTACTCCTTGGAAGGAAAGCTATGGCAAACTTAGACAGCATAATAAAAAGCAGAGATATCACCATGCCAACAAAAGTTCACATAGTCAGGGCGATGGTGTTCCCAGTAGCAATGTATGGTTGCGAGAGTTGGACCATAAGGAAGGCTGAGCGCCGAAGAATAAATGCTTTTGAATTGTGGTGCTGGAGAAGACTCCTGAGAGTCCCTTGGACTGCTAGGAGATCAAATCAGTCAATCCTAAATGAAATCAACCCTGACTGTTCCCTGGAAGGACAGATACTAAGGCTGAAACTCAGATATTTTGGCCACCTAATGCGAAGAGAGGACTCTCTGGAGAAGACTCTGATGCTGGGAAAAATTGAAGGCAAAAGGAGAAGGGGAAGGCAAAGGATGAGATGGTTAGACAGCATCACCGATGCAACGAACATGAAAATGAGCGAACTCAGGAAGATAATGGAGGACAGGAAGGCCTGGCGGGATATGGTTCATGGGATCACGAAGGGTTGGACACGACTTAACGACTGAACAACAACAAAGGTCAGGTGCCATCACCACATCCTGTGGTGAGGAGTTCCACAGATTAATTACATGCTGGGTAAAGAAATATTTCCTTTTGTCTGTTCTAATGCTTCTGCCAGTCAATTTTAGTGGATGTCCCTGGTTCTGGTCTTGTGCCAGAGGGAAAAGAACCTTCCTCTATCCACTCTAACCATCCCATTTACAATTTTATATGTCACAATCATATCCACACTCAGGTGCCTTCTTTCTAGACCGAAAAGCCCCAAACATTGTAGCTTTTCCTCGTAAGGCAGGTGGTCGAGCCCACTAATCACCGCCCGGACCGCCCCTGCACCCACCGGGGATCTCTTACCTTCCTCCGGCGGCTGTGAGGACATCCGGCGGCAGAGTGACGGAGGGCGGCCTTGCACCGGCCTCCCTTACTCCCAAGTCATCACAAACATGCTTTACGACACTTTTACGATGGCTTCTGGTGGCGGAGCACTCGCTTCACCACCGGAACTTTAGTTAGGATGGCGCTGTGAATGTGATAAGTGGTTTTCTTTTGTTGCGAATATCACACAACTATATATTCTTCATCCTTCCAAAAAACACAAATACCGCATAGTGAGTCTGAATCTGCAAAATGTAAAAATCTTTACTTGGTGGTCTAGGGCAGCTATTTCTCAGTATAATCTTCTTTACAGAAATGTATACTACTTAGCACTGCTCACAAATAAATATGCACTTTTGTGCTGACTTAGCATGTTTTACAAAATATGTATATAACAGTCCAATTCTACCTCTGCCAGCAGCATCAATGCAGCCACGCCAAAAAGGCATGGGTTATCCTATGGTGGTGGTAGGGTGACCTGAAGGCAATCTGGAGGCAAGTAAAAAACGCTTGTATTTACCTCCAAGTAAGCCCTCAGGGCCGGCTGCCTGTGGGTCTCCTCAGACATACGCTTTGGTGGTGTATGTCCAAGGGGAGAAAAGGGTGGGGAGGTTTGTGACGGAAGGGATAAGATCCAACGTGTGCTGTTGCCTCTGGATCCACACCCTTCCACCTTGTCCCCACCCCCAGTTCCTTCCCCCCCCTGCCCAGAAATGCCTCCATTCCTCCCACAACCCACCCTCACCACTAACTCACCGGCAGACAGTGTTCTCTCCACTGTCCTGCACTGGCTGCCTCGTTGCGCTCACTGGCAGAACACTGCTGGCAGAATGCGTGTTCCACCAGTGATGTCAGTGGATAGGATTGGGCAGTAAGTCTGACATCATCTTGTGTATCCAGCCCAATGTGACTTTTGGAACTGCCAACTGAACATACCATTAGAAGCTGAGTATACCTTAGAAAAAGGCCAGCGGGTGGCACAGTGGGTTAAACCACTGAACCATGAGCTGTCGATCGAAAGGTCGGCTGTTCGAGTCCGCCACGGGGTGAGCTCTCGTTGCTTGGCCAGCTCCTGCCAACCTAGCAGTTCCAAAGCATGTTAGTGTGAGTAGATAAATAGGTACCACTTGCAGGAAGGTAAACAGCGCTCCGTGTTCCAGCCGCATGCTATGCACTGCGGCAAGGAGAGTCACGCCAGCCACATGACCACGGAGGCGTCTTCGGACAACGCTGGCTCTTCGGCTTTGAAATGGTATGAGCACCACACCCTAGAGTCGGACACGACTGGACTTAATTGTCAGGGGTCACCTTTACCTTTTTATACCTTAGAAAAGGGCCTGTTGGGTCTAACCAGGGTGAAATTGCCAACAAAGAAATACATGTGAGTAGGACTGCCAGCTCCCAGAATGCACTGCCCACATGTTTCCTGAACCTCCTATCAGGATAGACAATGCATTAACTTGTGACTTTCAGCCTTAGCCAAGTACTACTACTCAAGTATGAGCAAATGAGATAGAGAGTGACAGAGATAGGGAATGACTTGGGCCCCTGTACTCTACACCCTAGACTAGACATTTAGCCAATATAGTTATCACTCACTATATGATAAAGACGATAAATTCTTTCATAACAATGTGTATCTACTAATTAAAACTTTTTCACTATTATTTTAGGGAACCTGTTTAAACCTGGTTAAAGGTGAACCTGACAAAAATAAAGTCACAGTGGTTCAGAAAGAGGAACACAACCATGAGGAGACAACACTAAAAATCAGAACAACTTAACATTTGTTGATGAAAAAAGTGCTGATGGTGAAGCCTTAAAAGCTCCCCATCAAGAGGGAGCTACTAGAAGCTACTTCTAGCTAAACCTTTACAAGAGCTCCCTGATTACTGTTCTTCTTCATATAACAGCACACATGAGAACCTCAGAGAACATTCCAGAACTTTCAAAACCAATTCTACTTCCTGTAACCATCCAGAACATTTTGCAAAACCTGGAGATCATGGCTACAAAAGACTTCAAGAAAAAGACACTACTCCTTACAGAAAGTATTCAAATCACCAAAGACCCTTCAGACGTAAATCCAGATCCACAGAACCCAAAAGAATAAGCACAACTTGCTCATCTAAGCATTGCTGTTACTGCAGATCAAATTGGGTTACACATTTTTCATCTGATCCTTCTGTTTCTTTAGACGTAATTGAAAATATCAGTGAATCAAGACTGCCCCAACATGATGGTTCACAGTGTGCATGTTTTCAGTTTCTCAAAGGTTCTTCTAGCACAGATTCCTATTCTGATTAGAACCACACAGAGAAGAATGCGCTATTTGTTCTGTTTGATCAGTGTCCAGCAGCATTCTGTCCCAATCTTTTTACCAAGGGTAATCATGATGAAGCCCTGTAGTGTCCTGGAGGTCACAGGTGCAATCATGCTGATAAATAATAAAAAGGTTTGATATTGGGTTTGATGACAGGAGTTACTAATCTGGCTTTTTAGGCCTGCTGCAAACGTGTAGCTAGTCCATGGGAAAATAAATCCGTGAGCACATTCGTGTGTTTCAACCCTTGTGGGATTTGCACATTTCACTCTAATCCTGGGATTTATTCATGGAAAAAGCCACACTTGGCCCTCCTCCTCCGGTGCTGCCAGTTATCCTTTGTCAGATTTCCTGTGTCTTCATGTATTTCAGCAGCACTTACCTGCCAAAAGGGAGTTCCCACCCTGAGGGCTTGCCTTTCTGAAGACAGAAGAGTTCCTGGTCTAAGCAATATTATGTGACTCACTGCCCCAACTTTAACAGGGAAATTTTTCCCTCGTTCTGTTCGTTAACCAAGAAACTGGGGTATCCCTGAGGGGGACCCCATGTTGAAAAAATGGGCTCCCCTCCATGCTTCGAAGCAGGGAGGTTTTCCACAATTCATAGAGGCTAATCAATGGGGGGGGGGGAGTAACCTGCCCTGGTTAGAACCAGTGAAGGGAGCTGTTGGGTTTCCATGCAAACAATCAATTTAGTGAATTCTAGTTACTAGAGTAGTACAATTATTGTCTAGTTCTAGTACAATTCGTTCATGTTCAATGGAGGCTGTTCAAGGATGCCCCTGTCTTCTCCACATTTCCAGTTTTGGGGACCACAACAAAAACAAGGGCAGGGACATTTTCTATAAGGAACATGGGCAAAGGGAGGAGAATGAAGTGAAAATCATACATTCCATATGTATCATTTTCAGTGAATTTTTGGGGAAAACAAGACCTAGGACCCTCCAGGGCACGTTCAATCTGCATATCGGGGGTGCATACAGTAGGCCAGCGTGTGAGACAGATTGCCTTTCTGAAGACAGTGCACTTCCTTGTCCAGCAAGTGTCTTGGCAGGAATGGGTGGTGCTACTGGATCCGCATGCTTTCTGTTGACCCTCCCCATATGTGGCACCTTTGCAGAGGCTTCCAGGATGGAAGCCAGGCTTTGCAGAGCTTGGCAGCCTTCTTGTACTAGACTGTATTGTCAAATCACTTAATCTTTTGTGCTTCTTTGGAGCAGCACACAACCATTCTAGATGCTGTGGTGACCATGATGGAGGGTGACAGAACAGGAGACTGCAGCTGCATCTTCTGCCCTGACCTATCTCAACTCACACAATCTCACCAAAAGACAGTTCATGGACATCCACTTTGCTCGGCAGCTGAAGGTGGCAGAAGCAATGAGGGCCATCACAGAGGCGGAAGGTCAAAACATTGTGCAGACCAGATGATGATCTCCTGCCTAAGAACTGTTTAAGTATTGTCCTGCAGTACCCTTTGGTGGGAAACCGACATACTAGAGAGCTGAGACAACAACCAGTGGAGAGGCTACTACTAGATGTCTTTATGAGAATTGTGGACAAAGTAAGGGTGCAGCTTACATGGCACGGCACCTCAGCATGGAAAACAGTCACCCCTAAAAAATGAGTCACCATAACCAGGATACTTCCAGCGGTTGGTACTTCTTCAGCTTCTGCTGTCTGCAGAGGTTTTCACACAGACCATGCTGGGGTTGGTCATTGGGCTTGGTGATGCTCAATCAATCATCAAGGTGTTTTGTGCAAAACATTTTGTAGTTGCATCACTGCCCTGGATGGAAGATGCATTCCCATCCAGTGATGGAGCGATGGGAACAACAGTTACCTGAACCACAAGCAGTATCACTCAATTGATGAACTGGTATGATGAAGTGGTAGTGGTGAACTCTAGGACAATGTTCTTGGACGTCTTTGCAGGGACACCCAGTGAATGCCATGATGCTAGGATTCCGTGGATGTCCCCTTTGTTCAAGAGGATGGAGGAGGGTGTGTGGGCACACAGTGCGATAGAGGAGATTGGTGGGGTTGGTATTCCACCCATCGTAATTGGGGATGCCACCTACCTGATATGATCATGGCTTATGAAGCCCTACCCATCATCCCCCATCCAAGTGCAGGAGTGCTTCAACTCCATCTTCAGCTGGTGCAGGATGTTGGCAGAGAGAGCCTTTGGACGGAGGGATGCTGCAGGATTCTCTTGGAATGAGTGGACTGTGACAAACGGCTGGTTCATGGTGGTGAAAACCTATTCCATCTTGCACAATTTCTGCCTCTTTCAGGGTGAGGTGCTGCTGGACCCAGAGCCATCTGCTGTGAAGAGGCATGACAACATCTACTCCCCCATGCTCAAAGGCTGCTTCAAAAAGAGAGCATGAAGAGGCTGCCACAAAGATCGGAGCTATTCTCTGCCGCTATTTCAGCAGTGGAGGCTGGATTAATTAGTGATTCAAGTGCAGAGATTTTTATTTTTATTTTTTTGCAACAAACAAGGATTTATTTTTAAAACAGTTTATTGCTATCTTACCTGTTAATAAATATTCTGAAATGAATCTTAAATGATGTGGTTACTGTGTTCCAGTGCACCAAGAGGTAATTATGAATGCACACAAAACAAATGCTGCATTCCTATGTAAGGTAAAGGTAAAGGTGACCCCTGACAATTAAGTCCAGTCGTGTCCGACTCTAGGGTGTGGTGCTCATCCCCATTTCAAAGCCGAAGAGCCAGCGTTGTCCGAAGACGCCTCCGTTGTCATGTGGCCGGCGTGACTCTCCTTGCCGCAGCGCGTAGCATGCAGTTACAAATGCACACAGAATACGTGGTAGCAAATGGGTTGGTCAATATGTAACAAGGTGCACAAAAGGGGGGTCACATGTGGCCCCTCAATGATGCAACCTAGTGCTACTGTACTTCTCAGCTTGTGGAGGTTCAGGCCTAGACTGATAAGCCTCCATTAGAGCAGTCTGTGTCTCCATGAAGCTATTCATCATGCGCTGAGTGCCCTCAAGAGACCCAAAACATTCTAATGTTGTTGAACCTCTGCTCCGTTAAGGCCTCCAGCCTCGCGGTCACATTGTCCATGGCTCACTTATTGTTGGTTGCAAGGGGATTACATGTCTTGGAGACAAATATAAATTACTGTGGAATGTGTTTCAAAAGCCGCAAAATAGAGAGATTTGTTAATGAATTAACAAAACAAAATCATTACAATTTAAACGCATTTAGTAGTATCAAACAAGTACGTACAGAAAATAAGCCGTGTTGCTTTCTGCACTAGTGTTGCACAATCACATGACTGAAAACAGGTTGCTTGCAATAATGACAAACACCTATTGCATGCCATTTGGTTTTAGTAGGTTGACCTTGACTGCCACATCCCTCAACATTACACTTCAGTGATCATTCCGGCTACTTTCATTGCAGAAAGGTTTATATGTGTGAACTCCATCGCCCTCTAGTGCCTAAAGACACCCTAAGCCTGGGTTCCCTGGCTTTATAATGTTCATTGAAATCTAGTCTAAACTAAGAAATTGAAGGCTTTCATCAGAACTGGTGGTCAGTAACACCAAGAACTGCTGCACAATGCCCTGCAAGAAAAGAAGGGAGAGATTTGTAAGAATATGTACATACAAAGAATTGAGAGCAATGGAGCACGTGTATGAATTGTGTCATCGTTCCACAGCAACCTCTGAACGTCCCACTGCAAATAAAGTGGGTAGTGGTGCACTGCAAGGAAGGCCAGCTCTTAGAACGCCCCGTCCACCCTCAAAAAGAGCTCAGTTCCCAGTCTCTGGATGGTGGTCAGATTTCAACAAAGTGAGAGTAGTTAACCCTGCGAAATTCGTGGCCCCAATATTTGTTCCAGCAAAAATGTCTCAAATAGTAAGACAATATTTTATATTGGTAATGGTCAGGCTCTAAAGTATAATACCTACAGACTCTGAAGTACAATAATTTATGAGGGCCTTTTTATGTTTGGGCAACTTCTATGAGTTGTGCTTGATTAAGGTAAAGGCAGTGGTGTCACGAGCCGGCGTGTCACCCCGTGCGGGGTCGGCCGGCTCAGCCTCGTCACCCCCCCCCATACTGGCACGTCACCACTCAACCCCCACTGGCACGTAAGAAAACAAAAACCCGGTACGCGTCACCCCCTGGAGCCAGCAGGCCGAGTCATATCTTTCTCGGCGGCTCGGCCACTTCTGAATAGGCAAGGCTTCGAGTGCCATATGCACACAACGCATTGTGCACCCCTATTGGGTCTTTGTTCAGCCCTTATGAGGGCAAGGCTTCGAGCGGCATTGTGCGCATGCTGCTCGAAGCCTTGCCCGGCCTATTCAGAAGCGGCTAAGCCGCCGAGGAAAATGCAGCTCAGCCTGCCAACTCCTGGGGGTGACGCGCCGGGATGGGGTGAGTGTACTGGGGGGGTGTGACGTGCTGAGACTCCTGGTGCATCACCCCCCCCTGGCGCGTCACCCCCTCCGGGGTGCCTCCTGCATGTCACCCCGTGCACTCCGCCCCCCCCCCCCCCGCCACACTCCGTGATGCCACTGGGTAAACGTATCCCCTGCTTGAAAGCCAGTCATGTCCAACTCGGGTGCGGTGCTCATCTCCGTTTCTAAGGCTGAAGAGCCAGCACTGTCCAAAGACACTTCCATGTTCATGTGGCCGGTGTGACTAATGGAACGCTGTTACCTTCCTGCCACAGCGGTGCCTATTTACCTACTCACAATTTCTTGCTTTTGAACTGCTAGGTTGGCAGGAGCTGGGACAGAGTGAGTGAGCTCACTCCGTCAGGCAGCACTCAGGTCTCGAACTACTGTCCTACCAACCTTCCAGTCTACAGTTCAGCGTCTTAACCTCTAAGCCACTGCGGCCCCCGATTGATTACTCCTTGATTACTTGATTACTCCTCTTCTATTCAGGACAAGTGTCATGTTTTAAATATTTTAATCCCACAACCTTCATCCCATTTAAGGGGTCATCAGGCCAGCTAATAAGCACAAATATACTGTATATAGACAATACAAATAAAATATCACACAAATATCAATGTATACAGTTAATAATTACAACGAAATAAAAACAGAAACAAAAGTCAAAATTAAGAATTCGGAGAGTTAGAGCAGGGAACAAAAACATGAAGGAAACAGACCAGAATCAAAGACAGGTAAGCAAAACAAATGCTACTGGCTGGAACATTCTGGCACACAAAGACTGGGCCTTTGGGATGGTCTTTCGTTCTAAAACAGCCTAGAGCTCCCAGCTGCTCAGAATATCATCAACAACATTTTATGTTCTAAATACAATGGGCTTAGGATAACTACATGAGAGAGCAGTCTTTATCTATGCCTCTCCTTTACACAACCTAGTAGTTCATTCTTGGCCTGTCATGTGATTAAAACAAGGCAACTTTCACATTGGTTGTCCTGCCTAGTGGTGAGGGCTATTTATGGTCACCATTGGGAGGCAAAGTCTGTCTTTCCAGTGCATGATCCTCTCAGAGTACAACACTCTTTGGGGAGGGGTTCGCTAAAATGCTTAGGCCAAACTTTGTGGGTAAAGGAGATAAGGCATTGTCAGTCAAGGGTATTCAAGTGTAGAACAAGCTTCAAGAGGAGATAAGACCTTGCCAAAGCTTCCCTATTTGCACAGCATGTTACAGCCCACCTGTTTGCCACAGTCTACCTGTGACCGAGAAAGGCCCAAAAATCATGTACCGTATTTGATGTTGATGTTTGATGTTTCTCTTGATGTTTCTCTATTCTGGATTAACATACTGTATATAACATTTGATGTTATATACATTTGATGTTTCTCTATTCTGGATTAACATACTGTATATAACATTTGCAATGCTGACTTGAAACAAACAATAAGTCACAAAACATAGCATAAAATAATAGTATGTAGTATTTTAATACTTTTAAAAGTTTGTGACAGGAAGGGAAGCATCTATGTACACTGCTTTGTGAATGATTTTTTTTTTTGAAAAGTGGTATATAAATATTCTTGATAACAATAATAAAGGGATAGCATGTGGCATATAATACACAGAAACAGCGCACCTAAGGAACAACTAGTAACAGAACTAAGTGGAAAATTTGGGACTGCTCAGCTCCTATACACATGTCTATTCTCTTGTGAGGTTTTGTGACCTTCTCCTAGGGTTATGACGACGACAGTTCAAAAGAGAAGTACTCTATAAACTTCAAAGCCGCTGAAGTGATAAATAGACAGATGCATTGTTCATATGGCCAGAAGCCATTGGAGTGAAAAATTCCATGCATTTGTACCTTCTGATACCATAGAACTTATGAAATCGTGGTGGATAATTGTAAATTAGAACCCAGAAAGTTATCTGTTCTTTTCATACAATATTACCCCCGTACCCACCAAATAAAGAGGCGAGACAACAGGCTGGAGTTTTATGGGCCACTTTTATTAAATTAATGTTCATAACCAAAAAACTTCTCAGCAGCAGGGCCTCTACAACACCCCCCACCATGCGGGTGCTAGAGCGGGGGAAACAGCCTAGCTGTCTACCTCCCCCAAGGAGATGGGGATGATCAATAGGCGTGACACCTGGCTCAAGGCTGGCACTCGGAGACCTCCAAGCGCACCTATCACCGCCGACCTCGTGAGGTCGAGACAGCTGGCCGGGCGGAGCCCCCCAGGTTGCCCCAGGCGACCCCAGTACCTGACCAGTCAGCTGAGGTTGCCAGCCTGCCTCAACGGGCCTCAACGGGCCGGGACACTGTCAGCCCGATCACCTAAGACAGGCCGGGAGGAGACAACAGTTTGCACCCATAACTCCCACTGGGGTACCCGCCAGTCGAGGGTGGGGTCATGTGCTGCCCTCAGTCTGAAGTGTTCATCATAGGCCAACAAAGCAGGGCCACCGTAGTCCCTGTAGGCCTTATGAACAATGTCCATGTATTTTACCAGCGCTGGCGCCCGGGCGCACTTGCAACAGCACTGCAAAGTAGACCAAAAAGCCATTCAGCCAATTGGTCCAATTTTTATCTATCCTCCTTTTTTCACTAGCTCCTGATCCCGGGCCGGGTCACCCACCCTTGGCACGGGTTCAGGTTCTGCCTGGAGGAGGCTAAAAATGTCTACAAACTCCCTCCTCCAGATTTTTTCCTTCACTGTTAATGCCAGGTGACCCCCTAAAGGTAGCGCCAGGTCGCCATAGGACGAACACGGCCGTTCAGCTGAACCGCCCCAGTGTGCCTGATCGTTCAACCCCATGGGAAGCCTGATCCAGCAGGGCTCTTCTTATGTTCTTATGTCTGGCGGGGCCGCAGCAATCCCTGAGTTAAGCCTCGGTTGCCCTTGAGGCCACCCTCCTACAGCCCCAGCCACTGCCGCCGGGGCAGCCATGCTCATCGGGGGGCATCCCCAACCTGGCCAGTACTGAAAAGGAGGATACAAAGGAGCTGCACCCTCCCCAGAGTCACCCTTGTTGTCCCATACACTCACAACGCCGGCCTGCGCCATATCATTTTCACCTGGAGGGTCAACTTCAACTGGGGGGGCACCCCACGGGGGCCGTGGCATCCTCCCCCCCTCCTTGTCTGCCTTGGCCTGCCCAGCACCTTTGGTGGCGCTGGCCTTGCCCCCTTTTCCTTCAAGAGTATCCATCCTGGAAGAAAGTAATTTCAATCGGTTACCCCTACCAGGCCTAGTGAATTGGCGCTGGGCGCGAGGGCCCGACTAGGCCTCGCCCCCATCACCCATACCGGCCTCGCTCTGCTCCTTCTCCCTTTCCAGCGCCTCAATCCTTGTAATCAAGGCCCGGAGCTGGCCTGCGTCCTCGTCCGAGGAGGCAGGGGCCTGCCTGGCAGGAGCAGGCCTCTTTGGAGCTTTGCCCTCGGCTTTTTGTACACGTTTGGGCATGTTGTTATGAGTGAATGTGTTCTTATATTGCACCAAAAAAGGATAACGTTGCCAGCAGGCTTTCTTCTCCCACTGCGCGGTGAGCCTAGCCTCTGGAGTCCCTCGTGGCTAGCGTGCGACGCTCCCAGTAGGCTGATTGTGTAGGAGACGACGTGCTTCCACCCCGACTTCAGCCCGGCAGGAGGTGGAGCGCCTATCCAAATCCTACAAGGTGGCCGAGTGCAGAAGAAGGCCCAGCCAGCACGCCGCTATCCACGCGCCTCCCGCAGGTACTCCGAGGCAGCCCTCCGCCGCAGGGAACCTCGCGCAGAGCCGCCCTAACGTCGCCGGCCCTTCTCGAGGGAGACGCACACGGCCGCGAAACAACAGAGCCCTTGTGAAGCCACGTTGCAAGAACCAGGGCCCTGCTGCTCCGCTCCACCGCAGGCGTCCTCCCCGATCACCGTCCGATGATGAACTGAGGGGGAGCGAGACGCGCACGTGGCAGTAAGCCCGTGGATGTGCCGCCCCCTCAGCTCGCCCAGCCAATTAGGGGCCAGCCTGCCGACTTGCACTCTGAGGCAGGCCGGAGGCAAACCAAGCGGCGGGGCAGATGCCTGCCACCAGCATTGTCTACCACTGTTCTGTTTTTAGTAAGATTTAACTGTCTCTATCCAACACACATAGCCTTCAAAAACTGACAGAAGCTACAAATATTGTAAGATGCTCTAGAAACCCTACTGGCTCCAGGACTGGAGGGTGGGACAGTGAGAAAATACAAAATACAGTAGCAAAATAGTCTTTTCACACATGTGCACAATGCCGCTGACAGCGGTGTTGTGCGCATGTGCGAAAACGCCGCTGAGGGCCTAGTCAGAAGAGGTGAAGCTGCCGGCCGAAGAGGACCCATCAAGACCCTCTCCCGGCTCATACCTGGCGACCTCAGGGGGTGACGCGGAGCCGCCAGCAGCCTCGGGGGTGACGTACGGGGCCCCCAGAGACCCGTGAGTGACGCAGAGTCAGAGGAGACCCGACGCACGGCGGCAGGGGGGTGACGCGGCGGCAGGGGAGGTGAGAGGGGTGACACAGCGACACCTGCCCCCAGGCTGATGCGTTCCCCCGCCCCAGGGCGACGCGCACCTTAGTGACATCACTGTTTACTACTATTTTAAAATATCCGCTAATTTGTAAAGGCCTTCTTTTTTACATTTTCCGACACGTTTACCTAGATCTGCGCTACAATATTTATAAATTACTCTAAAAAAGATGAGAGGGATTCATGGAGGCAATCTGGTCTTCCATGCTTTTTGCACCTCTGCCTTCAAAGAAGTACTGAATTAGAGACTCACAGCCCAATCCTGTCTAGAATGCAGCAGTGGTGCACCTAAGGAGGCCGCTGCATCCTAGCCAGTATTGGGCCCGCACCGGTGGGGTTGGAGCGCTCCTCAGGGGAAAGAAATGTTTGTCCCTGGTAGAGCCCCAGCAGGCCCAATGGGCCTCCTCAGATGCGTGTCAGCAAAATGGCCGGCGCAACTCCAGAAGGCCCATGTAAGGGCCAACAGGCCCAGGAAGGGGGATAGGGTTCAGCAGAGTGTGCTGCCAATTATCCTTCCCACCTCCTGGGCCAATCCGACCCCCTGAAACGCCCCATTACTTCCTTCCGCTGCCCCAACCGGCGGAAAACCTACCTTCCCCGGCAGGTGCAGCTCCCGATCTGGGGCAGAGTGAGTGATGCTGTCCTCTCCACCGTTGCCACTTACTTGCCAAGTGTCAAAAAAATGTGCCTTATGGCACATTTATGACATCCAGCACTGGCAGAGCCATCACTTCTGTAGATAGGATTGCGCTGTAAGGATATCATTTTAGATTTTAACGTCTGACATCCCTTTCCCAGATTTCCTTGGAAAATTCTCAATGGTTAATCAATTTTTCTGGTTCTCAATTTAACATTAAAGGCAGCCCTCAACTAGGCTGCACTGTAGGATAAGAATATGTTTGTGATAGCTAGGACTTGCTTTACTCTCTTGATGGAACTTTTGCTTGCTTTTACCTCTGAAAAAAAATTGCCTAAGGACTAAAGTTCTCAACAACAGAGTTGATCAAATAAAAACTAGTCGCTTAATTTATGCTCCATTCCGGCAAAGTGCCTCAAAATAACTCTCTACCATTTAACAGGCATAAATCCCAGTCACTCTATGTAAAAGCAGTACCCCTCAAGTAACTTGGTCTAAACACATGTTCCTTGTGCTATCCCAAACCGCAACAAGTTCAATAATTTGCAAAACTGGACAATAAGACTAGATTACATTCCAAGTATTCTGTGGACTCCTGAACAGTGGAATAAAATCCTGCAATGCCAAGCACTGAGCAGTAAAGAACTGCAATGTTCTATTGCCCCCTCAAGGCGGTTTCAAAAATTCACTCGTTTGTACCAAAGCCATTTAACGCAGCACTTCTTCTTAACACAGACTTCTCCACAAACTCTTTCACATAAGAAGATACACTCACTGCATAAGAGAACTCTATTTGGAAGAATTCTCATTTCCTGGTCAAACTGTGTAGCTGCAGCTCACCTCTGCACAATGAGCAATGTCAGTCAAACTGTACTGCCAGGCAGACAGGAAAGGAGGGAACTGATTGCTCTAAAAGTAAGAGACAACTCTTCTGACGACCCTTGGCCCACCAGACCTGGAGCGAGCACCTCATGAAAGTCACTAAGAATTGTCACAGAGCCCCAGGAACCAAATTCTTTTTCTCCTCCAGGCAACCTGCCAAGAGCAAACGGTCGGCCGTGGTAGTCACTCTATTTGAAAGGAACACTGAACAGCATTTGGGGTTACACATTGGCCATTCACCTCATTTGCAAGAACCTGTAAGCCAAAAGATTCCTACAAGCAAGACGCACTAAGACAGACAGAGACCCATCTAAATCAGTGATATTCAACCTTTACCTTCGGGTAAAGGTCACTGTAAGTCCTTGCAATTCAGTGGTGACGGCACTGCCAGAATCACGCCACTGCTGGGGGGAAAAAGTAGTTTTTAAGCCTACTTGGAGGGTCTTGCTGGTCCTCTGGGGGGGGAGTGTGGGGAGCCTGCAGGCCCATCCACAGGCCTCCCCGCACCTCCAAACAGCTCCCAATCACGTTTATGCTCCGCAGCTGCAAACTCAGCCCTCCGGCTGCAAAGAAGCAAGCAGAGCACAAAAATCCCACCACAAATCCTTGCAAGGAGACTGCAGCTGTCACCATCCGGGGGCACACCATCCCCCCCCCGGCCCCTTAGCGACATCTCTGCTACACAGCAATACAGTGCCCTCAACTTGACGCATCTGATGCATCTGGAGTGGCAAGGTGAGTAGAGGAAAAAAGAAGAAAGAAGACTAGCCATACATTTTTCCCTGTGGGAGGCTGTGCTTTTGTCCTCCAAGTACCTTAACTTTGCTCATAATCATCCAAAGCTTCTTCCTGGCTATATCAACTAACTACCACACCTTGTAGGATTTCTGGACCAGAGAATGTAGCACCAAAGGCAGACAGGACAAAGATGAAGGGAAGTAGCACAGATAAAGTCAGGATGATGACTAAGCAGCATAAGCAGCACCTTTGAGACAAGGAGCTGAAAAAGATGAGCATGAGCACAGTGGATAACAAGGACAGGCTATGCTGAGAGAGAGCTAGAGAGCCTCAAACACAGAAAACTGGAGATTGAAGTTGATGCAAGAGGAAAGACGGGCAATGAGGTAACAGAGCTGCCTTACTGTAAAAGAGCATATCTCTCTCTCTCTCTCTCTCTCTCTCTCTCTCTCTCTCTCTCTCTCTCTCTCTCTCTCTCTCTCCTCCTTTCAACCTCAAACCCAGAATGTGTGAGGAAGAGACCATTTGCTTGTCAGTCCCCCACCCCACCAGCCTTGGTGAGCAGCAGAGTTTGTCCCTTTTAAAATGCCTTTTTAAAGGGACACTGCCGGCAAAACCCAGAGTTGTTCTAGTACACAAAGAAAAGTGAAAAGAGGAAAAACTAATACATTCTCTTTGGTTGCTACAACATTTGTTTGATATGTAAAGGTTCAAAGCCAGCCACTGATCAGTGAGGAATTTTCTGTTCCATTACATTACACTCTAACCTTGCTTCAGTTTCTCTTTCCCCTATTGCAACAAAGTCAAATGCTGGAGCAGTGACAACCAAAATAGCTTTTGGATAAGAGCCACGTACCAACATCTTCATATGGCCAAGAGCCTTAAGAGACACACAGTCATTCACCTGTATGGGTCCAGGAAATGGATGGAAAGTACAATATTGATTTGCGAATGAACCCCAATGCTACCATGTCCATGGAGCTTCTTTTGTGAGCTGCACTTGATCTTCTCAAGATCTGTACTGTGCTGAAAGGAACCCAAGGAGCTGAGGTCCGAGAACAATGGCTTGTGCAATTATCTCTTGGGGGTCTTCCCCTTACCTGGCATATTCTTTAGAAGCTTGGCGTTGCACATGTGCACTTTCCATATGTCTGTGAGAATATATTCCATCCGTTTTGCCCTCCATAGAAAGTTGAACACCCTCAGGTAATGGCTCATGCACTCTCGTGTAAACACCTGCAAACAGACGGGAAATATGATCATTACTTCCTTGAGTGCTGCAGCTTGCACTGTTTCAAGCATCTGTGTTAACTGAAGTAGTCATTTCCAGCACAATTGGTCAAGATCACTCAGTTCTGCAAGCAACAAACAAACACTTTGAATTCAGTTAAGATATCTTCAGCACAAAGGTTTAAGTAAGCTCCAGGACAAAACCTATCAAATTTCATGGACAAGTATACAACAAACTCACTGTGAGCCAATCTGTACAAGGCCAGACATGGAGAAAGCATCAGTGTTTTGCACATGGAAAGTTCAGTTCCTAATATCACCAATTCAGTTATGTCAGGGAGAGGAAAAGACTTCTGTAAGAGATGCACTGGAAAGCCATTGCTTAGTCAGAGCTGATGGTACTTGGCTACTAAATCACAGTCTGATTCTGTATAAGTGTCTTATGTACATAATCCTGCTGAGGTTTGTTTTTTTTTTGAGACCAAAGGACTGACCCATCCATCAAGTTCGAAATGGGGCCATTTAAATCAAGTTACTTTAGAGGCAGCTGTTGGACACTAAATTAATCCACTTTAAAACTGATCCTACTCAAAATTGCCCTGTTGTACTTCCAATAATGGAGCCGCGGTGGCTTAGTGGTTAAGACACTGAACTGCAGACCAGGAGGTAGGCAGGACAGCAGTTCAAGACCCGAGTGCCGCGTGACGGTGTGCAGTAATGTCAATAGGGCGCGCGTCACCCTGTGGCGAGATGGGTGCGCGTCACCCCCATGTTAGACCTCGCCAGAAGCAGCCGGACTGCCGGCCTGGGTCGTCGGATGCTCCGAGGCCTTCTCCCAGCCTCAGCCAGGAGAAGGCCTCGGGAGTGTCTGACCTGGCCGGCGGTCGGGCCGCTTCTGCGAGGCCCTATGCTATGCGGCTTGTTTCCGCAGTTTTGTGCATGCCCAGCAGTGTGGGCATGCGCAAACAAGCCACATAGCATAGGGCCTCGCAGAAGCGGCCCGACCGCTGGCTGGGTCGGACGCTCCTGAGGCCTTCTCCAGGCCGAGGCTGGGAGAAGGCCTCGGAGCGTCCGACGACCTGGGTCGGGTGACGTGCGGAGCTGGCGGCAGCGGAGGTGACGCGCAGGGGCGGAATGACGAGCGTCACCCCCCCTGCGCGCGTCACCCTGCGGCAGCCCGTCCCCCCACCACGGGCCAGTGACGTTAGTGACGGTGTGAGCTACCATCTTCGGCTCCAGCTCCTGCCAACCTAGCAGTTCGAAAGCAAGCAATTGCAAGTAAATTAATAGGTACTGCCTCGGTGGGAAGGTAACAGCATTCCGTGCACCTTGGCATTGAGTCATGCCGGCCACATGACCACAGAAGCGTCTTCGGACAGTGCTGGCTCTTCGGCTTTGAAATGGAGATGAGCCCCGCCCCTAGAGTCAGTAACGACTGGCTTTTGAGCAAGGGGAACCTTTACCTTTACTTTACTCCCAATAATACAATTATAATAATGTAAGCAGGAGTGCAACAAGGCCTAAAGCCCTCCTTGCCACCCCCTTCCCTTACTCAGGTTTACCAAGGCAAAGGGCAGTCGCAGAAATGGCTTCAGGCATCATTCGTAGTAATAGGTCCTCACAATTTAGGTATGAGATGCTGCTGGAGATGCACAACTGTCTGAGCTAGATGGCCACCATTTGGAAAGGCAGCCTCCAAACTCTTTTTAAGCTGCTACTTTCAACCCTGGCAGCTTTTCTAAAAGACTTTTGCTAACCTGTTACAATGTCAGTAGGGAACTTGGGGTTGCCATGATACATATATTTTTACTATGCCATAATGCAAATTGGCTATCAGTCGCTAGATTTGGTGAGAGAAAAGACCTTTTGCCCTCCCTAACCCGTCCCCTCAGAATACTGTTACCTCTTGCCACCACTTGAATTAGACAGCTAAAGGGAGGGAAAAGAGTGTGAATAGCCAGCTGACGGAGAAGTATCAGAAGCTGATGACGGACCACTGATGGAGGAACACAAACAGACTGTAATTTGTTAAGAACCTCTGCCAGGAGAAGAAAGGAGGTTTGACGGATCAAAGAAAGAAGCTGGATGACTCTGGTCAGCAACAAGCAGCTTATCAAAGGCTGTGTGAAAAAGGGAAGCAGCAGAGGCCGGAATCCAGCAGGAGCAGATAACAGGAACTCTGTATATACCTTCATCAAAATAAGCAAGCCGAGATGGAATTTCCCAGCCAACGTGACAAAGAGTAAGTGACATGAACAGAGGGGCCTGTCTCACAGGGTGCCTGATTTCAAGAAGAGTCACCCCAGGGGTTAAGAGACCCAAAGAAACTCAAGGCAGAACTCTTCCATCACGTTTTCCCAACCTAGGTTGCATAATGATCTCTGCACTGCATCAGGTCAGTGGTAAGAAAGGTACATGAGTGGGTGTGACGAATTAGGGAACTTAAGTATTACTACCTCTTGCTGTAATCCAGCAAGGGGTAATCTAGGGGTTCTCAACCGGCGGTACGCATACCACTAGTTGGACCCGGATGGCATGGAGGGGTACCCCTTTCTCAATGCGTTGGTCTTGAGAGGAGGGAGGCAAGGAAGCAGAGGGATTGGCCAGGTCTGGAAGAGAGGGAAGAAGATATGAGAAAAGGTACCTAGGGATTACAGACTAGAATAAATAGATTACAGATTAGAATAAAGAAACTGAGAGAGAGCACACCAGGTGTAACCTGTTGTTGCTTGCAAGGAGTGCAAGCAGTGGAACCTGCAAGGAACCTGGGCAGTGGAAGGGGTGCAGAAGGGACCCTGGGAGAGTGGACTGCTCAAGCAGAGAGTCTCCGACTGAATCACTTCTTCTCATAAAAATAAGGTCAAAGTCCACTTGGGCTACAACTAAACATACAGGTTACATCACTATCTTGAGCATCTAAATACTATGAGGGGGTTCTGTGTTTTGAGCCCTTTCAGGCACAGGATCAGCATTTCCCCCACACCCTTCAGGCAACCAGGCAGATGGCAAGTGCCCATGGATCTTCCTGCTATGCCTGCAGCACCCCTTGTGATTTGTTGTTGTTCAGTCGTTAAGTCGTGTCCGACCATTCGTGATCCCATGAACCATATCCCGCCAGGCCTTCCTGTCCTCCACTATCTTCCTGAGTTCGCTCATTTTCATGTTCGTTGCATCGGTGATGCTGTCTAACCATCTCATCCTTCCCCTTCTCCTTTTGCCTTCCATTTTTCCCAGCATCAGAGTCTTCTCCAGAGAGTCCTCTCTTCGCATTAGGTGGCCAAAATATTTGAGTTTCAGCCTTAGTATCTGTCCTTCCAGGGAACAGTCAGGGTTGATTACATTTAGGATTGACTGATTTGATCTCCTAGCAGTCCAAGGGACTCTCAGGAGTCTTCTCCAGCACCACAGTTCAAAAGCATCTATTCTTCGGCACTCAGCCTTCCTTATGGTCCAGCTCTTGCAACCATACATTGCTACTGGGAACACCATCGCCCTGACTATACAAACTTTTGTTGGCATGGTGATATCTCTGCATTTTATTATGCTGTCTAAGTTTGCCATAGCTTTCCTTCCAAGGAGTAAGCGTCTTTTAATTTCATGGCTGCTGTCTCCGTCTGCAGTGATCTTGGAGCCCCCAAAAGTAAAATCTGTTACTGCTTCCATTTCTGCCCCTTCTATTTGCCAGGAATTAATGGGCCCAGATGCCATGATCTTAGTTTTATTAATGTTGAGTTTCAAGCCAACTTTTGCACTCTCCTCTTTCACCCTCATCAAGAGGCTCTTGAGTTCTTCTTCACTTTCTGCCATTAGGGTGGTATCGTCTGAATATCTGAGGTTGTTGATATTTCTCCCGGCAATCTTGATTCCGGCTTGCGATTCATTCAGCCCTGCATTTCTCATAATGTACTCTGCATATAAGTTAAATAGGCAGGGTGACAATATACAGCCTTGCCGTACTCCCTTCCCAATTTTGAACCAGTCAGTTGTTCCATGGCCGGTCCCAACTGTTGCTTCTTGACCCGCATACAGGTTTCTCAGGAGACAGGTAAGGTGGTCTGGTACCCCCATCTCTTTAAGAATTTGCCACAGTTTGTTGTGATCCACACAATCAAAGGCTTTTGCGTAGTCAATGAAGCAGAAGTAGGTGGTTTTTTGGAACTCTCGGGCTTTCTCCATGATCCAGCGCATGTTGGCAATTTGATCTCTAGTTCCTCTGCCTCTTCGAAACCCAGCTTGTACGTCCGGTAGTTCTCGGTCCACGTACTGCTGAAGCCTAGCTTGTAGGATTTTGAGCATAACCTTGCTAGCATGTGAAATGAGTGCAATTGTGCGATAGTTTGAACACTCTTTGGCACTGCCCTTCTTTGGAATTGAAACGTAAACTGACCTTTTCCAATCCTTTGGCCACTGCTGAGTTTTCCAAATTTGTTGGCATATTGAGTGCACCACTTTCACAGCATCATCATTTAGGATTTTAAGTAGCTCAGCTGGGATATTATCATCTCCACTAGCTTTGTTGTTAGTGACGCTACCTAAGTAGCTTTGTTGTTAGTGATGCTACCCTTGTGATTGGGCCCCTATAAAAGGTGGTTCTCTGGGCATTCCCCCATATTGCCCCCCGGCAACGCCCCTGGGGATAGCTGTGCTTTGTGGATCCATACCTCTTCATGCTCCACAAGGAAGGGGCCAGTTTCTTCCCTCCTTCTGCCCATCCCTTCGCATCTCCCCTACTGATTCCCCTTCCTTCTCTCTCTGTCCCCTTGATGATATGCCTCCTAGTTGCTTTGTTTCCCTCTCCATCCACTTTCCCTTTCTCCTCCATTACCCCAGCGTTTCCCTTCCTCACCTGTTTAGTCTCTCCACTCACCTCTTTCTCCTCAAACCTGGTCTTGCCTGGTCCTCATTAAGATGCTCCCCCTTCTTACCATCTCCCTTTCTACATCTTACATCCATTCGTCCTCCCTGCAGCCCCTTTTGACAGCTTATACCAGCTCTCAGCTACCATCACTTGCTGCTGATGGCCAGTCGGTGAGCTCTCAGGTAGCTGTGCTGTGGAGGCCCATGACATCATCATCATCAGACATATATCCATGGAGACTGTGGCAGTGATAGCTCATCCCATGCCATGGGGAGACACAGCATGTCATAGATGGGGAAGGGGAACAAAGGTCAAGAGAACACCTGCCTAGTAAAATCACTTAGTGAGAGTCACTAAAGTTATCTTGAACCCAGGCATCCCATGTCAAAAATACAAACCACTGGGCTATAGCAGCTCACCCTGCTTAGTGCTCAATACAGGTTTAAATGCTACTGTTCATATACTTGTGTTGATGCTTTTTAATTAACTTATGCATGTGTTAACTAATATTATATAACAATCTTCTATTGCGAAGAAGCCCTTTCACCACACTTCCCTTCTATACTGAACAGTATTATTTTAAAAAATGAAGCTATCAAATGGTTAATACGTTGCAGAGATGAAATATAAAATAAATTGGTTACACAGCTCTGCAACTACTTAAAATTTACTGGGAGGAATACAGAACAGAAAAAATAGATTAATGAATTAGCAAAACGGAGATATTATCTCCCTTTCCCTAAACTATACATAGCAATACCTTGCTGGTCAAACTCTCACTTGTGACACCTTGTTCAGAAAGCACTACTATTCTTTATATACAGTAAAAGCATTTTGAACAATTGTGCTGCTATTTTCTCATCTGTTTTAATGAATACTACATATCAGATGTTATTTAAAGGAGTACAAATAGGTTCCCCTAAAATACATTTTACAGTTCTTGCAAATTATCCCAAATTAGTTGCTACAGTTTCAGAATAATGGATGAAAATGAAAATCCATTTATTAAGTACTTTCTAAAATCTCCGACAGAACAAATGAATTATTTATTTCAAATAATGAAAGTCTTAAAATGTAGCATTTTAACACTCATTAATAATTTAGGGAAATTGAGATTTTGGCTGTACTCTTAATACAATGGGTACATCCGAGATGCCAAGCAGTCTCTTTAATCATGCACTTCTAAAAGTACAAAGGCTATTTTAATAACAAAGTATTTAGTGAACTAAAGGTGGGGGGAACACACAAAAATGGACAAAGTGAAATATATATCCTTACCGTTGCAATTGGGCCATCAACGTGATAGTCTAAGCTGAAAACATCCCAACCAGTATCACCAGGAGACACCTGAAACACCCCCCAAAAAAACTGCATTTAACAAAATTGTATAC
This sequence comes from Plestiodon gilberti rubricaudatus, assembly GCA_026170595.1. Taxonomy (NCBI): domain Eukaryota; kingdom Metazoa; phylum Chordata; class Lepidosauria; order Squamata; family Scincidae; genus Plestiodon; species Plestiodon gilberti. The sequence continues at coordinate 140,163,396 of JANXHW010000003.1, forward strand.
AACAATCATCCTGTAATTAGAATTGCTCTGGACCCTGTTTACACACTACTTTAACTCAACCCATGACGAGTGGGAGCGAGTCCCACCCCACTTCCTTACTAGACATAGATGAGTCTCAAACAATTGTTTTGTATTTTTTGTAAGACTCTTTCTGTCTTCAGAGAGATAACATGGGATAAAAGCATTTAAAAATAAATAAAACTGGGTGATACACCGTCTGCTGATAAGAGAGTATCCTGTATAAATGTGTTGTTTTATGTTTGGTTTTTGCATTCTACATGCAGAAAGGCAGGGACAGACATGAATCATCTGAGAAAAATCTATTGCGGTGACTCTGGCATAGTTTTTGGCCACAATCCAACATAGGGTTAAGCACATTTAAACCAGCTGAAATTAGACAGCTTAATTCTGTAGTGGGCTAAGGCCGTGATTCTTATGGTCACACATAGCTATTAGTGTAAGTACTGTAAACATGAAGAGCAAAGTTTAACCAAAATTATCTAAAAGAAAATGGTCCATATAAAGAGACAACACTTTTCTTTTCTTTTTTTTATGCTGACCGAAGGATTAATTTTACCTTCTTTTTTAAAAATAAAAACACACATCCCCATAAGATGCTACAATGACTCTGAAGTACCTCAGAAAGTGTGACGTCCAAATGTTTCATCCAAATGAAGTCCAATAATCTCAGGATTATCAAACTGTGTAATAGTTGCCCTAACTCCAGTTTCCAGGATTCCTGTCAGGTTATGCTGATACAAAGAGGTAGCTGGTCTGACAAGCTCTGGTCTAAAATGATAAATAAAATAAAAAAAGACAATAGATATGCAATGTACAGAAAAGTCCAGTTGTCATTTGGCTGCAAATTGATAAATTTGGCTGCAAATTGATAAATGTTCAGCCTACATAATGACATATATAAATTATGCTTTCCAAATGAAGAACTACAAACCTTTTGGGGGGGGAGAGGGTCATTTTAAGTACTCAAGATGTGAATTTCCAAACACAGAAGTGACCCAATATTCACCATTCTCATATTAGAGTTCCTAAGCCAAAGACTAGTGTTTGGAATGTCTCTACAACCATGTTGCATTTCTGAGTAACAAATCTTTTCTACAATAAACCTGATTCACGCAAACTTTGCAGGCTCACAAGATGTAAGTTAGTAAACTTGTTGTCAACATTGAATCCACAACAAAATGGATGATGGCTTCACGATGCCCCCAGATAACCAAGTCACCATGTCATCATTCACACTGACTTACAAGCTTTGCAATGCTAAAGGGCATCACTGTTTTTTCTTCAATAATGACTTTCAGAGGGGAGCTAACTCTTCCCCCGCTTTTGCAATAATAAACCTGGCTGATGTTTGTCAAAATATTTTCTCGTCGTCATTCTTTGTTGTTGTTGTGGCCAATGCTACTAAGGACTATTCTACATACATTTTGGAAGGGGAGCATGTGGGAGTTAATGGAAGAGCTGAAGCTCTTCTGCATTTGAAACATTTGACTGCATATGACTAGACAACTGAGCTTTTGCATTAGGAAATGGAGAACTCCAAGGTAATATTTTCAATAAAAATAGTACATTCCATATCAAAAGGTACCTTTTTCCACTAAAACATAACTCTTCACTGCTTCATGCACCAAATGTTGTACTGATTCCATGTCTCATCATTATTCAATTGCACTTCAGTGCAGAGATATTACATCTATTCAGTTCTTGGACAAACAGACATCTCTTTGATGTCTGACAAGTAAATGGAATCTTTTGTAATGAAAAATCTGCATTATGGAAGAAAAAGGTATGAAACGTGTAGGAAGTCTAATTCTATCATTCTGAAACTCCATCCTAAGAGAAAGTCCAAGATGCTTTTAAAAACTAGTGGCCTCTAGGGAAGCAGGTGAGGGTGCTGAAGTTGCACAGGATCTAGGAGTCTAAAAAGCTAGAGCTCTAAGTGCACATTTAAGATAAGAGATTTTGATGCATTCATCAAAGGACCATCTTCACTTTCTATTCAGCACTTTCAGCTGCTGAACAGTTTAAAGTTAGAGCGAATTGTAATTTCTGTGTCTAGTCTATGTTTTCAGACTAGCCTGTAGCCTAAATTAGAAAGAGAATGAGAACTAGAATGTTGATGGTTAGTTTTGCATTATAATGCATGGCACCAATTTTAAACTGCAACTCTATTTTTATATCACTCTCGATTGTTTCCCAGACACAATGGGTATGATGCATCACATCAGCTCTCCCACATGCAGTGCTGCATATGCAGAAGACGATCCCTAAAGAAAATCCTGAGCATTGCAGTAAAGCGCATTTGTGCCGGAAACACTGCCACATACCTAGCCACTACTGAGAACAAAAACTGTTTCTATGCCTCACACAAGCCCTCCGTAAACATTATTGTGTGTTCATAGTAAGAGGTAACATGGGTAACCCGGTCATGTTAAAAAGTAGCGCTCCAGCCGATAGTAACAATAACGAACCTACCCAGTATGGACTTAATCGCCCAGAAATCTGGATAGAAAGAAATTTGCTAAAAAAATCTGGAACTCAAGGACCCAACGTTTCATGTCTTTATCCAGACATATCCTCAGGGGTATTTTCCAAAGTTCATTGGTCGATGTTAGCGAATGCATCCTACTTAGTCCTTTTTATTTTTTCAAAAAAGCACGGGAACTCTCCCTTGACAGCGCAACTGCTTGCAGAGCGATTTGCACAAAAGCAAGTGATCCTGCAATTACTAAGTAGGGCTAGCCTCTGAGATGTTAAACACTTAAAGATCCACCAAAATCTTTGTGCATTATACTAATTATATGTGCTAGATCCACAGTCTGTTACCCACGAATTATGGGGAGCCAGATGCGATTGGCCAGGCTCAATTCCTGTTGCCTGTTCAAAAGAGCACCTGGCATTCTTCTACTTATTTCCAACGCCTCCAAATTCTTCAATATGTTTAATTTGCTCTCCGTTTTTAAGATGCACGTATCCTTAAAATGAATGGAATATCCTGAAGTCATCGCATGTTCTGCCAGTGCGGAGAGCTGTGGATGTCCCAGCCTCACCGACCTCTCATGCTTTTTCAACCTGGTGCCAATGGAGCGTTGTGTAAGGCCGAGATATTCTTTTCCACAGGTTCCACATGGGATACAATAAATTCCCGGGTTTGAGAGTGGGGGTCTTTTGTCCTTTGGATTATTGAGCAGTTCTTCAATTTTTTTAGTAGGCTTGAAAATTGTCTTAATATTCCCTTGTTTAAGTACCTTGGCAATCCTATCAGTTGTTCCCTTAATAAATGGTAAAACTGTCCAGATCTTCTCCTCCTTATTATCTTCTGTTGTCTTATTAACATCCTCAGTATTAATATTTGTATCAGTATTATTCCTCCCTTCTCTCTCCTTCTGAATTTTATTATACTGTACAGTCCATCCTTTATTAATTTGTGTCTCCGGATATCCATTTGCTCTCAATGTATCAAAAAGTATCTGTTTTTCTTTTTCAATTGATTCTGTATCACAAATTTTGATTGCCCTGTAGGCCAAGGAATTTACAACTGATCCTTTTTGTATTGGGTGATGATTTGAACTGTAGTTCAAATATCTACCTGTGTTTGTAGGTTTCCTGTATACTGAGTGGTTAAATGTTAAGTCCTCCCTTCTAGTTACTAGTACATCTAAGAAGGCCAATGATTTGTTATTTTTTTTTCGATGGTAAACTGAACCTCCTTACAGAAATTGTTTAGATGTACCAAAAATTTTTGCAACTCTCTTTCCCCATGGGACCATATGCAAAAGACATCATCAACATAGCGCCACCAAACATCCGGTTTCAGTTGAGCTGTTTGCAGCACTTGTTGCTCAAGATATTCCATGTATAGATTTGCAACTAACAGGCTCAGGGGGTTCCCCATCGCCACTCCATCTTTTTGCTCATAATACGTCCCTTCCCATACAAAATACGTAGATGTCAAACAATGTTTAAACAATGGTACTAATTCTTTGGGGATTGTAAGGTTCTCTATTAATCTTAACACTTCCTTGAGGGGGACTTTTGTGAACAAAGAAACTACATCAAAACTAACTAAAACAGAACTAGGAGACAAAATAACCCATTGTAGTTTCTCAATAAAATGATATGAATTTTTTATGTAGGAGGGAGTATTGCCTATAAAAGGTTTTATAGGCAGAAGAAGTTTTCGTTCGAAAATTATTGTGTGTGTTTGTTTGCACACAGGTGTGGTGGGAGGGCCGATACCAAAATCATGACAATAGGCCCCACTATGCTGACCTCCCTACATCAATCAACTGCAGTTTGTGTGTGTGTGTACCACTATGCACACATTCAATTTGCACATGAAGTGTGCAGACAGTGTGCAGCTGCCACAACTGCAATTCACCTCCACACCATACATATGTCTGCACAAAGCACAGAGGCATCTAGGAGTCCACTCTTCTTCCAAGGCCCATGCTACATTGCTACGGCATAACATGCACGCCAAGGCCTTACAGAATTGCAAGGTGCTTATTATAACTATAAAAATGATAGCATCCCTACCATATGTTCACAAACTAATAAGGCAGAATACAATAACAATGGAAAGTCTGAGAAAAAGGAGAGCAGAATCTATCTGATTGTAGAAGAAGTCCTCAAGCCTTGGTCTTACTCAGGTCATTGCAATCAGTTTTGCCAAGCACAGGCTGTAGCCTCTGCTGGCCAGGTGTCTTGACACGCTTATTCAGCAACGCTTGCTTTTAACAAGATGTTTATAAAATGTTGTAAGAACTGGGTGAATTAAATCTCTTGAACATCTGTGCCTTACATCCCTTGAAATGAAAACATATAGCTGCAGGATTGCAAGTAGAGAAAAACATTGTTTCCTTATCTCTGTACAGTACTGTGCTTCCTCTTTTATCCGAAACACTCAGTGCTTTTATATGCTGTACAAGAAAACTATATAAATAATATAATGTGCCTGTTACTACTGGGTGCAGACTTCCTCTTTGGTTGTCTCCCTGCAGTTGCTTGTATCAATAAAAATCCTGATCAGTCTCTGAACTAATACTGGTTGTTGGGACTTTCTTCCACAAGGGAAAAATCATAATCTACAATAATAACCTCTTAAACGGCTGCTAACAACTCCAGGTGCTAAAGAATTCCGTGCATGTGCAAGAGAGAGAGAGAGAGAATGCTACAATGTTTGTAACAGATTATAAGCATGGTCAGGGTTTCAAAACAGGTTGTACTTGTAATTTGCTACAGACTCATGGCAATTTAGAGGTGAGAGAAGTTTTCAACATCTGACAAGTCTGTTCCATGTAAAAGAGCCAAATATTCATGAAAATCAAAGAATTCCAGGTTAATACTGAATCTAAAGTAACACAGTACTGAACATACTAATAGCAGCATTAAAGTACCGTACATTTGTTTTGTTGTCAAACCACAGGCACAACAAAACTGTATTTTGAATTTCAGTCAATCTTCTGCTCCTGTACAAACATTTACATTTAAGAAGGTTACAACCCACATTCACTTACTTAAGCAAGTCAATTAAGTGCTTGATAAAATCTCCATGATAGAGAATAGCGTCTCATGGCCTGCATGCGGTCCAGTACATTCTATTTTTTTTATTGAGAAATCTAGCAAGTACTGTATTGCTGGTCTCAAAATATGCTGCATCTGTTTCTCTGAAACACATTTTCCAAATCTGTGAACATTTCAGCAACTGTGACAAGAAAAATCAGAAGCCACAAAGATTGCAAATGGATGTTCTTTAATATTGTTTCTTAAATTCGAACAGCACACAAATAATAATTTGATGGGAAATGGGAGGTATGTATCTACAGAGGACGTAAATGTAGATTTTCAAAGCTAAATGCCCTCTACATCTTTAAATAAAATGGTCTGGCTATACGCAGTCGCAGTAACTACTTCATATTCTTATATTGTCTGAATAAATATTTTTGTAATACATTTGAAACTGTCACACTGTTGCATATACCCAGAAAAAAAATAAAAAAAGATTGAACAAATGTAAGTACATATTCAAATTAAGTTATCAACCTGCTCTAGAATAAATGGAAATGACTCTTGCATTAAATGGCTGGAAGAATGCTATACTGAAATGTATTCTGTGGCAAAATACACTAGGAAATATCTGGAAAGGGGTTAGTAATATACTGTATAACCTTATATTTAGGCACAACAGAGCTAGTAAAGTCTACCTTTTTCTATTGAGACAGAATTTCTTTTTATTAAATCCTTGGGAGAGAAATTGCCTACAAGGGAGGGAGAGGGGTGTGTGTTTGTGTTTTATGTTTTAGTTTTTTTCTCTAAAAATACAACAGTGTCACAAAGAGAGATGGGCAATATTAAGAACACAACTACAGCAAAACTGACGCTACCTTTATCCTTGCGAGAGGAAAAGCTGCTTGAAATAATTTAGCTGATCACTTTTTGAAGCTGCTAAAATCTATATCCAACTGATATTTAGCCTTGCTAAATAAATTCACTATACGATCTCTGTTTCTCAAATACATAAATAGATGTCCTGATCCAACAAGGGAGATCCATGTGTGCAGCTGATCACATGCAGATGTACACAGCAGTACTCATCAGATCCCCAGGAAACTTTAGAGATACATCTGACTAGAAAAGGCACACACATCTCCATCTGGGCCCATAGTTGCGGGCAATAAAACAGGGCTAGAAGTGGAGCAGAACAATAGCCCACAGTCAATGAATTGGCAGAAAAGGTCAAAAATATATATTTTTTAATCCAAACACTGAAAGAAAGGAAAAAAAACACTGTGGGAGCAGTTTTACTAAAAAGAACACCATTTTAGATGAAATCTACATTTCTCCATTATATACAGAAGAGGTTTATTAGGTGAAAATTCTATGCTTAGCTGCCCCATTCGATGATCTTCTGAGTCACAAATCGCGTGGTTCCATATAGAATCAAGGAATGACCCTAATATAGACATGAATGTTCTTGCCAAGAAAATTTTTCCCAAGTGCCACATTTCTTGTAAATTATATGGAAAGATTTTAGGGTGTGAACATTCAGATGTCAGTGAGAAGTCAGAAATGAGGAAGACGTTTGATGAGCTTTATAAAGAAACATAAATGCAAGATTACAACTGGCTTTCTTCCTATTGCATGGTAAATTTTGCAGTTGCCATTGAACTGGCTTGCACATAATTGCCAGCGATGGAAAGAGTTGGAACACTGCCATCAACATCTACACTAACAAATTTATGTTCTTATTTAAACCATCCACATGAAACGGCCCACACTTTTTGGTTTGACACAAAACCAGGAAGCAGTCCCCAAATTCTCCCAAAAGGTGTTTTGCAAACAAACATCACTCCCCCTCTCATAGGGACTATACTTCCTGAATGCAGCCCTTAATTCCCCAAAACTTAATTCCCCAAAATTATGCAAACTGACAGGGCCTTATCAAAGGATCTTCACAGATACCACGTAGTCTGCAAAATTACACTGAACACATACACCTGAAATCCCACAAAGCCCCCATGCTTGGATTTTGAACATTATTTTACATTTCAGATGGCTATGATTTGCAAAACAAACAAGGTCAGAAACGTAGCTACTGTGGGATTTCTGCAGTAACCTTGAGCACTCAGTTTTGTACAACAAAAGCAGGTATTATTTACGTGAGATTTTTAGTCCTACAGTAATCATATTCCAATTTCATACTATCTTTTGGAGTTTCTGCAGATTTGGCCACAGCTATCATCTTTGATGAAGGAGTTTGGTCATGATGACAAACCTGATGCAAGAAGTTTATGGGTTTGCCTTTTAGGAGAACCTAAATATAAATGTGGCCGCGGGGTGGCGCAGTGGGTTAAACCACTGAACCATGAGCTGTCGATTGAAAGGTCGGCAGTTCGAATCTGCTCAACTCTCGTCGCTTGGCCCAGCTCCTGCCAACATAGCAGTTCGAAAGCATGTCAATGCGAGTAGATAAATAGGTACCGCTTGTGGGAAGGTAAACAGCATTCCATGCTGTCATGACGGCCACATGACCACAGAAGCATCTTTGGACAGTGCTGGCTCTTCGGCTTCGTAATGGGGATGAGCACCGCACCCTAGAGTCGGACATGACTGGACTCAATATCAAGGGATACACTTTTACCTTTTTAAATATAAATGTAGGGCATTTTTAGAAAGTATTTTTGAAAATGTTTTATAAGTTGGAGTAACAGATTTTCAGCAATTTTACTTCTACATTTTACTGTAGACATTTTATTTCTAAGGTAAAGCTTTCAAACAGCAATAAGCACATTGTACTTGCCTTCAGTTCTAGCACTACTTTCACCCATGTTCCTGCAACCAGGGCAGAAATTAAAGCTAACCATATCATGCTACCTTATCCAAAACCTATTTTGGCCAAATGCTCAAAATGCTATTTTTCAGATCATGCCTTTGACATGTTGTGGCAGAACACAGATGGGTAGAAGTACAGGACTGCAGACGCACCATAGGTAATGGTGTCCCAGTAACAATGACAGGCGTCCCAAGAGTATATTACAGCACAATCCTATACATTTACTCAGAAGTCCCACTACGTTCAACAGAGCTTACTCCCAGTTAAGTGTGTATAGCAGGGGTTCTCAACCTTTGTAGGCCTGGATACCCCCTATCACGGTCCAATTTTCTGAAGTATCCCCTGCTAATTAACTGCTAATTAATTGGATTAATCAATTAATTAATTAGGTAATTAATCAAATTAAAAAAATCTTATTTAACTCTGTGTGTGTGTGTGTGTGAGAGAGAGAGAGAGAGAGAGACATGCAAGGATCTCTTTTTTTCTCCAAGTCACACTTCCCAAAATCAGCTCCTCCCTTCCCACCCCACCAAAGTACATTTTCCAAAATACAAAAATAAGACCAAAACCAGACAGAAGGGCTCTGAAAGTAATTACAATTTAAAACCCATGTTAATTAACACTTAATTAGCTGCTGATGGGGCAGATAAGGGGCAGGGCTTGGCTTACCTCCAGCAAGAGGTCCACATACCCCTAGGGGTACCCGTACCACAGGTTGAGAACCCCTGGTGTATAGGATTGCAGCCATAGCCCTAGATAGCTGCATGTGTCAGTTTGAAAAAACACAGAGAGGAAAAATAGTAGTTGTAGGGCTTGTCGGCCCTCTTCCCTGGTCATCAGCCATTTTATCTGTGTCTCCCATGGTGTGAGAACTGCCTCCTTTCCCACTGCACTGTTCTCATCGTGAGAAGATGGGCTCAAAGCCTATGACCTCAGCTGCAGCTGGCCATTTCCCACCAGTGTTACCAGGATGAAGAAATGAGAGGTGCATTCCTCAGTATTTTCCCCAAAATCTTGAGTATATGTTCATCTCTAATTGGTACTAGATTTGAAGTCTAATTGGCTACACTTGCTCATTAGGCCTTTCCTTAATGATAGAAACATAGAGGATAGTCACACCTGGACCGACTTTTGTTATGGGAAGTAGCCGCACTTGGTTTGCATAACAGCAATTATCCATTGCTTTGCTAAGTTTTGCAGAAGCCTATAAATCATGTATTTTGCCTGGCCTATTGCTCCTGGACTGCGGTGTGAATGCTTGTAGGTTGTGAGTCACTGGTAGGACTCTGTAGGTGCTGTATGCTTTGGAAATAAAACTCCTTACATGCCAGCTTTTGGACTGGGTGTCTTTCTTCCTCGAAATCCAAAACAACCTCAACCCTAGGGCTTGAGACAGTAGTTTTATTCATACCATGCCGGAGTGTAATAATAAATGAAGGAATCATTATTTTTCTCAATGTGCATTTATCATGCCACAACTGATCTGTTCTCCAGGTGGGATCTGAAGCTACAAAGAAGACAGAACAAAAGACTTTATTTTTTACAAGGCATGTATATTATGCATAATCAATCATATATATTTTGATGATGTACATTTATTTGTATTCAATAGGATATAAGGCTGGTTTTTATAGCTGCTCTGTTGTTGACCCCATTTTCAAGAAATGGTGCTGTTCTAACATGCTTTTAAACTGTATTCAAAAAAGTGTGGCATCTCCTGGTTTGGAAGCAATGTTCTATGTGCAAACTTGAGACCAACTTCTCATGTCAGTGTCAAGCACAAAGGAACAGGGGAAGGGAGCGGGGAGAGTATCGTCTGAACAGGTCCAAGGAATGCTATGCAACATTCTAAAAATAAAACTGTATAAGAATGCAATATTACCTGATTTTAAAAAAAATCCTTACTCCCCTGGGAGAGAAGGCATAAACATACATTTAAAAAAAAATCAACAAAATCAGTTTCTAAAATTTATTACAGCAATTCCCCTTGGCAACAGGCATAGATAGAACCATAATCTGAGTATTAATGAGAAAAGTTAATTTTGAAATCCATCAGACAATCCAATCATCTTTGGGAATTATAAAAGCCCTCATTTTATAACCAGAGCAAAGTAACATGCAATTAATGTATTTAGAAAACATCTAGTAAAAAAATACAATGAGCGAGAAGAGCATTTCATAATTAAGCCTGTGAAAAAGAGATCTTGGGAAGGGTGAAGGAAACCAAGGTCAGAACATAATTGCAATATAATTATTTTATTGATTCGCTTTACCCATTCAAGGTTCTTTGAGTATTATTATTAAATCTAGCACACAAAGAACTGCAGGAGAAATGGGAAATCATGGTACAATCTACGTGATGAACAAATGCCAAGGCCTCCCAACCAACAGATAAAAAGGGTGATTTTCGTAGGAAGAAATTAAGAGCTTGTTTACAACGGCAATCAGTCTCCCACAGGATAACTACTAGAACACGGAGGGAGAAAACCCACATATTCATTTGTCCTGCTGTAATGAACCCTTCTTTTTTTTCCAAAGGTGCTATATGAAAAGTTCATAGCAGAGGTCCATGTTCATTGGAATATATTCACCAGTGTAGTGATCTCAGGTTTTCAGCCTATGGATTTTTTTTTAACCTCCTGTAAGTTTATTTTATTAAAGTTCCAAAAAGTTTATAAACATAAAAACTCATCTCCCACCCGCAGAAAGCAGTACAGAAAAAGTTATCTAAAAATCACTCTCTGGCATGATTATGGTTTATATATTATAATCTAGGCTAAAGTCACAGCCAGAAACTACATCTAGGGCACAATCCAAACCTACTTAGGCCACCATTGTAACCAGCGGCCCAGCGAAAACGGGAGGCCCCAGAACGGAAAGGGGATTCAAATCCCCTCCAAAAGGGGAATTCAAAGGGGATTTGAATCCCCTTTCCGTTCTGGGGCCTCCCGTTTTCGCTGGGCCACTGGTTACAACGACGGCCTAAGTAGGTTTGGATTGCGCCCCTAGTTATTTTTTTCAAGAACAAAATGGGACTAAATGTCTCAGTCCTAAGTATTTGTACTAGTGTATCATTATTGCATCTAGTGTATCTCTCTGTAACCAGTGGTGTCACTAGGGGGGTGCAGGGAGTGCAGACAGCACCGGGTGACACCCTCGGGGAAACCTTTTATTTATGAATTATACCACCATGTTATATATCATTGGAAATGTAATTTAATGTGGAATGTAATGATATGAAAGTATATGGCCAAATAACTGGAAAAAGAAAACAACTGCCTTAAGTAACAAAAAGTGTTAAAAAAATTAAATAAATAAATAAATAAATAAATAAATAAATAAATACAGTAAATAAAAGTGGATTTCCTTAACTCAAAACTGACCTATAAGACTGATTGTTCTGAGAACCACTGAGGCATTATGATACAGCATGGAAACAATAAGGTGTTAGTATGGCAGCACAATCCTGCGTAGCGTAAGGATCCGACCGACAGCCCAGGGTCGCGCGCTGGATCCTGAGCACCAGCGGCTCATGAAAATTATGAAAATAATTTTCATGGTAAGGTACAAGTGTACCAACAATGAACAAAATCCATGACATCAAGTTCCAAAATGGATTTTTCATTGGTTGATTTGACATGGAATGACCCAAAACTAGTTTTGATGTCATCAAGTTATCTGATTGGAGGAGTGAAACACACCTGGTTCCTCCATCCCAACCTTTTTACCCAGAGAAGCAGGCTAGCTGCCCAATGGGCACACCAGGTTTATTACTTGGCAGAATAGCTACCCCAGTCAGGAAGACAGACCCTGGATCCATCTCTAGCACATGGCTAGTGAATAATGGAGCTTCCAAACAAAGAACAAAAATGATGCAGAAGGATTTGCCAGCAGCTCTAAGACTGCTGAACCTGCACAGGAGCTTCGGTGGAATTAGAAGTGTCCAAAGATAAGGGGGGGGGGGAGAGAATAGGGCATTCATCACAAAGATATAATGTTGGAATTCTTAGAAGGCCTATTAAAATCTCCAGGATTAGTTTCGAGTCTCCTTGAGTGATGCTGATTCCTTTAAAGTGGCAACCCATATCTACTGTCCCTCTGTAACTTCATGCAGACAATTTCAAGCCCTTGCATCTCTCTGAAAGTGCACACTTTCAAGAAGATCAATGAACAAGAGGATTATTGAAAATGCAGTCAATCTGGACAAGGAGAAGAAGCCTAGAGATCAGTGCAAGAGAGTAAGGGGCAGCTAATAGAAATATAAGTGAAATGGTAATGCTATCATTAATTAATAAAATTAATAACTGTTATCCATGCATGAAAACTTGGGATACAGAATAAGACAAACACAATATTGTATTTCCATATTGTTAACACTAGGTGGCAGTGCAAAAGCAGTGAAAGAACCAACATTTAAAGGCCTAGGAAACAATAAGTGATGCTAATATACCTAAGGTACATTGCTATTTATTATTTATATAGCACCACCCGTGTATTTCACTGTTATTGCTGAACTGCATTGAATATGTTGGTTTCCAACTTACCTGCCTTGGGCACAAAGAACTTCTAAAAAGTACATGCACTTTGTGGTAATAAATGCATATAATTGGGCCAAGAATCCATTAACAAAAGCAGAGCAAGACATCCGACTGCTAGTTTAATTCTTCATAATTTAAAATAAATTTCTACAATAGACTTTTCACATTTGAAACTTGTGCAAAGCTCATAAAAATCAAAACTATTGCAAATATACATGTAACAAGAACCATTTTTAAGACATTACAACAGAACATTTTCATATATTTTGATTTCAGTATGACCATATGGACTTGACAGGGATAGTTGTGACACTTTTATCAGATGCTTGGCTCATGTGGCTCTGTGGGTAGATTTATTACAGAAAGGACGAGCACATGCCAGACCTCTGCCCTATGGCTCCCACCCCACATTATTTCCAGACCAGGTCAGTTGGGCCGAGCTAAATGGGGAAAACTCTCAGTTCTGTCAGCTTCTAGTCTAGAACAGATACAAGCTTTCATGTTTCAACATGCATCCTTGGAAGGAAATGAAATTGAATATTGCTGGGACTTATGAATAAACTTATTAAGAATTGGGATTATGGTCCTACTAAGCGCTTGAACAACTGCTAGCACTACTTGATCGCATTACCTACTGTGCAATTTTATCTGTCAACAAACACCACTGCAGCTATTTACAATCAACCAACATAGCCCCATGTGGATGTAGTAAGCTCATAAAATTATCTGAATACTTTATAATGCCCATCCTCCCGCTACCCCATCATGTTTTATATGTAATGAACTTGCCCTAGCAATCAGTGAAAGAAGGGTAATATGGTACTATAGGTAGAGGTGCTTGAAAATGGTAAATACGAAATATGAACACACAACACCGCTTTCTGCGAAAAAATAAAATAAAACCATGTAATTTTGCGTCATTCTTCATCTGCAGACACTGTACAACCTATACAACCTATCTAGTACACTTCATTTACAATTGATAAAAATGGGGGGAAATGGAATGAAAACACATAACACCACTTTCTGCTATTTCATTTTCGATAAACACCGAAATCTGCAAAAAAAAAAAACCATTTTCAAACACCTCTAACTGTAGGTCTTTGCATCTCTCACTCCATAGTTAATGTTCAAGTAAATCATCCCAGCCTTCCTGAAGGAACCCTTCTCACCGGGCTCAAGATCCAGCAGAGGTGCAGAGAGGGTCCCATGATGTCCAGTCAGTTCCAGTACCAGCTCAAACTAAGGAAGCTAAAACTACAGGGGGGGGTATCCATTGATTTGGCATCCGCGGATTCACTTATCTGTGGATGCCGAATCCTCCCGCATCCCCCGTGCGTGGGGGAGTGGGTGCCGCAGAAAACCGTGGATATGGCATTCGCCCCATCTGTGGTTTTCACATATCTGGGGGGGGGCTGGAATGTATCCCCCGTGAATATTGGGGCCCAACTGTACAGGAGAAGCAGGAGGAGGCAGAGCTGGAGGAGAAGAGGCTAGAGACAGAAAGAGTGAAAGAGAACAAACACTTGGAGGCAGAATCCTAAAAGCTGCGGGAAGGTAAACAGCGCTCTGTGTTCCAGCTGCATGCTACGCGCTGTGGCAAGGAGAGTCATGCCGGCCACATGACCACGGAGGCGTCTTCGGACAATGCTGGCTCTTCAGCTTTGAAATGGGGATGAGCACCACACTCTAGAGTCAGACACGACTGGACTTAATTGTCAGGGGTCAACTGCGACTGGCATATGCCCATTCATTGAGGAGTCAAGCCCACCCACCTAGGTAAAGGGATGGGATTATGTCTGTTTGGTGTATGGAGAGATGGCAGGACCCCCTGCATGAATGAGGGAGCATATGTGCATGAAAACACAACATGCAAATGAGGCCAGTGGTTGAATTATCGGGAGGGAGATTGGGGGAGGGGAAGGGTGCCACTATCAAGGCAGTGACGGGCCAGGGAAGATATGGTGGTGGGGGTCAGGCAAGCCGTTCCAGGAGAAGGAGGGTCCATCATAGACAGATTGTCTCTCCTTCTGGTCCTTCCCCCAACTCTTGGATGACTGGTACTCTTGGCAGTGACTCCCTGAATCTGAAGGTGCTGCTTTTAAATGCCAGGTCAGTAAATAATAAAACCAACCTCATCCGGGACTTGGTCCTGGATGAGAACGCCGACCTGGTATGTATCACGGAAACCTGGTTGGATGAGGTGGGAGGGGTAGGCCTTTCCCAGCTTTGTCCCCCAGGTTTCCAGGTGGTGCAGCAGCCACGACTGCAGGGACGGGGAGGAGGAGTTGCGATGGTCTATCGTGAATCCATCTCCCTTACCAGGTGCCCCGTTCAGCAGTTCACTGGGTTTGAATGTCTCCATGTTGTGTTGAGAGGGCCGGACAGGATGGGGATTCTGTTGGTGTACCGCCTGCCTTGCTGCCCAACAGTCTCCCTGCCTGAGCTGACAGGGGTGATCTCGGCGTTGGCGCTGGAGTCCCCCCGCCTATTAGTGCTGGGGGACTTCAATGTTCACGCTGAGGCTCCCAAGGTTGGGGCGGCTCAGGACTTCATGGCCGCCATGACAACCATGGGCCTGTCCCAGAAGATCTTGGCCCCGACACATGAGGCGGGACATGTACTGGACCTGGTGCTTACAGCTGAGCAAGGGGGCGGTGATCTGGAAGTGGAGGAGATTGACATCACTCCGTTGTCATGGACAGATCATTTTCTGGTAAGGTTTAGGCTTGTTGCAGCCTCCTTCCTCCGCAAAGGCGGGGGACCGCACTCTATGGTCCGTCCCCGGAGGCTAATGGATCCAGAAGGTTTCCTGAGGGCTCTGGGGGGCTTTCCCACTGCCAAGACTGGTGACTCGTCTGAGGCCCTGGTTGACCTCTGGAATGGGGAAATGGCCAGGGCAGTGGATGAGATCGCTCCTGAGCGATTTTTGCCACGCCGCAGACTCAGAGCGGCTCCTTGGTTTACTGAGGAGCTGCAAATGATGAAGCAACGGGGTAGATGTTTTGAGCGACGGTGGCGGAAAACTCATGCCGAATCCGACCGGACACGGAGTAGGGCCCACTATAGAACCTACTCCGTGGCGGTGATAGTAGCGAAGATAAATTTCTTCTCTGCTACCATTGCGTCTGCAAGCAATCGTCCAGCGGAGCTGTACCGTGTGGTGCGAGGCCTACTCCACCAGGCCCCCCCAATACATAAGGAGGAACACACGGTGGCCCACTGCGACATGTTTGCTAAACATTTCGCAGATAAAATCGATCAGATTCACCATGACTTGGATGCCTCATTGACAATATCTGAGGATGTCCCCTTGGCATCTGCTTGTTCAGTGTTGTGGGACTCTTTTCAGCTTGTACAGCCTGAGGATGTGGACAGGCTCCTTTGGAGTGTGAGGCCGACTGCCTGCATGCTTGACCCTTGCCCGGCTTGGCTAATTAGATCTGCCCGGGAGGGGCTGGCCGAGTGGACGGGGAGGGTGGTCAACTCTTTGTTGGTGGAGGGGGTGCTGCCGCTCGCTCTGAGGTGGGCGGTGGTTCGACCCCTTCTGAAGAAGCCCTCCCTTGACTCCACAGTAATACCTAATAGTTTATTAACGGTCGATGACCAGCAACATAAAACAGCAAAACACAACATCATCAAAGCATCAAATAACAGGCCTAAGTTAAAACAAGCAGGAAACACTACACAAAAGAGAACAAACAAAGCTTATAAGCATTAAAAATTTCCCTCGATATTGACAATACTCTTTCGAGTTCTGCAAGCAGCTGCCAGAAAACGTGCACACTGGATAGTAAACCAGGGGCTTTTTCCCATGAGAAGCATCTTGGCCAACTCCACGTCAGTCAAACTGGGATATTTTTTAATAAAGGGGAAGATAAACCTAGCACGCAGCCCCTGATAAAATGGACAGCGAAACAGGACATGCTCTACTGTCTCCACTTCTCCCGAGTCACACGGGCAAACCCTTTCAGATATTGGAATCCTTCTAAAACAGCCCTCCAAAAATGCCAAAGGGAGGGCTCTCCACCTGGCCAAAAAAAGGCCCTCCTATGCGTAGGGAGCTCCAGCAGTGACAAATAGGCTGCCGGCGCTACTTTATATCTAGTGTCCTCTGCAGCTAAAAAGTGTGGGGTTCTGCTGATGTCCTCTTGCCGCTCTGTGTCTAGCAGCCATACATGCTGCATTTACTGACCTAAAATTAGCCTTTGATTCCATCTCTAGGGTCAAACTGTGGCAGAAACTGGAGGGTATATCCATTGATAGTAGATTATTATGCCTGATTCGAGCCCTGTACTCCAATACATCCCTTAAGGTAAGATGTACCCAGCATGGGCATCTTTCAGAACAAGTTCCAACCTGTAAAGGGGTAAAACAGGGCTGCGTCCTAGCGCCTCTTCTGTTTAACATCTACTGTATGTAAATAGCCTGGTGGAGTACTTGAACTCACCTGATTTCCATCCTCCAACGTTAGCCAACCGTAAGATACCTGTGCTGCTATATGCAGACGATACACTCATCCTTTCACGAACACCAGTGGGACTTAGAAGGGCCTTAAAGAAGTTTAGTACTTATTGTGACAATAATCAGCTTGTCATTAACTACTCAAAAACCAAAGTTTTATCCTCTGGCAAGAGGCCAAAAATCAGGGCCTGGAGCATCAACAGCCACAAGATTGAGCAGGTTTGCACCTATAAATACTTGGGGGTAATGTTGCAAGATACTGGAGCCAGAACTGCTCACCACGAGTATGTGGCCGAGGTAGGCCAGAAATCTGCTCGTGCAGTAGTTAAGTTTTTTAACACCAAAGGTGGCCATTATTTGCCTGTGGCAATTAAGTTACATCAAGCAAAAACTCTGCCCCAGCTTTTATATGGGACAATTTGGGGGCCCCTTTCCTCCAGTTTCGCCCCCTTGGAACGGGTGCAATCCAAGTTTTTAAGATCTATCTTCCAAGTGTCCAGCTATGTTTCTAATGCAAGCTTGCGCTTGGACTCTGGCCTGCTCAAGGTTGAGGCTAGGGTTTCCCTAGCCTCTATCAATACTTGGCTAAATCTAAACTTTAATGCCCAGGGCCTAACATCACTAATCCTACAAGATAACTTTCAATCGTCATGGCTTATGGCAGTTCACAGGAAATTGAGATATCTGGGACTCTCCCCTGAGGTTGTGCTGGCAATGGACTTTTTTCAAGCAAGATCAGCCATAAGGCAAAGGCTGCTAGACTCCACAGTAATGGACAACTACCGGCCAGTTTCAAACCTCCTGTTTTTGGGCAAAGTAATTGAGCGCGTGGTGGCGTCTCAACTCCAGAGGCTCCTGGATGAAGTGGATTATCTAGACCCCGTTCAATCTGGTTTCAGGCCGGGCTTTGGGACGGAAACGACCATGGTCGCCTTGGTGGATGATCTACGCCGAGGACTGGACAGGGGGAGTGCGTCCCTGTTGGTTCTGCTGGACCTCTCAGCGGCTTTTGACACCATTGACCATGGTGTCCTTCTGGGCCAACTGGCCGAGCTGGGGGTCGGGGGCACCGTTCTGCGGTGGTTCCGCTCCTACTTGGCAGATAGGTCCCAGATGGTGGTGCTGGGGGACGCCTGTTCGGCATCCTGGCCCTTGAGGTGTGGGGTGCCACAGGGTTCCATCTTGTGCTCAGAACTGAGCTTGATTATTTCCTCTCCTACAGCAGGCATTAACTCATATTGCAAAACAAGGATGATTGGGAAGCACTTATTGCTGCTTTGGTGAAAAGTGACTGTGCGTATCTTGCAGCATATACAGAGACTGTGCAAGCTGATCAACCGCCCAAAACAGGGGTTGATCTACTGCCTGCCCCCCAGATGCCGCCACCAACATGTGCAAGAACTATCCATCCTCCCCTCACGCCAGCACCACTCACCACCTTCTTCTCCAAGGTTTGTATTACAAGGCCGGAGCCTCCCAAACCCCTCTCTCAATCTGGAGAGTCTTAATGAGTGAATTGTGGATATACAGTAAAGGGTCATTCCATGTGAAATCAACCAATGCATGAAACCATAATGTCATGGATTTTGTTCATTTTGGTACATTTGTACCTTACCATGAGATGTTTTTTTAAAAAAAATTCAGATTTTTTTGTCCACCCGTTTTTGAGGTATTGAATTTTCAAAATTCACTTGCCACCCCTTAATATGCCATTTACAAGATGAAAGCTACATACAGGTGTCATTGTATAGCTTATGAATAGGGCTTTCATTTGATATACAACATGACACAATTGTAAATTTTCAAGAAATTCAAAAATATTCAAATAATATTTATTTTGACTTTTTGGAAAATCAGTTTTTAAAAAAAAAATCAAAAAAATCATACTTAAAGGTATATGTCTTGTAGCCAACCAGTCAAAATTTCAAGGTGGTATCTCAATGGTATCATACAAAAATTAAATTTTCTTTTTGACAGTGACAAGGACTTAAAACCCTCAAGTCCATTTTTCTACAATTTACATTGATTTTGGTTGGTTTTAATTGGTTTTTAATTAGTGATTAGGAGTCACTAATTGGTAATTAATTGGCAATTAATTGGTGATTAATTAGCAATTAGGAGTCACTAATTGGTTTTAATTGGTTTTTAATTAGTGATTAATTAGCGATTAGGGGACAATAATTGGTTTTAATTGGTTTTTAATTAGTAATTAATTGGCAGACACTAATTGGTTTTTAATTTGTTTTTAATTAGCAATTAGGAGTCACTAATTGGTTTTTAATTGGTAATTAATTGGCAATTAGGAGTCACTAATTTGTTTTACTTGGTTTTTATTAGTAATTAATTTAGCAATTAGGAGCTGCTAATTGGCTTTTAATTGGTTTTAATTGGAAATTAATTAGCAATTAGGAGTTGCTAATTGGTTTTAATCGGTAATTAATTGGCAATTAGGAGTCACTGATTGGTATTTAATTGGTTTTCATTAGTAATTAATTGGCAATTAGGAGTCACTAATTGGTTTTAATTTGTTTTTAATTTGTAATTAATAAGCAATTAGGAGTCACTAATTGGCTTTTAATTGTTTTTAATTGGTAATTAATTAGCAATTAGGAGTCACTAATTGGTTTTAATTGGTTTTTAATTGGTAATTAATTAGCAATTAGGGGTCACTAATATAATTTTATCAATGTAAATTATCAATGTAAATTGTAGAAAAGGGGTTTTGAGGGGTTTCATTCCTTATCACTGCAAACAAGAAAATTTAATTTTTGTATATCATTGAGATACCACCTTGAAATTTTGACTGATTGGCTACAAGACTTACCTTTTAAGTATAAAACCGATTTTCCAAAAATTCAAAATAAGTATTATTTGAATATTTTTGAATTTCTTGAAAATTTACAATTTTGTCATGTTGTATATCACATGAAAGCCCTATTCATAAGCTTTACAATGACACCTGCCCCATGTATGTAGCCTTCATAGTTATCTTGTAAATGGCATTTGAATGTATGGTCAAGTGAATTTTGGCATTTTAGGCCATTTTGAAAATTCAATATCTCAAAAACGGATGAACAAAAAAATCTGTAAAAAATTTTTTAAAACATCTCATGGTAAGGTACAAATGTACCAAAAATAAACAAAATCCATCACATCAAGTTCCAAAATGGATTTTTCATTGGTTGATTTGACATGATGGAATGACCCTAAAGTAGATCGTCTTCCTTCTTCTTGCCGAGGTCACTACTGTACTTGTATGAAACATGATTGAGCTCACTGGCGAAGCCACTCGTGTGCACTGGGGTAAACGGTGTTTGTTGTTCTACCGGAGGGGAGGTTAGAGCGCGCATACTTGCCCGCACCGTATGACGTGAGCTGACTGGCTAAGCAGCGAAAGATCAAAGAGCGAGCCAGAAGAACCTGAGGGAGTAGCGAGCCTGGCTCGTGGGCAGCTGGCCGAGGGCGAGCGAGAGATCGCGCGGGACGTTTTCTGCAGAACAAACGGGAGGGGGAAATCTAGGCTCCCTCCCGCTACCTGCCCAAGCTCCAGGCGAAGTTGTCTGGGGGTTTTGCCTCCCTCCCTCTGTTCCTCCCGACTCGTCCAGCGGCAGTAAGAAGCGAGCTGCTGCCGCCGCCACCGCCACCTCTTGTTGAGGCTCAAGCTGGATTCACATATGACTGCGGATGTCCCTGTCCAGCATACGCGCTGATCAGGCATGATCAGGTGCTTGGAGCAGGGGGAGCGTCGCTCTGCTTGTCTTCCCTCCTGCTGTCCCGCCTTCTTAAGAAAGCGCAGCTGTGATTGGTTACACACAACCGCGCTCTGATTGGCTGACGTCTTGAGAACTCTTGTTCTGCTTGCCTTTTCCTCTCGGAAGTTCTTGCCCTTACTTCAACCACAAATTTTATATCATTATCCCAGCATGAACTGGGAACATTTTGAGAGTTTTGCAATGACATTTTGCAATAACGAGGCTTGCTCTCTCCTCGGGGGTTTCCCTCTCGGAAGAGCAGTGGAATTGTAACCTCCGACACGATTGGAGCTGCTTGTGATTGGCATGCAACCACTCTTCCCCCCCTCTCGCGCGATTGGTGGCTGCAGTAGCGCTGTGAACCCGCCCACAAGCTCCACGAGACAAGCTTCGCCAAAGTAGAACCAAGCCGAACTCCAGCGATTCAAGCGTTGGTGCCCCGGAATGGTGTCCTTTTACATGATGAATATGCAAATACAGCGCAGAGCGGGTCCGTGAAGCGCACAGCAGGGACAACGCTGTCATATGTGAATCAGGCCGGATTCACATATGTCCCCGTCCGCCGTACGCGCTGATCAGGCGTGATCAGGCGCTTGGAGCAGGGGGAGCGTCGCTTTGCTTGTCGTCCCGCCTGCTGTCCCGCCCTCTTAAGAGAGCGCAGCTGTGATTGGGTAAACACAGCCGCGCTCTGATTGGCCGAAGTCTTGTGAACTCTTGTGAACTTCTGACATTTTTCAGAATCTGAAATATTTTTCTGTGCGTCAGGCTTGCTCTCTACTCCTCCTGTGTTTGCCTGTACAGTGTGCAAGGGGTTGCAAGGGGTTTCCCTCTCTGACGAGCCTGTGTGTACCAGGGGTTGCAAGGGGTTTCCTTGCAAGGGGTTTCCATCTCTGGACTTGTAACATTCGCGGTGATTGGAGCAACTTGTGATTGGCATGCAACCACTCTCCCCCCCCCTCTCGCGCGATTGGTGGCTGTTGTTGCGCTTTGAACCCGCCCACAAGCTCCACGAGACACGCTTTGCCAAAGTTGAACCGAGCCATCTCCAGCGATTCTAGCGTTGGTGCCCCGTAATGGTGTCCTTTTACATCATGAATATGTAAATACAGGGCAGAGCGGGTCCGTGAAGCGCACAGCAGGGACAACGCTGTCATATGTGAATCAGGCTTAGGCTTCAGCCTGGCGCACGCATGACTGAGCGGAAGCAAGAGACGAGACTCGCTCGCCCGCCAAGAATCCCCGGCAGGTCAGGGCAGGGCAGGAATGTTTCCGCGGCTGCAATGAGGCAATCGCTCCGGCGTGGATGTAGGAAGTAGGAGTGCGACCGAGTCGAGCTGGAAAGCAGCTCCCCCTGGCTGGAGCCCGCGCCCGCAGGAGAAGGAGCCGGCGACGGCGCAGGGGGAAGCTGGGAGCCGCCTGAGCAGCTGTCAGTCGCTCCGTCCGCCATGGATTGCAGCCGCCTCAGCACTCTGATTAACAGATACGTAAGTAGCCCCGGCGCCCCCCTTCCTTGGCGGGTCTGCGCTGCCTTCCCCCACCAGTTGGAGCTCAGCTGCTTTGCGCCCTGCCCAGCGCGCGCCGCTGCAAATCTGGGAGCTGAGGACTGCAGCCCGCCTGGCTTGCTCTGAACGTGCCGCTTCCTGACGCAGCGATGCCTTAATTTAGGGTTATTTCCCCCCCCCCCCCGTGTCGCTACGCCTCAAAGGGTAGCTCAAATTCCAGCACCACCCAAGGGAGCAGAGCAGAGCGCGCCCCTTTGCTTCTCCGTCTGTTGGGAAATGTGGTTCTGGGGGGGGGACAAACTATCTGCCCATTCGCGCACTTTCCCCAGAGTTTCAGAGGAAGGTTCAAATTTGAGAATGGAAATGTGATGCTATTCCATTTCCAATCCACTTGTAAATATTTTCCGAGATCCTCTGTGAACGTCTTCTTAATCTCGGTGCCATTTACTTCTAAATAAGTGGGCTTCAGAACGAAGCCTCACACGCAATTCTACACGTATTTACTTGGAAGCCTGTGGAGCATGCTGCAAGTTACGTGCCTTCGCTTTACAGTCCTATCCTGTTTACTGCATGTTTACTCAAGCATAGCGGAACTTCCTTTCAGTGGGACTTGCTCCCAAGTACATGTGTGTATGTAGGAGCACAATTGTGTAGCCCAATCCTATGCATATCCATTGGAGCTTACTTCTAAGTAAGGTTTGCACAGGGTACTTGCATAGGAGTAAACAGCATTTCGTTTCAACTTCTCTGTCTACTTTTCTTGCTGCCACCGCTGGAAATAGGGCTTCCTTTGGTGAATGCTCTTGGCAACTGGAGGATGATAAATACTTGGAATTGACCGAATAGCAGTGGCTGCCACTTCTGGTTGGCAAGGCAGAGAGTGTAACCATTCACTTCAGCATATAATTTGGTCACATATAGGCTGGGACACTAAAGGCTGATCTACACCACACGCGTCCTGGGTGCGTGTGGTGTGGCTTCCTTTTTAACCGATCGGCGATCATCACGGAACGCTGGAACGCTGCACTCTCCCGAGTTCTGTTGCGATCGGTCGTGGACCATGCTCATGTTTGGCCGTTTTTGGCCAATCAGAAGAAAGTGAGGGCAGGACGTGGAGTGAACTTATCACGGGGGGGGGGGGCGGCGCAGCAAGCAAGCAACCAATCAGGAGGGACAAGCGGGTAGACAACGCGTGGATGAAACTGGGGGAGCCCAGGGCAGCGTCTCGGGGCGGGGCGTCCTGTCCCCTACGCTTGCAAGCCTCCAAACGCAAACGGAGTTGGTGTAGATCAGCCTTAATAGTCTAGTAATTGTCATGCATTGCACCAGTGCTTTCCTAAATCCTTACAGTTGTCGCTGAAAGGCAGATGATGATTGGCAGATGATGATCGGCATCACTGAAAGGCAGATGATGATCGGATGGATTGACTTCAGTGGAACTTACTTCCAGGAAAGTGTGTCTCAAAATGTACAGGTACTGTAATGGAAATTAGTTCCAACTAGACACTTTTTGATTGGGAGACACAGAGAGGGCACACAGAGAGGGGAAACCAACAGGAGTTGCTTGTACGCAAGCGCTCTAGAACTGGCATGCATGATGCCAGTGTCTGGAAGTCATCCTGCATATGTCATGTCTTTTTTCATAACTATTGAGATAGTCTTATTATAGTCATGTCTAGGAAAACTACACTATAAACAGATTGCGAGATCTGCACATTTATGATGCTTATACAGTATATGAAATAAGACCCTGGAGTCTGTTTAGAAATTTTAGATATTGTTTACAAGCTCCCCTTCTTTCTGAAGCTTCTAGTAAGTGATAAGTCATGAGTTTAACAACACAATCCCATGCAAGTTGCAGCAGCTGGCCTAAATGGCACAGCCCAGGCTCAAGTTGGGGGAAAGGACATTATTCCCCTTCTCCTGGTATAAGCGGCCCAGGCCCCAATGGGTCTCCTCGGATGCGCTCCAGCTCTTTAACCGGCACACGTCCGGGGAGGCCATGTAAGGCTGGCCCAGGCTGGGAAGGGGCATAAGATATCAGCAAAACTCTGCGCCAATATCCCCGCCCCTTCCCAGCCCAGGCTGGCCAATGGCCCCTCCCTTGCTGTCCCTGCCCGCCCACCCCTACGCTGACCAGCGCGGGACCTACCTGTGGCAGCTGGTACAAGTCCGGGTCGGGGCCCGAGTGAGCAGTGCCTTACACCGCACGCTTACTCGCAAGGAGCTGCAAATGTGCTTTACGGCACATTTGCGACTCCTTAGGCCGGCAGAGCACTTGCTCTGCCAGCCTATATTTAGGCAGGATTGGGCTGCCAGTCTCATGATTTGCACTGAGGTCAGAACAAAAGCCCTTGAGGCATCTTTACACATTATTGTCTCTAGAAGGCAGCCATTGCTCAGTTGTCTCTTGTGTTTTTCTGAGCATGCTGATCCAATGTGTGCTTTAACTAAAAAGTAAAAGTTCTCCATGCAAAATAATACTGGTTTAATTATTTTGAGCAATAGTCATTGGGTAGGTCAACATAAAGATTGAAGGCAAAAGGAGAAGGGGAAGGCAAAGGATGAGATGGTTAGACAGCATCACCGATGCAACGAACATGAAAATGAGCGAACTCAGGAAAATAGTGGAGGACAGGAAGGCCTGGCGGGATATGGTTCCTGGGATCACGAAGGGTCGGACACGACTCAATGACTGAATAACAACAACAACAGGTCAACATAAGAAATATCAGATTTTATTTAGCATTTTGGGAAATATCCTGGGCATTTCTGTGTTTCCTCATGATTCTAGCCCTTACTCTGAGTCTAAGCAGAGATGTATGTACAGTCCTAAACATTTGAAATACTGTGCCAAGAAAAACTTAGTTGTATGACCTGTATAAATTAAGACAATGATGCAAACTTGCATCTTTTCTCTTACTTTACATCTGCCATTGTTGCTATATTGTTGCCAGGATGGTGTAGTGGTTTGGGAGTCGGACTTAGACCTGGAAGATCCAGGTTCAAATCCCCGCTCAGCCACGAAGCTTCCTGGGTGACCTTGGGCCAGTCACTATCTCTCAGCCCCACCTACCTCACAGGGTTGTTGTGAGGACAAAAAGGAGGGGAGGAGATATGTACACCACTCTGAGCTCCTTGGAGGAAGGGCGGTATAAAATGTGAAATATATATATATATATATATATATATATATATATATATATATATATATATATATATATATATATTGAATATTTATTCTGACTTCACTAGTCATGGAGCAACAATAATCTATTGGAGTATTGAATATTCAGCATGAGGAAACTCAACTTTAGATTCTGTTTGGTTTCCCTAGTCTTAAGTGAAAACATGCTCACAGAACTGTTCTTGTTTTCTTTCATAGAAAAGTTTGAGAGTTTTTGAGACTGGAAAGACACTTGGCAGCACTCCTTAAGTAGTTAAATCAATTTTAAATACAGCCTTAATTATAAAGCTGTAGAACTGCCTTATAGAAATGTCTCCTGTACCTGTCTCAACAAAAAAATCTCTCATGTAGCAGTCCACTCTCATGTACCTGTGTACTGTAAGTGATCTTGAGAGAAGGGTTTGAGAAGCTACTTTGCCAAAGCTACCTGCCTAGGTCATTTCATAATTCATTCTGCTCAGATGATCAAATTCTGCAAGCCAGAATTTGGAAAATGTGCAAAATTGGATGGTCCACTTTGAAAATATTTGTATAATTATTAACTGGAATTGCTGGAAGGAAGTCCTGAGCACTGATTTTTTTCTTTAACATTCTTCAATAGAATGGGTTACTCTGCAGTATTGCAGAGTCTACAATGAACATCTGGTTTGCATAGAGTTTTATCTGTGCAAAATTCTTTTCTGCTTATCTGATTTCTGCTATATTGGTATCATTCGATTCCACAGCACAGAGGCTAGCTTTCTGATGAGTTAAAAGCCACATTTTGTTTTGCTTCAAAATTTTAAATCTACCCCATTTGCCATATACTGTATGTGAATGATCCTGACTGAATCTATATATACCGGTAAAGTCTCTGAATATACATACCGGTAGTACACTGGATGTGAAGCAGCATAAATGTAAATTTGTTTTCTGTTTCAGGTGATCTGGAAAATCTGTCCCTTGCAGCCTGCCGTGATTCCAGCATTAAATGGTCACAGAACATGTTACAGCCAATGGTTTGTTTGCTCTGCTCTGTTTGCAAAGGGCAGCTGGCTCCTCTGTTCAGGGTGACTGCTGTGGTTCTGGGCAGCAGCAGGCACTTGACAAGCTCATGACTTTTGAAGTGCTCTATTTTTCTTGCAGCGCGATCCTACCCAGCTCCTCCACTGGTGCAGCAGTGGTGGAGGAGGGAGAACAGGAGGCAAATCCCCCTTCCCTCCCAAAGCCTCCCATTCTCCCTCCACCACTGCAGAGATACATGCATGCTTGGGTGTTGTTTGCTTGTTTTAAGGCATGTGACACTATAATTTGTGTTTAGTTTCTTAAGTGTTTTGCTAGCATATGTGAATGCTAGCAGAATTTAAATTCTGATTTTTTCAATTTAATTGAGCTCTTCTTTATTTCAGTTCTTGGTTTGTTGTTTTTGATTGCACTTGGTATGCAGGCAGCACTTAGGTGTTGATTTGGCATGTTGCTCAAGGCAGGGAAAGGCCAGTTTTTGTCCATTATGTGTCTCCAACAAAATTCATTTTTGCATTCAAGGATCTTGTTTATTAACAATAATTGACTAGAAAAACAAAAATAAGGGTCAGCATTTAATTTTTTTAATGATCTACATATAAATGCAGAATGAACTATGTTAGCAGTATCTAGCACTATCATTAGCAGCACTTCAGCATTATCCCAGTGATGCACACAGCTTTGTGCCTAGGGATGAGGCTAATGGGAAAATGAAGTTGGCAGTAAGGGGATTCTCTGAGCCAAGAAGCCTGAGCTGGAGGGGAAGAGAAGGATGCAGTAAAGAACTGGATTATCCCCACTTCCTCCTCCCTTCCTCCCCCTAGTCCTCCATAGCATGATCCTCTTAAATGAACGTATGATGCCATATGAGGTTAATGTTCAGACTGTACTAACCATTGGATACCAAGACAGTCACAGTAGATTGGACATTGAGCAAGGAAATCAAATTTCTTATCATTCATACAAATGCAAGAGTTGCTTCTGATCAATCCCATTGCCTTTTTTTCAAATAAGGCCAGACTAATAACCCAATCCCATTAGAGGAAAGCACCGGCAGAACACGTTTTCTGGCTGCCGCAAAAGCACTGTAAAGCACTTTGCCACAGTGCAGGGAGCTGGTGCGCCACTGGGAAGGCCTGATTCTCCCCACACATGCCGGCGGAGCAGTGGAGAAGCAGGTAAATCTGGCACAGAAGTTACAACAGGGCAGGGGAGAGCGGGAAAGGGGTTGTGAATGATGCTGCGGACACGGGGAGCCAGATCGGACTTGGGAGGGGGAGGATCAGCGGTTATGGCACATGCCGAATTCCAAAGCCCTTCCTGGGCTTGATCTGCCTGCACAGATCAACCCAGACTTGTGCCAGCAATAACGCCGGTGCAAGTCTGAGTTGACCTGTTATGGCTGCTGGGGACAAATATCCCCTTACCCTGAGGTGATCTCCAACAACAAAAAGTCCCCCATGAGATGCAGTGTAGCCTGCACCAGCACCGCTGCAGGAGGATTTAAGTTGGATTGGGCTGTGAGAAACATAGTTGTGGTGTGATAACAGCTTCAAAATACAAATACTCCCCCACTTTGGATGTACGTTAGCTGCATAGCTGGTGTACATCTGAGGAGGCCCATAGGGTCCTGGCCGGCTTGCACCTAGGGAAGGGGACAAACATCCCTTTCTCCCAAGGTGCTCCCAGGCTGCTCTGGGGCAGCCCAGGTACAGGATAGGATGTGGCGGCCGGCCTTTTAGTCCGGCCATCGCATCTTACACAGGGTTGCGGTGTTATGATAATGTATGTGGTGGTGGAGCTATAGTACTGTATATCTCAGCTAAATATTTGCCGAAATGATGAGAATGTGGAGAATGGGTGGGGCATTTGCAAGAGAGGACTGGTGGGCCAGTGAATAGAATACTTGCCCCTCTTGTAGCCCACCAGCCCACTCCCAAGTCTGGCTTTCTCTCAATTGGGTTCATTTCCACTTTTGGAGTCTGACAGGCTAAAAAAAATAAAAAGTCATAGTGCAGGTGCATATGAAGGGGATGAACTGGCTAGTGGGGGAAGGATTATATATCCCCTACTTGCCTGTGACAGTTCCATGCAGTTGCCCTCAAAATCCATATTCATGCTGTGAGAGAAAGAGGGTTGGGAACCTCATGCTTACCTCATAATCTCTAGTAATGCCCTAAAGTGCTTTGAACAATATATAAATACAAAGTATTTGTCATTGGTAGTTGTGATTCAGCAGTGGTGACAGAGTGTTGTTGTGAGCACCCCTGGGTGGGATGAGTGATTTCAGCTCGTTTGATTCGGTGGGCAAGCACCAGACTCTTAGAGATGGAGAAGGTACCCAAAAACGGAGAAAAGGAAAGAAAAAAAGGAAAATCCGCGAATCGCGGAGGCGCCAAAATTAGAGCTCAAAAACAGACCAGCACTGGGAAAAGATAGATCTTTACTTTGCTAGCAAAGGACACGATCAGCAAGGCAGAAAGTGTAACATATAAAATCAATACAAAAGCTTATATACATTTCATTATTACAGGTGAAATCATGGAGTACATTGTTTCAAAGAGTACATAACAAAAGGGAACCAATACAGAGGGGAATCCAAAGAGTTACACTTCGATACAGCCAATAGAAAGTTGGATTGAAACTTTGCACCAATGAGAACAGCAGCAGCATGTGTGGGACTTTGAACCAATAAAAGATAAACTTTATTAAAAGAACCAATGAAAAGTGTGGTGCTTTGTGCAACTGGGAACCAATGGTATGATGGGTGGGGGTACTGGGTGGCAGGAGGTAATAGGATTAGACCCCCACTTCAGGTGAAGCGAGGTTTTCCGGGGTTTTATGAATGGGTCCTTTTGAGAAGCCTGCTTAGCACAAAAGGCAGTATTTCCAATTAGATAGCCAAAAGTGCCACACAATAGGTCCATGCCCCATGGCACCAAACATACAGTTTAAGACTTTTGAATTGTTCCTGTCAATCAGGCAAGAGCCAGGCAGGTAACTGGATTAGCATGTGAAACAAATGTAGCCAGGCAAAGCAGGAACAATGGGAGGTGAGACAGTGATCGCATGCACAGAGGAACAAGTTGTAATCAGGTAAATGGCAGCCAGGAGAGAGGCATTTTGAATAATAGTAACAAAGAAAGACAGAGACAAATGATTCCAGGATGTGGGAGATGGTGGAGATTGATGGAGGGAAGGTGCAGACCCAACGAGATAAGATCCTGAGGAAATGAAGTGGTGACAATCTGACTCCTTGCTGTGATCCTGGGATTTCCCTCCTCCCTGGCCTCAGCCGACTCCCCAGGTAGAAGGCAGCCATTTGAGGCCAGCACAGAATAGGTTGATACACAGGAGTTATGCTTTTAAAATGGCTTCCCCTACTCCTTGCAGTGCAGATCTATGGCAGGAGACGCCCCCCGGGCTGTCTTCGTTTACCCTAAGGTTTCCGTCACGGGAGGAGGGGGAGGGACTCGAACCACTCTACAACCCTGCTCCTGGGATTCCAGAAGGATGCCCAGTTCCGAACTGGACTATTTACGGCTGCAGATCTATTGTATTGCTGCCCGGAGCCTCTCCGTTCCAGCTGGGACTAACCCCAACAGTGCGCGAGGATCGGGACCCTTCTGTGTAGGGACCCATCCCTGAGGAAGCCCCGATGATCCTCAGTGAAGATCCGGTACATAACTCTCAAGGGAAACCCATAAACCACAGCAATTTAGCAGAATGATCCACTGCCTTAGAAATAGGTTCGTGTTACTTTAAGCTGTCAAATATAAGAAAAAACTGTAGAGTGGGTTAGTGGGTCAGAACGGCTAGCGGTTCCGATAATCCTTTAATTGGATACACGCGCCGTCTAGTGGATCTTGGCTGAACGCCCAGAAAGAGGATTAAAGGCTTAGTGAGGTTAGAAGGCTGATAGGATTAAAAGGTACAGGGTGAACTTTTTGCTGCTGCTGCTTCTCTGGGGGCTCCGGAGGGCTCGTGTTAGACGTGTGTCGGTGAACTCTTGCCCTCGGCAGACACGCGCCAGCTGTCAAATGTGGCGAAAAGCGGAGAAAAGCCGAATTAAAGAGGCGCTTGACTTTAGAAGGCTGTATCTTCATGATTCCTGGACGGATTTGGATGAGGTCAAAGGGAGGGGGTTCAGAAGAGGGTGGGCGACGACACAAAAATATTGGGGGAGGGGTGAGGCCCTCACTACAGTGTCTCTTTGCATTCTCCCCTTCTCTCTCTCACCTCTTGGAATTCTCCAACCACCAAAGCAATTTTTGCTACCATTTTGATTGTGGAGCTCTTTGAGACGTTTTATTACCACTTAAACAATAACCTGGTTCTTACTTCCAAAATGCCTAATACAGTATTCATATTTACTGAATTAAGCATGCAAGGATCTTGTTCTGCTGTTTATAAATGTTTGTCTGTGTAACAACTGGTGCATTGTTTAACTTTGTTACCATGTGCCAAGTTTCAGCTTCCCTTCACAATGTTCTGGTTTATATGTGAGATCATAATCCTGTTTTTAAGCACAGTACAGGTGTCCCCCGCTTAATGACAGATTGCTTAACAACAATCCGGATATATGACGGAGGTCCCCAGTAAAAAAGAGCAAAGGATTTTAAAAGATGTCTTTTTAAAGCCCCAGCTTGTCAGCTGTTTAGCTTTAGATAAGGGCTTTGAAGTTCAGCACTGGGGCTTTAAGCACAGCAAGACCCGCTTAATGATGGCTTCACTTTACGACGGGGATTTCAGAACGTACCCCCGTTGTTAAGCAGGGGACACCTGTACACATTTACCAAGAAATTGAAAACACACATACAGGGGTGCCAGTATGGATAGGAAAGTGTTAGCATATCAGAGATTCTGGTGTCGTGTTCAGTAATGCAAGCAGTAGGTGATATGACGTTGGAAGGGATATTGTGAAAATATTCTCAATGATAGGATAGGAGGAGCAGTCAAGAATGGTTTGGAGCGTAGAACTTTCACAGAGCCTGAAACGCTCAATGGACATGCAAAAGAAAAAACCTTGATATAGAAATAACATATAGGACAAAATGCTTAAATAAAAACCAGTTCCTTGATTTGTTAAAAGGATGCTTGTAATCACTACAGATTCTTACAGTATCTATTGTTTTCTAGATATGTAAGTTTAGCAAAATAACGTAGACAGTAGAGCGAAAATTGCGAAGATTGAAGATAGCGAAGATTGAACTTAGATTCTTAGATTTACTGTGTTCTTCACTCTCTAATAGCTATAAAAAGGTGGCATGCTAGAATATTTCCATTTGAGAAGGTTATCTATGCTCTTGAAAATGCACATAACCATGACAGAAAATGTTTAATAGTATTTAGAGGCTAATCAGCAACCCAGTTAAGCTAGTCAGATTTAAGCTTACTTCGTTCCATGTAAGTCAGGGAGATTAAAATGTGCTTAAATCAAAGTACTTTGGCCTCACTTTGCTGTGGAATGTGCTGCCAGCAATAACTTCTGCTTAAATCCTCACAAGAAGGTCTGAGAATATCCAGGAATGGCTGCTTGGAAAGAGAATGAGTTGGAGACAACGAATGGTAGGAAATCCAGTTTACTTAAGGGGGAGCTCCATTGGTCACAGTGGCACTTATTTCCAAGTAAACCTACATAGGCTTGGGCTGTAAGATGGCTGTTGTCGTAGCTCTGATTGTGCTAGTACAACAGTATCATGTCTCACTTTGTGCTAACAATAGTAAAATAAATAAACCTGGAAGCAATGATAATTACTTCTATAGCAACTGCACAGCTTCCCCATCCAGTTTTGTTGCCACCCATTACGGACAACTCTCCTAGCACTTACTGATGAACAGAACCAGTTGCTTGCAGCAGTGTCATAACTATACGGCTGGCAAATATTAACATAGTGTTCCTTTTTTCCCCACCACCATGTCTAGTGATAATTTAAGGGACAGGGAATAGTGGGGCTTCGCCACTGTCAGTCCTGAAATACTGTATCGCAGCAGCTACAGGAAAAAATGAGAGATGTGAAAACTTGCTTCAGCTACTGTATATAATTGATATGACCATAATCAATATCCTGTCTGTTTTAAGCAGTTTTTTAATGCTTCATCACACCCTAATGTAAAAAAAAAAAAAGCAGCAATAATTGCTTCATTGTGCTCAAAGCCATTCAGTATTTTTACAGTTCTAAAAATCTTTAGCCAAGTATGCATCTCACAGTACATGGCCTGTCAGGCATCCATTTCCCCAACCCCATTTTCTCTTCCCCCATTAGGTTGTATATTGACCTAGGCAAGTGACCTAATGGCCAGCAGGCAGAGTGAGACCTTGAGGATTGCTTGCATGTGCAGTCTTTGATCTCCATATATGAGGCGATGGTGGTGTTTATACTTAGAGGATGAAGAGGAAAACCAAAATTTTTCTACATGCCCAAGATAGAACATTCCTGTTGATTGTGGGTGACACTTTTTTTTTTTGCTTATTGACACAGAACATATGATCCATGAAGATCTACATGGGAGTACACAATAATCATCTCGCTTTTCCCCAGGGTCCTTGCCCACAAATTACTCATGCTCCTGAGTATGACTTTGTATGCAGGGATCTGGGAAGGAGAAAGGTGGATGTAAGTCAGTGGTTCCCAAACTTTTTAGACTCGTGGCTCCCTTGACCTCCCTCGCCATTAGCCGTGGCTCCCCATTACAATGCACTGAAGAGACAGGCACTCTTTACATGCTCAGAGGCACCCTTTCTTATATGTATGTGTATATTCCCAAAACGAGCCCTATTTTCCATGCTTATGCTGAGCTAAGCCAGGAGCGCACAGGATGGGGTTGGAATGCTGCCCTCTCTCTGTTGGCAGGCCTGGGGCACCTACCTGGTAGAGGGCACTGGTGTCATCTGCGTTAGTCCTATTCATGGCAAGAGAAACATCAAAGCATGGGAGAGAGGTCATTTATTTTCATTGGTCATGCCCCACCCCAGTTGCACGGGAGAAAGCTCCTTTGCAAGATGAAAAAAAGATTATTATATACTGCCCGGCAGTCTCCAATTGGGGGGGGGGGGTTGTCCCAGCAAGTAGAGCGGGAAACTAACTTAGAGGTGGGTCAAAAAGCAGCAAAGGAGAGAGATCCTAATAATTAATCAAACAAACAAACATAGCAGCTGCCTCCTCTTCCTCTGGCTTAAACAAGGGAGACATCTCTTCAGCTCAGTCAACAGCAAGCAACTTACTTATGCCTGTTCCACCTCTCTTCTTGAGGCTCCCTGCAAAGTGCTTAATGAGGTGTTAATGGGCTGACATTCTGTTCTTTGACTAAGATAAGCACAGGCTCTGCTCATCTCTGTTAAAAACAAAATGTGGAAGAGCTGACTGCAAACCTGAAGTCTTTTGAAGTGAACTTTGAGCAACCCGATGTGAAGAGGCAGTTTTTCCGGGTTTTTGTTTTTGCCTAAATTTCTCTCTTGCAAGCAAGAAAATGCAAGAATTTCTCTCTTGCAAGCAAGAATATAATAGACTAACTCGAAGCCCCTTTCCACAACGGCACTTGGGAGTCGCACGCACACTTTGGGAACCTCTGATGTAAGTGATTATGGGAAGTGTGCATGGACCTCACTTGGAAAGGAAGGGCCAGTTCACTACACTGAACATGAAGCCCGGGTGGGGAAAAGGAGGGAGGAAAGAGAGCTCCATTGAACCCTATAGTGATTTTCTATCATCCATGCATGTAGCTGCTCCCATGGGAGGTGGCTCTTACCCCAACATTTGATAGTCGCACTATACCCTGTTTCAAAGGCTGGCAGCTGTTGGCACAGTAGGGAAAGTTGTGGAAATTTCCCAAGAAAGCCTTGAGGAACATTCACACATTGCATGGCAGCAAACTTGGGTTTGTCCCACATACATTCATCAGAGATCAGCAGCCAATCCTAGCAAGAGTACCTGTAGAATGCGTGTATTAAGCAACATGCCATTGTTGCGCTCCTCTTACCCTTTTTGTATGCACATAAAGTATTGTGTCATACATACTATGTCAGATAGAATATCTACTACTCACACATCTCAAGACCTGTGTCTGGGTGTCCCCATGTTTCAGAAGTACTTGTCATTTTCTTGTCATGGCTGTCTTCTGGCTATTTTCCTGCACAGGTTTTCAGAATGTAGATAGGAAAAAGAAGCAGCAACATGTAAACGGCCAATAAAGAAAGGAGACAGGACAGGACATGACGTCACCTGCACAACAGGAGGGAGAACGCCTTGTACGCTTCCCCATCTCCACTTGTGTATCAGTGCGAGGGCACGTCGTAATCTGTCCCAAAAACTCTTATGGAGCATTTATCTCTCCTGAGTCTAATTACCCAACAAACCAATCCAGTAAACATCCCTCACAGCATGGGTCACTCTTTATGCAAAATTATAGGGTTCAGAATATTTACTAATTGAGCAAGCTGATTGGTTGCATATCTGTAAGTGTCGCCTAATATATTTAATTGCAATGTTTTTGAGTCTGTGTCGTCTGAGACCCTCTCAGAGTCAGCACTTAGTTCCTTTCACAATTATCAGCCTCTGTGACAATACTGGAGGCTTTCCCCGTCTCAAAAGTGAAAGACGTTAAAGATTAACATCGCCCAGCATAAGGAACATAGTGCAATTGCAGTTTTTCGTTGTTGCCTCCATTATTAAAAACCATAAGAACGTGAGAAGAGCCCTGCTGGATCAGGACAAAGGCCCATCTAGTCCAGCTTCCTGTATCTCACAGTGGCCCCACCAGATGCCGCACAGGGAGCACACAAGACAACAAGATACCGGCATCCTGTCGCCATTCCCCTGCATCTGGCATTCAGAGATAACCTACTGCTAAAACCAGGAGGTTTTAAACCATGGGATTGGAATGATGCTGTCCATCAGTGCCTAAGTCGAGGACCAC
Organism: Plestiodon gilberti rubricaudatus; assembly: GCA_026170595.1. Lineage (NCBI taxonomy): Eukaryota > Metazoa > Chordata > Lepidosauria > Squamata > Scincidae > Plestiodon > Plestiodon gilberti. The sequence goes on from JANXHW010000003.1 coordinate 140,199,110, forward strand.
AGGGTCTCCTTCCCAGTTAGCATCTTGCCTCTGCCATGAGCTCACTAGGAGGCCTTAGGCAAGTCTCTCCCTCTCAGCCTCAGCCCCCCCAGCACAGCATATTATGTTCTGGCTGGATGTAGAGAACAGAATCTCCTGGTTACAGGGCAGTACACTCTTTGCCTTTCCAGGGCAGCCAATTACACAACAACTTAAAATGAGCACTGGTTTTTATCGCCGTTGCGGCCCGATCCAATGCCAGAGTCATATGAAGGGAGTGCCAGCGCCAGCTAAATCTGCTCCATCTCATTTTGACTTTTAATTTCTATGCTGCTTTTCCATAAAAATTGTTCTCAAAGTAGCTCACACTGGACAACAAATCAACAGTACATATCAGTCATATCGACAAATCAATAATGTATTGAATCATGACAATGAGACAGCATAACCTATCAATATATGCAAGTAATTAACCAATAAAAACAATGTGTATGGATCTCGGGTTTCCGGGTTTCCCAGCCATGTAAAAATTCTTTAATGTCAAAAACACGTAAAACCGGTCTAGAAACATTCAAAATAGTGTAAAAACAAGTAAAACAGTTTAAAAACACCTTCACGACGTTTCATCCACTGTCCGTGGACCTCCTCAAGTGAACAGCAAAAACTGTAGGATGTTAACGCTGACTCTGGGAGAGATCAACTTTAAACGAAGAAAAGGCGTAAAAAACCTCACTGAACGCAACATCATAAATCAGCTGTGATGATCGGAGATTCACAAGAGCCGGCATGACAATGAACACATGACAAAGAGCCGGCATGACAATGAAGCAATTCAATGAACACATCAATTGTATTTAAAGAAAGACAATGTCTGGGATTCAATAAGCATTAAGGGAAGAGAACTTCTGTGATGGCTGGGTACCTTTTGTAAGAAGATTCTGAATTAGTAAAAATAAATTTGGCTACCATAAGTGCTGTTGAGCTCCCCCCCTAACGACGCCTCAACTTGAGCTCCATGCCTCATCCATCATATTTTGTTGAGATGGGAGAAACCCAAATGGATCTTTCTTTTTTAAGTTTTTAAGCTATTGAAGTACAGGTGTCCCCGGGCCCACTTAATGATGGGGATACATTCCCCGAACGCCGTCGTTAAGCAGGCCCATCGATGGGCCATTGTTAAGTGGGCCTTTCCCTACCTTTTGAAGTTTGAGGCCTCTCTGGAGGCCTTAGTCATGGGCCTCTCATGAGGCCTTTTGTGGCCTCTGAGGGCTTCAGAATGGCCCACAGAGGCCTCCGTAAGGTACTTACACTGCAGACGTGTCTTACGGAGGCCTCTGTGGGCCATTCTGAGGCCCTCAGAGACCAGGAAAGGCCAGTCTGGAGAGGCCCATGACTAGGCTTACCATTGTCCCGGAATCGAGCCTGGCTTCGGCCTAGAGCAGACCTGAGCCGCTCCCAAGGGTCCACCGTGGCTGGCCAATGGGGTTCCAGCTTTGGTCGCGTCGTCGACCGGAAGTGCCGGAAGCTCATTGGGCAGCCGCAGTGCACACTTGGGAGCGGCTCGAGTCCGCTCTAGGCCAAAGCCAGGCTCGATTCCGGGATGAAGGTAAGCCTACCCATGACCAGGAGCAGGCCTCCGGAGTGGCCTCAAATTTCAAAAGGTAGGGAAAGCAACCAACGACGACTTTCTGCCTAACGACTCCCGTCGTATAAACGGGAGGGGGTCGTCGTTAAGCAGGGGACACCTGTACATAATTGAATAATAATATTTATATCTATAGCAGTTTTTATATATTGTATTGATTGGTATTTGTTTTGTTTCTAAATTTCTTCTTTAAAAGATGTTTGTCATTGTTTAAATTTTTGATTTTCTGTACATTGCCTTAAACATCCTACAGAAAGGTGACTAATGAATTTTAAAAGTTAATAACTACATCAAATACTTTGATACATATGTTGTATCAAAATTTGGGGCTGGTTTGCGAGTGAGCCCTTTTCAGGAGCAGCGAGTGGCCTCCTGGGACAAAGTGCCTCACTGGGACAAAGTACCAAGGTAAAAGAAGACACAGTGAGTTAAGCAGCAGTGCGAGTTCAGCAGCAGGGCAAGGAAGCCAGGCCCCACACATGGCCCGGCACTTCCCTTGAAGAGGGGAGAGCTCCAACAACATTAAGGTACCCAAACTTTGATAAACCCATACCTTACACACAAAAGCTATGCAGTCAGACAGCCAGCAGAAGGGTGGGGGCTATCCAGTGTTTTGCACTGAGTGTCACATGTATGTCATGGGTGTGTGCTCAGTGCAAAGAGCTCCAGGCTCTCAGGGAACGGGTTTGCTCCCTTGAAGCCATGTTTGCTGACCTGGAGAAGCAGAGACAGGTAGAGAGGGACCAGGGTGAGACTTCTAGGGACGTGGAGGCATCGTCCCACCCTCAGCTGCCAGGGAAGGGAGTCTCAAGGCTGGAGGACGTCGCTCTGGAAAAGAGGGAAACTGTGAGTTACCTCACTCTGGGGACTCCGGGAGGGGCATCCGGAGTGCCACGTCGGTCAGTCCGTAGTCGATGGGGTCCTTAGCCAGGATGTCCATTTTAGTCTCGGTCTGTTGCTTGGGACTGGGTTGAGGTGTCCGCAGCTCAGATGCTAGCCCCGGGGGAGGGGTTTAGGCGGAGGACGGTTCATGGAAGGGAAGGGAGCGAGGAAAGGAGGAGGATGGGGAGGTGAGGAAGAAAGGGGGAGAGGAAGGGGAATGAGAAAGGGGCTATGCAGGAGCCTTGAAAAGGGGCCTCAGGGTGTGAGTGAGAGGGCGGTGGTTCCTTGCACCAGCTTCCGCCTCTCCTCACCAAACGCTTGGCCTTGCCTGAGTTGCGACCGACTCGCAAGGCGTCTGGCCGCGTTCCGCCTCATCATCGGCCTAATGGGCTCTTAAATAGTCTCTTGGTTCCGCCTCTCCATCTCCTATTGGCTCTGGTGGCTTGTCCCTATTGGTCTCAACTCATGTCACTCCGCTTATTGACAGGAGTTGCCGTCGGCCACGGGGCCGAGCTCTCCCGGGGCGGGCGGCTCGTCGGGAGAGTGGCGGCTCCTTTGGCCAATTGTGTTCTGTTTCCTTTCCAGGAGCCGTTTGTCCGTTGGAGTTGGCCTGCGCGGTGGCGCGTGCACCCCATGGAGCCAAGGTTGTTCTGCACGCTTCGGAGGAGTCCCGTTCTGGGGTCCCAGGTAAGTCTTTTGTGGGATCGGGTGTCCCCTGGGGTGCGGCATCCTCTTGGAGTCCGGGGTCCTTGGATCCCGGACAGAAACAATCCCCCAGTGGGGATCCCTTCTTCAGGTGATGGGCCCGTATCCAGTCGCACTATGGATACTCCTCTGTGGAGGGGGGGAGGGGGCTTCTTGTTGTGGGTGACTCTATAGTCAGGAACATAGAGAGAGGGGTCTGTGACGGATGTGAGGACCGCATGGTGACTTGCCTGCCTGGTGCGAAGGTTGCGGATGTCACCTCTCGTCCAGATAGGCTGGTTAAGAGTGCTGGGGAGGAGGTAGCGGTTGTGGTGCATGTTGGCACCAACGACGTGGGGAAATGTAGCCGGGTGGTCCTGGAGGCCAAATTTAGGTTGCTAGGTAGGAAGCTCAAATCCAGGACCCCAAAGGTAGCGTTCTCAGAAGTGCTACCTGTTCCACGTGCAGGGCCAGCTAAGCAGGCGGAGCTCAGGGGTTTCAATGTGTGGATGAGACACTGGTGTCAGGAGGAGGGGTTTAGGTTTGTTACACACTGGGGAACGTTTTGGGACAAGCCGGGCCTGTACAAGAGGGACGGGCTTCACTTGAACCAAAACGGAACCAGACTGCTGGCGCGTAACATTAAGAAGGTGACAGAGCAGCTTTTAAACTGACCCCTGGGGGAAAGCCGACAGGAGCCGAGGGGCATCCGGTTCGGGACTCCTCATCCCTAGGGAATGAGGGTGCAGAGGATTGGGAACAGTCAAGTAATAACAGAGTAAGAATTAGGAGTGGTAGCGTGATGGGACATGACAGCCAGTCTAGCAGGACAGAAGGCTGCAGGGATAAAGGTGCAAACATGCAGCCCTTCTTGGGGGACCTGGTATATAAGTGCTTTTATGCAAATGCCTGAAGTCTATGGGGAAAAATGGGAGAACTGGAATGTTTGGTGGCTAGGGAAAACATTGATATAGTAGGTATAACATAAACCTGGTGGAATGCGGAGAACTAGTGGGATACTGCAATTCCAGGATATAAACTCTATAGGAGGGACAGAGAGGGGCGTGTTGGAGGTGGGGTGGCCATCTATGTCAAGGAAGGGGTAGAATCCACCAGAGTAGAGCTGGAGGTGGGCTCTGACTCCTCCGTAGAATCACTGTGGGTTAGATTACCAGGCTCAAAGAGTGAGGTAATAGTAGGGGCATGCTACCATCCTCCAGATCAAAAACCTGAAGGGGATCTTGAAATGAGGAAGCAAATCAGGGAGGTGTCAACGAGAGACAGGGTTGTAGTCATGGAGGACTTCAATTATCCTCTCATCGACTGGGTCAACTCATGCTCAGGTCATGAAAGAGAGACTGGATTTCTGGATATGCTAAATGACTGTCCCTTAGAGCAGCTAGTCACGGAGCCGACCAGAGGACAGGTGACTCTGGACTTGATATTGTGTGGCACTCAAGATCTGGTCAGGGAGGTAAATGTTACCGAACTGTTGGGGAACAGTGACCATGCTGCGATCTGTTTCGCCATGCATGTCGGGGGGAGAGTGCCTAGCAAATCTGACACAAAAACCCTTGACTTCCGAAGGGCAGACTTTCCCAAAATGAGGAGACTAGTTAAAAAAAAATCTGAAAGGGAAGGTAAAAAGAGTCCAATTGCTCCAGAGTGCATGGAGGCTGTTTAAAACAACAGTCATAGACGCCCAGCGGGAGTGTGTCCCACAAAGGAGGAAGGGCTCGACTAAGTCCAGGAGGGTGCCGGCATGGCTAACAAGCACAGTTAAAGAGGCTATAAAAGGCAAGGAAGCTTCCTTCTGTAAATGAAAGTCTTGCCCTAATGAGGATAACAAACAGGAGCACAAACTGTGGCAAAAGAAATGTAAAAAGATGATACGGGAGGCCAAGAAAGACTTTGAGGAACGTATGGCAGGCAACATAAAAGGGAATAACAAAACCTTCTTCAAATATATTAGAAGCAGGAAACCTGCCAGGGAAACGGTTGGTCCGCTGGATGGTGAGGGAGAGAAAGGGGTGATAAAAGGGGACTTGGAGACTGCAGAGAAATTAAACGAGTTCTTTGCGTCTGTCTTCACGGCAGAAGACCTCAGGCAAATACCGCTGCCTGAACGGCCTCCCCTGACTAAAGAATTAAGTCAAATAGAGGTTAAAAGAGAAGACGTCTCAGACTTAATTGACAAAATAAAGATCAATAAATCACCAGGCCCGGATGGCATCCACCCAAGAGTTCTGAAGGAACTCAAGAATGAAGTTGCTGACCTCTTGACCAAAATATGCAACTGGTCTTTTAAAACGGCCACTGTGCCAGAGGATTGGAGGATAGCTAATGTCACGCCAATCTTTATAAAAGGAAGGAGGGGGGACCCGGGAAACTACAGGCCGGTCAGCCTAACGTCTGTTCCGGGGAAGATGGTGGAAAGTCTCATTAAAGATAAAATCTTAAAACACATAGAAGAACAAGCTTTGCTGAGGGAGAGTCAGCATGGCTTCTGCATTGCCTCACAAAACTTTTAGAAATTTTTGAAAAGGTCAACAGGCATGTGGATGCGAGTGAACCCGTGGATATTATATATCTGGATTTTCAGAAGGCGTTTGACACGGTCCTTCATGAAAGGCTCCTGAGAAAACTCCACAGTCAGGGAATAAGAGGGCAGGTCCTTTTGTGGATTAGGAACTGGTTGAAGACCAGGAAACAGCGAGTGGGAGTCAATGGGCAATTTTCACAATGGCGAGAGGTGAAAAGTGGTGTGCCCCAAGGATCGGTCTTGGGACCTGTGCTTTTCAACTTCATATCAATATGACCTGGAGTTGGGGATAAGCAGCGAGGTGGCCAAGTTTACGGATGACACTGAACTTTTCCGGGTGGTGAAGACCAGCAGGGATTGTGAAGAGCTCCAGAAGGATCTCTCCAAACTGGGAGAATGGGCAGCAAAATGGCAGATGTGCTTCAATGTAAGTAAGTGCAAAGTGATGCAAATTGGGGCAAGAAACCAAAATTTCACATATATGCTAATGGGTTCTAAGTGTCGACGCAGTGTGCGGCGGCTGTGAAGAAGGCCAATTCTATGCTCGGGATCATTGAAAAGGGATTGAGGATAAAATGGCCAATATCATTATGCCTTTGTACAAATCGATGGTAAGGCCACATCTGGAGTATTGTGTCCAGTTCTGGTCACCACACCTCAAAAAGGATATAGTTGAATTGGAAAAGGTGCAGAAAAGAGTGACCAGAATGATTTGTGGGCTGGAGCACCTCCCTTATGAGGAAAGACTACAGCGTTTGGGGCTTTTCAGTCTAGAAAAAAGGCGCCTGAGGGGGGATATGATTGAGATGTATAAAATTATGCATGGGATGGAGAGAGTGGATAGAGGGAAATTCTTCTCCCTCTCGCACAACACCAGAACCAGGGGACATGCACTAAAATTGAGTGGAGGGAGAGTTAGAACAGACAAAAGAAAATATTTCTTTACCCAGCGTGTAATTCATCTGTGGAACTCCTTGCCACAGGATGTGGTGATGGCACCTGGCCTGGATGCCTTTAAAAGGGGTTTGGACAGATTCATGGAGGAAAAGACCATCACAGGTTACAAGCCATAAGCAACCTCCTGGTTTTAGAAGTAGGTTTTCTCTGTGCCAGGTGCAGGGGAGTGGCAGCAGGAAACAGGATTGTTGTATGTGTGCTCCCTGAGGCATCTGGTGGGGCCACTGTGTGATACAGGAACTGGACTACATGGGCCTTTGGCCTGATCCAGCAGGGCTCTTCTTATGTTCTTATGTTCTTATGTTGTAATAAACACATAGTGGCTATGATCATTCTAAATTGTGATTATTGTGATTAGTTTATTGTGCCGGTAAGCTGTTTCGAGCACGTTTTAATTAATGGGGTTTAAATATTTTTACAAACCGAAGTGTGTTTGCCACATAAAGTGTGACAGTCTTATTTTTCAGGCTAAACTGCCTAATCAGGCTGTTCTGGGGCTAAAATGGAACTCTGAGCTCAGGATACAAATGTCAGAAATAACTCCAGCCACACATATGATAATCGCCACAGTTCTGTGGCTTCTTTGCCAGCTCCACAGATGAACTCTGAAGTGAAAGTTATCCAGTCAGCTTCTTGGATTTCTACAGCTGCAGCAGCAATGCTATACTAAGCAATGCTATACTAAGCAATGCTATAATATTATAGCTTGTTCACAAAAAGTTTCCTGAAATTCATTTTTCTCTTTTCTCCTAATTATCCTTTTAGCTTAGCTTTTGAGATTTTAAAATTAAGATCCAGTTTCATTTCCTTATCTAGGCGGTTTACATTTTTCAAAACATACATGATTATACTAATTTTCTCATGCCAGGTTAAATACTGCTAGTGTCACTTGACCTATCTCCCACTTCAGTTCATGGTGATTTTTAAATCACTTCACCTCTTCATTAAATATGTTCCACATTTCTACCCATTCATTAGGCAACTAACTTAAACCAATGGCTTGAATTCTGGTATTTCTTACCTGAATTGTGGATCTCCCCCCCCCCCCTAGTTTTATCATAATAAAAGGTATGACAAATGTTACTAAATAAATACTTGATTGTTTATTTACCCTAGGCTGCAATTCTATATGCACCTACCTGGGAGTAAGTCTCATTGAATATAATGAGGCTTACTTCTGAGATGATATGCACAAGATTGCACTGTTACAGCGCAATCCTGACTAAGGATCCGGTTGGCAGCCCAGGGCTGCCCGTCGGATCCTGAGCCAGGGCTGACCGTCGACTGGTGGGCTGGATATCTACTCGGGGAAGGGGACGCTCGTCCCCTTCCCCAGGTGTAAACCGGGGCTGGCCTGATGGGCTTCCTCAGATTTCCACCAGCTAAATAGCTGGCGGACGTAGAGGAGGCCATGTAAAGGCCTAGCTGGCCCGGCAGGGACGGGGATATGGCCGACGCTATCCCCCGCCCCTCCCAGGCCGGCTAGGCCAATGGCTCCCTCCCTCGCCCGCTGAACTGCCCCCGCGCCCACTGGATCTCGACTCACCTCCTCCAGCGGACACACGGATGCTCCAACGATGGAGCGAGGGCGCCAGCCTCCCTTGCTCCCAAGTAGTCGCAAACATGCTTTATGGCATGTTCGTGACACTTTAGAACGGCGGAGCGCTCACTCCGCCGTCCTAAAGATCCCCAGGATTGCGCCATAAGTCTACCCAATTCCTAAGGGTTCCACACAGGAAACAATACATAATTAAAAGATATAATTTAATTCAATTAAACAGATAAGACATAGCAAATGATAGCTCTTCCCTTAACACACGTATACACAATGTCAGTCCAAATAAAAGATAGTTTTCAATACATCTAGAAGCTGCTGACAAATCTCTGGTGACAAAGACCCAGGGGTTTCAAACCAGAGATACTGGCATGTGCCCTAGGTGTCCTACTCCATGTGTCACTTTTGTGTATGTATAAATGGCTGTATTTTCCCACAGAATAAGTGCACATTTGGTTACAGCTAGTTGAGATCTCATTTGCAGTTAGTACTGAACTACTTTGAATGGGGGCTAATTTAGTTTTTAGTACACATTTTCTGTAGACCTTTGGCTGGAGTCCTCCAAACACCTGGGCTCTCAGACCTGGCCTGCTAGGAGTACTCCAGCACAGATGTCAGGGCTCTTTTGTTGACTTCCTATTAGCGGACACTTAAAGGATGGGAGCCAAACAGGGCTTTGCCTAAGTGCTTATCAATAGACAGCAAACATTCTTCTTTCTACAGACAAAGGGTCAAACTGTTTCAGCGCTGACAGATAATTTTAATTACCAGGTGCTATGGTTTGTAGCTTGTGGAATTTTTTTTCTGTTGCATGCACCTTTTAAACAAGCAAGCAAAATAAATTAAATAACTAGAGTCTGATAGAATAAATCGATTTCAAGACCAACACTTTTTTTAAAAAAAGTAAAACTTGTCAAGTGAAAAAACCTTTAATAGAATTCATTGAAGCAGCTTTTAATCCACTTGTAAACACTTCTATGTACTATTGTTACCAAAGAGGGGCAATGATTTTAAAATCTTTCCTTGCTACATTGGTCATGTTAGAACTAAGCTTGTCAAACATGTTCTACCTCGTTGGTTTTGCATGCAGACATTTCGGAGGTTTTCATAGGACCACAAAACCAACAGCACAATTAGCAGAGAACTAATCTCTTTCCTTAAGCAGCCGCTAAAGGGGTTCAGAAGAAAACAGTGAGCACAAAAGACTGTGATCTCCCTTAAACAGAGGATGCAGCTATAATACTTGAGGAAATAAACGGCCACATTTTATTTTAAATATAATCTCAATTTCTTTGCACTAAGTAGCAAATTCAGCTTTTGTTGGCTTTCATTGTATTGCTCAGGGAGCTTGTGATGCAAGATAATGCGGCTAATCTAATTTGGATGTGAGCAGTAAATTTTGAAGCTATCTCTAGTGGCTTCTTAAGAGTGGCTGCTCTGTGTTCAGGAAAATAAAGGGACTCCTAGGAGGTGTGATAGCTATTCATTGCTCCATATAGTTGCATTGACATTGTTACATTTTAATGCTGAGTTTCTCCTGTCAGGGTTAGGGCCTGCGCAGCGCATGCATGCTAACAAAGTAGTGGTTGGTTGTCTGGTGATCAGGGTGACTGCAGGTGTGACAAAGTGTGGAGGGAACTGAAGTAGAAGGACATACATTTCCTGTTCACTCTAGAAATCCTGAACACCCAAGGGGCCTTGAGTTGGTCAGATATTATGCTGGAGTTGCTTGTCAGGTGAGCCGCGTAATACGAGTCAGTACAAATAATCGGTGCCAATGCCAGGTTACTGGAGGCCCTGGGGCAGAATCTTGCACTGGGCCCCAATTGGTACCCCCGGCTGCTCCCTGATGGTACAGTGGAGGCTACCATTCCCACCAGTAATGAGGGTTCAGGGGTTAGTCCAGCATGGTGGGTCCTCTAATTGCAAATCGATTGGCCCCTTGACCAGTGTCCAACCTGGCCAACCCCTAATAATGCCACCCCTCCTATGAATACTACTCAATATTTATATGGTGCATTTATATGGTGAGGATTGGCTATATGTGGAGGCCGACATTCTTGTCCTGATAGGCAGTGGTGCAAGGTGTCAATGGTGGAAAGTTTGCAGGATGAGTCTGCTTTCTATCACCAGGCATGGCGTTTTTTGTGTGTGAGAGATGAGAGAGGTGATTTGCAGCTGCCATGGAGCACCTCCTTCAGGTGTTTTAGCAGGAAAGGCTATTCAGCACTGCTACTATGAGGCTTTGAAAAGAGGGGACAGGTGTATTCCCTGAGGTGTGTTCATGAGGCTGACTAAAGAGCTTCCGCAGGTCGTATCCAGCCCACAGGCCATAAGCTTGATACCCCAGTTCTAATGTTTTGTCCCCACTCTGGTCTTGACCCAGATCCCGCAAACCTGCTTTTTGCCCTGGAAAGGACAAATGGGGGAGATGTGTGATCCTGTGCGGGAGAAGTGAATTATCTTTCAAAGGAGAAACCTACAGGAACAGAAGCCTCATAGTACAGGCATTACACCTGTGTTTGTTTGTTTTGCTTTTAAAAGAGCTATCTGAGTGCTAATGTGTGGTATGAATGTTAGAGTTGGCAGATCATTACCCACAAATTCTGCTTAGACCATTTAAAAGTTTTAAGGCTGTGGGAGAGGATGCCAGCTACTGTGATGTTTGCCTTGAGTGAATGAAGAGGGCTGGGGAGGGGGATGCAGATGTGCAGAGGGGTTCGTATCCTTCTTTGCTGTTCCACGTTTCTTTGCATCATCAGCTTATCTCATGCCTGATGCCTGAGATACCACCTCAGTTTCTGAAATGTTTATTTCAAAAATGTCCGGCTTTGACCTGAGGAGGGGCTTGAGGCAGGGCCCATGAGAGGGGGCAAAGGGGGCACATTGTACCTGGGTCCAGGGTCAAAAAGGGGGTCTGGAAGCCAAAGAAGGGAGCCCAGAAATTTCCAGGGATTTCAACTGGTCTCATGGAGAGTGAAAGGTGAAGGCCAGGCTAACTGGGAGGCCAGGTCTACCAGGTGGGTAGACCTGGGTGCCACATCAGGAAGCCTGGTAGACCTGGGCTCCGGAGACTTTTCTGGCTGTTCCTCTCCCCTGTTTTGCCCCCTTCCCCTTTGAGAAGGGTCCCCAAAGAAACTTTGCCTCCCCTGATAAAATTCCTCTGAGGCCCTGGCTTGAGGTGTTTAACACTTGAGGTGTGTAACTGAAGATCCTGCAAACAGAGCTACCCTTAGGAACTCTGTCTCCATTCCTGAGCAAGCTCATCCTCCTGATCAGCAGCAATTCAAGCCATTGGCCCACCAAGAGCATGAGGGCGGGGCCTCTGTTTGAAGCAGGTAGGCGCTGAACAGCTTCCACTGAGGAGAGATGTCAAGTGCTCAGAGACCTTGGCACAGAAAGCCTTAAAAATTAGCTCCCAAGCTGCATTCCCATCAAACACCCAGACTCTGGGAGTCTAATTATATAGTGTTCGATGTACATATATTTAATCTATATGTCTCCTATCTCACTCTTTTCTCCCCCTGAGACCTATGATTTGTAGTCTACCTCCATTTGGGAATGAAGCTAATCTTAGGCTACACAGCTATGTATAAAACAAATGACATCTTCAGATGGTGAGAAAAATGAGCCAAAAGACTCTGAGTCATTAAGTACACATTAACTGCATGTTGTCACATTAACTATAGGGTGTAGTACCAATTTTCTCTTCTTTGTCATGATCTAAAACTATAGTATCCTCTTTTTACATACACTCAGCACACACCGAACCATTCATGCAATGTGGTGTCCTCATCTCCACTTTTGCGTGTGTCCTTGATTCTCTTGATTATGTGCTACATACACTATTACTTTGATGTCAAATTTAGAGCTCACCAGGAAAAATAATGCTTATAAATGCTTGCACAAGACCTTTGTTCACAGAGTGTTGTTTCCTCTCACAGAGGCATTACTACCTATATTGGAGAACTGAATTCAATACTCATTTATTGTGAGATTATAGGTGCATACAGAGTAACGCTTCCATGAGAGGAAGCACACTGTGAACTCAGGGCTGCTGCTGAGAATGGAAGAAGCATTTTGCTCATTCAAAGGGACTTGTGCAAGCAGAAGGGGGAAGCATTTCTAGTAGCAGCCAGAAACATCTATACTTGCAGTCCCATGATCTCAGACTGTATCCTATCATGATCTGGGTACTGATGTGGGGTTTGGGAACAATGGCCCCGACGAGATCGCAGATAGCGAGAGCAGACTGCGGATACGGAGAGGTAGGTGGAAAGTCTACCCCTCGCAGATAAGTGAATTCGCAGGTAGCGAATTCACACATAAAGAGAACTGACTGTATATTTATATAATAAGCAGGTTGACAATGTTTTCCTGGAAACTATATATTAATTGTAAAGATTTCAATATTTTACTGCATAGGCTTAGTTGCTTCCTTCCAGTGTTTTTCATCATAATTATGGAACAGACACCAAATGTGAAAAGAATATTTTTAACCAAGTGTTCATATGATGCAGCTGTACTCATTCTTAGTCACTCAATTTCTCGGGAGTATTTTTTTGTTTGTTTAATTTACCAAAGGTCAGCGTACTTGGAAGCAATTGTCACTCACTACTACAGACCTTTTTACATATTTGTATTGCATTGTTCTAAGTTATCATGTGCGTAAATGAGTTGATTAGTATGCAGATTGTCTGTCATTAAGACCATTTGAAAATCAGCGTTGTCATTGGTTTAGTGTTGGAACTTTGGACTTGTGCATATGGTTCTTGAATATGTTGTGGCATTCAGAGCGGGTCTGATGATGGATGGTAATGCCAGAATGCATAGTTCTGTAGACCTCAGTTAAACTAAATGAACAGTGATATACATTTCTCCCACCCCCAAATGGAAGCAGACACTAGTTTTTAAAGGCAAATAGAGGCATTATTATTGCCGTTTTGCATGCACACTCATTTCTTTTGTCCCACTATCACAGTAGTTTCCAAACTGGGAGGTGCAACTCCCAGGGGAGCTGCAGAAATGAGCCAGGGGAGCTGCGGAGTACCATGGAATCCTCTTGGAAAATAGTGGAATGCCAATTGGCAGACATCAACATAATGTAATGGGGAGCCACGGTCAATGGTCGCCAATGGTCAAGGGAGCCGCAGGTTGAAAAAGTTTGGGAAACACTGCACTATCGTATCTGGTCAAACAGATTTTTGTAGCAATATAGCAATCTGCAAAACTGTTTGACTGGAGATGGTAATACCGTACTGTGAGTGTAGAGGTCTCCCGAGTAGACCTCCAGCCACCTCCTTCCCCAGATAGGATTCAGCATGGGCCACGTGGCCCACACTCAACACCCTATGCCAAGGGAGGATAGGATTGGACTGTTAGTCCTAGTAGAAACATTTCATCTTTGTAGTCAGCCTCCGGTGAAAAGAGATTTTTTAATGACATTAGTGGTTTTTATCACATGGTGGTTATCATCATGAGGTATTATCAGTGTAAATGATGGAGTTTGGATATCAGAGCAATACGGCTGCACCATTCAAGGCCTAGGGGCCGCCAGGTTTAAGGGCACTGCTTCTATGTGCCAGATTTAGTGGAATTAGGCCCAGCTTTTGTGCATGCTGATTTTTCTGGGCTTCTGTAGCTTGGGTCTGAAGCCAAGAATGTATTGGCAGAGTATCCAAATCCAAGATCAAGCCTGAGTCCCTTGGCTCTGCAGTAGTCAGGTCTGGAAGTACGGTTGAGTCAACACACATAGCCCTTAGGGAACAACGACATATCTCATAACTGCCTGAATTCTAAATAGGAACCCAATTGGTTTCTGGAAGAGGAAAATATCACATTTCTACTCAAGATAGATGGAATAAAAGTGAAAACAATGGAAAATAATTTTTCTCCCTCCCTTCCTCTCTGTTCCTACCTGCATCTTAAAAATCAGAGGAAGTAGAGGAAGATGTATGAAGAATGGAGAAAAACCTGATTAAGGATGGAGCAGAAAGAGAAAGACTGATAAAGAACACACAGAAAGTTAGACATGTAAACCACTCATCCTGCACCATGACAATATCAACTAATAGTGTTGCTGAAGAAAAAAATCTCAATAGTTCAGGTAGGAGCTTTTCACAAATGGTTCTGTCAAGAGGACAGGGGAGAGATGGAGAATGTCCCTAGCATTCCAACATCTGTGGGCTTGGCAAGCCCCAATTATTTGTGGAAACTGGTTGCAGCCTCTGGTGGTTGCTGCAGTGAGATTGGAAGCCAGAAAGAGCTGCCTCCTGACCCACCCTGCCAAACCTCTGGCCAGCGAGATAGGATCCGGCAAAGCCTGTACCACTAGAGCAGCTAAAGAGCAGACATCTGCAGCCCCTGCCCAGTGCATGTGAGGAGCAGCCTCCCCTTCCCACCTTCTCCCTCAGGGCCAGGCAGGTTGTATAGAGAGAACTTCAGTGTCCTGAACAACTGAAGAAATACTTGGCTTGGCAGGAAGACTCCCAGTACAAATCCCTCTCCACTGTTTCAGATTACCTGGTCTACTGGCAGGAGGTGATGTGCCTTGGGGAAGGGGGGGGCAGACTAACCTATGAAATGGAAGATCATAATGTTCGATGAAATTCCATAGTGCTTGTTCTGCAAGAAAGCAAGGGTGCAGCCATTGCTATGAAACAAAAGATCCCCCCTTGGCAGGAATGCCAGATCCAGAAGGTGGGAAGGACACTTCCACTTCTGCCACCAGGAGAAGCAAGAACTAACGTATCAATTGATGCTAGGAGCCCCACATCCCCCGCTCAATATGCTACTTTCAATGGCACAGGTCTGCCACAGATGCCATGGATTATGGAGATGGTACGGCTGGGGTACACTCTGAATTTTGCACACCTCTCTTGTGGTTCATAGAGGGGCCTAACACTTTCTGGCCATCTACAATACCCAGACCCTGGACTCTTTGTAGGCTTCATGGCAGCTGTCAACACAGAGGGTTTATTAAGTTATTTGGAAGGTTTTCTTCCGCTGGTGTGTTACTCAGGGGTGGCAATGGTCCAGCATGTCTTTTATTTATTATTCCTGCCATATCAGGTACTCCTTCAGTTGCTCAGTTCTGCGTCCTAAAGTGCTCTCTAGAAGGTGGGACGGGGAGGCTGTTGTTGCTCACATGCGCTGGGAGAGGTCTGCAGATAAACTCTCCTTAGCCACTGCAGTGGCACAGGCCTCACCAGACCCTACCCTACTGGCTGGAGGCTTGGTAGGATAGGTCAGCAGGAAGCTCTTTCTAACCAAATCTAAGGACAACCCAAGCAGGAAGGTATTATAAAGCTTTTAGAATGTGCTCAAGGACTGTTGAATCAAGGGTCAACAACTCCCCTTTGTGATAGATTGTATAGTCAGGAAGATGCTGTCAGACCACTTTAAGAGTCTGAACAACAACAAAAAAAGGAAATCCGCAACGATTTGAGAGTTATGGGATTTTCAGCCATGTAAAGTTGGAATGAAGAAATAAAGTTCTAACTAAAACCAGTGGTCTGTAGAAATTCCTTGAGACGAGGTAGCAGCTGTGAGCGCTAGTATCTTCAGGATTATCCAAAGCAGAACCACAGGCAATAATTTCAAACTGACGTTTCAACCCTCGCTTGGGTTTTCTTCAGAGCAATAGCACCAGTCTCAGCTGGATTGTTTTAGTAAGAACTTTATTTCTTCATTCCAACTTTACATGGCTGAAAATCCCATAACTCTCAAATCGTTGCAAATTGTTACATGCCATGGGAACCTCCACACTCCATTGAAAAGGAAATCCCTTTAGGAGGCTAGGGTTTTTTGTTTTGTTTTTAATAATGTACAGTTAATTATACATTATATAACCAGAAAGAACATTGGACAAGTCCTACAACAAGAAGGCCCTATACTGCAGAACGAATTGTATTACAGCAATACCTTGACTTTCATCCACTTGACCTTTGTCGCTTTGCTCAACATAAGAATATAAGAAGAGCCCTGCTGGATCACGCCAAAGGCCCATCTAGTCCAGCTTCCTGTATCACACAGTGGCCCCACCAGATGCCTCAGGGAGCACACAAGAAAACAAGATACCTGTATCCTGTTGCCACTCCCCTGCACCTGGCACAGAGAAAACCTACTCCTACAACCAGGAGGTTGTTTATCCCATCATGGCTTGTAAGATGTGATGGACTTTTCCTCCATAAATCTCTCCAATCCCCTTTTAAAGGCATTCAGGCCAGGTGCCATCATTTTAGTCATTTTGCTCTTTTGGTGCTCTTTTAGCCATTTTCAGTTATAACCCCATTTCAAATTTCAACCATGTGCCTCTTTTGTCTGATGTCATTTAAACTTCCATGATGTTTGCAGTCATTCATATGTTTATTTCTTTTATTTCTGTTTATTTAGGTTTCGCATGCATTATATAGTTATTTACGTTTTTCACGCTAGCTAAATAAGATAAAGACGTTTTTGCAAGATAAATAAGGCTATTCTTTGACATTCATCATTTTTTACTTTCATCCATGCTCTGGTCCCTAAACAGACAAAAGTATAAGGTATTGCTGAATATTATTTCCTAATCTCCTACCTTATCAAGGGCAGACACTTTACCAGTTAGAAGAAATAGACAAAAAATGTTTGAAAGATAGTTGTGTTTATTTTCTAAGCATTTACCTGTGAATATAACAAATGGATAATTGAATGACTTGATATATAGTGACTTCTTTACAAAAATGTTTTCCCCTAACTTCTGGACAGCAATATATAAATATTTACAATGGAAAAATAGGCAAGGAAAGAGAAATAAGTAGTTTTCATTATCCAAATTAATTTCTAATACAATAGATTTGAACACAAAATACTTCACATCTATTCAATATTTACATGTTTTATTATTTGAGAGCACTGAAGTTTTAACTTTACTTTTATGATATTTGTTAAGCCCTGTTATGTCTCTAATATTTGTTTCTGTATAGCAGTTTTAATTTTTTCTGGAAAAATAAATCATTGTTTTGAAAGTGTTGAAAACATGAATGCATGTAATGTTAAGTGACTCGTTTTTCCACACAGTCAAGTACATCACAACACTGAAAAAAAATCAGGTACATATTTTCTGACCAGATCATAATCTGGTAGCTTTTAATCAAAAGTGAATCCCAAAACTCAAATGAAAACTATGCCCCTGCTTAGTTTAAACAAAACAAAACAGTACTTTCTGCAAGGGGATAACATGTCTTGGAGACAAATATAAATTACTGTGGAATGTGTTTCAAAAGCCGCAAAATATAGAGATTTGTTAATGAATTAACAAAACAAAATCATTACAATTTAAACGCATTTAGTAGTATCAAACAGTACGTACAGAAAATAAGCCGTGTTGCTTTCTGCACTAGTGTTGCACAATCACATGACTGAAAACAGGTTGCTTGCAATAATGACAAACACCTATTGCATGCCATTTGGTTTTAGTATGTTGACCTTGACTGCCACATCCCTCAACATTACACTTCAGTGATCATTCCGGCTACTTTCATTGCAGAAAGGTTTATATGTGTGAACTCCGTCGCCCTCTAGTGCCTAAAGACACCCTAAGCCTGGGTTCCCTGGCTTTATAATGTTCATTGAAATCTAGTCTAAAACTAAGAAATTGAAGGCTTTCATCAGAACTGGTGGTCAGTAACACCAAGAACTGCTGCACAATGCCCTGCAAGAAAAGAAGGGAGAGATTTGTAAGAATATGTACATACGAAGAATTGAGAGCAATGGAGCGCGTGTATGAATTGTGTCATCGTTCCACAGCAACCTCTGAACATCCCACTGCAAATAAAGTGGATATTGGCGCACTGCAAGGGAAGGCCAGCTCTTAGAACGTCCCATTCACCCTCAAAAAGGGCTCAGTTCCCAGTCTCTGGATGGTGGTCAGATTTTAACAAAGTGAGAGTAGTTAACAACCCTGCGAAATTTGTGGCCCCAATATTTGTTCTCATATAGTCAGACAACATTTTGTATTGGTAATGGTCAGGTAGGACCCTACAGACTCTGAAGTACAATCATTTATGAGGGTCTTTTATGTTTGGGCAACTTCTATGAGCTGTGCTTGATTACTCCTCCTCTATTCAGGACAAGTGTCATGTTTTAAATATTTTAATCCCACAACCTTCATCCCATTTAAAGGGGCCATCAGGCCAGCTAACAAGCACAAATATATACAGGTAGGTAATACAAGTTTGTATGGGAGGTGATGGTCTTTTGCAATACAGGGTTTTAAAGGTAATAACCAGCACCTTGAAATGGGCCTGGAAACATATTGGTAACCACTGCAGATGGAAAAGCATCAGCATAATGTGGTCAGACTGGCAGGCTCCAGAAAGGATCTGGGCCTCCACAGTCTCTACCAGCTGAAGTATCTGGCTCACCCCCAAGGGCAGCTCCATATACAAAGAGAGTTACGGTATGCCAGACATTATGTTATGAGAGTATGGATTACTGCGGCCAGGTTTGCCTTCTTCAAGAAAGGATGCAGCTGGCACACTAGCTGACATTCAACAAACGCACTCCTGGCCACAGCTTCCGGAATCATAGCTAGGCCTAGCAGCACACCCAAGCTGCTTGTAAACTGATCAGCTCTTCTACTGACCAGAAGCACCTCTATCTTGCCTGGATTAACTCTCAATTTATTAACCCACATCAAGTCCTTCACTGTGGCCAGGCACTGGTTCAGGACATCTACAGCTTCACTTGTTAATAGTGTATATGCCCATCTCTCAAATCCCTGGTCAGTCTCTCCCAGCAGTTTCATACTGATGTTAAATAGCATGAGGGACAAGATGACATCCCCGCAGTTCTGAGGCTACTTAAAAGGGGATACCATAGCAGATGGTGGTATGTTGCTGAGAGGTCCAGCAGAACCAAAAAGGGACACACTCCTCCTCTACCAGGTTGAGCAAGGCTGTTTCCATCCCAAACTGAGCCTATTAAGATAATCAGTATCCTCCAGGAATGCTTAAATTTGGATCACTGCTACTGGTTCTAACACCTTGACACAAAATAGCAATGTTGAGACTGGCCAATAGTTGTGAAGAGTGGGGCGGACCAAGGAGGGTTCTTCAACAGAACTTTCAAGAGAGCTTCTTCAACACTGTTGGTACCTCACCCTCTCTTAGAGAGGCATTCACTCTTGCTGCCAGCCAGCTAGCCAGCCAGCCAGCCAGCTGTCCCCTCCCCTCACCAGCTGTTGTAGGCAGCCAGGATGGACAAGGGTCCAGTGAGCACAGAGTTAGCCTCAAACTTTCATGCAACCTGTCCACATCCTCAGGCTGAATACACTGAAATTTCTTGCCCAAAACAGGGTGAGCAGATGCCTCACAAACATCCGTCCATAAGGTACAATAGGTTGCATTGTACCTTTATTACCTTCATCCAAATCCTGAACTTGTCTGAACAGTGCTACATTAAAATAGTATATGCTTTAAAACAGAAGGATGACAAAAATATCTGCTACTGTTCCATTACTTTTAATCTTAAAAAAGAAATACCTGATAGAAATGGGTAAGTAGTCGCAGTTGTGAACACATTTTTGGTATAGAGTCTTGAAATTCTTTAATCCTTTTAGTCTCAACTTCCTCCTCTGAAGCTGTTACTCCCCATTCACCCTTAAGAATGCAAGTAAAAAGAAGATATGGCATACGCAATTACAGTCACACAATACTATATAAAATTTTGTTAAATGAAACCACACAGATTTTCTAAGAATATTATTCCTTACAATTTAAGTGTCAGAAATTTGGTTGATGATCTCTCAACCTTGAGAATCAAGGTTATCTGACAAGCAGTATACCAAGCATGGATTAAGAACTCCCCCCCCCCCCCAAGGACTGGTAGTGCATTTTTATGGAAAAGTTATGAACTTTACATTCATTTTCTGGACTTCAGACCACGCCTGTTAACTAGGCAAAGAGGTACTTTTTAATGTAGTGTCCTCTTATATTTAGCAGGGGGAAGAGAAACTGTCTCTTCACCCCTAGCATGGCATCTTTTCCAGTGGCTGTTGCTGGTGTCTTTTCTGTATATATATTTTTAAGATTGTGAACCCTTTGGGGACAGAGAACAGTTTGATTTATTTTACTATGTAAATCGCTTCATGAACTACAGCACTCTTGTTGAAAAGCGGTATATAAATTCTCCTAGTAATAATATTCCAGGATTTATTTATTTTTAAAAACAGTATTTTGCCTTTGTTGAAAAGCTCAAGGCAACTGACACCAAAACAAGCAAACAATCAGCAACAACTTCCAATTAAAACAAACTATCAAAGACCAAGAAGAGACCAACAAGACATCAAAGCAATCAGCAACACAACACATAATCCAAGAAGCCAGAGAGAAAGAAAATAAAGGAAGCCAATGAAGGCCAGCAGGGGAAAATGTAGCTTTGAGTCCAAGACAAAACACAAGCAAAGAGGGTGCTAATGCTATGGCAGAGAGTTCCAAAGGAGGAAGGCCCTCTTGCATGTCATCACCAGCCAACTTCCAATGGCAATGGCATGTACAGCAGAGCCTCCCCAGATGATCTCATGGATGAGCAGATTCATATGAAGACCGTCTTTAAGGTAACTTTAGTCCAAGATGTTTAGAGCTTTAAAGGTAATAACCAGCACCATGAAACACATTCGGCAACCAATGATGCTGAAGCAAGCAAAGTGTGGTATGTTAACATAGTGTAGCACCTGTCAGAACCCTCATAGCTGCATTTTGTACCAGCTGATATTTTGGACAGGTTCTCAAGAGCAGTCCCATGTAAAGTGTTGCAGTAATCTAGGTGACATGTGACTAAGGTTTGGCTGACCATAGCCAGGTCTCGCTGGGACAGAAACAAGCACAGCTGCACACAAGCCAAAGTACCCTGGGCCACAGCCGACACCTGAACTAACAGGTGTAGAGCTGGGTCCAGAAGTACTCCCAAACTGTGAACTTGGTCCTTCAAGGGAAGCGCAACCCCATTCAGAACAGGTAAACATACTGACACCAACTCAGTAGTTTTCCTGATTAGGAGGACCTCTGTCTTTTCTAGATTAATCTTAACTTGTTTACCCACATTCACCCCTTAAATGATTTTCAGGAGATTAGATTTAGTTGTTTGGAAGGAAAAAAAGAGAAATTAGGTGGGATATATATATATATATATATATATTTTATTTACTAAATAGAAAGCGCATGCATTTATTGTGTTCAAATAGTTGTCCGTCTGGAGATTTCCAGTACCTCAAGTTCTCGCTCTTTTTTTCTTTCTTCAAACTGTAGCCGTAGCTGTAGCTCCTCCAAAGCAGCTCTGTACATGGTATCCTGGGTATTTTGAAACTCAAGGATCTGGTCAAACACAGCTCGAAGCTGGTTGAGAAGCATCTATAAAAGTTGCAAGATGAACAAAAATGTAAAAATGACATTTGAGAGAGAACTAAAGGATTGCCAACCTCTAAGAAATTGCTGGAATATTGTTATACTGTATGTTATTCCCTCCTCTGACAGCAAGGGAAAAGTTGGATTTAATGCAAAGATTCTCTCTGAATATCACTCCAAAAACTAAAGTGACATCACAAGGCAAACAATAAGACAGGAAGTAGACAAGGTAAATAAACTATGAAAGAAACCACATTAAGGGAAAAAAATGCTTACCCTCGAGTCAGTGTCAAGCAAACAGCGAGATATAATTGTGTCTAAGAAAACTTCATGAGCAGCAATAATGTGGTCCAAGTCCTGGGCCTGTTGAACCTTATTCCAAAGCTCATCCCATGAACACTCCAGCACCTATGGAACATTGAGATACTTTTTGTTTTAGAGAGTATTTGAAACGATTTCCCTGCTCTACAGTTCTGTGAGAATTTATCTTATGTACAAATAAGAACATTCTTCCTACTTAAAAAACAAACAAAATGGATGGTTAAAGGGTACCTCAAATGTAATGTAATACTGCATTTGATGAATGAAATGGACCATTTCTGATGCCAGAACGTGACACTGATGCAGCACCCCAGAAAGCTCTGTAAAAAAAAAATCCAAAGAATTCGTATATTAAAAATTAGAATGGAAATTTTCACCTAACCAGACTTTAATCACAGAAGTTTAATTTAACTTAACAAGTTGAAGTACAACAGCCAGCCTATCCTCTTTTTTTTTTTTTAAGAATATAACAGGGGTTCTCATAAGGATGAAGAAACATTAAATCTCTGGCCCACCTCAGTTGCAGTAGGAAACCATAGTTCCCTGCTACAAGAGCTTGCAAACTTCCCCCACATGTGACTAAATAACTACAGCAAAACTAAATTTAAAAAGTCTGAAGCGCTCTACAATGTGTTCATTAGATAGCTTTACTCAATATACGAATATGTACTCTAAAAGCACTAATTCTATTTTAGCATGCCTAGTATAAAGATAGCAGCACAATCCTATGTGTGTTAACTCAGAACTTAATCCCACTGTATACAATGGGGCCTATCCCAGGTAAACGTGCATAAAACTCAGTGGCGTAGCCAGCCTCTGCTGGGGGGGGGGGGCAGGACGGCATGGCACCCCCCACGGGACATGATACCCACACGGGACGTCACAAGCCCCACCCAAAAGCCGGAAAAATGCACCCCAGAGGGTTTTTTCAGCCGCTTTTAGGCTGTTTTGGGCCCTGAGGGATGCACAATTCGTCGGCGCAGGGATGAAGGCGGCGGCAAAATTGGGACTTACTGTAAGCCTTCGTGCACCCCCAAAATCGATGAGCGGCCTCCTTGTAGGCCTGGTGGAGGAGACCTCCAGCCAGCGAGACTAGGTGCTAGAGATGCTGTGCAACCTTGCATAGCCTCTCTAGCAGTAGCACCTAGTCTTGCTGGTGGAGGAGTCCTCCAGCCAGCGAGACTAGGTGCTAGAGAGGCTCTGGTTGCACAGCCTCTCTAGCACCTAGCTGGCCTGCAAGAAGGCTGCTCATCGGACCTTGAGGGTGCACAAAGGCTTAAAGTAAGTCCTGATTTTGCCGCCACCTTCGCCCCTGAATCGTGCACACCCCAGCCGCACTAACCAGGAGTCAGGGCAACACGTGGGGCGGGGTGCACAAACCATTTTTTCGGTCTGCTTTTAGGCTGTTTGCATCTAAAAGCAGCCGAAAAAATGCTGGGGTGTGTGCGCATTTTTGCTAAGGCGCCGCCAAATTGCCACCAAAACCAGAGGCAATTTTGCACCCCCTGGCACGTGTTGACCCCTGCACCTGGGGGCCCACGATCCCCCCTAACTGATAGAACTGTAGCCCAATGATGCACAGGGCCGTAACTCAAATGGGAGAGCACCAGCTTTGCATGCAGAAGATCCAAAGTTCAATCCCTGACATCTCTAAAATCTTGAAAAGATGGAACTCTGGAGAACCCTTGCCAGTGTAGGCAATAACTGAGCTAGGTAGAACAATGGACTAATTCAGCACAAGGTGGCCTCCTAGGTACTCTGTTACCAAAACCTCCAGTCTCATTGACAGCCAGTGCACAATATTGCAGAGACCTATAGGCCATGGATTGCCACAGAAACCGTAGAAAAGAAAGATGCCTCAAATAGATCTCGTAGTTCCGGCCTGAAGGTCAATTTTAATGGATTTTTGTTCATCCTTCTTATGCTGCAGCCTATGGCTTAATTTTTTCTTCTATAAACTGTATTTTAAATGGCGCTGAGAAACTTGAATTTCCTACCTAAGTGAACTTCAGAAGAAATTACCCAAAAACCATGCTTTGGAGATACCGTGGTCTGGATTGCACAAATGGATCTGAGAAGCACTACTGGCTGGAATATTCTGGCACACAAAGACAGGGCCTTTGGGATGCCTAAAGCTCCCCAGCTGCTCAGAACATCATCAACAACATTTTATGTTCTAAATACAATGTGCTTAGGATAACTACATGAGAACAGTCCTTTATGCCTCTCCTTTATATAACCTAGTAGGTATTTTTATTTTGGATGAAAAAAAAAAATCTGATTGAAAGCAGTTTTATCTCCTTTTGATGAAAGACATTCTATGCCCTCTGCCACCTCATCTTGTGTTAACGCAGATATGCAACTTTCACATTGGTTGCCCTGCCTAGTGGTTTCTAATGGCTATTTATGGTCACCATTGGGAGGCGAAGTCTGTCTTTCCAGTGCATGCTCCTCTCAGAGTACAACACTCTTTGGGGAGGGCTTCGCTAAAACGCTTAGGCCAAACTTTGTGGGTAAAGGAGATAAGGCATTGTCAGTCAAGGGTATTCAAGTGTAGAACAAGCTTCAAGAGGAGATAAGACCTTGCCAAAGCTTCCCTATTTGCACAGCATGTTACAGCCCACCTGTTTGCCACAGCCTACCTGTGACCGAGAAAGGCCCAAAAATCATGTACCGTATTTGATGTTTCTCTATTCTTGGATTAACATACGTAACATTTGCAATGCTGACTTGAAACAAACAATGACTCTCAAAACATAGCATAAAGTAATAGTATGAAACATATAAGGCACAGAAACAGCGTAAGACAGGAACAGCCAGCCAGTAACAGAACCAAGGAGAATATTAGCTCCCTGCTAACTGGGCAAAGAGGCATCTTCTAAACTGGTGCCCTCTTATATTCAGCAAGGGAAGAGCTACTGTCCTTCACCCCAGCAAGGCACCTTTTCCAGTGGCTTTTTTGTGGGATTCTTTTAAGATTGTGACAGGGAATCTGTTTCCTTGGGGGACAAGGAAGCATTTATTTAGCTATGTACACTGCTTTGTGAATGACTTTTTTTTTTTGAAAAGTGGTATATAAATATTCTTGATAATAACAATAATAAAGGGATAGCATGTGGCATATAATACACAGAAACAGCGCACCTAAGGAACAACTAGTAACAGAACTAAGTGGAAAATTTGGGACTGCTCAGCTCCTATACACATGTCTATTCTCTTGTGAGGTTTTGTGACCTTCTCCTAGGGTTATGACGATGACAGTTCAAAAGAGAAGTACTCTATAAAACTTCAAAACCGCTGAAGTGAAAAATAGACAGATGCATTGTTCATATGGCCAGAAGCCATTGGAGTGAAAAATTCCATGCATTTGTACCTTCTGATACCATAGAACTTATGAAATCTTGGTGGATAATTGTAAATTAGAACCCAGAAAGTTATCTGTTCTTTTCATACGATATTGTCTACCACTGTTCTGTTTTTAGTAAGATTTAACTGTCTCTATCCAACACACATGGCCTTCAAAAACTGACGGAAGCTACAAATATTATAAGGTGCTCCAGCAACCCTACTGGCTCCAGGACTAGAGGAGACAGTGAGAAAGGACAAAAAACAGTAGCAAAGTTCCCACTCCAGTTTATCTTGGCCTGTCCCGATTGAGTCAAATACTAGCTTGAACCCCAATTTTGGAATGCAGCACAAGAGTTCCCTGAGCTAAATGATCCAGAGGTGTACTTCACCTCTGGTCTAGCCTGAGCCCAAACAGGCCCTCAGCCACACAGAGGGACTGATGCTAAGAGACCCAAATCCTCTCAAGTTATAAATTGTCAAGACATGCTCTCCTCATAAGAACATATGGCTAGGGCTCCCTCTATGCCAGGGGTTCTCAACCTTTGGAGGCCCAGGTACCCCCTATCATGGCCCAATTTTCTGAAGTACCCCCTGCTAATTAACTGTTAATTAATTGGATTAATCAATTAGGTAATTAATCATTAAATAAAAAGTACTAAAACAACTTTAAAATGTTAAATGTCTTATTTAACTCTCTGTTCGTGTGTGTGCACGCACACATGCAAGGATCTCTTTTTTTCTCCAAGACACACTTCCCAAAATCAGCTCCTCCCTCCCCTACCCCACCAAAGTACATTTTCCAAAGTACAAAAATAGGCCCCAAACCAAAATTAGAGACACAGAAGGGATCCAAAAATAATTAAAACTTAAAATCCATGTTAATTAACACTTAATTAGCTGCTGATGGGGCAGATAAGGGGCAGGGCTTGGCGTACCCCCAGCAAGAGGTCCGCGTACTCCTAGGGGTACCCGTATCACAGGTTGAGGACCACTGCTCTATGCATCTCCACCGAGGAGAACTGTGATAGAATCTTAATAGCAACTGAGGTCTTTACAAATTAAGAGAACCAGGCCTCAGAGTTCAGTGGTGGGGAGGGGATTGCCTCACCCTCCTTCACCAGTCTCCTGGCTCCTTCCCTGAGCTTGGCCCAAGTCTCAGCTCCAGGGGAAAAGATATGGAGAGCCCTCAGAAAGCTTGTCCAGAGACGGACATCATCAGCCCTATGTAGATCTGCCCCCCCCCCGGGCTGTCTATCCATCCATCTCCACCCCCTGTTTTACCTGGCCCAGCCCTGTGGTTAAGGGGCAGCGCTGCTGCCCCCACAGTGGGGAGGGGCATGGTGCATCCTACAAGGAGCATCCAAAGAGGAGTTTCAACCTCCTTCTCCTTGCACATCAAAGGCCCACTCAGTGCTGTCACCCTCTGCCACTGCATCTACTGCCAGCCCACTATCTTCTGGTGCCATGGTCTCTTCCCTGAGACTTGGCCCCTTCTTGCAATGATTCACAGGAGGCTGAGAGTTGTCCTTAACATTGTGCCCTGGTGGCTCTGGGGACGGTGGGCGGGCTGAACATGAATCTGTGCTTTGGGAGCGCAGTGCCAGTTGCTGCTCCCCCGCTGGGGGGCTGATGGAACATTTGGAGTCTCCAAAGCGGTGGAGAGATTCCAGAATCAGTTTCATACACAAAAGTTTAAAGCCAGCAACAGAAGTGAGGAATTTTCTGTTCCATTACATTATACTCTATCCTTGCTTCAGTTTCTCTTTCCCTTGTAATAAAGCCAAATGCTGGAAGAGTGGCAACCAAAATTATGGATAAGAGATTCAAGAGACACACAGTCATTCACCTGTATGGGTCCAGGAAATGGATGGAAAGTACAATATTGATTTGCGAATGAACCCCAAATGCTACCATGTCCATGGAGCTTCTTTTGTGAGCTGCACTTGATCTTCTCAAGATCTGTACTATGCTGAAAGGAACCCAAGGAACTGAGGTCCGAGAACAATGGCTTGTGCAATTATCTCTTGGGGGTCTTCCCCTTACCTGGCATATTCTTTAGAAGCTTGGCGTTGCACATGTGCACTTTCCATATGTCTGTGAGAATATATTCCATCCGTTTTGCCCTCCATAGAAAGTTGAACACCCTCAGGTAATGGCTCATGCACTCTCGTGTAAACACCTGCAAACAGACAGAAAATATGATCATTACTTCCTTGAGTACTGCAGCTTGCACTGTTTCAAACATCTGTGTTAACTGAAGTAGTAATTTCCAGCAAAATTGGTCGAGATCACTCAGTTATTCTAGCAACTAACACACACATTGAATTAAGAGATTTCCAGTACACAGGTTTAAGTACACTCTAGTGCAAAACCCATCAAATTTCATGGACAGTCTGTACTAATATATAAGGAACTCTGTGAACCTCTCTGCACAAGACCAAATATGGGGAAAGCATCAGTGTTTTGCACATGGGAAGTCGTTCAATTCCTAATATCACCAATTCAGTGATCTCATAGAGAAAGGAGCTTGGAAGATCAAACTAAGAAGCTGGATGATTATGGTTAGCAACAAGCATATCAAAGGCTGTGTGAAAAGGAATCCAGCAGGAGCAGATAACAGGAACTCTGCGTACTTCTCCCAAATTAAGCAAGCCAAGATGGAAATTTGTAGCCAAAGTGATGTTTACAGCGGGACGCATCCCAGAAGGCAACTCGTTTTGCGAAGAGTCACCCCAGGGGTCTTAAAAGAAGAGACCCAAAGAAACTCAAAGCAGAATTTTTCCATCACATTCTTCCAACCTAGATTGTGTATTATCTCAGCGCTGTATCTGGCCAGTGGTAAGAAACGTTGTGAGTGAGTGTGAGAAACTAGGGAACGTAGGTATTGCTACCTCTTGCTGTACTCAAGAAAGCTTCCTTCATGGCCTAGTCAGTCCTATCAGGGCCTTGAGCTAGTGGAACTCACGTTCGGGCAGCACAAGGCCTAGGCCGCTGGTGTGGCAGCTTTATTGAGTACAGAAAGAGGTAGCAATACCTACAATATAAAGTCCTAAATATAAAGTCTTAAAACTCCCTAGTTTAGTGTTTCTCAATCTGTGGGTCGGGACCCACTTGGTGGGTTGCGACCTGATTTCTGGTGGGTCTCGGGTGATGGAAAGATGATCTAATATTAGAAAATAATTAGATACACTCCCGCAGTATCCAGGGGATACCTTAGGTCTTTTCCGGTGTGCAATGCCTGTTGCACCTTAAGGGTGGGTCTATAAATAGGTCTCAAGTCCCCTCTACTCCAAACTCCTACCAATATGATCCGTATAAGGCAGGAAGACCTTTGACCTCTGATCAAGTTCCCTCACACCATCACCTCATTTCCTTCATTCTTCTCGCACCCTCACCTCTCCTACGAGGTCTACCCCCTCTAGCTTCGATGCTGGCACAAACCAAGGCCACGCCACCTTAGCACGAGGAGGTTTGTTCCCCAATCGGTTGTTTGTCCACTCCTGACCAAGGAGAAGGAGGCACCCCTGAGCCACAGGGAGGTTAAAGCAACTACCCCTGTCCAAGGGGATAGTTCAGGTAGAGATCTGCCACCAGCACTGGGTACCTCCTAGCCCTTCCAGTCCCAGGCTACTGGGAAGGGGTGCAGAGTGAACCGTTGGTCCTGGGTCTGACTGACCAAGCCAGCCAGGGATACAACGTGCAACACAGGTAGTACATGACTAAGCACCAAGGCTTCAGGACTTAGTCTCCAGGGTTCCAAAGAAACACTGTCAGGTAAAATAGATAGGTGTTTATTTAGTTTTAGGCTACGCAAAACCAAGCATAGAGATACAAGTAAAAGGTACAAGCAACTAGGTTGCTGCAAAAAGGCATAACTTCCAAATACTAGAATACAGCACAAAAATAACAAAGAACTAACTCCTCAGCTAAACACATTGTCCCTAAACACTCACCAAAGATGAGAAGAGAGAGTAGCCATCCCCAGCAGGATGGTGCAGGGCTGACTTGCCCAAAGCCAGGGCTGAGGTCAAGCCATAGGAGTAACAGCAGATAGGGAGAACTGTCTCCAACAAAGACCAGTTAGAGAATGAATAGAAGAACCCAAGATGGACGCCAGATAGTAGCTTAAGTAGACTTTTTGGGGCAAGATGATTGACAGGGGGGAGCAGACCAATCAAAGAGTAACACGTAAGGGAAAGTTCTCGAAGATGAGCTCACTCCTCGCTCCCCCTCCCAACTCTGAGAAGCTCGTGATGTCCAGCGCAGGTGGTTGAAATAATGAGGGAATGACTAACCAACTCAGTTCCCATACAGATAAGACTCCCGAGGCAGGACAGAACCAAAAAATGCAACTTCATGGTTGCTGGATGCCTGCCAATCTCCAAGGCACTGCAACAAGCAGGCAGAGAATCCCAAAAGACTGAGAATCAAAATGGAGTTAAACCAAAAGATATAGGCCTGTTTACTACACGGCCCTTTTTATGTTCACCTGGGAATATCCATTCCATTTTAGGGTCCCCATTACATGCTCTCAAGTGGCTGTGCTATGGAGGTGCATGACGATGACATCATCATTGGATGTCACCATGGAGACTTGGGCAACGACAGCTCATCCAGTGCCATGCGGAGACACAGCATGTCATAGATGGGGAACAAAGGCCAAGAGAACACTTGCCTAAAATCACTCTGTGAGAGTCACTAAAGTTATCTTGAACCCAGGCATCCCATGTCAAAAATACAAACCAATGGGGCTACACCCTGCTCAATACAGGTTTAAATGCTACTGTTCATATACTTGTGTTGATGCTTTTTAATTAACTTGTGCACGTGTTAACTAATATTATATATAACAGTCTTCTATCGCGAAGAAACCCTTTCACCACACTTCCCTTCTATACTGAACAGTATTATTTTAAAAAACGAAGATATCAAATGGTTAATACGTTGCAGAGATGAAATATAAAATAAATTGGTTACACAGCTCTGCAACTACTTAAAATTTACTGGGAGGGATACAGAACAGAAAAAATAGATTAATGAATTAGCAAAACGGAGATATTATCTTCCTTTCCCTAAACTATACATAGCAATACCTTGCTGGTCAAACTCTCACTTGTGACACCTTGTTCAGAAAGCACTACTATTCTTTATATACAGTAAAAGCATTTTGAACAATTGTGCTGCTATTTTCTCATCTGTTTTAATGAATACTACATATCAGATGTTATTTAAAGGAGTACAAATAGGTTCCCCTAAAATACATTTTACAGTTCTTGCAAATTATCCCAAATTAGTTGCTACAGTTTCAGAATAATGGATGAAAATGAAAATCCATTTATTAAGTACTTTCTAAAATCTCCGACAGAACAAATGAATTATTTATTTCAAATAATGAAAGTCTTAAAATGTAGCATTTTAACACTCATTAATAATTTAGGGAAATTGAGATTTTGGCTGTACTCTTAATACAATGGGTACATCCGAGATACCAAGCAGTCTCTTTAATCATGCACTTCTAAAAGTACAAAGGCTATTTTAATAACAAAGTATTTAGTGAACTAAAGGTGGGGGGAACACACAAAAATTGACAAACTGAAATATATATCCTTACCGTTGCAATTGGGCCATCAACGTGATAGTCTAAGCTGAAAACATCCCAACCAGTATCACCAGGAGACACCTGAAACACCCCCCCCCAAAAAAAAAAAACTGCATTTAACAAAATTGTATACAACAATCATCCTGTAATTAGAATTGCTCTGGACCCTGTTTACACATTACTTTAACTCAACCCATGACGAGTCCCACCCCACTTCCTTACTAGACATAGATGAGTCTCACACAATTATCTATCATGTGTAAGCCACCTTCTGTCTTCAGTGAGAACGTGGGATAGATACATCAAACGGGTTTGGTGAAGGCCATATCCACATGGCATATCCATATGATATCCATATAAAGGTGATATTCATGGCAATAGAAGCTTTAAAAAATAAATAAAACTGGGAGATATGCCATCTGCTGAAAAGCATGGCAATAGAGTATCCTGTATACATGTGATATTTTATAAGTTTGGCTTTTGCATTCTACATGCAGGAAAGCAGAGACAGACATGAATCTGGGGAAAAAATTATAGCATCTCTATATATTGGGGTGACTCTGAAAAGGCCACAGTTTTCAGCCACAATCCAACATAGGGTTAAGCACATTTAAACTAGCTGAAATCAGCCAGCTTAACTCTGTAGGCAGCTAAGGCCTTGATTCTTATGGTCACATGTGCCTATTAATGTAACAAAATATAAAGACCGAACTTTAACCAGAAGTAACAGAAAAGAAAATGGTCCACATTAAGAGACAACATTGTTTTCTGGTGCTGACCACAGGGTTAATTTTAGCTTATTTTTAAAAATAAAAACACACATTCCCATAAGATGCTGCAATGACTCAGAAGTACCTCCAAAAGTCTGACGTCCAAACGTTTGAGGATCTCAGGATTATCAAACTGTGCATTAGTTGCCCTAACAGCAGTTTCTAGGATTCCTGTCAGATTATGCTGATACAAAGTGGTAGCTGGTCTGGCAAGCTCTGGTCTAAAATGATAAAGATGATAAATAAAAGGACAACACAACAGATATGCAATGTACAGAAAAGTCCAGTTGTCATTTGGCTGCAGGTGCAATAATTTTTCAGCCTACGTAATGGCATAATAAATTATGCTTTCCAAATGAAGAACTACAAATCTGTTTTTTGTTATTATAGGAACTCAAGATGAGAATTTCCACACACCAATATGCACCATGCTCATATTAGAGTTCCTAGCCAAAGACTAGTGTTTGGCATGTCCCTATAACCATGTTGCAATCTTGAGTAACAGAGCTTTTCTACAATACAGCTGGACCTCGCGATCGGCGGGGGATCTGTTCCGGACCCACACACCCCTGCGGATAGCGAGGATCTGTGGATACTGGGGTCCATGCTAAAACACTGTTAAAAAAGGAAGAAAAAGCCCCCAATTGCCGTTTGTACCTTTTCTAAATAGCCAAACCGTGCCGTTTTGAAGCCTCCGCAGGGCTTCTCGAAGCCTCCACAGGGCTTCTCGAAGCTTAACGACCCACTTTCGGGTCACATGAAGGTTCTTCCCTCCACCCAGCCTTTCCCCAGGGTGCATTCTGGGACAAGGCTTGGAGGAGGGAAGAGCCCTCACGCGACCCAGAAGTGGGTTGTTAAGCTTCGAGAAGCCCTGCGGAGGCTTCAAAACGGCACGGTTTGGCTATTTAGAAAAGGTACAAAACGGTGATTGATGGGCTTTTTCCCCTCAAAAAAAATTTCCTAGCATGGACCCCGCGGATCCGGGACCCGTGGTGAAAAAGTCCACTGTAAACTTAATTCACGCAAACGTTTGAGCCCATAAGATGTAG
Organism: Plestiodon gilberti rubricaudatus; assembly: GCA_026170595.1. Taxonomy (NCBI): domain Eukaryota; kingdom Metazoa; phylum Chordata; class Lepidosauria; order Squamata; family Scincidae; genus Plestiodon; species Plestiodon gilberti. The sequence goes on from JANXHW010000003.1 coordinate 140,231,823, forward strand.
GTTAGTAGACTTGTTGTCAACACTGAATCCACAGCAAAGTGGATGATGGCTTCACTATGCCCCAGATATCAAAGTCACCATGTTATCATTCACACTTACAAGCTTTGCGATGCTAAAGGATATCATTGTTTTTTCTTCAATAATGACTTTCAGAGGGGAGCTAACAAATTCCTAGATTCACTCCCCCCCTTTGCTTCTTTAAGAACATTAATAATAAACCTGGCTGATGTTTACCAAAATATTTTCTCTTTTTTGAGGGGGGCAATGCTGAGGAAGGGGAGCATTTGGGAGAGAGTTAGTGGAAGAGTTGAAGCTCTTCTGCATTTGAAACATTTTCCTGTTTGAGAAACATTGTTAAGACCAAATACAACAGTCACATTTTCAAGATCCTCTCAGCAAAGTTGAGCTCTAAAAATATATTTTTAAGAAAAGCATGATTCTCTAACAAGTACTTTATGTGTCTCAGTTCAAATTCCATCAACAATGATTAGACAACTGAGCTTTTGCATTAGACAATGGAAAAGGCCAAGTTAATTTTTCAATAAAAATTGTAATTTCAAAATTCCATATCAAAAGGCCCTTCTTTTCACTAAAATAACTCTTTGCTTGATGCACCAAATATTGTACAAATTCCATGTCTCATCATTATGCTGTTGCACTTCAGTGCAGAGATACCGTATTGTCCCGAGTATAAGACGCACCTGATTATAAGACGCACCCTTAAATTTTGGTGCTATTAAAAAAAATTAATTAAATCACTGGCATTAAATTGCAACAGCCTGATTATAAGATGCACCCCTAGTTTAAAAACTTAAATTAGGAGAAAAAAGTGAGTCTTATACTCAGACCAATACGGTATTACATCCATTCAGTTCTTGGACAATTTTTTTTTTTAATGTCTGACCAGTAAATAGAAACTTTTGTAAGTTTCTATTTACTGGTCAGATATAAAAAAAATGGAAAATCTGCACCCCTATATTTATATATATATTGTTTGAAAAGCAACTGAGAGAGTAATATAATTCAAACACAAAGGTATGCTGCATATGCAGAAGAGGATCTCTCCTGGAAAGCTTAAGCACCTCAGTCAAGCACATGTCAACCATAGGCCCCATCATGCTGACCTCCATACATCAGTCAACTGTGTGTGAGCATATCACATCTGCACGCATACCACTATGCACATATTCAATGAGTACATGGGAGTATATGTGTGCAAAGGCTTTTAATAACTTCTTAAATGTTGTACAGGTTGCTGCTAACTGGCAATGTCATGTGCTAAAGAATTCCGTGCATGTGTAAGACAGACAGAATGCTACAAGATTTGCAAAGATTTTTTTTTACAGTTGAATAGTTAGGGTTTCAAAACAGGTTGTACTTGTAATTTGCTAGAGACTCAAGGCAATTTAGAGGTGAGAGAAGTTTTCAACATCTGACAAGTTTGTTCCATTATAATGTGAAAGGGCCAAATATTAAATATGAAAGTCAAAGAATTCCAGGTTATTACTACACTGGATCTAAAATAATATAACATGATACTGCACATATTCATAGCAGCATTAAAGTACATTTGTTTTATTGTCAGACCGCAGGAACAACAAAACTGTATTTTGAATTTCAGTCACTCTTCTGCTCCTGTACAAACATTTAAATTCAATAAGATTACAACCCACATTCACTTACTTAAGCAAGTCCATTAAGTGCCTGATAAAATCTCCTTGACCAAGAAGTAAATAGCGTCTCATGGCCTGCATGTGCTCCAGTAAATTGTATTTTTTATTCAGAACATCTAGCAAGTATTTGCTGGTCTCAAAATATGCTGCATCTATTTTTCCCTGAAATGCATTTTCCAAATCTATGAACATTTCAGCAGCTGTAACAAGAAAAACTAGAAGTCACAAAGATTGCAAGTGGATGTTCTTTAATATTGTCTCTTAAATTCAAGCAGCACATAAATAATAATTTGATGGGAATTGGATGGTATGGATACTTGGGTATCTAGAGATACATAGTTAAATGTAGATTTTAGGTAAATGTAGATTTTCAAAGCAAATGTCTTTTGCATCTTTAAATAAAATGGTCTCGCTATACAAAGTCTAAGTAACTACCGGTACTTTATATTCTTAGATTCAATAAATAGGGGGCAAGTGCTGCTGGGACACATGCAGACACAGGAAGCCTGTTGAAGGATGATTGGCAGCATGGGAGGAGGAACTATTGCAGCTTATGCTATAAAAGAAGTCCCCAGATTGCAGTGAACATGTGGTCAAAAATCCCATGTGGACTGAAACTCACATTTGTGACTCACGGATATATTTTCTCACAGAACAGCACATCTGGTGGGGGCTCGGTTACCTTTATCCTTCTGGTGAAGGAAAAGCTGTTTGAAATAATTTGATTGATCTCTTTTTGAAGCTGCTAAAATTAGTGCAACTAAGGCTAAATCTATATCCAACGGATATTTAGACTTGCTCAATCAGGGGTGTCAAACTTGTTTTGTACAGTGGGTCGAACAGCATTCATGGCACCTGCTTAGGGCCGGAATTGACGTCATTTAAGCAGATGACAACCAGAAATAAACACTTTTTTCTCACTTAGGAACTCATTAGCTGCAAACAGGAGAGAAAATATGCAAATCTTGATTATATTTTCAAGATATGGGAGAGCCCAATCAGGTCAATCCACTTCCTGGTCACGTGAAGGCTTCTCTCTTCTCCCAGGGTAGTCCCAGAATGCATTCTGGGGCAAGGCTGGGAGAAGAGAGAACCCTTCGCTCGACCCAGAAGTGGGTCTTTCAGCTTGGAAAAAAACCTTCAGAGCCTTAGAAACAGCGTGGTTTCTCAGCGTGGAGGTAAGAACGGCGATTTGGGGGCTGTTTTCACTTTTGAAAACGTTTTTAAAGTTGACCAGCGCAGGTCCAGGATTCATGGTGAGACAAATCCACGGATCCTGGATAACGAGGATCCACTGTAGATCCATGTGTACAGCTGATCAGATGTAGATGTACACAACAGAACTCATCAGATTCCCATGAAATTAAATGGATGCATTGACAAGGAAAGGAATACGCATCTCCATCTGGGCCCATAGTTTCAGACAACAAAGCATGACTAGAAGTGGAGCGTACCCACAGTTAATGATTTGGCAAAAATATTTTTAAAAATCCAAACACTGCAAAAAAAAAAAAACCACACATTGTGGGAGCAGTTTTACTTTTCAAAGAAACATTTTTATACTAACATCTATAATTTTCTCATTATATACTGAAGAGGTTTTATTAGACAGAATTTTCACCTATGCTTAGCTGTCCCATTCCATGACCTTCTGAGTCACAAATCATGTGACTGAATACAGAATCAAGGGATAGCCCCACTATTGACATTAATGTTCTGGCCAAGAGGTGTTTTTCAAGTGCCACATTTCTTGTAAATTATTTATTTTATTATTTATTATCACACAGAAAGATTTTAGGGTATCAACAATCAAATGTCAACAAGAAGTCAGAAATGAAGAAGACGTTTGATGAGCTTTATAAAAATGCAAGATTACAACTGATTTTCTTCCTACTGCAAGGTAAATTTTTCAGTTGCCACTTGGTCGAATTTACATTGAACTGGCTTGCACATAATTGCCAGCGATGGAAAGAGTCAAAATACAGTTGGAACACTGCCATCAATATCTACACTAACAAATTCACGTTCTTATTTAGGCCGTCCACATGAAGCGGCCCACACTTTTTGGTTTGACATAAAACCAGGAAGCAGTCCCCAAATTCTCCCAAAAAGTGTTTGGCAAACAAACATCACTTCCCCTCTCGTAGGGAATACAGTATATCCCTGAATACAGCCCAAATTCCCTAAAACTGTCATGCAAACTGACAGGGCCTTATCAAAGGGTCTTCACAGATACCATGTAGCCTGCAAAATTACGCTGAACACATGATACCTGAAATCCCCACAAAGCCCCCATGCTTAGACTTTGGACATTATTGTACATTGCAGAGGACTGTGATTTGCAAAACAAACAAGGTCAGAAACGTAACTACTGTGGGATTTCTACTGTAACCTTGAGCACTCAACTTTGCATAATAAAAGCAAGTATTCTATTACACGAGACTTTTAGCTCTACAATAATCATATTCCAATTTCATACCGTCCTTTGGAGATTCTGCAGATTTGGCCACAGCTATCATCTTTGATGAAGGAGTTTGGTCATGACAAACTTGATGCAAGAAGTTTATGGATTTGCCTATTAGGAGAACCTAAATATAAATGTAGGGCATTTTTAGAAAGTATTTTTGAAAAGGTTTTATAAGTTGGAGTAACAGATTTTCAGCAAGTACAATTTACTTCTAAGGTAAAGCTTTCAAACAGCAATAAGCACATTGTACTTGCCTTCAGTCCTAGCACTACTTTCACCCATGTTCCTGTAACCAGGGCAGAAATTAAAGCTAACCATATCATGCTACCTTATCCGAAGCTATTTTGGCCAAACACTCAAAATGCTATTTTTCAGATCACGTCCTTGACATGTTCTGGCAGAACACAGATGGGTAGAAGTACAGGACTGCAGACGCACCATAGGTAATGGTGTCCAGTAACAATGACAGGTGTTCAGTAACATCACTACAGGCAGCATGTGTCAGACAATGGTCAAAAGCAGGGGTTCTCAACCAGTGGTACTAGTACCACCAGTGGTACTTCAGCCGACTGCTGGTGGTACTTGGACCGCTGGAACACTGCTCCAACGCAGCACTTTTGACGGTGTGTTTTCGCTCCTGAGAGGCTTCTGCCTTTGGCCAAGCCTCTCAGGGACACTGAGAAGGGCCCTCCCACCTGCCCAGAGCCTCTTACCTGCGTTTTCTGGTCTCCAAAAACCTGAAAACCCGGAAGTAACTGGTGACGATGTCATCGCCAGTCACTTCAGGTGGTACGCAGCAGGAGAGTGGCACCAGAGGTGGTACTCAGCTGGGAAGGGGTTGAGAACCCCTGGTCTAAAGAACAGAGTTGCTCCCCTCTTCAAGAATATATTAAAGCACAATTCTATACATTTACTCAAAAGCTCCACTATGTTCAACAGGGCTTACACCCAGGTTTACACCCAGGCAAGTGTTTTTGGATTGCAGCCTTAGCCCTAAATAGCTCCAAGTCTCAGGTTTTAAAAACACAAAGAAAAAAAACAGTAGTTGTGTCCATACCTTTCTAGAGTGATCCATTGTAATAAACGAAGGAATCATTGATTTTCTCAATGTGTATTTGTCATGCCACAACCGATCTGTTTTCACTGTGGGATCTGAAGCTACAAAAAACTGCAGACAGAACAAGACTATTTTTTACAATACATGTATTGTGTACAATTTATTTGTTTTTTAATGAAAAACAAGAATGTTACCTTCACTATTGTAACGACTACCTGCTGGCCTGGTACATTCTTTTTTGAGAACTCCATAAGGAAAAGTAGAGATTTAATGAACAAAAACAAAAACACACAAATCAGCAATACACTGACTGAAAAAAGGATAATGAAAAGAAAGGGGGAGCAGCCCATGGAACACTCTCAAGCAACCTGTGGGCTGTTTTTTTTAAAAAAAATCTAAAACTTTCAGTTTTTACTAAGGATGTTCTAGTCCTCATCATTGCAGGGAACATTGGTGGAGAAAACATATCAGCACGGCAACCAGTTGACCCAGAATAGGAATATCAGGTAATAAACTTGCACAAATATCCTCAAACATGAAGTACAATTCAGCCTTGTTTCCACATAGTAATGTGTTCGCAGCCTGCATTCCTCTGCGCCTGGTCTCCTTGGAGACCAGCAAACATGTACCAGTTTCTCTCCCCACATTTGGTCCCTACTTCTTTTAGTCCCACACAAAACATTTCACTTGCAGTATCGATTACCCACAGGCTGAGAATGCACGTTCCCCCAAGTTACACCATGTACTTTTACAACATTCACAAATTCACTGCATCCCATTGGTTAAGAACATAAGAGCCCTGCTGAGTCAGGCCAAAGGCCCATCTAGTTCAGCTTCCTGTATCTCACAGTGGCCCCACCAGAGGCCTCAGGGAGCACACAAGACAACAAGATACCTGTATCCTGTTGCCACTCCCTTGCACCTGGCATACAGAGATAAGCAACCTCCTGGTTTTAGAAGTAGGTTATGGGTTGTAACTTGTGATGGACGTTTCTTCCATGAATCTATCCAATCCCCTTTTAAGGCATCTAGGCCAGGTGCCATCACCACATCCTGTGGCTCATGTTCATTATCTGTTTCCCCAATATTAGGAAAATAATAATTTTACAACTTCACCATACTTCTGGGTCAACAATTTTTGAAAGCATAGTAGCATTTTGATACTAAAACACAGGGCATCTCAAGAAAAAGTACACACATTTTATAGTGTCAAATTTATTAAGCTATAATCCACACATATACTATAATTTGTACACATACAGCATATGGTGTGCACAGAAGCAGCTGCTTGATCCAGTCAATTAATTAATTAGACCAAGTGCTCGAAATGTTCCACATTGGCGTCTATGCACCACGGACATAGTTGACTAAGGGATCTGCAGACAACCACTGATGCGTGTGCTGGGATGGTTCCACACCTCTCTTCAATTGCTTCCCTTACTGTAGATGTTTGAGTATTCCAGATTTTCTACAATAAAAGTATCTATGAACTAGAGCTCATTAAAATGTGTGTAAATTTTGTTGACACACTGTGGATAGATGCAAATAGTTTATATGAAATGGGATTAGTGTCACAGAGCTGTTCAGGGAACATGGCCTATACTAGAAACGTATCTGAGATAGCACTATATGAACAATCAAACAAAAATACACTGGCTACAAACATCCACAACCAGCACAATGACTTGTGCACAACAGCAGCCCAATACACTGCATATAGCCAACTATTTCTTGTGGTTGTTGTTCAGTCGTTAAGTAGTGTCCGACCCTTCATGACCCCATGAACCATATCCCGCCAGGCCTTCCTGTCCTCCACTATCTCCCTGAGTTCGCTCAAATTCATGTTCATTGCATAGGTGATGCTGTCTAACCATCTCATCCTCTGCCTTCCCCTTCTCCTTTTGCCTTCAATCTTCAACTATTTCTAACACATGCCAAAGAGTCAAACACAGGTTGCGATACAGTGTGAACACCACTACCTGGGGTGGCAGGGTGGTGTCAAACTAGCAGCCTTCAAATTGGCAATTGAACTGGTTCCCCGAGCCACCATGTCCTTCCTGTACCCAAATCAACTTAACCAATAGTTGGTCTTGTCCTATCACTCTGTGATTGGTCACTGTCCTTTCCAGATCCTACATAAACTTCTTATCAGCACACTGAAATGAAGCAGCTCTTGTGTGTACAGCTCAGGTTGGAACCACATGTGACAATATAGATACTGACAGCTGTGTGGCTTGTTCCCCAACCCCACCCCACAATAATTAGTAAAACTTATCAGTGTACCAATGTCACAAACTTGTTCATTTCTCTGCCCTGCTCTATGTCACTGGCAGTCACCAGCAGGGAGTGAGAAAATGCATGTCATGACATCAGCATGCAGGTAAACTACAGCTGCGGTCAAATGCATATTGCTGTACCTAGTTCAGTCTTCAAACTCAATACCTCACCTCATTCCTACCTCACACTAGACCTCTCTCTGCTCCTTGTCCAAACAATCTACACAACCATCTTATTGCTCACTTGGTACAATTGCTTGATGGTCATGAGAGACAGTGCCTCTTCAGAGACAACTTCACAGCTCCAGAACACCTTCCTCAAGGAGATGGGCCAGGCCCACTCCCTACTCAATTTTACCTGGGTAGTAAAGTTGTTCTGGTTCTGCAAAACGTCTAGTGACCTAGCATTCAGTAGGATAGGAGATTGGTTTTTTTAGCTTTGTTGCCCCCATTTTCAAGAACTGTTCTTGCTGCTGTTTAAATTATTAAACATGCTTTTAAACTGTTCTTAACTGCATTCAAAAAGTGTGGCATCTCCTGGTTTAGAAGTAATGTTCTAGGTGCAAACTTGAGACCAACTTCTCATGTCAGTGTCAAGCACAAAGGAACAGGGGAAGGGAGCGGGGAGAGTATCGTCTGAACAGGTCCAAGGAATGCTATGCAACATTCTAAAAATAAAACTGCATAAGAATGCAATATTACCTGATTTAAAAAAAAAATCCTTACTCCCCTGGGAGAGAAGGCATAAACATACATTTTTTAAAAAAAAAAAACAAAATCAGTTTCTAAAATTTATTACAGCAATTCCCCTTGGCAACAGGCATAGATAGAACCATAATCTGAGTATTAATGAGAAAAGTTAATTTTGAAATCCATCAGACAATCCAATCATCTTTGGGAATTATAAAAGCCCTCATTTATAACCAGAGCAAAGTAACATGCAATTAATGTATTTAGAAAACATCTAGTAAAAAAATACAATGAGCGAGAAGAGCATTTCATAATTAAGCCTGTGAAAAAGAGATTTTGGGAAGGGTGAAGGAAACCAAGGTCAGAACATAATTGCAATATAATTATTTTATTGATTCGCTTTATCCATTCAAGGTTCTTTGAGTATTATTATTAAATCTAGCACAGAAAGAACTGCAGGAGAAATGGGAAATCATGGTACAATCTACGTGATGAACAAATGCCAAGGCCTCCCAACCAACAGATAAAAAGGGTGATTTTCGTAGGAAGAAATTAAGAGCTTGTTTACAACGGCAATCAGTCTCCCACAGGATAACTACTAGAACACGGAGGGAGAAAACCCACATATTCATTTGTCCTGCTGTAATGAACCCTTCTTTTTTTCCAAAGGTGCTATATGAAAAGTTCATAGCAGAGGTCCATGTTCATTGGAATATATTCACCAGTGTAGTAATCTCAGGTTTTCAGCCTATGGATTTTTTTTAACCTCCTGTAAGTTTATTTTATTAAAGTTCCAAAAAGTTTATAAACATAAAAACTCATCTCCCACACACACAAAGCAGTACAGAAAAAAAAGTTATCTAAAAATCACTCCCTGATTATGGCCAGAAGTCACAGCCAGAAGTTATACCTGGTTAATATTTTCAAGAACAAAATGGGACTAAGATTCTAATCCTATCCTTCCCCCCCCTTCACCATTGGTGCAGCTGCACCAAAAACGTGCATGCTGTATCCAGCAGGGGGTGGGGGTGGATTGGGAGGCTTCAGAGGCAAAAGGGGATTTAAATCCCCTTATACCTCTGTAAACCTCCCGCTCTGCAATGGATCTCCTCGGACCTGCACTAGCAATTTCGCTAGCGCAAGTCCAAGGAGAGAAAGGGGTGGGGAGGTCGAAGAAAAGGGGAACAGGATCCAGCGTGCCATCGCTGCCAGATCCACCCCCTCCTGCAGCACCCCACCCGTTACGCCCCCTCCCCATTATGCCCCACCCACTGACTTACCTGCACTGGCAGGCAGCGAGAGACCCAACACACACAGGAAGGTTACGGCCTTCCTGCCAGTGTCCCTGGCAGCATGCTGCCGGAGTGCCTTTTACGACTGCCACTGACTGCTTTATGGTAGTCAGCACCAGCTGAAGAGGCGCTCTGACAACGACTGGCCCAGATAGGATTGAGACATTTACAGTCCAATCCTACGTATTTACTAATGTACCTCCCTGCAACACAAATATAATGTTATGATGTGGTACACTGCACTGTTACAACTGGTACATCCTCTCCTGACTATTTGTTTGCTGCTTCAGCAAATTTAGAGTCACTTCATGAAGCAATATTTTTGTTTTGCTTTCCTTTTAAATAGAAATACTCCATGTTTCAGCTACAGTTTGCCATATGATAGGATATGCTGCTGTTTGACAAACACAAGTACTAGGGACACACAGCTAATCACACAACTCTTTAGATCCTGATTTATTATACCTAAACGCAAGGATCTATTTTCAGTGCTAATGCCAGTCTTGTATTTCCTCTTAATCATAAATTTTGTACAGCCAAGACTCAAACCTGACAATGAAAAACAGACCTCGCATTAGTAAACTGTTTCATATAACTCCCTGAGGCATCTGGTGGGGCCACTGTGAGATACAGGAAGCTGGACTAGATGGGCCTTTGGCTTGATCCAGCAGGGATGTTATGTTAACTTACTTCGTGGTACGTGTCCTCCAATTCCCCATCATAAATCCAACGATAAAGGAAATTCAAGATAGGATGTGACACAAGGCCAAGAATGTGCTGCACCAGGGATCTCATGTAGGGGTCACCCGTTTTACTGTAGGCATGGACAGCTGATGCCAGTTCACCACCTTTTCTTCCTGAGAAACAGACAATAGAAGAAGCAGCGCTTCAATATATCTTCCCTCTCAAAACACTCAAGATATCTCATTGGCTTTGCCACGTACCAAATTTCATTCCAAAGCAGTCATTTGAAGTTTAAGAAAAAAATAAAACCTCCAAGTTAGAAATAAATATTCCATTGCACCCAATATTTAACCCCATTTGTTTACTGAGGCAGCTGTCTTATATTTAGCAGGGAGAGCAACTGTTCATCTTTTGTCCCAGGATACCATCTTTTCCAGGGGTGGCTGTTGGCGACTCTTGTGTGTGCGTGTAAAAGAGTTTCTCGCACCAACAGAGCTCACAATTTGCTTGTTCTATGTAAAGAGCTTTGATAACTTTGTTGCTCAAAAAGGTGCAATATTAGCGCAACAACATTCCTTCAGTCAACAGGGATTCACTGAAAAGTTCATGGCACCAAAGCTACCAAAAGCTCATAAATACAAATACACACAAATGACAAGAAACTGAGTATTGACGTCCAACTACATTGTATAGTTCTCTGGAATGGAAAATGTTCACAATTAGTTATTTAATCCACAGGTATTGGAGGAAGAGAATGGAACTGCAGCTCTTTGGCTTCCCCACAGAGACTCTGCAGGTAGTGGTTAAGAAAGTGGGACTGAAGGTGTGAGCCAGGTGCCTGTTTCAACTGGCCTACCCTGTTACGATCTCCGCTGTCAAACTCCTTCCCGCGCTGTAAGTTTGACAGCGGAGATCGTAACAGGGTAGGCTCCTTTAACAAAGGGACTCAGCTTAAGGAATCCCCCACAGCTGACCTGCCTCAACTATCTAGCAGCTCTAGTCTAACGTGATCGACAACCGGTGTGTGGGATCATCCCAGGACACTGTTGATGTTTTGAATCGCCATTTTCCCGCACTTTTGGTTTATAAAGCCTGCAGATGAAAGAAAGGCAGTATCACCTAAATCTTTTCAGATTACCCCAGAGGAAGTTCCGAGTTGCCGGAACGAAACGTTGGGCAAATATACCTTGGATTTTAAAAGTATTTTTACACCATTTGCGGCTGCCTGAATCGGAGACCCGCCAACGGCATAGGAGTCTGTTTAAATTTCAAGTTTCCTGTTTTTTACATGGCATCTATACCCGTAAGTGTCAAACATTGAGTGACTCCTTTAATAAAAGGTAACGAAATCCACTTTTTCTCTCCATTAGGATCTTCATTGATAACTGTCTCTTTAACCTTATAAGTGCCCTCTCTCTGTGCTTTAATTTTTTTTACTTTGTTCTAGCCAGCATTTGTTTATTTGGAATGAAGAATAACCATTGGATCTTCGAGAATTGTGGACAATTTGTTTTTCTTGTTCCAGGGAGCTCTCGTCACATACCTTGATGGTACGATGAACCAGAGAATTGATTGATGAATTTTTTAGAGCTGGATGGTGATTAGAGCTCTGGTGTAGATGCCTCCCCGTGTGGGTAGGCTTTCTGTATACTGAGTGGCCACAGGATTGGTCTTCTTTTTTTGTAACAAGAACATCTAGGAACGGTAGAGAATTGTCCTTTTCCCGTTCCATAGTGAACTGTATTTCTACACATTGATTGTTCAGATGATCCAAGAATTTTAAGAATTCTAATTCTCCATGTTGCCAAATACAGAAAACATCGTCCAGTTACGTCCAGCAATATGTCCAGTTATGTAAAAATACTTATTTTATAGATTTATTAAAATTTATTAAGCCCCAGTTATAATTCAGATCTCCCAGAGCCACCCTTTCAGCAGCGCCACTTCTGCCCTGGCTCTGGGAGGGAGAAGGAGGAGGCCTCAGAAGGCAAGGAATGCTACAGGGCAAGGGGGCAGACCAATGGGGCCGAGGGAGATGCTGCCAAGGTGCTAGGAGAGCCCAATTATCATGCAGGACACCCTTTCAGCAGCGCCACTTCTACCAAGGGATCATCTCGCAGACGACCTCTCAGCTGCTGAGCTGCGAAGTGACACTGCTACAGAAGTGGCGCTACTGGAAGGATCCCTGCGTGATAATTGGGCTCTCCCTGTGTGATAAGTGGGCTCTCATAACTTGAACATATGATCAAGATTTTGCACATTTTCTCTTCTGTAATTTGCAGCTAACGAGTTTCTACGTGAGAACGAAGTGCTTATCATCTACTTAATGACATCACTTCATGCTTAATTATGTCACTTCCGGCCCTCAGTATGTGCCATGAATGATATTCAGTACCTGCCATGAATGATATTCAAGCCATGAATATAGCTCTACTATATGAAGCTGTATTTCCCACTATTTTTCAATGGATTGAGGATCATTTAACTCAGTCAATATTTGAGTCTATGGTTTATAGAAAATTGAATATGGATACATTTTTGGATATTTGGAAGCCCTTCTTAGTAATTTATGTATATATTTTATATATGTCTTTTATAGATGTCTATGTTTAATTGTACATTTACTGATTATGTATTTCTTTGTTTCATTTCTCTCATTTCCCCCCTCTTTTTTACATTTGATATTGTTTAGCTATTGTATTATTGTTTCATTATTCACCGATAAAGGAAGTTTAAAAAAAACTTTGATGCCATAAAGGATCAGCATCAAGTCTCATGCTCTCTCTTACCAGCAGTGGTCCTTAGCTAGACGGAAGGGGTTATGACATTGTCCCCGATAGCCAGGGGTGAGTTTAACCTCCGACAAAGAGCTCCTGCAAGGAACTGGACAAGTTGGAACTCTCTACTTCCTAGGACCTGCTTGTAGGCACAGTTATGGGAGGGAATCCACAGAGTTCCAAGCAGGAAGATCCACCAGCTTCCTACATGTGATACTGTGGCCTATCTCTTTTAGTTAAGACCAGTGGGAGAAAGACAGGAAAAGTTGCATCGGACTGCGGAGGGAGCATGCAATCCTGCCGCCCACTCTCAATCTCTAAAGCACGATTAAAAGAGCAGGGGCATGGTATGGACAACTCTGTCTTTACCAGCTTTCACGAAATGCAAACCCACTTGCACATAAGTCACTAATACAGAGAAACAGTTCTAAACACAACCATATAAACCTGCATTTCAAATGCAAAAAATGTGCCCTCAGCTAGAGAATAATACTGGCATGGCACAAATAAAGCTGTATAATATATATGCCATGGTCTCAGCTACAGCAACATCTTTTAAGTTTGTCAGTGGCATATTTGAAGGGCAAGGTAATGTTCTATCTACTGACAAGACATCAACAGTAGTCTTTACTCATCCTATTCTGCATGTTTTCAGTGATTTAATAACTGAGGGTTCACCAAGTCACTTTTATAATAATACAAATTTCCTGTAGTAGCCTTGGTATTCATCGTCACTTCACATGCAGATGCAAACAGGTTTCTATTCACAGACCTTGGCAGTGGTCAACAAGTGCTGCAAGCGTCTTCAACCTTATCTTAGGGTCATACATCCAGACTAAGAGACGGCGAAGTGTCAAGCTGCTTTCAATACCCAAGTTTACGCCTTGATCATCTTCTACCTGCAACTGAGAACATTCAGGGGTGAAAGAGAAGATTCAATAAAGAATGAAGTTGGAAAACTTTACACTTCTTCTGTTGGGAATCTTGCTTTTAACCTCCAATGTGTATCTGCTCAATATAAGACTTTACATTTTACAAAGTGCTTAGGGTTAAATTTTAGAGAAATATTAACACTGACATTCATAAAAACAAAGGAAGGAGCAACTGGAACAGATGAGTTGAATAAGAAATTAGAAAGCAGATAATAGGATATGGTGCATATCAGGACAGAGGAATGATCCTGAAATAATTAAACAATCATAACGTCTCTTGAAAGTGTTTAACAGTGTTCTTGAACAGTAGGGGTGGCCAACCTTCCACCACTAAAGCCTCTGTGTTCTTAAGAGCTGTGTAGAAGACAGAATCTTGGCAGTTGCAAGTGCTGATGGTGCTGCTAAAGCAGCTACACCTGCTGAAATGCCCTCACCTATACAACCATTGAAGGGCCAGGAGCATTCATGGTTAAAGGTTGGCCACCCCTGTTGTACAGGCAATTTGATATACTCAATTCTGTACACTGTTCCCATTTACTGTATAATAATTTCTGCACATTCAGCTGTCTTATAGAACTTACTACATTTTTACGAGCCCACTTGCAAGTGATTTGAGGCACATTTACAACAGGGGGCAAAGCACAGCGGGAAGTTATTATCCAGTTTACAAAAATTTGCTTTCTTGGAGGAAATTCTTATTCAACTCAGGTGACTGGCTAATTTACAAACCTGTTATGTATGCGAACTTTAAAATCTTATTTTGCTAACCCAGGCAGTGGTGTTCCTGCGGTAGGGGCTCGACAGTAAGTCACGCCCCGGCCTACTACTGCGTTCACGAACCAGAGCGAGGAGGCCCCGCCCCTCGCCGTCGGAGCCATTCCGCGCAGCGAAGCTGAACGGGCAGGGTCTCCTGCCCATTCGGCTTCGCTGCGCGGAATGACTCCGACGGCGAGGGGCGGGGCCTCCTCGCTCCGGTTCATGAACGCGGTAGTAGGACGGGGCGCGACTTACTGTCGAGCCCCTACCGCAGGAACGCCACTGAACCCAGGTACTCAAGCAAGAACAAAAAAAGGTTTTACCTGAGAGTGTAAAACAGATAATAGTCTGTAGTACTCTTTGAGTTCCTGGTTTAAGGCAGCACAAAAACTCTGTAGGACAATGAGGAAAAAAAGGAATGAACACAGTTCACACATACTGGCCACATTCCAGAGAGCTCTTCATGTGCTTCCATGCATCCAGCACGGCAGAAGTATTTTTGTCTTTGAACAAGCTCATGGCAAGTCAACCTTTTGAAATTCAGAAGCCTTGCAAAAGCAGTATGATGAGGCACATAGACTTCAGTAGTGGTAGTCATGATTATGAATACACTCTGGATTGTGACTAAATCAATAAAACCAGCAAAATTACTAAAATAAGTTATTTGCCACTAAAAGATTTGCATATTCATTCAATACAAATATTTTCAGAAATACAGGTGGTCCCTCAGTATCCGGGGTGGTGGTGGTACTGGGGGCCCCCGTGGATACAGTGAATCTGTAGATGCTGGAGTCCATAGGAGCTGGGTCACGGCACTGCAAATACTTACTATGGGGCTGCACTAGGCCCTCTGGAAGTTGTGCAGGGCCCACAGCCCACTCCATGGGCCTCCCCACGCCTCAGAATACCTCTGGGACTTGGCCGGCTGCAACTTTCGGGATGCGGCCGGGAGGTGTTCTGAGGCACTGGGAGGCCCATGGAGTGGGTCGCGGGGTTCCCTGAGGCGTAAGGAGGCAATCAACGGATGCTCAAAACCGCAGATCGTGAACCCACATATACAGTGGGACAACTGTATAGAAATCATGTTTATGAGTAACTCTATGTCTCACAAGAAACAAAAGACTACGAAGTGAAACCAAATGAGAAAACTGAACAAATATAAACACAGGAGTAAAAACTGGGTAAGAGGCACTTTTTCAATTGGTGCTCCTCTTATAGCAGGGGGAGAGTAACTGCCCCCTTTCACCCCGGCACAGTGGCTTTTCTGGTGGCTGTTTGCTGGTTGTGTTCTGCATCTTTTTTAGACTATGAGCCCTTTTGGGATAGGGAGCCATTTAATCATTTGATTTTGTCTGTAAACCGCTTTGTGAACTTTTTGTCGAAAAGTGGTATATAAATACTGTTAATAACGTTGTTATTATTATTATTATGAAGAAGGAAGAAATGTAACCAGAGTGATATTTCCTGTAATTAAGACAGGTGGTCTCCTACCCAATACCAACGTATCTGACATTCCACCCATAAGCAGGAAAACAAGTGACACTGAAGACTTCTGGGTTTGTTCCCTCCACAAATTTCCCACAAGTAGATATAGTGCATGGACATATTTGAAAGAGAGAGAGAGAGAGAGAGAGAGATGGCCTGTAGCTCAGTTAAGCTTAGAAGTCCACATACCTGACCCACTAGTCCAAATGCACGATCCATGCTTCTCTGATCTGTATATTTCCTTATTTTGTTATGTAGCCACCCTAATTCAGCAAGCCGACTTGTAGTATCTCTCAGAGACTTGGAAAGGCTCACCTAAAATATCAAGGAAAAAATGCTGATTAAATGTGACGCATTAAAACATGAACAATAAAGCAAACCTCAATGAGTAACCCACGTTATCAACCCGATTTGAATTTGATTTGATTGACAAGGTAAATAGATGCATGCACATCCTCATGCACCTGCCCATCCAGTTATTTGGGTTTTCCATTTATACAGCCTGAGGATGTGGACAGAATTATCTGGACTGGGAAGCCAGCTGCTAATTCTCTTGATCCTTACCCACCATGGCTCTTACAATCACGCTGGGCTGGGCTGGGCATGTGTGTGTAGCTGAATAGGTGGGGAGGGCAGTAAATGCATCTCTCAGGAAGGAGGTACTACCAAATCCTTTAAAGGCAGAGGTAATTTGTCCTCTCCTGAAAAAGCCCTCCCTAGTCGCGATGGTATTGGATAATTTCTGACCAGCATCCAACCTCTCTTTCATAGGAGTTCTGAAAAAAAAATATTATCTGGACCCCTTTCAATCTGGTTTCAGGTCTGGTTACGGAACAGAGATGGCATTGGTCGCTTTGGATGATGACCTGCACCAAGGACTAGACATAGGAAATGCATCCCTGTTGGATCTCTCAGCAGCTTTTGACACCGTTTACCATAGTGTCGTTCTGGGCGCTCGCTCGCTCGCTGCCATTGAAGACAGTCCAGAAGTTGCAATTAGTATAGAATGCAAAAGTCCAAGTGGTCACTGGAGCTCAGCGGTTTGATTCCATGGCAGTTGCACTGGCTGCCTATTCAGTCCCAAGCCAATTCAAGGTACTGGTGATTACCTTCAAAACCCTATACACCATGGGACCAGGATAGCTGAAGGACTGCCCTTTCCCACATAATCCTGCCTGTCCCCCTGCCTGTCCCCCTAAGATACTCGGGGAGGGCCCTGCTTAGGATACCACCGCCATCCAGGCTAAGGGGACGGCAGCAAGGTCCAGGGCCTTCTCTGTTGTGGTACCATGTCTATGGAACAAGCTTCCAGAAAATCATAGGACAGTCCCCTCTTTAGATAGTTTCCAGCAGGGTTTAAAAACACACCTATTTCACTTAGACTTTGATGATGCCCCAGAGTCCTGTTTTTAGGCACTGGTTATGTGCTTTAATGCTGCTTTTATAGTTTTACTCTGTTAATAATCAGCTCACATTATATTGTTTCATTTGGTTTCAAACTACCTGTTATTACTGTACTGTCTTTTTCTTGTTTTAAATAATTGGATTTTATATTGTTTTACATTATGCTGTAAGCCGCTTTAAGCTGTAGAAAAGCTGCATAGAAATCATTTAAATCAGGGGTGGGGAACCTCCGGCACGCGGGCCGATCCGGCCCGAGGGTCGATCCTGTCCGGCCCCTGCGGGTCCTGCCCGATCCGGCCCGTGGGACCGAGGCTCCACCACCGCTGGCCTTTCTGCAGAAAGGCCGCTTTCAGAAGGAGAAGGGGCCGAGGTGACGTCGGCCCCTTCTCCTTCTGAAAGCGGCCTTTCTGCAGCTGCGCAGATCACCGTAGAGGGCGAGAGATTGCCCTCTCGCCCTCAACGGCGATCTGCGCAGCTGCAGAAAGGCCGTTTTAAACTGGAGGTGAGGCGGGAAGGCAGTGGCGGCATTTGCCGCCGCCGCCGCCCGGAGACTCAGGTAAGCGGCTGTGGGAAGGAGGGAGGGAGTGTGGGCCGTGGGTGGGTGGGTGGGAGGGAGTGAGTGTGGGCCGTGGGTGGGTGGGAGGTTTACTAAGGTAAATTCGCGAGGGGGGGGAAATTTGCGGTGGGGGGGCAAAAATTCTGTTTCTCCACGACCCACCAGGAGAAACAGAAGCGGGCATCAACCCCTTAAGGGGCGTGGCGACCGCAGTCACAGCGGTGCTCCTGGGATCGTGGCGGCGTCCCCGGGCGTGCTGGCACCCTGCCCCCGCAGCTACTCACAGTTCTCCAAAACTTGTGGGGAGAGCTTTGAGAACCGCTGCCCTAGGTCAACGATTGCTATGTCCATTTCCATTATCCTTAACCTGTTTTTAATGACTTAAAAGACTTAAAATGTCTGCCAATGCCTGGACAAAGAATGCATACAGGTAGTCTCCAACTTAAGGACGTCCAACTTACGGATATCCCAAGTTACAGACAGCCATGTCTGCACTTTTGCACAGGGCTGTCTGTCAGGCTTTATGCTTTCACGCAGGTGCAGTCTGTCCAGCCTTGTGCTTTCGCACAGACGTGATAGCACTATTCCAACTTATGCCAGTTCTGACTTCTGGACAAGCATCCAGAACAGAAGCTGTATGTAAGTCGGGGACTACCTGTATTTATCTATTAAAAATAGTTCTCACCTTTCTGGGATGCTCATGGCAGCTCACATACAGCTTTTTAAAGATGTCTCTATTAAAACCAAGTACAAAAAAGACTTGCATATTGAAATTTCACCTCCTTCTTTCCATTTACTGTTTGTCTACATAAATACAGTTATAAGATTACTGTGCAAACCTTTCCATCTACTTTGTAACAGTTTTCTGAATTGAACATTTTGATGATTTTGCCATCTATTCCCTGGAAAACGTACAAAATGTCTCTCACAAGATATGCCTCAGTTATTTCAACAGAGCCTAAAAAGAAAGAAAACAGAAAAATATAATGAGAGTCAATTAATGGCCCAAATCTAACTATGTATACTTGGAAATAAGTTTCACCAAGTTCAACAGAGTTTACTCCAAGTACGCACAGGATTTCAATCTTATACTGTAGTTACTTAGCAAATTATAGCAATACTACAGATCTACTATTATTTTAAAGTCTAAAGCCAACTCCACAATTCACAGTCAGTCACATCCAGCTTCTCATGTATTCCTTGCTCTAAAACAAAAAAAATGGCCACTACCTTTAGGTAAATCAATTATAATACACAAAATGCATTAGTGCATAATGCACTAAGCACACACAAGTTGAGTGCAACAACTAATAGATCCTTCCGCATGCACATCTTCCTCGCTGGATCAGGACAGCTGATGCCATAGTAGCCCACAGCACAATGGTCTACTACAGTGGTTCCCAAACTGGGAGGGGCATGGCTCCCGGGGGAGCCGCGGAAACCAGCCAGGGGAGCCACGGAGTGCCACGGAATCCCATAGGAAAACAATGCAATGCCAGTTGGCAGGCA
This sequence comes from Plestiodon gilberti rubricaudatus, assembly GCA_026170595.1. Lineage (NCBI taxonomy): Eukaryota > Metazoa > Chordata > Lepidosauria > Squamata > Scincidae > Plestiodon > Plestiodon gilberti. The sequence goes on from JANXHW010000003.1 coordinate 140,251,381, forward strand.
TCAACATAATGTCATGGGGAGTCGCGGCTAATAGTCAAGGGAGCCACAGGTCGAATGTTTGGGAAACACTGTCCTCAAGAACAAAAGATTTGTACCGCTTGAAGAGCGTCACAATAATATTTTCAAGGAGTGGTGTTGTCTGCCATTACAGCTGCCAGGAAATCTTCCACTTGTTTTTAGAGAGGTTTTCAGACTTTCCCCCATCTTAATAGAAAAAAGACATTCCTTAAAATGAATGTACAGTATTATTGTTGTTTTTCCTCCACTGCTTTCTTTTTCTTCTTTGTTTCTGGTTTGGAAATTACTAGTTCAAATACAGTACTGTGTTTCTTAGGCAATATGGCTACCTCAAAGAGGACGTTCATAGGTTCAAAGAGGATATTCATAGGTTTACACCAATTAAAGCACTTCCTAACATATTACCTCTATGCACAGAGAAAAGTGATTCAATACATGCACTGTATTACTAAATCATAATGTGGAACTCTAATAGGGGAAAGGCAAAAAATAAATATACAGGCAGGCAGACACTAGAAAGACGAGGGCAAATACATGACCTCCCCTCCTTGAAGGCAAAGAAATGTCACACAAGGCTCTAAGCATACTTACAAGTCCCACTGAGTTCACTGTAGCTAGAATGGCAGCCTTGCGTTTGTAAAGTATGAAAATGTAAAACGTGTCCTTAGTCACAGAAAGGTTGCTTCAGATGTATGCCAATGGGTTGGTGGTATGATAACTAAGTGGCAAGATCCTTGGGCTCACACACTCCCTCCTTCCCCTGCCCTCATGTCTTGCCAACTCCTTTGCTTAGTTTCAATTCTCAGTAAACCACAGTTTGCCCAGATGAACTGGCAAGCTATGGATTGCCGAGAACTCAGAACAAAGCAAAGCAACTGGCATGAATAAGGGGGAAGGCCAAAGGAGGAAGCATAGGATCCTGCGGCTTCTACCTGCTGGTTCTCATCATGCCAATCCATTGTCTGAACCATCCCACAAATTTCCTACTTTAAGCCGAAAGCTTCAGTTCACACATTTCTACTGGGTGGATATAAAACACAAATTTAAGATCAGATACTTGTACTTTTCTCCCCCTAAATCTTCTAAATACTTAATATTATTATACAAAAATAAGCTTTATAAACCGTTTTTAATCCAGACTACGAATTTACTGAGTTGCAGCTACATAATATAATGGCAGAATTCATCAGCTCCTTCTGTTACATCTGCCAGCAAGAATAAGTAAATGCTTTATACTGGCACAACATAAACACAATAAATTAAGAAATGGATTTTTCTAAATTTGTAAGCCATCTCTGTCCAAGATTTCATTCACATCAAATTGTATCTGTGTCACTATAAAATCAACTGGGTTTTAATGATGATTATGCCTGAAACAGGAATTCCATTAAATTGTCAGTTTTAGGTTTAGTGGGGGAACAAAATATTCTAATCTATAGAAAAGACTATTTCTTTGAAGGTTAGGGGGGGGAAGCAGAGTATTGTTGCAAGGTTATTTAAGCCAGTTATAAGAAACTAATCCTCCTTCTAAATAGGGGTGGCGCCAGGGGTCAGCCAGGCAGGGCACTGGCCAAGGGCCAAAGAATGAGAATGAAAGAAAATGCCAGAAGTCTTTTTACTTAAATACGACCTATTTTTCCCCTCTCAGCATTCAATAAAAGAACATATCTCTAAAGAAAAATGTGCTTGAAATGTGTCAGGCAATTAAGATTACATTTCACTGAGTTTGCTGTTAAAAAAAAAAATCCAGCACTTTGGGGTTCTCTCTTTCTCCCCTATAGGCCTCACAAAAGTGTTGTTCCACCCCACCCTACTTACCGTACCTATGTCCCAGGGTCCTGAGGAACCTGAACTACTTCTACACAAAACATTTATCAACTTCGTTAATGGAAAAAAGAATATGTTCTACTGCAGTGGTTCCCAACCTGGGGGTCACGACCCCCCGCGTTATGCATTCAGAAATTACTATACCTTTAAGAGGTGGTGGCTAACCCATCAGTGATGTCTGTGCATCACTTCCAGGTCTCCCTGTTGCCACCGCTGAAGCCCAAACTTTTTTTTCTTACCAGGATTTGGCGGTAGGGAGATCTGAAAGCAATGTGCAGACATCACCTATGGGTACCTCGTTGAGTTCCAACCTACCCTTAAAGGGGTAGAAGGTTGGGAACCACTGATCTACTGCAATGATTTTATTTCATGTACATTCAACTGTTGCTTTTAAATGATCAGTGCCAATTAATTGGGCCAAATTCCATTTTAATTTTATAAATAAATTCTGCATGATGTTACTCCTGATTTCCAGCAATATGACTACACATCTGGCTCTTTACACGCATACATCAATAATGCAATTGAGGTGCAATACACTTGGCCCCATCTCAGAAGCCAACATCCTACTGCCACCATAAGGGTCCCCTGCTGTGCTCCTCCCACAGTGGTGGCAAAGCAAACTACTTACAACAGCAATTTAGCTCTCTTCTCATGTTTTCCTATGGATACTGTGCCCAGGGCCAATGGCAGAAGTCAGTCAGGTTGGGCATCGATAGGGCGCCCATGGTTCTCCAGGGACCCAACCAGCCATCCCTGAGGCTCTCCCATGCAGCTGATAGCGATAGTGTGATTTGCTCAGATGAGCGATTCATGGCATAACCAACTTTTCCCTGCAACTACTAAGGGAAGAAGCCCATTGGCCAATTGAGATGATGGAAGAGAGGTATACAATTATTCAATTTTCTTTCCCTTTCCTCAGTAGGTTAGGGAAAGAGAGCCTTCAGATTGTGGCACCAGGCTGACCATGACCAACTACTTAGGTGCAGACAATGGTTAGAACTATGTCCAGCGATGGGTTTTTACTTTTACTTGAACTACTGACACACACCTACTATCATATCACAATCTTCTTTTGAAAATACTTTCAGTTTCAAAACGGATTTGCCATGTAGCATGGGGAACTACTATTTGACAAACCCAAACCCAAAGGCTCCTCAGCTGTGTGGAAATTCTTGTGTGGTTCTTTGAATTCTGGCTCATTGGTTTTAAAAGAGAGTTTTGTTAAACCATTTAACAAAGTAGTTTGTTAAACCATTACTTTTAAAAAGGTTTTCTAAATAGATTAAAAATTATAGTCATAATTGTATTTTAATTTGTATCCCACCTTTCACCTCAGCTGCAAGGTAGCTGACAAGATAGGTTAATAACTTTAAAAGATACATCACAAAATCAGATATAATAAACTCACCTAAAGTAACAGCAACAGTTCACCACTAACCTCCCCTCGATACATCCTTCCCCCATTTAAAAAAACAAAAAACAAAAAGAAACACACCAAATCAGTCTCAGGACGCCACAGAGTTTAAGTTGAAGAATGGGGGGGGGGGGGGAGAAACTGCATAAACCTTTCTACAATGGCCATTGTTCTGTTCATAATTGCCCCTCCCCCAAAAATGGTTTTCCATCTGCAAGTGGGGGGGGGGACTACAGGTACAGTCCCTCCTTTTCCTTCACTTAAACTGTCAGCCCTCCTTGAGCTGTTTTGGATAGGGCTCCATGTTCCAGAAGAAATAACTCACCATGTATTAACTAGAAACTAAAAAAGAAATATCTAAGGGTGGAGTCTAGCTCCGTCCCATAATAGAGGGTTCTAAGATTTAACTCTTTACAGACCATGTTACTACAGACTGTTTTTGGTTTGAAGTTTTTGGCTTGAAGAAAAAAAATAGTGAGGGGAGTACAAGAAATTGCATATTTTATTAGTCTGGGCCTCAGGTCAGATGAATGCTAGAGGTACATTTATGCTTTTATAAAAACGGACATAATATGCTTAAGTTAATTATCTATAAGGGGTCTTCCAAACAAGACATAGGATGGAACATGCTATTTTCCTGGGAATTTCATCAACCAGTCTCAAAATCAGAACTAGAGCACTTGAATTTCAATAAATGCCTTCCACCTGAAATGACAAGGGGTATCTGTTTAAAACAGAATTACTTCAGGTTTCCTGTGGTAAGGCACTGGGATGCAAGTCCCTAGAGGGCACCACTGAAATAGATTTTGCTCACCACTTAAGTCCGCTTCGCGCCTTGACCTTAGCACATTCCGTGAAACAGTGGTTGAAAGGCCTTTTGAGGTAGAGTTCTGCAACGTAGGCTGGCCTGCAGTTAAAGTCCATGCAAGCCGTGCCCCCAGTTGTTGCCTCAGGCAATCTCCTACTCCTGCACGTTGATAGGATTGTCTAAGAAAAGAAATTATAAGTAAAATGTAGCTACTGAGCTGTCCTTGCTCATAATAAATCAATTTACATGCCTATAAAATGCCCAAAGCTTCAGAAGAATAAGCACATTTCAAATTTCATAAATAAAGAGATGCAGAAACTGGTTTCATCAAAATCAATTAATTTTGAGAAAGCATTTAAAAAAACTGACCATTTTGTTACTCATGACAGTTGTGAAGAAAAGCTACTTGTATACCTGATAATACTGGAATAGAGTATATGAAGCACATTGGAAAATCTCATTTCAAGTTCTTAGCATTTCAAATATTTTAATACAAAATTACAGGGGTGACATTTCAAAATGCAGCCAACTACTAAGTAATGAATTGTTACTGCAATTCAGTGTTTAATGATGCATCAGCAACTGTTTCTGGAAGTCAACAATCCAGAAAAGACATCCTTGTTCCCTACAAACCAAACTTCACTAAGCCATTGAAAGTCACGTGACTTTGCCATTCTAACCACTGCAAATGCAAATCAATTTTTACAAGGATTGCTGTTAAGTACAAATTTGTGGAGTGAAAGCTGCTAAAATCTTCTATTATAAAAATAAAAGGATTTTCACCTCAGCAGGACATGCATGATTGTTTATTATACCCCTAAATTTTACAAGCAAGCCCTGAAACACTTAAATGTTTAAATGACATCTTCTACAGTGCATTGTGCTACACAGAATAGACAGGAAACAAGGTGCTAATCTCTTCAGCACCCCATTACTTGCAATATAGGATACAACAAATCACTGCAGTTGAAAGAGATATTAAAGACTGACATTTCAGATGTCTTCTGGAAGAGACCATCTTCCATATTCAAGCATGAATCTAGGCCTAACAAAGGATGCTTCCAAACATAGTGTTTCAACAACCTTATGATACTCTGAAAGGTCTTTGTTGATCTTTTAAGTATACCAGCCAACCAATTATGGTACTGTACAATATAAAGTCTAGTTTTTTCAATTTCAATAAATTGAAATTTATTTTCTATTCCAAGAAAGCAATTTTTTAACCTACCATTTCCCATTCTTTGAGGAGGCAATGTGAAAGTCAAATTTGTGGTAACACCCCTTTCAGCTACAGGGCCGATCAAGTTGCTAAGATGCCAAGGGAAGAGCCTATTCAGCTTTCTGACCAAGTACTACAAGCTAAGGCCACTCAACCCTAACCTCACACAAACATTTCTAATACAAAACATTCAGGAGAAGATATTAAGGACAGGATGAAAGACCATCTCTCACAGTTATTTACCAGGTATAAACTGAGAGTCCACTGGATTAAAACATATGTTTAATGTTCATGGTGAGTAAATATATTTAAGAATTTAAATGCTTCTTAAATATTGCGGCTCTCGAACATCTGAAGATTATCGTATGTGGCTCTTACATTAAGCAAGTTTGGCCACCCCTGCTATAATGTTATGTCCAACTACTATTCAACAAAGCAGTTCTACTCGGAATGGGTATACTATATCATCTGCAAGATGATCAAGTTTCATTTACCCTGGAAGAAGTGACTGTGGAGTTGGTGTTGGCCCATTCAGGGCATACATGCCTATGCTGCTGATCCCACTGCTCCCCATACTGCCAGAGTTCTGGGCAGATTGGGCATTCCGGTCTTGGTAATTCAGTGGAAGGCTCTGAGGCCTGGCATAGTAGTAAGGAGTTGAGTGAGCATCTCTTGGCAGTGCCTGAGCAAACAGTGAAGCAAAGTTTGATACCTTAAAAAGGAAAAAAAAAGTGTTGAGACACTTTTGTAACCATAGATTGAAATCACTTTGAACGCACATGCGCGTGCACACACCTCCACCTGACAGTTGTCATCTTTTCTTTAGAATGGATTGCACCTCAAGTTGCTCATCAACAAACAAGAAGACATGCTGTTCATGCAAGGGAGGCGGAGGCAGGTGAAATATTTTTCTAATTGCCCTTCATTCTACAGCCCCTGTGCCCCCTTCAAATCTGCTCCTGTGAGCTGGGGGACTCTCTGGAACAGGATGGCATGTGGCATTGGGGGAAAGGGGTGCAGCAGAAAGGGGGTTGGTGAAAATCCCTTCCTGGGAAAGGAAGTGCCTTCCATTTACAGAACAAAAACTTAGGATTCAACCCTATGTATCCAGAATGACATAAAATACAAAATACATATTTGACTTTTCAGAGTAATTTCTAATTTTTCTAAAGATATTTCAGACAGTCTTATTAACATTTACCACAGACATTGACTCATAACTTTCCCCCAGTTGACTTTTACATTGTAAATTTTAGTAATATCTTAGCTACCTTGTTTGATTGCTTACGTGGATCTTCGCTGAGGCTGAGCAGGAGGTAGAGGATCGACCATCGGTTTTTCAAAACACCCTATGACAAGAGATAAGCATTAATAAAAAAGGTAGCGTGGTTTCAAAATAAATTATAATTGTTATTACAGCTTTATTTGTCCCTGAGCAAATAAGTTCTACCATTTAGTTTAAAAAGAAGTATGGACAGGAGACACAGTTTCAAAAAATATATATTAATATTAATATTAATAATAATGTAACGGGCAGCACAATCCTAACTGGGCTGCCCACCAGCAGAATGAGAGTTCTCCAGCCTTAGTGCCGGCCCATTGGCAGAAGTGATGTTCCGCTGACAGGCCAGCTCTTCTACCAGTGAATGCAGAGTCCACCAGCACAATTGTTGGCGGCTGCACACGCTCACCAGCAGCAAGGACCCCATCCGCCAGAGCTGGTAAGGCAGCGGAGGGGCTGGGGGTGGGTGGAACAGGGTGGGAGTGGGCGGATCGGGTTGGAGACAAGGAGGCATGGTGGGGCAAGCAAAGGGCTGGTACCGGCAGTGATGGCTTTGCCGACACTCCCCCTAGCCTCTACTCAGACTTGAGCTAGCTAAAGAGCTGACACGAGACCAAGTAGATCCAAAAGGGACCCATGCAGGAGCGGAGTCAGGTAAGTAACCTCTCTGCCCCTGCATGGTCTCTGGCAACTTGCAGGATGCAGCAGAGCCTGTGCTGGCGCCACTGAGCCCTGCAGGCAGATTTTAGTTAGGACTGGGCCCCAAGACAACAATTCTATACACACTTACCCAGGAGTAAGTTCCATTGAACTCAATGGGACTTACTTCTGAGTGGACATGCATAGGATTGTGCTGTAACTGTTGTTGACCTGTATATGCAGCTGATTTTCAGGCTCAATCATTATTGCAAAACACACAAAACCCAACAACTTTGCAGTTAATAACACAGGCCTGCAAATTTGAGGGTCAAACATTTTTTCCCCCAAAATTTATGGTGGTTTTATATGAATTTGGGGCGCAGATTCCAAAAATGGCATCTGTTTTGCCCTATCACATCTAGTTTTGGGGTACGGCATCGCCACCTTATAATGCTAGTCAAGCAGTTTCCTCGTGAGGAATCCATGGCGTCGGATTCCTCACGAGAAAGCTGCTCAACTCGCATTATGAGATGGCAATGCTGTACCCCAAAACTAGATGTGATAGGGCAAAACCGATGCCATTTTTTTTAAATCGACGCCCCAGATATACTCAAGAATAGGTATCACTTTTAAAAAAGCAAAATGTGCACAGGCCTGTGTAATCAAAGACTAGCAGGGCTACTTTGCTCAAAATGGAGGATGATACAGGATTACTCAAAACAGGTCATCATTTGTCACCTGCCCCTCTCTTGTACATAGGGATTCCTTTGTGTTTGTGTATATCCTCCACCCGACAGACAGTAAATATCAGTATTATCACATGGGACTGTGAAATGAGACAGCACTATGACAACGTGATCATAGGATGATCATTATGAGGACATATTTATTTATATCCCCCCCTTACCCGACTTGAAACAACAGTTTTGCTCAAATGTATTAACTTGCTTGCAACACAAGAAAAATCACTTTGAGGCTTAGAGTAATGACTGAAATATCTCCCAAAGTTGGGTTCATTCATTACATATTCTCTCTCTGGGCAAGAAGGTTCACTGTTTTTAAGTGCTTGACAACTACTGAACTACAGTAATAACTCTACTGCAGCAGGAGGGATTACAACGGTGCCAGGGAATAACTTTTCTTGCAGCAGATAAGAGTTTATGAATTTTGCTGAACTTTCTTGTCAAAACTGACGCATAATTTTTCAATTAACAAGTGCGTTTCCACAACACAAGACTTCAAGTTCAAAAGAAAGAAAAAACAAGATCACTTTAGAAGCCAACAGAATGATCAATAAATCAATATACATTAGCGTAAAAATAGCTAGTGGTGAGATAAGTTTAACTTAAAAAGCAAAACACTTTTTTGCTGATCTATATCCTTCCCATAAAAAGACATTCAGGGAACTAAAATAAATGCTACTTTTTTATTTTCATCAAAAATAAGCTTTTAATATTTTGCAAGACAGGAACTAGAAACAAACACAAACATATCTCAAAAAAGCTGATTCTAACAAAGCCATGCAAGTCAATATTCACCACACCCCAGTTCAAATTACACTTGTCTCCATACTGCATTTGAGGCTCCAAGAAACTCATTCCTGTACCTGCGAGTGAAGTTTTCTGTAAAGCTCTGAAAATAAAGCAGCATTTTCTTCCCTTCCTTGTCGCGCCACTGTAAAGAAAAGAGGCATATTCAAGCATCTCCATAAGCATCTTATGTGAAATATTAAACACTTAAGCCAAATACTATTTCACTCAGCACAGATATATCATTAATCATTAATGGAGCTCTCGGGAGGCAAGTTGCATTGGTACTGGGGCAGTTGTTTGGAGGCAATGTAGGTGACTACACATTCATTTCAGAAGGATGTCCCTCTATTTCATCCTGTTTCACTTCATAGGACACAATATTTCTACACGAATATTGCTTCCATGTAGGAAATCCACATCTACAATAGGAGGCAAATGCATGTATGTCTATTCATGACCAAACCATGATATGAAATTTAAATTGAATTTCAACTAAGACAAGTGGATGAATATATGTCTGCTTTTTGTTACATGGCCAATACAGTCCACCCACGTTATCCGCGGGGTTCCGTTCTGTCCACCTTCGGATACTACGAAAACATGGATGCTAGAGTCCTTGGGGGGGGGGGAGTGCCCCGTGCCTCAGAAAAGCTTCCAGATGAGATCAAAAGCCATTTCCGTGGCTTTCGATCACATCTGGAAGTTGTTCTGAGGTGCCAGAAGGCCTACGGAGTGGGCCACAGAACACCTCCAGGACGCGATTGGAGGTCGCATCAAAACACCGGGTGGCTTCCGATCGTGTCTCGGAGCTATTCTGAGGTGCAGGAGGCCACCCACAGTTACATGGAATGCAGGTTTGCCATCAGCGGACTATCAAATCCACGGGTGGCAAACCCAAGTATAATGAGAGACCACTGTATTTTATTTCTGCTTGATTCAAGGCGTGCACGAGGCACGTATTTAAACACATGTTGATGCTAGGTGCCAGCCTGGAGAGCAAAGGGCCAAACCAGTAATGTGTCTATTAGAAGGACTGCTGGCAAGAGGCCACAGATCCACAGGCCTTCTGCCATGGTGTGAACCACCTATTCCTTTCCTACCTACTAATCCCTCTAACCTTCTCCCCTCTTCTTTCCTCCCTGCACCCCAAAACTTTCTCCTTCTCCTGGGTTCCTTTAGGAAGCCCAACTGCCTATGTCCCTTCTCCCCAATTTTCCCCCTCTTTGCTCTGTCCCTTCTCCTTCTAAGCAGTACCTCTCTCCTCTCTTTTTCGAGTACCTCTCTTTCTCCCCCCATCTTCTAACTGCTTTTCTTAGTGCTCCATTTTGTGTGCATGTTACTTCCTACTCTGCTTCATGGTCCCAATCTGCGTCATGCTCCCAAATTAGACAATGATGCATTTAACACCTCATCCATGTTGGCCTGGAGATTCACGTTACCCATATAAGCAGCAAAACTACATAAAGGTACACATACACATTATAGTAATAAATATGGTTTTATTTTGTATTTATGGTTGTATTTTGTATTTATGAGCAGTAAAGTGTACTTGCTCAAATAAAAATCAGGGGACAAAAATCAAGTGGCATTACAAACATAATGTAGGAGGTGTAATGTAATGCAAGAGGTGTGGTCTGGAGGTTGAGCTGCCTCCTTGCCTGAAGAAGCTAAGCAGAGTCAACCCCGGTCTCGCATTGAAAGAGGGACGAAATGCAGCTGATGAGTATTTCCCAACAGAGTTTTGGAATGCAGAGGAGTTATCAGCTGGCAAGAATGGATAACAGCTTCTTAACCCATCTGAGACTTGACTGCGGTTGCCTTTGAAAGTTTGGAAGGCAAGAGCCATGCAGCCAGAACGACAACTGCACTATGAAGAGAAACATCTTGAGAAATGGAGGGTTCTATGAGTTTCTCTCATAGAACAACATTGTAAAAACCCCAATGTGAAAAGATAGGGGTTTATGGTCTGCCTGCCTATGTAAACCGCCTTGAGTCTATGAGAAAGGCAGGATATAAATACTGTAATAAATAAATAAAATAATAAAGCCTTGATCTGAATATTGTAAAAGAAACTTACATTCTTTTTTAATTTTTTCTGCTACAAGAAATTCATCTCTCTCAACAGTAGGAGCAAAGTTGCTTCCAATGACTCGCACCGCATATTGAAACTGCTGGGCTACATCAGCTGAAATAAAATCATAATTAATCAACCATAAATAATAGACTATTAGTATGTAAGATTTAAAATTTTAACACAGAGAGAGAAGCAAATGCACCCATAAACTTGGTGTTTACAATGCAGAAACATGTCTTCCTGCAGGGGACCAAGATTTTTTAAATCTAAAACCTATGTGCCTACATCTGTGTCAGCACCAGGTTGCTGAGAACCCTGCGGCAAATCCAAGCACTAGGCTCAGCATGGCATCCACTCAAACCCCCCCCCCCCAATAGTGCACTGGGCGTTGCCACTGCCATGGAACTGAGGGCTTAGGGGTCAGCCTGACCTGGTGGGCCCACTTACTAACATGGGCTCTTGGCCAATGCCCCACCTGGCATAACCCTGACACCACGTCTGGTTTGTTTGTAGTCAGCATAGATCTGAGAAATGTACGCTGGATTAAAAAAAGGATACAGACGCTTGAAGTCCATTTGTAGCAACTTGAATTATACATTGCTCCTACCTTAAACAAACGATAGAGAACGGCAAGTAAATATAGCTTAGCATATTCTTTACTCATGACTAGGCCAGGACAATGACCTGGAAAACTCCATGCTAGGACTTGCTAGGGAAGAGTTCAAGAATAAGACTGTTACTATTACATTACAGTGGAACCTTGGATTGCGAGCATAATTGGTTCCAGAAACGTGCTAGTAATCCAAAGCACTCGTATATCAAAGCAAATTTTCCCATAATAAATAATGGAAACTTAGATGATTCGTTATTCTGCAAGAGATCTTTGTGTATGTCTGCATTATCTCCTGGGCTCAGCTAATTAAGAAGCTACCCTGCAGAGTACTCCTTTGCTCTTGCAAACTGTAGCTCACTTTGCAACATCTGATATGCAAAACCTGAGCCTTGTTCTGCAGAGTAAATGTCTTTGCTAGAGGCAGATGGGGGAGGGGGAAAAACAGCTTGTTAATGAGGTCTGCAAGACAGAAGTTGCAAAGCAAAGTCTGAGCTGCTATTCTGCACAAACGGAGCCTCTAGCAGAGGGAGAACAAAGTGTTAATGAGGGCAGTTTGTTGCCCAGGAGACGCTATTGTTACTCTGCAAACTCACAGAGAGATATCTTGGAGAACACAATGTACACGTATTGCAAGACATTGCTCGTTTATCAAGTCAAAATTTAGAGAACAATTTTGCTCGTCTTGCAAAGCACTCGCCAACCAAGTTACTCGCAATCCAAGGTTTCACTGTATTTATTTATTTGTTTGTTTGTTTATTTAAAAAAGATTTCTATACCGCTTTTCTAAAATTTAAAGCGGTGTACAACAAAACATATAAAAACAAAACAACTACTGTAATACATCATTAAAATCATTCACAATTACAATTAAAAACAGTACAGAGCAGATTAAAAGTTTTGAAAAAACACACATAGCAACAACACAAGTGAAAAAGGTCCCAAGATAGCTCCTAGGTACTTCCTCCCTCCTCAAATGCCAGACGAAACAGATAGGTCTTTACACCCCGCCGAAAACCATGTAGTGAGGGGGTTGTCCTCAATTTCTCTGGCAACCGATTCCAGAGGCATAGTGCCACAACAGAGAAGGTCCTACACCTTGCCGCCATCCTTCTGGCTTCAGATGGCTGTGGTATCCTAATAAAGGGCCCTCTCTAATTATCTTAGGGGATGAACAGGATTGTATGGGAGAAGGAAGTCCTTGAGGTATCCTGGTCCTATGCCGTATAGGGCTTTAAAGGTCATCACCAACAACTTGAATTGGGCTGGGAAAGGAATGGGCAGTCAGTATAGCCGCCAGAGCAACGGCAATTATTATCCCTATATAAATCTATGGTGCACCCCACATCTCAAATACTGGGTACAGTTCCCATCACCAAACCTCAAGCAGGATATCGTAGAGCTGGAAAAGGTGCAAAAGCAAGCAAACAAATTTGATTTAACACGTTCCTTATAAGGTAAAGTTACAGTGTTTGGGGCCGTTTAGCTTAGGAAAAAGGCAAATAAGGGGGAACATGATTGGTGGCGCAATCCTGTGTAGAAAACCACCAGGGAAGCACGCACTCCCCCAGTGCTGGGTGCAGAAAACGCACCATAAAGCGCATTTATGTCACCCTCTCTCCCCTGGCGGACTGTCCCTACGCCGGCCGGAGCAGGTACCAGAGCAGGGGCAGGGGGAGGGTGGAATGGGGCAGTCTAGGAAGTGGCCATTGGCCAAACCAGGCAAAGGGAGGGTGGGGATATTGGCGGCGAGTTCCGCCAATTTCCCAAGCCCTTTTCCGGCCCGGCTCAGCGTTACCCCCGGCTCGAATGTACGCCTGCTCCAGAGCGGGCATACATTCAAGTAGGCCCACAGGGCCTAGGCCACCTTGCACCCAGGGACGGGGACGATCCTTCCCGGGGGCAGCCTGGGAACGGGATAGGATGCGGCGGATGGCCCTTTAGGCCAGCCGCCGTATCTTACACAGGATTGGGCTGCCCCGACATATAAAATTATGCATGGTGTGGAGAGAAGCAATGAGGGGACAGAAATATTCCCCTTTCTCCTCTTTCCCAAAGGCAGCCAGTGGGCCACTGTGGAAAACAAAATGCTGGACTGGATGGGCTGTTTTCTTATGCTCTTAATATGCCAACTCCCAGATAGTAAAAGTTAGACCACCAATATTAAACCATAACTTCTACATGGCACTCCAATGGGATCCTTAAAGCAAAACTCCAAACCAATAACTCAGATCATAAGTCCAATATAACTAAAGAATAAAACAAAATTGGGTCAAGTTCACCTAGCAAGTGCTCCAGCCCAAATCCTGCAGAATGTCCTGTGGGGAAGATGCAGTGCACTCTCACCACAAGATGCATCACTGGATTCTTCCCTCCCTACTGCTTGCTTAGAGCACTAGGGTCTCCAACAGACTCCATGGTGAAGAGAGCCACTCACTGTCATCTCCAGCGGTATAGGCATTACCAATCATAAGCATTACCATTACTATACCAATGTAACTATCAAATAACAGTTTCCAATTTGATCATTGTTATTTTACCGTGTATAAAGGCCCGCAGTCAGTACCTAAACAAAGAGTAGCAAGAAGTGGCTCTACACGACCTCTCCCTTAGGATTGGCCTCCCAGAAATCCACCCGTGGGTCCCAGCTCATAATTTGTGAAATGGTTTGGCTCAAAGTATTGCTTTTATCTTTAGATTCCAAAGACAGCTAACAATGGTAAGCTTTTAGAGGTTTTGTTCTTAATTTGAAAATGGATTTGAATTCTCTCAGTAATGTCATGTTTCTGCTGTTGAAGGCTGAAGAAAATTAATAAAACATTATAGGTATGTAAAGCTTAAAAATATTTTGTAACCATATGTTTAGTAACCATCTCAAGGCCAACATATTATACACCTTTTCCTCTGAATGAACCTGAGACAGCATGAAGGCAGAATCATCTTAATGTATGAAAAAGCTAAACTGAGAAACGAGGGGGAGGGAATGTTGAGGAATAATATTTAAGATGAGACAGTACTCTTTTTCACCTGCTCTTTTAGTCTTTGCTCCCGTTAAATATTTCATTCCACATTTGGCAGACAAAATATGGGCCATGAAGGCTGCATCATAGTCATAGATTTTTTTTTTAACTTTGCAAAGTCATTAGACATGTTGAAGTGTACTACAGCCAACTTTTTTTTTAAAGTTCCTATCACAGGGAGCAAAGCTACACCTCTCCAAAAATTTGTTTACAAAGTAATTTCCCATAAAAATGTGGTTGTTCTTTTTGTCACTGATGAGATGTAATCTACAAAACTCATGAAGGGTTTATTTTTGAAAGACATCCCGAGATTCAAAAATGTAGAGAACGATGTGCCAAATTTAACAGAAGTACAGCAATTAATTGAGGATCAAACATATAAGAAAACCCCAAATTTTCAGGATTCCTGTACCCATTATCTTTTCTGTGTAAGTAGACCCAGTAATCAGCTCACCTACTAGTGAACAGTTCACCCAGCACATTTCATTAAATATTCTCACACACGCATGACTTTTGGGGCTGCTGAGTTTCTGAAAAAATACAAAACTCCTCCACTCCCCCCATCAACATGTCTGCAAGATACTATAGTGTTCAAAAACACACTTATTTGATAGTTTAGGATGTATTTAAGCAACTTTAAATAAAACCATCTTGATAATGCAATTGATTATTTTTGTACAGTTATTTGTAATAGTTTATGCCAACATACATTACACTTATTTTTCAAAAGGAACATTACAACCCAATCCTATGCATATCTGCGAGAGCCAGGATGGTGTAGTGGTTTGGGAGTCGGACTTAGACCTGGAAGATCCAGGTTCAAATTCCCACTCAGCCATGAAGCTTCCTGGGTGACCTTGGGCCAGTCACTATCTCTCAGCCCCACCTACCTCACAGGGTTGTTGTGATGACAAAAGGAGGGGAGGAAATATGTACACCACTCTGAGCTCCTTGGAGGAAGGGCGGTATAAAAATGTGAAAAATAAATAAATAAATAAACACTCAGAAGTAAGTCCCATTGTGTTCAATGAACCCTATTACCAGGAAAGTATGGTTAGGATTGCAGCCTCAGGACCCAATCCTATCCAACTTTCCACCTCTGATGCAGCCAAAATGCAGCCCCAAGGAAACAAACATTCCCTTGCCTTAAGGAAGCCTCCATTATTGCCCCACCATCACAAGATGCAGTGCACAGCCCATTGGCACAGCTACATCAGCGCTGGAAAGTTGGATAGGATTGGGCCCTTAGTGTACTAAAGCATTATGAACATCAAGAAATAAGCACCAAGTCTGAACATATTATCATACATAATATTGACTTGCATGGAAGACATGAGAACGAACAAGCCTAACGGCTGCATGTCATTAAACGTATTTCTTGTTACATTAGCTTTCAACCAAGTGGTCTTCCGCATCCGTAAACTCTCATTATAATCTAATCACCTCACCAAGAGGTTAAACAGAGATATTGGCAAATTAGCACCCATCAAAAAAAATTTACACAAGACCATGTTTCTTAACATTTTTTTTTTTCAGGGCAGACAAAAATCCCTTGGAGAACCACTGCCAGTTAGTGTCAACAATACTGAATTAGATGAGCCAATAGTCTGTCCAAAAGACCAAAAGCAGCACCTCATAAAGGTGAAAACAATGCAAGTGGAACATAAAGTAGGTGTTAGAACAAAAACCATAAACCCAGCTGCCTGCCTGTACGTTTCATCAACTTCAAAAGAAAACTATGAGAAGGTGAATAACATTCAAGATTATGGCTTTGTTTCAGCATTCTTACAGAAGCCATAATGGATTTATGGAATATTCTCAAAAAAATTCAGCAGAGCAGTAACGGCCTTTTTGATCTCCAAGAGGACAAGGCAAAGGCAAAACCATCAACAATTTAAAGTAGGAAAGTTTCTGAATTCCTAATACTGTAATTGCTTTATGTATGCTTTTGTGTTTCCTGTTTTGAAGCCAGGTTTTTCTAGTATTTAGTGAAGATTCTTCTTCATAACCCATTTTCCAACATCTATTAGTACAGGCAATAAGAAGAAAGAAATGCATCAGAAGTATTTCTACTCAGCGAACTGCACTGTTCGGCATGCATATTGCAAAGCCTGGAAAGAACTCTGAACAAATCCCCTGTGAAAACGTAGAGAAACTATTACAGGCTCTAGCACAGAAGATTAAAATGGAAAAGGTCCAAGAGCGGAAGTCTGTCACTGCTAGTGCTTTCTAGGAATCTCGCAACACCACATAATTTACACTAACACAACCACTGGAAATAGCTACAGGTGGACCCGCATTATTCACGGGTCCGGCACCTACGGATCTCAGTATCGGCGGAGGCTGCAAATATGCGAACAAATTTTGAAAACATAAGAAAATGGCCTTCCCTACCTTCACACGGCAAAATTGCGCTGTTTGCAGGGCTGCAGGACAGTCTTCTACGCTCCTGGAAGCCACTTCCTGGTCACGCAATCCTGCTCCCTTCGTCCTGGCTCACCCCAGAATGCATCGTGCTGAGGGAGCCAGGGCGAAGGGAGGCTGTCGCATGACCCAGAAGTGGCTTCCGGGAGCGCAGAAGACTGCCCTGCAAACAGTACGATTTTGCAGTGTGAAGGTCATTTTCTTACTTATTTTTACTTTTTACAATGTTTTTAAAACAGGTCCCCAGCATCCATGGTTCCGCGCTATCCGTGGGGGGTCCAGAATGGAACCCCTGCAGATAACACATACCAACTATACTAAAAAATGTTTGCATTCAAGACTATTTGCTAAAGGTACTTTAGAAAGGTCTAAGAAAATGTGGACCTAAGGAAGTCAGTGAATTCGGTTTCCTGGAGGTTGTCCTCTCTGCTTACTATATCGCAGTGTTTATAAAAAAAAATCAACCTTGTATGCCTTTGTATTTTAAAATGTATGTTTTATGAGACAAGTCATACAGTGAAAATGCTGTATTTAGCAGACATGGCAGAAGTCCAATAACAAAGGGAAAGCCATCTTAGCATTCAAAGGAGAAAAGTGATGCCAGGGTTACCACAAACATTCAATTCGACAAAATATTGATTCAAAACACTCATTTTTAACAGAATAGGATCTGCATAACAAGGACAGGCAAAGCAATCTTCAGCATATCACCTGGACAACTGCTATGTTTATTCCAGTGCAATCCTATCCAACGTACACCACCAGTGTAACCCAGCGAGAACGGGAGGCCCCAGAACGGAAAGGGGATTCAAATCCTATTCAAAGGGGATTTGAATCCCCTTTCCATTCTGGGGCCTCCCGTTCTCACTGCACCGCTGGGTTACATCGGTGGTGTACGTTGGATAGGATTGCGCTGTTCATCACATACAGTACCTCATGCTATTTAACTATCCTTTAAGTCTCCACTCACCTCAGAAAGGCAGCTTACAAGTTTCACAAAATATAACAAACAGGATTACAATAAATAAAATAATAAGTAAAGCAACGAAAGCTTTCATGCCCAGCGCTGATAAAAAATAGATTTAAATTCATGTCCAGGTTTAAAAGCCATGCTAATTATTTTTTTAAAAATTGTCTTTATAGTTAAAAATCAATAAAACACTGGTTAAAAACAACAAAATACAACAACATTAAAAGGACAACGTTTCACCCAGACATCCGTGGGCAGCATCAGGTCATAAGAGTAGCCTTACCATAGTCCCGGAAATGATCCCAGTTCGGGAGCCCAATCCCGGGCTCCCGGCCGGTCTTCTCATTGTCCCGGCCAGCTGGGACTTTCTTAGGTGCTCTCCGGCCTCTGCGACGAGGCCGGAGAGCTCCCAGCCTCGTCGCGTGCGCGAGACTGGGAGCTCTCCGAAACAGCCCGAGTTCACTCTGGCCACGCCCCCAGTCCCGGCCGTGTCCAGCCAGTATCGCTTCTGTCCCCCCCTGCATTGGGGGGGATCTGGTAAGGCTACATAAGAGCCAATAGGCTCTTCAGTAGCCAGTAGGCTCTTCAGTAGCCATCTTCAGTAGCCAGTAGGCTCTTATGACCTGATGCTGCCCGCGGATGTCTGGGTGAAACGTTGTCCTTTTAATGTTACAGGCCCCCCTCCGTATCCATGGATTCCTCAACCACGATTTCAGTTATCCACGGTTGAGGAATCCCCCCCGCACCCTCCACAGCCCCCCCAGGCTTTGGAGAAACAGCCTGTTTTTTTCTTCAAAAGTTCGAGTGTACAGCTTCTTTTTAGGCCTGCCTAACAAGACTTAGGTGCTAGCTAGAGTCCCAGCAAGGTTGCAGAGACTCTAGCTAGCACCTAAGTCTTGTTAGTCAGGCTTGCAAGGAAGCTGTTCACTCGGCCTTTTGAAGAAAAAAAACGGAGATTTCTCCTAAAAGTAAGTGCCTGGGGGGGGGACTGTGGAGGGTGCGGGGGGATTCCTCAACCGTGGATAACTGAAACCGTAGTTCAGGAAACCTTGCTGAGACTCTAGCTATCACCTAGGTCTTGTTGCGGAGAGGGGGTGCTGACCCGCAAGGGGCCGTGCCTGCCTGCGGGGGGCACACCAGCCCACGGGGGCGGGGGCCCTCTGAAAACCACAGGAGGCGTTTGCCCCTTTCCGCGGTTTTCAGGTATCCACGGTGGGGGCTGGAACGGGCCCCGTATTGTATTTTGTTGTTTTTAAATCAGTGTTTTATTGACTATAAAGACAATTTTTTAAAAAAATAATAATTAGCATGGCTTTTAAACCCGGACATGAATTTAAATCTATTTTTATAAGTAAAACAATTTGTAAAAACAGTTGGGGGACTTGGTAAAGAAAGGAGGGAATAGTAGCAAGCATCATAGGCACAAGAGTCAACCACCAGCACATCCAAATGCACACTCAAACGCTTGATGAAACAAAAATGTTTTGAGTCCTTGCCAAAAAGCCATGAGGGAAGGGGCAGCTCCTATCACCCCTTGAAGGGAGTTCCACAGTTGTGGCACCACTACGGAGAAGTCTGGCCCTCGCACTGCCATTCCCCTAACCTGATTCAGAGGAGGCACTTGCAGGAGAGCCCCCTCAGATGACCTAAGAGGGCGGTCCAGAATGTATGGGGAAAGGTGGCCCCTGAGATAACCTGGTCCCAAACCGTGGAGGGCTTTAAAGGTCAATACCAGCACCTTGAATTGGGCCCAGAATCGAATGGGCAGCCAGTGTAGCTGCCAGAGCAGCAATCCAATAGAAACAAACTGACTAGCAAACTGACACAGGCTGCCGCATTCTCCATTAATTGCCACTTCCAAACTGTCTTCAAGGGCAGCCCCACATAGAGTGTGCTACATACAGTAATCTAGTCATGAAGTAATCATACAGTAATCATACAGTAATCTAGTCATGAAGTCACTACAGAATGGACCACCACGGTGCATGAGCTGAAACTGGGCAAACACATCCTTGGCCACAGCTGCCACCTGGCTCTTCAGGGAGAGCTGTGAGTCCAGGAGCACTCCCAGACTGTGCACCCATTTCTGCAGGGGGAGTGCAACCCCATTCAGAATGGGTGGATGACTCAGTACCTGGATCGAGGATTTCCTGACCAGGAGGACCTCTCTCTTATCTGGATTTACTCAGCCTATTGGCCTTCATCCAGACCCCAACTGCTTCCAGACAACGCTCCAGGACTTCCATAGTTTCCCTGGAATGAGATAGCAAGGAGAGCTAGATCTAGGTGTCATCAGCATACACACTATTCCAGTGATTCACAGAATCCAGAAGAGTTTTTCAGCAATTTTCAACCCCTGTGCTCCAAACTCCCATGGCACATCTGCAGACCTTTTGCAGCCCACCAATGTGTCATGAAAATGAGCGAACTCAGGAAGATAGTGGAGGACAGGAAGGCCTGGCGGGATGTGGTTCATGGGATCACGAAGGGTCGGACACAACTTAACGACTAAACAACAACAAATGTGTCATGGCACACCGTTTGAAAATTGCTGCTCTATTCCAAATCCCTAGATGATCTCCCCCAACGGTTTCATGTTGAAAAACATGGGGAACAGGATAAAACCCTGTGGCACCCCACACTGTAAAGGCCAGGGCGCCGAACAGGTATCCTCCAGTGTCACCATCAGCCAAGAAAGAGTGGAACCACTGCAAGGCAGTGCCCCCCAGCCCCAACTGGGCCAACTGACACCAGAAAGACACCATGTAGCTTTTGAAGGTGTACCTTATACTTTGAAGAAAGATTTTTAAAAGATGCCTTTCTACCTTTGATTACTTATATACCCCTTTGGAACAAAACATTTTCAAGTAAGCCTACATAAGAAAGGAATGTTCCCTGTCCCAAATGCACACACAATCTAGAGGCAAAGGGCAGAAGGGGAGGCAAGGGTAAGCAAAGAGAAACTGAGGAAGAATATGTGGTTATTTCATGTTCATGTGCTTAAGTTTGGTTACAGTATGACACAAGGACTTTCTGGATTGTCACTCTTCACAGGTAGGGCTTTGATGGAGTTGCCCTCTTCCCTCACTAATGTTAATACTGTAGTGCTTTTTGATTAAGCCAAGACGTTCAAGCCCATGAAGTAGTCTGGTATTATCCATGTTCTGTTTCATGTAACCCAATCCAACACACATTTAGTCCTAAATCAGTCCAAAGGAGTTCAATGGGCCTTACTACCAAGCCCATGTGCATAGAATTACAGCATCAGTGTTCTATTTCAGTGGCAGATACAAGAGCTTGACAGATTATTCTCCATAGATCCAGAGACTGCTCCTTGAAGAATCCCATTAGTTTCCTCACTCCAGCACTGAAAGTTTGTTCTTGACCACTAACCTTTACCCACTTATGAATTCATCATTTTCAATACAAATAGTCCTTCACAACGTTACCTGATAAAATCCAACAATTTCAACTGCATCTCTCTTGGCCAGAAACCAAGTGCCCTTCCTGTACAATGATGGGCAGCCCAATCCTGCGTAAACAAACGCTAGCGGAGTGCATGCTCCACCGGTGTTGGGTGCCGTAAACATGCATGTTTACGGCACCCAGAGAGTAAGCGGTGCTGGCGTGGAGGCCGGCACCGCTCACTCCCCTGGTGGACATGGCGGGCGGCCCAGGTAAGGTCTAGACCGCTTGCTGCAGGGGCGGGGACGGGTGGGCCAACGAGGGAGGGGGGCCATTAGCCAGCCCGGGCAGGAATATCAGCGATGCATTCCGTCGATATCCTATGCCCCGAGCCAGGGTCGGCCTTACGGCCTCCCTGGATATACGCCAGCTTCAGATATCCCTGGATATACACCCATCAGCCTCCCTGTATATATGCCAGCTTCAGATATCCCTTCCCCCGAGGTGCTCTCAGGCTACCCTGGGAACGGCATAGGATACATGGCGACCACATAACCATACACAGGACTGCGCTGTAAGACAAGATCTCCTATGCAGTGCTACTAACAAATAAATCCTTTATTAAGAAACCTTGCTTGATGTTCTCAACAGCAGGCATATAAAGAACGTTCACATACAAAGAAAAATGCATCTACCAGTAGTTTGTTTCTTTTTTGTTGTTGTTTAACTAAACTGATTATAATACCAAAAGGATGTACTCTGACCCATATTTAAATCAATATTTGAAACAGTTTGAAAGCAGGTCTTAAGTAGCAAAATGCTATCAAAAAACAAATTCCCACAGAAACAAGTGCCACTCTATAACAACATAAGCAACCACAAAGGTATGCCATGTATAATAAGCTATAACACTAAGACTATCTTTCATTTAAAAACAAAGCACTGCTGTCCAGCCAAAGGTAATCCACCCACTCTATATATAAGCCATTGCCCATGCATGGGTGTTGCCCTCATTGAAGGAGCAGCTGCTAATTCAAGCAATAGCAACAACCTTCTCTCTGGGGTAAGACCAAATATTGTTTATCAGTGTTTTGCAAAGTTCTCCCCACAAGGCGGAGAGAACTTTGAGTGTTTGCGGGGGCAGGGAAAGCAGCGGCAGTGATCCCGGGGATCACTGCTGCCGCCAGGGGAAAAAATGAACTTGCTCTACTTACCGGGGGTTCTGGAGCCCTCCGGAGTGTGTGGGGAGGTCTGCGGACCCCTCTGCAGGCCTTCCCGAGCTTTAGATTGCTGCAGAACGGCGATTACAACCAATTCCAACCACAGAGGGGTTCGCAGACCTCCCTGCACCCTCTGGAGGGCTCCAGGACCCCCGGTAAGTGAAGCAAGTTAATTTTAAAACTTTTTCCCAGCGACAGTGGCAATTCCCGGGATCACTGCCGCCATGCTGCCCCCGCCCCGTAAGGTGGCAGGGGACAACATCCGGTTCTGCTGCTGCTATATATAAAAACACCCTAGCCAGCTACAGTACATCTCAGAACCACCACAAGGGGAGTCTTGATGAGGCAATACGGGTGTCTTCTGGATCACACTGAACTCGCTGACTTTAAAATGGAGACACTCTGTGAACATAGGGAGGCAGCTATGAATTCAGTTGTCTTTTCTATGGTGTGTTACCACCATCTCTACCATAGCTAACCAGAACCAGAGCAACTGTCATTTGAGCAAATTAACCCTGATGATAACGCTGGACACATCCAAATCAGCAAGGTTCAATTGTCATATACTACAGTTTGCCAAAACAAGCCACAGTTTCATTCTTCACATTCTACCACATTCTTCAATTCTACCTGTTCATACCCATTTCCGCAGGTGTACAGGTTGATAGGGTGTACTATGTACTTCCAAGATACTGTACATCAACTGAGGCACACACTAAACTGTATATCTTGCTTCGGTAAACTGGAGTTTACAACTTTGATCAGTAACTACTTAATTAAGCGGTGAAAGGCTCAGTACCTGCAGAGATGATATAGCAGCGTGCAAGTTTAAAATTCAGCTCAACATTATGAGAAACTGTGCATGAGTAGTATTTTACATGTTCTTTGGCAGCATTTGGTGAGTTGAGGAACTAACCTTGGCTTGATAACGAACAAGCTCCTTTCCAACAGTGTCCCAAACATTGCTCAATACTGATTTATAGTGTGTTTATAATACTCAAACTATTAAGTCACAGCGTAACAGGTGCGCCTATTTTCCTTTGCTCAAAGTATGACTGGACTGGACACAACTCTTCTAAACTTCAGGCAGCTCAGCTGACCCAGTCTCTACATTATATATTCCACACATTCAGTATCCCAGCACTTAAACTAAGATTTGTTTGGCATAGGTGTGGTACAATCACATCTGCATCCTACCCTTCCTTAGGAGAGACACAAAACAGGGTGTGTGTGTGTGTGTGCGCACGCGCTGTCCTGATGTTATATTCCCAAGAGCCCTGTGAAGTAGGCTGAGCCAGAATTAATGTCTTGTCCCAAAGACTGAGAGGAAAACTTGAATCTGGAATTATCACATCCCAACTTACAAGGTACATCACAGAGCTGTGGCCCTTCTTTAGGGGGCGGGGAAGAGAAAGGGAGCGGTGCACTGGTTCAGTAGCAACACCATCCACTTTCTCAAGTTATTTCTCGGACACGTGAACAGCCTCTCTTGCTGCTCATCCACCCGCTCGGCGGCAGCAGTCTTCTTCGCCTGCATGCGACGACATTGGCAGTAGAAAGAAAGCATTGCTTGCTCCGCCTGTAGAGCTCCAGTGGCTTTGCCGACAGCCAGGCAGGAGCCCTGTGCCCCCCTTCCCTCCAGAGACCAGACCTCGCTTCTCAGCGGAGGAGGAACGAAAAATCAGCTTAGCCTTTCACGGGCGGGATGGTTAGTTGGAGAAGGAGGTCTAAAGAGTTACCTTCACCCTTGCCCAGGATGCGGCAGCACAGATTCTGCAGCAGAACGTTGGGGGATTTCTGATCCGGACTCGCCATCCTGGCGTCAGCCGGCGCGCTCGCTTGGCGGGAGGGGGAGGAGGGACGCGCCCTCCACGACCACCACCCGCCCCTCCACGGAGAGCCGCTTCACCGAACCTCCCCACCCAGTGCCCACTTGGCCCGTTACTTAGGACGCCATTTTAATAGAACCCGTTGAAGGGATATAGGAAGGCAAAAAAAAAAAGCAACGGTTTTAAAATGCGGCCCCCCACAATGCCCTGCAGCCCGGACGGCGCAACACTGAACACCTTCCCTCGCGCGATAACCAAACCGTAGCTAGGAGGTTCCGGTGCGCAAACAGACAGACACGCGTATTGCCGGTCCAACCGTGAAGGAGATTTTCCCTGTCAGCGACGCTGGCTGCAGCCATGATTTTATTCACGAGCGGTCGGAGACTGTCCCTAAAGGGGCTCCATAGTGGCTGCAACGTTAAATAATCGCAGTGGGAGCACTCGCAAAAAGACGCGTGTGCCAACTCCTCCTGAGCTCTTGTCTCCTTTAACAGAGTTGTTTCTCTTCAGCCACATTAGTTTTCATTCTTTCAGTTGCTTTCCTTGCAACTTTGTTTTCATTACATGGGCGTGAGACTCTACTGCTAATCTTAGGGAATAATAAACAGCACGTGGGGCTTTGCACAGTGGACTTTGCAATAGAGTTGCCAACGCTCCAGAATTAGCCTGGATCTCCAGGAATCAGCCTCAATCTCCACGTGACTACTGAATGCAATGCTGGAGAGCTTCACAGGGCCTCCAGAAATTCCAACATTACATCATGCCGTTGGGGAAAAATAAAATATTCAGGATAATAGGCTAGCTTCAGTCAGGACTAGCAACCCTACCCTATGGTGGTGGCACAGCCCTTGCAGAATCTCAGAACCTGGATACACCTACGTTTTGATTGGTCTTCAAATCCCATACTGTGGCTGCCACAGTTGACTACCTGACAGTTGCTGGGTTTTTACCTGTACAGTACTTGCTTTTTAAATAGCAAGACTGCTTTGCCGACTTCCACTGGTTTGATTTCCGTACTCTTTTCTTGCCTTCTGCTTCAGTCTAAGGTTCACTTATCCTTCCAGATACTAGTTCCTGGCCCATTCTAACTCCCAAAGAACAATAGTAGGGATAGATAATCCAATGGATGGATGGGCCTCTAACTACCTGGATGTGTCCCTGAAAGATACTTATGGTTGACTTACATGCTCTTAAGACCAGTATTTTGAAGGCTACTGCAATACACCACACATATGGAGTGGCTTGGAAGAGAAAAACCTGATGGAGGTGTGACAACAGTTTGACAAGTGATATGTCAAAGATTTGGAGTATAAGACACAGGTATATGCTCTGGGGCATATACCTGTGTCTTATACTCCAAATCTTTGACATATCACTTGTCAAACTGTTGTCACACCTCCATCAGGTTTTATGCCCCAGAATCCTCTCAACTGAAGCACATGTGCATAGATTCTGAGGATCATTTGCTTTATTTTATTAAGGAGGAATATTGCTTCTGTTAACCTATTTACCAATCCCGCCTCCTGACACTCTGAGTCTATCCATTAGACTTCCAGTGTCCTGAAGCAGTATCGCTTACTAGATCAGCTGAATCATTTTCAAGAGTGTAGTAGGCTGGACTAAATTGTGCAACACAGCACAGTTGTGTCTTCAGGAGCCTTCCTGCCTCCTAGAAGAGGGGGCTTAGGACCTAGGAGGCGACCAGGCCAGGTGGGTGGAACAGGAAGGAGGGAACAACCAAGGGAATATAAGGAAAGGGCTAGGAAGAGCTGGCTGAGGGCTAGCCTGTAAGGAGGCTTCAGAACATTGTGAGAGTGGTAAAAGTCTAGAAGTGGGTGCTGTAAACCATGGGTTCTCAAACAGTAGTACTAGTACCACCAGTGGTACTCAGACTGCTGGACCACCAGAACCCTGCTCCAATGTGGCGCTTTTGGTGGTGTGTTTTTGCTCCCAAGGCTCCTGCCTTTGGCTGAGCCTCTTGGGAACACCGAGAAGGGCCCTCCTACCTGTGTTTTCTTTTCTCTGAAAGCTTGAAACCCCAGAAGTAACTGGAGATGTCATTTCCAGTGGTATGCAGCAGGAGAGGGGTGCCAGAGGTGGTACTCAACCAGGAAGGGGTTGAGAACCCTTGCACTAGATCGGTGATAATGTCAGCAACTGCAGCAATTAAGCCACTGTGTTGTTTTTCAAACAGTAGTATTTACAGATCCACTGCCTACTTTTGAAGCTTATCCAAAAGAGCAGATATATAGACAGTTCAGGAGTCGAATATCATGCATCCTCAGTTTTCAGTTTCTCTGTTTTTTGGCCTCTTTCCCCAGGGCATTTATGTTTCATTGCTCTCCCCCCCCCCCTTCATGCCTATTGATTTGAATCTCTACAAATATGAGCAGCAAGTTGCTCAAATACAGCAATTTGAGCAGCTTGCTCAAAAACAGCAATAAAATAGAAATAAAATAAAAGAAACAGGAAATAAAAAGCTTGCCTGCTTTGTTCTTGCCTACTCCTTGCCTGCACCACCTAGTGGCTCAATGTTGTATATACAGGAAGCAATAGGGAACCTTACTGCTGGGAGATAACTTAAGGAGCAGAAGCAGCTGAGAGAGAGAGATAGGAACAGATAAGAGACCTAACAGCTGATTGCTGTTCCTAGCAATCTACTGGATCCTAACCAGTCTAAAAGGGAGGTTTCCTATGGGAGGCCACTGAGGCCCTGCTCACCTGGACTGCTTCCCATCTCCTCCCATGGGCCTCAGAGCAAAGAGGGTTTAAGACTGGATTTAACAAACACCCTAGTGGGAATGGGGCAATGTTTGTCAAGATAAGGGATGCTTGAATCTGTTTGTTACCAGTGACTACGATGCTTGACTGAAGAGTCTGGGCAGGACTCTTCCATCAGTTTTACCTTGCAGCCCTTCATTCAAACCACCACCTCAATGTTGCAAGCATGTTGCAGTTCACATTGGGCAATGTAGGCAGCAGGCTTTATTCAAGAGGGTAAGAGGGGTTCTACTTCCAGGCTAAGGCCTGCTCCAACCTGTCGTCATCTCACGTCATACCTGTCTGAGTTGTCAGGTGATGCAGTAGGTGGTGATTCAGGATTCACCTTAGAGAGGAGAGAATCTTTCACTCCATCCAAGGTGAGCCCTGACCAAGCTGCATTCTTGTCCACATCAGTTGCCTAGGCCTTGAGCATAGATAGCCTGAATATATAGCCAGGACAGAGAGCGGGTGTATGGAAAAGCACATTTTTCTATGTCCCATTTCTACAAATCTATCCACCCAACTTGTAATAATCAATCAGTCTTTATACATACTGTCCTCTATTTTGCAACAGTCACAATTGTTTCATCGACTCCTAATTAAGTATTAAGATATACAGTATTTAAATTTAAAGTAGGCAAGTTTCTGAATTCCTTATACTGTAATTGCTTAATGAATGCTTTTGTGTTTCCTGTTTTGAAGCCAAGTTGTTCTAGTGAAGATCCAAATCTAGTGATTTAGTGAGGATTCTTCTTTATAACCCATTTTCCAACATCTATTAGTACAGGCAATAAGAAGAAAGAAATGCATCAGAAGTATTTCTACTCAGAGAACTGCACTGTTCAGCATGCATATTGCAAAGCCTGGAAAGAGCTCTGAACAAATCCCCTGTGCAAATGTAGAGGAACTATTAGAGGCTAGCACAGAATACTAAAATGGAAAAGGTCCAAGAACGGAAGTCTGTCACTGCTAGTGCTTTCTAGGAATCTCACAACACCACATAATTTACACATTAAACATCTTCTACATTCTGCCTTTCCTCTATTTTGGAACAGCCATAATGATTATTTCACAAACACCTAATTATGTATTAAGATACATTTTCAGCAATTTTTAAAAAGACATGTCATACTAGGATAAATCTATGTGTGAGTGATGATGCTTCTGATCATGGAAGTAAATGTGTATCTCTCCATCCCTAGAATCTGTATGCAGCTGCCACTTACAAGCTCTAGAAATTAGACCCAAGATGGAATATCTGCTAGCTAGGACTTTCTCAATACTCATAGGCTCTATAACAGTGGAACTCATCTTGCACTCAGAAGGCAATGTGTATCAAGCAGTTGAGAGATTAAGTATTAATAAATACTATAATTAATTGATGATATTAATAGTATTAATTGAATTAACACGTTGTTTATGCATAGAAACTTGGGGAACAGAATAAGACAATCACAATATTGTATTTCTATACTGTTAACACTAGGTGGCAGCGCAAAAGCTTTGAAAGAGGCTAGGAAACCTCTTTCAAGGCTAGGAAACAGCCAATTAAAGGCTGTTTAAACCTAGGCTAGGAAACAGCCAATGATGCTCATATACAGTATCTAAGGTACAGTACTACTATTTATTGTTTATATAATGCCATCCATGTTTTTTCACTGCTATTGTTGAATTACATTGATCGTGTTGGTTATCTGTGATAACGTTATTCTTTCTTCCTCACGTGTCTTGGCCACTAGGAACTTCTAAAAGGTTACATGCACTTTGTGGTAATAAATGTGATTGGGCCAAGTATTAACAAAAGCAGAGCAAGACTTCCAAAAGCTAATTTAACTCTTCATAATGTACAATAAATTTCTACAACAGACTGTTTTCACATTTAAAATTTGTGTAATGTGCATAAATATCGAAATTATACATGTAAAACCTATTTTTGAAGGCACTGAAACAGAACATTTTCATATTATTTAGGTATCAGTATATGACATATGGTAAGCCATCTTTCTATATCAAGTTTAGGGTTATTTCTGAGGTAAAGCAGAGACCTTGGCAATGGACTGGTTCTGGTTAGATGTCTCAAACCAATACTATCTACTGTATAGCTATAGCCAGGCTTACCAGATTGTCGCCGGGACGGGAGCGGTCTACCCTTAAGGGGGCGGGGCGTGGGGGGGCCAGAACGCGTCGCGTTCTGGCCCCCCCACGCCACGCCCCCTTAAGGGTAGACTGCTCCCATCCCGGCGACAATCTGGTAAGCCTGGCCTGCTAACACATTGCTACCATCTCAAACAACATGGTGAAGAGTAAAAACACCAACAAAAACCTCCAGAATACCTACCCCACTTCTCCCCCATCTCACAGTTGGAGATTTCCCCTGACTTCCAAGTACCCAAGGGATACTGGGTACATATACACATGTTTACATGTACACATGTGCCACCATCACCATGGTATGCCCCCTTTTCCTCTTTAGTCATTCCCACACCTTTCTTAAAATAAATCTGCTGTTGTTTCCCAATTTACCTGTAAAAACAGGACACACTGCAGGTGTCTTGGACTGAGGATTTCCAGGGGGCAGCTGGAAACATATCCTTACAGAGTATGATTGATCTATATTTATTAGTATTAACATAAACACATTTTCAAGGGTTAAAAAAGCACCTTGCTTTTGTTTGTTTTTTTACTAAATATAGGTGTTTGAATACTGCTAGTGGTCTACACTGCTGGTAGAGCAATGGGTGTGACCACAGGAATTCATTGTGGGCGGCAGTAAAAGTTGCACTGTGGAAGACCATCTCAGATGTACTGTAGCTCTACTCACATGGCCTCATGATGCGATAGTATCAAGCAAAGTGGGCAGAGTTTGCTGAAAAAAAGAGGGGGGGAGTGTTGGACTTGACAGGGATAGTTGTGATGCTTTTATCAGATGCCTGACTCATGTTGCTCTGTGGGTAGATTTACTAAAGCAAGGGGGAGCATATGCCAGACCTTTGTCCTATGGCTCCCACCCCACATTCTTTCTCAACCAGATCAGCTGGACCAAACTAAATAGGGAAATCTCTCAGTTCTGTCAGCTTCTAGCCTAGAACAGAGGCAAGCTTTCATATTTTAGCATGCATCCTTGAAAGCAAATGCTGTTGAAATTGCTGGGACATCTGAATACTTGTTCAGAACTTGGATTATGGTCCTACAGTATGCTTCACCAACTTCAAGCACTACTTGATTGCATTACCTAATGTACATTTTCATCACTCAACAAACAACACTGCAGCCATTTACAATAAACTAACATAGCCCCATGTGCATGTAGTAAGCAGATTATCTGACTATTTTATTATGTCTTTCCTCTCCCTTACCCCATCATGTTGTATATGTAATGCGAAATGCTTACCCTAGCAATTAGTGAAAGAAGGGGGAAATGCATATACTGTACTAGACTAGAGGGCTTTGGTTCTCTCACTCCATGAAGTTAATGTTCAAGTAAAACAATTCTTAAATATTTCAAGAAGGCATCAGAGTGAAAAAAAAACAAACCAGAGCAGTCTCAATTAAATGAAGCTATGCAGATTTTTTATGAATATGCAGATTTTTACGAATATATATACATACAGTATTTATATACTGCCTTTCTTGGTCATTGGATTTCTCCTCCAACTTTAATTCAAGGCGGTGTACATGGGCAGGCTGTCCTAACCCCCCTTGGTTTTTTTTTTTAATAATATACAGTATACAGTAAATGTCCAATCATTCATGAATGGCTACATTCCAGGCGGTATACTTTTGCAGTTTGGCTTTTCTGCTGGCCGGTGCCTCCCACACTCGACCGACGCAGCTGGGAGCTCTTATCTCTCCATCCGGATGCTTTCACAGCTTTTTGTCAGTGGCGTGTCTCGAACTTGTCAAGATCACCGATCTTCAGGCTTACAAGGTGGCAGCTCTCCCAACTGAGCCAGACCCCTCTGCCCCACTGTACACAGCAGCACTGGCGTCGCTCGAGGTGGGGCGGAAAGCTAAGTTCTGCAGCTTTCCACCCCACCGTTACTCTCCTGCACGAGGCGCCCCGCCCCCTTGTTGTAGGAGCCCGTCAGCGGAGAGAAAGCAACACGCAGGGACTCTCCTGCACATTGCTTTATCTCTGCTGACAGGCTCCTACAACGAGGGGGCGTGGCGCCTCGTGCAGGAGAGTAACGGTGGGGTGGAAAGCTGCAGAACTTAGCCTTCTGCCCCACCTCGAGCAACACCAGTGCACAGCGGATTAAGGGTAGGAATTTCTCTTCTCCTCTCTCCCTCTAACCCTCATAACAACTCCTCCTCCCTTCTTAAATCCTCCATTCCCCAGTGTTTTGACCTCTCAAATATACATTCTCCCAATTTGGTTTAATTCTGGGCCAGGCAAGAATTATGTGGCTACAAATGTGGGTGCATTTGTAGCAGTTGACACACATATGTATATGTGTATATGTATGAGAGCAGTGTTGGCAACACTAATGCACTGAACCACAGTAGTTTTTCATATAAGCAATTTTCATACTATTTCTTATCAAACCAAACCATCTTATATCAGGTGATATAGGTGCAGCTCATAATCCAAAGGGCCATCAAGGCCTCATAGGGTAGTAGAGTGGGTGCACCTCTCTTTCACTACATAGATACCATGTGTGATGCAGGTGCTTCTTGTGGACACCTGGCTTTCATTATTTTCTTTGGATGGAAAAGAAATGTGTGAATGGGTTATTATACCTATGGCATGTCATGTCATATTGGTATGAGTATAAGACTCACTTTTTTCTCCTAATTTAAGTTTTTAAACTAGGGGTGCGTCTTATAATCAGACTGTTGCAATTTAATGCCAGTGATTTAATTAAATTTTTTTAATAGCACCAAACTTTAAGGGTGCGTCTTATAATCAGGTGCGTCTTATACTAGGGACAATACGGTATATCAAACATCTGTGGCAGGGGTGCATTCACTCTTCCACCTTATGAAGATTCTCTACAGTCTGGTGAGTACTGTATATGGGTTGGGCCATAGACTAAGCCCAAACAATGTCATGGGATGTAGGTGGTGTTACATACGATCAATGGAAACAAACCATCATGATTTTTAAAACTATGGGAGCCAATATAATCCAGCCACCAACAGATTAGTTTTGTTATTTAGGAAGCATGGGTTCAAATCCTTTTTCAAGACATCTCCCAAATGTCTTGGGAGATGCTTGTCTTCAGCAAGTGGCCACTTCCCTTCTTAAAATGAGTATAACTACAAAGGTGTTGTATGATCAAGATGAAGCCTGCAAAAGCATATTAATTAAATATTTTATATGAATGTTAATGAAAATGAAATTTCATTTGATAGTACTGTAATAATTACAGAAAATATGTAATTAATATACAGAAATATATGCCTTGGGCACCTTAGTTTTTAAGAGGAAAGGCAGCATATACAGTACATCTTTTAAATAAATAAATAAAATTACTGTTATGTCTCTATTCAGAATAACTCCTTTATAAGTATAACACTGTTTGGAATTGGCAAGTAGAGGAATACCAACCTGAAGTCAAGATCCAAAGAACTATAAATAGTTCCACAAGTACAAAAAGGCTTTGGACTTTTTTCAAATACTAGTTCCTCAAGCCACAGGACCAACTACTTTTGAATTTGAGGTGTGTTTCAAAAGCAGTCTGTGATATGGCATAAGGACCTAGTGTTGAAAGAAGCCAAACATTTTCAATAGGTGTGTTTGTCAATCCAGTATGGATCCTGGCCTAATACCACATTCTTTCTATGTAAACAAATTGCATTCCACAGGTTTTGTGCAATGAGGGTGAGATCAGAACACAAAAAAGGATTGTGTTCTCTTGATATGGGAGATTGAGTTCCTCTCCACAAGCTCTCTTCTCCTATTGCAAAATGTACTGCTACTATTCATTCTAATTCTCCACACTAGATCTTTGCATTAGGGTTCCTATTTCCTTTGCCATGTTTATGTTTTTACTCAGTAAAAATGACAGAAGGCAGAGATCTATGATCAAAATAAAAAAATGCTAACATATTGTAATAATCTAAGCCTTTTGGTAACTTGCTTAATGTATGTATGCTCGTCAGTTTATTCTTGCCAATTGTTTCTTTTATCAATTACTACAGGAATTTACACGATATACTGTATACACACACACACTTTGGCT
Organism: Plestiodon gilberti rubricaudatus; assembly: GCA_026170595.1. Lineage (NCBI taxonomy): Eukaryota > Metazoa > Chordata > Lepidosauria > Squamata > Scincidae > Plestiodon > Plestiodon gilberti. Next base: position 140,284,623 of record JANXHW010000003.1, read on the forward strand.
ATCTATCTAGCTATATAATCAAAGTAAAATAGATTAGTGAGCACTGGTTGGCATCTAAGCTATTTAAATTACAGGATAGACACACGACAGAACAAGCAGGAGAAGATCCATTGACCTAAATCATGCAACTACCAATGCGGTTGTGCACAGAGATAATCAGCGGTAAGGTCACATTACATAAGAAGAAAGCAGTAGTAATTAAATACTCCTGATGATGATGAACTAGCCTAATATCTGTCCATGAGTAGAAGATGTGTTTACAACCAGGAGAATATTTTTTCAAAAAGACAAACCTGAACATGGGTGTGAATTTTGTTTTTTTCATGCACAAAGAGAAACAGAGTCTGAATGAGAAAGAAACAGAGTCAGAAATGCTGTGCCAGTCACTATCTCTCAGCCCCACCTACCTCACAGGGTTGTTGTGAGGACAAAAGGAGGGGAGGAAATATGTACACCACTCTGAGCTCCTTGGAGGAAGGGCGGTATAAAAATGTGAAAAAAAATAGACATCCAGCAATTGAACATCAGTGGGAAAAAAGCTTCATGTATGTGGGTCTTCAGACAGCAGTGCAATATGGGTGCATGGTATACACTACCTTGGGTACATTTCATAGAAATGTGGTTAAACTATTTTAAATAAATAAATGACATTCTTTTAAGGCCACAAAACAAAAAAAACACAAAACAAGAGAACAACCTCATCTAGAAGCACCCTGAGGAATGACTGATGACAATATAATGGTTTCTGGGAACTCTTTAGGAAGGCAACAGTGCCTGTCACTTCACGTCTGTCAGTGTTGCAAGAAGTCCTTTGTAGATTGGTGCCATTTCTATTATAATTAGTTGACCAATTGGTATATATGATAAGTGACAGCTTTCACAAGCAGGGAAAGACCCAGGGAGCAAAAACAGGAGGTAATGACATTCTTTCTCTGTTACAAGTAACTTAAGTAATCCTTTGTACTTGACAGCGTAATAGAGAGGATAACTTGTCTGTTTAAGCTCAGCACTGCAGATGAAGGTATCGTCTAAGAATACTTAATATGTATCATTTACTCAGTGTTTTTGAGCATTCAAAGTACTTCACATACATCATCTTGATATATTCCTTACAAAAAGAAGCTTGTTAGATAAATATTATTGTCCCCATATTGCCCCTGAGGCTAAGAGAGTGGCTTGCCCCAGACTACCTAGACTGTTCATACCAATGGTGAGATTTGAACTGGTGCAGTTCTGATTGGTAACCCAGTCTCAAAACCACTATGATACAACAGCTACATTAAGAGTATAGAACAGCGAAACAGTCCTCACAACAAATGGGACACCTTTGTTTTACAAAAGACTTCCCTGTTCCCTGTTAGAATAGTAAAATAGTGTTGGAGGGTGGGACTCCATGTGGAGATCCAGTTTGCATAAAGGCAGCATCACACTACAGGCAGAGGCTCTGCCGCCGCCTGTGCCTCCGCCTCCGCCTCCGCGCTGGAAGCTGGGGAGTGTCTTCCAGCCTGTTGTCCCGCCTTCTTAAGAAGGTGATTGGAGGCCACTCTCCCCCCTCTCCTGCGATTGGCAGGCTGCAGTAGCTCCGCGAACCGCCCCCTAGCTCTGCGTCCCGCCCCCTGAAAAGTAGGATTCCTGCTTGAGGTACGCGCCTGCCGTGGGGAGGTCGCCTCGGCTACGCTTGCTTCAAAAATCAGCTCAGAAGCTCCGCGACGCGTGTAGTGTGAAGCTGCCTTAACTCTTCACCCTCAAAGGAGGGCAGAATTGAACAGATTTGTCTTTGGTATACAGAGACCTTCCTGTAAATGTTCACCTTACATGTTACAAGGCATGCATGGTGAAGTCTTAACCATCCTTGTAAGTGTAAAATCTAAAAGAAAATGGATCCGTTTCAAATGTTCACAATGAATGATAAGATATCCAAAGAAACTCATGACTAGCACCACTGAAATCAGTGACACAAATTAGGTATGATTAACTTCACTCTTATTAATGTCAACAGGACTTCATCACGACTAACTGTCCTTAAATACAGTCCAAGGTTTTGAAAAGAAATGTGTGAATATGTGTAATTGTAGCAAGAGACACTTGTAATGTGTATACTGTACATTATGGTATATATGTGTAATTTGTGCATAGTCACCGTCCACACCCATATGGAGAAGTGTTAAATATGTGAAACAGCCCTTATTAGAAGTCTGCCTTTGCTTTGACAGCATACATTTTTCTACCTAGAAGAGCCAATTGGGGTGTGGGATGCTCAGCAACACCTCCATGCATAGCACAATACAGAGCAATAATATATGGAATTTGCTACCACAGATATGTTGATGGCCATTAGTTTTGCTTACTTTAAAATATTAGAAAAATTCACGGAGGGCAGGTCAGGATAGCTAAATGCTATCAGAGGCAATATGTTTTGGAGTACCAGTTGCAGGGAACAAGAGCAAGATAAGGGTATGCTGCTATCTCATCTTATAGACTTCCTAAAGGCATTAGCCACTGTGGGAATCAGGAGGCTGGACTACATGGGGGCCTTTGGCTGATCCAGCAGGGCTTTTTTCATGTAGAGCACCTAAGCAGAACATTAAGGACTTGAGCATGAGACCCGGAGCGTAGTACCATTAAAATAATTGTACAAAGGAAAGATTGTCAAGGTGTGTCCTAAGATGTAATTGGTATGACATTCTGGAATTAATACTTGGAAAGAATCTGAGCTATACAAATCGTTAACATGCAAATCGGTCAGACTATACAAATCGTTAACATGCAGAAAACTCATATGGATGTTATTTTGAAAGTACTGTATGCTAGAGAAGTACTTTTAGAATGTAATTAATGCATTACTTGTCATAAATGAAAAGGTAGTGTTGACAGTTGATAGGTCTCCTTTGTACACCCAAGGAGCCTGACTATCCTCAATGCATGATGAGAAATAATTCATCAGCAAAATTCTTCTTCATGATAATAAAGCATCACTTGATCAGTAACTGCAGAATTTGGGACTTGAAGATTTATGTCACTAATAGCCTGGTTAGGACAGCTAGCTGGCTGTAATTAGGAACCAATAATTAATTATCTTGCTTTTAAGCTTTACAAGACTAATGTTTCCAAAAGGTCTGAATCATACTGCTTTTGCTATTGCAAGTGACATAAAAATCTCAATAAATTTTAATGACTATAGATAGTAACATGTTTATCTACTGGTACAATTAAGGAGCCCAATCCTAAGCGCCCTCCCCAACGCTGGAACTAGTGTTCTCATGGCAGGGAGCACTTTATGGCCATCACAAATGGCCTGCTGGCAGCGCATAGAATTGCATGCTACTGGACCACTGCACAGAGCGATGGCCAGGAGAAGGCCAATCAATTAAGGTTAGTTGGTGGGGGAAGTGGGACGGGGCAGGGAAAGGGCGGATCAGGTTCGGGAAGGGGGTGGATTTGGTGGCTGCTGAATTAAAACCCCTTTCCCGGGCCCAATCCTGCTGCCCAGGTACACACGGACCCGCACCAGCAATTTCCCTGGTGTGGGTCTGAGTAGTCCCCCTCCGTGCCAAAGAGGCTTACCCCCACGTAAGGGAATGAATGTTCCCTTACCCAGAAGAGACCTCCTTCATGTTATGTGGGTCTTCAGCAGACCGGGACTGCTCTCTGCCGAGAGGATGCAGCACGACCCATTTTGGCGGGCCTGTATCGGGGGGGGGGGAGCCAATGATTGGGCTGTAGGAGTAGGAAACAATTCAGCTATAGGTTTTAAAATTTTGATTATATTATAGGTCACTTTGTGGAAACGTTTTCTCATCTCAACAAGTATTTCTTAGCAAATAAGGTTTAAAGTTTTGACACATTATGTTATCTAAAGATGATATTGGAACTAAACTAATTCAGATCCCTTTCTGCAAGCTCTTTTTTCAGTTGGGGACCTTACAGCCCAATCCTGTCTAGCAGGCTGTGGCAGCGCAAATAAGGCACCCGCCACAGCCAGAGGCCTCCTTGGGGTAAAGGGACATTTGTCCCCTTACCCCAAGTAGAGCCCCTGCCGCTCCAATGGGTCTACTCAAATGTGCACCAGCTATTTTGCTGGTGCACATTCGAACCGGCCATGTAATGCTGGCCAGGCCTGGGAAGAGGGATAGGATATTGCAGAGGAGGTCACTGCTGATCCTTCCCCCTTCCCAGGCCTGGCTGACTAATCCCCCATTCCGCCCTTCCCCCGCCCTTCTGCTGCCTGGTGGGGACTCATCTCTCCAGGGCGGCAGCAATCCATCCTGCAGAGACAGAGGAATGGCACAAGCCTCTCCGCTGATGCCGCTTACACTTACGGCATGTTTGCAACACCTTACGGCATGTTTGTGACACCCTAGACTAGCGGAGCGGTCGCTCCACGGGTCTACACAGACAGGATTGTGCTGTTAATTTTGTAAATTTGTTGGTACAAATAATATTAAGAACATGTCCGTTTTTGCAGAATTGGGACCGAATTGAAATGGCAATGGGATGGGAACCAGAGACCTCCTCTAAGTCCCATGCCTAGTGTAATGTTTGCCTTGTTTTCTTCTTTAAACAACCAAGCCATGTTGCAACCTGCCTTGAGACTCCTTGTATTCAAAATTCGTTTGCCATGTGGCACGACAAGGCTACTTTTCAAGACACTCATTTCCAAAATTCCCTTGGACATGTGGAACTAGCTAGCCATGCAGTTCTTTGGATCAAGGCAGTTTAACCAGTTATGGGGAGGAGGAGACTTGCTGGGTGACAATATATGTTTGCCAGAAATGCTTCTTCCAACAAAAATTACTTTCCCTGCATTGGTGTTCTTTCATATTCATGATATACTGTCTTAAGCAGTATTGTTACACATATTGGTGCTATTTCAAATTTTATATCAAAAACTAGCAGAATTTTTACAGCAGTAGCATAACTGTCAGTGCTATGATTTTATTGTTAATAGCATTACTTTTAATCTGAGTGTCCCTGACTTACCTCTAAGATGTAGACTAACATATGGTAACACTACTTGTATAGTAAGTGTTTAAGCTCCAGCTAGGCTCAAAGAAGTGATCTGGTGTTAAGATGTAAAGGCAGTATTGGAGCCGACAAATAATGTGTTGAGGTGGAGGGGGAGACTGTAGGTTAGCTTTTTCTTTGAAGTCCTCTCCTACTAGTTTTCTATATGCAGAAAGGGTTATGTGTTGTTTGTTTGTTTTTAATTTGGGAGAGCATTCAAAGATGCAGCTGCTCGCCTGCATGCTGAAAAAGAGATATAATTACAGGAAGACTATGCCATGATGCACTATTCCCCCTGAAAGTTTAGATTGCCTTTGTTGTCAGAATCTCAGGAATGCCTTGTTTCTCTAGGCTTTGCTTATTCTGTCTTTGACTCCCACTACCTGTTGTCTTTTTCTGTGGATTATCTTTTCCACCCCAGCTTGAGCTTCCCTGACCATGATAAACAACTCAGTCTGCAATCCAGTGAATGCCACTGGTTCAGCTGCCTAGCTAGCCCAACTGTCAGCATTACCCTTAGATAAGATTGAAGCTGCTTTAGAATGTCAAGGACTGGTATGATCTAAACCAAAAATTTTGTGTCATACTCCCAGACAGCCAAGACTTGAAAGCAGGGTGGTGGTTGTTGTTGGTGGTGTGTGTGTGTGTGTTTAATATATAAAGCAAATGTGGGGGAAATTCCCTCACTCAGCCCTCATAATCAGGGCCCATGAGAGGGGAGTAAAGGGGGTAAATTGAACCCAGGCCCAGGGTCAAAAAGGGGGTCCAGGAACCGAGGAAGCCATGGCATCCCATCTGAGAGGCCTACAGAAAGGCCTGCGGAGGCACCTTTGTACCCAGGGCGGGCTGCCCTGCTACAATGCCATTACTATGCTACTGTCCACAAGCCCCACCCCCTGACTGCCTCCCATTTTTGCTAAATAAAAGCCCTTTAAAAGGCTTTTTTAGTCCTCCACTAGTCTACTAAAATGGTAACTGTCAAGGACCATCACAAAATGTAAAGAGACCGGGGACCTCTTTAGTCTCCCTATAATTTGAGTTTTGAATGAGGTCTAACACACATGCATAGAAAACACAAATTGATAAGTTTTTTGTCATGGTTAATATTGCAGACCTATGGGAAAGGCTGATCAAAATGCACAAGGAAAATCAGTTCTTTAAGGTTCCTGGCTGGAAAACACCTGTGAAAAATAGAGGTTTTCCCTATTGGACTTTGGCACTGTGAGATGAATCACCACAAGAGAGCCAGCATGGTGCAGTGGTGAGAGAGTCAGGCTTGGACGTGGGGGAAACCATGCTTAGCCCCTTGATCAGATGTGAAGCTCATGGATAGCCGCCTTGCCCTTGAGGAAGTTGTCTCTCTCTGGCTGCCTGCCTCGCAGAGTTGTTTTTTTTTTTTTTTTGCTTCGCAGAGTTTTTGTGCATCTGAAACCACTGCTCTGGGCTCTTCTTAGACAGAGGAACAGCGGGATACAAATGTAACAAGTAAGATATATAAATAAGCACATGCACACACACCATCCTTGTTACTTTGGTTCAAGGTACAATCACATAAATTTGGGAAAGGGGGGGGGAGAGCTGGTCTTCCATTACAACTACAGACACTTTGAGTACAGTACTTTCAGACACGTAAACAAGCAATCCATTAATAATTATCCTTGGAGTAGATTTAAAACTGATTACAGCTGAAAAGTTCAAACAGGGGCTCTGTCTTGCCACTTCAGATAAATGTATCCACTTTGCAGGCCACTTACCCCTGCTAACTGGGCAAAGAGGCACTTTGTAAAGTGATGTCCTCTCATATTTAGCAGGACCCCCTCATGGATCATTGCCTTGTCGTGGCGAAGGGGCTTGCGTAACTCAATGAAGCCATGAGCTATGCCGTGCAGGGACACCCAAGACGGACAGGTCGTAGCAGAGAGTTCTGACTAAAAGTGATCCACTGGAGAAGGAAATGGCAACCCACTCCAGTAACCTTGCCAAGAAAATCCCATGAACAGTACCAAAAGGCTAAAAGATATGACGCCGGAAGATGAGCCCCTCAGGTCGGAAGGTGTCCAATATGCTACTGAGGAAGAGCGGAGGACTATTCCAAGTAGACCCAGAAAGAGTGAAGCGGCTGGGCCAAAGCCAATAGGACGTCCAGCTGTGGATGTGTCTGAGGTTGAAAGGAAAATCCAATGCTGCAAGGAGCAATACTGCTTAGGAACATGGAATGTGAGGTCTATGAACCAAGGCAAGCTGGATGTGGTCAAAAATGAGATGATAAGATTGAACATTGACATCTTGGGAATCAGCGAACTAAAATGGACGAGCATGGGCGAATTTAAGTCAGGTGACCATCATATCTACTACTGTGGGCATGAATCCCTTAGAAGAAATGGAGTAGCCCTCATAGTCAATAAAAGAGTGGGAAAGGCAGTACTGGGGTGCAACCTAAAAAACGACAGAATGATTTCAGTTCGAATCCAAGGCAAACCATTCAACATTACAGTAATCCAAGTGTATGCCCCAACCACTGATGCCGAAGAAGATGAAGTTGACCGGTTCTATGAAGACCTACAACACCTTCTAGAACTAGCACCCAAAAAAGATGTCCTTTACATCATAGGAGACTGGAATGCTAAAGTCGGAAATCAAGAAATAAACGGAACAACAGGCAAGTTTGGCCTTGGAGCGCAAAATGAAGCAGGGCAAAGGCTAACGGAGTTCTGTCAAGAGAACACGCTGGTCATAGCAAACACTCTTTTCCAACAACACAAGAGGCGACTCTACACATGGACATCACCAGATGGTCAATACCGAAACCAGATAGATTATGTGCTTTGCAGCCAAAGATGGAGAAGCTCTATACAATCAGTAAAAACAAGACCTGGAGCTGACTGTGGCTCAGATCATGAGCTTCTTATTGCAAAATTCAGGCTTAAACTGAAGAATGTAGGGAACACCGCTAGACCAGTCAGATATGACCTAAACCATATCCCTTATGAGTATACAGTGGAGGTGAAGAATAGATTTAGGGCATTAGACCTGGTAGACAGAGTGCCTGAAGAACTATGGACGGAAGTTCGTAACATTGTACAGGAGGCAGCAACTAAAACCATCCCAAAGAAAAAGAAATGCAAGAAAGCAAAGTGGCTGTCAGATGAGGCTTTACAAATAGCTGTGGAAAGAAGGAATGCAAAAAGCAAGGGTGAAAGGGAAAGATATAAACAACTGAATGCAGAGTTCCAGAGAATAGCAAGGAGAGATAAGAAGGCCTTCTTAAATGAACAATGCAAGGAAATCGAGGAAAACAACAGAATGGGGAGGACTAGAGATCTCTTCAAGAAAATTGGAGATATCAAGGGAACGTTTTGTGCAAAGATGGGCATGATAAAGGACAAAAAAGGCAAGGACCTAACAGAAGCAGACGAGATTAAGAAGAGATGGCAAGAATACACAGAAGAACTATACAAGAAAGATCTTAATGTTCCTGATGACCACACTGGTGTGGTCACTGACCCAGAGCCGGACATCCTAGAGAGTGAAGTCAAGTGGGCCTTAGGTAGCATTACTAACAACAAAGCTAGTGGAGATGATAATATCCCAGCTGAGCTACTTAAAATCCTAAATGATGATGCTGTGAAAGTGCTGCACTCAATATGCCAACAAATTTGGAAAACTCAGCAGTGGCCAAAGGATTGGAAAAGGTCAGTTTACGTTCCAATTCCAAAGAAGGGCAGTGCCAAAGAGTGTTCAAACTACCGTACAATTGCACTCATTTCACATGCCAGCAAGGTTATGCTCAAAATCCTACAAGCTAGGCTTCAGCAGTACGTGGACCGAGAACTACCGGACGTACAAGCTGGGTTTCGAAGAGGCAGAGGAACTAGAGATCAAATTGCCAACATGCGGTGGATCATGGAGAAAGCACGAGAGTTCCAAAAAAACACCTACTTCTGCTTCATTGACTACGCAAAAGCCTTTGATTGTGTGGATCACAACAAACTGTGGCAAATTCTTAAAGAGATGGGGGTACCAGACCACCTTACCTGTCTCCTGAGAAACCTGTATGCGGGTCAAGAAGCAACAGTTCGAACCGGCCATGGAACAACCGACTGGTTCAAAATTGGGAAGGGAGTACGGCAAGGCTGTATATTGTCACCCTGCTTATTTAACTTATATGCAGAGTACATTATGAGAAATGCAGGGCTGAATGAATCACAAGCCGGAATCAAGATTGCCGGGAGAAATATCAACAACCTCAGATATGCAGACGATACCACCCTAATGGCAGAAAGTGAAGAAGAACTAAAGAGCCTCTTGATGAGAGTGAAAGAGGAGAGTGCAAAAGTTGGCTTGAAACTCAACATTAATAAAACTAAGATCATGGCATCTGGTCCCATCAATTCTTGGCAAATAGAAGGGGCAGAAATGGAAGCAGTAACAGATTTTACTTTTCTGGGTTCCAAGATCACTGCAGACGGAGACAGCAGCCATGAAATTAAAAGACGCTTACTCCTTGGAAGGAAAGCTATGGCAAACTTAGACAGCATAATAAAAAGCAGAGATATCACCATGCCAACAAAAGTTCGTATAGTCAGGGCGATGGTGTTCCCAGTAGCAATGTATGGTTGCGAGAGTTGGACCATAAGGAAGGCTGAGCGCCGAAGAATAGATGCTTTTGAACTGTGGTGCTGGAGAAGACTCCTGAGAGTCCCTTGGACTGCTAGGAGATCAAATCAGTCAATTCTAAATGAAATCAAGCCTGACTGTTCCCTGGAAGGACAGGTACTAAGGCTGAAACTCAAATATTTTGGCCACCTAATGCGAAGAGAGGACTCTCTGGAGAAGACTCTGATGATGGGAAAGATTGAAGGCAAAAGGAGAAGGGGAAGGCCAAGGATGAGATGGTTAGACAGCATCACCGATGCAACAAACATGAAAATGAGCGAACTCAGGAAGATAGTGGAGGACAGGAAGGCCTGGCGGGATATGGTTCATGGGATCACGAAGGGTCGGACACGACTTAACGACTGAACAACAACAATTTAGCAGGAGGAAGGAATGCAACTGTCCCTCTTCACCCCAACATGTCATCTTTTCCTATGGCTGTTGCTGGAGTCTCTTCTACGTCTAATTTTAGATTGTGATCCCTTTAGGGACAGGGAACCATTTATTAATTTATTTTGCCATGTGAACTGCTTTGAGAACTACTTTTTTGTTGTTGAAAAGTGGTATATAAATATTTCTTATTAATAATAATAATAATATCAGCAAGTAACATTAGGCTTCGAAGTTAACCCCATAAGGATACTATGCAACAATAACAACTGCTGAATGCCTCTGCTGCTGCTTCACATCCCCATCAACTTTACATCAAACCTTTAGGGCTGCAGCCTGTTTTTCTTTCTTTCTTTCTTTAAAGGTTTCATGGTGAATCCAATTGGTTATATTACTATGTATTAACCAGCAAACTTTGGACTATTGTCATGCAGCACCAGAGGGATAGCTTGGTATTAGACCCCATTGCTTTTTATCTTTTCTCTTTTTTAAAAAATCCCCAAGTAGATGATTTTAATTTTTGCTGACTTCTAGGAGAAATGGAGAAAAACCAGTGCTGACAGCATGAATTTATTGTGAAAAGGGGTTTAAACTCTGCTTGTCATCTTGGGGCACAATCCACACTATAGAGTAATATAGTGATTTTCAGTCCAATCCTAACTAAACTCCTGCATGGAGATGCAGTGGTGCCAGCACAGGCTACACTGCATCTTGTGGGAAAGTTTTGCATGTTTGATTGTCTCCTTGGGGTAAGGAGACATTTGTTCCCTTTCCCCAGGGTAAGCCCCAGCATGTGGAATGGGTCTACTCGGACCTGACCAGCTCTATCAACGCGGCGCAAGTCCACATTGATCTGTGTCCGCCGATCAGGCCTGAGAAGAAGGGTAAGATACGGTATGTACTGGCACTGCCTATCCTGCCCTCTTCTGGACCCGATCCACCCACCCCACCCATCACTGCCCTCCCCCGCCCATTGCCCGCCTCCCGCAATGGCTTACCTGCCTCAGCTCTCTGTGGCAGTGTACTGCCGCCGCTACTGTTTGCAGTGGTGTCCCCAAAATGGCTGTTGCTGTTGCGCTGTTTGTGACATTGTAAAAGCATGTACATTGTTGTATATGCCTTTATGACTTCGCAAGGCCTAGTTAGGATTAAACCCTTAGCCACCCCAGACGCCGGGGAATCACGGGTTTCAAGGAGCAGCACCAGGGAATCATGCGGGCCAGCCAAGAGTGGCACCGGGTGAGCAAGGAGGCAATCCATGGAGTTTCCCTCCCTCATAGCCCTCGCAGTCGCGGAGCTCACCCCAACTACGGAGACACTGGAGCACAAGGGCCAGGGCGAAAAGGGTGGGGTTCAGGGGAGTGAAGGGAGGTGGGGCTGACATGGGGAGGGTAATAACGAGCAGACCAACCCCCAACGGGGGAAGTGATGGGGTGGGGCCCTTGGAGGGGGTGAGGCTCAGGGGGACTGGAGAAGGTTCATAAGGTGTCTGCTGGTTGATGATGAGGGTCAGCAGTGGACCAATACTGCTTCTGAGGGCTTGACCCAAGGCTGGAGAACCCATAACCAGGGAGCAAGGGGCCAAGGTGCAGTAACTTCCCCCCTCCCCCCCACAAACTCTGAGGCCCCTGGGTTTGGCCCAGGTACAAAGCCTAGCTAGCAGAGAGGATACCGTACTGAGGGCTTGTCCTTCTGAGGGCAAAGAACTTCCTCGACCAGACATATCAACTTATAAAGTGAGACTGAGGTTGGAAGCGATTGAGATTTTTAAGCACGGGAAACAAGTTCTTAATAGAAAACAGGAGATGTCAGCTATTAATAAAATTTGGACTTTTCAGTAAAGCTGCAAAAATAAAAATGAACACTAGGGGCAGCAATCTGAGTACGAGCTAGGTTAAAGGTAAAGGTGACCCCTGACAATTAAGTCCAGTCATGTCCGACTCTAGGGTGTGGTGCTCATCCCCATTTCAAAGCCGAAGAGCCAGCATTGTCCGAAGACGCCTCCGTGGTCATGTGGCCGGCATGACTCTCCTTGCCGCAGCGTATAGCATGCGGCTGGAACACAGAGCGCTGTTTACCTTCCCGCAAGCGGTACCTATTTATCTACTCGCATTAACATGCTTTGGAACTGCTAGGTTGGCAGGAGCTGGCCAAGCAACGAGAGCTCACCCCATCACGGATTCGAACTGCCGACCTTTCGATCGACAGCACATGGTTCAGCGGTTTAACCCACTGCGCCACCCGCTGGCTACGAGCTAGGTTTGTTGTTGTTCAGTCGTTAAGTCGTGTCCGACCCTTCATGATCCCATGAACCATATCCCGCCAGGCCTTCCTGTCCTCCACTATCTTCCTGAGATAGGTTACCAGAGGTCAAATTGGCCAGTTCCGTTACTAATTAACCTCTGTCAAATGCACGCCTAAATCTTTTAAAATACAGATACTTTACCTGTGCGTCCTCATCATCTTCAGCCTGCTTTTTGAGGCTTTGCATCTGACGATGTTCATAGCTTATGAGCGAAACGTTATGCAGAGAGTTTTAATTTGTTTTTATTGCATCTGAAACAGGACTTTTGTTAAAAAAATTATTTTGCACTTTGCATTTTAAAGGAGATTTTGCAGTGATTTAAAAAAAAATTAATTGCATTTTTAACTCTTGTTGTGTTCTTTATGACCTGATCCCGGTGAAGATGGTTTCTTCGTGCTACAAAGAGATGAGGTTTTGTTTGTTTTTTGGAACAACCAAGGCTTTATTTTTCTTTAAAGTTCACTTCCTTGTTACTTGTTAATAAGCATTCAAAAATAAATTGTAAACTGTGTGTTTATTGTATTTCAATGCAACAACAGCTTTTCACAAATGCACACAAATCAAGTGCCACGTTCCTTCCTCTGTGATAGGTAATTAGAACCACAGCTTATTTACAAATGGAGAAGACACAAGGGCTGGTCAATGGGTCCACAGAAAGGGAGGTCCGTCTCATGGCACCTCAATGATGGCACCTCTGAGTGCTTCTCCCTCCTCCCTCCCCCCCAGCTTGTGGAGGTTCATGTCTTGACAGGTAAGTTTCCATCATGATAGTATGCCTCTCCATAAAGGTGCTCATTATGCGCTGAGTGCCCGCAACAAGCCCCAACCAGCATCCTCATGTCCTGGAACCTTTGCTAAGACAACACCTTCAGCCTGCTGGTTAAGTTGTCCAAAGCTCACTCCTGGCGCACTCTCTGACCACCTGAAAAGAAATGGGACAGCGGTAAGGAAGGTAGTGGGCTGGAAAGGTGGAGGAAGGGTGCAGGTTGTGAGGGCACACTCCTGCTAGCTTGCTGTTTCCTCCAACCTGCCTCTCAAAGCAACTGTTTCATTCAGCCTCATAACTGGACCTGCTTGCATAGATTTAAACTTTATGCAGAATTGTTACAGAATGTATCTCTAGCATTTCATGGCCATTTGGCTCCACTGTTTACAATGTTTTTTTTCTCTCTATAACTCTGTGCGTGTGCGTGCACACACACACACACACACACACACGTTTGTGTGTGAGTGCATGTGTGTGTTATGTGTATGAAAACATGTGAATGATCTGCAGGATATTTCAGGCAATGGACTCTAGTGCACAAAAGCCAAAATCACTACAACAGAGGTTCTCAACCTGTGGTACGCGTACCCCTGGGGGTACGCGGACCACAGGCTGGGGGTACGCAGGATGGTCCCCGTTACCAGCTGCTGCAATCAGCAGCTGATAAGGGGGAGCGCAAAAAGGGGGAAATTGCCGGTGCTAGTTTCCCTTACCTTGAATCCCAGCTGCCTCCAACTTGAATATTACAAAAATCTCGCGAGATTCAAGATGGTGGCGGCCAAATCTCGTAAGGCATATGAGGCATGAGACTGCCTCATGTGCCCTTCTCAAAAATCTCGTGAGATTTTTGCAATGTTCAAGTTGGAGGCAGCCGGGATTCAAGGTAAGGGAAACTTGCACCGGCAATTTTCCCATTTTTCCCGGGCTGCGGCGTGGCCGGGTGGGTTCTCCTGCTCATGCCGCAACCCGGAGGGTAAAGCTACAGCCCGGGCTGTAGCTTTACCCTCTGGGTTGTGGCGCGAGCGGGAGAACCCGCTCGGCCGCACCGCAACCCAGCAAAAACGGGCTTGGGGGGTTGCACTTTTGCGGGGGTCCAGGGGTACTCAGACTTTGGAGGCCTGCATAGGGGATATGCGGGCTCCCAAAGATTGAGAAACCCTGCAATACAAGATTCTCTTTTTTCTTTTAACAGATGAACTAGCAGAATGGATTAAGCAATAACGTGGTATTTATAACTGCAGAGCTCTATTTTTCTATGCGGTGAACACCTGTAACAACTTAAATTGTTTATATTAAGTCAATACCGTTTTATTCTACTTTCACAGTATGTGTGTTTACGTAATTTTAGGAAAACCAGTGTATTTTTTTGTCTGCTACATTTTTCAAGCCTGTTGTTTTCCTGTGGCAATCAAAGCAGCTCTGTGTGTAGGACACAACAATATTAGAAGTGAAACGTATCCATCCTCTGAGCTATTTAGTTATTTTCACTCTTCTGGGGCCTGATGGGTTGCTTAAATGTCCATTTGACACTCTCCTGGACTTCCTGATACGTTACTTTGTCCTCCACTCAGTATTACATTCCACTGGACATTCTTTTTCCCCATTGGTTGCTAGCTAGGGTCTCATCAGCAGTTCATGGCATTTCACCTGCTAGCAGCTGGCAGCTGCAGTCCTTGAGCTACAGCCTCCCATTCCATTTGGGTTTTCTTCACAAAGAACTGCATTTAGCTGGGGAAAGGACCTTGAGAAGTCACATTAGCTGACATAACATAACAGAGAGGCTGAACCTCAGAGACTCCATTGCACTTAGGACTCAGCTTTGACAGATCACATGTTTTTTCTTTTATTTTTACAATGTCTTCTTTTTAAGTACATTTGGCCTCTTTTAATTCCCCAAACCCTTTTTTTTTCTTTAAGATTGTAAACTTCTTGTGGACCTGTAGGGAAAACTACAAACACGTAGGGAAAAATACTGTAGCAACTCTGAGCACATGGGATAGAGCAGTGTGTACATAATAATAATAATAATAATGAAGAAGAAGAAGAAGAAGTTATTGTTATAAATTCTGTTGTAAGCCACCTCGGACCTGTCCTGATGGGAAGGGGAAAGCCATAATACAACTATTTAAAATTAATAAACAACATTAAGTGTCTCACAGCCCAATCATGTCTAGCAAGACGTGGCGGCACACATAAGGTGTGCTTTACGGTACGTTTGCGACACCTTAGACCGGTGGAGCAGCACTCCGCCAGTCTAAAATGTAGACAGGATTGGACTGTCAAAGACACTTTCTGCTCATCCAAATATCAATATAACTGGGAGTCAGGATAAGACCTACTAGGGATGCCTACCCACCTAATTTAGAAATTAAGCACTGATTCCCTACAACAGTGTTTCCTGAACTCTACATTGTGGCTCCTTGGGGCACTGTGGCGAACCCCCAGGGGTGTCGCAGGGTGCTCACTGTCCGAACCGCTTGGCAGCAGGAACAAGATTTGACCGTGAAGATTACAGAGCAGAAGTTTGGCTCAGTGGGCAGAACTCTGAGCACGACGTGAAAAGCCCACTTGCCCACCCTGAGCCCCTTACCACGATTTGCAGGGTTGCGTTGTGGTCCTAAACCCAGAAGTAATGCCAGTGTTGTGATGACAGAAAGAGGTGATGTTATTTTGTGCATTCATATTTATTAGCACTACCAAGTGCAGACGCCATTTTTTTAACCAATGAACAGATACACATTTTATTAAGTAATTATCCAATTAAAATAAACATTATGATTTCTCAGTACAGAGAATATGCCAACGACCTTTAGTTTAAAAAAAGTTTCTTAGAAGAAGCCCCCCCCCGAAATATTTATATTTAGGGGGAAATCGCTCAAACAAATCACCTCAGAGTTGTGCATAAATAGGTTATAATTAGAGGTGTTTGCTTTTGTTGAATGTGAAAGGATTACACAATGGGCTTCTGAATAAAATCAATAACACCATTTTCAAACACCTCTAGTTATAATAATGAGAAATGAACACTTTTAAAGAAAGCTCTGATTAAAATCCAAGTAAAATATTGTACATATTGCATGGATCAATAAATCCATGCTTTCAGCCCAAATCTTTACTCATATGGGATAAATTCTAAAGGCACTTACTTTAATCCCTTCATCATGCCAGGATATTAGCAACTGGGACCGAGTTATTTTAAGGGGAAAACATTCCTATTATTTTCACTACTTGTGTATTTTGTATTGAAACTGTATTTATAGAGTATTTGAAATTTCAGCTGCCAAGGGTGCAATTTCATCGGAAATGATTTAAAACAAAACAAAACCGTGAAAATGGTTCAGGATGTGAAAGTAGGTCAGTGCGTGGCAGAGTGCATGGAGCCACCCTCCATGTTTGATTCTCTGTTACAATTACAGTACTGAGATTCTTATCTACATGTTAAAAGGGTTGCCAAATCCAAACTCAGAGAACCTTTACCTTCACTGTTTCAAAACACTAAACCTCACACTCCATTCTTTCACTGGTCCTCTTCCTGCTTCTCCACTTGCTGTGTCTAGCAGGTCCCTTTGCTTCAGTTAAGGTAAAACCAGCTAGAACAGGGTGTCAAGCTAATTTCATTTAGTGGGCTTAATAGCATTTATGGCACCTGCTGAGGGTCAGAAGTGACGTTATTAAGCAGGTGATGACCAGAAATAAGCACTTTGTTCTCACCTAGTAACTCATTAGCTGCAAATGACAGAAGATAAAATATGCAAATCTTGATCATATTTTTGAGATATGGAAGATCTCAATTATCACACGAGCTGCCCTTTCATCAGCGCCACTTCTGCCGAGGCATCACTTTGCAGCTCAGCAGCGGAGAGGTATTGTGCAAAGTGAAGCATCAGCAGAAGGAGCGCTGCTGAAAGGGCAGCCCGTGTGATAATTGGGCTCTCCCACCACCTCAGCAGCATCTCTCTCTCTCTCTCTCTCTCTCTCTCTCTCTCTCTCTCTCTCTCTCTCTCTCTCTCTCTCTCTCTCACCCTTCTTGGTCTGCCCCTTCCCCCTGTACTGTTCCTTGCCTTCTAAGGCATCCTTCTGTCTCTCCCTTCCAGCACCTCAGCAGAAGCAGCACTGATGAAACAACAGTGCTGGGAAAACTCAATGCGGGCCGCCCTTTCAGCAGTGACGTCTTGGCAGAAGTGGCACTACTGAAAGGGCAGTGCTTGGAGAACCCAACTATTATGCAGGCTGCCCTTTCAGCAGTGCTGCTTCTGCCAAGACGTCACTGCTAAAAGGGCGGCCCACATGATAATTGAGTTCTCCCAGTCCCACATGATAATTGGGCTGTCCCAGAAGAACCTCCCTTTCAGCAGCACCGCTTCTGTCAAGGCGTCATTTCGCAGCTCAGCAGCTGAGAGCAGCTAATGGAGGCACTAGGAGTGCCAAATTATCATGTGGGCCAGATAAAAAGCTTCTGCAGGTCATATGTATCCAGCCCATGGGCCTTATGTTTGCCACCCCTGAGCTAGAAGGTAAAACCAGCCCTAAAGAAGTTAGCAAGATCAGTAGCGTCGTAAGGGGTGGTGCCCAGGGCCTGCAGGTGTGGACCCCTGAAGGGGTGGAATCGTGGGCTGAGGAGGGCGAAAACGTACCTTCCTCGGAGCCGGGACGGCCACGTTTCAGCCTTCCTGCCCATCCTTGCGTCCGAACGGCCCCAAATACTAATGAAAATAGCGGAGGGAGGGTGTTCGGAGGCGGGGCGTGATGTCACACGCCCGCCCACGTGGGGACGGCGACGCGTCATGTTGTCCCCGTAAAACAGTTCAGGATGGCTGTGAGTTAGCTCAAAGGCCCCAAAAGGAATTACAAAACATAGTCTTATGAGAGAAGAGAGATCTCCATAGAATCTTTTATTCCATTTTGAAAATTTGACATGGCCATGCACCAAAGCGAATCAGATTAGCTGGAACACCGGACAAAGGAGTGAACACACTTTTATAGGTACCATCATTAGATATGCAAGAAGGAGGGGTACAACTCAGGTTACATTCAGAGAAACGATGATATCCAAGCAAAATCCCTCCTCCCCTTGGAATGTGTCCTTCATCTTTAGCTAACCCTAACAAACAGGACGAGGGTCTGTGTGATGTTCCTGTAACAGGATTTCTCAGCAGAGGAGAGGCCTCTTGCCCTGTTACCTGGGTACACACTCTTCCTGCATCCATCTCCTAAGCTGGCAGGAAAGAGGGAGAAGAATGCACTTTCAGAAAACTTGTAATTCCAAAAGGAAAGGGTTCACCCTTAAGTCAGAAAAATGGAGTCAATCAGGCCTAGCTTGAACAGAAGCCTGCTAAAAGAAGAAAAGGGGAAAGTTTCCACTTTAAATCTGGGCGGGAACAACGTGGGGTAGCGTTGCGTCGGCGCCCCCCCCACGTGGGGGTGGAGCGACCCCACTGAGCAAGATACCCATAAGAGTCTATACAACATGACTCTGGAGAAATTTGCCTCTGATTAGGCTTGCCATCCATCCCGAAAAACCTAGGATGGTCCCGGGATCCGGTCCTGGATCCACCCCGGGCTTTCCGGGCCCGGTGAAGCCCTCGCTGCTGGTGCTGGTGCTTTTAAAAGGTTTGTAATTTTAAAACTTACTTTTTTTCCTGTCGGTGGCCATCTTGGATCTCGCAAAATCTTGTGAGATCCAAGATGGAGGTGCTCAAATCACATGAGGGCACGAGGCTGCCTCGTGCCCTCACGAGATTTGGGCGCCTCCATCTTGGATCTTGTGAAATTTCTTGAGATCCAAGATGGCTGTCGACAGGAAAAAAAGTGCCTTTTGACACTTTGCAAGCGGTGGTGGCGGAGGAGGCTGGGGGCACCAGCAGGAGTCCTGGCCGGCTCGAATGCAGCCGGCCAGGCTCTGAAGATGGCAGCGGCGGGCAATGGCGGCAACAACAGGCAATGGCAGCAAATGGCAGCACGACAGGCAATGGCGGCAAATGATGGTGGCGACCAGCAATGGGTGGTGGCAATGGCGGTGGAGGAAGGGCACGATAAAGATGATGGCGGCGGCAGCGGCAGCAGAATGGCGGCAGTGGGACAGGCAAGTCAATTTAATTAATTATTTTGCTAACTAAAAATAAAATAATAATTACAAATTTCAGCCGCCCTCTGGGCGGCAAATGGGCACTTTGCACCCCCCCAAATTTCTTACATTTTATTTATTTATTTGATTATTTAATTAATCGTTGGGGTGGGTGTCCCAGTTTAGAACCGGGAAAATCTGGTAAGCCTACCTCTGATCATCACTGGCATGTGGAAGAAGTCCAGAACACTAGAATCTCTCCAATTTATGGAAATTGGGTAATAGTCTGGCTAAGACTTCTGCCTGAGGGCCACTTCACAAATGATATTTATCCTAATGACAGATCACATCTTTGTGTTTTAAAAAAACATCACTTGTGAAGGAGGCCATACGTTTATTTTGTTATAAGTGCATGGTACAGGGCAGGCAGTTGATACATACAATCATGTGTACACTCTTTGTTTTCCGACCTATATGATTATTTCCCCATGTTTTTAAAACATGTGAAGCAACCTAAAGAGCTAAGTTGATAGAAGCTTGAAGATCTGGTCAGACAACTCTTTATACAAATAAGACGCTTTTAATGTAACCAGAGGCTTTAGAGGTCCTCCTCCCCCCTCACACACACATTCCTGAAGGAAACAATGAAGAACCATTGACCTCTGTCTCAAAAACTTCCTGTTGTAACAACCTCAAAAAGAAGTGCCTGACACTGAATACAAAGAACAATAGCTGAATTCTTGAGTTAACACAACCACACTCTAAAAAAAAAAACACACACAGTCCTTATAGTGCAATCCTATGCATGTCTCCTCAGAAATAAGGACTACTGAGTTTAATGGGATTTACTATCAGGGTAAGTGGGTTAAACCGCTGAACCATGAGCTGTCGATCGAAAGGTCGGCAGTTCGAATCCACGACGGGGTGAGCTCTCGTTGCTGGCCAGCTCCTGCCAACCTAGCAGTTCCAAAGCATGTTAATAGGTACTGCTTGCAGGAAGGTAAACAGCGCTCCGTGTTCCAGCCACATGCTACGCGCTGCAGCAAGGAGAGTCATGCCGACCACATGACCATGGACAACGCTGGCTGGCGTGACCACGGAGGCGTCTTCGGACTACGCTGGCTCTTCGGCTTTGAAATGGGGATGAGCACCACACCCTAGAGTCAGACACGACTGGACTTAATTGTCAGGGGTCACCTTTACCTAAGTGTGTATAGGATTGCAGCCCCAATCTATTACACTACAATCCTACGGATGTCTACTCAGAAATAAGTCTCGTTGAAGTAAATGAGACTTGCTCCCAGATAAGTGTGTACAGGATTGCAGCTTTTAGTGTCTGAGCTTGACAGAAGGGGACAAGTCTTGTGAGTATTCTATTCTCTCTCTGAACTAACAACAGGTGCAGTTAGCAACCAAATTCTCGTTCTCCCAGTAGGGGAATTAATTTTCAGCCATTGTGGTTGATGGAGGGTGAACTAACAGCTTGTAAATAAGGCACGGCATCAGAAGTTGGTCCCAGTAATGAAAGTACAGACACAGTAGGTATCAACTTGCCTATTTTCCGCCCTCCCCCGCCCTTTCTCTGAGCAGAACGCGGCTGCTGATCGTCGAACTAGAGCCGTTCGCTTAGAGATCGAAGTAATATCGCAACGCTTCGACCTGCCTCTGTCCCCAGGGCGGCTGTCCCCCTCGATGATGCTCCCTCCAGCTGCGTCCTAAACAGCCGCCACTTAGCATTTTTGCAGCAGTGTTTGCAAATGGTCCCAAAAAAAGAACAGCCAGATCGTCTCCTTGCTTGCTGCCTCTTTTTTTGTTTTGTTTTCCTGTGTGCTTTATATCATCACATGCTCAGATTTGCAACAATGAAAGCTTTTCTCTCGTTTTGCGTCTTTCGCTTGTAATTTCTGAAAGAGTCGGTGTTGGGGAGACAATTATTTTCTCGCTCCCTCACTGACGTTTCATAGGGAAAGCACAATAGTGTGTGTGGTTACCACAAACAGGCACTCGGAAGACCACGGAAGCTGGGAGCCACGGAAGGTACGCCTGCAAGCGGCTCCTTCCAATTTCTGCGTTCCCTGTCCTCGAATCCCATGTCTGCAGTAATTTCAAGACCCCCATGGGGCAAAAGCTTCCACGGGAAGCGCATTCGGAGCTCTCAGGAAGAACTGCGGTATCAATCTGTTGTACAGTTTACGAGTTTTCTCTTGGAAGAGACACAGATATGGGGTAAAGGCGGTTTTGAAGGTCTCCCGTCTCCCCCTCTCCTTCCAATCCTCTTTCTCAATCTTGAGAGGTCTAAATTGAGAGGAGCCAACGGTGGATATGCTGTAGAACCTCCTCCTGTCTCTTCTTTCTTCTCGCCGACGAGGTCACCACTTGTATGGAGTCAAGTCCAGGCCCAAGGTACTGAGCTCACCGGCGAAAGAACTCGTGTGCGGTGGGGGTAAAGGGGTGTGTTGTTGTACCGGAGGGGAGGTTGGAGCGCGCATGCTCGCCCGCACCGTATGACGTGAGCTGACTGGCTAAGCAGCGAAAGATCAAAGAGCGAGCCAGAAGAACCTGAGGGAGTAGCGAGCCTGGCTCTCGTGGGTAGCTGGCCGAGGGCGAGCGAGAGATCGCGCGGGAAGTTTTCTGCAGAACAAACGGGAGGGGAAAATCTAGGCTCCCTCCCGCTACCTGCCCAAGCTCCAGGCGAAGTTGTCTGGGGGTTTTGCCTCCCTCCCTCTGTTCCTCCCCACTCGTCCAGCGGCAGTAAGAAGCGAGCTGCTGCCGCCGCCGCCGCCACCTCTTGTTGAGGCTCAGGGAGCACTGACCGAGCGCACATGGGGAGGCAACCCAGGCGCCTCAGCCTGGCGCACGCATGACTGAGCGGAAGCAAGAGACAAGACTCGCCCGCCCGCCAAGAATCCCCGGCAGGTCAGGGCAGGGCAGGAATGTTTCCGCGGCTGCAATGAGGCAATCGCTCCGGCGTGGATGTAGGAAGTAGGAGTGCGACCGAGTCGAGCTGGAAAGCAGCTCCCCCTGGCTGGAGCCCGCGCCCGCAGGAGAAGGAGCCGGCGACGGCGCAGGGGGAAGCTGGGAGCCGCCTGAGCAGCTGTCAGTCGCTCCGTCCGCCATGGATTGCAGCCGCCTCAGGACTCTGATTAACAGATACGTAAGTAGCCCCGGCGCCCCCCTTCCTTGGCGGGTCTGCGCTGCCTTCCCCCACCAGTTGGAGCTCAGCTGCTTTGCGCCCTGCCCAGCGCGCGCCGCTGCAAATCTGGGAGCTGAGGACTGCAGCCCGCCTGGCTTGCTCTGAACGTGGAAGCGGCGCCCCCTTGCACGTTGGCCCCTCATCCCTGGAATATAATCGGCGCCTCCTGCCGCAACGATTCCTTTCTTAGTTCTCTGGGTAGTGCAATTCCAGCAACACCCAAGGGAGCAGAGCAGAGCGCGCCCCTTCGCTTCTCCGTCTGTTGGGAAATGTTGATCTGGGGAGACAAACTGCCCGTTTCAGAGGAAGGTTCAAATGTGAGAATGGAAATGTGATGCTATTCCATTTCCAATCCACTTGTAAATATTTTCCGAGATCCTCTGTGAACGTCTTCTTAATCTCGGTGCCATTTACTTCTAAATAAGTGGGTTTAAGAACTAAGCCTCACACGCAATTCTACACGTATTTACTTGGAAGCCTGTAGAGCATGCTTCAAGTTACGTGCCTTCGCTTTACAGTCCCATCCTGTTTACTGCATGTTTACTCAAGCATAGTGGAACAGTTAACTTCCTTTCAGTGGGACTTGAACTCCCAAGTACATGTGTGTATGTGAGGAGCACAATTGTGTATCCCAATCCTATGCATATCCATTGGAGCTTACTTCTAAGTAAGGTTTGCACAGGGTAAACTTGCATAGGAGTGAACAGCATTTCGTTTCAACTTCTCAATCTACTTTTCTTGCTGCCACCGCTGGAAGTAGGGCTTCCTTTGGTGAATGCTCTTGGCAACTGGAGGATGATAAATACTTGGAATTGACCGAATAGCAGTGGCTGCCACTTCTGGTTGGCAAGGCAGTGTAACCATTCACTTCAGCGTACAATTTGGTCACTGTACTGTAGGCTAGGACACTAATAGTCTAGCAACTATCAAAATTAATTGTCATGCATTGCCGGCGCTTTCCTAAATACATTTAAAATGTAATTAAGAGTGCAGTATCAACCGTTGTCACTAAAAGGCAGCAACAGATGATGATCAGAAGGATTGAAGCCCTGTTGACTTGAGAGGAGCTTACTTCCAGGAAAGTGTGTCTCAAAATTGAAGTAATGGAAACTAGGTTCCAACTACGTATATTTTGATTGGGATGTAAGGCTGTATCCCTAGGCACACAGAGAGGGAAAATTAATTCATTTGAAAGCTAATAGGACTTGCTTGTAAGTAAGTGTTCTAGAACTGGTGTGCCAGTTTGTATTTCATCCTGCATATATGTCATGTCTTTTTCACAACTATTGAGATAGGAAGTCTCATAGTAATGTCTAGGAAAACCACACTATGAACAGATTGACAGAACTACACATTTATGATACTTGTATATAAAATAAGACTCTGGAGCCTGTTTAGATATTGTTTACAAACTCCCTTTCTTTCTGAAGCTTCCAGTAAGTGATAAGTCATCATGAGTTTGTCTCATGATTTGCACTGAGGTCAGAACAAAAGCCCTTGAGGTATATTTACACATTACTGTATTGCCTCTAGAAGGCAGCCATTTCTCAGTTGTCTCTTGTGTTTTTCTGAGCATGCTGATCCAATGTGTGCTTTAACTAAAAAGTAAAAGATCTCCATGCAAAATAATATTGGTTTAATTATTTTGAGCAATAATAATAATAATAATAATAATAATAATAATAACAGTATTTATATACCACTTTTCAACAAAAAGTTCACAAAGCGGTTTACAAACAAAATTAAATGATTAAATGGCTCCCTGTCCCCAAAGGGCTCACAATCTAAAAAAGATGCAGAACACCACCAGCAAACAGCCACCAGAAAAGACACTGTGCTGGGGTGAAAGGGGAGCAGTTACTCTCCCCCGCTAAATATAAGAGGAACACCAATTGAAAAAGTGCCTCTTGCCCAGTTAGCAGGGGTAGGTCAACATAAGCAATAAGTCAGATTTTATTTAGCGTTTTAGGAAATATCCTGGGCATTTCTGTTTCCTCATGATTCTAGCCCTTACTCTAAGCAGAGATGTATGAAAGGTAAAGGTATCCCTTGACAATTAAGTCCAGTCGTGTCCGACTCTAGGGAGCGGTGCTCATCTCCGTTTCAAAGCCGAAGAGCCAGCGCTGTCAGACGTTTCCATGGTCATGTGGACAGCATGACTCAACACCGAGGCGCATGGAACGCTGTTACCGTCCCGCTGACGCGGTGCCTATTAATTTACTTGCAATTTCTTGCTTTCGAACTGCTAGGTTGGCAGGAGCCGTCACACGGATTCGAACTGCCGACCTTTCGATCGACAGCTCATTGTTCAGTGGTTTAACCCACTGCGTACTCAGTCCTAAACATTTGAAATACTGTGCCAAGAAAAACTTAATTGTATGACCTGTATAAATTAAGACAGTGATGCAAATTTGCATCTCTCTGCCATTGTTGCTATATTGCTATATTGAGTAGTTATTCTGACTTCACTAGTCATGGTGGGACAGACCAGGATCTATGTGCGCTGCAAAAGCACAGCCTTTAATCACTCGAAATCTTGTTCAGGCACCTCTGTAGCTTCTGAGTTTTCATCAAGTTACAAGCATTGCTCACATGCTAATAAGCATACTTTCTCGGCACAAGGACCAGGAATTCATGCTCTTAAAAAAAAAAAAAATCAAACTCGAGGTTCTTGAGGAAGCTGAGGTCTTCACCCAATACCATAAACCGTTGGTTGGGCACCTCTGTGAAATCAGGGCATTCATACTTTCTTGAGCATAAGCTGATTTGCAGCTCTGTGGACCAGTTAAGATCAAATTCTTGGATTGGAGCTGGCATAGATCCCAATCCGAAATCCTTTCACTGGCATATTAGGCAGCAATACTTTCAACCAGAGCCTATACATGTTAACAGTCCAGTCCTAACCAACTTTCCAGCACCAATGCAGTCCCAAGGTAAGGGAACAAACATTCCCTTACCTTGAGGAGGTCTCCATGACTGCCTCTACATCACAGAAGACAGCACGGGGCCTGTTGGCACAACTGCATTGATGCTGGAAGGTTGGTTAGAATTGGGCTGTAAGAGTATATCTCACTAAGCTCACTGGGACATATTCTCAAGTAAGTGTGCATAGGATGCAGGCTTTATATTATGCAGTTGGTACTCTTCATCCTAAGTATACATTTCCTGGTACAGAAACTCTTAGGATGGCGCCTTTGGTCCCATTAAAGTCCTGGGAAGTAACTTTAACATATGGAAATTTGGCTGAACTGGCTTGTGTGCTGGTGTGCCAGATGCCTCAATTCCTACTCATTCTGCCACAACTTTTGCATCATGTTTTGGCTTAATCCACCCAAGTCATCCTACCTGCCTCACTCCAGCGTTAGCAGCTGAGGTTCCTTCTATCATCCATGGTAGCTTAATGAAAAAACCATGTTCAGAGGGAGTATACCTTTGAATAGCAGGTGCTAGGGACAAAGAGGAACACTGTTGCCCTTATGCCTCACTTGCAAGCATCACAGGAGCATTTTGCTGGCTATTGTTGGAAATCAAATGCTGGACTTAGATGGAAACAAGTGACTTGCACACAACCAAGCAAGTAGAAGCATCGCCAGAACCTCAAATTCCAGATTGCTCCTTTGGCATCCTCCCCCACAGATGCTGCTGCCACATCCATTCTACACAATGCAAACTAGTGCAAGATAAGTACTAAATGAGTTGTTAGGGAAGGGGATGGGGCCATAGCTCAGTGGTAGCATTGATGCTTTGCATGCACACAGCCCCAGGTTCAATCTCTGGCATCTCCCAAGTAGGGCTGGGAAAGACCACTACCTCAAACTCTGCTTAGCCACTACCAGTTAGCATACACAATATTGAGCTAGACAGGCCCAACAGTTGGTGTACAGCAACTACTTCTGTTTTATGCTAGTGAAGTAAAGACACCAGCGACTTGCCTAAGGCCACAAACTGAACACAACTGTTAAAATCAATGCCCTTTCTTCATCTAATTTACTCACAAGTACTCGTTTCCCCTTGCCTTCCCAAAAGAGGGAGCAGTCCCCATGGGTTCTTTCCTTGTTCGTGCCTGTTCTCCTTGTGCAAGCCAGTCACTGTCCCCTGCTTTCAGCTTAAAGAGGCAGGACTTGGAGAGTAAAGAAGGTGCAAAATGTTTAAAAACAGGCAGTGTTGTCCATTTAGCGGCCTCGCAATGTGTCATCCAGCTTAGCCTCCACTACATATCCCTTCCAGGCTTCTTCATCTGATAAGTGTGCAGGTGGTAGTGGGGCACTCTGGTTTTCACTGTAGAGAGCAAACTCTTTTGTGTTTTTGTAATGGTGCACTGTGCCAGAACCTCAGCTTAACCCCTGCCCTCGAACCATTGTGTTGTAATATTTTTTGTGCATTAAGGAAGTTACTGTATTATTGTGCTCTCAATAACAAATGGCCAGCAACCAACCTAACCAGACAGGTGGCACAAACTTAGGCAGTTAAATTTCAAGAGATGTGTGCACAGTGCACCATTCAGCCATATCCAGTATTTCAGTGAATAGAAACAGTTTTGAAATGGTACAAGTTTAAAAGAAGTTAAAACACAAAAGTTTAAAGGAGGTTGTGGGGAACTAAGGCATATATTTAGGTCTGACATGTAGCAAAATAGACACTTAAAGTGCCATCCTGTCTACAAATTAGACCAGCGGAGCAATTGGGAGATATGATTGGGACATTTAATATTATGCATGGGATGTAGAGAGATAAGTTCTTTTTGCTCTTACACAACACCAGAACTAGGGGACATTACTAAAATTGATTGGTAGGAGAGTCAGAGCAGACAAACGGAAATATTTCTTTATGCAGCATTCAATTAATCTGTAGAACTCCTTGCCAGGGGATGTTGTAATGGCACTTGGTCTAGATGTCTTTAAAAGGGGATTAGAAAGATTTATGGAGGACAAGTCCATCACAGGTTATAAGCCATGATGACTATATGCAACCTCTGGGTTTTAGACGTAGCCTATTTCTGAATGCTGATGCAAGGGAGTAGCAAAATGATACAGGTATCATGTAGTCTTGGGTGCTCCCAGAGGCATCTGGTGGGCTACTGAGAGATGCAGGAAGCTGGACTAGATGGGCCCTTGACCTGAGCCAACAGGGATCTTCTTATGTTCTTTACTGCTGACAAGGTAAAGTGGTAGGGGCTGTAACTTCATGTAGGAAGATATTAAAACTTAAATATAGTGGCTTTATTTTTAGCTGAGTAGTGAAAGGAGCATACCTATGCATACTGATCTTCAGTAAGTGTCATGCTGAAAAATGATAATCCTTGAAGACAATGAAATTTTCTGTCAGAATGGATCCAGTAACAAGATCAGACCTATGGTTATACAGTACTTAATAATTGAGTGTTTCAGAGGGAAAAATGGAGAATGTAGTTAAAGGTGATGGATCAAGTACATCTAGAAAAATACGAATGTGTATAGATATTGACAGCATGGCTTCAGAATAATACAAACTCTGGGCTGGTTCACCCTGCTGGCCTTTCCACACAGTTATGTTTGTAGGTACGTGATGCCACCTGCTTTGTAGATGTTTTTGTTGGAAAAAGTGGTATATAAATGTTCTTAATAATAAATAACCAGAAGAGGCTAGCATGAGGTGGCAGCCACTCTGTGTCTGTTCTATACATGAGAAGGAATTTAAAATAGAACAGCTGTATATTATTTATTTATTGAATTTATATCCCGCTGTTTCCCTATAGGAAAATCCCCTGTTGTAAAGTGACATTCATTTATTCCACACTGCAGTACTTCATATCTTTTGCTTTAAGTCTGAACAGTCTTGGCAGCGGGGACCAGTTTTCACTTTATCTTTTCATGTTTCATGTATGTGTTTCAAATACCTCTGATAGTTCAGAAAGTGGTCTATTAGTATAAGGTGGTTCTAAACTTAACAGTTGATGGCCCCTTTTTATATACATGTGGATAAAGATGAAATGCAAGGTTGAATATTTCAAAATGATTTACAGATTCGGGGAAACCAGTTTTTACCTGCCAGAACATGTGATTTACATGCAGCTGTCTTGCTCCTCAGGCCTGTTCACAGATTTTGGCTGCGTTTGTTTTTCACCTTCCAGAGCTAGGAGTGCTGGAGAGCTGTTTTTTCCCCCTTCTAATTTTAGTATGCTGAGGTTGCGTTTTTCTTAAGTTTCTAGTATGCTCGCCACACTAGCAATTTGAACTGCAAGCTCTAAGCTAGAAAAGATGGTGGCCTCATCACCAATAGGAAGTGTGAGGTTCCCGCCCCGGCCTCGCTCATGGGTGGGAATAAGCCTCAGACAGGGCAGGGGAGGGGGTTACTACACCTGTGGTGGTCCTCCTGCCCAGGCTCTCCTGCTAGAACAGGCATGCTAGAGACGTCACTTCCTCCTATTTGCTAGGAGAAAAACAAATGCAGCCTAAGTTGTAGCTACATTGCATGTTCTACATGTTTATTATTGTGCTTTTATACAATACAGTATTGTATAATATATTGTGCTTTTGAAACCTTAAGGGGAAAAAAAGACAGCTTATCCCACCCCAAAAAGGGTGCAATACAACATTTTGCAGTTGAGAAAGCAAATGCAGCTATAACTTTCTTATGGTTGGGATGCAATTAGATGCTATCAGTGGAAAGAAATCTCTAAGATCCATTAAGATGACATTGGGTAGGAGATTGTGAATGGCTCCCACCAATTTCTGTGGCAGAAATCAAATATCAACCAGTAGATGGACTGTACTTCACCAGATGAAAAATGTAAATTATGGGTCCTCAGTTATTAAAGATGGTACAGTTGGCAGGTTTGGATGGAGAAGAGTGTGTTGCTTTACAGCATAATCCTATGCAGTTTTACTCAAATGTAAGTCCATTGTGTTCAGGCTACAATCCTATACACGCTTATCTGGGTATGATCTCCATTGAACTCAATGGGACTTACTTCTGGGTAATTGTCACACCACAGCCAAACCCACCTGGCAATCGGCTGCATGGGCTAAGGCAACAAGAGAGCAGGACACCAGCTGGGAGTCTGCAGCTTTGGAAGGATCCTGGCAGGCAACTGCTAGGCCCAGCAAAGGAGGTGGGGGCGGGACTTATGTAGGAGTCTGGCAAGACTTGCAACCTCTGGGAGGCCCTCCCCAGGAAGGGGCGGGGCACGCTGAGCCAGCCCAGGAGCTCATAAGGAGCCAGAGGGCTGAGGAGAGGGGGGGGGGAGTAGGAGTCTCTCTGACAGGGAAGGAAAGCTACCATTCAGTACCTCCAATAGAGGAGGAACGCACGGGTGGAACTATGGACAGCAGGGAAAAGGAGAGGCTTCCCCTGTGGGGCAACAGAGGGAGGACCCGCTTTTGACAGACAGCTGTTCTCAAGGTGAAGGGAGGCCTGGAGCGACCTGCCGGCCTCAACCTCCCAGCTCGACCTGGGGTCAGTTGTGGGAGTGGGGGAAGAGCCGCTTGGGGTTTTCTCCAGCCTCCGCTTCTACCTCAACCTATGAACCGCCTCTAAGACCACTCCCTAGGGTTCAGAGCAGCAACTTACCGGCAGACCTACCTCGGCTTCATGTGCCTGACCTGGCCCAACCAACCAATGTCTCAAACAAAACAGCTCCGGTGAAGAGAACAAGGAGGAGTTCTTATTAGCAGAGACTCGGCTCAAGCAAGGGCCTGTGACTGCAACAAGGCCTCATGAATGTAAAACAGTTGACCCGAGTAAAACTTGCGAGTATCACAAAACGTAAGTCCGTCTCTTTATTTTCGGGGAGCAGTTCTAAGGAGAGGTTTGGGAAAGGGCGACCCCAATCCCTTGAGGCCGCAAGCATGGACGTCACAGTAATCATGAATAGAATTGTGCTCCAAAACTATTTCCTTTTATCATGACTTGAAGACGCTACAATGCTAACATCTCCTTGCTTGGCAACAGTGAAGCCTTGATTTAATTGCCCTCCGTTCAAAATAGTAGACTCTTTCCAATGTCTGCAGAAGTCCATTAAACACCTACCTTAGAGAGTGCCCTACCTGAGCTCCCTGCCTTCCCTCTTCCAGGTTGTCCTCAGCGCTTGCACATCAGTCTCGATCAAGCCACTCTAGTAATGAAGAGTGGCCTGAGGGATAGAGAAACATCTCCGTTCCTAGGGTTCCCTGGTTGAGGGTGGAATAGAGAGCAGGAGAGGTAGTACTAGTGCCAAAGGAAACCTAGAAAGTAGGTAAGCCAGCCCCTTCTGACACTTGCCTACATTGGAGAGCTCCTCAGTGCTGCTGCGTTGCTCTTCACCAGGACCTGTCTGAATGGGGGCATGGCTCCATTCCTAGAGAACCCTGATTGATGGCGCAATCCTGTGGAGGTGTCGGGTGACGGAACGAGTGTTCCGCTGCCCGAAGCTGTTGCAAACGTGCCGTAAGGCATGTTTGTGATGACTCAAGAGCAGGGAAGGCCGGTGCTAGGCCGGCCTCCCCTGCTCTGATGCTGGAGTGCCCCAGCAGCAGCTGGAGGACCCAGGTAAGGGTCCAGCGGCCGGGGGGCGTTTCGGCGGGGGAGGGAGGGTGCCCATAGGCCCAGCCGGCCCGGGAGGGCCCAGGGGATGGCCTCGGCTGTATCCCGGTCCCTGCTGGGTGGCTGGGCTGTTACATGGCCTCCTCTTACTTCCGGCAGCAATTTTGCTGGTGGAAATCCGAGGAGGCCGATCAGCCAGGCTTGGATTTACACTTGGGGAAATATACTTCCCTGAGTATACCTCTAGCCGAGCGGCAACCTGGCCACGCCTGAGCACAGGATCCGGTGGGTGGCCTGGGCCTCCCGGCAGATCCTTACGTAGGATTGCTCTGTGAGAGCAGAGCAGGGTGGCAGCACCGAGGGAGCTTTTTAATGTAGGAGTGTAATGGACGAATGAGGGGAAGGGGTATCTGGATTTAAGGGACTTTCGGCAGTAATAGATACCCCTTCCTCTCATTAGTCCATTAAATCAAGGGTTCACTGTACTTGATTTCAAAACCAAAACAAATGCAAATGCTGGTTAATGAGTTTTTAGTGGGACTATGGTTCACACATACTTCTTGGTATTGGAAAGTTTTCCTATCCTATGTAGTATATAACTGAGCTTCATTTTTTTATATTGTGTTGATTGTATATATGCTTGTTCCTTGGGACTAGTCGCTTCCAGTTTATTTTGGTCACCAACAATCTGTTGGAGTTTGAATATTCAGCATGAAGAAACACCGCTCTAGATTCTGTTTGGTTTTCCAGGTCTTGAGTGAAAACATGGCCGTAGATGTGTCCTTTTGTTCTTTCATGGATGAGTTTGAGAGTTTTTGAAACTGGAAAGACACTTGGTAGCACTCCTTAAGTACTTAAACAGTACTCAAAAGCCTTTAGATAACAAAAAAATCTTACCAGTCCACTCTCGGGTACCTAGGTAAGTCATCTTGAGAAAAGGGTTTGAAAAGCTACCTGCCTAGAGCATTTCACAATACCTTCTGCATTTGATTCCTGATCAAATGGTTTCCCATTTCCAAAAGCCAGCATTTGGATAGTGTGTAAAATTGGATCGTCGACTTTGACAATATTAGTACTGTGTACAACTAGTATAGCTAGTAGTTGGAGTTGCTGGGAGGATTTTCTATTCATTTTCAGCCCAATCCTATTTGCATGCTGCACCGATGGCACACCGATGCCAGTGCAATGACTGCTGTATCTTAAGCCTGTCCAGGCAGTGCTATGCCAGTGCAGCCCACCCAATCATGCTGGCATAGCCCTTCCTAGTAACACCAGCAGCATCCATGGAAACCCTGACTCAGCCCATCACCCATAGAGTACTGTCCTGATATCCGCACGTCATTGGTGCGACATCCAAGAAGCCAATCGCTGTGTCCACCCAGCCCCAGTGCTGGGGCTGGGAAGTGCCACCAGGGTAAACCAAGCAGGGGACAGACGCAGGGCCATTGAGCATCCATTGCTGAGTGCCAGCCCCTAGGAATGAGCAACAGGCACTACTGCCACAAACCATGCCACCAACCATAGGAAGATTCCCCAAGAACAGCATGACAGGGCACGACACAACATAAGGATGCCACTGCAGCTTCACCCCTATAGAAGCTACTGTGGTGTTGGCAACAAAAGGATAAAAGCAAAGCACTGCTAGTAATCCCCACACCCAGAGTTATCCTACACACACATCCAAGGAATACCGTTTTGAGCAGAGCAAGGGTAGAAAGTTGGCCCTCTCTTGGAAGAGGGCAGCCAAGTGAAACAGACAGACAAGTCTCTTCACGGCAAGGGTTCCTTGCTTCCCCTGTTGTGGTGGTGAGGTAAAGGTTCCAGTTGCGTTTTTTGTGTGTGGAGAGGGGCAAATTCCCTGCAATAAGAATTCTGAGAAGACAAGTGTTAACAAAATGTTTTGCCATATATGTTGAGAGGGACAAGAGGTTGTGTGTGTGTAGTGCTCCCTTTGTGCGCCAAGTGCCCTTTCATCATAGTTCCCTTCACCAAAGATCCGTTCTGAGTGGCTAGAGTGGTGTTATTATTATTATTATTAACAGTATTTACATACAGCTTTTCAACAAAAGTTCACAAAGCTGTTTACAGAAAAAATCAAATGATTAAATGGCTCCTGTCCCAAAAGGGCTCACAATTTAAAAAAGATGCGGAACACCACCAGCAACAGCCACCAGAAAAGGCACTGTGCTGGGGTGAAAGGGGGGCAGTTACTCTCCCCCTGCTAAATATAAGAGGAGCACCAATTGAAAAAGTGCCTCTTGCCCAGTTAGCAGGGGACTGCTGCTGTACCTTATCCATGCCATGTACCTTATCTGAGCTGTAGTCTCCCTGGCAGGGGACTGTTTTTTGGGGTTGGTGTGCTATGATTGACTTGTCAAATGTAGTCTGTACCCTTTGCTCCATTGCAGGAAAGTGGGTGGAGTAGTGGTGGTGGGGGGGTTTAAACTTTCCCCATTATTCCCTATGGATTTATTCCTACCTATGGAAGCTCTGTCATTTGTGTAGCATTTTTCCGAAGTTGTATGTCTGTCATCTGAAGGGGGTTAGGATATGGTATACATAGACTCGTCCTCATCACAGGTGCCCCTCCCATGTTATGCCCCAATCTGCTCCCTGTTTTGGCCTTTCCATCAGCAGAGTTTCACTGGCATCTGAGTTATGTCGATGCTGTGTTTTTCCAACGCATGATGGAAAAACCACCCATGGCACATCCGTTGGCAGGCGGACTTCTGTGCTGGTGCGCCTGTTGTAGCACCAGTATATGTGGAGATAGACAGGCATATTTCGAGTACTGTATAGGATTTGGGCCCTTTCTCTATAGTATTCTTCTGCAGAATGGGCTGCTATATGGAGTATTGCAGAGTCCACTGTGGATATTTAATAAAGCTTAAATCTGTGAAAAATTCCTTTCTGCTTATCTAATTTCTGCTATATCAGTATGATTTCACAGCACAAAGGCTAGCTTTCTGATGAGTTAAAAGCCACATTTTGTTTTGCGTTAACATTTTAAATCTACTCTGTCTGCCATAGATGTGCATGATTCTGGCTGTATCTTTATATAATATGTCTGTGACAGTACATGCTACTGTACACTGAAAGTGCAGCAGCATAAATGTGAAGTTGTTGTTTTTTTCTTCAGGAAATCTGGAAAATCTGTCCCTTGCAGCATGCAATGATGCCAGCATTAAATGGTCTCTAAACATTTTGCGGCCCTTGGCAATGGCCTGCTCTGTTTGCGAAGGGCAGCTGGCTCCTCCGTTCAGAGTGACTGCTTTGGTTTTGGGCAATAGCAGGCACTTGACAAGTTCATGACTTTTGAAGTGCTCTACTTCTCTTCGTTATATAGTTTGCTAAGATAACTGTAATTTTGAATGAAGTGCTTTATGTTTGCTCTTCCCACTACTGTTGGGAATTTTGATCTCAAGTTAGGTCTTATCTTTTAGGAATTAATTAACCGTGTTAGAAATAGATTCCTTCAAGCATTTGCTTGAAAATGTTCTCTTACTTTCTAGTAATGTTTACTTCCAAGTAAACATATTTGGAAATTTTGTAAAAGCACATCCATATCCTGCTTTGACATGAGACTTTCCATTGTTTTTATGGTAGAATATAAGATTTTGCAAAGGTCAAACATTTAGAGATCTTCTCAAAAGTGTACTTTGTTTCCAGCTGTAATAGAAGTGGGTTGAAGATGCAGTTATAAATGGGCAAGATTATCAGGATTGTTATAATAAGTGCAAATCTACATACAAATGTTGTGATGGTCTCAATGTTTTATCTCTAGAACTCCATGATGATTATCTCACAGAGTAAATAGCCAATTCTGAGCTCATAGAATGATTAAGGCTGTATGTATTCCAGACATTTGTAGTATTGTGTCACACCTGTGGAATTTGGTCTTCAAAAATGAACTGGCATTCTGGGAGTATTGTATTCCTTCATCTCACTTGAGGAGAAAAATATGTGGGAAATCTTATAACGGGGGGGGGGGGAGGTGTTGATGAACAGAAGTTCCTTGTCCCTTTCAATGACTGCTGTTGCCTGCTTCTAGATGTTACCTCTTCTCAGTTTTCTGTCTTGCATCCATCCATTTTCTTATTCCTTTTTGAAAACCATTCCACAATCTCTGAACACCTGGAATTTAGAAGCAAATTAAGTTATGGTGTGTGTGTGTTGCACACATTCATTTTGGGTTTGCTTAAAATGCAGTCATACAGGTATGCTTGAGTGCTGTTTGCTTGTTTTAAGGCATATGATACTATGTGTTCATTTCCTGAACTATTTGGCCAGCATATGTGAATAATTCATTTTCTTCCCTCTCCTATTTTGTTAGTATTAATTATTCAGTTTCTCACACTTAATATTTTCGTGCAGGAAAGTGGTTGCTTACATAAATTTCAAATTAAAAGCTAATACCAGGTTAAAGTTAGCAGCCTTATTACTCATGGATTATTTGTTTAAAGAGTTCTTCTCTATTTAAGGGGGGGGGGGAAGCACCTTCATGTCCAAGCTGAATTTTGTGAGTTTGAGAATTGCATGTTTTCTGTATGGAGGGAGGGAGAGAGAGAGAGGGAGGGAGGTGCAATGCAAATGCATAATCTGTTTGATCAAAAATTTGTTCAGTCTTGGAAAGAGATAAGGGATATATTGGTATCTATGTACTACTGTAGAACATTGTGCATGTAGTAGTTGATTTGAGCTCCTGCCATTCATTATTTCAGTGCTTTGCTGTTTCTGACTGCACTTAGTATGCATGTGACACTTTAAGTGTTGATACACTGATCCAGGAAAAGTCCAGGTTTCACCCTATTTGTGTGTCTCAGACAAAATTGATTTGTTGCTTTCAAGGATTCTGCCTCTTAACAATAATTAAATAGAAAAATAAAAATAAAGACTCCGCATTTAAATTTTAAATGATCCATGTATAAATGCAGAATGAATTGTGTTAGCAGCATCCCTTAGTACATCAGCATTTTGTCAGTGATGCACACAGCCTTGTGCCTGGGGATGAGGCTAATGAGAGAGTGAAGTTGGCAGTAAGGGGATTCTGTGAGCCAAGCAGCCTGATATAGAGGAGAAGAGAAGGATGCAGTAAGGGACTGGATTATCCCCAATTCCTCCTCCCTAGTACTCTAATCTTCTGTTGCATGATCCTCTTATATGAATGTATGATGTCATATGAGGTTAATGTTCAGACTGTAGTAACCATGGGATACCAAGAGAGTCATAGTAGATCATACGGAGTAAGGAAATTAAATTACTTATCATTCATACAAATACAAGTGTTGCTTTTAATCAATCCCGTTGCCTTTTCAAACAAGGTATATTTGACTGGCAGTCCAATCCTGTCTACCCCACCTCCGCCAATGCAACTGTACCACTGGAGCGCGCACTGCAACGGGGGGGGGGTGGAATCCTGGAGGTCTCCTCCAAGTAAAGAAACATTTGTTCCCTTGCCTGGGGGTAAGCCTCCACTGTCCAAGTGGGTCTACTCAGACCTGCGCCAGCGATTTTGCTGGCACAATTCCAATTGGCCCCTGGAAGGCAGATTGAGGCCGGGAAGGGGGATAGGGTATTGGTGGCAGTGCTTGCTGATACTGCTCCATTCTCAGCCTCAACACTCATTCCCTCCCTTTCCTCCATCCCGTTCCTCCTCCCCCCGCACTGACTTACTAGCGCAGGGGCTTTTCTTGGGGCTGTTGGTGCATGGTTGCTCACTGCTTGTGGTGGCTGCCCAGCTGTACACAATGGCGTATTCCCTTTTGTGACTGCTGTAAAGCATGCTGTGCTGCCAGAACAAGAGTTCTGGTGGTGCAGTGTGCCCATAAGATTGGGCCCTGAGACGCACAGTTGTAGCGTGATAACACTTCATAATCCAAATGTGTGGAAACTGCCTCCATGTGGCAAGTCCTCCATAAGAACATAAGAAGAGCCTTGCTGGATCAGGACAAAGGCCCATCTAGTCCAGCTTCCTGTATCACACAGTGGCCCCACCAGATGCCTCAGGGAGCACAAGAAAACAAGATAACCTGTTTCCCGTTGACACTCCCTTGCACCTGGCACAGAGAAAACCCACTTCTAAAACCAGGAAGTTGCTTATAAAACCAGGAAGTTGCTTCTCCATGAGAAGCAGCTCCTCAAATGCTTCCCAATTTTTGCCATGACACATTTCTTAACATGATAACTCTATACCAAGTGATAGGGTCCAGCAATGGATTTATAATGCATGTCTCTTAACTTTCTCAGCTCCTTCAAAATTCATGGACATCAGACACCCCAAAAATACTTCTATCAGAATCTGTTATCCCAGAAAAATGTCTAACAGTGCAATCCTATGCGCATCTATTCAAAAGCAAATGTCATTGAGTTCAATGGGACTTACTCGCAGGTAACTGTGTAAAGGATTGCAACCCGACAGCCCAATCCTATTGATGATTGGGCTGCTGGCTGGAGTGTGATTGGCTGCCAGCAGTGTGTGGAGCGCTCTGTTGGTAGCCATTTTGCTAGCGCTGCTGCAACAGGCAGCAGAACTTCAATGGCACCACTGGTTCCTGCCACACCTGCCAGGGCAGATAAGGGAAGGAGGAGGCAGAGGGAGGGATTGGATCTGGTGGCAATGGCATGTGCCTGATCCTATACACTCTTTTCCAAGCCTCCCTGCCCCTTTCGTCGTCTTGGACCTGTGTCAGCTACAGGGCTGGTGTAGGTTCATAGAGACACATTGCAGAGCAGGGAGGCCTATGAAATAATTCACCTTTCCGCCCCTGCTGGATATAGCTTGCGCCTTTTTGGCATGGCTGTATTGGCGGAGGGGGGAAGGGAGGATAGGATTAGGTTCTCAGTATCGTAGAAATCAAGGACAGGTTAGGAAGATTTCTTACGGGACTGTTTAGAAAGTAACAGTCCATCCAGAATATATCTCTAGGATTCTTACTGTGCACAATAACGTACGCGGAACGTTGCCTGTATGTACTACACCATTGATTTTCAGGAGCGTATCTACCATCTAAATCTGCTGATGTCATAGATTAGAAACACAGTTTTGTAAAGGCTGTTCTCGGAGGTCTAAAGTTAAGTTCAGCAATGTATCCCCGCAACTCATGATACAGTTGATGCCTTGATGAGAAGCAGGTATTCGGGGTGATTCCTTTATCCTTCAGTAGGTCTAAAAGGGATTTGGGGAAATTGATTCAGGATTACTGCATTATGCCAACTGATTTATGCCAGTTGCAGGAAAGTAGTTCTAGCCTGTTACATCGCAGAATCCAGTTGCTATTGGTTACGATATACTGCTTTGTTGCACATTGTATAAAAACTATAATGTTGAAACCTTTTTGACAAAAACATTCAGTTCCTTCAATTTTGCTGTTGTGAAGACCATCCTGTACAAATTCAGATCAGATTTTTAAAATCAATAATATTTATATTGATGTCTTATTAATAAAAACAGAAGTATATTTCTTTTCCATAGGAGCACTAGATCATTATCAGATGAGAGTAAAGATAGGTTCTGAAAAAGCTTTCCTAGAACTGGAAGAGAGCTGAACATTAAGTGTCATGTTGGAGATTAAATACTTCCAACTCATTATTTTTATCACACAAGTAATTATACTTTGAGGAATAAAGGCAGAGAAATTTGACATAATTCAAGTTAGTTATACTAATATATTCAAATTTTTACACTCGCACGCATGCAGAAAAAGTTCTTTCTTGAAAGGCTTAAAAGTTTAAAATAAAGCATACATAGACTAGCCTATCAAAGGTATTTAGACATTATATACAACTTTGATGAATATAAGAACTTCTAAAGCAGTGTTTTTCAAACTGTGGGTCGGGACCCACTTGGTGGGTCGCGGCCTGATTTCTGGTGGGTCTGACTCCTGAGTGATGGAAAGATTAAATAAGTAATTGCCTCAAGCCCTGAGGCTATTCAAAAATCAGATAGCTGCTAATCGCCCTGCAAAGAGTTGAGCTCCTGCA
The DNA here is from genome assembly GCA_026170595.1 of Plestiodon gilberti rubricaudatus. NCBI lineage: Eukaryota > Metazoa > Chordata > Lepidosauria > Squamata > Scincidae > Plestiodon > Plestiodon gilberti. Next base: position 140,323,480 of record JANXHW010000003.1, read on the forward strand.
GTTTGCAAGCTTGTGTAAATATAGGGAGATAAATGTTTGAGCTCTTTTTTCTGGTGTATTTTTTCCCCAAGTCTGTAAATGACAGGTAGTGGGGGCAGGTGAAGGCTGGGTCACATAACTAAGCCCCTCAAGCCTTGAGGCTATTCATTAGGGCTGCCTCATTATGGGAAATGGATTGTGAGAGATGGATTTTGCAAATAAATAGAATATTACTTGTAAATAAATAAATATATTATTTCTTTCTAGATCACCTTTTTTAAAAAAAAAGTCTCGTAAAGCTAGGTGGGTCCTGATAGGGTGTCATTTTAAAAGTGGGTCCCGGTGCTAAAATGTTTGAGAACCACTGTTCTAAAGTGTCTATAACCAGAATGTGGAAAGTTGTGGACACTTTTATAGTGGCTGTTGGAGAAAAGATGAATTCTCTGCTCTCTTCCATTCCATTAGTGCATTTTTAAAAAGAGCAAAAGAGTGTTTCGCAGTCAAAAAGACTAGCTAGGCGAAGGGGGCATTGCCTTTATGGAACTGTATTTAATATAGCAATTTATTGGCTCTAATAAGACTTGGATATCTCTTGAACCTTAGTTGAGCATTGAGGATGGGGCTGTAGCTCAGTGATAGGGTGCTTGCTTTGCTTTGCACATCTCCAGTCAGGGCTGGAAAAGATATCTGCCTGAAATCCCAATGAGCTGAGCCCTGTCTTCTAAAGCAGATGCTGGTCAGGGTTGCAGAACCCTGGAGAGCTCCAAGTGAGCAAGTTCCTCTGGCAAGAGCCAGAGGGAAGAATGAAGTTTTAAATTCCTTCAGGCCTAGACTCCTCATTTCAGGCTTTGCCTGGGAAGCCAAACTCTGGCTTGGAACCTTGCACTCCCCCATCATTTCAATGTCATTTCTTCTGTTCTGTTGCCCACACTGATGTACAGGCTCAGGGGAGCATGGGAGGGACTGGTTCCTTAAGTGGTTCAAGGCTCTGTGTGTGTACGTGCACATGTGTGTGTCCAGTGTCTCCAGTTCACAAGTCTCTTGGCTGTCACATGGGCCCAGCCTGGTATTGAAGTCTGAGACTGGGTCCAGGGCTGGTTCTTCTGACTGCACCTTCCTGGTCAGGCTTCAAGCGGAGGGCAGGAATTATGACACCACTAGTCAGCGTAGACAGTACTGAACTAGATGAATCCATGGCCTGTCTCTGTACAAAACAGCTTCATATGTTCATAAGCACATTTTAATTGGAAGTAAGTTGTGTTAATTTCAGAGACTTACTGCGGAGAAGTGTACAAGTCCTCATTTAACGTTGGTTTGTTCAATGTCGTTTCATTATAACCTTGATGAGAAAAAAAATGCTGTCCTGTAAATAATTACATTGGACAACACACAATTGGACCTGAAATGAAAATGGCTAATCTTTACTAATTTCGACATGCTGAAAATGAAAATTACAATAAAATCTGTCGATTGGCTCTAGTTTAGGGGAAGCAGTCCGCATTGCATACATAGCTGTTGTAAGTGCCATCGGGCATTTACAAGTACATGTCTATGGAACTATCTATTGCGGATCTCTCACAAACCATAGCCAACTTCGCATTTTTATTGTCATATTCGTGTTCAGCACCTCAAAATGACTAATTTAATCTGGGGGGGGGGCATGATCATTGTTAAAATTTGTTGTCCAGTGTTACCTTACTTGTTTTCATTAATCTTTCTCAAATTTATTTGCTGCATCCATGGTCATTTTAAAGTTCTCTGCAGCCATTCTAAAGCTATCCGCAGATGCTATCCATTCTACAGCTCTCTGCAGCCATTCGAAAGGTAGTCAATTTTGCTAGTAGCGTCCCAGAATGCCATGCTAAAGTGCTCGGGAACCATTCTGAAACTATCCACGGCCATTCTACAGCTTTCTGCGCCATTCTGAAGGTCTTCGCTGCTGGCATTAACTCTTGTTTACATATACTGTATCAGTTAGCCTACGGTACAAATGGTTTTGTTATACTGTATGTCATTTTGCTTAAAGTCGCAGTTTCCAAGACCCTATTGACGACATTGAGGACTTGCTGTATTTAGGTCTGCAGCAACCTTAGATGTTTAATTCAAAATCCTTTTTTAAAGGTATTGTCTCTTCTTCTGTTTATCATATAATCTAATGCTTCCTTCTATTAGTATAATTGTCAAGTGACAACTCAAGTGAAGTTCAGTCTTAATTAGAATGCGGAATAATACTAGAATCTCTCTTAATTGCCATGGCAACAATACCATGTAAATAAGACAAACCGAGGATTTTTCTCTACGCAGAACAGACATTAGTTTCTTATTTTATTTTATTTTTAGTGATTGCCCAAGCTTTGATCTAGCTGTAGTTCCTTGGAAGGTTGTTAGTTATCATGTTTATGTGGTTTAGAATAAAACATACAACACATTGCAGAAACTGTGCTTGAAGCTGGATTACATCTATCCATTGCAAAATGTAGTAAAATCCACTTAATCTGGATTATTTTTTTCCATTTGTAGTTCTATTGCAAATCTTTTCATGAATTTTGTCTCACTCTAGTTTTAAAAGATGGTATATACTGCTTGCACTACATGATTACTTAGATGTGTTTGGAAATACTTTGTTATATTCCATTACCTTGAAGCCACAGGTATTGCTCTCACGTTTGCAGGTCCTTCATTGAGGTCTAAACTAAGCATGTCTCCTATGTGTGTGTATGTAATAGTGCTTTTCTTACTTACATTATTTTGTCCTGTCTAAATATGACACCACTTAATTTTGAATTTTCCACAGAGTCGAAGTAGCAGCGATTTGGTTTCCTGATGGCATTGAGTAATCTCCCTGCTTCAGTCAAAAGAGGATTTCATCTAACCTATTTTAAATGGAGGATTAAGGGCAATTAGGTTCTTCCACTGTGTCGTTGCTAAGATATGACATTTTGAAATCCCCTGAAATGTACATCTGCTAAAACTCTAGAGATGTGTTAGTAAAATTAATTAGTAGCCTTTAAAAAATTTTTAGATCCTGCATACAACAAAACTATATTAGATACAGTTTATATAGGTTTCATACAATTTTTCACACTACATTTAAAAAGAAATATGGAAAAATAATTATGCATATTAAGAATTTGTGTTAACTCTTTGGATACAAATATAATGAATGACATTTTAAAGCAGTCAATTGCTGCAATCCTGTGATTACTCATGTAGAGTTTGTGCTGCTGTAAGTAGTTGCGGGGGGCCCCACAGCAACAGCAGCACTCCTGGGATTGCGCTAGTGCCAGGTGAAAACATTTTTTTAACTCACCAGGGGTTGTGCCGTCCTTCCGGAGGGTGCAGGGGGACCGTGGAACCCTCTGCGGGCCTCCCCACACCCAGTAGCGTCGTTACGTGGGGGGCCCTGTGGCACAGGGCCCCCGACGCCAGCTTCGGGGGGGCGCCGATGAGTCCGAGTCGGGTGACTCGGACTCGGCCGAATCGGGTGACTCTGACTCGGCCGACTCGGAGTCCGAGTCGACCGAGTCCGAGTTGCCCGACTCAGACTCGGCCGACTCGGAAAGTCGACCGGCGGCCCCGCTCTCATCCCGCCGGCCTCGCACTAAAATCAGGAATGCCCCCGTTACGCCCCTGACACGCCCACTCTTAGGCCAAACTTAGGATGGAATATCTCACGGCGCCCGTTGTGCGCATGCGCAGTGCATTTATTCCATCCGTCCTAAACTTGTCCTACGTCCGTCACAAACTCGGTGTAAATTCGGCCTAAATGGCACTATTCCGTCCTAAATTCGGCCTAGGGCAATTTAGGACGGAATAGCGCTGTTTAGGCCGGAATAAGCCTTGGGTTGGATTGGGCTGTTAGACTATAATTTAAGATACACTTAACCTGGGAGTTCCAGCTGCATGCTACGTGCTGCGGCAAGGAGAGTCATGCCGGCCACATGACCACGGAGGAGTCTTCGGACAACGCTGGCTCTTCGGCTTTGAAATGGAGATGAGCACCACACCCTAGAGTTGGACACGACTGGACTTAATTGTCAGGGGATACCTTTACCTTTACTTAAGGGGGATAGGATACAGTGTGTGCTGGCGCCACCGATACTGCCCCACTCCCAGGCCCAATCTGCTTGTCCCATCACTGCCCTCCTCTGCTCTCTTCCTTCCCCTGTGCGGATGTACCTGCTCCCGTGGGTGTCCATGCAGCTGCTGGCATCAGTGGGAAGACTCTGGCATGACAAGGCCATGTGCTTTCGCAAAGCGCTTTACGTCATTTTTGTGACAGTGCGCGTTGGCAGAACCTGCTGGCATAACTACTGGTTAGGACTGGGCCATTAAAGCAGTATCACTGCTTTAGTTCACTCGCATCCAAAAATGCTGCTTTCATATGGTACAGACCAGACAAAACAGGTTTTGGTTACTTTCTAGCAAGCAGAAATTTGTTGTTTGTCCGATAATATAATTAAAACAGCCAAGTAGCCACTCCTTTCTCCCTCCCCTCCCTCAGAACACAGCAACTTTGCTTAGTAGAATAGCTAGCATTGCTAGTCATGCTACATTTCAATTTCTCTCTACTTCATTTGCAGTACTGTGTGTTACCCTTTCAATTGTATCAAATATTCTGGTCCCAGGACAGTAAAATACAAACATTGTTTACCAGGCATCTGCTAACATTTATTTTGACCGCCATGGGTTGCATTTTGCCACTTTATGTTTTAAGAAACTCACTAAATATCATGAGGTTCCTTAATGGAAAAATATTTTTTATTGCATCAAGTGTGACAGAAAGTAATACTTTCCAACCTCTTTGGATTAGTTATTTAGATCCCTTCACTGACTCTTATGGCTGTATAAAATGTCTACATCACCTTCTGGCACCATGATAATACCTGAGGCCTAGAGGATCTCCCTTCCCATTGGTGTACTTACTGTGAAAAGCATTGTCTGGAAAAAAAGCAATAAATAAAAAGTTATATTAAATATTTCTCCCCTCCCCCAATAAAAGCAATTGTTTGATACCATTGCATATACAGTAGACACTTTCTATCCACAGGTTCGGAATCCATGGATTTGACTCACTGCAGATCCTAGACCCGCGAGGGTCCACTGCAGAGGCGTCACTAGGACGCGCGTCACCCCAAGGCGGGGGGGGGCGCACGTCACCCTAGTGACGCCCCTGACTATGCCCCCCCAATAGAACTATCGATTTTTTTGGGGGGGGTGACCCGGCTGCACCCTGCCCCGGGTGCCCCCCTGCCCCTTCGCGTTGCCCTCCGGACGCTCCGAGGCCGACCCGGGAGCCGGCCTCGGAGCGTCCGGCCCGGCCCGGTTTGGTCTCTGCGCATGCGTGAAAACAGTAAAAGTTCCCGTATGGACGCATTGGGCCTTCAGAAGGCCCTGGAGCGCCGGCCAGGCCGGACGCTCTGAGGCCAGCTCCTGGGCCGGCCTCGGAGTGTCCAGAGGGCGCGCATCACGGTGGTGATGCGCGCGGGGGGGGTGCGTGCGTCACCCCTTTGCGCGCATCACCCCGTGGCTGCCCGCTCCCGTCGCTTGACGGGAGCAACACCATTGGTCCACTATAAAAAGTTTTTTAAAAGAAAAAATGTTTAAAATGGTGTTTCTTACCTTTTTGCAGGAAAACCTCTCTGTTTTCAGGGCTGTAGAGAGCAAAATCGCACTCCTACAGCCTCTTCTGGGTCGCTGGACTTCCCCCTCCCTTCCCCAAGGTTGTCCCAGAATGCACTAGTTAGCCTGGGGAGGGGGGGGAAGTCCAGCGACCTGGAAGAGGCTGTAGGAGTGCGATTTCGCTCCCTACAGCCCTGAAAACGAAGCGGTTTGGCTGCAAAAGGTTAAGAAACACCATTTTAAACCTTTTTTCCCTTTTAAAAAACTGTTTACAGTGATCCCCACATCTGTGCTAAAGCGATTTCGTTTTATGTGAATCCTCGGTATCTGCGCAGGGAGGTCCAGAATGGACCCCCATGGATATTGAGGGCTGACTGTACACATGACAGTATAAGCATTTGAAAGAAGAAAACACTAATGCATGTAATCCTAGTTCTAAACTTTAGATAGTTGTGTGACAGCTACCCTTAATCATGGTTTACTGTTCCTCTTTTGAAAGGGAACTGAAGTTGGGAAAACCTTAAATTACTGATATTACTATTTTCCTGTGTAATCTGGCTGCTTTTTAGTACTAGCACCATCCTGGTGGCTGAATTACTGTTTAAAATGTGTTAATGCATCTTTTAACAAAATTAAGTTGGTGATATGGAAATTGTAGCGTATTATTGCCTCTTTCTGACAAGAGAAAGTAGTAGACTGCAGGAAAAGTGATAATGTTGTTGGTGGTTTTTTTAAAATCTAAAATTAGTTATTTAGATTAGTAGCGTTATCATGTTTCTAATTCTGTTCTTTGTTCTTGTAGCTGGAGTAGCCATTACTTTCAGAGAAGCAGACTTTGAAAACTATCACATGTCAAACTGTCATTCAGTCTTAATGTGAAATGTTTCCCTAGAAAAAAATGCACTTACTGTTGGACATAGAATGCATAAATGAGAAGAGAGCTGCAAATCTGGGGATCTAAGAAGTTTAATTTAATTAGTCTTGTAGTTATCGATTATGCAATAATTTTGTTGTAGCTAACTGAATCGGATCAAATTTAGAACATTTAGGGCTCAGTCCAGCCCAACTCAGCACAAGTCAGGCACAACTGAGGCCCAAGTGTGGCGTAATTGTGGCCTAAGATAGGGCTGAGTTAGGCTGCAACTATGCCTGAGATACGCAGGAGGCAAGAGCAGTGGGCCAGCACCAGCCCAGGATCGAGGCAAAACTTACCACAGAGGGAGGCAGGCTCCTGTGGTGAGGTGTCAGTCTTGTGGAAGCGAAGAGCCCCCTCCTGAGCTCGTCTGTGTACACCTACCACAGCTGCTGCAGCGTTCGCAGCAGATGGGCAAGCACAGGTAGGCCTGCAGGCACTGGGCGTCAGCTGAAGGGCAGAGGTTGTGCCAGTGCCAGCTGCCCCAGGGCACCCTGTGCATTAGCCACCTGCTGCAGGGGGGAGTGCCACAGCCCTCCTACCTGCAACAGGTGTTGCCACCCCCATGCCACTTTGAGGCTGCACATGGGATTCATGGGGGGGGAGCGGGGGAGAGAAGGGAAGGAGGGGGTGGGAACGTCACACGCAAGGGGGTCTCATGATGGCTGGAACCGCCTCGGACATGACTTGCCCGTGCGCTGCCTGAAGCCTTGGGCCTCCAGGGCCGTGGCTATGCCCACAAAGAAGGCATCCTGGCATGCCTTCTGCTCTGTGCCCCGGCCAAGACCGAGAGATGCCTTGGGCCTGTCTGCCGCGAGCGGGAAGGGCTCACGCAGCTCATCACACCCCCAGATGGGGCGACGTCGGCGCCTCGCGGCAGGTGCTCCGGCGGGGTGGTGGGTGGCCAGCTTCTATCATCAGGGAGTGGGAGGGGAGGCAGACACAGAGGCAGGCGGACAGGGGGTGCTGGGGAGGGGCACGGGTGGGTCAGAAACAGACAGACAACAAGGCTGGTGGGAGAGGGATACAGGGAGAGGAGTCTGCAGAGACCAATAGGCACACAGGGGTCACTTCGCAGATGAAGGCAATGCAGGAACGGGCGCCTCTTATGCAGACGGACCGTGGGCGGAACGGACGCCGTTGACGGGCGGACCGTGGGCGGAACGGACGCCGTTGACGGGCGGACCGTGGGCGGAACGGACGCCGTTGACGGGCGGACCGTGGGCGGGTGAGAGCCCCGGTTGCCGAAAGGACTCTTCAGGGACGTGGCGGATGCGAGCGGATCCAGTATGGGCACCATGTCGCCTGTCATTGTCGGCCTGCCTGAGAGGCCCCCCAACTCCCCACTCCCCTCTGAGCCCTGAGGGTCTGGCAGCCCCCCTGCTGTGGTCTCCCTGGGAAGGAAGTGGCAGTCCCTGGATGGGATTCATGCAGGGGCTTGTGTGCTGGGCGCTGTCTCTGTGTGTGTGTGTGTGTGTGGGGGGGGGGCAATGCTTGTGTAACATTGGGCACAAGGGGGCTCTGCCCGAGGGGCATCTTTATTGTTCTGGAACGATAGATGGCCAAGCGAGGCTGCCAGGGGTAGTCACAGCAGCCAATCTGAAAGCAGCAGCAGCAGCACACGTGCCCCATGGACCTGGAGACGCAGGCTCTTCCCCTGTGGAACCAGAGCCTGCTCCATAGAAAGGGGAGGGACAGCAAGTAGGACAGCCAGGGAGGTGGAGCAGCAGCAGCAGCAGCTGAGGAGGGTTGCAGGGCTGGCACCCTGACGTCTGGCAGCATCGAGGCAGACGACAGTGGGGCACCCTGCCTGGAGCCCCAGGGGTGCTCCCCTGAAGGTAGGTGGTAGTGGACGTTCCTGGGGAGACATAAAACAAGGGGGTGTTACATGGCAGCTGGTGTGTGGTAGCAGTCACCATTGAAGACAAGCCAGTGTGGCGGTTGCAAAAGCCTGCAGGGAGAGATCAGATTACACAGCTGCTAGGTATAAGGAGCTTGTCACAGTGTGAGGAGCTTACCTGGACGTCAGAAGGGCATGATCCTGCAAAGGACAACAGTGAAGGAGAGAAAACACTGCACAACTACATACATGGCTAGCACATCATAACTGACCTGTTGTAGACCCTGTGGGGGCAAGGCTGCGGGTTAGTAAACACACCTTTGTTAACAGGCAAGTCACATTTACACAAACACATATTTGTCTGCTCACATGGCAATGGGCAGCTATCAGAGGACACATTGGTAAAGAGGCAGCTATCATATATATGTGTGCTGACAGGCAGAAGTATTACATAAAGGCGAACACAGGCAGAAGTCATACATATTGGCATGAAAAGGCAGAAGTCCAACATTATGGCTTACACAGGCAGAAGTCCTACGGTATGGCTTACACAGGCAGAAGTCCTACATATAGGCATGAACAGGCTAAAGTCAAACATATATTGGCATGAACAGGCAGAAGTCATAACACATGCCATCCCAGACCCTGCTCTTACCTGCTGGTATTGTTGCCTGGGGGGGGGGGGAGAGGCTGGGAGAAAGACATGGGTTAGCAAATGCTTGCAAGGAGGCAGCTGCCCAGGCACAGCTGTAAACAGTTTGGCCACAGCCTGAACAGCCCTCTCTGCCCTAGAGGGGGGCAGAGAGGAGACGAGAAGAGAGAAGTGGGGTGTTTGTGAATGTTGCCCTCCACCAACAAAGTCCCACTTTGTGGCTGCTGGGGGACAGGACCCCACGCCACGTGCTTAGAGAAGGAGAGAGAATGGAGGCCTGGGGCTGGGCTTTTGTGGGAAAGAGGCTGGGTGCGGCTGAGTGCTGATAGGGTAACTATCTGTGTCCATGTGCAGAGTTATGCCACAGCTATTCCGTCCTAACTCAGGCATAACTCAGGAGTAGGGTGTTAGAACGTTTCAGGAGAGGGCTGGAGTGGGTAAGGTAAAATGGCTCCCATGGGTCTCCTCAAATTTGAGTCCACCTTTTTGTTCCGTAGCTGTGCTTGAGGGGGCGTGTTGGAGCTCTCCAGTGTCTGGACCTGGACCCAAATTCGTAACCGCCCCCGTCACTCCCCCGACACGCCCACTTTTAGGCCAAACTTAGGACGGAATAGCTCTTAGGCCGAACTTAGGACTGAATTGGTCAACTTTCCTTAACCCGTCCTATGTCTGTCACAATTGCAGCACAAATTCAGCCTCAACGGCACAATTCAGTCCTAACTTCAGCCTAAGGCACTTAGGCTGCTTTTGTGACTGAATTGTGCCGCTGAGGCCTTAGGCTGGACTGGGCTGTTATTTGCTTTTCTCTATAGTAAAATATAACAGACTATTTTGAACTTCATGCAGTAAGAGCAGGTGGAAAAGCACAAGTGTTTTTGTGCATAGCACTATTTCCTTTGTAATCTCTCACTCACTCACACACGCACGACAATGTCATTAAAATAGATGTAAATCAAATATGTTATGTATGTTTTTAAAATGTTATTTTGAAAATAATCCTGACACAGTTGAAGTTCCAGTTTGTCTGTCTAAAGTGTGCTCCCAAAGTTGAGTGAATATCTGTCAATTTGGTGTTGCTTTAAAAACAAAAAACAAAAACGGAATCACTGTATGGTATTGATCATTTTGAACAGATCCAGTATTGAACAGCAAGAGTTATCTGACAGCTGGACAAGTTCAAGAGTGATACATAGCTAAACATTGGAAAATACTTTTTGCTAGTTGTAATGTATAACATTTTAAAATTCACTTTGAGTTCCTGTAAAATAGAAAGCATGCAATGGATATTGCTGGTGGCAATTTCCTCCAAATTTTGTTTAAAGAAAAATGCCACCGATTCACTATTTACTTATTTATTTATACCTTGCCATTGGATTGAATGATTCATGCTCCTTACCCCTCCAACTGATGGTAGAGACTCTACTGCCCTTCACTTCCACAACTGATAATAGTGTTTTTCTTGGTGGAGAAGCAAGCTCTCTGCATCTGTCCCCCTGGCCAATGGTTTGGGCAAGGCTGATCTTCCCCCTTACCATGATGTTCTTCTTGGGACATGGGGTGGAACCTCCCAGGAGTCCTTCAGAAGCTGTCTTACAATGAGTCCATCTAGTTCCATATTTACATTGACTATCAGTGGCTCTGCAGGGCTTCAGACAGGGATCTTCCCCTGCCCAACCTGCCAAGGATTGGACCTGGGAATGTCTGTGCTGTTAGTGACAGAGCACCTAGGACTCCAATCCTATCCACACTTTCCTGGGAGTAAGCCCTGTTGAACACAGTGGGACTTAATTTGAGTAACTATTGAGTTAATGGGATTATGCTGTGACTAAGCTATGACCCATTCCCTGGTGAGTGGCAGTATAGACCTATATTATAAGACTGGATATGGGATAAGCAATGCCCTTCCCTTCAAGCGGCTTCATACCCAGAAATGTCCAGGTGCATTTTTACCCTTGTAAAATGAGAAGAGGCAGGAGCAATAGGTGTGCTCAGGAAGAGTAAAACACCCTTTCCCCCTGTGTGTGGGGCCTCCTGGGGCTAATGAAAGAAACAGACAGACAAAACCACCTGGACTTTGCTGTAGTTATCTGAATGTAAGTTGTCTTTTGCCCTTCATATACACACACTAATTACGTGTTCAAGAGATGAACAATGCTGGCATTTCTGCTCCCCCTCCCCAATAACACACGTGAATGAGGACACAAGTACAATATATAGAATACTTGAGCAGCATTTTCTGTGCAGATGCACCTGTGAGAATTCAGGATAAGTTCCTAACCTGCACAGAACATCAGTTTATGCCATATACAACATTGGTAAAGAATAGTAAGTAAGCTTGGCAAATAAATCCACAAAAATTTACTAGTCTAACTCATAAACATTTTTACTTCCCAACCACTCTGCCCTGCCCATACGTACCTACTTGTGTAAATACCGTAGTTAATGGCACATTTAACATCCTAAACTAAAAAGAATATGTATATAGTAAGTTGCAGTGTGTTGCCCAATTTGTGCTACTATGGAATGACCGCAACCAAAGAATCAGTGGGTGTAGAAGCCAATTATATGAAGTGCATTTTCATTAATGTTTTTTGGTCTTGTGGCTCTCTGCCTCTTGAGCATCAAGTGCAAGGCTAGTTTGAACCTGACAAAATGGATCCTCTTGTGCTTAGCAGTTCTTCTTCCACAAATATTACAACATGTTTTATTGAGAGAAGGGAACATTGGCCAGTGCATCAGGGCTATACTATAGTCTATACATTCCAAAATGGCTTTACCATCTTTCAGCTGTTTTTTCTGGATAGTTGCCAGGAGCTTGAAACTCTTTAGTTGGTGCCAAATGCAACAGAGCTTAGCTATGCACCATCAAAATGATAGTCCCTAATGCATTAACTTGGAGACCAAGTGGTTTTTTTTTTTTTTGCCTTGAGCTCTGCAGTGTCATACAGTGAGACTTATCTGAGCTGAAATTCATCAATAAAATAATTTGTGTGATGCATATAGAAGAGGGCAGGGCACATAGAATCTATAGGGATAACTTTAGACCAAACTACATGCTATGCTGGCGGAATGTGCATTCTGCTGGCATAGCATGCTTTGTGACTGTTGCAAATGCGACTCCTCTGGAGAGGATGGCCTGGCTGCCTGAGTCTGCGCAGTGACTCTGAATGCCCACTGCCTCGGGTAAGGCTGCGCCGGGGCAGGGAGGGGGTGGAATGAAGTGTCGAAAGGTGCAGGGAGGAGGACAGATCGGTCCTGGGAAGGGGGTGGGTTTGGCAGCAGCAGTGCCTGCCGAATCCTGATATCCTTCCTGGGATATCCTGATCCGCCTTCATGGGTCAGTGTAGACATATGCCAGCGATATCACTGGTGCAGGTCCAAGTTGACCCACCAGGCCTGCAGGGGCTTACCTGGCGCAAGGGAAAAGTGTTCTCTTACCCTGAGCAGGCTTTCCAAGGCTGAAACTCCCCCGCAGGCTTCAGTGGATGCCACATTGGCGCCACTGCATCACTGCATGGGAAATTACAGTCGATTGGGCTGTTGGTCTGCATGAAGTTTGTACAGCGAATCAATTGACAAAACTCCACGTCAGGCTGCATTTATGTGTGTGGGTGGTCTGATTCTAGTGAAGGAAGACAAGGTTCAAAGAGGCAGAAGACTATCTCAAGAACAAGTGGATGATGCTCTGGTGTCAGAGGCTACAGTTGAAGACAAGTGGGTGGTCAAAGGCCACATCAGGTAGATTAGGGCAAAGGAAGAAGTCTTGGTTTGGTACTGTGCAAGGTGAGAGAACTTTGTTCTGCTGCTTGGTGGGAAAAGTTCATACTGAGGAACCAAGCCTGAAGCAACTCTTAAAAAAGGTAAAGGTATCCCCTGACAGTTAAGTCCAGTCGTGTCCGACTCTAGGGTGTGGTGCTCATCCCCATTTCAAAGCCGAAGAGCCAGCGTTGTCCAAAGACGCCTCCGTGGTCATGTGGCCGGCGTGACTCTCCTTGCCGCAGCGCGTAGCATGCAGCTGGAACACGGAGCGCTGTTTACCTTCCTGCAGGCGGTACCTATTTATCTACTCACATTAACATGCTTTGGAACTGCTAGGTTGGCAGGAGCTGGCCAAGCAACGAGCGCTCACCCCGTCGCGGGAATCGAACTGCCGACCTTTCGATCGACAGCTTATGGTTCAGCGGTTTAACCCGCTGCGCCACCCGCTGGCCACGGGTGGCGCAGCGAAGCAACTCTTACATAGGGTTAAATCATACTCTTAAATCCTCCATTTTGATGCCGCCCGCCCCTTTCCTCTCCTCAGACATACCGAACGTGGTGGCGTATGTCTGAGGAGACCCATAGGCGACCCCAGGACTTGACAGGAGTTGAATATAAATGTTTTATACTTACCTGCTGTAAGCCCTCTGGTTGCCCCACCCCCAAGCAGGATGCAGCACAAGCCTTTTTGGTGTGGCTGCATTGGCGGGGGGGGGGAGGATAGGACTGGGCTGTAAAAAGCTGTTTTTTTATTTTATTTGTAATCATTACTAGTCTTGAACAATTCAATGCAGAAACCCTTTCAGGAATTCTAGTTTACTTCACCCACAATGGTTCCCCATCCACTTCAGTAGAGGGAGCAACTTGACATGAGCAAAACTCTGCACGGATCCATGAAGATGGGAAGACCCCATCCATTCAAGTGGATGTGCAGGAGGTCTGAGCATGCATTGCAGTGCAGTGCAAACAGGGCTCTGCGTCATGGCAGATATGTGTAATACAGGTTGAGTATCCCTTATCTGGATTGCTTGGGATGGGAAGTTGTCTGAATTTCAGATTTGTCTGGATTTCAGAATATTTGCATAAATATAATGAGATATCTTGGGGATGGGACCCAAGTCTAAACACAAAATTCATTTGTCTCATATACTCCTTATACACATAGCCTGAAGGTAATTTTATACAATATTTTTAATAATTTTGTGCCCCAGCATGCCTTGTGCTATGCCAGCCAGGTGCTGGAAAAAGTTTTTTTTTAAGTCATAGCCCTCCAAATGTCTGGATTTCAGAATAGTCTGGATTTTGGATGTCTAGATAAGGGATAATCAACCTGTACAAACTTTGAGAGAAATGTACAGAAGAGGAAAACATGAGGGTCGGTATTGGCTTTATTGCTTCTTTAGAATTGGATAAGTTTACTGAGAGCCTGAATTTCAACCTTCACTTGGTGTTTCCAGGCCATTATCCATCTGCCACCAATTTACTACCTAAATGTATTTTCCTGTATTTTATTTCTGAAGTATAACAATTGTATGCCATGTTTTTTGCAAGGAAGCCAGAGAAACCATATGGTAAATATTTAATAACAGTGGTAAAGACTTCTTGTTCTCAGCAGGCAAAGGTCTAGATTTAGAGAAGAGAAAATTGACTTTCTAAATTATTTATAAAATGCTGCACATAAGAAGATTTCTGACTTTATGACATTCATTTTACAATACTACATACAGGAATATTTTCAGTTTACTTGAGATGCCAATAATGGGAATGGGTTTTAAGCATAATAAATCTCTGTTCATTTGTAAGGGATGCTGCTAATGAGACTATTTGAAGATGAGCGCTTACATAATCTGCAGCCCATCCTACACTAGTCCCCTCCCCTTTTTTTCTCTGAAAGATAGAAGCAGAACTAGGCATTGAGTTGACTGATTCACTGTGATATGGGTCATTCAAGTCTTCTATCTAGTTCGTTTGTCCAAATAGTCAAGCAAACAAAAATGACTGTCCTACAAAAAAAATCGAAGTAGCTTTACATTAGTTCTTTTTGACCAGTGGTAATAGTACCACTAGTGGTGCTTCACAATGGTACTTGGCTCCATTGCCATAGTGGCAGATGGTACTTGGCTCCATTGCCATAGTGGTCATGTGGCTTTGCCTGCCTGGCCCAACTCCGCTGGAAGTGGAGACACCTGAGGTGCTGGTGCGCCAGTAGGCGAGATGTGGCTGTGCAGCTCCCTGGACCTTCAAAAGAGACTGATCCTACCCAGGTCCTCAACTGGTACAGCAGTGGTGGAGGGAGAACAGGAGGCTTTGGGTGGGAAAGGGGATTTAAATCCCTTCCAAAGTCTCCCTTCTGCCCTCCACCACTGCTGCACCAGTGGAGGAGCTGGGTAGGATTGTGCTGTCCGTTTGAGGAAGAAGGATGCAGAGCAAAGCATTGGTAGAGCAAGCCACTCACTCCTGTCCTCATTAGCTATCTCTCATGGCAGTGGTAGTACCCACAAAAGTGCTCACAAAAGGTGGTACTTGCAAAAAGAAAAAGTTGAAAAACCTTGCTGTACACTTACACGTCGTGTTGCTGTGGATCCATCAACATTTTCTCTGCCGTTGTCATTAAAAAATATGGCTGACAAAGTGGCATCTTTAAACACTTGTGTACCTGGCAACCCTATTTTGGCCCAGGCCCCCAATATATGTGGAGTCGCCTGCAGTCTCAACAGTTTACTACAGTGTAAAAAGTGAATATTAAAATGCTGAATACTTGGAGAACATTTATTAAATAAAATTTCAGAGTGAACATTACTTAAATGAAATTGAGAAATTATTGAGAAATTAAGTGATACTATGGGAGCTTCGGTGGCGCAGCGGGTTAAACCGCTGAACCATAAGCTGTCGATCGAAAGGTCGGCAGTTTGATTCCCACGACGGGGGGAGCGCTCGTTGCTCGGCCAGCTCCTGCCAACCTAGCAGTTCCAAAGCATGTCAATGCGAGTAGATAAATAGGTACCGCTTGCGGGAAGGTAAACAGCGCTCCGTGTTCCAGCTACATGCTACGCGCTGCGGCAAGGAGAGTCACGCCGGCCACATGACCACGGAGGAGTCTTCGGACAACACTGGCTCTTCGGCTTTGAAATGGAGATGAGCACCACACCCTAGAGTCGGACATGACTGGACTTAATTGTCAGGGGATACCTTTACCTTTTTATGGGAGCTTCAATGCGCTTGTGAGCTGAGTACATCGAAAGGTATGAAAGAACAGGTGTAACATGTGCAGCCCAAACCTGTTCCTCAATTGGCTTAGCTCTGATGATTGAAAGACAACTGTTATATGTTTATGTTGTTAATTATGCCAATAAAGGTTCTGAATCTGAATCTGAAAGCCAAATAAAATGACCTGCAGTACTTTCACAAGATGCTAAAAGTTGGGCTTTCCTGAGTCAGAAAGGAAACCCTCATGCAAACGCACGCATCCAAGGAATACCTTTCTGAACAGATCAAGGGTAGAAAGATATCTCTCTTGGATGAGGGCAGCCATGTGAAACAACATCATTCTGTGGCAAAGGTTTCAGGAGACACCCACCAACTGGAGGGAGCACATAAGCCAGGGGAGGGACTAGAATAAGTCACCAGGGGAGTTTCAACAGCACTTGGGCAAAACAGGGTGCTGGCAGTTCACTGCACAAAGATGTAGGCTGGGGGGGGGCAGGCAAAATGGCTTTGCGCCTAGCCACTGGACATACCCTAACCAATAAGACAGCTGCCTTTCACATGACTGGCCTGAAATACCTATAGCAGGGACAGAAGAAGAGGGGGAGGCAGGTTTGGAACTCGCCTCACCTATTCCACAAAGCTGCTCTCTAACCACCCATCCACAGCAGGCAAAGATCACCTCATCCAGCATTTAGCATTTAGGATATCAGCAGAGCCATTGCCAATGGTTCTGATACTCACCGGCTGATACTCACCTTCTGCTTGCTCCCACCATGCCTCCTGAGGCCCTGAAAAGGGGGGGGGGTAGAGATATGGGAGGGAGATGCAGCTTCAATACATTGCTGCATGGAATTTCCTCTCCCCCATTCTTACCTGTGTGAGGTGCATTGTCCTTCCACTGTTGGGGTGGTGAGGTAGAGGTTCCAGTTGGGTGCTTGTGTATGAAGACCTCCTGGGGCAGAATATCCAATCATAATTCTGAGAAGACAAGAGATAATGTAATACCTTGCCATACTTGTTGCGAGGGACAAAAGGTTGTTTCTGCAAAGTCCCTTTGTGTGCCAAGTGCCCTTTCACCATGGTTCTCAATACCAAAGGTCCCCTTTCAGAAACCAGAGAGGTACAGCCCCATGCCACACATCGGATCATGTGAGAACCAAAATTTGAATGACTGGGGAGACTAAACCTCATCAATGATGTTATTACTATAACGAGTAATAAATGATTTTATTACACTGGCAAGAGAGTGGGCGAGCCAGCGACAGCCTGCCCAGGCCGCGTGAGCCTCGGCGAGGCACGCACAGCCCAAACTGGCTCTCGCTCGTCCGCTCTCTCGCCGGTGAGAGACCGGGTGAGCCAGTGACAGCCTGCCTGGGCCGCGCTTGCTCGCTCTCGCCGGCCTACTCACCCGCTCGCCGCTTGCCGCCGCCGCTGCCATTGATTGAAGAAACTCACTTGGGCGCCAGCATCTCTTGGCTCATGAAATCTCGCGAGATCCAAGATGTCAGCAGCCAAATCTTGTGAGGGCATCATGCCCTCATGAGATTTGGGCGCCGACATCTTGGATCTCGTGAGATTTTGTGAGGCAAGATGCCGACGACCAGAAAAAGGGTACGTTTTCCCTTTAAAAATGGCGGTGGCGGCAGCGGCAGCTACCATCCGGCCCAAAAACGTTCTGGGACCTTTCTGTGATCTGATGGCGGATTCCAGGACGGTCCCGGAAATTCCGGGTTGAATGGTAAGTCTAGCTATAAGTAGCATGCTGCTGCTGCTTCGTAACACAGATGCAGGGTCAGCCGAAGACCAGGAACCAGTTTCAGTTTCTGTTTCCTGGTCTTTGGCTGACCCTGCGTCTTTGCTAAAAGCAGCAGCATGCTGTTGAAAGCAAGACACGAACACCATTTTAAGGTAAAAATCACCAGGGGAGCGTGCAGGCGGGCTGAAGGGGGCTGCGAAACTTGAGACTCGGCTCTACAGAGCCTGTTTCAAGCCACTGTTGCGTTTGCGCCGTGCTGCATTTGCGCAACAGTTAAAATGGGTGTGGGGACCTGTGGAAGATGGTGTTCGCTCCTATCCACGGGTTCCAGGTATCCACGGGGGGGGCAGGAACCAATCCCCCGCAGATACCGCCCTCCCCCCGTATTGCACTTGTGGACCTGGCTGAACCAGAATAAAAAGTGTAAATTTGAAAGATAAAATGCAGAAGTATACAATACTTCAGAATAAAGACCCCAAGGTGATGCTGAACAACCATCAGTGCTTGCCTCCACTTGTACTTCTGTGTTAGAGAAGAGGAGAACCTGCCCCCCCCCTGAAATATCCTATGAATTTTAGTTATTCTGCAGTCTTAAGTTTATTCTGTACATTAACTGATGATAAATTGTATGGAACACTATTAAAGATTTAATGGGATCAATAGTACACAATATTCCCAATTGATCTCCAGATAAAGATTGGCAGTCATTGCTATAAATTTATTCTGTACAATACCACGTTAAAAAGCTAGAAGCTATGGCATTAAAAAATATATACCAGGACTCCTGTCTCAGCTAAAATGAAACCAATTAAGCTGTTGAGTATGCTGAATGATTTTTCATTATCACATAGGATAGACGATACCAAGAGCAGTATACCATGCTGTTTAATATACTAAATGGAAGTGTTTTCATGATTGCATCTACAGAGTGGCAAATGGCAAACCTCTTACTGAATTTCAATAGGGCTTAGCTCATATTTTTAAAAATTTGAATTGAAAAAATAGTTTTGAAATGTAAAGTATCTTATGTATTTCCTCGGAGTATGTCCCATTTAATTCCAAAGGAGTTATTTCTGAGTAGAAAATCTTAGGATTGGGCCATCAGTGATACATGCCTTTCAAATGTACAAGAGTAAATTTTCAATAACAGTTTAGGGAACCAAAGGGTTAGTTGGGAGAAGGGTCTCCAAAAGTGATAAAAGTGGTGACTTTAATTAGCAATATGGTACTGTGTTCAGCCTGAAGAGTTTTCTGTGTAATTTAATGCGGCAGATGATAATTTAATACCATAGATCAAATTGACTCAATGTTATTGAATGATTTATATTATGTCCAGCATAATTTGCATGCATTTTTTTTCAGTCTGTCTTGTAACCTAACTCAGAGTCCTAACACTTTCGAGGATAATCTTTTTATTTTTTTATTTTTTGATTGTATAAAAGAAAGTGTGTATATATATAGGAATCAACATGTGCATTCTTGTTGCAATTTTAAGTTATTTTTTTAATATATAAATTTCCATGTAAAAAAGTGGAAATATTTCTCATAAAATATGGCAGAGCTCATTCTATTAAACTTCTGTCGTTTATTGCTATCTTACAGTGCAGTCCTATCCAACTTACGCCACCGGTGTAACCAGTGGGGGAGGGCAGGGCGGGAGGCTTTGGAGGGGAGGGGAGATTTAAATCCCCTTTGAATCCCCTTTTAGAGGGGATTTGAATCCCTTTCTGTTCTGGGGCCTCCTGTTCTCGCTGCACCGCTGGTTACACCGGTGGTGTAAATTGGATAGGATTGCGCTTCCAATGTTGATATACACATTCATAAAAAGTGGGACATTCATCTTGATGCTGTACCACTTCAGAAAACTGTAGGAGATTGCATGTTTTGAATGTTCCCCATGCCAGAGAAACCCCTTCCCTTGAAAACTTAGCATTTTGAAGAGAAGGGTTCTATTCTAGTGCTAGTTTTCTATGTGCAGGGAGCCCTTTTTGATTAAAAAAACACATGGGAGAGCATGCAACGTCGTCTCCCCCAGTTCTGAACAAGTCCAGTCTTTTCTTTTTTAAAAAATGTGTAGGCCAGCTCCAGAACATTCTAATTTCAAGTTAGGTCAGTAAAGAATCTGAGAAGCTTGAATCATGTCTACTAGAAGGTCACATAGCATTATCGTAAATGATGCCATCTCACTCTGGTTTTGAGTCTTTCTGCTCAGAAATTTTAGTCTTCATTTCCTCAGCTTCTCTCTGATCCGTGTGGCCTCTAGGGACAATAGACGATTGCATTAAATAGTATAATAGAAGGAAATGTTGACTTACACAGTGTCCTGTGGGTAGCATTGCTTTTTTCCATTACGCCATCTCTGGAAATTAATGGACCTTTGTTTCCTAGGCCAGTCTGAATATGAAACTGAACTGCCACTTGCTAATGTCTGCTGACTTAAATCAAAAGGATTGTTTTACCATGGAATGAGCATAAGAGTGTGGATGCTGTTACATTACTTCAGTGGAATATGAGTTCAAATGCACCTAGCACTGGATTGGGACAAATATAGATTAAGTTTAATGTGCCAATGTACTAAATACAGTGACCCACTCATTATTCATGGGTTTGGCATCCACAGATTTCAGTATCCGCAGATGAAAAATGCATTCAAAAGAAAAACACATACATTCCGTGCCATCGATCCCCATGCCATTCTGAAGCTCCCTGCGCCATTCTGAAGCTCTCCCTGGCCATTTTAGAACTAGTCAATTTCAGTAGCCAATTAGCATTAGTGTCCCAGAATGCCTTATGTGGCCGTTCTGACTCTCTCCGCACCATTCTGAGGCTCTCCGCTGCGGCTAGGTAATTAAAAATGGATTTTTTTCCCTTTTAAAAAGGGGTTCCTTTATTGGCGTTTTTCAGAATCTGTGGGGCAGGTGCGGGAATGTATCCCCACGGATAGGAGGGATGACCTATACGTCATTCAGACTCTTTTTCTTTTTCCCCCAAATACTTTTTAAAAAAATCTCTAGAACATCCCTAGAATTCCTGTGGAAGGCATGGCAGCATTTTCTATCTGGTGAAATTGCTGACTGAACATTGCTTCATCTGTTTTATAAAATAATAAATTCCTGGTGTGTGTAGTGTCTGTGTCTGAACACAGATTCACCAAGTGGCAGCATCACAGTGAATATACAGTCATATAGATACTGTCAGCTGTGGCATTTGCTTGCATGGTGGTGAGAACGTTACAATTTTCTCACTTCTGATGGACAGCTGGAAAGGAAGCAAAATTCTCTTCACTAGTCTATGTGGCCATGCTACAGATGTCTGGCTCCCCAGGTGATTTGTGCATCTGCACTAATTGCTACTTAGTAAATGACCATCTGTGTCATTCACTCTTTGTGATACTTGTGTTTAATCTTGGGATCAAGATGGCATAGCCCCAGTGCTGAGGATGTCGAAGTCCTTTTTTCATCACTTTAATCAGCTTGCTTAGACGCTGAAAGACTACTTTAGCTGAGCTGGTATCATTCAGTACAGTAACACCCGAGGATACTGGAAACGTACATTTTAAGGAATTGAAGAAAAAGCTCATTTCAAGAGGATATACTGCATCTGCTGACTGTTTTAAGGAACTAGTCAAAAGCAACCTGCAGTTTACCTGCACACCAAATCTTCCTCATCCATTCTTTTCTTTTTGAAAATTATTTTTATTTTATTATAATGCATAAGAAACAAACAATTAAAAATTAATTAACAATTAAAAAAAGAAGAAAGAAAAGTACAGAATAACAGAAAAGATCCAGATTAGCCACTAACATTTATACTTAAAATAAAAAAATTAAGTATCAGTTATAATTACTTGTACTCTGCCCAATTGCAGAGTAATCTATTCTTATACTCATACATCAACTAACCTAATACGACCCTTAATTAAAAACGACCTCAATTTCTTACTATTTAAATCTAAAAGGAAAATCCCACTCTACGAAGCCACATTTCATTAAATCATTCTTATTTTCCCTTACATGAAAAAAATCTATAAACGGTTTCCAATTCTTTACAAAAGTATCTACAGATTTCTGTTTAACTAGCATGGTCAGTTTGTCCATTTTTGCCAATTCCAAAACTTTCAACCACCACTCCTCCAACAAAGACACCTCCGTAGATTTCCAGTTTTGTGCTTACAACAACCTCACAGCTGTAGTTGGATATAAAAATAAAATTCCATAAGTACTCATCCATTCTCGATTCTGGACAAATTATGCTAGTTCATGAGTGCTGCTTAATGCCACTCATGCATCAAAGAGCATGGACATTTTAAGGCATTTGCCTTAACTTCCATGCCACATAATCAGTAAATGTGTTCTACTGTTTTATATTCCTGTCAATTTTCAGTACGTTTTGGGACGACTGGAACTAAAATCTTTTTCAGAGAAAGGGAAGAATTTAAACACCCAGATGAAAAGTTCAGGTCTTCACGGCTGAGGCCATTTCTAAAGTTGGTAAATTGGAACTGGTTTATCATGTCTTATAGAAACCCTGTGTCCAGTGCAATTCTTGAAACGGACTCTCAGGGCCATTCACCAGGCAAAGTGATTTTTTTTTACATACAGAGTTGTATTCACTGTAAAGGCATTTAAACAGAGTTACACCTTCATGACTCTGTTTCATTTTGAGCCTTGGAGTGAAAAATAATTTTTTTGACAGTGTCGTTTTGTGGCATTGTTTACTTACCGTATTTATTGGCATATAAGACACACCTTTTTGTCTAAATTTGTGACCCAAAATAGTAGGGTGCGTCTTATACGCCAATACTAAAAAATCCCTCTTCCCCCCCCCGCCCGTTTTAAAGCTTTTTCGGGCTTACCGCGTTTTTCCGGACCCAGAGAGCTCCCTTGCGCTTTCTTCCCTGACTAATCTATCCGATCTACAGCTGTTTGTCGGGTTTAATTTATGCACGTGCATGAGTTGAGCTTCTCAGCAGCCAGCAGAGGGCGCTGTGCTCCTCAGTTCAGTTCAGCTGAGCTGCAGAGGGTGTATTCTTCCCAGCTCTGCTCAATGGTGAATGAATTCAGCTTGGGTAAACTTCTGCACTGGGCCTAGTTGTGGAGGCTTTGGAAACTGGGAATAGGTGGGGTGGGGTAAGAGTTGAGTCTGGGTTTTTTTTTGTACTTTTATGTTGTTAACTTTGGAAACTGTGCATGGGTGGGTTGGGGGGAAAAAGTTGAGTCTGGGGTTTTTTTTGTACTTGGGGTAAATGTTCTTTACTTTGGAAACTGTGCATGGGTGGGTTGGGGGGAAAAAGTTGAGTCTGGGTTTTTTTTTGTACTTGGGATTTATGTTCTGGTGCATTTTGTTCATGTGTCTTATTGCTGTGTGTTTTAAAAGAGATCCTGGTATTTTTGTGCAATTTATGTAAATTAGCTAATTAAGCAGCCAAGCGGTAAGTGGCCAAGTGGCCCAAAAATGCTTTAAATCTTTTTTTCTTGAAACCCAGGGCCAAAAGGAAGGTGCGTCTTATACGTCAGTGCGTCTTATACGCCGATAAATACGGGTATGTGGCATTTTCAGCGTTCTCAGAGTTTTAAAATACAGAGTAATTAAGCCTACCATGTTTCTTGGAAAAGTTTTTCATTAGTTCTAGCATAGTAGGGCTGTATCATATTAACCTCAAAATTTTAATTAAAGCTCCAAAGAAAAAGAGAGAATCCCACTGGGCAGGTGTGAAAAGTAGAAGGGTTCCAAAAACCTAGATCGAACACAAAATGCCACACAGACTGCAGAATATATGCAATTGTACTATACTGAATGAGACAATTGGTCCATGTAATGTAGTGTTGTATATTCTGAGTGACAGTGGCTCTCCAAGGTCTTTGATCTCTCTCTCTCTCCCCCCCCCTACTTGAATACCTTTCTTGCATGAGATGCCAGGGGCTGAACCTGGAACCTTATGTCAAATCTTGTGCTCTGGCCTTGAGCAAGACCTGCTGTGGCACTGAGTTATGGCCCCTCCCTAGAGACTGTGCATTGTGTACTCTACTGTAAAATGCTGAAGGAAATGACTCTCAACATTTTACAGAACAGTAGAACACATGCAATCTCTTGTTCTGAAGTCTTTTAAGCAATCACATTGCCTGACGTTCCTATTTAGATATACTTTATTAGGTATTCCTAACGACTACTCCTTATTCAGAATGGAAAAATGAAGTCAGAGACTAGTCATGACTGAAAATGAGTCAGAGACTAGTCATGACTGAAAATGTATGCGACTCAATTATGGACTGTACAAAGAAAGGTAAAATGAACACCTTATTTGCACCAGTTACTTTAACTTATAATGTATTACATAACAAGCCACTATAAACTGCTCACATTGAAATGTTTTTAGTTATGTTGATCTTTCACAATGAGAAACCTTGAGTTAAGTTTATACTTACTATATTGTATTTCCTCTATCATGTGTTTTAAATTGTTATATTTCAAATCTACTTACTCTTACCAAGAACAGGTGCTTTAAGGGAAGAGTAAAATAGATTCTGGGAACAGAAAAATGAATCTTTGACATATTTTGTCAGGCCATCCTATATCTTTGGTGTTGCATTGTTGTGTTGCTGGTTGTTAGAATAATGGCACAATCCTGCCTAACAATAGGCCGGCAGAGTGTATGCTCCGCTGGCCTAAGGAGTCACAAACGTGCCGTAAAGCACGTTTACGACACCTCTGGAGTAAGTGGCGCTGGCGCAGAGGCCAGCACCACTTACTCCGTCAGTGTTCCGAACCTGTGCTGGCCGCCACAGGTAGATCCTGCATCGGTCAATGCAGGGGCGGGGGGAGGGCAGGCAGGGGCGGTGAGGGAGGGTATCATTGGTCAGTCTGGGCTGGGAGGGGGTGGAGATATCAGTGCTGAGTTTCATGGCCTCCCTGGTTGTGTGCCAGCTTCAGAGCTGGCACTCATCCAAGGAGGCCCATTACAGCCCATGCTGCTTACGCCGGGGGAAGGGTACAAATGTTCCCTTCCCCTGAGATGAGTCCGGGCTGCGCCGGTGCAGGCCTCAATAAAATGCAGTGGTCAGCCATTTAGCCCGTCTGTGCATACTTGCACAGGATTGGACTGCCTGTATTGTCCTAGAGATCTATGAATATTAATTAAACATAGCAAAGTCTGGCTGTAGCTATCCTTTCATTGGCTCTCATATGAGAGATCAATTGAATAGTTTCATCACACCTTTTCAGTCATTCTCACCGAATAGAATGAATGCATGGTGGTGAAGCAGATTTGTAGCAGCAAGCCCCACCGCTATTCTATATGTGTTCATTTCACCATCTGAAATGAGCCTATGTGCATATGGAGTTCTCCTCATTATTGAGAATCCTACAGGGTCAGTTTTCTTGATTATGTATTCCCTTTTCTTTACTTCCCGTATGGTCCGGGGTTTGACAAAAAAAAAAAAAAGATTTGTTATTTACCTATTTCAAATATATATTATAGCACGATCGTATGCATGTCTACTCAGAAGTAAATCTCATTGAGTTCAGTGGGCTTACTCCCAGGGGTGTGGGTGTGGGATTGCAGCCCTAGTTACTCTTAAACTAAAGAAGCTCTTAAAGGAGCTTGTAAAAAAATAATGAAGTCACTCTGGAAATAATGAATGCAAAATATGCTATTAAAAGCAGCAAACAAAATTATCAGCTAAAATCTAAGAGAAAAAGCAGCAACAGTATCAGGTGGGAATCTCCAGTGCTTGATGAATGGAAGTCCTGTCTAAGGCTCCCTTAATTTCCTGGGCCTCAATCATAGTAAGTATTTTCACAAAAGGGAAGGTGAATCATGATTAGGCTATGTTCAGATATGTGCTTCTAAAAAAATGAACGTTTTCAAAGTGATAGCACTTGCAGACATAATACGCATGAAGCTAACCATCACGTTATATGGGCGTTCCTGTCTTCTGTTTATGCTGCCATTCCCCCCCCCCCCCCGTAATTCATTAGTCCCTGTTTGCATTATGTGCATGCGTATAACTATCCTATGTGCGGTGCACTGTAGTGGGGTAGTACAGTGCGGTGCACTGTAGTGTCTTTTTCCTTTGCTCCTTTAAGCAGTATGTGTACCAGATAGCACTGCCACACACTACAGCATTAAAAAAATGGTCAGTTGAAAATATGATGCTCTAAAAATACACCAGTATGGAAGAATGTTAGAATAGATTGAGGGAGAAAGGGGGAGATTAAATGAATGATGTGTCTATTAACACATTCTGTACTGGAAGTCAGAACAATGAGACCTAGAACATCCAATCTTTAACAGTAGGATAAGGATTATTTTTTTTTCATTTTTTTATACCGCCCTTCCTCCAAGGAGCTCAGAGTGGTGTACATATTTCCTTCCCTCCTTTTGTCCTCACAACAACCCTGTGAGGTAGGTGGGGCTGAGAGATAGTGACTGGCTTCATGGAAGCTTCATGGCTGAGCGGGGATTTGAACCTGGATCTTCCAGGTCTACGTCTGCGACTCCCAAACCACTACACCAGAGGTTCCCTAACTCCTGGGAAGGCCTTACGCTGCTCTAAGTAGCAGCGGGGCCTTCCCAGGAGTGGTGATGACACGCCTGGGATCGCGCCGCCACTGCTGCGCCCGGGATCGCCGTTTTTACCTTCATTGGTGGGCAGTGGGTGTCCCTCGGGGGTTGCGGGGAGCCTGCGGACCCCTCCACAGGCCTCCCCAAGCGTCGGAGCAGCGCTCCAACACGATCGCAACTGACTTCCGGTTTTACGCGAAACCGGAAGTCAGTTGTGATCGCGTTGGAGCGCTGCTCCGACGCTTGGGGAGGCCTGCGGAGGGGTCCGCAGGCTCCCTGCAACCCCCGAGGGACACCCTCTGCCCACCAATGAAGGTAAAAACGGCGATCCCGGGCGCAGCGGTGGCGGCAGCGGCGCGATCCCAGGCGCGCCGTTGTCGTCACCGCGGGTTGCCATGCCCCTTAAGGGCATAGCAACCCTTTCTTCCCGGCTGGGGCGTCGCGACACCCCACTTAGGGAACCACTGCACTACACCATCCTGGTGTATGGGGAATATTACTCTGATGTCTCTAGTGGATTAGTGAAATCAATACTGTCTCTCTTCCCAGGTTTTCTCGTTTCCCCATTTTATTTTGACATGTGCTTGAGATGACAGCAACTTAGATATCTCATACAAACAAATACTAATGAGAGAAAAGTTGGCATAGATGGTGGTGGTGGTTTGACTGGTGTTAAAAACAGGCTTGCATGATTCAATTCTAACTAATGCCCTTAGGTGAGGTGAGAGAAAAAAGAAATTCCCTCAGGTCAAACTAAATCTATATGCCAAAAAGGAGATTAATGTGTTCTAAGGCTAGGAGAAAGGTGGGTAAATGAAGCAAGGTGAAGATAGATGCAACATTTTTATAGCACTGGGGCTGCTTTGGAAGCTCCCTCATATGGTCCATTTTCCGGCTCACAATGCAGCTTATGAATTCACTGTGACTTTGTTTTCATATTACATCTGTCTTCATGCTGTGGTTGTACGTGCTCAAAAAGATCTGCCTGACAGAAAACAAAGGAAGCTTCTGGAGGCAATTGTCAGCAGGCAAATAGAGATTTGCTGTGGCACTCTGTTAGGGCTGAAACAATTAGATACAGGCTATTGAAAAATTATTAGTAAGTACCATTCAATATAAAGTAAGGCAAAATCAAGGATACTGGAGTTTTATTTTGAACATATGTGCGCATTATTGTTGTATTCTGTTGTGTGTTTTATAACTCTCACAGCGTTTATTGACCATGATTGCAGCTGTTCATCCTTTTTCTAGCCGCAAACCCTCCAATATTTCACAGATATATAGAAACAAGATTTTAGTACTCCATTCTCATACCAAGGATGACTGCCTGAGCCCATTGCTCCCATTACACACTGGGGAGCTCTACTCCACCTGCTGCATTAGTATAGGATGCAGTAGCTTGTTCTCCTTGGATTAAAAAGCTAAGAGGGTGAAGGTTTTTTAAAAATTAAAGGTATGAAAGTGTACAGTGGATGCTTTCCACCCGCGGATTTGGAACCCGCAGATTTGTCACACTGTGGGTCCACGTTAAAATCAGTTTAAAAAGGGGGGGAAAGGCAAAAATCACATTATTTTACCATTAGCAGCAAACTGCGCTGTTTCCAAGCCTCTGGAGGGCTTTTCTAAGCTTACCAACCCACTTCCGGGTTGTGCAAAGGCTCTGCCCCCCTCCTAGCCTTGTCCCAGAACTGGGAGAAGCTTAGAGAAGCACCAGAGGCTTGGAAACGGCGCGGTTTGCTGCTAAAGGTAAATAAAACCATGTTTCTTGCCTTTCACCCCTTTTTTTAAAACTGATTTTAGCGCGACCCCCAGTATCCGCAGATCCTCGCTATTTGTGGGGGGCAGAACGGATCCTCGCGGATAGCGAGGTCTGACTGTAATTGGTTACTGTATCTTTTTAGCAATTCAAAATACAGTACAGGTATACCTCAGTAGCTATAGAGTATGAGGGCCAAATAACATGATACACGGGTAGCCTGATCCTGTCTAGCTAGGCTGCAGCGTGGGTGTAGAGCCCGTGCTGTATCCTATCTGGATAGGACTCAGCACTGGCACGGTGGGAGTTCTCTTTGGGGGAAGGGGATGTAGAGTACAGCCCCAGATGCCCCGATGGGTCTACTCGAATGTGCACCAGCTATTTTGCTGGCGTACATTCGAGCTGGCTGTGTAACGGCGGCCAGGCCCGGGAATGGGGATAGGATTCAGTGGAGGAGGCCACCGCCGATCCCCCCCCCTTCCCAGGCCTGGCTGACCAATCCCCCCCGGAACACTCTGTTCCACCCTCCCCATGCCCCTCCATTGCCTGGCGGGGGACTCGCCTCTCCGTAGTGGCGCTCTACCATTCTGCAGTGCTGGAGGAGCAGCACAAGCCTCTCTGCCGGCACCGCTTACTCTTAGGGTGACACAAACATGCATTATGGCATGTTTGCAAATCCTTGACCGCGCGGAGTGGTTGCTCTGCCAGTTCAAGACTAGACAGGACTGTGTCATAAATGTGTAGTTTGGCACTTCATGTTACAATTTTTAATGTTAAGAAGCAACCGCAAGGGGGCCAGTAGGCGGGTATTTAACCCTTTCCCTGCAAGTTAATCTATTGATGAAAATATCATCCTGAAGCTTTTATTCGTCCCAGAACGGAAGACTTTGAATAGCTACAGCTCACTGTACTGGTGAACATTTAACTACTCCTGCAATGCTGCTCATAGAACTTTACCACTATTTAATTCCTCTAAATATCTTTCTTAACCCACAGCCTTTGGAAGGAATAATAGTTGTTAAATGTAACTGATTGTGCTTAGTTGACCTTAAAGAAATTTCCCTTTTTTATGAAGGCCTCATTAGTTTGGGAGAAGCAGACACTTGTAGAAATAGGTTATGACAGGATTAAGACTGCAGAAGGCAAGAACAGGTTTGCCTTTAGGGAACATGGCTTGAAGCTTTCTGTTCTAGCCCTATGTCTAGTATTCCACATCACCAGTGACATTTTCTATTTATTTATTTTTGCCAGTGTGTATCCCCCCTTCTACTTCAAGAGTACTCAAGAAGAATTTCAAGAGTTAAAAACAACAACATAAAATGCACAACAAATCTTTCACCTGTCCACGATAACTAGCTTTCTCTGCGAAGGCAAGACCATCTCTCAGTTGTTTTTACTGTGTTTCCTTTGCATTTGCTTTTGACAAAATCCGAAGGAACGGGAAGAAACGTAAAGCTAAGATCAAAGAAACTAAGAAGTAAGGCTCCAGTGCCCGCCTGGCTCCAGGATATTCTTTCTAGGACGTCTGTACTTCTCACGGAACAGTTCGTTTGGAAAAGAATTTCTCCAGGCAGGTTAAAGTCGGAACAATCTTGGATTGCTTGTCTGATCTCAGGATAAATTTACCAAGACGTCTGCACCCTCAACAGGGACAGTTTCGTTTGATAAATAACTCTTTCTCCCCTTCTCTTTCTCACCTGTTGGAATTCTCCAACCAACAAAGCAAGTTTTGTTACTTTGATTGTGGAGCTCTTTGAGATGTTTTATTTCCACTTAAACAATAATCTGGTTCTTACTTCCAAAATGCCTAATATTCATATTTACTGAATTAAGCATGCAAAAAAAAAAAAGATTTTGTTCTGCATAAAATACTTTTCTGTGTGTAACAACTGGTGCATTGTTTAACTTTGTTACCATGTGACTGTAGAAACACAAGTTTCAGCTTCCCTTCACAATTCTCTGGTTTATAAATAACAAATGTGATATCATAATCCTGTTATTAAGCACAGTACATATTTACAAAAAAAAAAAATTGAAATGCAATGACAAATCAGGTCTAAATCTTAAGAAGACAGTTATATGCTATCTTATAAGGGTGAAATAGGGTATTTCTTATTGAGACTTAATTGACCATGGAGTTTAGTATCCTCCAAATCTAGGAGATCTTACAGACTCATCAGTAGAGGTGGGTGAAAACGGTTTTATTTTTCCGCAGATTTCGGTGCTTAACCAAAATGAAATAGCAGAAAGTGGTGTTATGTGTTTTTATTCCAAATTTTTCCCATTTTATCAATTGTAACTGCTTTAAAAGTGTACTAAGTAGGTGGTATAGGTTGTACAGTGTCAGCAGATGAAGAATGACACAAAATTACATGGTTTTATTTATTTTATTTATTTATTTGCAGATTTCTTTTAGCAGAAAGTGGTATTGTGTGTTTTTATTCATTATCACCATTTTCTCCTGCCCCAACTCAGAGGATACTGCATCCAACTCCTCCTTGTATTTTTGCTCCAAACCAGTTTCAACCAGCTCTTGTATGAACTTGTATGGAGTACAGTACAAACTGGTGGAATTTTGTTCACGTTAGAGCCCCTTTGGGGATTCTGTATTATCAAGTGGCTGACCCATAGGGCAGGCTTTCTGGGAAGGCTTTTCTGTGGAAGAGCCACATAAGAGCTTTCCTAATTGGTGGGGGAAGGAGAAATGGGGTAGCTTGACTTGCCCTGTTACAGGACATGCACATTTCACTGGTGTGCCTCTACTCTCTGAACAAGGAATTATTCTTCAAGCGGAACTATATTTAGAACCTTTTTGACTAATTTTCAATGAGGGTGCAAGTGGACAGTGGCAGATAAACCATCTCTCTTTTTTTCTTTGTTACACTCATGAACAGTTTTCAAGACATAGGGTGGTTCGCTCTAAGAGTTTTTGAGTCTGTAGAGATGATCAGCTGAATGCTGCATTGAATTGAGTGTGCTTATAAATGAAGCTCTCAGGCTGCTTTCTTTTAATAGAGTTGGATGAACAGATTCCAACTGCCTTGGTTTTGTTTGTAAAATCTTATCCATTGAGAGAAATTGCAGCTGATGGGAATTCAGGTTATAGTTTTTTCCCTACACAAATGTCAGTTTTTCTTGGCACTTCTAACAGCTGCTTTATCCTCCTCCTTCTCTGTCTTTCCTATAACCAATTTTATGGCTTTGTGAGGAACTTCTAGTGCGTGAGGGTTAACCTTGTGAAGGGACAGTGCCAAGTCTTCTTCTTGGTGGGATGGAGGGGTGGGTAAAGAAAGGAGAATACTCTGTCAGTTCCAATGTATTCGTTATATCTTACTTCCAGAAGACCTCATAGGGCCAAATCCTAGCCAACTTTCCCGCGCTAATGCAGCCATGCCAATGGGCCGTGCACTGCATCTTGTGATGGGGCCTCCTCAAGTCACTAAGGCCTCCTCAAGGTAAGGGATCGTTTGTTTCCTTACCTCGGGGCTGCATTGGTGCTGGAAAGTTGGTTAGGATTGGGCCCATAGTGGCTTACCAATGATTGCCCATGGTCTCCTATATGCGAGCCGTGCTCAAGGTCAGATCTGCATCATTTGAGCCCTGCGTTGATCCTGTGAGCAGTATCATGTGACTTCAAACCATTTTGTATCATGTGTCCTTTATGAAACTTCTTGTTTTATAAAAGTGTGACAATATTATAACCTTCATACCCTTCCTTCCTCTCACTGTCACACAACTCTGACAGTAAATTAGAACACTGTAGTACATGCTACCTTGTGCACTCTTCTTGCCGCTGAATAGAAAGCTGTGGTCTGAAAAGGTTTGGCAAGCTTTTAATGTATCACTGAACAACAGAGACATCTGGAAGTTGTGATTACACTTATCTTCTCACCAGACACAACTTATACAACCTCCCCTTGGCATTTACTATCAAACCCATGCAATTCAGAATGCATTAATCTGTCATAAAGAACACCCCCTTGCTTATTAATGAGAAAGGAAAATGATTCCACAAGAGTATCTCTGCTTACCTAGATCTAGGGAGGTGGAGGAGGTTTTCAGCTATCGAATACACTTGAAATGCAGGCCTGCGTTCTCTTTATTTGTGAGCAGATGATAACTTGTGACATTATTTGCCTCAGTTTCTTTTTCCTACACAGTTTCTTGTTGGTCAAGGATGTCATCATCACTTACCACCCACCTCAGAAGATGGTTCTGTGTTAACAGGTTTAAGTGACCGTTAAATCTCAGGAATCATCATTCTGGTGATGGGCCTTTCTCAGTGTTTCTATAAACCTTACACAAATTTTCTTGATCAAACACTTTTATTTTTCAGGTTCTTCAGTCTTGTGTTATATAACAACTGAACAGTACAGCAAAACACTTTCCCCCTAAACTAAGAATTGCATGACATCACATACCAAAGAAATATGGCCACAACAAAAAATTTAATGATACAAAATTATATTGATATTTTCTTTTTTACCAAAGGAAGCCATTGTTTTTTCTGAATTCCAAGAGTCCCTCAAGTGAACATACAGAATCAAGAACCAAATGAAAGCATAGTAGGTTTCCCCTGTCTGTGTGTGATGTAAAGCTAAGGTTCAGGGAATCATAAGGTAGAAATGGAAGTACTGTATACCCTCAAAAATAATCCTGCTCAAGAACTGCAGCGAGTTATGGGCTAGCTAGCCACACATTTTGTAGTACACATGGTTAGCTCTCTGTCCATGCATACATATTTTTGTATGTACTTATGTCAAATAAGTATCCTTATCAAAATGGCAGAAAGTGCAGATAATTGTAGTGCATCAGTGAGACTGTTTCAAGAAATTGTATAGTTTAAAGAGATCTAGTTCAGTGGGGTTTATGATCACAGCACAGCAAAATTCCTGACTGCAAATTAGTTATGTGCAATGTTTTTCAACCTTTGCTATAGGCTCCAAACCTTCCATGATGTTCAGACACATTGTGGTACAGACGTATGATGTCCATGTAAAGCATATTCCTTAGTGATGTACTAACATTACTGTTTGTACATAAAAAGTGGTTACTATTTTTGTGACAATTGAAATTTCTGGAGTTGATGCATGCAAATTAAAGGACGAACCTATCTTTTAATGCACATTTTTATGACTAATAACAATTAGGGTGGTTGGTGTCAAATAAAAGTAGTATAATGATATATTTTTAAAAATCAATATTTTATAACTCATAACTGTTAAAGTACATTTGTATTAATAGTAACAGAATCTCAGTGTGGTTGGTGTCACATAAAAGTAGTATAATTATATATATTTAAAAATCAATGTTTTACACCTGGTAACTGTTAAGTGTAAACAATCAAGATGAAACATGAGTTTCAAAAAGTGCTGTTATTGCTTTGGGTAACATGTAATTATATTGCTATTTAGCAATCTAATGTTGCTTGAACCTCCTCTTGGGGGCAAATTGTTCCCCTCTCCCACTTTACCCTGCCTGCTCTACCCCAGATTCATATGCAGTGATTCTGTGAACATCTTTGTAGAACCTTTTAGAACTTAATTGTTTTCTCACAAGCACCTTCTCACTCTATATTCAGAGCAGAAATGGAAAGAAAAATTCAAATTTGTCTTTTATATGCTAAGGAGAACAAGTTGTTAAGGTATTCTCCCCAGTAGAATTGGGCAGCCCAATCCTGTGTATGATATGGTATCCTATCCGGTGCTTCTTCACACAGGATTGCGCCATTCGTTTCTGAAGCTGCAATCCTATACTGTACACACTTACCTGGGAAGAAGTCCCATTGAATATAATGGGGCTTACTTCTGAGTAGAGATGCATAGAATTGCACTGTTAATAGAATTTCACTTAAGATCAAGTACTGCATAATCTTAAAAGTATTTATGGATTTTGTATGTGTGGTGAGAAATCTGGGTTCATGTCTATATGGATAGGAAAGCATATTCATGACAGAAATTCTGGTCTTGTGTCCAATACTGTAATACATGCAGTGGGAGATTTAACTGATCCAAGTTATTATGACAATAGAAGGGAGGTTGTAAAAATATCCTCAGTTGTAGGAGGTAGTTTGGAACTTAAACATTTAGGCTGCAATCCTATACAGTACACATTTTCCTGGGAGTAAGCCCCATTAAACATAATGGGACATTTCTGAACAGGCATGCATGGGATTGTACTGTCACAGAGCTTGAAACTCTAAATGGACACACAAAAGGAAGAAATCGTGATATAAAGGTAAATAAAAGTAGAATAAAATTTCAAAAACGAAATCAGTTCCCTGACTTGTTAAAATGATACTTGTAATTACTGCAGAGTTTTTAAATATTTACTTATTGGTTTAATAGAAAATAATGAATATAGTGAAATGAATAGAGAGGGTGGAACTTAGATTCTTATTTACAATGTACAGTACTTCAGTCTCTAGTAGCTATGAAAAGGTGGCATGCTGGAGTATTTTAAGTTTCCGTTTGAGAGGGTTATCGTGCTCTTTAATAGTATTTTTTAACATTTTCTTTGAAGTGTTTGAGAATCTTGGGATAAGTTGTGATCCTTAAAAAGTCTGTGGTATGCAAAATGTGATTTGCAACAGATTGTGCAATATTTACTGTACACGTACTTAGTTAAAGGACATGAGACAATAGATTTCTTCAGGACATCAAAAGGATTTTTAAGGGTGGAATTGACACATTCATGATTGATTTAAGAACCTTTTCTTCTACTATTACAACACAATGCACTCTCCGAGGCAGGCTGCAGTTAAAACTGGAAAAAAACCCACATCTCAGGGGAGAATGGCTTCCTAAAGGCTGAACTACACTACAGGCAGAGGCTCTGCCGCCGCCTCTGCCGCCGCCTCCACGCTTGGTTAGGGAAGCCTCGTGTGTGTGTGTGTGTGTGTGTGTGTGTGTGTGTGTGTGTGTGTGTGTGTGTGTGTGTGTGTGTGTGTGTAAGTAAGCAGTGTATTATGCCATCTTGAAAACAACAACTAGTGAGTGCTTAGAATGCAATCTTGTTCTTCGTTACGCTTAAGCAGTGGGGACCTAATTAAGGATTAAAAGTTAATACTCTGTACAAACAATGATTTTTTCAGATACACGAAGGAGTATTATAAAGTCATTATATTGCCCTCTGTGTCCATTTTTTCCTTCTGTCTCATCATGATCTCTGATCAAACACGTTTTGCAAGTATTTGTAGCTTCTCTTTATATTGTATCATGGGAACTGGCCTAAGCCAGTTCCCAGAAGCAGGGCTGGTACTGTTGCAATAGATGAGTGCTATGGTTGTCACAGGCAACCTAATAGGGGGATTTTGTACCTAGAAAGAATAATTACCGGTAACTCTGTTCCTCAGTGCAAACTGATACTGGGAGCCACGCAGGGAATAGTAAACCGCCACAGCTGCTTTCAAACTAACTTAATTGTTTTAGCCAGAATTTACAAAACTCTACTGTGACAGGAAAATATACAGAGAGAAACTTCAGTGTTTTAAACCAGCGTCAAATGCCAGTTCAGTCTGAGTCTTCTCTGAATAATCAAACCTAGGAGCTGCTATAAATAGCCTGGAGGTACAAGCTGTTTAACTTTGGTGAAACATGGAGGCATTACTATCCAGGTTTCCATGGATATGTGCATTTAGGGGCTAATCAGCGACCCAGTTTAAACTCTGGTACTCAGATTTAAGCTTCTTTAGTTCCATGCAAGTTAGTGAGACTAAAACATGCTTAAATTAGAGTACTGTACTTTGTTTTCTCTTTGCTGTGAAATGTTTTGCCAGCAATAATGTCTGTTTAAATCCATCCTCACAAGGAGGTCTGAGAATTTCCAGGAACACATGCTTAGAGAGAGAATGAGTCGGAAATGAAGAATTGGTAAGCAGTCCAGTCCTGTACTCTCACTTGAGCTACAGCCATACACACGCTTACTTAATATACTATAATATATATATATATATATATATATATATATATATATATATATATATATATATATATATATATATATATATATATATTATAATTAATATATAAGTATTATTATTTAATAAATAATAAATTATTTATTAATACATAATTTATTATTATTTTATTAAGTATTATTTATTTCAATTTTATTTTATTAAGTGGTACTGTTTTCCAAGTAAAGATACATAGGTTTGGGCTGTAAGATGGCCATTGCTGTGGCTCTGGTTGTGCTCGTACATCAATATCATGTCTCACTTTGTGCTAACAATGGTAAAATACTAAAACCTGCAGCAGTGACAATTGCTCCCATAGCAACTGCACAGCTTCCCCATCCAGTTTTGTTTCCACCCATCACGGACAACACCCTTAGCACTTACTGATAAAAAGAAACAGTTGCTTGCAGCAGTGTCATAACTGTAGGGCTGGCAAATATTAACCTGTTCCTCCCTTTTCCCCCAGCACCATGGCTAGTGATGTTTTCTGGAACAGGAAGTAGGATCCTTTCCTACTTTGTCTGAATTACTGACCCACAGTGGTCAGGAGCGCTGCAGGGAAAACTGAGAGATGTTCGTTTCAATCATGCTTCAGATTTATGCTTGCAGATTAGTACAATGGGGACAATATAGATCATGTAGAGGCAGTCATAGTATAACATTCATAATGAAGAAAATATTTTACACTTACGTAAACGTTCAACGTTGGTCTACAGAGCCCTCGTATGTAATATTACGTTTACGTTGGCTTGAAAAATAAACCAATTCTACATGGCTTTTTTACCCTTGAATCCTGTGTCTCGTAATATTGTATCTGGCCATGAAACTTTCTACACAATACTATTTTACACTTGCTTTTTTCCCCACATTGCTATATGAATTGGACAGATTTAGATGTGTGTTAGAGCAGAGGCTGCCAGTCTGTTTCTGTGAAGTGACAGAGCAACACTTTTTCTAGTGTGATCTGAAAAGCAGCGATAATTGCTTCATCAAGGTCAAAGCCATGCAGCATTTGACAGATCTAAATGTATTTAGCCAAGTGCTGCATCTCACAGTACATGGCACATTCTTGTGCAAGTGGTATTTGATAGTAAACTGAGAGATTGTAATTCATTACTAGCTAGCCCAGACACAGTGTTTAGTCAGTATACCATCTGCCTGTGTTCTTCCCCCACCTTTGACAAATGTTCAACAATATAATGTCCCATTGTGTTGATGAACAACTGACTTTCTGGTACAGTATATCTCTTAACACAGTGATTAAAAGTGTGAATAAGAGATCCTCTGGTTCATGAACTCACTGGGTGGCATTTGACAAACTTCTGTTTTGTTAGTGTATACCCTCAATGTGAAAGTGTTGTATAAAACAATCGTAATTAATATTATTAGTTGAGTGAACGCAAGAATAATGCAAACAGAAAGACTTTTGACAGTCTCTAGAAATGTGTTGGGAGTAAAGAAGGAAGAGATTTAAATGAGTTTCCTAAATGTTTAAATTACATTGGCAGCCCGATCCTGTCTAACTCTGCACCCTGTGATGCAGCGGGGCCGGTGCAGCCTCTACCGCATCTAGAGTGCAGAGCAGGCAGCTGGCAGGTCACCTCAGGGGAAAGGAATGTTTTGCTCACTTCCCTTGGTTAAGCCCCAGCCGCCCCGATGGGTCTTCTCGGGTGCATGCCTGCAAATTTGCTAGTGTACATTGGGGAGGCCCGTGTAAGCCCCAGCAGGCCCGGGAAGGGGGATAGGATATGGCAGAGGAGGCCTCCTCTGATCCCTCCCCCTTTCCAGGCCCAATCCACCAATCCTACCCCCCTGGAATTTCCCGTTCCGCCCTTCCCATGCCCCTCTGCTGCCCGGCGGGGAACCCCCCCTGCTGGCGCAGCTCCGGATCATGGTTGGGGAGAGCGGTGCCGGCCTCTTCGCTGGTGCAGCCTCCTTGTCAGGTGACGCAGATATGCCTTACGGCACGTTTGCAACACCTTGGACTGGCGGAGCTTTTGCTCCACCATTGTTGCTCTAGAGAGGATTGCGCTATTAGATCATGATTTTTTTATACTTAGTTAATGTGTTAACTATTTGGAAAAATAATCCAAGTACAGTATTATGTTGCCCAGTTCAGTATTTGAATAGGTTGTTGAAAATTTATAGAAGGGCAAATCTTCTTTCAATGACTTTCTAAAACCATAATTCAGAGTTTTGCTACTTAAATTGCCAAGGACATGACATCTTACAAAAAAACCCCACATGTTTTACAATTTACATTTTAACATTTTTTAAAACAATTTGTGATGTGTAGTCCACAAATTCTTACACTACAGTAATTTTTGTTGTCTTAAAGGTACCACTTGACTTCGTGGTGTTTCATATTGTTTTTGTTGCAACAGCCTATTGCGGCTGTCTTTCTGGAAATTGTTGAATTCTTGAAAAACACTTGAATTCATCGATTGGGAGGAGATGAAAGCTGTGAGTTAGTAACCATTTTACAGAGGCATAGACAGTGGCTATGGCACTCCCTTAAAGGTTAGGGCATCAAATGGTTCCTCTCACACCACCTATATGTGCCTCCAGGCAATCCAGCTGCAAAGATCCTGCTGGGTGAATGAAAGAAGAGAGTTTGGGTGTGTTCTTCTAATGTTTCACTCCAGTCTCAAGTAATGCTTGGGTGGGAGAATGGCAGGCGTTATCAGGGTGAGCTCAAGGCCAAACTAAAAGGCCATGTCCCACTGCCAGGGGGGTACAGACCATTGAACATGTGGCGGCAATTTGATGGCTACATACGGAAGTCCAAGCGCTTCACTTTCCCCACTCTGTTCAGCTATGATCAATATTTCATATCCAACCACCTCTTAAAATTAGTTCATATATCATCTGCTGTACTGAAAAGTGCAGAAACAACCAAGGTGCACCGTGACAGAGTTACTTGTAGGACAAAGCATAAGCTGAATTAAAGCACCTACAGACTAAGCAAGTGAGCTTTCTATGTTCTATAATCTATATTAGGTAAGGTGAAAAATACCCAGAGTTATCTGATTGGGAAGAGAATAGGGATGCGCAGTAGCATAGCCAGAGCGGGGCCGTGTGTGTGTGTGTGTGTGTGTGTGTGTGTGTGTGTGTGTGTGTGTGTGTGTGTGTGTGTGCGCGCGCGCGCTGTGCCCCAGGTGTGACAGCCGCAGTCTCCTCACGAGGAGGAGCCGTGGTAGCAGCTTTTTGCTTCATGGCTGCATCTGCAGCCGCGGGGGGGGGGGGTCTTGCCATTTTCGGTGCTGCGGATGGGCCCACCTGCCTACACTTGTTCCTAGAAGGCTTCGTGTGAAGCCGTCCAGGAGTGCCCGGGGATGGGGCAATGACTCAAAATGCGTCATCGCCCCACTCCTGGGGTGCGCTAGCAACACCACTGGGGATGTGTGTGTGTGTGTGTGTGTGTGTGTGTGTGTGTGTGTGTGTGTGTGTGTGTGTGTGTTTCTTGACCAGTTAACAGAACTGATTCAATACCATGCATGTCTTCTCTTCAAGAGAATATTTTGTAGTACCTTGCCAGATAGACCAGTGTGATCCAAAAAACAGAGGCCTGGATTGTGGCCTTAAAAACCAATTCATGCTCAAATTGCTCTGTCTGTCTCAGACTTGTTTAATCAAACTCTGAAATGTCAATAATAGTGACTTATCATATGGGATTTTCACAAGTGTGCACAGCTGGACTTGGAGTGTTGAAAGTTAATAATTAACTTTCTTGTGGCACCTGAAGGTACTAAGAAGATGTTTGAGGTATATTCTGTTGGCGTTTATTAAAGGTTATTCCAGAATAATTTTTTTAGTCTTTGAGGTGCTCAAGGACTCTTTGTTCTTTTTGTTGTAGCAGACTAATATACAGTACTACGTAATTTTGTTGTAACAGACTAACCCCTTTCAAATAATATCAGTGGGGATTTTGATTATCTTGCAAACTAGCAGGGGTTGGTGGGGAAAAATAATCTTTTCACGATTCTACTTACTTTATTAATTAAATCTGTGGAACTCTTTGCCACAGGATGCGGTGGTGGCACCTGGCC
The DNA here is from genome assembly GCA_026170595.1 of Plestiodon gilberti rubricaudatus. NCBI lineage: Eukaryota > Metazoa > Chordata > Lepidosauria > Squamata > Scincidae > Plestiodon > Plestiodon gilberti. The sequence goes on from JANXHW010000003.1 coordinate 140,363,533, forward strand.
TAGATACCTTTAAAAGGGGATTGGACAGATTTATGGGAGTAAAGTCCATTACAGGTTATAAGCCATGATGACTTAGAAATCCAGTGACCAGAAAGGCAGTATATAAATACTGTATATTATTATTATTATTATTATTATTATTATTATTATTATTATTATTATTATTATTATTATATGTAACCTCCAGGTTTTAGAGGCAGTCTATCTCTGAATGCTAGATGCAAGGGGGTGACAACAGGATACAAGTATCTTGTTGTCTTATGTGTTCCCAAAGGCATCTGGTGGGCCACTGTCTCTGAGAGACAGGAAGGTAGACTAGATGGGCCCTTGGTTGGCCTGATCCAGCAGGGCTCTTCTTATGTTCTTACATTATGTATACCCATAGATCCCGTTTCCCAACAAAAACAAGATTCCCTACAAAAGTTAATTCTTAATTAACAAGGTGATAATGTTTCTGCAGCCACTTCTGTGCTACTTGTGAATATTTCATGCTTCATCCTATTTTAAAAAGTGTTTTATTATGCTAAACTTTCACGTCCTTAAACTGAGACACAAAGTCGTATATAAATCATTGTTCCACTACCATTCAAAGTTTGATGAAGATAAGATTCTTGAAGATGCCTTTTATATATGAAGTTAGTAGACAGTTTAATGGATCTTTTACCAGTTTGTGAGTTCTGTATCCGCTGACGGTGCCAAAGCAGGAGGAGGACATAAGTAATGCTTTCTCATTGATGTGCCAATGAAACTGAGTTTCGGTACATTGAGCTTTAAGTTATTATTAGAAACTCATAATGCCTAGGTTTATTTATGGTTTCTTGGATGCACCTTTAATGGGCTTAAGTAATAGCATATAAAGCGATGGATACACTTCAGTGCACTGACCACTTTGCTGCACCCCCCCCCTTTTTTTTGTTACGAGGATCTCAGTGTCACTTTCTAAAGGAAATCTAATACAGAGTGGTAGTTGAACAGGGAAAATGAGGGGTTTTTTGGGGTAAGAGGTAATCGCTGTTCGTTAGCACTATGTTTATATTTTGACAGTTGACATTATACAGTAAAGTAGAGCCTGTAGTTGTGCTTCTGTTCTCTTCTCTGTGCAGTTTCCTGATGAGGAAAGATGAGTTCTTAATGGCTTTAATAATGCATGGGCCTGCTTCTGTACTGCTGTATGTCATCTCTACCTCCTCCTCCCACGGGGGAAGCTCCACTTCTAGGGGCATATACCATACCAGTCTGGACATTGTCAGTGCTCTGCTCTCAGTTGATTTTGGACAAAACATCAGGTGAATCGAAAAAGGAGGTGGGTTTGGCTGTCCTTCCCAGGATGACTTCACCCCTTAGCTCTCTGGCCCAGGGGCATAGGGATATGGAGGCTCTTCTTGTATCATATAACCCTAGGTAGGGTCTTTGGGAATAGCATAGGCCCCCAGGCCACCTCCCTTGATATGAACTCCATCGTACTGCCCTGAAGGATGGCCTGAAGGATGGGCTTGGGGTCCCTATGCGGGTGAACATGTCCCCACACCAGAGGAGGTGGCCACAGAGGGATGGACGCCTCTGGGGTCCCCAGCCAAAGGGATGCTACTGTACTGCTCCTGGCCTTCTAACTACCGGTTCCTTGACCCCTTGTTCCCACACAGACCTGGCCCCTGGGTCCCTCCAAGTCATGCAGGTTTTCCCTGGGGGGAGCTAGGCCACTGGTGGTCCTTATGCTCCCCTTCAAGATGGGGGGACGACGACTCCTCTCATGTTCCTGGCCCCTGTCCATCTCTGTCATCTCCTCTTCTCTGTCTTCTCACCCCTCTCATCCCTTTCCTTCCCCTCATCCCTCTTCTCCCTCTCCCTCCGTGCCCCCTCTTCTCCTTCCCAGGGCCCTTTATAGGGCTGAGGCCAGTCCCCACCCTATTGGAGCTGGCTGCTGCTTCTCAGCCCTTCCCTCCTGCAGCCGGGAGCAAGTGATGGGTGATGATGTGCTACTGCTAGGGTAATTGGCAAGGCTGCCTGTTCCCCTGTCCACTCAACCAGATGAGTGATGTGTCTTGCTACTCAGCTGGCTGGCGGAGCTGCATCTCCCTCTCCCACCAGCCACCCACTCCCCACCAGGTCTCACACCATGTTACTTCTGTTGAACAAGGTGCTGATAGTCTTTATTATTCTGGACTGTTTGATATAAATTACTGCATATATTTTTTGAAGATAGTTTGACCCAAAAAAATCTGTAGGTGCGATTGCTAAATTCTTATGATTAACTGTGTGAAATATGTAAGTCAGTTAGCAAAAGCTTTAAACTGCTTATAAAATGTTTGCTGAGTGTCTGGTTCTGGACTTATTCGCCTCTGTCGAGGAGTCCGGAGCAACTGTCAGAGCAGAAGACAGCTCTGCACCCGCCTTCAAGGGCCGATCAGGTTCACCGCTCGCTCGGCCATGTGCCTCCCTGGCCAGCACTTGGTGCAGCTGCCACGAGCAACCTCGCTTGCAGCTGAGCTCATGTCACATTTCCCAGCTCTGGCACCTGCATAGGTGGCCAACAGGAACAACCTGCCACTGTTGCCTATGACGCCAGCATGGGTGATGGACAGCACAGCAGTAGTTTGCAAGGTTGTGCCAGCACCCTTCTTAAGCACAGTCTTTAAAGTTTGTACCAGCCCATTTGTTGAGGGATGGTATGGTGCAGAAGTGATCTGTCCATTGGTAGTCTTTAAACTCTCTACAGGTGAATACTGAAGCATTGTCCAAACCAGTAGTGTGAGGGAAGGCCATGGTACTAAACAGCATATATGGCTGAAGTAAATGAAGTACCGGTAGCTACTTTGACTGGAAAAATCTCCAACCTCTTGGAGTGTGCATCCATCACCACTAACAGCATGGTACCATGAAGAGGCCAGCATAGTCAGTGTGAAGACCTGCCCACAGTTTCCCTGGCCATTCTTAGGGGCATAAAGGTGCATCAGCAGGATTCCTGCTAAGCTACACAGCCATGCTGCATGGAGCTCGGCAACCCAGAAGTTTGGCAGTGATGCGTAACGACATTGCTGAGCGTCCAGAGATGGAATAGGGTAGGTAGATGGTGCTAAATACCCAAAGCAGAATTTTCACAGGGCCTCCAGAGGCCTACAGGTCAACCATACTGTAATGGCAATCCAGCAAAGGCTACTTCTGTTTAGATGGCCACTCCATACAGTTGAATAGTTCTATGGAGTCAGAACTTAGAAAGAAAGAAAGAAAGAAAGAAAGAAGCACTGTAATTTAAGGTCCACCTCCCCACTTCTGCATGCAAAACTGTATTCCTTATGAAGCCTGGGCTACATTGTCCACGGCTGCGTCGGCGGCTGCGTTCCGTGTCCCGCCCCCAGGTCAAACAAAGGCTCTGATTGGCCGGACGTAGCGCGAACGCGGCAAAAGTCGAGCCCGGCATTTTTCAATTTAAAAGAGCACAACATTTCTAAGAGGGAAAGCCTACATAAATGGAAAATATTCAGGACAAAGTGGGATAAACGTAAAGATTAGTGGCAGAAAGATAGAAAGGCAGGATATAAGCCCCTTAAATAAATAAATAAATAAATAAATAAATTAAATGAAGTTGGTACACATCGTACCATAGACTCTATGGTCTATGAGAGGAAGTGTAAATTGAATTGTGCCTTCTTAGTGGCAAATAGCTTGTTCTGGTGGATGTTTTTGTCACACTTGATTTGTTTGTTCTGGTGGATGTTTTTGTCACACTTGAGTTCAAGTTGGATCTGAACTCCATTTCAATCTGTTTGTTATCAATGTCTTGACATAGTTCAGATTTGTTCTCCTCTTGTGCTTAAGCTACTTCGTTTCTTAGAGCTGACTTTTCTCATCCTTTTTGCAGATAACACTTATCCTTTTAGGGAATTGGTTGTTATGTGCTTTCAAAAAATTAAATCCTAGTTAACTAGCTCGGAAAACCATAGGATTCATATTATAAAAATTGCAGAGGTGTTTGAATTGATTGCCCACTATAAAAGGCTTGTAACAGGTTTTCCATATACAACAGGTCTTCTTGGTCTCCTCTTTCCAGAAGCAATGGCCCACATTATCTGTTGGGTCACTTTCAAAACTCAGAGTAACTTCAAAAAGTGGCCCTATACTCTGGTGTGAGAAAAAGAGAGGAGAAACCTGAGTTCATATTTGCAAGTAAGCCCCCCATTGGGACCTAAAAGAACTTTTCTCAGTCCCTGTGCTTCAGAAAATATACTTGGTATTCAGATATGTATGGCTTATGTGTTATTGTTTTGAAGAAAAAAAAAGTAATGCGAGGACAGAATATAAGACTTGTCTTTAGTAATAAGTTTTGAACTGTGTGGGTTTGCCTTTATTGCTTTAGGGAAAAGGACTTATTGAAGGCAATTAGAGACAGGATTTTGACAGCTCGCTCATATGTGTCATCTAAGTACTCTTCAGGAGAAGATAGGGAGTGACTTAGGGGACGGAATTTTGATAGCTATATGCGAATGAAGGCTGAACTGATGCCTAGAGACAGGACTAGCCAATTCATTGTATGACTCATATCTATGCAGAACTACAGGCTGAACTGAAATGACACATTCTTTCTTTCACAGTGTACTGGAGAAGAGAATTGGGTGGACAATCGGACTATTTATGTTGGGCATCGTGAACCCCCTCCAGGCGCTGAAGCATACATTCCACAGAGGTATCCAGATAACAGAATAGTCTCCTCCAAGGTATTGCATTATTTTCCCTACTGATGTTGTGTAATTCATCTAATACTTTTTGTTTTTGCACTGTTGACTTCCTGTTTTCATTAACAATTTATTTTTGTGTCCTAAGCTATCTTATTTACCACCAGTTGCTTGGAAAGTCATTGTAATAAAAAGTGAAGCTTAGTTTTTACCATTAAAGGTGTGGAATTATCAGGTTGTCTCTGTCCTGTACAAGAATTAAGCTATGCACACTTGCTGTTGCTGCTACTACTCAGAATGCTCCTCACTTCTCCCAATATTTTTCAAAAAAAAAATCTCCTTATCCCTTGAAATTATTCCACCATTTCCACGTCTCTACTCCCCTGCAAAATTTCAATTTAAAAATCTATTTCATTATTTGTTTAATGATTTAACTGCAAGCTTAGTTTTTTGTCTAGAATTCTCCTTCCTCTCATGAAATATTAGAATGATTGACAGTAATTTTTTCTTTCTTTTCCCTAAAACTTGAATAAAGTTATTTCTCTGTCTTTGATAGTATATCTTCACTCCTTCACATCAGTGATTGAAAAGTTGACAGGTTTTCATTATGTAACCTTTTTTTCATACATGTATCAAAACATGTACTTGGCAAAGACACTTGATAATTTTGAGGACAATTTGTAATGTTTTTGAGTCTTTTAAAATAATATAAAAATTATGTTAGCATAAAGAGATGTTCTGCGCAATCCTGGGGATCTTTAGAACAGTGGAGCGAGCACTTCACCGTTCTAAAGTGTCACGAACATGCCGTAAACATACTCAGGAGCAAGGAAGGCAGGCCTCACTCAGTCGCTGGAGCAAAGCGTAGGATAGGATTGGGCTGTAAACAGAGCATTCCTCTGTTTGCGCACATGTGCCAGGCCGCTCCATTCTGACACTATCCGGGACCTCTTGGAGCCTGTGGTACTGCCAAAGTGGCCTAGAGTGTGCGGGCGAGCCTTTCTCTATTCGCGCATGCTCCAGGCCATCCCGACACAGTACCACAGACTCCACAAGGCCCCGGGTAATGTCGGAGCAGCCTGGCGTTGTATGAACAGAGGAAAGCTCATACACACACTCCAGGTTGCTCTTGCGGGATAGCAAGACGCGCATGCGTGAGCCTTATCGGAACGGATGGAGGAGCTATTCTCATCGGGGCGATTTTTACTCATGGGAATGTGGCCGGGGGAACTAGATAGTTGGTTCTGCTAGAACTCTCAGCGGCATTTGACACCATCAACCATAGGATCCCTCTGGACCACCTTTCAGGACTAGGCACAGTGACGTGCTGGTTCTACCCTACTGAGGGAGAAGGATGCAGAAAGTGTTTCTAGGGTACCATTGCTTGACCACATGGCCTTTGGGGCCCACAGCGTTCCATCTCGCTCTCTACGATGTTTAATATCTGCATGGCACCAGTCTTCCGTGTAATTTTTGCAGATAATGCAAACACCCTAACGGAGCTGCGCAGGGGCAGCTCTGGAGCACTCAGTGAGGATGTCACTGAGCTCCGGGGCCAGTGGCGTACCGTCACTGGTGCGCCCCACACCAGCTGCTGCATTGGGGGGGCGAAACACCGCGCAACCACCACCTCTTGCGGGTGACAAACCCATTCCCAACATAGGTCATCCCAACATAGGCCAGGGTGGCTTCAGTCTCAAAACCAGGTCAGAAGCTGGGGTTGAAATGTGTCAAGATAATCAGTTTCATCCAAAATTCTGATTTACTTTCTGTCTTCTCAGTTCAGTCTGTAAATTGCAAACTTGTTTCTTTGTCGCTCCTACTAGTTGAAAGATTTCACCTTCCAAGAGCAGGAGGTAGAGATTTCCAGGCTATTCAAACTATTATTGCCTTTTTCTTACACCCCTGGTAATTCCTTATGTATATAAAATTTATAAGGCAAAACCACTTATAAACAACTTCTATATAAACCACTTATAACAACAAAACCATCATAACTTCTTCTCATTACATTTTCTCTGTTCATAATTCTTATCTTTAATACTATTTCACATTAATTATATTGAAAAGGGCCTTAGGTTTAATCTGAAAAGAAAACTGGTATCAGCATTTCACTTTGGCAACACATTGTCTACATGTGTCAGAAAATCATGTTAGAAGAGCTGTCTGATTGTGTTACTGACTTGACATTTAGTGGAAATGTCACTTGCAGGTTGTATTAGAGCATACTTGCTCACAGGCACGCCAGTAATGCTAGCCAGCTTTCGATGGGATATTAATAATGGCTTTTTGGAATTTTGTTGCATGCATTCATGTGATATTGACAGATGTCATTGCATTGTGAATCTAGCACTTAAGCTGCTGGTTTCAAGTACCGTAGATAGAAATATTACTTATATTGCTGCTGAAAACTGCATGGAGAGCCAGACATGAATACTGGGATTTAACAAGCTACAACTTTATTGAGGAACATGGCAACTAAATGGATAACCGTTGACAGGAGGAGGGGGGCAGTCTCGCCGGTCCAGTTTCTCTAGGGCAGGCCTATCCAGGGAAGTCCTGGCATGGAGGTTCAGCAGGCCCTGATCCACCTGATCCAGAACAGTCCTGCTGGTAAGCTCCCAGTCCCATGGGCATCCATTTCCACAGTGGGAAAGGAAGATGGGAGGCAGATTTCCTTTCATTCACCAATAGCCCTGGTGTTTTCCCAGTCTTCTTCATCAGGATGCCAGCTACCTTCTTGGGTGTTTGAATTGAGATGCCCAGTCATGTGAGATGCCCAGTCATGTGACTGTCATGCCATTGCTCCTCTCCAAAGAGATGGTCTCCATGCAACTTATTTATTTATTTATTTATTTATTTATTCATGTATATATTAATGTATTTATGTATTTATTTATTTAAAGAATTTATATCCCGCCTTTCTCCCAGCAAGGGCACTCAAGACGGCTTACAAAACATTAAAATAGACATATACATTAAAATAATTTAAAACAGTTAATTAAAACAATTTAAAATAAACAACCCCAGTGGGTCCCCTGAGTTTACATTTGTTAAAAGCCATTTGTTAAAAAGTCAGCCCACCATGTCAGACATCGGAAGCTAACCTATATAAAAATGTCTTAAGGCCCCGCCGAAAGGTCTCTAAAGAGGGAGCCATTCTTAATTCCAGGGGGAGGGAATTCCATAACTGGGGCGCCACAGCCGAGAAGGCCCTATTCCATGCCGCCATCCCCCTCACCTCCGTCAATGGCGGCACGGTTAACAGGGGCCCCCCTGATGACCTCAGAGTACGGGTCGGATTATAAGGAAGGAGGCAGTCCCTCAAATACCCTGGACCCGAGCCATTAAGGGCTTTAAAAGTCAAAACTAGCACTTTGAATTGTGCCCGGAAACGAACCGGCAGCCAGTGTAGCCACCGAAGCAACGGTCCGACTGAGTCGAACTGACAGGCCCCCCAGCAACCACCCGGGCCTCCGCATTCTGCACTAGTTGCAGTTTCCGAACAGTCTTCAAAGGCAGCCCCACATAGAGCGCATTGCAGCGCAATCCGACTTAACTTTTATGCCGGTGTAACCAGCAGCGCAGTGAGAACGGAAGGCCCCAGAACGGAAAAGGGATTCAAATCCCCTCCAAAATAGGAATTCAAAGGGGATTTGAATCTCTTTTCCGTTTTGGGGCCTCCCGTTCTCGCTGTGCCGCTGGTTACACAGGCACAAAAGTTAAGTCGGATTGCGCTGTGAGTGTCAATTTTTTTGCTTTTGGACTCCTCTATTAGTGTTAGTTCCAGGTTCACACTGGAACATGGTACACACCTGTCACTGGAAGGAGCCATCTTTGTTTCATATACTTTCTTCTCTCATCAAAGATACTCAACAGCCCACCATGCCAAATTCCTCAAATAAATGTCACTGCCAGACTCAGAAAAATGAATGAAAAAAATCTGAGAATTTGAAACTTGATATGCTAGGCTGCTTAATAAAGCCAGTCACTTGTCTTAGATTTATTAATGATCATGATATTATTTTGTACGTACATTGTGTGTTTACTCAGAGCAGTAAATAATATGTTGTGTTACTGGTCCAGAGAAAGTCATTCCTAAGTTCTGTCTAAACCAAGACTTTCTCTGAACTGGGACCTATAAATAATAGCTCTTCCTCTTTTTACCCCAGTAGTAAATTATGCTATTTTTGAAGCTAATCTATTATCATAAACACTTATCTCTCTCTCTTTCTTTTAGTACACTTTTTGGAACTTTGTGCCGAAGAATTTATTTGAGCAATTCCGAAGAATAGCAAACTTTTATTTTCTCATAATTTTTCTTGTACAGGTAAGATACGCGAGTTTCTTGAAACTCTGTTGTTTAAAGTACAATATGCTTGTTTGGTTCCCCCCCCCCCCTAAAATCTCAGACCAGTCTTCAAAATGCCTTTCAGAATTCAATAATTTGGTCTGAAGGTATGTTCATTTAAAAAAGTATGGAATAGGCAAGTAAAATTTAACACAAAGTGTTTCTCTTGTAAGGTGTTTTCATGTGACTTTTTAGGAATCACAACAATCAGTGACATCCTATGGTCACCCTGCACTGCTGGAATTCATGCTCTGGCAGTGCAGGGCATTTTCCGGTGGCTCAAAAGCCAAGCTGCTGTTGTGTGTTGCAGAGCTGATGCTACAAATGGGCAGTGGTTCAGTATGCGTAGCAGCGGCTCCAGAAGCCTCCGTTGGCGCTGGTAGGTTGGTGGCAGAGGTGTGTCATGGGTGGAGAACCCTCCCTCTTTTTGAATCCTCCCTGCCTCTTTTCTCCCCTTCGACTTACGCCAGCAAAATGGCATGGGTCTGAGGAGATCCATAGGCGATCAGGCAGCCTACTGGAGGTTAAGTAAAAACATTCCTTACCTCCTGCAGTCTGTCCGATTGCCCTCCCCACCCCCCACCCGTAGCATGCAGCACAGCCTCCGTGGGTGCAGCTGCATGCTACCGTATAACATGGTGGGAGATAGGATTGGGCAGTTAGTGAACTTACTTCCAAGTAAAATATCTGAGATTGGGCTGCAAATGGTTAAAGACACTTTTTTTTTTCAAATTTAGAAGTGGATATCAACACACAAACTGCCATTTATGTAATGTCACTTTAGTTGGAATGGTCGTGTTTACAGTGCTGTGGCTAAAGAAATACCATTTTGTACAATCCTTTTTTGAAAACGATTTTAAGTTTTCATGACCCGCAATAATTCTTGAATTTAGTGGAGCAAACGGGTATACAGCCATGGCAAAAAAGTTTTTTTTAAATGGTATCAATAAAAAACGAGGCAAACTTAAGTGCAGCTTAAAAAATAGTAGTTTAAAATATAAAAATAATAAAAACACAAACACAACACACTTAAAATAAAAGTTTGCCTTGATTTTTATTGACACCATTTTAAAAAAAACCTTTTTGCCATGGCTCTATATCTGTTTGCTCCAGTAAATTCAAGAATCCTTTTTTGGTGTACATTTATGTGAAATATGAATGCATCACACATGCTTATGCATATGCATACATGAAACATAAATGTGACAGCTGTGTTTGCAAACACATACCACACACAGGCATATGATTGGCTGCAGCCTCCTGTTGAGTCTACTCTCAGTTGGAAGAGCAGGTTTGACTTTGCCTAGTAGAAGTGAAGTAGACCTTGGAGTGTTTCTTTTTACAAAGTAAGTTAAGATGAATTGGCCAGCATGGCTAAGCTTCTCCAAAGTTTTGAAATAAGTGATGCTACTTGGTGGTTATTACCTTAATATTCTAGTTTTAATTGCAGAATATTTTGTCAACGCCTGCACTCTTCACAGTCTTTTATAAATAATTTTAAAATGAAATAACTTGAAAACTATTATTTTTCAAACTGCAATTACTGTACTTTTTAAATGCTGTTTAGTAAAACCTGCAATATTTCTTCTTCGCAGTTAATTATCGACACACCAACTAGTCCAGTGACAAGTGGGCTTCCGCTTTTCTTTGTCATTACTGTAACAGCTATAAAACAGGTAAGTGACTTTTCCTATTCAAAACGGAAGGTTTCAGCTCTCTTTGTGCTTTTTGAATTTCCTTTTTTAGTCGCTTCATTTAGGGTCCAATCCTATCTGCGGGATACGTTGGCAGATCTTGCGGTCTACCAGCATATGCCATTGCAGCTGACTCTCTCACAGTCTGTGGACTGTGGCCATTGGTGCAAAGACTGGGAGATCGTGCACCAGCAGTGGTCCTTTGCAGAGACAGGCTGTCGTTGGCACCCTGGTGGCAGTGGGGGAGAAGCTGGGCAGACTGGAGCGGGAATTGTACCAGACCGGAGGTGGATTGGGGTGGGATCGGGGCAGATCTTGGTGGCTGTGGCAGCAGCAGGATCAGGAAACCTTCCCCCCCCCCCATCCCAGGTCTGACATGCCCCCTTTGTCCTAACAGACCTAACACTTCCTTGATCCAACAAAATATACCATTGGGGCTGTTTGAGAACATTATTTTCTTATCCCATCCTACAGAGTGATCACCTCAGTTGTTTCACTTAGTCTTGCTTTTGCTTTGAGAAGTAATCTGAACTGAAGTTATCCCACAGTAATTAAAAGCTCAGCTAACATCCAGCATAATTTCTGCTCCTTCTTCCCACAGTTACTTTATATTATAGTTTCTCTGATTATGCCTTAGAAGTCCAATAGGCTGAATTATAACCATTACTTTTTTTGCTTGAAATGTTGAATATTTAATTATTTCATTTAGGGCTATGAAGATTGGCTTCGTCATAAAGCTGACAATGCAATGAACCAGTGTCCTGTTCATTTCATTCGACATGGCAAACTGGTTAGAAAGCAGAGTCGCAAACTAAGAGTAAGTGTTGTATATCATTAAATATACATCTTGGACAAAGGTTTCTTGGTGTGTGTGGGTGTGTGCGTGTGCATGCACACATGTATTTGCTTTCCACAGTGGCAGACAAAGCAGACAAGGTTGCTTGATGGGTTATTCTGGGGGTGAGTTTTAATTTATGTTATGTTTTTTATTCCATGGGCCAGCTGTATCCGCAGGGGTTTGGTTCCGGGACTCTGTGCAGATACCAAAATCCGCAGTTGCTCAAGTCCCTTATATAAAATGGTGTAGTATTTGGGCTCCTCCTTCACCTGAGTCACAAACAAACAGGGCACCTTCTGCTGCACCGAGCCCAGGTGGCTCATGGCCCCGGAGACCCGCACCTCCTGCTCCAAAGCAAGCAGCCCCCAACGTCACCTATTATTTTACCATCAATACTTCTACCACTCAGAAGCTGCCTCCACCGGCAGCAATGGCAGCAGCAGTGAGCCTGGGCTGAAAGGACTGCTGAGAAATGTAGTTCAGGTCGGCAAATTTCAAATTGCACATGCAGCACACGTGGGGCCATTTTGTTTCCATCCCGCAAACACCAAGGGCGGTCCTGCTCGGGCAAGGCGGTGGCTCTGCAGGGGCCAAGCGCAGCACTGCATGCCTTCCCCTCCAGCCTCAAAGGAAGAAACACTCCTGCAGACCAGGCCCTTCTGCGGGGATGTGAGTGGGGAATTGGTTAAATATGCGGGTATGGGAGCTACCTGAGGGCTGCTCTTTGTCTGCTCCCCTGGGACTGAGGTAAGCCCAGGGAAGGAGACAGGAGGAGGAGGAGGAGGGTGAAGAGGGTGAAGCCCTTCCCACTGCTGAACTCTGAGGCCTGGATAGGGGATCCTGGCTGTTGGGCCAGCAAGCCCCCCCCCCCTTGATTCTACCTAGGATTACCAGATCTCCAACCGGGACAGAGTGCTAGAACTTTAGGAGACTGGGCCAAGATGGACTCAGGCACCAAATGGAGCACACCCCTCTTGCGGCAACCCTGCTGAGTGCGGAGGACGGAGAAACTTACAACTGGTATTCCAATATCTGTTCCATAAGGCAGACCACTTTACTCTTCTAATGCTTGGCCCCGAATCCCTTTGTGTACACATGCTGGGAAACAACCATCATGTAATGTAAATGCCTTTAGTTGAATCTACTTTGGGTGGATTCCACTGCATTCTCACTCAGGATTTTTAAATTTGTTAAAAGCAAATGGGGATGAAGTTTTGACAAGGAAGTTTTTAGGAGATGGTGGAAAACCAATAAGGTTGGTCTTCTGGCAGACAGAATTATGTTCTGTAATTCAAGCTTTCTATCTCTTGGGGGATATTGAACCAATAGTTTTTAAGGGTTATATTTGTTCCCTGAAAAAGGTGATCTAACACTGGGCTCTCTTTTTCTTAATGATTCCCTGTCATGATGAACTCTTGTGGCTCTTTGATATGTCTCTAAGGAGACTTCTTGTCTAGCACTGTGGTAGTTTGAAAACTAATGTATATAGATAGAGAACTCTGGTGAGGTCTTCAGTAGTGCAAGAAGAATAATATTTGTAGATATTTCTCTTTGCTTGTCTTGGACCAGGTTCATAAAGCAATGAGAAACATAAAAGGTCAGTATAAACAAAGTTTTCACCCACCAAATCTCTATACTTTCATGCTGATCTCTGTATTTGTGTCTAGCACAGTCAGATAGCAAGTAGTCAGCTCTTTTCCTGGAAAGAGCTTTCTTGCTTTTCTAAAGCCTGCTTTTGAGGGCTGGCTCCAGTGTCTTTGTTCTCAATGTTTTTTAGGATGTCAATAAGGAAACAGGGAACAAAATGGTGCTTGTAATCTCAAAGTGACCATGGTAGTTTGTCATGAAAAACAAGCAGTACCACTTGGTCCACAAGTTATGTCATAGAGCTATTTTCTCTCCTGTTTTCTACCTCCATCTTAAGAAACAAACAGGAAAAAGCAATTTTGGAACCATCTTAGTCCAAATGCATATGAACAGAAGGCTTTTCTACTTTATGTTTCAGGCAGCCCAATCCTTCTCTAAAGACCCGCCAGGCGGCCAAGGCCACCCGCCAGATCCTGATCTCCGCCACGGTCAGCATACAGCAGGCAGCCTGCGGCAGAAAGTCTACTTGGGGAAGGGGACGCTCGTCCCCTTCCCCGAGTGTAACCACGGCTGTGGCCGATAGGCCTCCTTGGATTTCTACCAGCTATTTTGCTGGCAGAAGTCGGAAGAGGCCGTGTAACGGCTCAGCCGATCGGTGGGGGTCAGAATTCAGCCGAGGCCGATCCCCTCCCCCTCCTCGATTGGCTGGGCCTATTGGCCCCCGCCGTTTGCTCCCGGACCGCCCCACCCTCCGCTGGATCCTCACCTGGTTCAGGCGGCAGGCAAGAAATGGTCTGGGCGGTGGAGCAGGGCAGGCAGGCAGGCCTTCCTTGCTCGCAAGTCGTCGCGAAAGTGCTGTAAAGCACTTTCGCGAAGGCTTAGGACGCTCGTTCCACCGCCCTATTTTAGGTCAGGATTGCGCCCTAATATATTTATTCACCAATTGAATATTCACTAGAAGCATAACCCAAAATTAACTCCTTTCTGGGCTTTAAAAACGCTCTCTGTTATGCACATATTTCCTCTTACTCCTGCTTAGAAGTCTTTTGGCCGGTTTACATGTGACAGCTAACTTGGAGTGGCTACTTAAAGTTGGTACACATAGGAGCTGTCACCATGTGATGAACCTTTCATATGCAATGGCTCATGCTACAGAACAGGCAGTTTGCTCTACAGCACCATCAGTGGTGCTGTAAATTCCTAATTATGTGGTGAGTCACTTCACACTAACATCTCACCCACATTGTGACAGCCAAGATGTTAAGTCATTTAAAGTGAGTGAAACGTTGCCATTTCAGTTGCTGATGTTTGATAGTGTGTTGACCACTAGTACATTCCTTCATTATCCTAAGATAGAAAATGTTTATAAAATGCATGCATACACGTTCAGATGTTCTCTACAGAGTAGAATCCATGGGAAAATGACTTTTCGCTAAGAACAATTCTGCTAGATCAAACTACTAGTACTTCTAGTCCAGCAATGACCAGCCACATGCTTCCAAAAAGCCCACATGCAGAGCATGAGCCCTGTTCTTTGTCCAAAAGTTATAATATTCAGAGGTAAAAGTGGCTGTGAACAAGGGGCTTCTGATTAGGTGCCATAGCTATGGAAAGGATGTTTGTTCTGACTGTAACATTTGAGTAGTCGCTGTTCTTTATAAATTGGTATCAACAGTTTATATTTCTAAAGATGTTTTGCTGGCAAATAGGTCAGTGAGAAGCCTGTGCCTGCCAGATGATTCTTTCTCATTCCTCTAGAGAGAGTTTTGCATATTATTTCTTCCTCCACAAGAGCATGAAAAATGACTGTATTTTTATAGAAATGTGTTCACATTTTTCATCCTGCTCCGGTTTAAACAGAGATAAAACAAACACATCTGTACCTTGAGGTGCCCCCCCCTTTTTTTAGCAAATCCTATAAGATAATTTGGGTTGGGTTGTTTCTTTTTACTGCTTCTGTTTTTTTTTATTTAAACACCATGTGGTTAGCCTTTCATATGTAATGGCCCTCAAGGGGAAACTCCTGCCCCTTTCAGTGAGCAAGTGCTACTGAAGTACCTGCAGATATAGATAGTCTACCAAAGAATGATTGGCTGCGCAGGAGAAGGGACTAGCACAAATTGTGCCATGAAGAAACCCCCAAACTGCAGTGAACATATGGCCGCAAATTCCACATGGGGTGATTTTCATGGATGTCGCACATGGATGCATTTTCCCACAGATCTGCACGTCTGGTGTGAGAAAATCAGGGGCAGAGTTATATCTGGGTATGAGGCCTGTCCTAACAAAGCTCCGATTGGCTAGTGGAGTGAAGAACACCTAAGAGGACTAATGGAGATTTTAGCCTTGCGTCCAAATTCCCCATTAGTTTTCCTTCCAACTCTTCAGGGAATCTGCGCAAAAAGCACCCAATCCTGTAAGCTGTTGCTATGGGATTGCCCTATTTATGAATCTTACAGCACAAGCCAATGCATATTTACTCTGTAGTAAGTCCCACTAAATTCAATGGGAGTTACTTCCAGGTGTATGGGAATTCAGTCTTTGGGTGCAGTCCTAAACATACTTATGTGGAAGTAAGTCTAACCCAGGGTGGCCGACCTTCCACCATGAGGACCTCTGCGTTCTTAAGAGTTGTATAGAAGACAGAATCTTGGCAGCTGCAAGTGCTGATGGTGCTGCTAAAGCAGCTGCACCTGCTGAAATGCCCTCACCTAGACAACCATTAACGGTCCAGGAGCATTCATGTTGAAAGGTTGGCCACCCCTGGTCTAACTGAAATTCATAGGGCTGACTTTTGAGTAAAAGTGGTTTGTATTGGGTAGCCAAACTGTAATTTAGAGATATCATTACTACTCCATGTATAGATTCATGATTATGCTCCCTGGAGAACAGCAGTGTTAAATGGTGGTATGTACATATACTCTAAGGGTGATCAGCTTAAGTTTCTTCTCCTAACAGTGGATTTCCACCTCTTTTCTAGGTTGGAGATATTGTAATGGTAAAAGAAGATGAAACATTCCCTTGTGACTTAATAATTTTATCGAGTAGCCGGGCAGATGGAACATGTTTTGTTACTACAGCAAGTTTGGATGGCGAGTCTAGTCATAAGGTACAGTAATAACTTTGCTGAAACGTCAGTATAAGGCCAAAGACTACCATAAAATGTTCTTATTTATATCTCATGAATTGAAGTATGTATTACTTTATGGAAAGCAGCTTAAACTTCCTAACACGATGCTGAATTTTTCTCTTTTTTCCTAGGTTGGATATAATTATAATGGTAAAAGAATATGAAACGTATAGTACTATGTGACTTTATATTTTTGTCAGTGGCAGGTAGAGCATATTTTGTGCTATCAAATTTTCAAAATAATAATGATCAAATATATCAAATTTTGAATGCACTTGAAAAATTAGTTGTGCACATATTTGAAAATGTGGGCTTTGCGCAACAGTTTAAGACTAGGCAAAAATGACAAATATAAATGTATGGTTTAACACAATAGAGGTATTTGGTTTCCTTTGCAATGTTAGAAATTCTGTATGCTAGGAAGCATTCTGTATGCTAGGGGAGTACAAAAGCTCCCCTACTTATGTACATTCAACTTCACGAACACTTTCCGCCTCAACGTCTGGTTTGCAGCCAATGCTGCTGAGTACAGAGGCCACTCAGGAGCATTCCAAGTGTTCTGCAGAAACTGGCAACATTAGGAGTGAAACTGACAGCTTCCCAAGTGAATGAACAACATTGAGTGTGAAACTGACAACACTGACAGCCCTCTGAGTGAAACTGGCAATGCTGATGGAGTCTGGAGTGAATCTGACAATCAGAGTGAAATTGGCAGCATATGGAGTGAAACTAACAGCAACAGAGAAAATACAGCATTACTGTATTTATGAACAAAATGACTTACTAATAGACCAGGGGTTCTCAACACCTTCCTGGACGAGTACCACCTCTGGTGCCACTCTCCTGCTGTGTACCACCGGAGGTGACTGACGATGACATCATCGCCAGTTACTTCTGCATTTTCAATTTTTCAGAGGCCAGAAAACGCAGGTGGGAGGCTTTGGATGGGTGGGAGTCTCTGGGCGGACGGTAGGGTCCATCTCAGCATTCCCAAGAGTCTTGGCCAAAGGCAAGAGTCTCTCCAGAGCGAAAACATGCCACCAAAAGCTCCATGTCAGACTGGGGTTCTGGTGGTCCGAGTATCACTAGCATTCGGCCGAAGTACCATTGGTGGTACAAGTACCACTGGTTGAGAACCCCTGTAATAGACCCCCTGGAACCAAATGAGTTCCCAAATAGGGGAGCATCTGTAATTAAATATATCTGCAAAATTTTGCAAGGTAAAAAGAATTTGCTTCTTAAGTGTTACAGCCTGACAGAATCTATATATACAGTATTTTTCTTTTTTAAAACTCTTACCTCGGTTTCATAAGAACCTGAATAAATGCACACAATATTTAAGCCATACCTTTCTTGTCCATTCCAGACATATTATGCAGTTCAAGATACAAAGGCCTTTCAAAACGAACAGGATATTGATGCACTGCATGCTACCGTTGAATGTGAACAACCTCAGCCTGATCTTTATAAGTAAGAAATATGTGGTAAATTATTCTATTTTTGTTTGCAATGGTTAACTAAAATAACTGTGTATTCTTACTAGGCCCCAACTGTACATGGAGGGAATCTTTAAGGCAACGGTGCTGCCTTGTTCTCATTCCCAAATATTCTTTCTAGAAGAGGGAGAATTGAAAGCAACAGCAATTATCCTAAATGTTTTGGTTCCTGCCTTCTCCCCTATCTTTTCTTTGAGAACCACAAGCCTCTTAGTTCCAACATGGTGGATGGTAGACAAACATAGCACAAGTTGTAAAGATTACATTTATGTACATATCTGTGACTTATTTTGTGTGTGATGTTTTGAGTAGCAGTCTAGTTGGGATAGATTGAGCCAATGATCAGAGAGCTTGGTAAAGATGCTGGAACGTCTATAACAAGTAGATCAGTTAGAGCAGGGCTTCTGAACCCCTTCGGCGCGGCGTATCACCTCTGTGGCTGTCGCCGTGCCAAGTACCACTGGAAATAAGTGGCAATGACATCATCGCCACTTACTTCTGAATTTTCGGTGGCACCAGAGGCCTGAAAGCAGAGCTAAGTGGACAAGGGTGGATGGGAGGGCCTTTTCCGGCCCTGGAAACCCGCACGCTTGGGCTCTGCAGAGCTTGTGACACGTTTCCAGGGCTTAGGTGTGTCGCCATGTGGCCGCCCTGGCGGACGCCATCTTGACAGCCAGGGGCCCGCATACCATCTCCCCCCCGGTCCACATACCACTACTACTGTGTTTCCCCGAAAATAAGGCATGTCTTATATTAATTTTTTCCACCAAAAAATGCAGCATGTCTTATTTTCGGGGGATGTCTTATTTTTGCAACAAGCAACGAAAAATTTCAGGCACCAAAATTCCCATTTTGTTACCTTGGTCACCTGGTCTCTTGTTGCTACCGCTGCTCATTGTGGCCACCTCCTGTCCCTGTCCCGCGGACTGGCTGCACCACAGCCTGCCAAGAATGGCCCCCCGCTCAGCATATTTTAGTGGAGTAGGGAGAACTAGAGTCGCCACCTCGCTCGGTTGGCGCGCCTGCCTCTTCTCTCTCCAAAGCGCAGTCAGCGAAACGCGCTCCGAAGCAGCCGTGGCCTTCCCACGGCGAGCCGCTTGGTTTCTGGAGGGTGCCAGCTCTCCAGAAACTTCCGAGTGAACTCGGATGTTCCGGAGAGCTTGCGGCTGCGTTCAGCTTCTGAACGCAGCTGCTGGCTGTCCGGAAACATCCGAGTGAACTCAGATGTTTCCGGAGAGCTGGCACTCTCCGGAAACCAAGCGGCTTGCCCTGGACAGCGGCTGCTTCGGAGCGCGCCTCGCTGGCTGCGCTTTGGAGAAGGAAAAGGCAGATGTGCCAACCAAGTGAGGTGACAACTGTAGTTCTCCCTCCTCTGTGAAAACATGCTGAGCAGGGGGTGGGGGGACGTACCCAGCAGGCCACAGTGCAGCCGACCTGCAAGACAGGAGGCGGCAAGGGCAAGCGGCGGCAGCAACAGGAGGCCATGCGCCACGGAAAAGGTTCTTTCATTCCCAGTTGTCAGCTTCAGATTTTAACCTGGAAAAATGCCAGGAGAGACCTAAGAAACAGTTGACTACTAACTATATACCAACATTTATTCATGAATTCAATACTGACTTAGTAGTTAGGTGTGACTGTAATGCATTGAATTATTCAAATAAGAACAAAAATTCATGTTAAGCAATACACGTATTATATGTTTAGTTTTTAATTGTATATATGCAATGAAAATTCAGCAGGAATACTTTACTTCCATTCCATACTTCCATATTGATTTAGGCTTGTTTCTAAGAAATACATTTATAAATCCTCTCAGCTTCAAATAGCATTTATTTGTGGGATCAGGGAATGTCTGTGTTTGTAATGCTCTGTGTTTGCAAGAAACACTTCCCTGTTATTCAAAAGCAGCATTATATACACTGCAAGAGCTACTGTGGAAAAAAGTAAGAACTCCTGGTACGTGTGCATGAGAGACAGGTGTTTTCTAGGTTGGGAAGTACTTGCAGATGGCCAAGTGAAATCTTTGAGGCGTGAAGGGAGAGGCCAGGCATACCAACAATGGTAAGGATATACAAGATAAGACTGGTAGAAAGGACCAAGGGGGTTGTTAGTTAGTGGAAATTCATAGAGTGGTGAGATTAATACAGCATGCAAGATCTCTTGACACTAATATTAAAATCCCAACTTAGAACTTACCAGAAATATAGATAGGGGAAAGACATGGTGGAGAGACAGGGGTACAGTGGTGGTGGTGAAGTGATTGCTTAGCAGAGGCATTTGACAGAAAGGGAGAGATTAGATTACCAGAGAGACGAAAGGAAGCTGTTACAGAATTTGAGACAAGAGATTATGAGTGCTCGGACAAGGGTTTTTCCAGTATATGCAGAGAAAAAAGAATGAATTTTGGAAAGGAGACAACCATAGGATTTGGCAAGTTGGCCTGTATGTAGAGTGAGGGAAAAGGGAAGAATCAAAGGTAAAGTTGAGTGACCTCAATTAAAGGGGTCAATTAAAGAGGTCAATTAAAGTGACCTCAGTTAAATGCATTTGGGTGGCACTGCTTAACATTTAATCTGTGTGGTGTGCATAGCTGCTCCCCATATCTGATTTCACCCAGCCTATCACAACTCCTTCCTCATAAATCAAGACTTATAGAGAAGGGGAAGGGATGAAAGGAATGGAAAGGAGTCAATTCATTTCCATGTTCACAGTTTGAAATGCAGTGAGATATCCCAGAGGAATATATCAGAGGGACAACTAAGGAAACAGGGTTTAGAAGGAAAAAGGAATGTCATGCATTGAAGGGTGCATTTGTGATTCATCTTCCTACGGGCAGTAGTTGCATGCAAGTCTGTACAATTACCTGAATACTCTTCTGTGCATTTCAACACACATGCTGATGCGGAAATATTTCCTAATCCAGTTTTCCTCTTACAGATTTGTTGGTCGCATAAATGTTTACCATGACAGCAATGAACCTGTTGCAAGGTAAGACTAAAAACACCCATGCAAAAAGCTATCTAGCTTGCTTGTCTATCCTTTTATGCAGATGGTATGATATGATCTTAGTTGCTTTAGTTTATCAAAAAGGTTTGCATTTAAATGCTTACTGAATTCATACAGCAAGTAACTAACACTGTTTTTAAAATGAGCCTTTTTATTTGGCATGCTTTACATTTTGTTCAAATTTTATGAGCATTCTTGAAATAAAAAAAAAACCTTTATAAGTAGGCTTACCATATCGCCGACCGGGACGCTCCGTCTTGCCCTTAAGGGGTGGGGTGGGGGGAGGGAGTCAGAGCGCGTGCGTTCTGACTCCCTCCCCCCGCCCCGCCCCTTAAGGGCAAGACGGAGCGTCCCGGTCGGCGATATGGTAAGCCTATTTATAAGTGGGGTTTTGTATTTTTTTTTTTTGTGAGGTGCCTTGGACATCATTTTATCATGTAAAGTCAGTAAATAAATGCCTAAAATAAATAAAAATTGAGAAGTTTTCACAAGAAAAACTTCAAGGCAGTGATGGGCCATGGAAGATATGGTGGTGGGGGTCAGACAAGCCATTCCAGGAGCTACCTCTTTGCTTGGGATAATTAACATTTACCCATTTCTTTCATCACAGGCCATTGGGATCTGAAAATCTGCTTCTTAGAGGAGCCACGTTAAAGAACACAGAAAAAGTCTTTGGTAAATATTGTAAATTGTTTACATTAATAAATAGTGATATAAATGCAATAATGGTCCCAATCCAGAGAAGTACATGAGAGAGTCTGCATATTCAGCAAAGCTATTTAATTTGCAAAAGCACGTCTAAGCAGATGTTCTGTTTAAAAAAGATAGTAACAAAAATCTACCAAGTAGGGCTGCACCAAATGGGTCATTTGGGAGGCTGAAGGTAGTGCTCTTGGAGTGAAATGGTTCAGGGCCCCCAGAAGGTAAACAGTAACTATTTTTTCACAGCACAATTCTAGGCATGTCTTTCCATTGTATTAAATGGGGCTTATGGTCAGGAAAGTGTGTATAGAATTTCAACCTAAGGATAATACAGAATAGTTTATAGACTCTGTTGGTACTAAAATCAAAATTGTCATTCAGTCTCTGTTTTTCTTGCATTGACTATATGAGGATTTTGACTCCTCCTCTTTTGATACTGATTTTGGATCACATTACACTACAATTCCCCTCCTTTGCATTTTAACCCAAACATTTAAACAAACAACAAATCATATGAACACAATTCATCAACTTCCTATCAGTCACCTCTAATTCATCTCTGGGGATTCTTCTGTCTCATAGCTGGTGCTATTTCTATAAATATAATTAATTTCTGTAGCATGCTGGTTTCCTGATCATTCTGCCTCTGAAAGTCACTTTCTGACTTTCACACTTTCTCCGTGTTTGAAGATGGAAAACAAAATTTGATAGGCAGAAGCTGGACTTGGGTATCTGTTGATGTTACAGGCTCAGTTTCAGGATATTGGTCTCTTGACAAGTTTTCATTATTGGATATTTCCATTCCTGAAGTCTCTGTTGTTTGCATGGTTGGATGCAGCTCTGGTACAAGTTGAAAAAGTATCCTGTTCCTCCTGAATGTGCTGTTGTGAGTTGTAACAATGTAGGACCATGGTGTTGGACATTTTCCCTGTACAGCTGCTGGTTCAGACTAACCCTTCTGGTTGTCAAGTTTTATTCTCATCTGCGAATCTGAACTTAGTTCTGGTAATGTCTTCATCTCACGATGTTTGTCAAAATGGAATTTGTATGCTGCTTTTGTCTTTTTCATCTGTGGTGTGGAGTTTTTCAGATCAGGCCACTAGGGGTACAGATTCGTTTCTAGTGTCAGAAACAGTGTTAGTAGTTGCTGGCCCATTATCAGTTCTGCTAGTCTGTCCTTGGTTGCATTTATGGGAGTTGCTCTATAGTTCACTAAAACTAAAAATTGAATTTCTTGTTTCAAGATTTGCTTTGCTGTTTGGACTGCTGTTTCTGCCTTTCCATTGGCTTGTGGGTAGTGGTGATGGGCAATAGTCCCTCTAAGGGGTCCATGCTAGTGTGCAGAGCCCTTTGGCTGGCTGCCATGCCAGACCCCTGAAGTTTTTCCATACACATGGCAACTACATCCTACTTCATCACTGGACTTTCGGGAATGCCGAGCTCTGAACTGCGTGGCACTTAGCTTCCCAGTGCTTTGAGCTGCGCAGTCACACAGCTGAAAGGAAGGACTGGTGGTGTGGGCTGCAACATGACAAAAATAGTATTTCTTTGGAAACTGACCAAGCACATTCCCTGAAAATTGTGGGGCATTGACTGTTATTAATTCATCTGGACATCCCCATGTGGCAAATATATCCTTGAGGCAGCTGATGACAGTAGAGGTCGTAACGTCACTCATGTGAGCTATTTCCAGTTACCTTGAGAAATAGTATATACCTGCTAGGTACTTGTGTCCATGTAGTTCATATCAGAAGGCCAGCCAGAGGTAAGTAAAAAACTTTACTTACCTCTGGGTAGGCCTTCTGACTGCCTGTGGGTCTCCTCGGACCCACTCTAGAGCTGACAAAGCTCGAGCGCGCAGGTTTCCAGGGCTGGAAAAGGCCCACCAGCCTTTGTCCCTTTACCTTTGCTTTCAGGCCTCTGACATGTCAGAAAACCCGGAGGTAAGTAATGATGATGTCATCGGCACTTCCAGTGGTACTCAGCGCGGCAGCCACGGAGGTGGTACGCCACACCGAATGGGGTTGAGAACCCCTGGTCTGTGGACTCATCAGTTTGAGCCCATCCAACTTTGCTGCTCCACATTACTTCATGGTCAGAATGGCTTTGAACACCCCCTCCCAAATTTACTAAAGGAGCATGACTTTTTCAGTGCTGTCAGCCGCTTCTCCTTTTTTGTCTCAGTTCTGCTACAGAATGCATGTACTCTTTACTGGATTAGGGCCCACAAATATAATTATATCTCCTATGTAATCCTTTGCTTTTCATTTGTGTTTGTACAGTATATGCTGGCTGATCACAAAATATGCACAAATAACGTTTGATAAAACAGTGGTATTGTTTTGTTGTTCCAGGTGTTGCTGTATACACTGGCATGGAAACAAAAATGGCATTAAACTACCAATCAAAATCTCAGAAACGATCTGCTGTAGAAAAGTAAGACTGTATTAACTTTTCTGACACATGTATATTGTGTGGGAGAGATTAATAGGAAAGCAATGGTTTTACATGATGGCAAATGGGGGGGGGGAATCAACCCATATTTTATATTGATTTTTGTTGGAAATCACTACTTGCATCTTCAGCCTCATTTGAGTTCTTGTGTTTTGTTATTTATTATTAAGAATTTGGTTGTTTGTTAATCATTTTACAATTGCTAGCTTTTTGGAGATTCCATTCTCCGATTGATATTTTCCTGATGGGCCACTGTGGGAAACAGGATGCCGGATTAGATGGGCCTTTGCCTGATCCAGCAGGGCTCTTCGTTACATACCTATGGTCTTCGCACACGCACATGAATTTGTTGCACGTATACAATTTGTTTGCTCTGAGTGTACACTTAGCAGAAAGCAGCAGTCACTCACAACTCCCTGACTGATGTACGGTATCTGTATTTTGCATATGTTTGCAAACACAGGTTTGTTGCATTTGCACTTTACATCTTTGATTGTGCAACTTTTTGGTTTACATCTAAAAAAATGTAATATGTAAAGTGGTTTATAGTGGAGTCTAAACATGACTGCCTGCCTTATTATTAACTGACCATACTGCAAAAATACATCTGAAGGTGCAACACCATTAGGCAATTACAGGTGACTATTTTTAAAGTAGTGACTTGCTATAGTAGACATACATCTATATGGGAGTTGGTCATTGTTAACAACTCAGTAAGAAGCGGGTGGCGCAGTGGGTTAAACTGCTGAACCATGAGCTGTTGATCGAAAGGTCGGCAGTTCGAATCCGCAACGGGGTGAGCTCTCGTTGTTTGGCCAGCTCCTGCCAACCTAGCATGTTAATGCGAATAGATAAATAGGTACTGCTTGCGGGAAGGTGAACAGCGCTCCGTGTTCCAGCTGCATGCTATGCGCTGTGGCAAGGAGAGTCATGCCGGCCACTTGACCACGGAGGCGTTTTCGGAGAACACTGGCTCTTCGGCTTTGAAATGGGGATGAGCACCACACCCTAGAGTCGGACACGACTGGACTTAATTGTCAGGGGTCACCTTTACCTAAGAAGAACTTTACCATTCCTCCACTTTCCTCAATTTCTTATCGGATATGAATGTCTGTTAAAAGTTTTCCTTGCCCTGTGAGCAGATGCTGAGATATATGTTTGAACACATTTTGGAAATGACATTGTATTTATGGGCCAATGCTCACCCTACAGAGAACATGGCTTTGGACATGGTAAGTGCACAACCAGTGCTGCCCTGTCATCTCAGAAAGATGAACTGATCATATCTGATTAAACCCAGACTGACAAACCTTTGGTTTATAGTGCATATTATACAGAGAAAAGTTCCCTACATTCATCTATCTGTCAGAAACAAAATAATACAAGTGAATAATTGTTCGTCAAAAGCACTGATAACCATTGTTAATCCTCTTTTCCCCGTTAATCTCGTTTAATGACTTCTCCATAAAGATATTTTACTGTATGTGTATTAGGTTTAGACTAAATCAGATGTTATAAAATTGTCATTAATTTCACTAATGACAAAACTTCTCTTTTATTTGTTTCAGATCAATGAATGTATTTCTCATTGTATACCTCTGTATTCTCATCAGTAAATCGTTAATAAATACTGTCCTCAAATATGTTTGGCAAAGTGACCAATCTCGTGATGAACCTTGGTATAATCAGAAAACAGAATTGGAAAGAAAAAGAAATGTGGTACGTTCATATCTTCAGTTTTAATAAAGAGATATGGGGCATATAATATGTAGTTAGCAGTTTTGCCACATTCTGCTATTAAATAATACCATTGTTTGGTAACATCTTCCAAAGCTGTAGTCTTTCTTAAACAACTCTTAAGAAGCATGGCCACAGTCTGTTTGTGCACATGGTTCCCAATCCAGCAATAGAATCTACTTGAAGATACATTTTCTGTTTGTGTATTTTCCTGGATGAATTGGGGTTTTGTACTGAATTGGGGTTTTGTGATGAATTGTACTCCTACAGATCAAAATACAGTGGCCCCTCAGCATCTGCGGTCTTGGCATTCGCGGATTTCACAATCCGCGGATGCTGAGCCGGAGGCATATTCCGCATCGTGCCGGGCCCGCAACCACCTCCATAGGCCTCCACAGGCCTCAGAACATGTCTCTGAAGCAACTAGAAGTCACTTCCGGTTTCCCCAAAGTGATTTCTTGTCACTTTGGAGACGTGTTCTGAGGCCTATGGAGGCGGTTTCGAGCCCAGCGCAACGTGGGAGGAGGCCTCTGGAGGGCCCCCCCCCTTGCAGGTTCTGGTAAGTTATTGTGGCCTCGGGTGCTGGGTTTCAGCACCTATGGATTCACGGTATCCGTGGGAAGGCTGGAACTGAACCCCCATGGATACCGAGGGGCCACTGTATATTTTTCTGTTAGATAAGTAAATTACATAATAGTCCTAATGTACTGGAGCACAGTAGACAGTGATAGATGAGGTGGGATTTTCTGGTGAGACGTAAAAGAGTTCTTAGTGGTTCTGTTTACAAATGTCTAAGACATGATTTATGCTGATATACCTAAATATTTTTTCCTTTGGCAGTTTATTACTGCATTTACAGATTTTCTTGCCTTTATGGTTCTTTTCAACTACATCATTCCAGTATCTATGTATGTCACAGTAGAAATGCAGAAGTTTCTTGGTTCATATTTTCTCACCTGGGATGAAGAAATGTTTGATGAAGAAACTGGTGAAGGACCCCTAGTGAATACTTCTGACCTCAACGAAGAGTTAGGGCAGGTAACTGTTGGAAGTTGTCACACAAATCCATCAACTGTCTCTAGTATTTAGAGCCCTAGAAGTGATTATTGTGTCATTTTACTGGAACTACTTTTTAAGGAGCATAACTACTTATAGTTGTAATGGTCCAATATTGTTTTCCTGACTAAGGGACAACTAGACCATTTTGCTGATCCAACATTCTGATAAATGAGA
Organism: Plestiodon gilberti rubricaudatus; assembly: GCA_026170595.1. Lineage (NCBI taxonomy): Eukaryota > Metazoa > Chordata > Lepidosauria > Squamata > Scincidae > Plestiodon > Plestiodon gilberti. Next base: position 140,390,431 of record JANXHW010000003.1, read on the forward strand.
GCCCTTTTTATACTTGTTTAAACTGTGATTTGGGGGGGGGATGAATATATATTAAATTAACAGCACAATCCTCTCTAAGCTTAGAGCGGTGGAGTGCGGTGGAGTTGTAAAAACGTTTAGGTGCCACAAGGCTCTTTGTTGTATAATCAAATACAAAAACATGCACATACTGCCTAAAACAGCTTGCAGTCTAAATTTCAACAGTTAGGGAGACAACAAAAGGAGGAAAGAAGTTGAGATAAGGAGAGAAGAGTAACAAGAGATGGATATTCACAAATGCAGTTACTCACACTTAGTTTGTTATAGGGTGAAGACTAACAGTGCAATCTTGTCTACCTCTGCCCCTGCGATGCAGTGGGGCCGGTGCAACCTCTACTGCATCCAGATCACAGAGCAGGCAGCTAGGAGGTCACCTTGTGAACAAATGTCCACTTCGGGAACAAACGTTCCCTTCCCTTGGTGTAAGTCCCAGCCGCCCGAACAGGTCTCCTCAGATGTGCGCTAGCTACGACGACAGTCCCTCCCCCAGCCCAGGCCCAGCTGACCAATCCTACCCCCCCCCCCCACCGGAACACTCCGTTCCGCCCTCCATAGCCTAGCGGAGAACTACCTGCTCCGGTGGGCACTCCTTTGGATATGGCAGGGGGAGAGCAGTGCCAGCCTCTGTGCTGGTGCTACCTTCTTGCCAGGTGACCCAAGCGTGCCTTATGGCACGTTTGCAACACTCTACTGATTGAGCGGTGCTCCGCCGGTCTAAATTGTAGAGAGGATTGGGCTGTAAGAGGTTAAGTCAAAGGCTTCAGAGTGATAATGATTCTGTTTGTCATAACAAACATATAAACATAACAAGCAAATTTGATGTGCTAAAGTTTTAAACTCAAAATTTAAATAATACTGAAAGACCATAGAATTGATGTATGAAATAGTTATAGTAGGATAATACAGCCCACGTTGTACTGGGCCTTGTGCACTGAGTAATTGCTCTCTGATTTGGAACTTACATGGGTGACCTCTCTCTGAACCAAGTGACATAATTAATGTGTTGTTTACAACAATAAAATAGGTTTCTAATCAGTCTTACATTACCCGTGCACCCCCCACCCCAATAAGCATGCTACACAGAGGATTGGGTATAGAGGGCCAAATTTATTGAAACAAATACAGAACCTGCAGCCAAAACACCTAACTTAAACCCTCTGAGCCTGCGGGCCCTACCTGGGGGAAACGGCACTAGCCATCTGCCTCCCCCTTTCTTACCCGGGCGTCACTGCCTGACTCAAGCCTCGCTTCGGTCCAGGACCGCACAAGCTGTCACAGTCAACCCCTCAGGATCGGTCTTACATTATAGCAAAATGTCATCATTGCAAAGGACAAGCTCTGCATGTGGTTTGAAGGTCAGGGGCAAAAGTTTGAAGTCATACGTCATACCTTCAGCTATCAAAAGACCTGATTTTTTTTCCCCACATCTGTCATTATTTCCACCCTTAATTGCTTTACTTTTCTCTCTTCAGGTTGAATATATCTTCACAGACAAAACGGGGACATTAACAGAGAACAATATGGAGTTCATAGAATGCTGCATTGAGGGGCATGTTTATGTGCCTCATATCATCTGCAATGGGCAAATCCTTCGTGACTGTGCTGGTATTGATATGATTGATTCTTCCCCAGGAGGAAGTGGCAAAGTATGAAGCCTTTTTTTTTTTTTTTTGAAGTGAACACTAATCTAATAATGTTGTTGGTAGCAGAATTGTTGAAAACACACCACTTGGAACATACAGTTGAAACACCAAGCTTTTTTGTTGGGTAGGAATTGTGCTTTTAAAAGGTTAAATATTTTTCTTCAGTTGTAATAGGAACATTCCTGCTTCCTGATACTGTAAAAACTATTGCTTATAGTATTTCTTGTTAATATTGTATATATCTCATGAATAGACTGATCGCCAAACCAAGACAAGAGCACTTGGACTTTAAGTAGATTACAGCAGTTTAAGTAATTAGTGGATTGCAGCCTCAGTATGCTAAATGGTTTATAATCCTTATGCATTCTTGCAGTAGTTTTCAATGAAAAGATCTGTTGTTTCAACATTCTCTTTCCTCAGAGATTTGGCAAGTTGCTGATCAAATACCAGTAGAACTAAAATCTAAACCTGTTTAAATTAGGCAGGTAGACCCAAAGTGAAAAGGAATATATGAAGCTCAGTAGTGGTGACCACAGTTCATAAAGGCTATACCCACTCAATACCCGCAGTGTTTGTGTGTGAGCTTTTTCTTCTGTTTATTTCTTTTTAAAACATATGTCCCAATCCTATTCCCCACCATTTTACATTTTGCAGCCATGCTGATGGAGCACGTGCTGCATGCTATGGTGGGGGGCAACCAGACGGCCTGAGAGGTATTTTTTTTACTTACCTCTCCATAGGCCGCCTGGCCATCAATGGGTCTTCTCGGACCTGCATCAGCTATTTTTCTGGCATAAGTCCAAGGAGTAGCAAGGTGCGTGGGAAGATAGGGATAAGACCCAGTGTGCGCTGCTACTGCTGAGGTCCACCCTCTGCCCTCCACACCCCAATCCTCCCCCGAACCGTCCATGACCCACCCCTGCTAACACCTTACTTGCTCCGTCTCTAATGGGCACATGGGCCTCTGACTGTTTGCACCAGCGACTCTGATGCACATGATGACTGCGCAATATTTGCAACACTGTAAGAAGACTAATAGCAACAGGTTGGGAGCCTGCTGCCTATCCCTGACCACGGTGGTCCACGCCTTAGTGACTTCAAGACGGTTCGGAAGCTGCAACTAGTGCAGAATGCGGCGGCCCGGGTGGTCACTGGAGTTAGGCAGTTTGACTCTGTTGAACTGCTGCTTCAGCGGCTGCACTGGCTGCCCATTCGTTTCCGGGCCCAATTCAAGGTGCTGGTAATGACCTTTAAAGCCCTTCACGGTTTGGGTCCAGGATATCTGAGGGACCGCCTTCTCCTATACATTCTGGCCCACTCTCTTAGGTCATCTGAGGGGGCTTTCCTGCGAGTGCCACCTCTATCACAAGTTAGGGGAGTGGCAACACATGGGCGAGCCTTTTCTGCTGTGGCTCCACAACTGTGGAACTCCCTGCCAGGGGATCTGAGAACTACCTCATGACTTTTCGGCGAGGACTCAAAACGTTTTTGTTTCGTCTAGCATTTGGGTGATGGGTTGTGGTCTGCCTCCTGTGTCTCAAGATGCTCTGCCATGCTGCTTATCTGCTCCATGCTGTCCCCTCCCAGTGGATTTTATTGTTTTTAAAATTGTTTATGTACAGTTATGTACTGTTTAAACTTTTTAATGTATTAAGTTATGTATTTTAACTTCTGTTGTAAGCCACCTTGGGCATTTGCCTTGGCATAGGAAAGGTGGGATATAAAATAAATAAATAAATAAATAAATATCCCTCCATAGGATTGGGCTACCTGTGGAGTAGCCCATGGAGGGTCCTATCCCTCCATAGAGGGTCCTATCCCTCTATGAAGGGTCCTATCCCTCCATAGGATTGGGCTACCTGTGGAGTAGCCCATGGAGGGTCCTATCCCTCCATAGAGGGTCCTATCCATCTATGAAGGGTCCTATCCTATGAAGGGTCCATAGGATTGGGCTACCTGTGGAGTAGCCCATGGTGGCAGTCGAAAAAACAGGCAGTGAATGGACCTTAGAGTTGCTTTGACCTGTTTGTGAACATGTATGTGACCATACATGTCTGCTTGCTCCTTTATCCCACGATCCCCCAAACAGCTAAACTTACTTTTGTTCTTTTTTGGGGTGGGAGCTCAGAGCAGTATGCATGGGCTCAGGCTAGCAAAGAGGGTAGATGGACTAGAATACAGATGTTGTACAGGGCCTCAAAATTCTGTTGATGGCACTGACTGCTAGTTCTGCTACACAATGAAAGCAGAGGCTTCTTCATCCATTTTGATTTTTGGCTCTGTGCAGGCAATTGAATGTTGTGTGAAAAAAATTCCCTTCCTAGAGCCCCAGAAATGGAAGCAGTAAACAGGTTCATAACTATTCCATTGTTACTGTTTAACTGTTGTCCAGCAATAACCAGCTTTTCAACAACAGGGCTCCTGTATCTTTTAATAGCTGAGTAGATGAGGGAATTTCAGCAGGTGCGGCTTGCTGTGTCCTGATACTGCCAAGGCTTGGTTTTTGGCATCTATCAAATTAATCATTATTAAAGGTACAGGATGATAATGCTAAAACAGTGGCTGTGTTTGATTGCTTAAGGGATGCAATATTGCTTAAGGGATTGCAAAGGGATGATTGCTTAAATTAGGTATCAGTTGTATAAGGGAAAAACGGTGAGAAAGAAGGTTTCAAGAGACTACAAACAAATGCAAAATAAAACCCATGTTACTGCAAAGGGAATAATTTTCATCCCTGGATTCTAAAGTCACAGGCACATGGTGGCAGTTTTGGGTTTCTGAAGTCCCCCTTGCCAAATCCTACAAACCTGTTCTTTTTTCACTGGGGCATCATAAAACACAAGCATTAGAACAGAGTCCATAAACATTGCTTTATCTTCTGCAAACATCATAAGTGGGGACAGAACACCGCTCACTTTAGCTGCTCATTAGCTACTGTTCTGTTGTGGTTTCCAAGTGGAACCCAAGGGACAAACAAAGATACAAGACTGCTCTTACAACAAGCAAAAGGGAAAGGAGGTAGCATTAAAAATGGCCTTGAAAGAAAAATGAGAGGTCAAACTCAAGAAGATTGAAGAATTTATTATGCTGAATACATGTGGGTGTTGGTATTCAACTTAATAAATTTTCTATTTAGCATTATTTGAACTCTCTCTCTCTCTCTCTCTCTCTCTCTCTCTCTCTCTCTCTTCTTCCATCTTCCATCAGGCAATGTTTGAGCCATATGTGACATACAAGGTTGGATATAAAGCTACAGTGAACCTTGATTTAACATACCTTGATTTAACAGACTTTGGAAATAACGGACTTTTTCTGCTTCATTAAAAACTTGTCCTGTACTTTTTGTCCATATGTGTGTCCATCAACATAAATGCATTTGGATTTAATGAATTTTCAGTACTAATAGACATCCCTTTCCCTGCTATTTGTCCATTAAATTGATTGTTCACTGTACTTCCTTTTGAAAACCCAGCATTGCATATACAAGAGAACACGCTTGCACTTGGTGAATATAGCAGGGGTGGCCAAACGTGCTTAATGTAAGAGCCACATATATGATAAACTTCAGCTGTTTGAGAGTTGTAAGAGAGATATTCGAAAGCAACAATATTTAAGAAGCATTTAAATTCTTAAATATATTTACTCACAATTGTTATGTAAATTTAGTGTTATTTACACTAAAATTGAGTGGAGGGAGAGTTAGAACGGACAAAAGAAAATATTTCTTTACCCAGCGTGTAATTCATCTGTGGAACTCCTTGTCACAGGATGTGGTGATGGCACCTGGCCTAGATGCCTTTTAAAAGGGGTTTGGACAGATTCATGGAGGAAAAGACCATCGCAGGTTACAAGCCATAAGCAACCTCCTGGTTTTAGAAGTGGGTTTTCTCTGTGCCAGGTGCAGGGGAGTGTCAACGGGAAACAGGTTATCTTGTTGTCTTGTGCTCCCTGAGGCACCTGGTGGGGCCACTGTGGGATACAGGAAGCTGGACTAGATGGGCTTTTGGCCTGATCCAGCAGGGCTCTTCTTATGTTCTTATGTTATTGTTTCTTCATGTGTTCACTACCGTGCTCTGGCATTGAAATTGGGCTCCAGGGCTGCACCATGGCAATGGCTCAATTAAACCAGATCCTGAGCAGGGATTTATAATTTAGAAAGGAGGAGGGCACAGGCTACAAAAGTCTGATATAGAATTATAGGAAAATAATTTGTCATATTCATGAAATAGCTGTGTCACAGAACTCAGAATTGTATTACTGTGGCATGTACCCTTAAAAGATAATCTGTTATATTTAAACACTTCATCTTATCTCTTAAAAAAATAATCTGTTACAAGTAGAAAATGTTTAATATTGATGCTGTTAGGACTGAAAATTTATGATTGTGCTCTTTTTTTTTCCCTTTTTTTTGCGGTAGGAGAGAGAAGAGCTCTTTTTCCGGGCTCTGTGTCTTTGTCATACTGTTCAAGTGAAGGAAGATGACAATGTGGATGGACTGAAGAAAGCTCACCTGGCAGGGAGGTCTTCAGTGTATATTTCATCATCCCCTGATGAAGTTGCTTTAGTTGAAGGGATTCAAAGGTAAGTGCCATACTGGAATGTTGCTCTCCTATCCAAACAAGCTGATACCTTTTTCATCTCCAAAGGGAGCTACTGGAGGAAAATATATTTTTCCCTCTGAAGTAAGACTGAGCAAAAAAAAAAAAAAAAGGAAATGGAGAAAGATTGGAGAGGTCAGGCCTAATTATGTGTAAGATATTGCTCTGGAGTCAGATCCTGTTACAAATTCTACAGGTGTGTGGTAACCTTGACATTTATGGCCCAATCCTATTTGGATGCCGTGCTAATGGCACGCGGATGCCAGCGCAACAACTGCCATATTCTTAGTCTATCCAGGCAATGCCACACTGGTGCAGCCCTTTTCAGGAACGCCGATAACGTCTGTGGAAACCCTGACATAGCCCATTATCCATGGAGCAGCGACATCCAAGGAGCCCAGTCTCAATGAAGACATTCAGAGAAGAGCCACCAGGGTGAACCAAGCTGAGGCGGGGGCAGGCTGTCCCGTGCCAACCCTGGTAGGGCTTATATACTGGGGTTGGTGTACTGTGATTGGCTTTACTGCACCATGTAATTGTATCCTATGCTCAATTGTAGGAAAGTGGGTGGGGCACAGTAAGGTGCAATTTTCTAGTGCAGAGGTTCTCAACCTGTGGTACGCATACCCCTGGGGGTACACGGGCCCTTGGCTAGGGGTACGCGAGATGAAAGGTTGAGGGACCCTGTTCTAGTGTGTTCCCTTCTCCATTTTTCCCTAACGAATTACTCTTACCTATACCAGCTCTCTCTATGGCATAGCATTTTTCTGGTGTTGGGGCTTTCAGACGACAATTTTTCTGTCGTCTGAAAGGGGTTAGGATATGGCGTACATTGACTCCTCCTCATCCCACCCGTATCCCTCCCACGTTACACCCTAATCTCCTCCTCATTTTGACCTCTCTGCCAGAGGAGTGGAGCTGGCATCTGAGTTACATTGGTGCACAGGTGGAGCCATCATTGTACCAGTATCAGTCGAGTTGCGCTGGTGTATCTCAAGGATAAAGTTGGGCCATGAATTTTTGTTGAAAAATAAGTTTTTACTGTTTTCACAAACCTTGTTATTGTCATTTGTCAAGAAAGAACCTGCCTAGCTTAGAACTTATAGATAATTAACAAGATCATAGTTGTTGAAAGTAGGATGCTTCCCTCCAAAAAAAGGAGTGGGAAGGCATGGTGTTAAAAAAAAAAAAAGAGTAAAATGTCATTGAGAGGCACAGCCCAGCTTTACAGACATAGATCATATATGTAAGTAGACTCCAGCGACTTTTTTGCTGCCTCTGCCATCACAGTGTTAGAGTGGTCAAAACCACTGGCGTCACTACAGGGGGGGCGGAGCTCTAAGTTCCTCCGTGATCCGAGCCTTCGTTACCGAGGCTCGGTTCACGGAGGAACTTAGAGCTCCGCCCCCCCTGTAGTGACGCCAGTGGTCAAAACAAGGCATGGCTTGCTTTTTAGAGCAGCAAACTAGATATATTTTGTGGCATGATACTTCTTGATCTTTTTAAGTGGGACAAACACAATAATTGAAATATGGTGGAAATATGCTTTGTATGATGCCCTAATGTTTTGTTCTGAGCATATTTTAGCCTAGCGGGGCACACCGTCCAGCTGGGCCAGGGGTGGGAACATCTGCATTCATATCTTTTTGGAAGGAAAGCTTAATGCCTTTCCCAGAAGATGAAGAAGAGAGTACCTATTTCAGTGTTGGTTTTTCAGGCATGCATGTCTTTGAGATGTATTCATGTCTTTGAGGAGGGATTTTTCAATGTTTGTACACTCATATGTGGTGGGCAAGAATATGATGTGGGGTGGGTGAGGTTGGAGCATTTCTTGGAGACCTGAATTATATTCCAGATGGGTGAGGACATCTTAGAAGGGATGACTGTTCACAAAACATAGTGTAGAAAACAAGAAGAGAACTGCTGAACCAGCTTTTGCAAATAATGACTTTTGTGCTCTGTAAATGAAATAAAAAAAGATTGTTTTTCTAGTGTAAACAATCAATTACACAGTTCAGTGTGTTGCAAACAGTAATGCATAAACAGAGTTGTTTTAATGTCTGATTTGTATCTGTGATTGAATTTTCAGGCTTGGTTACACCTATTTAAGACTGAGGGACAATCATATGGAAATTTTAAATCGAGAAAATGACATTGAAAAGTGAGTACCTGTTTTTCATGACAGAACTGTACTAACAGCACATATTCTATGCGTAACTATTTTGAACCTTTATTACCTCTTGTCAGGGAAGGGAATCTCCCTGGAGAAGGCAGGCTGACCCAGGGGAGTGGTCCCTAGTGGTTAGCATGCGCGCGCACGCACACACACACACACACACACACACACACACACACACACACACACACACACACACACACCCTTCCTGCTTCTCACTTTCCCTTCACTGGAAAAACAGCTGAATAGGTAAAAACCTTGGCAGATTGTATCCTCTGCCAACCATCCCAGGATATAGAGACCAGGCAGAGAAGGCCCATCTGGGAAAAAACCCTCTTGGGAGAACATTGAACCCCAGGGGTTGGTTCCTAATAAAATCAGTCCCACGCTAGTGTCTGCAGGGCGAAGAGATGTGACAATCCATTGAATTACCTGTGAACGTAGACCAGGCAGACCAGGGGTCAAAACATATCTAGTTTATTAAAAATCTATACAAAAAAGGATTAAACAAAATAGGAAAAGAAAGGTGAGTAATAAAAACTACAAACAAGCTGATGGAAAAGCATAAAGAAAGGTTTTCATCAAAAGGATGCAATAACTATTAATGGCCAGTCACCGGAGCTGGGATGCTATTGGGATCTCACACCCGTTGCACCCGCTACACCTGAGAAGTCTGCAAGCATGCTGGAAGGATTGTAAATGGAAAAAATAACAGGAAGCCCTTCTACGATCATTATAAGACAATCCCTAATTTATGGCCCAATCCTGTCTGGGCCTTGCGCTGTCAGGACATGCATTCCTACAGCACGGGACTCTTTGTGGCAGCCAGGCTGCTGTTGTGTGCTTCCAGGCTGCTGCCGCAAATGGGCAGAACTCTGGCATGCACACCAGCAGACACCAGAGACTTGGCCAATCTCAATACGGTGGCGGTGGTGGCCTGTCATGGACAGAGAGGGGGAGGGCAGTGGGGGTTGGGGGCAAGGAGGGAGAGGGCAGGGTGTCATTCGGTGGAGGAGGGGGTGGATCCTGGCGGCACCAGCATGCACCAGGATCCTATCCCCTTTTTTCGAACCTGCCCCGCCCCTTTTCTTTCCTTGGACCTACATCAGCTATATAGCTGGCATAGGTCCTAGGAGACCCATAGGCCACTAGGAGGCCTACACAGAGAGAGGTAAGTAGAAAATATTTTTACGTACCACTGACAGTCCTCCTGATTGTCCCCCCCCCCCCCATTGAATGCAGCATGCGCTCCATCAGTGTGGTTGCATCCTTGTTTATGGTGGGGGATAGGATTGGGCTGTTAACCTACTTACATTTCACATAGAAGCCCCAGTCCTTTTGCTAGTTCGGCAAGTTGGTGCTCCTCTCTGAGTTCCCACTCTGGCAACTGGTAGAGAATGACCCCTGCTTCCTGTGGGCTTGGAAATTTATAAGTTGGCTGTAATGATGTCATCACATTGCCGGATTGTAGGAGTAGAAAGAATCTGGTCATTCGGTCCCACCACTTGGACCAAGATAGACAGGTGTGCTACCCAATTTCTAAGCATATCCCAATCTCCACAGGGAGCTAGCCACCTCAGATGGGAAGAGGAGCCAAATATACATCTAGCACATTGCCAATGGCATTTGTCAAACAAAGGCTGCCTGTAAAGTATATCTCAGCAGCTGGAAGGCAGTGTCCAAAAATACAGGAAAATAGGCAGAAAAGAGGGGGAGGGGAACAAATGGGATTCATCACACCTATAAACATTAGTATTTTACTTAAATATTTTGCTTAGATAATTGTGTAATTTATTTGAGGGATAATGCATACATCTGTCAAGCTTTGATTTTGAGTCAAATATGGGGTTCTGGTGAGAGAGAATTTTTCATCTCTCAAGAACGATCTGAGATCGCTTCACATCTACCTTTACCTGTGTGTATGTGCGTAATTTTCTTTTCTTTTCTCCTTCAGGTTTGAATTATTGGAGGTTCTTAGTTTTGATTCAGTAAGGAGACGGATGAGTGTGATTGTTAAATCAGCAAAAGGTAAGGTTAAAAACAACAGAAACATATTTTACTCAAGATGTTCAGTCTCAAATTTAACATACTCTCTTAGCATGTTTATTGATCTATGCTGTCTCCTAGTATTCCATGATACTTTAAAATAGTATGCTTGCAATTTTTATACTCACTGTCCATTAATGTAAGTGCTAATTTTGAAAAGCTATTTGTCAAGTTTGTTTGGATGAGCGGGAAATGTTTTATCTATGTTTAAAAGGCCTTTAATTTATTTTTAATTATGTTTTCAGGTGAAATATTTCTGTTTTGTAAAGGAGCAGATTCTTCTATATTTCCTAGAGTTGCAGAGGGAAAAATAGAACAGATTAGATCAAGAGTTGAACGCAATGCGGTGGTAAGATCCAGTGTCTGGCAAGCATTAATGACATTATGTGCATTCAAGGCAGAAAATTGCAGAAGATTGTTTAAGTGCAATACCTGTAGAGATGAGGAAGGGTGGGAACAGACTATGGGACAGGAAGTAGCCATTATGTTGCTGCCTCATTCCATTCAATGCCCATGTTGTGGGAGTCCATCAGCACAGAATTTAATTACATACTTCGTATTTATTTTCCAAAACCACAGGGGAAGGTAAACTAGGAGACTGTGACTCCTTGGACTTATGGTTTTCTCACAGTCTCCTTCAAAAGACACATTCAAGTTAACAAAATAATTCCCTTGCTCCAGGGAGTTGTTAAACACATCCTAGCCTGAAATCAAAGAAACTAGAGTGAGACATAAATATTAATTATAATCTAAACTTCCAGTGAATGCAATTCTGTACTTTTAAAACCATTTCCTTTAGGAGGGTCTGCGAACATTATGCGTTGCATATAAAAGATACACCTACGAAGAATACGAGAGTGTGCAGAAGCGACTTCAGGAAGCAAAACTGGCCCTGCAGGATCGGGAAAAAAAACTGGCAGAGGCATATGAACAGATAGAGAGGGAGCTCATCCTGCTTGGTGCTACAGCAGTAGAAGACCGGTTAGTGCACTCCTTTCAATTTAAGGCTGTGTAACAGACATGTTAGGAGCCACGGTGGCTTAGTGGTTAAGATGCTGAACTGCAGACCAGGAGGTAGGCAGGACAGCAGTTTGAGACCCGAGTGCCGCGTGACGGTGTGAGCTACCATCTTCAGCTCCAGCTCCTGCCAACCTAACAGTTCTAAAGCAAGAAATTGCAAGTAGATTAATATGTACCGCCTCGGCGGGAAGGTAACATCGTTCTGTGCTCCTTGGCGTTGAGTCATGCTAGCCATATGACCATGGAAGCGTCTTTGGACATCGCTGGCTCTTCGGCTTTGAAACGGAAATGTGCGCTGCCCCTAGAGTCGGTAACGACTGGGTTTTTTTTAGCAAGGGGAACCTTTACCTTTACTAACAGACATGTTAGGTTTCATTATGCAATCAGTTGAAGTAGTACTTTTGTAGCGATGAGGTTCTCTCTTGATAAACTTTCCTGCCTTAAGGTACTACACTGTGTGGTGACAAAATCACCATCTTGTCCACTGCAGATATCCAGATCCAGCTGCATATGTTGGACCTAAAACATGCTGATGCGGCTCAGGGTTGCAATTGTTGGTCATAGAATCTTAAGCCACTCTTAAGGAGGCCTCAACATGGAAGTTGAAATCTCTCAGAACTGTAAACCAGTGGGTGAGGGGAGGGGATGTCCCTCAACATCACATCCAAGACCACCTTTGTCTGCTCAGTCAGGAGGGCTATTAGGCTGTATGATGGTTGACGCACCAACAGAATCACTATCCTGTTCTGGTTAACCACTACCCAGTATTCACACTCAAAATGGACTGTGCACCTGGTAAGGAGGAGAATACTTAAGGATCACAGCACCTCATTGCCCTATAAACTGACCTTATAATGCTTCTGTACCTAGCTGGAAACCACTAAGGCCAGACCACTAAGGCCACTCCTGCCATTATCCTGTTACGATAATTGCAGGTCTCCATAATGCATACCAATTCAGCTTTTACATCCTTGGTCAAAGCATGAAAAGTAGATATTTTATTTTGAACTGAACTGACATTAGAGAGGAGCAAATGAAGATTCAGTGAGAATGAATAAGCTTCCCAGGAGCAAAGGAGTGAGTAGAGAGCTGGAAGAAGGGAAAGCCTATGCTTGTCTTACCCTTCTTCCCTTAATAGTTTTTGCTGCTTCTCCAGTGCTATATTGCCTCCTTCCTACTGCCAAGAGCCCTCTCCCCATTAGCCTCTGTAGGCACATCTGACCCAACACCCATCCTGCAGCAGCACTAAGCAGCAGTATAATAACAATTAGTGGCTTAAAACTGGGCCTCACAGCAATTAGCAGTGCAACAAATTGATAACACAATAGAACTAATTTTACTGCTAAATAACAAAAACCTTAAAATTTAGGGCACTGTGCTGAAACAGATCTAAAAAGCAGGGGGACTAAACACGTTTTATTGGCCCTAGTTGTTAACCATAAAAGCTATCTGTTACCACAATGAAAATGATATAATAACCCACTCTCACCAGACAAATCTTTTCACAGATATAGAACAGTAAGGAGTCCCTGCTCTCACTCTATAGATCCAAATAATAAAATACCAGGGCTCAAATGTTTAGCTTACTATAAAAGAAAGAAGTGAGTGTTAATGATAAGTAGTCCTGTTGCCAGTGTTTGTCCTGCATGCTCACTGCATTCAGCATTATTCCTTTTGAAACACAAGCTTCAGTGAAGCTAGATAATTTTGACTGTCCTCAACCTTTGTGCCTCAGCAGGATGGTTCAAATTAATGTATCTGCTAAAACTTTTGTGGCCGGTATTCACAGAATGATTCAAGTTAAAATTATTCAGGTTTAAAGGCTGCGGTCTACAAAAAGCACACCTGATCTTTTGCTTGCTTCTGTGGTGGGCATTTTCAAGGAAACAGCACTAACCAAATAGTCCGTACAACTACTAGTACCTGTAACTCCCAAGACTTCTATATACTGTATTTCTTCGATTCTAAGACGCATGTTTTTTCCCAATTAAGCATTTCAAAAAATGGGGTGCGTCTTAGAATCGAAGGTCTCCAAAAAGCATCCCCAAATGCTATCTTCTTACTTATCGGGGCTTGGGGGAGCTTCAAGGAGGCCTGCACGGTCCTCTGTAGACCTCCCTGATCTTCATTTTGGTGAAAAACGGTGAAAATCACCGTTTTTTGCTGAAATGAAGATCAGGGAGGCCTGCAGAGGGTCGCGCAGGCCTCCCCAAAGCCCAGATAAGTAAAGAAATTGAATTTTCTGGCGGACCGCAAAGGCACTGCTCAAAGGCAGCAAGGTGATCGTCAGCTGCAGCGCGTGGGGCATGCTGGGGCGAGCTCTCAGGTTCAGGAAGAGAGAGCTCGCCGCTGAGCAGAGGGGGCAAAATGGCACGGTAATAATCGGATTGGCGAAATGGAGCGGCAGGCAAGCTGGGGAGAGTTGGTGCTGAGCAGACAAATTGAAGGAAGGAGGTGTGTCTTGCAATCAATGGTTTTTGGGTTTTTTCTGCTGGTGTTCCTGAAATTAAGGTGTGCCTTAGAATTGATGGCGCCTTGGACTCAAAGAAATACGGGGTATACGCTGTTGACACACTGGTACCTTAATTGGCTCTACCCCCTTACTGGGCCTGATCCACCTGCATGGGTTAATGCAGACTTGCGCTAGTGATATCACTGGTGCAGGTATAAGTTGACTCATAGCGGCTGCTGGGGCTTATCCCGGGGCAAGGGAACAAATGTCCCCTTACCCCAAGGAGACCTCCAGCAGCCAAAACTCTCAGATACTTGAGTTACACAGCCTGTGTAACCTGTGTAACACAGGTACTTGAGTTACAAAGGTAGACACGACTTGAGTAACTTCTATACATTTTGAAGACTTACTACGTCTTACCAGTTCTACTTGAAATAGTAAACTGAACTGCTGACTAGTTATGGCTGGCACACACTGTATGTTTTAAAGCAAACAGCTGAAGATGCTAAAATATTTTACAGTACCCCCTGGAATGAAACATCAATAAAGATGAGACCATTGCACAATTTGATAATGATGACCAACTAAATAATGTATTTCCATGACAGCAAAGCCTTCTCACAACTAAACTCCTTTTATCAGCACATTTTCCAGTATAGTAAAAATCTTTTAGTAAGTTTCCTAAATTTTTAATTTCAAGTTGGTCAATAATTGTTTGCAATCAATATCTCCAAGACTACAGGAAAAAGCTGCTGATACAATTGAAGCTCTACAAAAAGCTGGCATTAAGGTGTGGGTTTTAACTGGAGACAAAATGGAGACTGCCGCTGCTGCTTGCTATGCCTGCAAATTGTTCAGAAGAAACACCCAAATACTTGAGCTAACCACAAAGAAAATAGAGGAGCAGAGTTTGCACGACGTGTTGTTTGATTTAAGCAAAACTGTCCTAAGGCACTGTGGCAGCTTGACAAGGGACACCTTCTCAGGGTATGTAGAAAGTACAATTACAAGCTAAATGTAAATACAGTTGGGCCCCCGTATCTGCAGGGGATATGTTCCAGGCCCCCCCGCGGATATGTGAAAACCACGAATAGGGGCAAACGCCATATCTACAATTTCTGCAGCCCCCCCCCCCCATATTCTCTACTTTCTGACATTGGTTCAGTGATAAACTAGAAAACAATGTTTTCAAAAACAATTATTCAGATAAGTATGAATTACTCAACACTGAACTGAATCTACATGAGGTGATGTTAGGTCTTCTTGTGTATTTTTTTTTACTGTCCAGAGGTGCCAGTATTCATTAGCATGTGGGGGGGGGGCAGTTCTGTGAGGGTCCTTTTCCCATCCCAAATTTGGTTTTTAAATTTTCAACTCCCCCATTGCTCTATCCATGTACTTATTAAATTTTAGCTGTGTTTACATTAAGGCCACACAACCTGTTCAGCACTGCAGAATATCTGAGATCTGGACAATTAGCTGGAGAATTCTTCCAGCTTTATTTATTGAGTGGATTTCTTCATAATTTATATTAACATGATAGATATCTGCTGCTGTGGTCAAGAACTTTGGATGCCATTAGCTTCAAAAGCCAGTAATGCACCCTGCAAAATGCACATTTATTTCTAATTTTATGTTAAACTATTGAGAATGAAGGAAGATGCATCATTGTTCAACTCTTCTGAGAATGTAGACAAATATAATTTTTTTAAAATCTATGAGTCTAGAAGTATTTGGCATTGACTATCACCTCTGTATTTTTTTAATAACACATGGATTCCATAATTGGATTCCAAACCTCAGTTGGATTTGACATTGTTGAAGTTATAAACAAGATATTAACATGGTGTCCGTTCTACCAAGGCTTCTGCAGTTTCTGTACATTGCTGAATCTTGCTCATCTCTTGATCTAGTCCTATGGTTTGTTGGTCTGCACTGGAGATTGTGTCATGTACACTGAGAGCATCATACTAAGCAGCTGCAGTTCCCTGGGAATTCCCTTCTTTTTGGGATCTCCGTGCTTTTTGGAAATCCCTGGCCACCAGCTCAAAACTAGCTGCAGCTGATGATATGCGGAATTTAATGAATAGAATATTGGTGATATTTTGGCATAGTTGGATATTATATATAGAAAATAGTGAATAGTATGCTAGTAGAATATATTGCTTTGTGCTTGCTATAACTTTTTGAAATGATGTATTTTTTATGTTTTAATATTATATTAATTACACACACACACACACACACACACACACAACTAGCTACAGCTGCCCACCTCAAATGTTTTTGAATGCCTTTCCTCACCCTTTGCCTCTTTTCCTTGTTGCTCAGCATCAGAATAGAAGCCGGTGCACAAGTTGGAATTGACTTTCCCATCCGCTGCTTGAGGGAGAGTGATGTAGTGATGTACTGTATAGTGGTACTCTTGCAAAGCCCCCTGCAAAATGTTTGTTAAAAAAAACCACACCATCCCCTATTTGTATACTGTGTGATACAAGTGGAAGTTGTCAGAAGTGTTGCCTTGTGAGGGTGACCTAGGGAGTAGAGGAATGGCAGCCTAGTGGTAAAGCTGCCCATATAATAAGTGGAAGCAAAAATAAGCCAGCAGTGTTGAATTACTGATTTTGCATATCTTGGTTATTTTAGGTATCTGAGTATCCTCTATTTCAGTGCATTTTTTTTTGAAGAGACTACTTTATAAAAGATAACTGGTTAAACTTCAAAACCAACTTTAATTTGTGTATTTTTGTCACTCGACAGGCTTTCAACTGAAATGCAAGATTATGGTTTAATTATTGATGGAGCAGCATTATCATTAATAATGAAACCACGGGAAGATGGGAGCTCTGGTAACTACCGAGAGCTCTTCCTTGAAATCTGTAGGAACTGCAGTGCAGTTTTATGCTGTCGCATGGCTCCTTTGCAAAAAGCACAGGTTTGTGTTTCACTTCTTCGGTTACATGATAAATGTATATTTATATAAATATTGAAAGCTGTCAGTGATGTGTTGTGGTAATTTTAGACGGTTAAACACCCACCTCCCCAGAATTGATAATGGAAGCAAAAATTAAAAACAAGGAAGAAAGAATGAAAGAATAATTTCTATAAGAAAGCAATTAGTTAATGGTACGTTAAAATGGCATCCTGCTGTGCCACTGATTTATGTATATTTCAAGCAAGTGCTAGGATTGACACACAACTGTGTGAACGTATTTAACTAAGGAAGAGTGCTGCATTTTCATTATGAGGCTGCACACTAACCTTACATGGAAGCGTTTATTTCTTAAAAAGCAAAGCACAAGTAAAGGGACAATAGAATAGTTATATGATGGAAATTCTTTTGAATGCTTTCAAAATTTGGGGGGTTAGAAATGATTGATACTAGGAATTAAAACCAGGGGTAAAAAGAGCTGAAAGAAAGAGAAACCAGTAAAACAAATCCTTGGATCCTGTGACGATTGAGTGTCCCTGCTCCCTTCTTTTTTTCCCCCATCTCTTGAGGAAGTCAGCACCATTGCAGAAAGTATGCATGACAAAGCAGACCAGTAGTTTGTGGATTGCTTTCCTTCATTGTCTGGGCCCACTCATTGTCTAGCTCCTAGCCAGTCTGTTGGGATTGGCATGTGCCAACCAATTAGGCATTCAGGCCCACCTGACCAGGTCAGAGGGCTGCTAGGGATGTTCAGGTAGTTATAAACCATCCGTTTGAATGGACCTATGACCTCATAGAACCTCAGTTACTTAAGGTCAGGCCCAAAGATGCTCTTGTGTGTTCTGATCTGGCCCTCTCAGAGTGAATCTGTGCATGGCCAGTTCCACTTGCCTCGCTGGGGATCAGAGGGGTGTAACGATGTCCAGAAACCTAAGACCCTGAATAAGTAGAGTATAAATAGGAGCCCGTGAACTAGGAAATTATTTTGCTTTTAAGTTTGAGTGCAATCACCTGCTTGTATTTTTGGTAAGATCTTCACTTAGGCACTTTGATACCTGAGTCATTTTTCAATATTTTATTCTTTCTTCCTTTGTGGTATCCAACACCTCCTCCCTTTTTTTGTGTTTTAAAAAAATATTTTATATTTTAACTACTCACCTATCTGTTGTCAGTGGAACTTGGCTAGTCTTATCCCAGCCCTTCTGGACCCTTGGCTACCTGCTACAATCTGGGCTTTTGAGGAATTCACCACATAACTGTAAGGGAGGTTTCCGAGGATGGTCTCTTACTGCCTTACCAGATCCCCCCCGACGCAGGGGGGGGGACGGAAGCGATAACGGCTGGGACACGGCTGGGATTGGGGGTGTGGCCCGGGTGAGGACTTTGCCCCAGCGAAGCTGTAAGCTCTCCGAACTTGGGTCGTTTCTGAGAGTTTACAGCTTCTCGTGCGACTACGCAACGAGGCTGGAAGCTCTCCGAAATGACCCGAGTTCACTCGGGCCGTTTCGGAGAGCTTCAAGCCTTGCACAAGTACGCGACGAGGCTGGAAGCACTTTGAAAACTTCCGAGTGAACTCGGACATTTTCAAAGTGCTTGCAGCCTCACGCAGCCGGGGGAAGATGGGGGCAAGTCCCAGCTGGCCAGGACAATGACGGAGACCGGCCGGGAGACCGGAATTGGGCTCCCTAACCATGATTGTCCCGGCCAGAACCGGGACTATGGTAAGGCTACCTAACTTTGTCCTCATGGTGGCAGCATAGACTATCGATTTTGGCCCTGGCATAGGGACAGATCAGAGGAAAGAAGGGAGGCACCAGTACCAGGGTTCCCCCACCCCCACAAGTCTGTTTATGCATTACTTCTTGAGGAGGAATTTCAATCCAGTATGTCCTTCCCCCTTAATTGTGGGGGAAAGCATTGAGTGAACTGGGCTATGCTGTGTGTATTTTGAGAAGTATCTCTCTTGCTATCCAGTTTGTCCCCAGAAAGAATGGAAATTTTCTGTCTAGTAGGCAGGGGCATAATCTCCTCAGGTAAACACAGTGCATTGAACTTGTTTCTCCCCACAGTAAGGGGAGAGGGAATGCTAGTTGAAATCTTTCCCCAGAAAATAACATCTTTTATTGGCCCTTTCACCCCACTCTGGAAAACAGAACATTCTGTGGTACTGACAGTGAAAGTGTTTTGTTCTTTTTTTAATATATCTAGCAAGTGGGATACTGGACAAAATAACACAAGTTAGAAACAGTAAACATTTTGTAACAGCAGCACTTTTTTTCCAGATTGTAAAATTAATTAAATGGTCTAAGGAGCACCCTATCACATTAGCAATTGGTGATGGAGCAAATGATGTCAGTATGATCCTAGAAGCACATGTTGGCATAGGTAAGTGGATTGCTAGGCTCCACTTTCAAGGAAGTAAAGGTAAAAACAAAACAAAACAACCCTGCTGTTTTTAAAACAGTGATGTTAAGTCACTGGTCTGATTCAAAGGAACTGCCTTCTTCTGTTGAGGAGGAGATAAACAGGAGGTGGGGAGGTAACTATATTCCTCTGTTAGTGGCTGTTTGGCCATCAGAGTCCTTCCTACATATTAAGGGCAAGTGAAACACAGCTATATTTGGCAGAGGGGGGACATCTAAGAGTATTATTATTGATTTATTATCTACATAGCCTCAAGCACCTGACTGGAAGTGAAGGCTTTTTTCAGCCATTTACATTAGGGGAAAGGGGGCAGCGGAAAAAGAGGGACTTGTGTGTGTGTGTGTGTGTGTGCGTGCCTCCCTCCCTCCCTCTCTCCCTCCCTCCCTCCCTCCCTGCATCTGGTGTTTTGCATACATGATGTGCACATGGAAATGAGTGGGCAAAGGATTTATCAGGATGACAAATTCCCGAAATTGGTGCAAATAGACAATTAGACCTTAGAGGATAAAGGTAGGCTACTAATGATTTAATTTAAAGACATTCAGAGCTTGTTCTCAGAGGCATGTTTACTCAGTCCATAGCATGCAATTGAATTAAACTGTGAGAAAATCTAATTATTTAATATAAGCAATTCTTTTCCACTGCATCATTTCACATTGCTTCACCAGCTTCTATAACTTATTTGTCCTAGGTGTTATTGGAAAAGAAGGCCGTCAAGCTGCAAGAAACAGCGACTATGCAATACCCAAATTTAAACATTTAAAAAAAATGTTACTTGTTCATGGGCATTTTTATTATGTCAGAATATCTGAACTTGTGCAATACTTCTTTTATAAGGTAGGCTGGCTTTTTATGTCTGTCTTATACTAGATAAAAGCACCTAGTAACATGTCTTCTCAACTGTGTAAAATCTGTAATTCTATAAATAAATGATTTTTCTTTCTGAAGTGAGCAGAAGGCATTTTCATTTGTATATGGGAGAGTGCTGATTCCTCCGTCCCATATCTACAGCCTCCACTGTTCCCAAAAAAAACTGGTCTAGAGGGCCTCCTGACATTATGGAGTCAGTTCTGCGGGGGGGGGGGGGGTTGCAGATGGGGAAGAATCAGCAACCCTCCCTGTGTGGGTAGAAGTGCCTTCCTCTCATAATATGACCTTTGGATCCAAGCCATACGATCTATAATCACCACATACTGTAAGTTCTTCCCAGAGGCGTATCTGCAGCAGATGCTGCCTGGAGCACTTCTGGGGGGGCGCCGCTGCCCGGGGAGCGACCCGGCTTACCTGCGCACCCACCCGGTGACGCTGGCGGGCACTCCGAGGCCTTCTCCCCCGGCCTCGGAGCCGGAGAAAGCCCCAGAACGTCCACCACGACCGGCAGCCAGGGCTTTCTGAAGGCGGCCGACTGTGCCGCCGCGCTATTTTTCCTTTTTTTCTGCACATGCGCAGAACGTTTCGAAACGTTCTGTGCATGTGCGGGGAAAAAAGGATAAATAGCGCGGTGCCGCAGTCAGCCGCCTTCAGAAAGCCCTGGCCGCTGGTTGTGGTGGACGTTCTGGGGCTTTCTTTGGCTCCGAGGCCAGGGGAGAAGGCCTCGAGCGCCCGCCCGCATCACCGTGTGGGCGCTCCAGAGGAATGCCGCAGAGCCGCTCACTGGGCGCGCGCATGCACGTGCGCTCCGGAGTGCCGCCCCAGCCGTGGAGCCACCCGGAGCCGCTGCTCCGGTCGCTCCACTCTTTCCACGCCTCTAGTTCTTCCCTATCCTTTTTCTAGACTTTCTCTGTTCTCATACCCAATGCTTCTTCTATTCTGCTTTCTAACTTTAGGGTTGGGATAAAAAAAATTTAAAATGTAAAGCTGACTTCTTGTACTCTATTGCTAAACAGTTTTGCTTGCTTATCAACCTGCAACACTTGTGACCTGAAATTTTGTAGCAGATGATATGCCTCATCTACAATTATTTGCTGGCACAGCAATTTTAGGATTTGGTCACACACAAAAAACCCACTGCAGTCCTAAAACCACTTTCTGGAATATTCAGTAATGCTGAAAATAAAGAAGTAGCAGTTTGATGACTGCAACATGAATCAGTTTCTAATTTCAGGTGAACAAGCTGAATAGAAGACTGATCTGTTCTTTTTGATGTCTACACTTATAAAGTTATCACTGATACAATCTATTTGGCATTAAGGCCGTGACAGACCGCACAAATCTCGGCTCATCCCAGACGCCTGAGGAGCTTAGTCGAGGCGTGCTGGGGTATCTGGTTACCACAATGGAAGCGAGCGGTCTCCCAATTTCTGGCACGATCGAAAATCCTCCTGGGCCATGTTTGAGGGGGCCGCACAGCGGAGCTACTGGAGCCACCAATCAGATGAGAGGGGGAGGAGAGTGGCTATCTGCCAATCAGGTGTAAACTGTAGTGTTAGCCAATCACTTTCTTAAGAAGGCGGGACAAAAGGAGGGACTATTTGCAGGAAGACACTCCTACAGACAAGCAGGTCGGTGGTCAGCCTCTTGCGCTCGCTCGGCGCTCGCTCGCTCGCCTCGGCATGCGGTCTGTCACAGCCTTTATGCTTACAACAACAGAGTTCCTAGCCTTGTAAACCTGTACTTTAATATGCCAACTTCAGGTGTTTTATAACAACAGAACTACACGTTAGACATTTGCATTTGGTTACCTGGGGGAGGGGGGGCTGATCCTCTTTATACCATAATTATCCCCAGATGAATCACTTAATTCATTTTTTTTATCACTTTGATACCCAAAGTGATATCCACTTTGATGTGGATTGGGTTCCTCTTCCTGTCTGGAATGGCTTCCATTTCATCACTTTGATATTGCTAACTGAGAAAGTGATATAATGAAATAAACCAAATCCATTCAGTGCTGCTAAAACTGTTGTGTTATAGGATATCATAAGCAATGCAAAGTGGTGCAAAATCAAGGATGTATTTCTCCAGCAGCACAGTGCAGAGCTCATATCCACTATAACCAGCTCTGACTTCAGCAGTAGAATTCTTTCATAATATCAAGACTTAAAGTAATTTCAATTTTCACACAACCTAACATTAAACCATTTAAATATCATTGCTCTGTGTTGTCCTAATTCTTTCTTCAGCTTCACCAAGGGCTTATTCTGGCAGAGGCTTGCAGGAAAGGAAATAGCAGGATTGTTGTAGGAAAGGAAATAGCAGAAAGTAGTATGCATGTGCTTTTGTTCCTTCTGAGCAAGTGTACATGTGTAGTACTGATACCATATTTCCATACAATCATTTAAGTATCCTTTGTATATAGGCATATGTATAGAAATATAGGGTACACAGCACCACAGCAACTTCTGCAAGCACAGTAGCCCTTTTTAGACATGCAGTGATCAAGACAATAACTGTAATACCTCCTCTTTTTTTTGTACTGATTCTGCTCCTGCCTGCTCTTAGGGTTAAAATAGTTGTGACCTGGAATGTGTAAGTGCCCCCATTGTGTTCTTGCTGTGGTTGTTAAATAGTGTGTGGTGAGGGCAAAATGGGTGAAACCATGATGGAAGTAGAGGGCTGCTGAAAAATCTTCCTACAGCATTCTTGTTCTTTGTTCAGCATTCTTGTTTCGAACTTCTATTCTCACCCAACCACGTGCTGGATGTCGATTAGGATCCTCCTCCTGTCTGGAATGTCAGACCCTCTCTCCAGGATTGGCATGTGCTTAGCAATTGGGCAGTCAAACCTTTCCATCAAGTTCAAGGGGTGGGATGGAGTGACCCAGGTGGGTTCCACTCCTCCAATCAGGTAACTTGGTGACATCATCAAAGCAAAGTTATATAATCTCTAGCCCACAGGAACTCCATTGTTGTTTTCTGCCTGTCACCTGAGAGACCTGTTTGTTGGGAGCTCAGAGAGGAGCACCCACTTGCTCACTCACAAGTGCAAGAACTGGGGCTTCCTTGATATAAGTAGCTTAAGCTAGAGACCATCTAGCTGAAGTTCTCCCCACAAGGTGGGGTTGTACTTACCGGGGCCTCCGGGGGGGGGGGTGCAGGAAGGCCTGCTGATCCCTCCGCAGGCCTCCCCGAGCTTCAGATCGCCGCTCCACAGCAATTTATGACCACTTCCAGTTTTCACGAAAACAGGAAGTGGTTGTAAATTGCCGCAGAGTGGCGATCTGAAGCTCGGGGAGGCCTGCGGAGGGGTCAGCAGGCCTTCCCGCACCCCCCGGTAAGTACAACCCCCCTTTTTGCCCATTTTTTCCCCCAATGGCGGCAGCGATCCCTGGGATCACCACCGCCACCATGCTTTCCTCACCCTTTAAGGGGGCAGGGGAAGCATCCGGTTCTCCTGGATGGTTGTGACCCACCAGTTTGAGAACCACTGATCTAGGTAGAAATTTTCTACCTAGATCAGATTTAGAAATTTAGAAATTGTTAAGAAATTTTCCTGGTTGCTAATTTGACTCTGGCTAGGGGGGGTGGGGTCTGTGGATTGAGTTCTTTGAGTAGCATCACAACTCCATCTGCTGGACATTAATGGTTACTGCATCCATTTATCAAAACTTTCCTTTGTGCATTCTAGCCAAGCTCAGCCATTTTTTATTAGCCTGCTGTATTTTTACTACCCTCTTTCCCCATATTGTTCAATTCCCTTTTTGTGTAGACTTTTAATAAACTAGCTACATTTTGACCCTTTGATGGCCTGGTCATGTTCATGGGTAATTCAATGGATTGTCACGTCTCTTCGACCTGCAGATACCACTGCAGGTGTGTTTTTTAATAAGAACCCCTGGAGTTCAGTGCTCTCCTAGGAGGGGTGTTTCCCAGATGGCCTCCCTCTCCCTGGTCTCTGTAGCCTGGGATGATGGCAGCTGGTACAAACTACCAAGGTTTTTTCCCCATTCAGGTGCTGGTTCAGTAAAGGGAGTGTGGGGAGCAGGAAGGGGTGCAGGCACACTAACTACTAGGCGCTACTCGTCTTGGTCAACCTGGATTCACTCTCCTTACCTTTCCCTGACAGAAGATTTTTCCCAGTTAAAAGAATGCAGGTGGGGTGCATGATTGGGATTGGAACTATAGTGGGCAAAGTCCTAAAGCCGCTCCTCCCATTCCCTATTGTGGTTTTGCCCCATTTCACGCTACCCCAGCATTCTGTTTAACAAAACGAATATCAGTTGTGCATTCCAGGTCACATCTAATGTAACCCTCAATGGTTGAGGAATGCATTGAGTGCATTTTTTCAACCCTCACTTCTATGCCACTAGTCACCTCTTTCACCATCATCTTAGATACTCCCCACTTTTCTCCCACAGTTATTTTTTTCCCAGACTTTTACTATTTACGTTCCCAGTAGCAGTTTTTCTATCTTTTTTTTATCAAAGTGCTTTGGAGTAGGCATCAGAGAATGGGAGATGCATATAAATAAGCTCTTGCAAACAAAAATGCGTCCATCGATGTTTATTGGTTTCCTCTTGTTTTAGTACACTTTCTATCCAGTGCCATGATAATTCAAGTACAGTAGTACTAAAAAGTTGTTGTTTTTGTGAAGTTTGCTTTTGCCTTCTTATTGCAATCTTCTTGCTTAGAAATATTGTGTTCAGTTGAACCTAAATATATATATGATACCATGTTCACTTCACTTTAATAGTATGGTAATGATGTTCAATGTCTTTTGCTTTTGTCTTCCAGAATGTCTGCTTCATTTTTCCTCAGTTTTTATACCAGTTCTTCTGTGGATTTTCACAGCAGGTATCTCAGAACATTTTTTCCTCCCTTTTCTTTATCATTGAACAAATTTAATATTTTGTAACAAGATTCTTATTGGATCAGGAGAATTTTAAATTTCTTGATATTTTATCTTGCTTGGTACTACTGTATGTTAAATAGATGTTAGGATCACATCATGGAAATGAAACAGTAAATGACTCATCAGACAAAGCTTTCTGGAAGATGTCTGGTAATAAAAAATGCAGATGACTATCCTTAAGTAGATTTGATTGTGTGTTTGTGGGGCGGGGGGAATTCCATATTCAGGTAACCATGGTACAGCCTGGTTGTTTGTTATTTTTCCCCCACAGTGAGGAGAAGGAGCATGCATACAATTTAGGTTCTTGGCAGGCTGAAATTTCTCTGTAACACTTCATTTTATTTTTGTTTGTTTCTAAAAGTTCTTACAAAAGCAACTCAAGGCAGTTCACAACAATCAATAAAAACAAAGTTAGAAGCTCACACATTTGTGACAAAAAAAATGCTATGAAGCATGAAAAGCAAACAAACCCTCCAGTTCACTCCTTTTGCCTCTTTCTTTTTGTGCTTCACTACTTTTATTATAATAGGATTATATAATATTTATTTACTGTTTTCAAGGAAAAAGTTTCTCAAAGCGGTTCATATAAAAGAGAAAATATATTGTTGTGTGAGCAATATGAAGTTCAATACATATTGCAGATATTGCACCATGAATTTTGGGTGGCACTCACAATTCAGTGTAAACACACGACTGAGAGTGAACATGTATATGTTTTGAAATCCTTAACATTCCTTCCCTTTGTGAGTAAAATTGTTAGCAGCATTGGCCCAGGAGCACAAGTCATTAGTCAGAGGAAGGCTCTCTTCCAACAAGATAAATCATCACAGATACAGTGTCGTGTTGCTCTTTGCCTGAGATGACATTGATCTATCATGGCTCATGTGGTCAGTGAATTGTAGCAATTTCATACTTTCATGTAATCAAGTAATAAATGCAATCACTACATGAATAACATAACTTGTGAACTTGCATAAAGGCTCTGAATCAAAGTGCCATCCAATCAAAGCTAAGCACTTTTCTGTCCCGGAAATGTCAATAGAAGTCTGAAGTACATTCTTAAACATTTCCCACTTAAATTAATGGAACTTAAAAATGCTTTCCTTTAGATGGGTTGTGTCTCTCTGACTATACAATGTGCTGATTGATCTCATTGTCTTTGGAGCACACTTCCACAAAATTTGCTAATGTTGATGTTCGGAGACTATAGAGTGCTATTCACTTTGGGGAAACACAAATAAAAGAGGGCAGCATAAGGAACTTGGTTAACTAGCAGTCCAATCCTGTCTAACCCTATGCCCTGTGATGCAGCAAGGCCGGTGCAGCCTCCGCTGCATCCAGCGTGCGAGACAGGCAGCTGGGAGGTCACCTCAGGAGAAGTGAATGTTTGCTCCCTTACCCTGGGTAAAGCCCCAGCCGCCCCAATGAGGCTACTCGGATGTGTGCAAGTCCGAGAGGCCCATGTAATGGTGGCCAGGCCTGGGAAGGGGGATAGGATTTCGATGCCAATCCTTCCCTCTTCCTGGGCCCGGCCAACCAATCCCCCCCTTCCGGAACACCCAGTTCCGCCCTCTCCATGCCCCTCCACTGCCTGGCGGGGAACTTACAGTACCTTCCCCAGCGGGTGCTCCACTTTGTCTGTGGCGAGTAGAGTGGCACCGGCCTTGGCACTGGCGCAGTGCCACTTGGCACCTACTTACTGGGTGCTGCAAACGTGCCGTAAGGCACGTTTGCAACACCTTAGACTGGTGGAGCAGTCACTCCGCTGGTCTTAGGCTAGATAGGATTGTGCCGTAGGACTGCAATCCTGTACATATTTCTCAAGGAGTGAGTCTAATTGAATTTAATTGGGCTTGCTTCTGAGTTGACCTGTGTGGGCCTGGATTGTAGCAGACTGATATTAGAAAATGGACATCATACTGTGCTAGAGGCAGATCCTTGAGGGTTATTTTGCATTTCCCTCTTTAAAGCTTTACTGTTACAGTATCTTTGAATTATATTATAGTTGGTTAATATGATCTTGTCTTTTTTATCTACAGCCTTTATATGATACTGCGTATCTTACCCTGTACAATATTAGCTTCACTTCCCTTCCTATCCTGTTGTATAGTCTAATGGAACAACACGTCAGTTCAGATACACTCAAGAGAGATCCTTCACTGTACAGGTACAGTTAATAAAATTGTTTGGCTAAACAACTGAGTTCAGCTAGTGGAGCTCTGCTCAACTTGTATCTCGGAGAGATAAGAAAAGAATGAGATGGTGGAGTATGGCTTACTGTGGCGGGCCAAAGATTCTATATGGTCTGGAATGTGCATTAAAAAGGATAAAAGGGAAACAAACAATTGGACATAATATACATAATCAAAGTAACACTCTTACAGCGCAATCCAGCGCAAGGATCCGGCCAGCGGCCCACAGCCGCCCGCCGGATCCTGAGCCCCGGCGGCCATTCTGCCGCCGGGTCGGAGGTCTACTCAGGGAAGGGGACACTCATCCCCTTCCCCGGGTGTTTATCCAGGCCAACCCAATCGCGGGAGGCTGTGTAACGGCCTAGCCGGTCCGGCGGGGACGGGGATATGGCCAAGGCCATCCCCTGCCCCCTCCCAGACTGGCTAGGCCAATGGCCCCCCTCCCTCGCCGGCTGAACCACCCCCATGCCCGCCGGATCCCGACTCACCTCGTTCGGCGGATGCACAGGTGCTCCGGCGACGGGGCAAGGGAGGCCAGCCTCCCTTGCTCCAGAGTAGTCGCAAACATGCTTTCTAGCACATTTGCAACTGCTGCCGGTGACGGAACGCTCACCGGCAGCAGTCGCAATCCTCAGGATTGCGCTCTAAGTGATGAGGTGCGTAAAACAAATTATGAACTGCTGCTGCCACCACAACAACCTTCTCTAGAAGAAGGAAGTAGATTTCCTTCCACTGTTCACCAGGAGCAGCAGTCAAGGATTTGATGCCTGCATCCTTGCTATGATCAAGATAAGCAGACACAAGAGCAGCAGGATTTCCTCCTCATGTGTCTTCATTAAGAGAATATTGTGTGAATCTGCTTTAAATATCTTTCAAGAAAGCATTATAACAAGGGGACATTTGGTAGGCTGTGTTAATTTCTGCATGCAGAAGTTGAAATTCTACCATTAAAACCCATGTTTGCATTTTCCATTTCTGCAATTTAAGGGCAACGCTTGTGTTGGCTAAAAAATGAATTCGGCTTAAAAGTGATGTTCTTCAGTTTTCTATTCTGCATTAACACCATTCATATGTCTACACAAATAGTGTCAGAGGGGCTCAAATATATTTTTGGTATTGTATGAAAAAAACCTAAGTCAGATACTATATCTAGAAATATGTTTGAAACCTTTAATCTGTTTAATTCATTGTCTAGTTCACTACTGTGTTCATTTTTTCATTTCATTTGATCTGTTCTGTGATGTGAGCCAATTATTTGCATTAATGTGCATAATTATTTATTTTCATATGTCATGGGAAAATTTAACTTTAACTTGGCCTTCTTGTTACTAACAAAAACAGTCTTGTGATACTTATGAAAAATGTAGTTATGGATATTTTTCATAGAATTCAATGGGATCATTGATGAGTTAGGGCGCAATCCGATCCTACTTAGGCCGCCGTTGTAACCAGTGGTGCAGCGAAAACAGGAGGCCCCAGAATGGAAAGGGGATTCAAATCCCCTTCAAAAGGGGAATTCAAAGGGGATTTGAATCCCCTTTCCATTCTGGGGCCTCCCGTTTTTCCTGCGCCGCTGGTTACAACGGCGGCTTAAATAGGATCGGATTGCGCCCTTAATGATCTTTAAAATGTGATTGTTATTTGTATGGTATTTATTAGGACACCGGCAACCAAAGTTTCATGCAGGATCTGATTTATTATTTCATATTTATTTTATATTGCTTTTCTGAAAAAAAACCACTCAAAGCACCTTACAAAACGCACAATAAATTTGAAAACAAAAATACAATTCAAAATAATATAAGGATTGAAGGTTTAAAAAAAAAACCCTGAAGCTATCAGTTTATAAAGAGCAACCTTTATAAAAGTTAATAAAAGCAAATCTTCTGGAGACCTCTAGTGTTGCTTCTTATAACTTAAGCTAGGTTCATTATCAGTGTGCTTGATAATACTGTCTAAAAAGATGAGGTATACTATGCACACAGATATCAGTATTGGACTATAAAAGGATGCATTCTGGATAGCGTGTGTGGGAATTGGGAAAAAAATGATTTCACTTTTTTTTTTAACTTGTCAAAATTCCTGTATTCAGGGATGTTGCCAAGAATGCCCACCTGCGCTGGCGTGTATTCATTTATTGGACATTCTTGGGACTATTTGATGCTATGGTCTTTTTCTTTGGTGCCTATTTCTTGTTTGACAACACAACTGTGACCAGCAATGGACAGGTTAGTAACCATGTTGATTAAAATTGTCCTGAAAAGATTAAACAAATTTGTTTTAATCCTAAATATGTGTTGTCTTTTCCCCCCCTTCATTCAGTTTATTCCAATGTTTCATGAGTTACCTCTCTAGTTAACATGATTATTTCTTAGGAACGCTTGGTATTTTTTTTAGTGAAAGGTGGGGGTGGAAAGGGAGTAGTAAAGCTTACATTTTATATGTTGAGCTGTTATAATAAGTAGCTACTGTATAGTATCATTTAGGAGAAAAAGAGTTTTCTAAATGCCATCTATTTTTAATGTGGCTCATTTTACCATCACTTAATGCATACTTTGTATTTTTGATTGTTTGATTTATTCATAACTTCCCTTTTAAGAAACTGGCATTCAGATATCATAGTAACAAGCATCATAGTTATTGAATAAAGTTACATACATCCATTCAAAGCATTCTATTTGTACTTGTTATTAAGTAACATGGAATATAATTTTAAGGTCCTTCTGCTTTTTATTTGCATGTTAACATTTATGTGGTTTATTTTATTTGTGTCTTGCTTTTTCCTTTTTGCTACTTGCTTCTCTTCCTATCCTCAGCTAATGACAGCCAACACTCACATGGTAAGACTACTGTGGTTTTGTCATGATGTGTGTTTTCCTTTTTCCTTATCCACTTCCAGAAAAAAAATATTTTTGAATTTCTATTTTTTCCTGTCCTGCTGTGCTGAAATAATAGAAATAGCTGGTCTAAATGTGCTTTTAAAAGCAAAGAACAACTGGTTATTACAAAATACAAACAATGTATTGCTTTTGAGAAGTATGTATGTTTTATTTGTTACTTTTTGGTTATTTTCTCTGTCTGCTCAACTATTTTTTTGTCTTTATATAATTTTGCATAAATTAGAACAATAAAATAATGATGGGTTTGGTTGTTTTTCTTAAGACTACTGGTCAATAATAAACAAACAAATGTACTAGTTACCTGAATTGAGTTTAGAAAAATAAGATATAGAAATAACATAGTCAGCAGAAGAAAAAAATCGCAAAGCAACTTTGGCTCCAGACCCAGATTTCTCTTCTTGTTTACCTTAATGTAGTGATTGTGTAAGATGCTTGCTATGCAGTAGCCCTTGTTTGCTATGCAGACATTGTAGCATATCTGTTGCACGCAATCTGTTCTGCATTTATTGTCATGGGTATAGTAGACTATTACAATTGCAGTAGTGTATCCTCATGATAGCAGCTCTCAGGAGGAAGGATCAGGCTGGATAACAAGGTACAGTAATCAGCCATCAAGTAGGAGCTGGGCTTGCTTGCACTGATGTAAGAGCAGCAGATAAGACTACAGATTTTTTGATATTCTCAAGGATGCTTATCCGTTTGAAAAAGTCAGCTTCAGTTCAAGGAGTGTTATACAAGAGGGTTATCAACTGGTTAAGGGTGCAATCCTATTCATACATACCCAGGAGTAAGGTCCATTGAAATAAATGGAACTTATTTCTGAGTAGACATGCATAGGGTTGCACTGTAAAACTTTTAAAATAGTTAACTTTTAACGGAATAATTGCTTATATGCTCAGTTAAAATTATAGATTACGTTACATTTCCATTTCACAAAGTTTCATGTAGGTGTTTGCTGAGGATTCTGAGGGATTGGGACAGTTTCCCTTAAATGAGACATAATTTACAGTTTAAGAAATAAAAGCTACCAATCATTAGGTTTTTTTTAAAAAAGACTATTTTGAAATTTTCCTCTTTATCAAATTAAGGAATATAGAATATGCTTGGGCTAAAAAGGCAACAATAATAAACAAATTCAATTCCCATCAGCATTACAGATCCAAGTGTAAAAGAAGAATTTGTTTGAGCACCCATAGTTCTACCTGTCTGCTTCTTAATGTTAGAAAGATTCCATATAAGTTTTATAATGAAAGGCAACTATCTGTCTGTAAACAGAGGAAAAAAATAATCTTCAAGCAGAGAGGAGAGAGTCAACATGACTTTTTGTCTTTCATGGTAGCAGATTCTTTAAAAGTAACTCTTCGGCAGCCCAGTCCTGTGTGGCCAACCTAAAGGACCAGCCGCTGCATCCTATCCCGATCTCGGGCTGCTCCGGGGCAGCCCGGGTGCACCTCGAGGGAAGAGGACAATTGTCCCCTTCCCTCGGTGCAAGCGGCCTGAGGCCCTATGGGCCTACTCAAATGTATATTTGAGCCTGGCGTGTAAGGCTGCACCTGGCATGTAAGGCCGGGAGAGGGCTTGTGATATCAGCGGAGCTCGCTGCCAATATCCCCGCTCTCCCCCCGCCCGGTTCGACCAATTGCCGCCCTCCCTCGCCATCCAGTCTGCCCTTCCCCCTCCCTAGCACCAGCTGGTGCAGGGCTTACCTGGTCTGGCGGACGCAGGGACGGTGTGCCGGGGGAGAGAGCCTCTGGCCTCTGCACCAGCTGCCCTTACTCTCCAGGTGACGTAACCAGGCTTTACGGCGTGTTTGACACCCAGCGCCAAGGGAGCGCAGGATTGCGCCATGAGACACCTATGACATTCATTTTACATATTTATATACTGCCCTTCATTAAAAAGATACTGGGGCAGTGCAGAGAATTAAAATAAGATGGAACTACAGTGGTTATATCATTAATTTAGCTAGTCTTGACTAAGACTGCAATCCTAACCCACTTACACAGGATCAATTCCATTGAAGATGTGCTAACTTCTGAGTAGAAATGCATAAGATTGCATGGTAAGTCCTATTGAAATAATGACTAATAAAACTTAGGATACAACCCAATCAAATAAGTAATAAATCTTCTTTAAAATTAGAAAAGATAACAGATAGCTGTAAATATACATTTCTGCTTATTTTGATAGAAATTAGCAGATGAATTATATTATTATTCATTGCTATATGACTCTAATTTATGTTGCTCACATTTGTTATGAATACTGAGAATTAAAAGCATAAGGAAGGGTTATTCTAATCCCTGGTTAGGGATATCCTGGGAAGGGATATTATAATCCCCCCCTTTTTTTTGGGCCCAGCCTCACCGTCAGTATTAGCTATTAACCTCAATTGCTACACTATGAAAACCAAAAGCTATGAATTGCAATGACTACTTATTGCTTAGCAAAATGCTTTTATTTACTGTATTTATTAAGCAGAAACTTTATTAGATCTACAGGATGTCTCAAGAAAATGTACACACACTTTGTATTGCTATGACTCACACATATACTATAATTCACACATATACTGCATATGGTATACACAGAAGCAGTTGCTTGACCCAATTAATTAGTTAATGAATTAGACCAAGTGCTCAAAATGTTCCTCATTGGCATCTATTCACCGCTGACATCATTGACTAAAGGATCTGCAGACATCACTGATGTGTGTGCTGGGATCTCTTCTCAATTGCTTCCCTTACATGTTCGAGTGTTGCAGGTTTTCTACAATGAAGTATCTATGAATTAGAGTGCATTAAAATGTATGAACATTTTTTTTGAGACACCTGTATTTCACTCTTGCATTCCTATCAGTTTCTATTTTTAATTCATGACTAAAGTCTCATTAATTTCAACAGGATTTAGTTACTACTCACTTTCTTTGGATGCAGCTGATAAAGTTGGGGGCAGATGACACTTGTACTGGAAGAAATAGAGTAATAATTACAAGAGAAAACATTTAGTAATAAATATTTTTAAGAAAAACCTCCATTGTTATCTGTAGCAAATCTTTTATAGACAGAATGACATTAGTTCTGTTCATCATTTTCTCCGCCCTTTTCAGTCTGTAGTTCCCAAGGCAGCAGATCTACAGTAGAAGAGGACAAATAGAGTGCTCAGAAGGCAACAGAGTTGCAAAAGAGAATATTTTACGTCCCAGTCCTAACTCCCTGCGCGGCGATGCAACAGCCTGTGCTGTATCCCGCGGGGGAGTTTTGGCTGCTGGAGGTTTCCTTGGGATAAGGGGACATTTGTCCCCTTGCCCTGGGATAAGCCCCAGCAACTGCTATGGGTCAACTCGAACCTGCAGCAGCGATATTGCTGTTGCAAGTCCATGTTGATCCATGAAGACGAATCAGGCGTGGGAAGGGGGGGCAGGATTTGGCCACTGTTGCCAAACCCACCCCTTCCCGGGCCCGATCTGCCCATCGTTCGCCACGTTGCCTCCTTGTTTTGCCCTTTCCCTCCCCTTTCCCCATGCTATCTTACCTGCCTTAGCGGGTTCTCCGGGATCCTCCGGCACACGCAGGAAGGTTCAGCTAGTGCATGTGGGAAAGGTCTAGCAGCCAGTGCTGCCGGAACACACTTTATAGTTGCTTTGCAGCAGCCAGCACCGGCGGAACACATGTTCCGCCTGTGGGGCAGCCCTCTAGGATGTTTCTTATTATGTGAAAATGATTTGTAAGCTTCATACCAAGTCTTCCAATAGTGGATACTTATGTTCCCATAAAGGTCTTAAGTATGTGCACCCAACCCGAACAAGAGTGCTACACAACACAATTCTAAATTAAATTTGCTATAGTAAATCATATCATTTGGATCTTCTTCATAATGCTTTTTTTCCTTATAGATGTTTGGAAACTGGACTTTTGGGACATTGGTGTTCACTGTACTAGTATTCACTGTTACCCTGAAGGTACGAATTTCTATATATTATGTATAGCAACCAAACTAGTCAACTCTATTGTCAACTCTATATTCAACTCTATTGTCTTGTTTAGGGGTAATTTTCAGTTATTGTCTCACACTTCTACTGTTAGACTAGAAATAACAGCATATGTATTTTGGTGTTCACGTTTTTAAGTTTGGTGCTAAGCTTAAGAAAATGTTAAGAAAAACTGTGGTCCCCAATGTGTTAAATGTTTGTGTGAAAGTCACACTAAGACACTTCACACATTCCCTTATGCTGTATTCTATCCTAAGGTGTTTATTTAAATATTTTCCCATATAGCTTGCACTGGATACACATTACTGGACGTGGATCAATCACTTTGTGATCTGGGGATCACTACTCTTCTACATTGTCTTTTCCCTTCTCTGGGGAGGGATTATCTGGTAAGAAACCATTTCTGTGAACCATTATGTAAATGCCACTCCTAGAATCACAAAAAGGATCATATATATTTTCATGTCATATGCTCCCATGGATTCTACCAGTTAAAATTCTACCATAGATTCTACCTGTTAAGAAGCTCTGCTTCAAGTGCCAATACCTGGTGATCATACATGACAGGGCCTTCTCCATGGCGGCCCCCAGGTTTTGAAACCCCTCTCTGCAGGAGGTTTTATGCTGTCTCTTCTCTTGTGCTCTTTAGGCTTTTGCTTAAAGAGTTGCTTATTTTTTGTGCACCTTTATTACTGGCTGAGTTGGGGTTGACTCTGGTTGACCATTATTGTAATATGCAGTGACTTTGATGCTATCTTGTATATTTTTATTATTGTGGGTTTACTGTGATTAGTATCTTATTTTTAATTAAAGTGTGAGCTGCTTTGAGGCTGTAAGGTAGGCTTACCAGATCTCCAAGTGGGACAGAGTGCTAGACCTTTAGGAGAAGGAATGTGGGCAGGTGTAGCTTGTTAAACCTTAGAGCACAATCCTAGGCATGTCTACTC
This sequence comes from Plestiodon gilberti rubricaudatus, assembly GCA_026170595.1. Classification (NCBI taxonomy): domain Eukaryota; kingdom Metazoa; phylum Chordata; class Lepidosauria; order Squamata; family Scincidae; genus Plestiodon; species Plestiodon gilberti. The sequence goes on from JANXHW010000003.1 coordinate 140,425,581, forward strand.
AGAAGCAAGCCCCACTGAATACAATGGGTCTTGCTTCTGAGTAGACATGCCTAGTATTGTGCTCTAAGGTTTAACAAGCTACACCTGCCCACATTCCTTCTCCTAAAGGTCTAGCACTCTGTCCCGGTTGGAGATCTGGTAAGCCTACATAGGATCGGCATTTCCGTAAGTAGAGCCTGGCTTTGCTCAGAATGTGCTGCTTTATGTGCCTGGTTCCAAAACTCCTTTGACTTGTTTTTGACCTGCAAGGAAAGTGAGCCTAACCATGGAAGAACTGAGAGGTCTGCTCTGGAGTAGAGTACACATTTAACATGGAAAAGGTCCTAGATTCATTCTCTGGCATCTCCAGTTCAAAGGATCTTGGAACAGTCAATCTGGGAGCCAGAAAGGAGGCCATTCAGCAGGCTTTGAAAAGTTTTCCCAGGCTATTTGTGGCATTTCAATCTGCACAGAGCAATGAACTACTCAGAGTGCGGAGCCAGACCAGATTTTTTTGTTAGGCCAAGTTATATAAACCAGATGGTATGTTATTGAGTTCCCCCTAACCCTATGGACTAAAAAACTGTAGTACAGTTTCCAGCCATCTACATGGTGGTGCTATAGATAGAGTAAAAGTGAGCAGTCCAGCAGTTCCCATTTCCTGCAACCTGCCTTGAAACCTGTTGCCACATTTGCTGCAAATGTCCAAAAAGGGACAGGGTGCCCATTCCTTTAACCATTGTAAGAAGAGGGAATTTGGGCAGGTGTAGCTTGTTGCGCCCTTCCATGATGAGCTGCATTTGTCCAAATTCCAATAGTTAAAGGTATAGGCACCCTGTCCCTTTTTGGATATGGGCACCCTATGCAAATGACGTCTGCCTGCATACCTGGAGAAGTTCATTATTTAGTTTAGGGAAAGGGTATGGAAGAAGAAGAAGAACAACAAATTCACTATAAACTGAGACTCAGTTTGAATTTCTTAAGAAACTGCTCTGAATTTCAAACAGGCTTGACTTCCTTTTTTATGGATTGCCGTGGAGTTGCTTGTGAGTTGCAGTGAGGGAATGATGGAGGGTAGATACACACATGAAAGATTTTGGGGCGGGAAATAAGGGAAAATAGCTGCTCCATCTGTGCCTTTTAATTTTACTTGTTTGGATACAAAGATAAATTCCAATCTCTGGAAAGATCTCTGAAATGTTAATGCTTTGAACCATATGCAAGCTGAAATCACAAACGGTCTTTGCTTTTTCTACCCAGATTACATTCTGTTTTTCTTCTACCTACTAGGCCTTTTCTCAATTACCAGAGGATGTACTATGTGTTCATGCAAATGCTGTCTAGTGGACCTGCATGGCTGGGTATTATTATGCTCATAACTGTGAGCCTTCTTCCAGATGTACTGAAGAAAGTTTTGTGCAGGCAGTTGTGGCCCACAGCAACAGAAAGAACCCAGGTAAAAAAAATACAGTAGTTTTACATTTGCTTCATATGTTTATAACGATACATTCTAAGTCCAAAATCTTAGAAGATTTACAGCCCAATCCTAGTCATGTCTGCTTAGAAGTAATTCTCACTGAGTTCACTTACTAGAAAGTGCTTGGAATTGCATCCTAAGGTTATGTATTATAAACTACTTCCATTAGACTTCTTGAGGCTGGTTTATATTTTCTGTCCATTCAAACAATTATGACTATCCCCACATTGTATGTGGGGATAGTCATAATCGTTTGAATGGACAGAAAATGAACAGCATATTAATGTATGAATCAATAATAGCTGTGGCCTGCAACATCCCATAATTTCAATAGCTGGGACAAGTATAACTGTGATCCCTGCAGCTGTTGCAAGTTATACTGAGCTGAACAGCAGGACTGACATTCATTTACATTTTTGGGTCCCTGGAAATAGTCTCCCTTTTTGATGATTTCAGAGGGACATGAAAATGTTTACCTGACTGTTTAAAACTTGCATATTCTAAGAGCTATGTATTGTATGCAAATAAGCATTGATGACCCTCGCCCAATGACAATTCTGCTAGGTTTTTTTTTTTCATTTCCTCCATTTCTATATCCTTCTTCAACCAATGCACTTGAGGCAATTTACAATCAAAATAAACAGTTACTTGCAATCTAAGAACTAATAAACATTATACAGCAGAAAAAAAGAGAAGGGTGGGAAGAGGAAAATACTTCAAATACAAAGCTTTAAATTTGTATTATTTTATACAAAATAAAAATGTGTAATAAAGTTTGAGTGATAAAATGTGTGCATAATACTGTACTAGGATTTCTCCTATTACATGATCATAGAACTCGGTTTCCAAAAAGAATGTTGCCCTGGTTTACCACTTCAACTGATGCTATGGGTATTAAAAGAACATATTTACATATAACAGCATCATAATTCGGTTAGCTCTACTTTTCCCACTGCATTAAATCCGGTTTAATTAATCTGTTTTTAATTTCCTCTTGATAGAACATATCTATGACTTGTATAGCTAAGAACATGCTAAACTTCAGGTGTCTGTGTTGTTGAAATCTGAAATGCTAAATTAGTTGTAGACATCATTTGTCTAACCTCCAATTAAGGTCCCAAACAGGGCTGTTGAAGCTTGGGGAAATTCCACTGCTCTTCCTCCATGCACTGCTGCCTCCTCACACTCCTCTTTGCTATGTGCGGGCAAGGAGATGGAGGCATAGCAATCTGAAGTCTGCTCCCTTGCTGGTGCCACCTCCTTCCTCTGCTGTTTCAACTCATCAAATAAACAGGATGAGTGGCTCTGCTCATCCTCTTTATTTGAAACAGGCCAGGTGTGGAGGAAGGAGGCAGTGACCAGAACTTCAGGTGAGGAGGTGGGCTCTAGGTTGCTGCGCCTGTCTCTCCTTGCCCACACCCAGGTGTTTTCCTAAGCAGTCGGGTGTGGGCCAGAAGGCAGTCATGGACAGCAGCTTTTTTCCCCTTCTTACTCCAGTGCCACTGGAGGAAGAGGTGGACTGCTACTGCCCTGCCCTGGTCCTCTGTCCGGTCACAACAAGCAGGATGCAGATCGAAATGGCTCAGTGGGCTGGCAGGCAGACATAGGGGTAGGGCACACCTTGCCAGTTCACTGTTTACCCCCCATTGTGACACGATCCTTTCAGTCGGTAGTAGCAGGCTGGCCCTGGTCCCAGAGCAATGAAATCCATGGCTGGTTGAGACATCTTGTGTGGTTGTAACATTTGAGTAGATTGTACATATGTAAGATCCAACTGCATAGACCCAAATTAGGTGGCTAATTCCTATTTTTGGAAACAAACTCAACTGTGCAATTTGGGCTTATGTATGTTGCATTTACATGCGTACAGGATTACACCCATGATGGTGTCAGTGGTGGGGAAGTTGTACTTGATTGTTTGGGCAAGAAGAAGCAATCTCATTCCACCATGGTGTGTAGGAAGAAGGTAAGAGAGAATATAATCTGAATATCACCTGTTTTATTCTTCATACAGGATAGGGGGTAGACCCAGGGCTTCTCAAACTCTGGGTTGTTGTGACCCACTTGGTGTGTTGTCGCTCGATACAGTGGTGGGTTGTGAGCTGGGCCCTCCTGCCCGCATTTGCCTTCTTTTGGCTCCAAATTGAAGCCAAACGGAAGCAACTGGAGGCCACACCCAGGTCGCAACTCACCTCCTGCAGCTGCTTCCTGCCCTGGATGGCCTCCAGAGGTCTCCTGACGTGACCGGAAGTCATGTCAGCTAAACTAGAAGTGACTTGGAAGTCACTTCCGGTTTCAACGACATGACTTCTGGTCGCGTCGAGAGGCCGTCCGGGATCAGGATCAGCTGCAGGAGGTGAGTTGCGACGCCACTGCTTGAAGACAAGGTGGGTCGTGGGCCGCAGCTACACCAGAATTGAGAACCCCTGGGGTAGACAGTTCCACTTATCCTAACATAAGAACATAAGAAGAGCCCTGCTGGATCAGGCCAAAAGCCCATCTAGTCCAGCTTCCTGTATCACACAGTGGCCCCACCAAATGCCTCAGGGAGCACACAAGACAACAAGATAACCTGTTTCCCGTTGACACTCCCTTGCACCTGGCACAGAGAAAACCCACTTCTAAAACCAGGAGGTTGCTTATGGCTTGTAACCTGTGATGGTCTTTTCCTCCATGAATCTGTCCAAACCCCTTTTGAAGGCATCTAGGCCAAGTTCCATCACCACATCCTGTGGCAAGGAGTTCCACAGATGAATTACATGCTGGGTAAAGAAATATTTTCTTTTGTCTGTTCTAACTCTCCCTCCACTCAATTTTAGTGCATGTCCCCTGGCTCTGGTGTTGTGCGAGAGGGAGAAGAATTTCCCTCTATCCATTCTCTCCAAGCCATGCATAATTTTATAAGTCTCAATCATGTCCCCCCTCAGGCGCCTTTTTTCTAGGCTGAAAACCCCCAGACGCTGTAGCCTTTCCTCATAAGGGAGGTGCTCCAGCCCACGAATCATTCTGGTCGCTCTTTTCTGCACCTTTTCCAATTCAACTATATCCTTTTTGAGGTGTGGTGACTGGACACAATACTCCAGATGTGGCCTTACCATCAATTTGTACAAAGGCATAATATTGGCCGTTTTATTCTCAATCCCTTTTTTAATGATCCCGAGCATGGAATTGGCCTTCTTCACAGCCGCCGCACACTGGGTCGACACTTTCATCGACCTGTCCACCAGCACCCCAAGATCTCTCTCTTGATCCGTCACAGACAACTCAGAACCCATTAGCGTATATGTGAAATTTTGGTTTCTTGCCCCAATGTGCATCACTTTGCACTTACCTGTATGACAGTGTGCAGAAAGAAAGTAAGAGACAATATCATCTGAACTAGGCCCCATTTTATCCATCATACAGGGTAGGAGGTAGGCAGGTTCCATCATTATTTGAACAAATTCTGTTGTCAAGAATCTTCCTCACAATTAAATACAGTGAATTCCTACATATAATATTTAAGATCAAATTTAAATTTAAATGCCAGTATTGAGGGGGTGGCGGACCTCAAAATCTGACATCACATTGTACTGCATATACTTTTCCATGAAATTAATAGTATTTATAATTGATTCATGAGACTATTTCTCTGACATCATTACATTGCTATAAACAATCAAACTTGTGTGGTAAAAACAAGTCTGCAAGTCTTGTGTGGTTAAAAACAAGACATGCAATGTTTAACTCTCCTGAATTTCCTGGGGGGAAAATAATTTCAGTCCTAATTTCAAATTAAACCACAGTTGCCCAGTGGAAGACATAATTAATCCACATAATATTATGTAGAACATGATTGCTATTTTTTGACCAGTCAATAAGTATTACCAACCAGTATTAAACTGCAACTTCTAATCTTATCATACCTCAGTTGTTGTTTGCTTTTTGGAGAGATTCCCAATTGTTGGGATATTACATAAAAGTAGAAAATTCTGCTCTCATGGGTAAAATCTCATTGTGCTACTTCTGGGAAATAATTGAATGGGTTATTTTGGTAGCCATATTCGTGTTGCAGGAAGAATCAGGAGTTCAATGCAAGGCACTAAATAAGTGTTAAATGTTAGTAGAAATAACTCAAGACTGTTTAAATAGCAGGACTGTTCCTTAACATTTTCCCAGCTAACTATAAAATGTGGTCATTGCTTACTGAAACTGGCAAAAATCATTAATAATCTCAGCACTTGGTTGACTTTAGCAAGAGATCTAAAGATCGTGCTGTGATTCTAAGATGTCTGGTATAGCATTTTTCAGTGGCATGACACCAATGGCATGACACCATTTTTCAGAGGCAACTGTAGGATTCAGTTCCTAGACACAGCACTGCTAATATTTCTTTGTAATATGCACTAGAAAGCCTTTAGCATTTAATCAGATTTCTTCCTTGTGTTTCTTCTCTTCCCTTTCCCAATATGCTCCTGTCTTCCACCTACTTTTCCTAAATAACTGCTACCTTGCTTTAAACTTATAAATGATGTGCGCACGGTTACTTCCTTCAATCTTCTGGGGAAATCAGACTAAACATCAGTGCCTTTCTGTTGAGCAGTCTACCATCTTTATGCTTTCTCAGACTTCAAGCAGTCTAAGTTTCTAATGGAAAAAGGTGACTTTTTTCTGCCTTTCTGCATGCTTGGCCATTTCATTCAGAGGAATTAAGAAAGTGCATTCACTCACAAAACTGTTTTCCATACTGGTATCCTCAATAAAATGTTTGTCCAGACGTTTCTGTGGACTTTCCTTCACTTTTTCAAAAGTATCTGTATATCATAAGTAATTAAGTAGATCACCTTTCTCATTCTTTGTATGTAAATTGCACAATAAAGTATCTATCATAAGATCTGTTCTTTTTGTTTTCATAGATGGTTGTTTGTAGATAGATACATATAGTGTTTGTATTGCAACCATCTAAATGAACTGTTTACCACAAAAGGATGTGATGGGGGCAGTTGAACACCATGGTACAATTCAGCTGTAACACCAAACAATGGTTATGTGCATGAACCTGCCTTATTCAGGTTGACAAAATACTTCCGTCTTGCTCAACATTTTTCTGCCTCATTTCTTTGTTTGAGGCAAACCATAATTTGCATTTTTGTATGAACTAGCAAACTATGGTTTAGGCTTACCCAGAAAGCCAGGATCAGAAACCGACATAGTTTGTGCTAGATACTTGAGCTTTTCTTTCTCCATTTTGAATGTACAAGTCTGACTTTTTCCAAATTCATCACATTTTTCACATTTTGTATACTGTTCAGCTGTCACTTTTGCATGTGATAAACAAGAATATTGTTCTCATGAATGTGCAGGGGTTTTTTTAATTAATGTGTAAGGTCTGCCTCCTTTTGTTTATCCTTTTGTTTATTTTTTTCCCTGAAGGTTTAAAATTCGTATATATGCAAACTGCTTCTCTTTGGGCTATTGTAATCAATGATTCTGCAAAAGCTTTGGAGGAATCTGTTTCTTTTGGTAAACTACACACCAAATCCTGTTTCCTTTGATGATTCTAAATTATTCTATAATGCAAGCAAGAGTATTTGCCTAATTGAATCTTTTCTTGGGAACTACCCTTGGGAACTTTCCCACTTATGTCTACCTTACATAATTACTCTTTTAACTATAAATTTGTATTTTTGTGTCTTAATTTCTTCTCAATGTTCTTTCTGTTTCTAATGCTAACAGAGCAATCTTATGAATGTGTACTCAGAAGTAAGTCCCATTGTGTTCAGTGGGGCTTACTCCCAGGAAAGTGTGCATAGGATCTCTATACTAAGCGATTGAAAGGTCAAGCTATACTATACTAAGTACTAAGTGATTGAAAGGTCAAGCATTTATTTGAATACCAAATAAAACTCTTTTACTTGTCTCTTCTTTACAGTCACATGCTCATTGTTCCACATTAAGACCAGAAATTCTTGTTTGCTTTGGAAAAGAATTCTCAGTATTGTAAAATTCCCTTCTTTGAAACATGCAAGCTTTACACAACTACACAAAGTACTTTTAGAATGGTGGGGGGAAATGCCAAGTTCCTTCAGAAAATATGAGGTGACTTCTTGTCACAATTTTTTGTTGTAGTAGAATTTGAATCCCATGACAGAGTTGTTTATGGTGCCAATTGGGACCATTTCCACATAGTAAGGAGCTTGGACTTATTGCAAGACTGCCACCTTACTCTTGCCATGGACATGTTTATATAAGCTATATTATTATTATTATTATTATTATTATTATTATTATTATTATTATTATTATTTATTAATATACCGCTTTTCAACAAAAAGTTCACAAAGCGGTTTACAGACAAAATGAAAGGATTAAATGGCTCCCTGTCCCCAAAGGGCTCACAATCTATACTTCCATTTTCAGTGCAATCCGTTATTTACAGAAGAAGAACTAAGAAATGCATTTGCTACTTGGAAATATATTGTTCCAGATAGTGTTCTCTGTAACAGTACTATGTTTCAGAGCACTGTAGCTTTCTGTAATTTGACTGTATACTAGTCAAGACCCTTGTTAATTGCATGCTTGAATATAAAACCATTAGTACTCAGCCACAATACAATTTATTGGTAATTGCTCTTTAAACCTGCCAGTTGTTTTATCATCCATATTGACATTTTGACATATTTAAGCCATCCTAATGCTTCTGTGTACACTTTCCTCTCTTATACCTTGAAATGTTCATATTAAGCTATAGTCTCAGTGTTTTTCCTCATCCTTGCAGAAGAGTATGAAACATAAAACAACTCTAAGTGCACTGGCGAACAGCGATGGGCCACTTCTTGAAGGAACCCTTTCTGCTTCCGAAGCATAATTAGATCATTGATAGGTAACAGTATTGCACGTGTTACCATTTTGGTAATTTCTATTGGTGTGCTGTGATGTTTTCAAAGAGAAAATTGTTTCCTCCAGAGTTTTTGCTGTGCTTTACCAAATTAAATATAATGGTTGTTGGGGGTTTGATATCATGGTGTGTGTTTAGTATACTTTTGTAGCGCAGGTAAGTTTTGTGGTAGCATTTGTTGTATGCTTCAAAAGTAAATATGGAATTTTTCTGAAAAGGGTTAAGATTTTTTAAAATATATATATTTTGTTTTGTTGTGACATTGATTTTAGTGGGACTTGTGTGCATGATTGTAGTTTTAATGGAATATTAATTTCTAGCTGCCCTAGCAGTCACCAACGAGTGGTTCCATTTGTCTTTCAAATGAGAGGTGGTGGCAGGTCTAACGCTTAGTCATAAGCCTCGGGTGTGAAATGACATGCAGTTTGTTTGCATTCAGATTGAATTACTGTCTAGTAACCTTGGCTTGAACAGCATTCGGAGCACATTTTTCCCTCAAATACTTTTGTATAACTTCCACATGTCATTAATCTATGGCATGGGCCTTGCTTTCTTATTATCTTGCCTGTACCCTTGGATAGAATTATGATGAAGCAAGATTAACAAGTACCAACTTCAGCCTAAACCACAAAGCATCTGTGCAAGACAAGGACTTAGACCCCAATCCTATTGGTGCCTAGCGCCACCGGAACAAGTGTTCTGGCGGCGCTAGGCATTTTCTAGCTATTGCAAAATGCGACATGCTGTAGCACGCAGGCTGACTGCCGCCACCACAAACAGCGAGCGGCCAGCTCCACGCACCAGTAGACAATGGACGTCCACCGGGCCAGGTAAGATCACATACAGAGTGGGAGGGAGGCAGGGGAGGGTAGAATGGGGAGGGAGATGGGCAGAACAGGGTAGCGACAGGCAGGGAGGAGGGCAAATCAGGACCAGGAAGGGGTGCATTTGGTGGCAGTGGCTCCCAGGTTCCCAGGCTTGATCCACCTTCATGCGTCCACATGGACTTGTGCCAGTGATATCGCTGGTATAGGTCTAAGTACATCCATCAGGCCAGCAAGGGGTTACCCTAGGGCAAATGAACAAATGTTCCCTTACCCCAAGGAGGCCTCCAGAGACTGAAACATCCCTGCAGGATGCAGTGTGCACCTTGGGTCAGCTGCATTGCCGCATGGGGAGTCAGGGTGGATTGGGCTGTAAGACTTAAAAAAATCCTATTGTTAAGACTGATTTGGACATTAATATGAAAGTCAGATGTACAAGTGCACACCCCAAATAGTGGAGCCCTCCTATTCACACGTTTTCTTTTTGCAAGTCACAAGAAGTAACATGAAACAGAAGCACAAATTCACACATATATTTGTTTTCTATCATTTATTTTATATATGCAAAGCAGACTCCAGAAATTAAACATTGTGAACCCAATATGCAAGTGGTCTGAATTCCTAGAATACTTTCCACCCATCAGTAGCATGCTTTCTGTAGGTTAGAAGAGTAGTCCAAATTCCTGCATTCCTTTTCACCTATGAAAGGACCTTTTACCTGCAGTCTGAAGTGGTACAGTTCACTCTAACCATCTCAGGATACTACTCCCCATTCCCACCAATCCTGCTGCAGATATGTCTGTAGATATGTAAGCCTGGAGCCTTCTCTGCTATATAATTCAGGCTGAAACAGTGTGGGAAATATAACTCTCAAATTCTAAGTCATATGCACGATTATCTTTTCAAATGTGGAAGAACAAGTCAAAGATGTCGGTCATCCAAATATCAAACGATTATAAGTCATCCAAAAGAAATAAAGAGTGTCTCAAAACTGAGCATCATTCGGTTCCTACGGAATACAATATTAACATTAAAATGTTTTTTTACAAGTCAGTTGCTTCCTTTTGTGTAAAATGTATAGTTAATCAAAATTATAAGAACATAAACATAAGAACATAAGAAGAGCCCTGCTGGATCAGGCCAAAAGCCCATCTAGTCCAGCTTCCTGTGTCACACAGTGGCCCCACCAGATGCCTCAGGCTTTACTATTATAAAATAGTAGCCAATTAAATTGAATTAAAATCTCAAAGGATAAGCAATTTCATCTTCATTTTAAGATATGCTCTATTGGTAATTTATGTGTACCTATGGCTACGCTGCCTCTTTAAACTGATAGATACAATGTTAAACCCTTTTAGTTATTACTGTGATGACTGCTTCGTAATCGGCTACTTATTTTCTTGGCAGAATACATCAAGCCATGGACGGGACCATATTTCAGAATTCACACCTCTTGCCTCTCTGAAGAGCTCAAGATACAGGAGCAATGACTGCAAGAATTCCCCAGCAAGAAGGTCTAGTTCTCATTCTAAAAAAACAATGTTTACGCATTGGAGAAACCATGATTATTCAATACTCCCAACTATCTTTGGCTATTCCAATAAGCGTTGCAATTCCAACATGGGTTATTACTACAGGGGTTCAGGTTTGGAAACTTCTCTGTGACAGATCACCAAGTCAAGCCTTTAAGAACTACAACTATCCTTCTCCCCCAAATCATCTGCATATGAGCATTTAACAGCACTGATTGAAATTTTGTTGGTTTTTGCTGTCTGGTGTAACATTCTGACAAACTGAATCAAGAGCACCAAGTATAAATCCTTCCAGGAGTATTGTCCTTTCTTTTTATGTTTCACACAGTTGAAGAATGGATTGTCTACATAGTCCGACCCTGTGAGAATGGACAGCACTAGAATTTCACTCCATTCTGTCAGAACATTTGTGTGTTTATTGTCTCTGTCATCTCTCATCCTTTATTGCTTGAAGTGTATTGCTTCAGTAAATGATCCACTTCTGAGATCGGTGGTTAAAAAATTTCAGCTACAAGCAATTGTCTCAAATAACCAGTGAAAGTCACTGAGAGCATATTAACAGGTGCTGTTTCTGACTTGTCCTTGTCCTTTCTTTGCTCTTTCTGTAGAACAAACTGGTGTTTCCTCTGTGCAAATCTGCTTTCAAGAAACACTCTCTAATATCCATTTTATTGTAAGTCGCCAAGTAGGACTGTATGTGATTTAAGATTGTTTTTCCCCTGTAGACCAATACATTTTTGCTTAGGCTCTCTACAGACCTTAAGAAGTCAAGCTGGCTATCAGATGGGTGAACTGACCACTACAGGTATTGAGTTGAAAATGATTACTGAATTTAAGAATTCAGCCTTAGATGTCCTTAGAAACTTGTCAATAACAAATGAAACAGTGTTCTACCATTTTGCTACCTCTGAAATGGAGAGTGTGTGGATGTATTAGGAAATGCCTAATACATTTCCTAATATAATTGTAATGCCTAATACAATGCCTACCCGAAGCTTTTTCCTGTCAAGACAAGGAAGTAATTAGTTCCTTAATGACTTCACAGGATGATACTGTATTTTAGATATTGCTGTTCAATTTGTCTTTTTTTTAAAAAAAGCGTTGGGAACAAAAAGATTAAACAGAAGATGACTGTGTTATGAAGGTACAGCTTTGTGACTACTGCTATTTCTTAATAACCACTAGATGGCATTTTCCCCCTCTTTCAATGTGGACTCAGCCACATTTCTGGGGAAAAAATGCATATGATGATTATGCGAAAGCTGTATCAATCACTTTGAATCATTACAGCCAGCTTGTACTTCAGCTCCATCTGTGGTTCTAGTTTTGCTTTGTGCTGGTTATGACAATAGCTGACATTTACCAGTCTTGTTTCTTTTCTCCCAGTGTTTTATTTAGGGTGTCTAAATTTCTGTATGGAAAATGTGGAGGGTTCCCCATTACGCGATGGGATATAGCATTTTGAAAGATAAATTGTGAACACTTCATTATACCAAAGATTAGGGAGAAAAAGCATCTAGCAATAGTTCCCTTCCTTCCCCATCTTCACTCCCTATATAACGCACAGCATCATGGCATACTTTTCAGTTTCAGCGTTGGTCACATACTGAAAATAATATACTAAAGATATGTATTTGACATTGCATACTTGAATGTTGGGTAAAAATGTCCCCTACATAAAACACTGGTTACATATATACATATATATATATATATTTTTAAAAACCGTTAATATGGGTATTGATTTTATACCTGTAGTAGTGACAAATCTTCTATTTGGGTGTAGTTAACAAAATTATTTTTAATGTATTTTTTAGAAATCTTAAAATTGCCTTTGCACTGAAATATTTTTCAATACTGTAGCTATTTATATATCTGTTTTATGCATACATTTGTTAACACACCATTTCTATTTTTTTTAAATGTATGTTTTAGGGTTTTTTTTATACTTATGAGTTTTGGATCTCCAGAATTTAGCTTGTAGTGGAATTGTAATTGAACGTTGAAATTCTGATGAATGTTAAAATTAAAAATAGGGGTGTGCTCTCAGTCATCCAAAGCTACTGATTTTTTTCTTTGCTTTTGCTTGTGAATAGTAGTTCTTAATGCAATACACTTTCTGCTTACAATCAACTGCTGCAACGTCCATTCTTTTAATTTTTTTTCTGTAAAACGTTATGCTGGTTGCTTGTTTTTGTTTTCATTTCCATCCTTCAGCCTTAAATATGAAGACTCTTGCTTGATGATCTGAAAATGCTGCATTCCTGCTCTGCCTACTAACAAAAGGGTTTACTGCAAACTTCTTACGTCTCTGCTGCTCTCTAAAAATGAATGACTTTGTACAGACTAAAACATTTAATGGTAGCTGTTGATGTTCTTTTCTTTTTTTAAGTTTGGTTTAATTGTATTGCTTTCGAGAAAGAATATAAGTAGTTTTGTGTTTAAAGAGGCTGTTCTGCTTCCATTAAACAATTGGTAGTTTCTCCTGTAAATGGGGGAAAACTAAAGAGGCTTAATTAATTTACAGTTCCATCTTTCCCTTTCTATCATAGAGATGCAAGTGACATAGTAGCAAAAGCTAAACTGGCTGGCCCCAATCCAGGGATCCTTGGGTGTGCAGCAGAGGTTGCACACATGCTGCTACACACAAGGATCTGCTCTGCCAAACAAGTGATTGATGCTTTCATTGGTAGGGTGTAATCTTGATTTACTTCTCCATCCCCTGCACAAATGATCGGAAGGTATGACATGACAAAGCTGATCATCTGCTCTGCAATACATTTCTGCTGCACTTGATAGTGGATATGGAAGGTTTTTCCTGCACATTGGAAGACCCAGGGTGGTAGTGGTGGAATTCCAGGTTTCTCTGCACTCAGAAACCTGTTTCCATACACAGATCATCCTGTTGCATCAGGAAAATAGTAAATTAGATAGGGAATGCATAGATAGCTGTATCAATTGACTAAAAATAGACAAGGTAATCTTAATCAAAGATGCAAAATTAATAGACATTTATATAAAGAGAAAAATTGCATTGTTACTCAAATTGCCTTGTCTGAATTATTGAACCATAACAAGAAAATCTCTCAAATGCTTTAATAAATGTTCTAGAACTCGTAGTCACCAACCAAATGTTCATGAAGGCTATAAATGCACTTACATTGAAGCTTGCATATTCTTTAGAGAGGTTAGTAGTAAGATTCAGTTCTTTAATTTTCATGTTCTTGAGTACTGTAATTATTATTTTGTTCTGCTACTATAAAAAGCGTACCATGTATTCTTCTGCTTGCATCAGTCTGCTTATTCCACTATATTGCAAATATCAAAAGAAAAAAAAAACTGCACTAGTTCGCAAAACCAATGGGATCATGATAAAAAGCTTTAATGGAAATTTGTCAAAGTATTATGAAAGAGTTAAATATACATGATTGTACTTACACAATTGCACACATCTGTTTATATAGCTTTACTTTGTCAAAATTATACAGAATTTAAGATGTACTTTGTTTCTGAAAAATATTGTCATGTGTGCACCATCCTCAATACTCTTTCATTCTATAATGTAAAATAGAATTGGCAAAAATGCTTTTGGGAAGGTGGGGCATAGTTATCGGTGCATTAACCATTAAAATATCAGCACTAAATACTGACATGTATTTTTAAATGGTACAATGATAGGTGCACTTATCTGATAATCCAGCCTTCAGAACTATTGTTTAGATTACTCTGTAACACTTCATTAACAGGATCAAAGCAGACTCGAATATTAAGAATACACACACACATCCATGTGCATTTATGTAAAGTTTATTTTCAGTGCTGTTTTTAAATTTTTATTTCTGTAGATATCTAAACATAAATTCTTTATATTCATATTTTGGAACTTTCTGTAGATTGTATAAAGCAGTAGATGTTTAAAATCTGCTTGCAATAAAATAAAATTTACTTATTTGTTTTGCGTTTTTTTTTTAAAGTGAGCAAAAATAGCCATTTAAGGAAGAATACGAAAACATTTTAAATCCATACAAAAAATGTCAAATTCAATAGACATTTCAATTTCAAATGTGAAATTTATTATGTTTATATACTGCATGCATTTGCTATTGCCTAGTGGTGAACTTTTTTTAGTAATGCAGGATGTATGGGTACTTCCATGTGTTCAAATTAAATCACTGGCCATCTAAAATGTTGGGTAGTATAGTACCGAGCCATTTTTAGTTCCCATGTGTATTGTAATCAGTGAAAAAGTGGTGATAAGTCTTATCCTTTTGCAGGGCAAACTTTACTACTCATTCACTCATAGCTCAAAATCATTCCTTGATTTATGTTTCATAGACTTGAGCCTAATTTTGGTTATAAGACAATGGAAAGATGGTGGCTTATATAGGGATTTCATTTTACCCTACCAGGCTACTCAGTTTCAAGACTTACATGTTGACTTACACAACAAAGAAGATATTTGTGACATTAGTGGTACATCATCCCCGCTCTCCCAGTCCTTAGTAAGGTCTTCAAATCCCTCCAGCTTGAAATTAAACTCAGGTCTCAATCCATCGCAAAGAAGTGCCGGTGGAGCAACGGGTGCGCCAGCGTTGGGTGTCATAAACGTAGCACTGCATATGCGACTTAACAACCTAATCCTCTAAAGGCCAGAGCCAGCCTACCCACCCCTCATCCAGCCCATCCGCCATGCTGATCCGGTACATCCCCGCCGGTCGGCAGAGAGGCGGGAGAAGGGCGGACTGGGGCATTCCAGGGGTGGGTGGGATTGGCCAGCCAGGCCAGGGATGGGGGAGAGATCATTGGTGGCACATTCCTATCCCTCGTCATTTTGCTGGCGCACATCCGAGGATGCCTACAGGGACCGCTGAGGCTCTCCCCAGAGGAAAGGGACAAATGTCCCTTTCGCCCATGGTATGCTCCAGCTCCACTGGCGTTGGCCCAATCCTGCCTAGGATCTGACACAGTATGCTTTTGCATGCTGTGGCGGCCCTAGACAGGATTGGGCTGCCCGGCTATCAAAATATTTGTTCTAGACAAGATTGCCGGCAACAATATTTTCTGTAATATTTTTCATAACTTTAAACCATAGTCTTTAAATGAGTAAATACTTCACACAGTACAAAACATTTCCAAATAAGTTCTCCCAAAATGTTATAAGATAGCCTTCATCATTGCTGTATAACTGGTTCATTCTCTTCCATTAGAAATTCTTTTGCAGTGTTCTCTGTCAAATTTCATTTTCTTGTATGCTGCATAGACACTCCTACACAGAATGTTAATAAGTATGATTGTCATGATGCCTCCTAATACATTTCTATAATAACAGCAATAAAATAGACAAAAATTGGAAACAAGGATCCCAAACCATCTGCTATTCATCTTGTGTGAAAAACCTCCAAAATGATCTCATAAAATTTCTTGAGTGAAAACGCAAGCATTGAGGTTCTGATTTTAGATTTTGTACTGAATTTATCTTCCTTTCAGTAGAGTTCCCAAAAAATTATCCAAATCTGGTAATTTTGTAACCATGAACCATGTTCCCCAGAGGTTGGAATAGCACTGCGACTTAACAACCTGATCCTCTGAAGAGTTAGGTACACTTAACCCTATTGATATCAAGAACTTTAGTTGTATGTCAGTTTCATAGAATCTGGCTGTTAGAAGTGGTTTTGGAATATACAGTATCCTCATATTCAAGACAGGAACGTTCCTAGTCATACCAGTCTCCATGTGTGCATCAGATTTGTAAATTTCCAATTACAGGCATGTTAGCATCTACCATTATTGCTTTTGCTTCATTGTGCAGGAAATGGAAGACATTTTGTCTGTGACACTAGTCTGTAAATTGTGCAAATGGCAGTTTCATAAGCTGATCGCGGATGCTATTGGGCTATTGCCTACACGCACAATGCAGCTAAGGCTTTATCTTGCAGTGCTGAGTAGCTTTTCCGGCTTGGTGGCTGAACCCATTTAGCAACTGCCCCAAGACAACAGTGTTGCCTGAAAGTGTCTTGAGAAGAAATGCATCAAGTGAGCCAGTAGAGCTACAAAGACGAGAAAGAACGACAATGGTTTTTGTTAGGTGACCAACAAGAATAGTTAGGGCATTTTTCACATTGGTCACAAGCAACTGTTACACTGTTTATTGATTCACGATCAGTTCAAATAATACTTTGTCCCTATGCAATAAAAGAACTGAATGCTCATGACATGTGCACATCCTGAACCCTTCCTGATCTGGGAGAATTTGGGTTATTTTCTTTAATACAATGCTGAGGGCTGTTCATTCAAACCGCTCTTCTACATGCACTGATAAACCTGTGGATTGGGAGAACCCAAACCTGTGGTTTAGGAGAACGGTTTGGTTTTGCCGTAAAACTGGAAGTGGGTCACAATCGCATCAGAGGGCTGCTCCGACGCTTGGGGAGGCCTGCAGAGGGGTCCGCAGGCTCCCCACACCCCTTGCACCACCTCCACAGCCACCAATGAAGGTAAAACGGGCACTTTTTGTTCGTGGTGGCGGCAGCATGATCCTGGACGCGCTGTCGACTTCATCGCGGGTCACCATGCCCCTTAGGGTGTAGCGACCCTTTGTTCCCAGCTGGAGTGTCGCAACGCCCCAGTTTGGGAAGCTCTGGCCTAGCTACTTTATGAATATCAAGTGCCATCTCTTCTGAATATTTTATAGCAGCTCAGCTGCTTCTACCCGGATATATACTGCATGGGCGTCACTAGGGGAGGGGCGGGCCACACTGGGTGACACCAATTTTGGGGGTGACACCACAACTGCTGTGCCACCCAGTTGCTGCATGGTCCTCTTTGGCCACTCTGAGTTGCTTCCTTGCGTTCTCGCGAGCAAAGCTAACGAGAATACAAAGAAGTGATTCAGAGTGGCCGAAAACGGCCAAGCAAGGGTGTCAGCTCCCCTTACAGGCTGTAGGGAGGGGTGACACACCCTTGGTGAGGGCCTTGCTTGACTTTCCTTGGCACACCTGCTCTGCCTCTGAGCCAGTTGAAGCCAAGTCGCAACTTCCAAAGTCAAAGAGGTGATTTGGCTTCGGCTTAGAGGTGGAGCCACCGCGCCGAGGAAAGCCAAGCAAGAGTCCCACCCCTCCCTACAGGCTGCAGGGAGGGGTGACACGACACCTCCTTGGCTTGCCCATCTTTGGTGGCGGAGCCGCCAAGCACTTCACTCACCCGTCTTCTCTGTTCTCCCTCTGTGTCTTGCTGAACCAGAAGTAATTCGCAGCGATGTGATGATGTCATCATGTCACTACAAATTACTTCCAGTTTGGCAAGTTCTTCTGGGTCCCCACTGCACCAGGTACTGTCCAGGTAAGCGACGCCGCTGATATGCTGCATGCTGTTGGTGAAAATGGGACAAGATGGAATTTTATCAAAAATGTGTCAACTTTAAGGTTGGTGTACCCCCGTTTATTTTGTTTCCAATTCTGCCTCATGGCACACCCCTATGCATACTTACCTGGGAATAAGCATCATTGAACAACGCTGGAGTTCCTTTCAAGTAAACATGCATAGGATTGTGCTGTCGGTGACTTCTTTCTGCTGGATATTCTACCATCTCAAATTTGAAGAAAGAGTTCCTCATCAACCAAGCTCTCCCCCCAACTACGTTTCTTCTCAGCCATGTATATATACAGCCTTGAGATTATCTTGTCTACACAACAAGTCACTCACAATAAGGCCGAATTTTATTTAATTATCATGGTCCCCAGGTACGAAAATCTAAAATTGTAGTTCTATGAAGAGTTTAGAGATTTCTGTGAACACACTCTGTAATTAGCACATTTCTTTGGGGAAAAGGCATGAACGGAAAATACAGTCCATGGATATAACACCAGGACTAAAGCAGTTTAGATCTGCAGTGCAGGCAAGCCCTTGGACTCCTCCAGTCCTTACTACACCCAGAGCCATTTTCAAGCCATATTTCTTCTTCCCTTCTGCTGTTGTCTTTCTGGACGCCACAACTTTGTCCATACTAGGTACCGCTGCCTTATTCTAATACTCCTTTTGCCTAGACTTTCCTCAACATTTCATTTATCTCTATTCAACGTCCCCTCTCCTTAAGGTTCTGCACCCTCTCCACATTTTGCATCAAGGTCTAACATGCCTTGTACTGTCGTAGCCATATGCTATGAGATAGAATAACAATTTGGCATGGTAATGTGAAGATATTGCCACACAGCTCCTTATTGCTGAAATTCTAATACACACTGCACAGGAGAATATCCATTACCTGACCTTAATGTATTACTCTTATCAGTCTAATTAGAGGATAATGTTTCAGTCTAATTAGAGGATAATGTTTCAGTCTATTTACTTGCTATATGGACCTCTAAATCTCTCAAATTTACATTCTAGAAATTTAGAGAGCTTGCTTTTAAGCTGGTATCTAATGCCCAACAATCTTTCATTTATGAACAAACACGTCACAAAGTGTTGCTGAAAGCTGCAAAATAGGGTGGTGAGCTGTACTAACATACAAAGGTGCTGGATCAGGATCTTTGGATGCATTAATATACTTAAATGGTATTTATTGCCAGCGAGCCTATGACAGTCTTGCTTCATGTTATGGACCAGGAAACAATAACAAAGGATAGGAGAGAATCAACTGCTCTCCTCTTAGTGGCAAAGTTCCACATTGCAATTGAGTGGAAAATAAAATGCCTACCAAGATGGTATGACAACATATGGTAAATATTAACTATGGACCAATGGCATAGCTAGCCACTGTGGTACCCAGGGGTGGAATTCAAAAGTGCCATGGGGGTGACGCAGGTTTAAAAAACACACCCCGCAGGTTTAAAAAAAATACACTTGTTTTTAAATGTTCTGCCACCTGCTGCCCTCCCTGCCCAGCCCAGCCTGTCGCCCTCCTCCCCGCCCCACTCACCTTGTCACTGTTTTTTTTTTGCCGCGGCCGCCTGAATCTCCAGCAAAAAAAAAAAAAAGCAGCAAAACCCAGGGCTTGAGGAAATTAGTTATCTGATCTTTCCATCACCTGGGGACCCACCAGAAATTGGGTTGCGACTCACCAATTGGGTCCTGACCCACAATTTGAGAAATGCTGCTTTAAACTTCTCATACCATAAATATCCATGCCATCCAAATCTTATATCATGTCCCTCTAGTTCCAAGTAATCTGGAATTTCTTAACAAGCCCTTCCTTGTCTGAGGCTGTGTCATGACTGAGGCTGTGTCCCCAGTTTTCCCATCCCTAACACACGTGTGCCACACCTGCCAGCTTCCCCCCCCCCCATGGCTTCCTCCAACTCCTCCTGCCCTGGTGGCTTCTCCCTGAACTTGCACCTCCCACCCCCCTGGAGCATTCTGTCCTGCATTTCAAAAGGGCAGAGCGGGGCAGGAGCACAGTGGCAGGCAGGGGAGGAGCAGCAGTGGTTGTGGTGGCTGCTGGGAAACAGCAGGCAGTGCAGCAAGGCGGCGGCAGCAGCCGCAGCCGCCAGGTGAAAGGCACCACCTGTGCTAGACACTTCACTACACCACCTTGGCAGGTCCTGGACTAGGATATCTGAAGGAGTTCCTTGCCTCACATGTGCGCTCTAGAGCCAGTCAACATCTGAGGGAGGCCCTGCTCCATTTTCTCTTGCCTTCAGAAGTGGTGGAGAGGTCCCTTTCAGTATCCATCAAAGGCAAAAGCAAATTTTCTCTCACCTTGAGGAGGCCTCCATGACTGTCCGTCCGTCTCCCCCGCACTGCAGGATGCAGTGCACTCCCCATTGGCATGGCTGCGTCAGTGCTGGAAAGCTGAATAGAATTGGGCCCTTAGGAAGCTACCCCACCATGTTTTCCATTCATCAACCAGCTCCCTTAGTAACTAAGCAGGGACATGTCATGATATAGACGTTTATAAAATGATGTGTGGTGTGGACTAAGGGAGAGCTCCCACCCCATCTCTAGGATTCAGCCACTGAACTGAGGACAGTAGATTCAGATCAGTCCAAAGAAAGTACTTCTACCTGCAACACATAATTGATGTATAGAATTTGCAGCCACAAGATTTGGTGATGGCCATTAAACTTAGATAGGTTTAAAAGAGGATTAGAAGCAGTAATGGAGGATAGTCCTATGAACTTGTGGCTCATTTGCTATGAGACGTACTGGGATTTCCATGTTCAGAGCTTGTATGCCTCTTTGAAAACCAGTTGTGGAGGAGTGAATTGAAGGGGAGAATGGTTGCCATCATGCCCTGCTTCATGGGTTTCTAGAAACAATGCTGGACTAGACAATTTGATCCAGCAGGGCTTTTTCTTACTACCGTATTTCTTCAAGTCTAAGGCGCCATCAATTCTAAGGCACACCTTAATTTCAGGAACACCATCAGAAAAAAAACAAAAACCATCGATTGCAAGACGCACCTCCTTCCTTCAATTTGTCTGCTCAGCACCAACTCTCCCCAGCTTGCCTGCCGCTCCATTTCGCCAATCCGATTATTACCGTGCCATTTTGCCCCCTCTGCTCAGCGGCGAGCTCTCTCTTCCTGAACCTGAGAGCTCGCCCCAGCATGCCCCACGCGCTGCAGCTGACGATCACCTTGCTGCCTTTGAGCAGTGCCTTTGCGGTCCGCCAGAAAATATGATTTCTTTACTTATCTGGGCTTTGGGGAGGCCTGAACGACCCTCTGCAGGCCTCCCTGATCTTAATTTCAGCAAGATCAGGGAGGCCCGCAGAGGGTCGCACAGGCCTCCCTGAAGCTCCCACAAGCAAGAAGATGGCATTTTGGGGTGCTTTTTGGAGACCTTTGATTCTAAGACGCACCCCATTTTTTTTTAATGCTTAATTGGGAAAAACGTGTCTTAGAATCGAAGAAATATGGTATTTGCATTCACTGGACTGTTTTTTGTAATGTGAATTAAGAAAACAAACCACAGCCACCTATTAGTATGATGCCTCAAAATTACAGCGCAATCCTAACCAACTTTCCAGCGCCGGTGTAGCCATGCCAACAGGGCACACACTGCATTTTGCAGTGCAGGGGTAGTCATGGAGGCCTCTTCAAGGTGAGGGAACATTTGTTTCCTTACCTGGGGCTGCACTGGCGCTGAAAAGTTGGTTAAGATTGTGCTGTCAAGCAGCCTGCTGAATTTTTGATCTGAGTTTGAGTTCTAATCCTCAGTCATTGCAAACCTAGGTTGCTTAACTTGATTGGCTTGCAGAGGAGCTGTACTCTTGCAGGGAAGCGGTGGTGTGAGGCAAAGTTCATTTTATTTTGATCATTATTCAATAACATTTAATTAGGAAGGCTTGTTGCCAGCCAGCACACAGTGCCAAACGTGACCCGGATAAAGCGACACAAGCGGGCCAGATGTAGCCAGGATCCTGGAAAGGAAAAGTGGTAAATGCAAACCGACGACGGAGGGAGGGAGAAGAATATTGGAAGAATGCGGGGCCAGGTCCCTAGCGCAACCACAGAGCACTGCGCCGCTTGGCCACCGGAGTCGTTGCCCAGCGCAGCCCTCACTCCGCCCAGCAACAAATGAGCTCTCGGCCTCGATGCCTGCATCCCCCTCGCTCCGCTCAGCCTCATTCCCGCCTCGAATAACGGGGGATTGGGGTGGGCGGTGCTCGGTACCCTTACCGAACTTGCCCCGGCGGAGGGAGGCAGCTCCTTTCCCAGCCGCGGGGCGGCGACAAAGGCCGGAGAGGAACTTGCCAAGGGGGAGCCAAAGAGGGGGGGACACACGCCCAGAGGAAGAGATTTTGCTGGCGAGAGAGGGAGCGAGCGAGCACCTTGTGCGCAGCCCTGAAGTCCTACGCCCCGCCGCCGCCACCGGAGGCCCTTGAGGTGAGCGAGTCATCATGTGCTTTGTGTGTTTGTTTGGGTTGGGCGGCTCCTCCTTCTCTGTGTAGCCGGGTGGTGAAAGAGAAGGTTTAAATCCCGGTTCCTCCCGCCTTTCCTGCCGTCCCTTCTTAGTGTTGGTAACTCCATTGGTAGCTGCAACGGGGGAGGGATGGACGCGGATGGAGAGTTTGTATCGCCCGCACCTTCTGTTTTGCTGGGAAAGCGCCGCCGCCTGATCCATATAGTGGAGAAGATGCATCTTCTCGTACACGCTCCCAAGCCGCACTGATTACTGTGCCGGTTTGGATAACCTAGCATCCCCCGTTCCTTTTTGCCTCTCTGTTTTTGAGCAAATGGGAGTTTTTCATTCGGGCAGTTCCTTGGCCTCTTCTGCTTCGTTTACAGCTTGCTCCTATGCACGCTTACTCAGGAGTTGCATTGAGTTCAGTTTCCTCAACTCCTGAGTAAGAGTCCATAAGAGTGTTACCCAAAATGAACTCTGCTGGGGTGGCTCAAATTTCAACTGCTTAGCACAAAAAAACCCTACAAAATCAGTCAATGTGTGTTTTTGATCTTGAAGGTACAGCTGAAGACATAACTTCATTGTATGTACTTTGCAGTAGTCTCAAATACATATTTAAACAACATTTTGATAAATATTTCAGACATGTCCTTTTCAGATGTTCTAAAAAATTAATTAGAATGTCCCATCTGGTTTTCTCCCTTCTGCATTGCGGCTAGCTCCAAGTGTTATAAAACTGAGTCAGAATAATGAGATTTTATTCCATACTTCCCCCTCTTTCAGTCCTGCCATTGTATTATTTAAATAACATAGTTTTTCTGCACCCATGAGCACTGGAAACAATCAGATGTTTCAAATCTCATGCAGTTGAGCATTACAGTCCTTTTTGTCTGTTGCACCCTGTGCTGCTAATTGTTGGGTAGAAGAAAACTGAACGGGTGTGATTTGCCATGTTGTGGTACAACTGCATTACTGAGAAAAGTGGCACCTGTTGAAATGTCTCAATTTGCACAAGTAGTGAAGGTACAACGGAGGAACTCTGAACTATGTTGCAAGGACTCATTTTTAGTGGTCCTGTCACTTAAAAGTTGTGATAGTGATGGAATAGGAACTGTTCTCTATATGTGCAGATGGACTAATTACAGAAAATACTAGCTGGCTGAGAGTCTGAGAGAGCAGTGATAGTTCCAAAGTCAGTTCACTTCCCCAATCCCCAGTGTTTAAAATTACTATATAAAGTTGTTGTTTTGTTCTCCATATATTGTTACAGACTCATTGGGGCTTCCACAGCATTTTTTTCTTTGCAAAAATAAAATTGAAAACTTGTCTTTGGAAAAAGAATGATGCTACCAATTGTTGGTTGCAAGCCTATTAATCAGATATCAGATTAGAAGACTATTCTGTCCCAGTAAATGTAGATAGAAGATGTAACCTCTGAATTTATAAGGAGAAATGGATTTGGGAATAAGAGGATGGCTAGTAATGGAGAGAGCTCCCCTAGCTTAAGGCTGTATAGCTCTTAAACTACTGGGCAGGAAATTGCTTTTTTGGCCTTTGCTAATGTTTCCAGACATCTTCATGTATTTGGTTTTG
This sequence comes from Plestiodon gilberti rubricaudatus, assembly GCA_026170595.1. Lineage (NCBI taxonomy): Eukaryota > Metazoa > Chordata > Lepidosauria > Squamata > Scincidae > Plestiodon > Plestiodon gilberti. Next base: position 140,449,709 of record JANXHW010000003.1, read on the forward strand.
TAAATTGGCCTTCCCTGTTTTCAGCTGCACTCAAGAAAACTGCTTTTCTAGTAAAAATGAACACCACTTTGTGTAAATGAATATTGGACTAGATTATTTTTCTGGGATATTGGCTACTACAGTGAAAAATGTAAGAATTGCACGTCTCAAACATTGAACTGGGATATTAATATAACGCTGAAGGTGTCATGGAGGAGAAGTTATTCTTTCAAATTTTAAACTTTGGTCAAAGAATTGTAGATATGGTACAATTGGTGAGGGCAGGGAAAAGTGCTGCATAATCACGGATACAAAAAGCCAGCTACCAGCCCAGCCCTATATGAATATTTACTTGAAAGTAAAGATCCACCGTGTGGAATGGAGCTTCCTCCCAGGGAAGTGTGCAGCCTTAGGTTGCAATCCCAAATTACTTCAAGGTTAGGATTTAGCTGTAATTGCTGAGTTGACCGTTATATGAATATGAATATCTGATGGAAAAAAAGCTATGCTTAGACCAATTTCTTTTCTTCCTGCAAATAAATATTATTAAGAAAAACAGCAACAGGAAGAACAAAGCGATAGTGTGTAATAATGGTCTGTTTCTGATGAATTGCTCTTTTCTTACTATCTGCTTAAAAGATACATAAGGTCTCATTTTAATTTTCAACTTTTGAAATATATAACTCCACTGGAAATTTTTATATATTTGCAGGGGAATTTAAAATGTATGCTTACTTTTTAACTGTCTTGATCAAAATTTAATCTTTGTATGCACTTTGCCTTTATGATTTTGAAGCTGTGACTTTTGACATTATGAACAACATAGGCTGCTAGAAAGTCTGTGTTTTTCCTGTCCATAGAGTCCCACATATGCCTGCTTAGAACACACCATGGAATGTACTGATGTTTCTGCCCTTCCTCTTGGGAGGGGAGTTTTGAAGCATAATGCATATGCGTCAAGTGCCTAGCCTTGCCTAAGGACGTTTTTTTCCTTTTCTAGCCTCTTCTTGTTTTTGTCCTGGGTGTTGTCCATGTTCTATTAAATTTGTAGTATAAAAAAGAAAAGAAAATATAAAACAAAAAGAAATACATTATCACAACAGCATACACTTATGTAACAAACGATAATCACATATAAAGAGTCTTATATTTCCATATATACTAAAAAGCAGACTTAATACTAACAAACACAATCTCTGTAACAGCTCAGGCACCCATATTTTATTTTATTCATTTTTTGTTTCTACATTTTTCCCCTTATACCTGCGGTGTTGAGACCTTCTTTCAAGAAGTACTGCACTTGTGGAGGCAACGTTCAATTTTGTTTTCTTACTCCACCCATCTTTCAGTATTTTCAGAACTAGCTTCTAACCTCTGCTTGATAGCAACATATATGAAAGGACTGGGAACCAGATCATAACCTGAATGTTTGTAACTCTCCAAATTATTTTTTTGCAGTGCCAGGTGTCTGAGTAACTCCTGCTAGGCTCAGCTTGCAAGGGGTGATTTCTTATTTCCCAAATACATTTCTGTTTTATGAAAGAATACAGATAGTCTAATAATCATTTGTCTAAAATCATTTGCACTAATGATGTATCTGTTTATTAAGAATGGAAGCCCTGTATTCCTCCAGTTCTTAACGCATCTGCCGTTCAAAACAGATTATCTAACTCAATCCTAAATCTGTGGACATGCTAGCTGTCATTTTGTTTCAGTTGGGGAAGAACCTTCTTCTGTTTCTTTTGAATTGCAGGAGAAGGCATAAGATATTTTCATGTCTGATTACTGGAGGTTTATCCTATGTAAGGAAAATGGGAGTTGCAACTGTTTTGACAGCGATCCCAATGAAGGGAATGAAGACATGGAACATCGCATTGTGGTATCAGACATCATTCGGCTTGTACAAGATAACGAAAATGTACTGGCAGTACATCCAGGTATGGTAACCTGCTGAATGCTGCATTTTGGGAACATGTAGCCCATCATCTTACTGCACAGAGTTATTTTATTGTAAGATAATTCTTAAATTTAGTTTAAAATTGAACAGCTAAGTTATAGAAACAAAAGTTGACATAGTGCTGGAAAGTCCATGAATGAGTTGGTTCACTATCATACAAATTTGTATTTGCAAATCCTCCCCCCCCCCACTGGTCTTAATTATTGGAGCTCAGGTAAAAAGGTCCATTACTTATGGAAGAGCCAATAGTTAAGGACAGCAGGTGGTGGCATGACCACTACTCTGGATTTATGCTTCTTATGCATGGCTGCCTAGTTCCCATACCCTTAACTAAGCCCATGTATGTGTAACTGAAATAATAGCATATTCTTCTTCTGTGTATTCTTCTATCTCCACTTCCCTCCTATCCCTCTGTTATCTCCTTGGTGTTGATATCCATATTACAAGTTCCTTGGGATAAAAGTGCCACATACATGGATAAGGTAAAGGTATCCCCTGACAATTAAGTCCAGTCGTGTCCGACTCTAGGGTGTGGTGCTCATCTCCATTTCAAAGCCGAAGAGCCAGCGTTGTCTGAAGACGCCTCCGTGGTCATGTGGCCGGCATGACTCTCCTTGCTGCAGCGCGTAGCATGCAGCTGGAACACGGAGCACTGTTTACCTTCCCGCAAGCGGTACCTATTTATCTACTCGCATTAACATGCTTTGGAACTGTTAGGTTGGCAGGAGCTGGCCAAGCAACGAGCGCTCACCCCGTCGCGGGAATCGAACTGCCGACCTGTCGATCGACAGCTTATGGTTCAGCGGTTTAACCCCATGGTGCTATGTAAATAATTTATTCCTCATTCCACTCAGAGCCATTGCGTGCCTGCCTCTCTTTCTCGGTTGATTTTATTCTTTTTATTAGAGGATGCTCCTTTTTTGTTTTTGCTTTTTTATTTTTAATGAGCAAGTAAGTATTGTGAAGTTAAGAGGAATTTAGGAATCCACCAGGCATTCAATAGATTTTTGCCTGCCTTCGTCTGTGAAAACAGCAGACTAGTGAAGGAGTAGGTCTGCCAAATGATGACTAAAAAGCAACAATTTTGAGTTTTGACTCCATATTTAACATCCTGTTTGTTTCAGCATGTTATTTGGTTCACTGTGCTGGTTCACAGAGACCAAGCTGGTGGATGTGAGAACTTCTTATTATGAAATGGTGACGGCCACACCAGAGCACGCTAACGAGCTCGCAGATCTGCCCAGAGACAGATAACGGCCCTAGCAACCCAGCTGCTCAAGGACACTTGATTGGGAACTCAAGACACCTGTGAATCCCCAGTTGTGAGGGGTGAAAGCGTGGTTATGTAATCCTTCTGGATGGATCAGACGGATCCACCTTCCTATAGGGTGATGGAGCCGTCACTCAAAGCATCCCCAAAGAACTAGTTAAGTCTTAGAGCTAAGGGGGCATGGGTTCTCTCCTTGGATCCTGTTCACTTTCCACACTTCACTTCGTGATGAACTTCCAACTATGGGTGGGTAAGAAAACCAGCTTGTACTTTAGCTGGGCCAGAGGCCTGGAGACTAATGATGAGCGTTAGGAAATATATTAGCTTTTAGGAGATAGAGTTTGTTTTTATTCCTATATGTCTGTTCTTGTCAATTACCTTAAGTGGCCTTATATCTTTGTAACCATATTATTTTAAATATATATTTAAAATAAACCAGTTGCAATATATTACAGCAGCGTTGTCATCACTGAGTACTGAGAACTTGAGTCAGCTAAATCCGGCCTAACGGTTTGACCTTGCTAATAAAATCTGAACTGGATACCAGAGCCTTGAGGCCTGGCTTCCTCTTGAGGAAGGCCAGGACCCCTATGTACTGTATTGCCTAGAGACCCTCAGAGTTCTGGGACTGAGTGGTCTGGCGTTTAGCCCAGGTGGTGGTAGCCTACCGGGAAAAAGGATCGTCCCTGCCTATTTGCTCACATACTCTTTATTTGGTTTATTCAGCTAAGAACTGTAGCCTTTGGTAATTTCAGTTTCCTAAGAGCCAGTGTTACACAGGAACATAGAACTGATTTCTGGGCTACTCTGTCTTTGCCTGTGCAGGGCCAGGGCAGCTCAAACCCATGACCCAGTAGGGCAGCCCTTCTCCAGCTTGAGAGTGTAGAAGGTGTTGGTCGTGACCAGTATAATTGTATAAAAGACTTGGTTCCTAGTCCCAAATGGCTTTCAATCAATGTAATATATAAAATCATTAAGAAACAGATAAAGCAGGGAATATGTAATAAAAACAATGTTGCTAGGAAACTCTATTCCTTCCCTCTCATGCCTTTGACCCTGTTGCCTCCCACATCCACTTATCTATTCCTGTTCCTCCTATTCACAAAGATGATGATGGGGCACATTTAGGACAGAGAATTGTCGAGGCAGGATGGAGGGAATGCTAACAAATGTGTGATGTTCTGCCAATAACTTTTCCAACTGCATATATAGGTGTCTCCTCTTTACTATCTGAATTATCTCACGTTTGTGCCTCCAAACAACACATCCATTTCCTGCTTCTGCAAAATGTGGAATAAATGTACTGGGTGGACCTTCATGTTTTGTGACCACAGAGCTTCATCTCTGTAGATTAAACATCTTTCTCTACATTTCTTATCTTGTTGAGTGTCACTTAAGAGCTAAAATTTGCTTCCAGCAGGGTTGTCTAATTAACATTTGATTTTGTGCTAGCCTAATGTTTAGTAGTTGGTCAGGCTTGTCCTAGACTGGCCAGAAAAGCAACTGTGATTTCTTCCAAATTGTTTACCACCTTGCATTTGCGTTTTATTTTTCTTGTATGTATGCACCTCCCTGCTTGGGACAAACGTATTGTCTGGCTTGCTCATTATAAACAGAAGCTAATGCTTTGCATGCTACTAGGAAAATTCCTACTGTGTGTTGACTGATACCAAGAACCCTTAGTGAACCAAGATTTAAACTGGTGTACAACAATCTTGTAAGGCAAATACCGGTACTTCCTTAGGCAGGTTAGTGAAATGTCTGAAAACAGTTTCAGCCTGGAATTTCTTGTCTAGATAAAGGATCTCAAAGTGAAGTTAATAGGAGTATTAACCTGATGCCTCCCCAGTTGACACAATTCACAAATCCTCAGTAGTGAAAGTAGGCAGGAATGGGCATATGCAGATTACTGGAAAAATATTACAGTTTTGGAAAAAGAATACATATTTTTCAGCTCATTCGCAGTATGAAACAAGTGCTGACAGTTGCAGAAAAGAAGTTTCCCTTTCCGTCTTTGCAAATATTTCATTGATTTGTAAATGTAAAAGAATCACCTTGGGTGAGCTTGTATGAACGAGAACATGCTTTATGACTGTGGGTGGATGGGTCAGGAGTTTAAAACTAATAACTAAATATAACATGGGTGTAGAAAAAAATGTAAGAAAATGAGAACATTCAGCTCAACCTATAATGTTCAAAGTACAGGGGGGCCGCCGTATCCGCGAGGATATGTTCCAGCCCCCACCGTGGATACCTGAAACCACGGAAAGGGGCAAACACCCCCTCCACGGTTTTCAGAACCCCCCCCCGCGGGCCGGTGCAACATCCCTGCGCCCTCCACAACCCCCCCCCCGGCACTTACTTTGAGACTCTGAGAAACCTCTGTTTTTTCTTCAAAAGCCAAGTGAGAAGCTTCATTGCAGGCCTCCACACCAACAAGACGTCAGTGCTAGAGAGTCTCAGCAACCTTGCTGAGAGGTTGCTGAGACTTTCTAGCACTGACGTCTTGTTGGTAAGGAAGCTTCTCACTCGGCTTTTGAAGAAAAAAATGGAGGTTTCTCTCTAAAAGTAGGTGCCTGGGGGGGGCGTGACCCCCCTGTGCCCTCCACAGCCCCCCCCCCAGGCACTTACTTTTAGAGGAGAAACTTTCATTTTTTTCTTCAAAAAGCCGAGTGAGAAGCTTCCTTGCAAGCCTGACCAACAAGACGTCGGTGCTAGCTAGAGTCTCTGCAATCTTGCGGATGAGGAATCCGTGCATATGGGGGGGAGGGCTGTATTTTTTTAAAAAATGCAAATTTTCATTGGTGTAAATTCAAGCACATAGCTGTTACTGTATATTCACATGCTCTAGAAAACCTAAACTGTTTGTTGGATGGAGGCTGCCATGATCAGCCAAGTTCAAATTAAAAATATTAAGCAGGTTTTTTTCCCTGTGTACATTATCCAGAATAACATTTTACAACGGCACATTGCTAGAAATTTTAATGCTGAAGAGATGTACTCAGTTCCAGCAGGTGTCATTTAATTAGTTTGGAACAGATTCAACTGGGCTCATCACCAAGATAGTAGTCATTTTAATAACAGAAATTCACAAGAAAAAGGAAACAACACATCCAGGCAGAGTTTCTAACCATTGTACATTTTGCTAATCCAGCTACTCAGTTCAGGTTCAAATAATTAAAACCATACAGTGCCTTGTGAAAGTCAAAGTATACATAGAACTTGGGTGAAAAAAAATATAGTGAGATAGTGAAATACAGTAAGCAGCAATGCTTTGAATATCCATTATCCAAGACATTTCAGTTCTGACAGATTTAAATAGAAGTCAACTTGAATGAAAATTCTGATTTTCATTGCTTTTAGTTAACCACTTTTATAAGTATCTTTTTTAAAGTTCATCATTAAATGTTTTATTTAAATAATAAATAAATCAATGTGTTTAAATCTGTTATAGATTAACTATTTACATTTTGCTGGTGAATGTGGGTTCATTAATAGCAGCTTTGTTCGTACAGGAGTTATTGAGCCTCTCATTTGTCTGCAAATAGAGCAGGTTGTTGTATAGCTGCCCGTAATGTCTTTACTGTCCACAGACTTTCAACAGTGTTAAGGTAACAACGTTCATATCTGAATGAGTGCTTCTTGGTGAACACTTAGGAAAAAAAAATCAATTTTTCTGAAGTACAGGGAGGGGGGCTCCTTTATAAGTTGGGGTTAAGGACCAGCTTGGGCTTATAGCAAACTGCATTATAAAGGGCAATTTTCCTCCATTTTAATAAAAAAATGTAAATATGGCTTAATGGGGACTGTACAGCAGTGGGTGCACAAGGGGGTGCAGCCCTCACTGGATGAAACCTTTTGGGGGTGACCCCACTAGTGGCCAAAATTGTGAAAACCTTTTGGAAAATTTGTGTTTATTAATAATACCATAAAGTTATATATCATTGGAAAGGTAATTTAATGCAGAATGTAATGTTTTTATCTGTATTCTATCAAAAGGTATGGCCAAATAACTGGGGGAAAAAACACAACTGCCTTTAAGTAACAAAAAGTGGCTTAACTCAAAACTGTTGTTAGACTGATTGTTCCGAGAGCCAAAGAGGTGGTGTTATGACACAGCATGGAACCGATAAGGTGTTAGTATGAGTCAGCTCTCATTTCCATGCATCAGAGCTAATACTAGAACTAATTCAGTTTCTTTTTTTTATTATTATATATATTTAATTTTTTATGAATAAACTACAAAACAAAACAACAAAACAAAATAATACAACATACTACAAAAGATTACAGCAAGCGCGAAGCAGTAAATCCTACTTGTATACTATTATATATTTTCTACTTCTAATATCCAACTAAGCCTATATCTCTAATATACTATTCATTAAATTCACACTTTATCACTCCTTTTCTCTCTCTCTCTCTTAAAAAATCTATAAGTGGTATCCCAATAACCTTTCCTTTATCATCTAAAAGTCTTAACTTCCACTTCAAATTTCTAAATTTATTAAGTCACCCCATTTTTGTCTTCAAATTTGTTAATTCATCATCAAAAATTTTCCATCACTCTTGATATAAGTTTCTTAAAAACAAGTCATATCTATTTGTTTCTTAATAAAACATTTTGTTCTTTTTATATAACACTAACTCCAATAATATTCCCCACAAAAAATAAAACATTATAATCCCTTTTTATTTTTGACTGTTTGCCATTACCCCTTCCATCCCTCCCTTTCCTCCTTCCCCTTCTTCCTCTTCTTCTTCCTCTTCCTCTTCTTCTTCCTCTTCCTCTTCTTCTTCATCTTTAAATCTTTCCCAAAAGTCCCTTGTTTTTTAAATTGTATCCACTTTGCAATCTTTTCCACAGGATCATTCACGTCTTCTATATTCCTCCCCCAAAAGACAATCTTCAACACCTTTTTTAGTAAAGTACTCTGCTTCTCTATCTCAAATCTTGGTTTAACTAAATCTTTCTCTTTATTGGGAGCAAGGGAGGCCGATGTAGAGTCTTTTAATTCATCCTTTTCATCCGTTTCCTTCCCTGCTTGTTTCAGTTCTGCAATCATATTCTGAAGATTTTCCTCCAAAATTGTCATCTTTGCATCGAATCTTTGTTCCCATTTCTTAAAGCAAGACAATATTGTAGTCATGTTGCAATTTTTTCACCAGATGCCAATCTCTCTTCTCTTTAAAAAAAAAAAAAAAAAGAATTGGTAATATAAAAAACTTCTGTGGTCGACGACGTGAAACAGAAGGATTAATTGCCAGGATCCATGAACTCTAACACGGAAGGGCTCATATTCTTTTAGCAAAAATGTCAGGAATGTCAACAAAGTCCCGGACAATTTTCTCTTGCTGAAATAGTCTATTAAAAAAAACCTTCTTACTGTTTTAATCTTCCATAAGTACAAAACAAAAAAATAATTCAATAAAACTCACCACTATTGTAACTTTAATTTCGTCTTTCCAACTTTCACTTTCGAATGTTCAGTTCGCCTTATCGCAACATATTATTTTTAGCGTTAACTCTTATCTCGGCTAATTTCTTCAACTCATAAATCATTTCTACGCCTCTTGCTTAAGCAAAGCAAAGCATGTCGGAGGTGGCTTGACTTGGTTTTCATCTGGGCTCTAGCTCGATGGTATCCAGCCTTCTCGTCAAGAATCCAAAACTTCAAAGCCTTTGCCTTGAAGTGTCAGAAAGGGGGTGATTGAAAGCCTTGTGGTTTATCTCTTCGTACTCCCTTTTAATCCAGGGGTAGAGTAATTAAGTCCATCAGATGTACTCCGTCAATACAGAGCGATCGGCGGAGTTGTCAGCCAGCCATGTCCTCCTAGCCGGAAACGAGTAGAACTAATTCAGTTTCGTGTCATCAAATTGATCACTGGTTTTTTGTTGGTTACTGATCTGTTGGGTGACCTATACTGTTGTATATTAAAATAAATACAGTTAATGAGGGTGACACCATGGGTTATCGCACCTGGTGGCACCAACAATAGTGACACTGTTGGGGTGACGTGATGAGCTCTCACACTAGGTGATTCAAACCATAGTGACACCTCTGTTGTACAGGCATCCATACCCTTCATTGCACTTAAAGAGGAGAATTTTCTCCCATCAAAATACAATGGAATAAGGTAGGTAGCAAGGCATGCAGTCCCAAAAATACACAAACCAGTATACCCCCTGCAGGGGCAGTCCATCCATGACATAAGTTGAGATCTTTGTCAGACAGCGAATTGGGAAGACGGTGAGTTGGTGGCGGGTATCCCATCCACTGCCTCCCCTAACCCGTTGCCTTCATGGAGTCCAAATTCATGGAGTCAAATCCCGTCGCGTCCAATGCTACCACCTTCTCCTCCTCTAATGGCCAACAGAGGGAATGCTGAGAGACTAGCATTCCCTTCATAGCCATTAGAGGAAGCAGTGGTAGTGGTGCTAGATGCCAAGGGAGAGAAGTAAATTGGGGGCTGATCTCAGGCAGGGTTGGGGGGGGGGTTCCTTCTCTCCTTGTCCTCCAGCGCTGCTGCTGCTTTGTCTGATGGCCCCAGAGGGTTCAGTCTACAAGTCACAGAAGGAGAAGTAGCTGGCAGCAGCACTGGAAGCTGAGAGGTGGATGAGGAGGGCTTATCCCTTTCCCTAGCTGCTGCTATAGTTGCTGTTTAATAAATGTGGCGGTGGCAGCATTGGACGCTGAAAGGAAGATGCAGGGGGCTTACTTCTCTCCCTTGGCACCCATCACCGCTGCTGCCTCCTCCTCCTCTAATGGCTGGTGGGGAGAATGCTGGGAGGACAGCCATCCCTCTACGACTAGTAGAGGAAGCAGCAGCAGCAGCACCCACCACTTTGAGAACCACTGATCTAAGGGAAGCAATCAGATGTGTGGAACCATCCCAGCACACACATTGGTGGATGTCTGCAGATTCCTTAATCAATGACGTCAGCGGTATATGGACTCCAATGGGGAACATTTTGAGCACTTGGCCTAATTCAGGGTTTCTCAACCCCTTCCTGGCTGAGTACCACCTCTGGTGCCACTCTCCTGCTACATACCACTGGAAGTGACTGGTGATGACATCATTGCCAGTTACGTCCGAGTTTTCAGGTTTTTGGAGGCCACAAAATGCAGGTAGGAGGCTCTGGATGGATGGAAGGGCCCTTCTCAGCATTCCTGAGAGGCTCAGGCAAAGGCAGGAGCCTGCCGAAAGCGCCACATCAGAGCGAGGTTCTGGCGGTCCGAGTATCACCAGCAGTCAGCCAAAGTACCACTGGTGGTACAAGTACCACTGGTTGAGAACCCCTGGTCTAAATCATTAACTAATTAATTAACTGGGTCAAGCAACTGCTTCTCGGTACACCATATGCCAGGGGTGGCCAAACTTGCTTAATGTAAGAGCCACATATAATAAACTTCAGATGTTTGAGAGTTCCAAGAGAGATATTTGAGAGCCGCAATATTTACGAAGCATTTAAATTCTATATTTACTCACCGTGAACATTAAACTTCTGTTTTAATCCTGTAGACTCTCAGTTTATAGGTAAAGGTGACCCCTGACAATTAAGTCCAGTCGTGTCCGATTCTAGGGTGTGGTGCTCATCCCCATTTCAAAGCCGAAGAGCCAGCGTTGTCCGAAGACGCCTCCGTGGTCATGTGGCCGGCATGACTCTCCTTGCCGCAGCGCGTAGCATGCAGCTGGAACACGAGGTGCTGTTTACCTTCCCGCAAGCGTTACCTATTTATCTACTTGCATTGACATGCTTTGGAACTGCTAGGTTGGCAGGAGCTGGCCAAGCAAGAGAACTCACCCCGTCGCAGATTCGAACTGCCGACCTTTCAATCGACAGCTCATGGTTCAGCGGTTTAACCCACTTCGCCACCCGCTGGCGTGGACTCTCAGTTTATACCTGGTAAATAATTATAAAGCTTGAAAATTTCTTATTTACCTTTTATATTAATTGTGATACAAAAAGGAGCTCAGCCAACATATTTCCGAGAGCCACACATTATACGTCAAAGAGCCGCATGTGGCTCAGAAGCTGCAGTTTGGCCACCCCTGCCATATGCAGTATATGTGTGAATTATAGTATATATGTGAATTATCGCACAATAAATTTGACACTATAAAGTGTGTACATTTTCTTGAGACGCCCTGTGTATTTATAAAATGCATATTCACGTTGTTGTGAAATTAATTACTAAGGATGAAAATGTGTTAACTCCCATAAATAGTTCTTTGACACCTAGGCTATTTACAGTACTTTGTCCAAACCATTTTTAGCATTATCCTGTCCTCTGACAAATGAAAGGCCTTAGCTGAGATGGTTTGAATCCTAGTGTGCTCATCCTTATAGCCCAGTAGGTGGTGCTGCTGTTGAATCAATGTGGCTGGCTTGGTAACAGAGAGATGGCTAGAAGTCTAAAGTGAGAGGGAAGAAGGACTTCCACTACTATTGTTGTTGTTCAGTCGTTAAGTCGTGTCCGACCCTTCGTGATCCCATGAACCATGCTCATTTTCATGTTAGTTGCATTGGTGATGCTGTCTAACCATCTCATCCTTTGCCTTCCCCTTCTCCTTTTGCCTTCAATTTTTCCCAGCATCAGAGTCTTCTCCAGAGAGTCCTCTCTTCGCATTAGGTGGCCAAAATATTTGAGTTTCAGCCTTTGTATCTGTCCTTCCGGGGAACAGTCAGGGTTGATTTCATTTAGAATTGACTGATTTGATCTCCTAGCAGTCCAAGGGACTATATCCACTACTATACAGTTGGATAAAGGGTTGCCAAAGTATTGTTTGTGTACCACATAAGAAAACACAGAAGCCTTTGAAAGTGGGCCCCTGCCCACTCTCTCTTCTTGTTATCCATTTGAATTACTGGGTTTGTTCCATGTAGAAAATTTGTCCCTGATGAATATATTGTTTCTAATTGTAATACATAAAATAGAAGTACTGTACTCAAACTATCAGCAGTGCCGATTTTTTTTTTCTTCCAAAAGTGAGGGAAAAACTGTTTGGATGAAGTGTCCGATAAATCTTTTCTGAGCAAGCGAAGATCTTGCTGCAGAAGTGCCGTCCCCTGTGGCATAACACGTGTCCTGTTCTGTTTCCAAGGAAACCAGTTCACTGCAAAGAAACTGTGTTAAGCTCAATCTGTCAGTTGTGTATGCTTGCAGACTTGGGATTTAACACTTGTGCATGAACTTCTCTCTCTCTCTCTCTCTCTCTCTCTCTCTCTCTCGAGTCAAATTGTGTGAGATACATTTGCTAAACTTTGTGAAGGGAACATTTGGGGAAATATTGGATTGGAATTTGGAGGAAAACAACAAAAAAGGTTTGTGTGAATTTCCTGGGACCAGTGATAAAAAAATGAACGCTGTGCAGTATCAAAAGGCTTGTAACAATCATTGCACATGTTTTCTCCCCTTAAAGAGTGAGAAATGAATGTTTCTAGTAACACATTGAATTTGAGTTGGGAGAGTTTGTGAATTTGTTGCTTCAAAGGATTTTGACAGGTTTATCTCTGTGTGTGTGTGTGTGTGTGTGCGCGCGTGCGTGCGTGCGTGCGCGCGCGCGCGCTGGTGGCATTGGGATTCATATTTCTTGTGACTATTTTTTTAAAAAAAATCTCGATGTTACTGTTTCTTCTATGAACTATCAAGGACTTTTTTAAGTGCTGAGCCCTGTTTGAATGATAGCCAGGTAACAGCATTGGGAGAAGGTAACAGCACAGGCTAATGTTTTTGTTTCAGTTTGTGATTAATATATTTATATTACAGCACCAACAAAGTAGATGGCATTCTAGAGAGTTTTTTTTGCAAACAAACAAACAAAAAGGACATCTCTCTGCCCCAGAATAATTTGTAATCTAAAAACAATTGTACGGAAGACAACAGAACTAGGGGAAAGAAAAAGTAGGATAGCAAGGAATGAAGGTGAACAAATGCAGGATGCCAGGATGAGTAGTGGTTTGGGTGTTGGACTTAGACCTGGAAGATCCAGGTTCAAATCCCTGCTCAGCCACAAAGCTTCCTGGGTGACCTTGGGCCAGTCACTATCTCTCAGTCTCGCCTACCTCACAGGGTTGTTGTGAGGACAAAAGGGGGAAGGAATCATGTACACCACCCTAAGTTCCTTAGAAGAAGGGCGGTATAAATTTTTTTAATATAAGCTTCTCTGGGGGAAATAGCTTGGAAATATCTATTTCTGTATATTAATTATCAAAACATTTTTTCTAATGTAATTGAATTGTAAAATATACCACAGGATTGAAGAAATTCTCTGGTGTGACAAATGTAATTTTGTGCTAAAGTTTGATTTCCTTTTTACCCCATTGTAGAAGCTGATCTCCAGGCCTGAAATTATAGGGTTGGGACAATAGACTTTGGGTTATGGTTAGTTTTATAAGCAGGGAAGTGGACTCAATTTTGTGTTCCGCTAGAAGAGAGATGTAGGGCAACAATTACAGGAGTTTGTTACAGCAGAAGGGCATGTAGGTGAGACATGCAGGATTTTCTCCCTGCCTACTGCTGACTGTCGCCCAGCCCCTCTCTCCAAGGGTTTTCCTCAGCTGAGTATGCTTCCTATATTTCAGATTGGCTGAGGAGAAAAACGTACAGGTGGGGGCAGGGTTCTGCACTCCTGACCCACGCAAACATGTTGGTGGTCAATTCTGGGGAATAGAAATTTTTGTGGAACCCATTGTGCTGGGGCAAAGCCTGACAAATTCTGGAGTTTACCTACTCTCCCTTTTGGTGTGATTTAGGCAGATCTGTGTTTTAAATGCACAATCTCTTGCTGATACGTCAAAACTCTTAATTCTTTTAAAAGTTAGATGTGTACTGGCAAATATTATTAAGGTTTTAATCTGTAAACATTTTGGTGTAAGGAGAAAAGTAAAAACAAGTATTACATAGTAATACCACCCATGCTGCTTTAAGTGCTGGTTTGTTGCAGCACTTTTTGTCCCTGTGTGATTGACAGTTATTCTAGCTAATGGGAGCAGTGCTTTCTGGGCCAATCAGCTCCCATTTCCTGTCTGTTAAATTAACTGTGTATTCCAGTGGTTCTATTCCCTCCCACCACGACCCACCGGTCCCCCTGCGAAGGGCGCTGCAACCTACCTCGTCCTGTGGTGGATCTCCGAAGGCCTCCTGAAGCAACTGGAAGTGACTTTCACGAACCTGGAAGTAAACTGGAAGTCACCTTCCGATTGCTTCTGGAGGCCTGCGGCGGCAATGTAGGAGCGGCAGAACAAGGGGAGCCGGACCCAAAAGTGGCTTCTGGTTGCTTCCATTTGGCTCCAATTTGGAGCCAAATAGAGGCAAGGGTGAGCAGATGGGCCCAACTGAAAGACCCACCAAGCATCGAGCCACAACCCACATTTTGAGAAACTCTGGTATGTTCTTTAGCGCTGTTTCGTGCAGTGCTCAACTTTCCAGAACAGGTTCCCTGCACTATAGGAGGTGGTATTGTACTTCATTTTTCCATGATACTAGTCAGTTTGTTTCTCAAGGGTGAAATCTCCTTTTCTGTGATATGTACTCAAACTGACAATGTACCAGCTATGCCCTCTTAGACTGTCCTGAAATTCCTTTAGAATTAATGTTACATGTGATAGTTAAAGATGACATTTCGTTAAAAAGCCATTTGGGTATTTGTCAAGATTAACCTAACGTTTTCCTGAAATGAATATTGTGATGCTATTGATGATCATTTAGTGCTCAATTCTATCCCCACCATTGGTGCCAGTGCAGCCGCAGTGGCGAGTGTGTGCTGCATCCAGTGGTGGTGGGGTGATATTTTTTACTTACCCCTTGGTAGGCTGCCCAATAGCCAATGGGTCTCCTCGGATATACGCCAGCCATTTTCTTGGCATGTCTGTGGAGAGAAAAGGGACGGGGTGACCTGGGATAGGGATAGGATCTTGGCACGTGCCAATGACACCAGAATCCACCCCCTGCCCTCCCTGCCCACGACATGCCTCCACCGCCAACTTACTGGTGCCAGCAGAGACGTCTGGAACCACTGTTGCACACAATGCACCACTGCCTGTTTGCAGCAGCAGCCCAGAAGTGCGTGACACAGTGGCCCGGATTTTGTGCTGCCATAAAGCGCTTTGCACTGTCAGAACTAGTAAAGACTGTGTTTAAAATAAAAGATGCTGAAATATTTACTTCAGATATTTCTTCTTTAGCTTTTCAGGTTCCGTTGGGATTGGAGGCAATTTAGGAGTAGATCTTTCTTTTTCGGCTTACTGGAGGCATTTTTATTTTTCCATGTTATCAATCTCTTATCTTCTAAAGAAATGCTACTTCCAAATATAGGCATTGCTTTCGGGAGAGTCTATCACTCAAGGCTGCTGAAGTGCAGTTGTTGAATATTGGCTCACGGTTTTTTATTTCCCACTCTTCTGGTTCATAGACCTGTACACTCCACCTCCCGTCCACCTCCTACATCCATCCTACTGGCACCACTCTTCATATATCTCACTTGAGCTAAAGAGGAGATTAGAGACCTACACATAGGCAGATACATTCTCTATAGACTGATACTGTATTGTCTATAAAATTAAGGACATGCTCGTTCAAAGCATTGATGGTATGTGATTCCCTGTATTACACCTGTGCAGTGCTGACATCAGGTTCTTATAATATGCCTTGGGGCAAAGATCTGCACTGCCCTCCCATGGCACTCTCTCCCAGTGCCATCAGTACTGAGAGCTAAGGTGTTGTCCGGATGGGTCTTCAGCCAATGCCCAAGCTGACTGATCTCTGATCTCCTCCTTCTCTCTGTCTCTGTTTTGTGCCAACACTTTTATATACTGGAAAACTGTATTTTTATTATTTTTAAATGGAAATCCCACCACATGGGTTCAAAAAAGACCCATGTTGGCATACATTTTAAGTTTTAAAAATATATAAAAAAACATTTGAACATTACAGAAGCAAGCACTATCCTTAAATTGCCTTGGGTTGCCCAAGAAAAGAAAGGTGGAGTAAAAATATTTAACAATCAAATAAAAACAAAACAAAAAATTGTTAGAATAATGTAAAGCCAGCAAAAATATACCAAACCCCCAACTGAAAAATGCAACAATATAGCTTGCCTACTGTCAAACATCACACCCCTCCAAAAGCAGAACAAAAATCCAGATGTTTGCATATCTCCTGAAGGAAGTGCAAGGTAAAGGCCAACTGGGCTTCTGTAGGGGGGTGTTCCATAAGGTCAGTGCCACCACTGAGAAGGCCCTGCTCCTGATGCATGTCCATGACAGCCCTCCATAGCCATGTTGCCGTAAGAGTATACCCCCCCCCCAAAAAAAAATCAACAGCTCCATGTTCCTCTGCATCGGACTTGACCAACCCAATCCATTTAGATGCCCATTTGCAGTGCACTTGGGACCACTTCACATGTGGCATTTTCCTTACATTGCCATAGGAGACTAAACATCTATGCTACTGTATGTACAAATTGCTCTAGTGTCTGGCTAGATGTGTAAGCAAAAGACTCATACAGTATTCACTCACAATAGTACTTGTGTTTCTTTCCATATACCTGTATGGGTAAAATATCTTATATAAAGTCACCCCAGTTCAAAGGGACACGAGATGTGCTGCATGTTGATAGAAATAACCTTTCTGGCTGACATGGAGTTGTTGTTTCTCAAGAGTAGGCAATGATGATCTTGTTCCTTTAGGACATCTAGACTAGCTAAAGCAGATGTTATAAAACTGCCTCTGGAGCTGCACACATGTACTCGGTCAGTTCTAGAAAACAGGCAGACCTAGATGGCGATTTGCCTGGGCAAGTCAAAAAAGGAAACTTGTTATTTTGCCCATTTCACTGCCCTCCCCACTGAGACCAAGGATGTTTGAGAAGAGATTGCAGCAGTGTGATTGTGGGACCACAAGAAAAGGTGGAGGCTTGTTTGTTTGGCTATGAGAGTGTTAGGACCGGAGTCCACAGTGGGTTTTGAACTGGCAACCAGAGGTATGTTGCATGGGGATTCATCCCATTTGCTACCATCCAGTTCTGACTATATGAGGAGCTACTGAGTCGAGTTAGCTTGGTAGCTGCAGATTGTCTTTACCTTGTTTCTCAGTACGTCACCTTGCCACACCCTCAGGTTAACAGGAGCTGGGGTTGACAGAAGAAAGGCCACAAACTGAAGACCTGAGTATATGTGCAGAAGCTGGTGCTGAGCTGAAACAATGCAGTCAGTTTGTTGTACTGTTCCTCCTGCCTCTATATTTTCATTGTCCCTCTCAATGTTAACTTTGTCCCCACGCTGTGTCAAGAAGCTGCTCCAAAGGAAGTCCTGTGTCTGGAGGAGCTTCCTAGCCTTGAAAAGAGGGAGCTGTGCAGTCTTTGAACGAGCCCCAAAGGATCATGCCCACGGAAACCCACCAGCCATGAGCAGTTCCCTGAGCAAGCAGAAAAGAGTGAGGTTACAGGTTACAGTTTTTTCCCCAGTTCTTTGTACCAGCCATCAGGTTTGGAGCATTCAGTACTCTAAATTACAGTCATTGAAATAAGCAGAAATGATGCAATCAGCACACTATTACCTCTGACCTTACTAACCCAATGGATCAGATTCTCAGTCTGCTCTACACCTGGAGACCTTGTAAAGTCTTAAGGAATAGGAATGTAGCCAAAATCTCTTGGCTTACCGGAATTCAGTTCCACTAATTGTTATGTTTTGGTGTGTTTTTTAAAACCCAAACATACGAATTCAGGCACAGATTTAAAATCAGTGTTTTATTGAATATAGGTTTGCATGCATGCTTTAGACCTGCGTAACTGTATAGCCTCGGGACTAAAAGGAATTTAAGATGACTAGGGTCTGTTGTGAGGTTGAGGCAGCAGTTAAATTGGTTAAGAAGGGACTTGCAGTGTAACACTCTTTTTGTTTTGTTAGGGTCTCTGTTGGCATTAAGGAAAGAGCAGCAAGCAGAATCAGTCTGTATGTGCTGCAAAAGCAGGGACGTGCCTGCTCTAATCTTCCAGGGAGAGAGAATTGGCTAATGAAGGCTTCACATTAATTCTGACATCTAATAGCCACTCAGCAGAAAAACCCACTTTGCAAGGGAGGGGAGAACTTTTTAAAGCGATATTGATGTAATTCTTGTCCATGACTCTGGCTCTGAACCGCATCCTCCTGCTCAGACGTTGCAGGGGAAGAGCAGTGACTGTGTTTTATGCCTCCTTTTGTGCTGATATTGAGGGATCTGTGTGGAGTAATTGAAATGCAGTACTATAAAGCAGTGGTGTAGATTCCCCACCTCCATTACCAGTCTTGAGGATGGAGAAAATGCTTCCTGTGGGTCGTCTTTGTTAGCACTCGGGAATGAGATGTTGGCAGAAAACTGAAGAAATGGCTTTAGAAGAATTGGTGTGGAAATTATATGCGGTTTCCCAGCACACTGGTAGGAGGAGCTGCTGGTCTTAAATTATGATGTTGTATTGGACACTTGGTGATGTTTATAGCATTCTTTAAATCCACTTGTAATTGGCATGATGATGGTTTAATGACCTATATCTGTGATGTTCAAAAGGCAAATCATTTTATTTATGTGTGGCCAACTAGTGCTAGTACCTTATTCAGTCTTTAACAAGCTTTGTTAGTGAAAATAAATGAAGGATTCAGTAGAAACGAGCATTTGTTCATAGATGGTTCCTGCTTCGTATGTACAAATCGGATACTGTATGTAATTTTCTTCTAAACCCACTTTCTAAAAATACAACCTGAAATCACTGGTTCAACTGGGAGGTGCTACAAGCTAATTTTAGGTTGCCTCCCAGAGTAGCTTTGATATAAGAGCAAATATTTGAATCTGCTAGCAAATAATGGGTTAGGAAAGAGTATTGCCTGAATCAAAAAGAAATTAAGAGGAAGGGTAATGATCAAGAAGGCTAATTTTTTTAATTGTATGTTTTATTTAAATATTTGAACCGAGTGTGTCATTATCAGTGAGTAATGTTTCCAATGGTGTTGTGTTGAAGTACAGGGAGACTGCTTGAACATTCATTTCTGAATGCCAAAATGTGGCTGTACTACAATATGTGAGGTCTGTGCTGTTCCTAATGACAAAGAGTTCTATTTGAAATGGAACCAAAAATATTCTTGGTCCATAATGCTTACTCTGTGTGTATTCATCTATCACAGATATGCTATATTACGTTCCTTTCCTATTAAAAAAATATTGCAGGTTGTTAAACAAAACTGGCAAGTTATTTTTCTCCTCTCCGCCCAACCCTAAATATGCTGATTAGTGAATAAGCCCCATTTTATTTCAGTGGAACCTACTTCCTATTAATAATAAGAGTACTGTTTAAGATTGATAGAGGGCTTTTGCCAAGTATTAGAAGCATTCATTTTTAAGTAATCTTCACAACAGTCCTGTAAGGTAGGCCAGTATTATATTACACATGGTGGGCAGTGAGAGAGAACAACTTAGCTAAGGCAACTGAGTGCTTTCATGACTGAGCTGAGACGAATCGTTGGCTTCCTAGCTCATGTTCCTTACCGGTATGTTATACCAGATTGCAGCACAAGAATGGATGACAAAGGGATTACATCTGTCACCACAAACTGTATAGTGCCTAATACAGTATAGTGCTTTTGAACATGTTTTCACTGTCTCTTTTGGGTTTGCTCCATTTCTGCCCTCCTTCATAGACTTTGTCTGAGTGAACACATTTACCAGTGATTGCTTCCAATAGTGCAGGAAGCAGTACCGTCATCCAGAAAAAAGGTTAAACTCATACAGATTTCTTGCATTGACATTCCTTCTTCCTTTCTGTGAGACTAACGGTGCAATCTTATGCATGCTTACTCAGATGTAAGAACCACTGTGTTCAGTGGGGCTTGCTCTCCGGTAAATGTGCATAGGATTGCAGCTTGTGTGGATGCTGTATTGCATGCAGAAATCCAGTGCTTTGAACAGTTCCATTTAATATCTCCAAAGCCTCTACATATGTATGTTAAACATGGAGAGCATAAAAACATGTGCCTTTTTGAAGTTCTCTGTTATTTCTATGACTATATTTTCATCAGAGTTTCAAACTGTTGTTTTTGTTTGATATCGATTATAAGCAAAATGGCTGATGTTAGAACTGCAGTGATTATATTATATTAAAGAATTGCCTAAACTTTTTAAAACCTTTTTGTTTTCGTTTTTCCAAGCTTCCTTTGGAGAGGTGATTGAATTAGACATCAGGAATGCAAATATAGCCATAGGGCTACATATAAGGACACAGTCAAGGTCATAGAGTGTGGGGGGGGGGATCGCACCACAAAACGTGCTACGTGGAGATTACTAAAACACAGTGTGAGAAGATAAACATGATACTTTGGTGCAAAATACAGTTACCATCTTTGTAATGAAATCATAAGAAGACCACTTCATAAATGTTGTACTGACAGGGATGGCCCACCATAAGGTCAACCGAAGCAACTGCTTTTGAGTGATGGGCTGGGCAAGGTAGCAGGCTGATGAGGAGTGCCCCAGTGCCTGCCAGGTCACTGTCCCATTCTTTTTGTGTGCGCTCTCGTTGGGTGTGTGGCTTACCTCCTCCTCTGGCGGTGTTGTCAAGGACTGTAGCAGTGGAATTGGAGGAGGGGGTCGCCACTTGTTTACATCTGTCACCTTCAGGCCACTGCTGCCTCCACGGCTTCCCCTTAACTGGCCAGGTGGGAACAATCCTGATAGGGGAGGGATTCTGCTCCCAGGATCCTCCCCAGCCACTTTAGAGGACACCTCACCTGCAGAGGAGAGGAGAGAAGATGGTGGTGATGATGGGGATGGAGGGGTGTGTGCACGCATGCAGACTAGAGGCAGCAGAATTTGGCACCACTTCAGACACTTTCAAGAATGAATGTTTAACACAAGACAGTGCTGTGTGTGTGTGTGTGTGTGTGTGTGTGTGTGTGTGTGTGTGTGTGTGTGTACTTTTCAAAAACTGTTCACAAGAATGAAGTCACAAGTGCATGTGTGCTCTGCATTAAGTCTGCTTGAGTTGATTGGAAATCGTCAGTGGTCTCACGGACCAAGTACTAGACTTGGATCAGACAGACTTTGGTCCAAATCACCATCTAACCTTGAAGGTCGCTGGGTGATTTTGGGCCAGTCACACTTACTCTTTCCAACCTGCCTCACAGAGCGGTTGGTGAGGATAGGACAGTGGTAGAAACATATGTGCTGCCCTCCTTTATCGAACAAGTGAATTAAAAATATAAATATATACTGTATTTATGATCATTATTTCAGTTTTGGAAAGTGCTGTATTTCTTATGCAGAGACGTTTTCTCTTCAGGTTATTCTTGTACCTGATTCTGATCTCACACAATGGCTTTCTTTACACAGTTCCTTTTGACTTGATTATTCCAGGAAATTTCTCACTTACGTTCAAGCACTTGTAGAGTCAGAAGGAGGTGTTAGCAACGGGGCTGCATCTGATGCACTTTGCAGGACCCGGGTCCTGCAGAACCCAAACGGGGGAAGTAATGTAGTTAAGAACATGCCAGGGACCAACACTCACAAGGCAAGTTTCTTGTGGAAGGTGCAAATTGTAATAAAGACATATCCTGGGATCAGCATCAGGATGGGATAGGACACAGGGCGGCAACAGCAGGTGCAATTGTTGACTTTAACTAACTAACTAACTGACAGTATTTATATACCGCTTTTCAACAAAAAGTACTCAACTGCTAGCAGCCTCAACTGCTAGCAGCCTCTATAGTTATCTTCTTAGGGAGGCTGGGATCAGGCCAGCTGTGTCTGATGCAGCCCTTCAACTGTAGGTATAAGCAAGCAAGGTGACCGTGAATGTTGAAGGGAGGTCACCTAATTGAACCTCCCATTCTCCTCATGGACTTCTCCACATATTAGCCCCCACCACAAAAATGGTGAGTCCAGAACCCAGAGTAGTACAAGCTGTGCAACAGCACCCATGAGGACTGCGCAATGAGTGAGCTGCTGTTTGTGTGCACATTGGTTTATCTTTGTCAACCTTTGAAGGTGATGGTGATCTCATTACATGGGCTGCCTTTGAAGACTGTTCGGAAACTGCAACTAGTGCAGAATGCGGCTGCCCGTGTGGTTGCCCGGGCTTGTCGGTTCGACTCAGTCGGGCCGTTGCTTTGGCCAGCTACACTGACTGCCAGTACATTTCCGGGCACAATTCAAAGTGCTAGTTTTGACTTTTAAAGCACGTTAAGGCTCGGGACCAGGGTACTTGAGGGACCGCCTCCTTCCTTATAATCCAACCCGTACTCTGAGATCATTGGGGGGCCCTGTTAACCGTGCCGCTATTGATAGAGGTGAGGGGGATGGCGGTGAGGAATAGGACCTTCTTGGCGGTGGCGCCCCAACTATGGAATTCCCTTCCCTTGGAATTAAGAACGACTCCCTCTTTAGAGACCTTTCAGCTGGGCCTCAAGATGTTTTTATTCAGGTTGGCATTCGATGGCTGACATGGTGGGCTGGCTTTTTAATAAATGTTAAGGTGACCCACTGGGGTTTGTTTTAATTGTTTTTAATTACCTGTTTTAATTATTTTTATTGTATTGCCAATCCAATAGTTTATTAACGGTCAATGACCAGCAACATAAAACAGCAAAACACAACATCATCAAAACATCAAATAACAGGCCTAAGTTAAAACAAGTAAGAAGCACTACACAAAAGAGAACAAACAGAACTTAAATAAGCATTAACATTTTCCCTCAATGCTCTTTCGAGTTCTGCAAGCAGCTGCCAAAAAATGTGCACACTGGATAGTAAACCAGGGGCATTTTCCCATGAGGAGCATCTTGTCCAACTCCACGTCAGTCAAACTGGGATATTTTTTAATAAAGGGGAAAATAAACCTAGCACGCAGCCCCTGGTAAAATGGATAGCGAAACAGGACATGCTCTACTGTCTCCACTTCTCCCGAGTCACATGGGCAAACCCTTTCAGATATTGGAATCCTTCTAAAACAGCCCTCCAAAAATGCCGAAGGGAGGGCTCTCCACCTGGCCAAAAAAGAGGCCCTCCTATGCGTAGGGAGCTCCAGCAGTGACAGATAGGCTGCCGGCGCTACTTTATATCTAGTTTCCTCCTTAGCTAAAAAGTGTGGGGTTCTGCTGATGTCCTCTTGCCGCTCTGTGTCTAGCAGCCTTTGCCTTATGGCTGCTCTTGCTTGAAAAAAGTCCATTGCCAGCACAACCTCAGGGGAGAGTCCCAGATGTCTCAATTTCCTGTGAACTGCCAATAGCCATGACAATTGAAAGTTATCTTGAAGTATTAGTGATGTTAGGCCCTGGGCATTAAAGTTTAGGTTTAGCCAAGTATTAATAGAGGCTAGGGTAACCCTAGCCTCAACCTTGAGCAGGCCAGAGTCCAAGTGCAAGCTTGCATTGGAAACATAACTGGACACTTGGAATATAGATCTTAAAAACTTGGATTGCACCCGTTCCAAGGGGGCGAAACTGGCGGAAAGGGGCCCCAGAATTGTCCCATATAAAAGCTGGGGCAGAGTTTTTGCTTGATGTAACTTAATTGCCGCAGGCAAATAATGGCCACCTTTGGTGTTAAAAAACTTAACTACTGCACGAGCAGATTTCTGGCCTATCTCGGCCACATACTCGTGGTGGGCAGTTCTGGCTCCAGTCGCTTGCAACATTACCCCCAAGTATTTATAGGTGCAAACCTGCTCAATCTTGTGGTTTTTATTGTATTGTATTTTATTATGTATTTTTATTATGTATTTTACTATGTTTTAACTTGACTGAAGCCGTCTTGATTGCCCTTACTGGGAGAAAGGTGGGGTATAAATTCTTTAAATAAAATAAATAAAATTAGGACAATGATGGTTGAAAGTGGGCATTTACGCATACATATATTCTGTTGGGGATGATTAAATTAGCTGTAATAGTGTTATAAAGAAGAAGGTTGATGTACAAAAGTATTGCAAAATGAGACAGAAAGAGCTAACTTTTTTTCTTATGTCTTTTTTAAAATTCTTCATAGTAATGACTACACCTATCTAAAGTAATTTACCTGAAAATTAGGAAGCCATGCATACCAGCTGTTTTTGCTACACCAGCAGCTGCTCAGGAAGAGGCAAGCCACTTTTAAAACTGAAAAGCAGCTTGTCTCATCTGAAGTGATAGGTCCTTTCCTAAACGTCAAAGGAAGTTCTTGCTGAACATGTATAATAATAATAATAAACCAGTATTTATATACCGCCTTTTCCTTGGTCATCTGATTTCTCCTCTGACTTTAATTCAAAGGTGGTTTACATGGGCAGACTTTCTAAACCCCAAGGGGTTTTTGCAATACAATAATGTTCTAATCTTTCGTAGAACCCTTCATTCAATCTAGATGGTTTCTTTCACAGTCCAGCTCTCTCTCTCTCTCTCTCTGATGTTTGCCTCACCACGCTTCAGCTGACAGGGCAACCTTGACTCTCACTCAAATGCAGCTGCAGTTCCACTCCCCCACAGAGGCTCTGCGACTTATCAGCTCGGCGTGCTGGCAGCCCTCCGACAGACACAGACACTTCCGGCCGTCTTGAACTGCCATCCTTCAGCTCTTCATAGGGTCAAAGTCATATAGATTACCACTTTGAATCATGGCCCATATGCTTCTAACATCCCAATCTTGCACAAGTACAGTATGCGCAGCCAGCCTAAATGGCCAGCCACTGCATCCTGAGCCCACTGTGGCCTGCACTGGTGCGACCCGGGCTCACCTTGGGGGAAGAGAACTTGATATTCAAGTCTTGATTCCTGTGAAATCTCATCTTTTTGTAGCAATGAACTGACAGCATTTATGGCTATAAATAAAGCTTTTGCTAAAGCTTTTTTTTTATTTTGAGAGGGCACATAGACCACATTTAAAATTCCATGACTTAACACTTGGAAACTGGATTTCAGGGTTGATGTTGAGAAGCACGCCACCTTGTGGTGGGACACCGCTTGGAGTCAGGGTGGGAAAGCCAAGTCTGGGGAATAGGCAAGCGGCTGCCCTCCCCCTGAGTCAGCTGCCCGAACTTAAAGAAGATGCCTGTTCTTTCCCTGCTGCAGGTCTCCCCCCCCCCCCCATGTAACCATCTGCAAATAAAAGTGGCCCATTTCACCCAAATTACTGTCTTTCAGGTTTATTGGGGAGTGTAGGGCAATTATTAAGTGCTTAGATATGTGCCTCTTTATTGCATGAAGGATTTTGTTTTTAAGGACTTGGATTCTATTTATAGCATTATGTTGATGTGATGTAACAGGGGTGGCCAAACTGCTCCTGAGCCACATGCGGCTCTTTGATGTATAATGTGTGGCTCTCGGAAATATGTTGACTGAGCTCCTTTTTGCATCACAATTACCGTATTGTCCCGAGTATAAGACGCACCTGATTATAAGACGCACCCTTAAAGTTTGGTGCTATTAAAAAAAAATTAATTAAATCACTGGCATTAAATTGCAACAGCCTGATTATAAGACGCACCCCTAGTTTAAAAAATTAGGAGAAAAAAGTGAGTCTTATACTCAGACCAATATGGTAATATAAAAGGTAAATAAGAAATTTTCAGGCTTTATCATTATTTACCAGGTATGAACTGAGAGTCCACTGAATTAAAGCATGTTTAATATTCATGGTGAGTAAATATATTTAAGAATTTAAATGCTTCTTAAATATTGCAGCTCCTGACGTTTATTGTGTGTGGCTGATAAACACCTGAAGTTTATTGTGTGTGGCTCTTATATTAAGCAATTTTGGCCACCCCTGTGATATACGTTAAGGTAGGGCTAAGTAGAAGAGATTTCTATTATGAAAATGTTGATAAAAATTGATCAGTGTGGGACTGTATGATGCAGTGTTTTAAAATGCAAAAGAAAAAAAATGTAACGATGGCCAGGGGGCTTCCTTCCTGTGCTTCGACATATCTAATGGTCTGCCCAATTATCAGAATTTTTGTACACAGTTATTCATTATTTACTGCAAAAATAAACAAACATTGAACTACAATGGTTTACATTACAATGTGCTTTGTTTCTTCTTTGGTTCTCATAGTTGACATATTAATGTAGTTATCAGTCTAGTTATCAGTCTGTAGGGCTTCAGTCTCTGAGTCCGCAATGAGAGGATTGCAGGAAGCACTTGGTTGTCAGTGCTTTTGTATAATATTACTTATTTGTAATGGCTAATGAACGTCCCATGAAAGTAAGTCAATTTTTATAGAAAGTTTAAATCTAGATGAGCCCTTGTATCCATATATATTTTGAGTGCCTGTTTTTGTTTGTTTGTTTTTTAGTACTGTATAAAGGTGGATGGGCTTTAACTTGTATGAGGGAAGAACTATTGAGCCAGGTTCAGTATTGAGAAATGCATCTGATGTTTTTGCCAACAGGTATTACATTTCTGGCAGGGGTGTCGTTACGGGTGTGTGGTGAGTGTGGAGCACACTGGGTGACACCAATTTTTGTGCCGCGCTGCCCAGAAAAGCAAAAACAGCACCAAACAGCTTGTATGTATGTAATGCTTTTAGACAGATGCTGGAGTGAAGTGGTGTTTTGCTTATCTTTGGCTACAATCCTATTCACACTTACCTGGGAATAAGCTCCATTGACTATAATCGGACTTACTTGTGAGTAGCCATGCGTAGGATTGGGCTCTTTGACTCAGTTAAAACAAAGGGCAAAAAGACCTGACCAGGTAAACATGGCAAAAAAAGGCAACCTAATGTTTAGCAGAGTTAACTTTTTTTTGTTAGACGTACCATTTGCCAGTTAAACTGCAACAAAATTGTTGAAAAATAAAAAGTACCCCCAAGGTTCTTTCTGCTGTACACAGAAAGAAAACCAACTTCGATGTATTTGTGTAATTCAGTGTGACTTTGAATATCAGTGTTTTGGTTAACCACATGGCAGAGTAAGAAAGTGATGGATCATTAAAATGGTGGTACCTCTCCAATTCTGCTGATTTCATGCAGTAGGCACAAGGCTGGGGTGAGCTGTTGCTTGTAAAACCCCTTCTGTAGAGACTGAGCACATCATTGTGAAAAGTGACTTTACTAAATGCAAGTAATCCCTGTAGCCTCTGACCTTGAATAACCAAATGTAATTGAAAGTAACTTTGGCTTCCCCTTGGGATTTGTAAGTAGGATGTGTAACGTGAGTAAAAATCCATCTTTTTAATCTGTGTAGACACAATGTCTGGTTCTCACATAATCAGGACTCCCATCTATTTTTAGACACCTTTCTCATTAGCGGATCTATGCTATGCTTCTGTTTGCTTGCTTTCCTCTGAGGAAATGGTTTCTGTATCCTCCTCTGTTGTCAAAGGATTCTCTGTGCAACTAATCAAGTTGAAACAAATGCAAGCTTCATAACTGCTGCTTACTTTGAAAAAATTCTCTTTATACTTGCGTATTGTTTTAATAATGTCTGCTGCACCTTGAATTGGTTTTAGATCATTGTATGATCGTTTTTTAGACTCCTTTTATGTATATTTGATGTTAGCCCCCTTGAGCGGCCACAGTAATGGGGGAAAGGCGGGATAAAATATATATTAAATTAAATTCGGTTTTAGCTTTATCAATTAATGACTTTGTTCTTAGACATCTTTGAATCATGGGTTGAGGATGACTGTGGCCCAGTTCAGAAGATATATCAAACCATAGTATGTTGAATAATAAGCAAGCCAACAAATCCACATATACTCTTATGTTCTCCTCCCCTTACGTGCCTGGCTGAATAGAACACTTCCTGATTTGATGTTCAAACTGGGAAGCTGTGGTTTAAGCAAATCCAACAAACTATGATATCATTGCATCATGGTTTGATCCCAGTTTGATACCTTAGTTTGTTGGGACTGTCATAGGAAACAATTTAACAAGCCAGGATCCTGACATTTAGTGGACTCCATGGGGAAGGAGAAAAGGGGGAGGAGAACAAATGCAGTTTTGTTGGTTTGTTTTCAGAGCAACCAACTATGGTTTATTGTATCATTTGAACTAGGACTATGTCACTAGTTGTCTATACTGACCCTTGCCATCCTGATTAGCTGGAGGGTGTGCTTTTAAGCTGCTTTTGTGTGCAGTATAGAAAATAGGACAGACAGTTATTATTTTTTTAAGCTTGTACTGCTTTTGCACAGCTGAGATGCTTTGGTAAAGACTTTGCAGGACATTCATATAGAAGACGTTGATACTTCTATTCAGAATGCCGGAGGTAATTATGGAAACTCCATTAACATTGCATTCATCGCACATTTATTATTTAAAATATTTTTCTGTGACTTTACCAAGCTCAAAGCAGCTCACAAAATAAAACACCGATTAAAGTCACATAAATAGTAAAACAAACAGTATCCACTGGATACCTGACAGAAGTCGTATCGCCATATATGCCATATCACAGGGTGGTCCAACGTTTCGTACCTCGAGGGCCGCATGCGAACTTCGACATGAAACCCGGGGGCCGCACAATAAATCAAATTATTAATTAACTAATAATAATGACCGATGCATGCCCTGCCCATCTGTCTAGCATGCCCCGCCCACGCTCCCCTGAAGATCGAAAAGGCGGTCGGCTCCCGACCGCCTTTCCGATCATCAGGGGAGCGTGGGTGACTGCGGGGGAGAGGAGCTCCAATAGCAGCCGGGGGCCGCAGCAGAGGCCTTCAGGGGCCGCATGCAGCCCGCGCGCGTTGGACCACCATGCCATATCATATGCTAACATTTTCTGAAAAAAAAGTAATGAAATAGAATTTCACACTTAAGGGGGAAGATTGTACCATTCAGCTATGTACCAAATGCTGTATTAAATGATAGCATGAAATAAATCTATCCTCAGCTGTTTTCTCACCTAGAACAATAAAAAATGAGCAAAAAGAGAACTTACTTGACAGATTTTGTGATTTTTGTATTTTTTTATCTTTTGAAATACTAAGCATCTTTCAATGTAGCAAGGTTTTTTTTCTTAAATATTCAAAGACCATAATGAAGAGACTAAAGCACTTGTTCTTATGATTTGTTTTTCTAAAGTTATGGTGGATTGCGCAGCCCATGCTGAAGAGGATACGCCAGGGGAGGTTAGGATTGGGCTGTGAGGTTTATAAAAGTCGTGCATGGTGTGGAGAAAGTGGATAGAGAGAAGGTTGCTTCCTTTCTCATAACACTAAATCTCAGAATCATTCAATGAAACTGGCACTAATTTTAGGACAGACAGAAGGATGTACCTACCTCACAGGGTTGTTGTGAGGACAAAAGGAGGGAAGGAACCATGTATACCACCCTGAGCTCCTTGGAGGGAGGGCGGTATAAAAATATGAAAAATAATAATAAATAATATAAATGATTCTCTATTCCTTGTAATATTGAAGTAACATCTTTTTGTTTCAGTGGAAGAGGTTAAATTTGTGTAAATGTATACAGTACTTTAAGGGAATGATTTTAAACTCTTGAAAGTGAAGAGTTGGCAGCTTTGTTTATGTACGGTGTGTTTGTGTAGGAGTGCAAGCTGTCATTTAAGCTCTGTACTCTGCTTATGGCTTATGTGTATTTACTGAAGCAGCATGGACTGCTTACTTACCAACCCAATTACTTACTACCTTACTTACTAACCCAATTTTCACTTGTAGCCAAATACAACAGTTTTGTGCTAGGTAACATTTAAAATTAACTTGTACTTTTGAAGAAGCATGCCATTCTTGCTTCTAAATCCTTGCTTTAAAAAGTCTGGTAGTGATTCCAATTCTGACTTGTTTGAACATAATTCACTGTTACACCTGAACTGGGCAAGCTGGTTTGATCAAGTCTGAAAGTAATGAAGGGAATCGGATTGTAGATTTGCTACAACAGGCCTATTTTAAGATCCTCTGGAATCTTAGAAATGGGGATCACGTTTTATGCAATCAATGATAGTATTCAAACTTTGTGATTTTCCATAGCTCTAGATTAGAATATAGTCAGAGATTCATGCTGTTATCTGTAGTGAGGAAAATAATGAACCTTCTGTGATTTTTAAATGTGTCAGGAAAGCATTGAAGGAGGGCTCCTGAGCATGTTAAGAGTGTTTTCCTTATTGTAGTGTACACATAACGTATCTATTCAGAACCTGCTTGTAAGCTGAGATAGAGAGACATATTAACAGACACTTTGGCTTCTGTCAGCTCCTGCAAGAGGAAATGTAGCTAACCACAAAGCCTACACTGTACCTGTCAGCTAGCTCAGGAAATGTATAACAGAGGTAGAAATACAGAAAACTTCGAAGGAGTTTTCTGCCCTGCGATAGTCCTTTGCCTAGTGACAGGGGCGTCGCGACGACGCGCGACACCCCTGAGCGGGGGCGCGCGTCACCCTTAAGGGGGAGGCTCCGCCCCCGCGCGTGACGTCACGCGCAGGAGCGGAGTGCCCTCCCCGCTCCGTTTTTGGCTCATTTTGGAGCCAAACGGACCCAGGGGAGGGAGGGCGGGCCCACCTCCACCACAAAAATGTAAGTGAGGGGCGCCGCGCGTCACCCCTATACGCGCGACGCCCCCCGGCGGCCCGCCCCCCCCGCTTCCCCCTGTCGACGCTAGTGCCTAGTGACAAGGATGTAACCAATAATGCCTCTTGGACACAGTGACACGCTTCCTTGCTTTTTGTAACAGCTTTGCAAAGTATAAAAGAACATGAGAACAATGTTCATTGCGCTCTCTGATTTGTGACGTTCAAAGTCCCATTGAGCGACCAAGCATATGCCTGAATAAAACAGTCTGGATTCTGACACATCGGTTGTTTGCGTGTTTTGGATACGCCGTGCTACAGCATTGCTACAGTCATGAAGTGATCCACTAATGGTGGCCAATCTACAGCATGCCACATGCCACTTTTTGTGTAGATAAATCTTGAGCGTGCCACTAAAATAAATAAACGTTTCTTCGGTAATTAAAATATTTAAATATCTGCACTTCCGCCACAGCGTCTTTATGAAGTTTGGCCCATCCAGTCTCTGAGTGGCCGGAACGCCCCATGCAGCCAATCGCATAGCCAACCTGCACAACAGCCCTTCTGGAGCAGCCTTCCTACAGCGTTTGGCTCAGCTCCAGGTACTTTTCTGTCTCTGGCAGGAATGCTGGCATGTGCCACTTCAAAAGGCTCGGCGTGCCACTAAGTGGTCCGCGTGCCGTGGGTTGGCCAACTATGCGGCATTGCAAGCATTTTTTTAAACCAACAGTCATCCAGAAACAACATATATGAGAGGTGTTTTTTTTTAATTGTTGTCCCTCTTCATACTAGCAGGGCATCTTTTCCAGTGGCGGTTGCTGGTGTCTCCTGAGCCCTTTGGGGTCAGGGAATCGTTTATTGATTTATTTCTATGTAAACCACATTGTGAACTACTCTGTTGAAAAAGGTATATAAATATTCTTAATAATAAATGGAATTGATCGTTTTTGTCTAAAAGGCAAAAAAAAAAAATTGCACTGCAGCTTGGCTCTTCAGAATCAAGTCCCAGTGCATGTTTCTCTTTGTGCAGCGGGATAACTTGGATCAGGTGCAGTTGACTTAGTATTTCCAATTAACACACTAGAATACTGCTGCTAATGAGCCTGTTAGTTGTTAGGCGGAGGCAAAAAATGAAATCCTGTGTGAGTATGTATGTGAACACTTTACAGATCAACAGCCAGAAAAATATTTAGATTGGGGTTTTTTTTCCTGCGGTTGTTATGCCATCTGTTTCCTTTTGATTGTGTGCAACCATAATAATTGTTGTGCTTAATGTCTTCTAGCTAGAAATTCTGAATGCATGAAATGAATTGCACTGTGTCTTGTATCATCGCTGTTCTGTTTTTTCCCAGATGTGGTGGACACGGCCTGTCCAGTTATGGAAACAATAGAGTGTTCTGTCTGTAATGAATCTTGAAATTTCATTATCGATGTTTTAAACTTAACTAATTGTTGGGCTGTATGGAGACAGTTGTTTCTTGCTGCTCTCGAGGGTTTCAGCTGTTTTCAGGGATCACTAGTAGTCATGTAGGAAGTTGTACTACTGGTGTGGAATGTGTATTCACCTGTAATGTTTTGCAAATTGCAGCACATCAACCTGCAGGGGTTCCAAGTGTGTGTGTTTAAGTGTACGGCAAATGTGTCGTGAGCTTGTCCTACTGCCTACTTGCAGTTCCTATCCTGAGGACCCTGCCCAGTACATCGGTGTTGGGACAGAATTAATAAAGCTAAAAAAGAATCTGTAAACAGAATGTCATGAAGCATCTCCTGATAAAAGCCAGAACTGAAACTCAGTCATTCGAATCAAGGTTGCATCGACTGATCTTTGTGTAATTAAAGTACTGCTTGTTCTTTAGTAGTTACCAATCAAATGGAATTTCTTCGCCTCACTATTTTCCTGTTTGATATTTTGCCTTTTCATTTCTTACTTGCTACCAACCTAATTCATGCTTTTTCCCTTCCCTGATATATTTTTAGTGATCAACATAGATTGTAAAGGAAAGTTTGTTTTTAAAAGGTATTTTTGCTTGATCATTTTGTTAGCCATTCCATAGGGAAGCATTATGTGGTTGAGACTACAGTTCATTGTTATAAGTTGCAAAAGAAAGTCTGACCTGTCAAAAATGTAGTGGATGTAACATAAATGGCTTCTTGAGGTTCTTGTCGCTGTGAAAAGTAGAAGTTTGTTTTCTACACAAAAGAGACTTAAAGAGCTTGACGTAATAAACATGCCTCATGTGTATCCTAATGTGAATGGGAAAACTTATTTCAGGATTTTAGGTACAGAACTGTGTGAATATTATATAATTGTAGGAAGGTGCTGATGTAATAGCATGGCACTCTGAACTGGAAGAGATCACAAAAGAGGAAAGAATTTGCATGCTTCTCCCACCTTAGCAGCACAATCCTGCGCAAGTGATCCGCCGGGTGGCCCAGGCCACCCACTGGATCCTGAGCTCTGCCGCGGGCAGGCCCCCCGTGGCGGAAAGTCTACTTGGGGAAGGGGAGGCTTGTCCCCTTCCCCAGGTGTAACCGGCGCTGGGGCCGATCGGCCTCCTCAGAATTCCGCCAGTGAAATCGCTGGCAGAAGTTGGAGGAGGCTGTGTAATGGCTCAGCCGATCGGCGGGGGACGGGATATGGCTGAAGCCATCCCCCTCCCCGATCAGCTGGGCCTATGGCCGGCCTCCGTTCCCGGCCAACCCCCCCCCCCCCGCCCGCTGGATCCTTACCTAGGTCTGGTGGCGGGCTAGCGAGTCCTCCATTGGCAGAGCAGGGGAGGCCGGCCTTCCCTGCTCGAAAGTAGACGCAAACGTTTGCGACGTTTTCGGCCGGCGGAATACTCGTTCCGCCGGCCAAATTGACAATAGGATTGGGCTGCCCATGTAGTTAAAGGATACATTGGAATCCACATTGAGCATGGTTAAGGCAGAAGAGAAGGAGTTGCAAAGAAGGAGGATTTTTTAATCACTGGCAGTTTCCCTGTTATTAGAGCAGTAATGCAATAGAGTTCAATAAGTGGGTGCCATTATTCTTTTAGTGGAAAATGCCAAAGTGCTGAAGTGTTTGGGGCTTTCTTCACCAAGAACTATAGAGAAAAAGTGAATTGTTTTAAAGACTACTCCTAAGATTCAAGATCAACTGCTAAAGATGATATGGGCTAGAGTTGACTATGAGAAGTTTTGAGTGTTAATATTCTGTGATGAAGAGTGACCCATCTTGAAATCCTGTGATGCATTCCTTTTTGTTTTCTTCTTTGACTACTTGGGTTTATGGTTTTGGTTCATGTTGACAAGAAAGTTACTTGGCCTTAGTAACATCATGCATTATGATTTTCCTGCCACTTTCACGTAGAAGGTTTCACCACTTTCACCAGCCAGGATGGTGTAGTGGTTTGGGAGTCGGACTTAGACCTGGAAGATCCAGGTTCAAATCCCTGCTCAGCCATGAAGCTTCCTGGGTGACCTTGGGCCAGTCACTATCTCTCAGCCCCACCTACCTCACAGGGTTGTTGTGAGGACAAAAGGAGGGGAGGAAATATGTACACCACTCTGAGCTCCTTGGAGGAAGGGTGGTATAAAAATGTGGAAAAAAAAAGTTTAAAACATGCACATACTGTATATTAAAGTGTGTGTGTGTGTGTGTGTGTGTGTGTGTGTGTGTGTGTGTGTGTGTGTGTGCGTGCGCGCGCTATATAGAGCCATTGTAATGTAGGGTTCCAAGTCCAGGGTGTGTTGGATCCCATGATGTGATCATTGCAAAAGCTGCTGTGGGAAAATGTTGATTATCTGAATACACCTAATCTGTTACATGTATTCCATAGGAAGAAGTTACTGCCAAATAAAGCAATGTAATCCGTTTCCTCTCTCTCTCTCTCTCCTGTACTGAATAAGATGAGAAGAACAGACAACACAGAACTTCCTGGTATGGTTTAAGACAGCAGTGGTCTCTATCCCCTCCCTTCCTTCCCACTGTAATGTGTGTGTTAGGCGTGAATGTTCCTGGGAGGCATGCTCTGGGATATTTGTTTCGAATGCTTTGGGGAAAAAGCTGTTTTGACTTTGAAGAGCTCAGTTGCAGAATGTCTTCTGTTTGGATGGGCTGAAGAAGCAATTAAAGCAAATTCGTTGCAAGAAGAGTACGTCATCATTTCTTACAGCATTTGTTTATAGTACTTTATGAGCATTACTGCTTTCTTCTGTCTTGTTGAAATCAGCAGCAGAATACTGGCCTCCAGGGGGTGGGAAGGATACATGCTGGGGCAGAAAGTACAGTGATTATCAATGATAGATTCCTGGCTGGCTGCTGCCTTATGATGAATATCTGAAGAGGACTTCCAAATGCCCTTCTGCAGTGAAAACCGAAGACATCATTTGGCAATAACAGAACACCTCTGCGCAATAAGGCAGAGTCTGTAAATGTGCAGGGTGTGGACAAAGTGATTTAGATAATTCAGGAAAAGTCTCTAACTTTGTAGAAAAATATATGCCAAGGAGTTGGATTGTACAACTGGATGTTACCGGTACTTCTTCAGTGAAAGCAACTAGTTGTGAGTTCTTTGTAAAATTAAATCTGGATCCGTGACCGAATACAAGTTCAGCTAGTCAACTTTTTTTTTTTTTTTTAAACATAACGTGTCTTTTCCTGGCTTTGCCTCCGTGTGTGCAAGGACTTGTGCAGACTTCTGACCTCAAGTAGCAACTGCTGAAGAGGAAGAGCAGTGAATGTGATCTGTGTTCAACAAGATGCTAGCTGTATTGTTGTGAAATATGCTTCGAATCGCAAAATGTATTGCAGGGTCAAGAAATTGTCATTATTAATCCACAAGTCCAGTATTGATTGTTGACAATCTTCAAATCCACCATGTGTTTTTTTAAAAAAAATTAAGTAAAATACAAATAATTAAATTTCACCTTCTGATGTTATCATCTTTGGCAACTTAACACACTACATTTTAAATGCCATTGGAGTACCGTGAGCAGTAGAGGCTACAAGAAGATATTTTGGGTGCTCATTGTATGAAACCATCAAACAAGTTTTTGTTAAGATAACACAATGTCGCACCGTGGATATTCACGAGAAGGGCAAGAAAATCATTATCGATTTCTTCGCAGAGTCAACCACATCTTTCACAATGTTTCCTCAACGATACAGCGTAACCTGACAAAAAGGCATGGACGAAATTACCCACGCCACACTTGGTCCGGTGAGAACTGTTTTGATTTCAGAATAGGAATTTGTTGTCTGCTAATTGTACAGGAATTTGTTGTACTACTGTTTCTAAGTAGTGGTTTTGAATTGCTTTTCCTTGTGGGTATGCACAATGCTTCATAGTTCCTTGTTTCTGTTTCTTCTCTTCTTTTATGGTTATCCTTTTAAAAAGTATTGCATCATTTGACTCCATTTTAGTACACTGATAACACAGCAGCTGTATTTAATGGTCTTTTTATGTTCTACAGATGATAGTACTGTATGTGCAAATGAGAAAAATATGTACTATTTTCAAGAGCAATAATCAAGACTATTTAGTTGTTAGTTTGTAGGTGTTTACCTTTTGCTAATATTTAATGGAATATTGATATTTTTCATATTTTATGGCTGCTTCTAATGAAATATGGAAATACATGTTTGTTAAGATTTATATAAAGGTAAAGGTATCCCCTGACAATTAAGTCCAGTCATGTCCGACTCTAGGGTGTGGTGCTCATCTCCATTTCAAAGCCGAAGAGCCAGCGTTGTCTGAAGACGCCTCCGTGGTCATGTGGCCGGCATGACTCTCCTTGCCGCAGCGCATAGCATGCAGCTGGAACACGGAGCGCTGTTTACCTTCCCGCAAGCGGTACCTATTTATCTACTCGCATTGACATGCTTTGGAACTGCTAGGTTGGCAGGAGCTGGCCAAGCAACGAGCGCTCACCCCGTCGTGGGAATCGAACTGCCGACCTTTCGATCGACAGCTTATGGTTCAGCGGTTTAACCCACTGCGCCACCCGCTGGCCTTAAGATTTATATACCGTATTTATTGGCGTATAAAACGCACCGGCGTATAAGACGCACCTTCCTTTTGGCCCTGGGTTTCAAAGAAAAAAAGATTTAAAGAATTTTTGGGCCACTTGGCCACTTACTGCTTGGCTGCTTAATTAGCTAATTTACATAAATTGCACAAAAATACCAGGATCTCTTTTAAAACACACAGCAATAAGACACATGAACAAAATGCACCAGAATTTAAATCCCAAGTACAAAAAAAAACCCAGACTCAACTCTTTTTCCCCCAACCCACCCAATGCACAGTTTCCAAAGTAAAAAAACATTTACCCCAAGTACAAAACCACCCAGACTCAACTCTTTTCCCCCACCCCACCCCTGTAGTTTCCACAGTAAAAAACATAAAAGTACAAAAAAAACCAGACTCAACTCTTACCACCTTACCACCCCCAGACTCAACTCTTACCAACTCTTAAACAACATAAATCCCAAATACAAAAACCCCAGACTCAACTCTTTTCCCCCACCCCACCTATACAGTTTTCAAAGCCTCCCAACTAGGCCCAGTTCAGAAGCTTACCCATGCTGCATTCAAGAGCAGGCCCTCGGCAGCTCAGCTGAACTGAACTGAGCACAGCGCCCTCTGCTGGCTGCTGAGAAGCTCAACTCATGCACGTGCATAAATTAAACCCGACAAACAGCTGTAGATCGGATAGATTAGTTAGGGAAGAAAGCACAAGGGAGCTCTCAGGCTCCGGAAAAATGCGGTAAGCCCGAAAATGCTTTAAAACGGGCAAGGGGGGAAAAGGGATTTTTTAGTATTGGCGTATAAAATGCACCCTACTATTTTGGGTCACAAATGTAGACAAAAAAGTGCGTCTTATACGCCAATAAATACGGTACCTCCTTTTTAATAATAATACTTTTGTATACTGCTTTCTGAGTGTGCAAAGCACTTCACATATCTTAATGTAATCATTATAATCATTCTGCAATTATCCCCATATTGCAACTGAGGCTGAGAGGGAGCAGTTCGCCTAAGGCCACCTAGCAAGTTTATGGTAGAGGCAAGATTTGAACCAGGGAAGTTCTGATGCGCAGCTCAGTCTCTTAGCCACTACACCACTCCAGCTATCTGTTTGTCTGGGTTCTCAGAGTGGTTAACAACAAAATAAAATACTATAGAAAAAGCAATAATTAAAACAGTAGCAATATAACCAACATTAAAACAAACAAAATTGCAGAGGGAGAACTTCCTCAGTTATAGCAGGTCATGTGCCTGATGAAAGAGGGTTGTTTTCATGATATTTTGGGAGACTGTGGTTGAGGAAGCCCTGCCCTGAGTTACCATAGTGTCACCACTGCTGGTGGACGAACCTGGAACGAGCTTGTTCAGATGACCTCGAAGGGTAGGCAGTTTCTTTATGAAGTCAGGCAGTCCTTCAGGCGCCCTGGACCTAAACTGTTTGCAGCTATAAAAGTCAAAATCATTACCTTGAATTGGGCCTGGAAGCACATTGATAGCCAGTGCAGATTATTCCACGTAACACTGGAGTACCACATTATTCAAATTGCACTCCCGTTGACACAAGCTGCAGTACCTGAACGCTGTTCAAGGGCAGCCCCACGTAAACCCTGGTGCAGCAATCAAGTCTGGATGTCACCAAAACTTGTGTTACCATGTCTGAATCTGCAGGAAGAGCCACAGTTGTTGCGCAGGCAGAAGCTGTGCAATGTACCCCTGAACATGGCTTCCAGGAGCAGAGACAGATCCAAGCATACACCCAGACTGCTCACCTGGTCCTTCAAGGAGAACATAACCCTGCCCAGAAGAGGTTGAAGACCCAACTCTAGATCACCTTTCCTGCTAACCAGCAACATTTCTGACTTGTTTAGATTCACTTCGTTAGCCACATCCAACCCATAACTGCCTGCAAACTAAGACTATTCATTGCCTTCCTGGCATTAAATGAAAAGCAGAGGAAATTTTATTTATTTATTTATTTTTCACATTTTTAAACCGCCCTTCCTCCAAGGAGCTCAGAGTGGTGTACATATTTCCTCCCCTCCTTTTTGTCCTCACAACAACCCTGTGAGGTAGGTGGGGCTGAGAGATAGTGACTGGCCCAAGGTCACCCAGGAAGCTTCGTGGCTGAGCGGGGATTTGAATCTGGATCTTCCAGGTCTAAGTCCGACTCCCAAACCACTACACCATCCTGGCTCCCAACACTGTGTGTCATCAGCATATTGGTGGCACTGCAGCCCAAACTATGTGTAGTATAAGCACTTGATTCTTGTGTAGAAGTCTGTAATGAAATAATGCACAAAGTCACAAACCGTTCAGAAACATACACCCAACTTGTATTTTTCCTGCTCTTGCAGCTATAAGGTTTTCTGTCTGAGGCTTAGACGTAGTAAGTGCATGTCTGAATAACCAAAACTTATCCTTAGTATTTAATTGTCTTAAAGGCTTACATTAATTGGTGCAGATGAAGCCACCAGGAGTATTTAACTCAGACCACAGGCTGAATGCCAGAGATGCAAATCAGTTCCAGTTGTGAACTACAGTTGTACATAAAAGAGATCTTGGAGTTTGCAAGTGCAGAATTGCCAGGGTGACTGCAGACTGTGAATTATGTTGACAGGTTTTTGTTTTGAAAAGTTTGGACTCCCTTTGCTTAGGGGAGATTTTTTTTATGTGGGCACATGTGCTTGGTTTTGCAAGTTGGCAAGAATATAATAGCCCTCATACTTCAATGTCCTTGAGAAGATGTATATCCTGGGGCATAGGTTTTATGCATTTGCTTCTTTCTACCAGTGATGGAATTTTTTGCCACTATAAATGCCAAACCCTTGTTTTACTGAATGCTGCTGCTTCATATTTATCAGTGAATTTAGACACACAGTAAAAAATAGAATTTTGCATTTTTTTAAATATAACGGGGCCATCCCTTAATTATTTACCCCCATGTCCGGGACAGCCCAACTGCCCGGACGCTCCCCCAACGGGGCACTCACCCGCCCGGGAGATCCCGACGCCGCACACGGCCCCCGACGGTCCCGCTGCAGCTGCCAGTCCAAAGGAGGCGAGGCCGGTGGAAGGCGCCGGGGCTTCCCCGGCATCCAGCAAGCCCCACGGGCCGCTGCCCGACCCACGGCAGCAGCCGGCAACCACCATCGACGGGCAGCCGGGGGAAACGGAAGTCCCGCCCCCCGACTACGAGCCCGATAGCAAGCAGGGCGATGCGGAGGAGAGGCAACCGCAACCAGGGCAAGCAACGGGGTGGCAGGGCCGCGATCGGGGGCCTGCCAGTCCGGGGGCGGGGGATCGGCGCGGCAACCCTACTATGGGGCAACAGAGGGGTCGGAAACAGAAGAGGCCAAGGGGGGGAGCCGGCCAAGGAGGGAGCAGAGAGGGCACTAGGACCTCGGTCAGGACAAGGCAAGGGCAGGAAGAAGGAGGGGGTGGAGGAGGAGGAAGTACTTAAGGCCCCAGCACGCCAATGATGATGGCGCGGAGGAGCATGAGACTGGTTACGTTTCTGTGGAGAACCAAAGGCAGAGAGAGAGAGAGCTCCTGAGAAGCAAGGCAGAGGTGGAAACGGGCCAGGCAGCCCCCACCCTGCCCACGTCTGAGGCACGCTGAGGCCGGACCTCCTCCCTCCAGGGAAAGGCAGGGAACTGCACTGGAGGACAGCCCTCTTGGCGAAGGGGCTGCCGCTGCAACCCCCGGGAGACGGGCGATCCGGCCGTCGCTGGCGGTAGGAGGGCGTCGCCCTGGAGTACCCCGGATAACAGGAGCAAGACTACCGGCGGCCTATAGGACCACGCCGGACAGCGAGGAGGACTTCAGGACCCCGCCCCCTTCCTCACCCACACCAGGTACTGTACACCCCATGCTCTTAACTCTATAATAGGCTTCTGGCAAACACCTGTTTATCTCATTCAGGAGTAAATTAAGTCAACCTTGAGCACAAGAATTGAACAGCTGCTCCGTTTACCTTGCTTTCAGAGTGGAAGCTAAGGTTCAAAGGTGACAGCCTAGCTTTATAGGGTTACATAAGGTATCCTATTCAACTGGCCTCTTTTGTTGCTTCAAAGTTAATAGCCTCATTTCACCTGTCTCTTGCAAAATGCCTCTTGGTTATCAGAATTCGGTTGTGATTTTCGTCTAGAGTAGACAAGGCCTAATACCGCGTAACCAAGCAATGTATGAGGCAAAATGAGGATCTGGCCAAGTAATGGAATACTTACCTGTATTTACTGTGGTTAAGTGTGTACTGCTCAGCTATTGGTAAGAAAGGATATTGGAAATGGAATCTTTTTATAGATAGATTTCTGGAAAATGTGGAAGGTGATGGCATTTTGAGAGAATTAGTGACAGCCAGGTGTGTGTTAATGGAAAAAAAAATAGCACTGAATTAAAAAGTCTGGGTTGCCAATTTTTGTACTCCACTGTTTGGCCTCCATCTTACAGAATGATTGCCCTTTTTCATACGGTCGTTTGCTGTGGAATGTGCTTATATGAACTGTGTTGCCCAAACCATTGGATATAAAATCTGGCAACCTGAATGTTTGAATTCAACCTGCTTATTCCGTAAGGATCACTTGGTTGCCATCAACCCCCCCTCCCAATATCATCACCTTCCACAGCAATTTTGTGAAAAAGGGCAGCCATTTTCCAAGATGGCAGACAAACCATGGGGTATTAAAACTAGCAACCTAGACTTTTGAATTCAGTGCACTTTTTTTCATTAAGACACACTTGGTTGCTACAAACTCCCCAAAAATGTCTTCATCAAGTTTTCTATAGACTTCTTAAGGGCGTTCTGAATAGTCTATTAGAGTTGTAAGCATTCTGGAGTTTGCCTTAGATAAGCTTGCTTTTACTGTTTGAATAAATATGTATAACTCTAAAGTGACACTTTATTTACCCTTTATTAAGATGGCATATATGAAAATGCAGTAGTAAAGTCTTTCAGTGGGGGTTGACTTGTATTTGGACACTGCTGTGATACTGAGTTCAAAGCTGCTAATAGTTCTCTGGTAATTTGTTAGTAAAGGTAAAGGTATCCCCTGCTCAAAAGTCAGTTATGTACGACTCTAGGGTGCGGTGCTCATCTCCGTTTCCAAGGCCGAAGAGCCAAATTTCCGGAGACACTTCCGTGGTCATGTGGCCGGCATGACTGTTGTTGTTCAGTCGTTAAGTTGTGTCCGACCCTTCGTGATCCCATGAACCATATCCCACCAGGCCTTCCTGTCCTCCACTATCTTCCTGAGTTGGCTCATTTTCATGTTCGTTGCATCGGTGATGCTGTCTAACCATCTCATCCTTTGCCTTCTCCTTCTCCTTTTGCCTTCAATCTTTCCCAGCATCAGAGTCTTCTCCAGAGACTCCTCTCTTCGCATTAGGTGGCCAAAATATTTGAGCTTCAGCCTCAGTACCTGTCCTTCCAGGGAACAGTCAGGGTTGATTTCATTTAGGATTGACTGATTTGATCTCCTAGCAGTCCAAGGGACTCTCAGGAGTCTTCTCCAGCACCACAGTTCGAAAGCATCTATTCTTCGGCGCTCAGCCTTCCTTATGGTCCAACTCTCGCAACCATACATTGCTGCTGGGAACACCATCGCCCTGACTATACGAACTTTTGTTGGCATGGTGATATCTCTGCTTTTTATTATGCTGTCTAAGTTTGCCATAGCTTTCCTTCCAAGGAGTAAGCGTCTTTTAATTTCATGGCTGCTGTCTCCGTCTGCAGTGATCTTGGAGCCCCAAAAAGTAAAATCTGTTACTGCTTCCATTTCTGCCCCTTCTGTTTGCCAGGAATTGATGGGCCCAGATGCCATGATCTTAGTTTTATTAATGTTGAGTTTCAAGCCAACTTTTGCACTCTCCTCTTTCACCCTCATCAAGAGGCTCTTTAGTTCTTCTTCACTTTCTGCCATTAGGGTGGTATCGTCTGCATATCTGAGGTTGTTGATATTTCTCCTGGCAATCTTGATTCCGGCTTGCGATTCATTCAGCCCTGCATTTCTCATAATGTTGCTTCTTGACCCGCATACAGGTTTCTCAGGAGACAGGTAAGGTGGTCTGGTACCCCCATCTCTTTAAGAATTTGCCAGTTTGTTGTGATCCACACAATCAAAGGCTTTTGCGTAGTCAATGAAGCAGAAGTAGGTGTTTTTTTTGGAACTCTCGTGCTTTCTCCATGATCCAGCGCATGTTGGCAATTTGATCTCTAGTTCCTCTGCCTCTTCGAAACCCAGCTTGTACTTCCGGTAGTTCTCGGTCCACGTACTGCTGAAGCCTAGCTTGTAGGATTTTGAGCATAACCTTGCTAGCATGTGAAGTGAGTGCAATTGTACGGTAGTTTGAACACTCTTTGGCACTGCCCTTCTTTGGAATTGGAACGTAAACCGACCTTTTCCAATCCTTTGGCCACTGCTGAGTTTTCCAAATTTGTTGGCATGACTAACGGAACGCAATTTATTAGCAGTCAATAAATGATGGAAGATGTCGGCTTGAGTTTTAATAATAATAGTTATTTATTTATTTATTTATTTAATGGATTTCTACCCCGCCTTTCTCCCAATAAGGGCAATCAAGGCGGCTTACAGTTAAGAACATGTTAAAATACATAATACACAATAAAACATAATTAAAAACAAGTAATTAAAACAAATAAAACAGACAGTCCCAGTGGGTCACCTATAAAAGCCATTTGTTAAAAAAGCCATTTGTTAAAAAAGCCAGCCCGCCATGTCAGTCATCGAATGCCAACCTAAATAAAAACGTCTTGAGGCCCCGCCGAAAGGTCTCTAAGGAGGGAGCCGTTCTTAATTCCAGGGGGAGGGAATTCCATAATTGGGGCGCCACTGCTGAGAAGGCCCTATTCCGTGCCGCCATCCCCCTCACCTCCGTCAGTGGCGGCACGGTCAACAGGGCCCCCCCGATGACCTCAGAGTACGGGTCGGATTATAAGGAAGGAGGCGGTCCCTCAAATACCCTGGACCCGAGCCATTAATTAGGTCATAATCATATTGCATATTGTTCTGGATCATTTTGATATGTTGTTGATTTGTATATAAATGACACTTACAGCACAATCATATTTACACTTACCTGGGAGTAAACGCCATTGAATTTAATGGGCCTTATTTCTGAGCAGACATGCATAGGATTGCACAGGTGTTTTTTAAATACTTTTATTATGGTTGTGAGCCTCCTTGAATTGAAAATGAAAGATGGAATACACACCTTGAAAAAAAATAAAAGCAAATATTGACCTAAAGGTTAAGAAGGAGTTTGAACTTTTCCTGGGCAGTATCTGGGCCTCTCTAGAGAAATGTGCCTACCTTTTGAAAAC
Source organism: Plestiodon gilberti rubricaudatus (assembly GCA_026170595.1). Lineage (NCBI taxonomy): Eukaryota > Metazoa > Chordata > Lepidosauria > Squamata > Scincidae > Plestiodon > Plestiodon gilberti. The sequence continues at coordinate 140,493,736 of JANXHW010000003.1, forward strand.
CTTTCTTCTGGTATTTAATTCTGGATCTTTAATTCAGCATGTGCCATCCTAGGACATGTGCACTTCTGTTGAGAACCTCTTATCCTGATGATACTAAAAATGTGGACCAGAAATCCAAATGTAGTAATATATACACGAAGACCAAAACATGAGTATCTTGTACTTTGGTTCCGTTCTAAAGCCTATCCCAATGTTTTGAAGGCGTGGTTTTTATATGCCAGTTGATAGGTGCACCTACTTTATGTAAACACCCAGGGTGGGTGTAGACAATTTTATAACTAAAGAGAATTGCAGAGTGGAATCCTAGGTGGGATACGTCATATATAAAGTTTACCAGTATGATTTCTTGATCTTAGAGAAACAAAGTTCATTCCAGATGTACAGTAAAACCAGATCAAGTAAGCATGATCTGATGTTGAGAAGGGAACGTGGAGGTTTTTCTTTTTCTTCATTTCAATGTGAAGATGCATTATGTTGCAATTTCAGTAGAAGAAATGAGAAGCTATTACAGTTTTTCTAGTTGCAGCTCCTGGCTTGTTTCTGTGGCTCAAGGTATGTAGAACGAATTTCTGATTTTGGTCAATTAAATCCTCCAGTGCGGATACATTTATACTGTACTTAGTGGTTATCTTGTCTTTGCACGGATCTTATAAAAGTGAGTCTGCCATCTAAAGCTTTTGGCACATAGTAAAGTGAATTTAACTGTGCCTCTGTACCTCATATTTCTGATCAGTTGTGGAAGCTTGACTCAGATGGAACAGAAATCTCTAATTTCTTACTTGAGCCTGTGTAAGCCAAGGACTTGTGCACTCTCCCCTCACCCTCTTTTGTATGTGGGAAAAGCTTTTACTTTCACACTGAACCACAGTTTCATGTTACATCTGAAAATGTGCTTACTTCAGACCATATTTAGGGCATAAACCAGGATCTTAAACCACAGAATGATCCTGGCTTGTTTTTCCCCCAACTGTGGTTTGAAGCAAACTCCAATTTTGAGTTCAGGTATATAAGGCGGAATTGTGGTCTTGTTTACAGTGAAACAATGCTTTCTCCTCTCATATGTGAAAGAAGGGGTGGGCGGGCGGTAGTGCTTGGAGGCCACTGCTTACAGAGGCTTCTCACATAGCATGAAACCATTGTTTCCCATGATGTCTGAACCAGGCCAGAAGCTTCATAAAATTGACCTTGCCACATGACCAGAGGCTATAACTGACCCAACTTTTCAAGTGCTCTTGGTCACCTCACTAAGCTGAAAAGGCCATGTTTGGTGCAAGCACTTATTTGAATAGAGGATTCAAAATGGGTTCAGTGGGAAGATGAAAGAACAGCTCCCTGTAATTTCAAGAAGGGTCTTGTGAGAGTGGAAATGGTTAAACAGTAATAATGCTTTCATTCTTTTAATGAAAGCAGTTTTCAGGATTGTTTCTTTGGAGAGGACAGGAGTGCCACAGTATTATAACTACTATTAATAATAACTGAGATTATGTTAGACTCTGCGCAAGAGGCCAAATGCACAAGTACAAATTGACTAAGAAGACTTGCTACTGCTGAAAATGACTTGAGGATTATAACGGTTGACAAACTAAACCTGTATCTACAGTGACTTTGTTGTTGCAGCTGCTACCCTAAAAGTGTAATGAGCTGCTGCCAGCCTGTGTCAACAAGACAGACTGAAATGAACAAATGGTCTGACTCAGTCTAAGGCAGCTTCATTTGTTCAAAGAATCCCACTTGTTTGGCACCTGTCCTAAGTGCACCATGGGCAGGGAATGACCCTTATTAAGTGTTTTTGTGTATACCTTAGTGTGGCTCACGTGAATTTTGAGTAGGGATCCTGGGCTCTACCAGTGCAAGATAGCAACATTTGGAGATAGTTGCCAGGAGAAGGCTTTTTCCCCCACAACTACAAGTCCTTGGGGACCCACCCACCCAAAGCTTCATTAATTATGTACTGTACTGTTGATTTTGCTGGAACTGAAGGCTTCCTGATCAGGTAAACCAGCCTTCCCTCCTGGATCACCCAAGGCCCAATCAATGCAATTCCTTTCTCCTCCCTTGTGCTCCTGGCCTCCCTGGATTGCTTATCTAGCTGTGCCTCCAGTTATTCCTGATTTCAGTTCTTTTTCTTTTTTTTCTCCTTTGGGCTGATCCTCTCCTCAAACTGCAAGTTTCTGTTGTCAGTGATCTTGTTTGTTCATGTTGGCTCTCCTTTGAGTAGCCTGTTGAAAGCCTCAGATTTGTAGATCATTCCACTGGAGATCATGATGCCAATAAAGGTGATTGATTGATTGATTGATTGATCTGACCCTGCAAAGGTTTTTCAAGATGTACACCGGACAGTGGCTGAAGATTAGTTTACTGCTTATGGCTGTGTGATCCACAGCTAGGTCTCTAGAATGACTGACCAAGACATAGCACATATAATGCATGGAGACAAAAGCAAAATGCCCTTGTCAATCAATTGACAACTGATTCTTCCCCCTTTCTCTTCCACCTCTCTCTCTCCTTTTCCTCCACCTGGACCCTTTCTTCCCATATCTCACTTGATGAATTGATTATCATACTGTCCTCATAAAATCTTTCCACTTGCCCTCTTGATCCTGTTGCATCTCAACTCCTGGTTGCCATCTTTCCTACAATTATCTGTGTTGGAATTTGGATGCAGCTCCACCTGCAGGACTCTGGAGGGCAGTGTACTGTCCGGTCACCTGATACCATCTACCTGGCCATCTCTGTGGTTCTTGCAGGAGGTGCAGTTCTTAACACTATTTCCTTCCTCCCCTCCTCCTCACATTCTCTCTCCCTCTCCAGACACCAAAGGAGAAGATGTGTGGGATGTGTGCTCTCCACCAGAGCACACACCCCTCCCCCATACACTTGTACACAAAGAGAACAGTTTCTAGGGTTCCCTGTTCCCAAGTTCAAGGGCCTCTGATCTAATTCAGAAGATGCATGTATACAAGTATGAACTGTAAGTAAAGCATTTCTTACGAAACCTTAACCAAGCCTCCACTCCTGTGTGTGTTTTGTTGATAGCAACTGGCCTGGGTGTTGGGATACCTTTTTAGCATAGGAAGGGGGTAAAGTACTTTTGCTGATTACCCTCTCCCAACAATTTGTCCTCTCCTACACACTATCCCAACCTGTCTGTCTCTCCTTTAGCTCCTTTGCTGCTGCATTCAAAATGCCACTTGAGCCTGTGTAAGCCTCTGTTTAAAAAAAAAAAAAAATCCCTTGACTCATCTTCTCTCCCTCTCAACTACCACCCAGTCTACCTTTTGCCTCCAAACTCCTGGAAGGTGCTGCTTACTCCTGCTCCTCAACTTTCACTCCTCCAGTTTAGCTCTTTACCCTCTTCAGTCTGACTTCCATCCATTGCACTTCACTAAAACCACCCTTACATAAATTGCCAACAAGGGCTTTGCTATCAAATCAAAGGTCTTTATTCTGTCATAATTCTTCTTGATCTCTTGGCTACCTTTGATACAGTAAATCATTCTCTGTTGCTTCACTTCCTTCATGACTTAGTTCTCTGTGATGGTCCTCAAATGGCTGCGCTTCCACGTTCTCTCAGAGTTTGACAGAGCTTTCTTGGTCCCTTGCTATTTTCTGACTGCATGCTCTCCCTGGGTGACTTCAGCAAATTCCATAGCTTTCTCAATATCCTCTACACACTGACACCTCTTTACCCCAGACCTCTCTCCCGCCATCCAATTTCTCATCTCCAGATGTCTGTCCAACATTTCAATCTGGATGCTTCATCATCACCTCAAACTCATTATGAAGTTATGGCAGAACTTCTCATCTTTCCTCCTCAGATCTCGGTTTCTTTATCCTTTTGAGAATCTCGTCATCATCCACTCTGTTGAACAGGCTTGAAACCTTCATTTTATCTTTATCTCTGCTTCATTCCTCAGAAACATCCACAAATCCGTTTGCCAGGGGTGTGTGCCCCCAGTCCTGTGGCTAGCAGGACATGCTCTCTGAGGATGGGAATGAGCTCCACTTTTGAAAAGGCAAAAGACAATGGCAATCATTTCTGTATAGAGGGGGTTTCCTGCTGTTTCTTAATGTCTTCATATCTCAGCCTAAATAAGAGAAGATACAGCCTCTCTTTGCAAGTCTTCTGCATATGCTGGAGGAGTGGGGAAATTTGGTGGCATTCACAAATAAAGGCTGAGTAGTAAGCCAAGCCAACATTTATGGACCCCTGGTTCCCTATATCCAGCCTATTGCCAAATTGTGTCATTTCTTCCTCTACAACATCACAAAAATACATTCCTTCCTTTCTGCCCCCTTATCAAAAATTAGTTCACACCGTTGTGACTCTTGACTTCTGCAGCCTTCTGTTCACTGGTCTTCCAATGTCTGTTACATTCATCCAGCATTCTGGTACCCAAATCACTCCCTTCTCGTCGTTCTGATCATGTCATGCTGCTCCTTAAAGACTTACCTTGACTTCCTGTTTGCTCCCACATCCAGTGCAAGGTCCTGAACCTTAAGATCAGATCAGATCCTGATCTGCTGTCTTGTCCGTTTGCACTCATGCTCTTAATCTTCAGTCTTCCGTCTCTGCCACCCTCCGCTGTCCAAATGTCTCCTTCTCCCTCCAACTTCTCTGCCCTTTCTCTTTTGCTGCCTCTGATGCCTGGAACTCCTCCCGTGAGCACCTGCATGGGGTCTCCTCTTACCATCTTAAAACCTACCTTTTCTATGAAACCTTTGGCATAACTTCTTAGTGCCTATATCATAGTTCAGCTAAGTCTAAACATGTGTACATGAAATGAATAACCTTCCCCTGTATACCCTGCCTCCACTCTTCTCTCCTTTCTCTGTTATTTTTCTGGTTTTAGATTGTGAGCCCCTTGGGGCAGGGATTTGTCCTCTCATCTCTTGTAAAGCAACATGTACGCAGATTGATGATGATGACGACGACGATGATGATGAGAATCTCAACCCTGGTGTGTTCTAATTATGTTGTCAGTACTCACCAGGATTTAGTAACCCAACAGAGATCTCAGAATTGTTAACTGTAGATCTCCACCAGACACCCAGGAAAACTAATCCAATAAATCTGGATTATTCTGAACTGAGCTCAAAAGTTTTCTAACAACATTGTATATAATGGTCAAATCTCTAAACTGTGTTACATTTATAAGGTATTTTTTTTTAAAGAAACTGGTGCTTTTGTTTGCTCTGAAAGGAAAAGTTGATCACCTTGTTTTCTACCAAGGTTGTATGCGCTTCCAAACATTTCGACTATAAGAATATAACCTAAGAAAACCCTGCTGGATCAGGCCAAGGCCCGTCTGCTCCAGCATCCAGTCTCCCACAGAGCCCCATCAGCTGCCTTCTTGTTGTGTGTTTGTTTTGTTACCAAAGCAACGTTGTGTTATCGAAGTGGGTTCTTTAGCTGCAGTTTGTATCAACCAATTTGATGTTTATATTTCAGATAGATGTAATCTAAGGTGGTTAAAATTTTAGCCTTGCCTTAGAATTGATCAATGAACTGAAGGCATGGAGCTGAAAGTAGCTTTATTGGATAAGTTGTTAAAAACTTTAGTAAGTTGAATTTATCTGTAACTGGACTGCATCTGTATGTACAAAATTCATTGGCAGCAGACCTGGTCTGTTAATTACATAACTGATTACTTTCCCATATGTAAATATATAGGGAAGCGGAAGTCTTTGTTCCTGCCTGATGCTTTGTGTGAATAGGTGTAATTGTCCATGCATGATTTATTCTCTTTTTTGACCTTTTGGTAACTTTGGGAAGGGGGAAGGCCCTTCCAAAAGCAGAGGAGAAACTGTCTGTTTTACTCTTAGGGGCATTTTAACAGTTGCTTCTGTCACTTTCATTTACTGTCTTGCTTTATCTGTATTACTGAGTCTGAGAAAGCTAGTAAGTAATCTTGAGGTCACTAATTAACAGATAATCTATCCGACAACAATTACCTAAAAGGATCAAGTGAAGTAAGACCTTGCTTAATGTTAGTGACTGAAAGTTCATAGGCATATAGGAACTGTATTGAAGCTTGGCCATCTTTTTAAAGTGTCTTTTTACATATCAGTAAAAGACAAGTGAAAAAACTGGACACACTCTTCAGAGAAGATTAGTTTTACATCCTGTTTTAAAGGCGTGTCTGTCTGCACGAATGACATTTATGGCTTCATGACCACAATCACTTTTCTGTATAAGGTACATTTTTGCCTTTGTGTGATAATTGCCACAAGTGTCATTGACACTGGATGAGACAAATCTGTGTCTCGCCACAAATAAAACCCTGAAGACACCTGTGCAACCATATTCAACATAGAAAACGTAGTGCAATGAATGCATTATCCAAAGGCAGCATCCTATTTTTCCCAGGTACAAACTGTTGGGTACTCCAGATGCATTGATGTCTTCTCTCAAGGTAGCAGAGATACCTTGGGTAAGTTAAGAACTTCAGGATGTAGAATTGATCTACGTATTAAAAAGAGAGAATTTAGAACAAAATAAGAAGCAATCGTGCACGTATTACAGAATTTTAAAACATCACACAGAGAAACCTCCAAAGAACTATACTGGCAATTTGGAGCACCCGCACTCATGAGAACATGTGCCTTGCCTTTTATTATCCTTTTTGGAAAAGGTTCTTACGAAGCCGGAGAACAAGTGTATATCAGATAAGACTAGTCAATTGAAAGGGTGTCACTTCTTTTCTCTATCACAAGTGTGCGGTTGGGGAATTTTGACTAACAAAAACGAAACTTCCCAATTCCATTTCAAGGAATTGTCTGTTTAGAAAGCTGCTTGAGAGAGCCAGCTGTCAGCTGACCAGTGTTGCTCCTTTCAGGCTAGAAAGCGATGGCTTTACTTGATAGGTTACCGTTTGTTAAAAGTAGGGCTCCTTAAGGGAGGTTTTTGACTTGCCACACCAAGAGGGTTTTAGAATTAATTTGTTTTAAAACTGTGCTGTGTTCTTGACAGAATTTGCTCAGTGATTTGTGTTTACACTGATTTGGTTTACTGCCTGTGAGCTCTTTAGACAATAAAGCAGAAAGCGACAAGGTTGCCAGTAAAGGTGCCAACAGCCCTTTGGTGGACCTCTCATCCTGTTGAAAGACACACTGGCCTCGGCATGTAACTTGAAGAAAGGTATTGTGTCCCATCTAGCTTAGCTTTTACTGCGAGAGGTGAAGTTTTGCGCTTTCTGTGTGTTCTGAAGGCGAGCTTTAAAGATAAGAGGTCACCATCTACTCTTCACAAAATTGACTTGTGGCAATATGACCTTAAGTCTGATCTCTTTGCTGTACAAGGATATTGCAGAACTGTGGTATCTTCTGAAGAAAAGCACAGGTGTGTCTAGCTTTCATGTTTTCTTTCCTCCTTCCCTTCCTTGTTCCCCTTTCCAATGACTTCACTGCACTGAAGTGACATTGTAATACAGTAGTTCCTGAACGTTGTGCGGTTGTATTAAGATGTCAGACAGATAATTCTGTCTCTTGTGTAAGTATTTATAGCAGTCTGTTGCACGTTTTTCATTTGTCGAACCAAAGCCATATATGTTGTCAAATTGTAGTACAGTGCCACATAAATGTTCACCTGAGTTTATGACATAGGATGTTTGTTAAAGATATTTACTAAAGGATCATTATATATTTGCTTCCTTTTTGTATGCACTGGCTGCTCCTTCTAGTCTCTCTATCCTGGGATACAATGTTTGATTGTAAGTTTCACTCCAAGGCATTTTATTACCTTTCTGAGAAGGTGGGGGGGGAGGGGGTGTAAATAATTCCTCTTAAAAGCTTTCACTGCCTTCTACCAAAATCTGTTCGCACCAAAGAGTCAAACTATGGTATCTTTTTCTTACATTTCTTTTCGTCCAAGCTTTCCACAGTAGTCTTGTTTCCAACTGGATATGAATGAAGCCTTGGAGATGTTCTTTGCTACAAATAGTGAAGCTACAGTTCACTGTGAAACTGAAAGCTTGTTTTCTGTGGAAGTTGGGGAAGGGGAGGGGGGAAGACAGTGAGAAACCAAATACTGCTGATTCAGTTCACATTGCCAGTCTTGTGTTCTGTTTGGTATGCATGACGGTTATAAAGGAATACGGGACGGAGAGCAATGACATTGTCAGGTTGGTGATTTGCTTTCTGGCACTTCAGCTCATTTTTGTTTATATACCGGTAGAGAGAATCTGATATTAAAAGACGATCTAGGTGGCTTTGTATATAGGTTTTGGATCAAAGATCTTCCCATTCAGAGCGTTCTTCAGTAGTCTCTGGGTGTGCCTGCAGCATTGCTTTGCATTCAAGTTAATGTTTACTATACTGTACTTGCTATGTGTGGTAATGCACTGCTGAACACAAGAGAGAATACAAATCTGAGGATAGTAAGATAGCTGCTAGAAAAAGCTTCAGCCCTTTTGTGCATTTTCTGCATATGTGCAAATGTTATTTTAGATGAAAACATATTTTTTATAGAAACTAATAGTCTTACTGGTCTGAGAGCTCAGATTGAGACAGGGTTGCCAATTGACCTGGAAAAACTATCCTGGTCTATTCACGTGCATCTAACAATAGCTTGATCTGCAGAAAACTAACAGGTGAAACTTTTGGGGATATGGAGATAAGCATTATCTGCAAATGTCTGCAGATCAAGCTTCAGCTAAAGGCATTGGAGCAAGGCAAGTAAGGTAGTTTAGTAAGGTGGTTTTAAGTTTTGAGGAATCTGAACTTCAAGAGTAATGAGACTACTAGTCAATTTAGATAATACTGTGCTGGATGGGACCAAGGGTCTAACTCAGCAGAAGGCTGCCTGCTTCCTGTATTTCTGTCACCTTCTTATGCCATGAACCGTGGGCATCCTGTTTTCTCTTAAACTTTTTTTCTGTTGGTGGTTAACTTTGTCTTATGAGGAAGAAATTTCCAATTTTATGCAAGGTAGATACTTTGCAGCTCATTTTCCTATTTGAGACAGAACTATGAGAGTGGTGGGAAAGCCCCTATCGTCTGTAATTCAATCATCTTTTTTGAACGGGGGTGAAATTATTAACTTTATTTTTTCTGTCTTGGAATGCTTGTATAAGGTGAAATATTTGTGGCCAAATGACCTTGTAGAGGGCAACCAAGATGGTGGCAGTGCAGGCAGCATCTTGGAGAGCTCCTGTCCATGGCTGTGTTACAATCACCATTCCCAACTCCCTACGAACCAGCTCTGCATCGAAGTGGTGGTAGTAGCATGCAATATCATGTGGATCTCACCTGGACCACAGTGTTCCTGTTTAAAAGAGTGTGACTGCATTGGTGGGGCCAAGTTGCATACCACAATCCTCCCTCTCCTGAAGGACACGAAGGGAAGAATTCTGCTGCTTTTGAAGTGGACAGCAGCTGAATTTAAATCAATTTACAGCCCTATCCTGTCTAGGGCCACCACAGCGTGCAAAAGAACGCTGCGCCAAATCCTAGGCAGGATCAGGCCAGTGCCGGCAGAGCTGGAGCAAACCTTGGGAAACAGGGACATTCATCCCTTTCCCCTGGGGGAGAGCCCCAGCAGCCCCTATGGGCCTCCTCAGATACGTGCCAACAAAGTGTCCATTGCAAGTCTGAGGACACGGTATTAGGCTGGCCAGGCCCAGGACAGGGGATAGGAATTGGCAGAGCATGCTGCCGATGATCCCTCTTCCGTTCCTGGCCCAGTGGGCCAATCACCCCCTCCCATGCCAAACCGGTCCTCCCTCCCCATGCCGGCTGGCAAGGACTTGCCTGCTTTGTGTGGCAGATGGACGTGGAGTGAGTAGGCTGGCGCCAGTCTCGGTGCCAGCGGGGCCTACTTGCCGGGTGTCGAAAATGTGCTTTATGGCACGTTTACGACAGCCAGCACCAACAGAAACATTGCTCTGCCAGCACTTCTTTGCTCAGGATTGCACTGTGAAATATCTGTGTAGTGGCCACAGTAACATTTAGGTTCACAAGGATGCTACCCTCTGTGTTAGCGGTTCTCAGACTGGTGGATCACAACCCACCAGGAGAACTGGATGCTGGTCCTTTTCCCCTTAAGGGGCGGGGACGGCGTAACAGCAGCGGGAGCACTCCTGGGGATTACACAGCCAGTGAGAAAAGGTGGTCTTTTTTAACTTACTGGGGGGTCCTGGCAGCCATCCAGAGGGTGTGGGAAGGTCCACAACCCCCTCTGCTGGCCTCCCCATGCTGTAGACCACTGCGCTGACATAATTGTGACCACTTCTGGTTTTTCTCCGAAAACCAGAAGTGGTCACAGTCTACAGCACGGGGAGTCCTGCAGAAGGGGGCCAGGGGCCTCCCTGCACCCTCCGGAGGGCCACCAGGACTCCCATAAGTTAAAAAGACCACCCCCAGCAGCAGTGCAATCCTTGGGAGCGATGCCATCCCCACCCCCACAAGCACTCACAGTTCTCCCCTCCTCACAGGGAGAACTTTGAGAACCACTGTTCTGTGTCATCCTTGCAAGCTTCCATCAGTCGTTGGAGAAGTTTGTAAGGGAAGCAGACATTTGATTGTCCCAAGTGAAGGATAAGAGTGCAGCACTGTTGGTGGCTATATTGCAGGCTAATATTTGCAAGAAAATGTGGTAGATGTAGAGAAGTGCTCTTCTTGGAAAAAAAAATATATACATATTATTGGAGTACCTCAGCATGCCGGGCAAGGGAGCCCCATTATGTTTGTTGTTTTGACCCTCCCAGAAGTTGGAATTGGAACGTGCTCTCGAGGGCCTATACCAAGAAACAACAATCGCTCACGTGTCTTCATTTGTCAAGTTTCAAAGAGGGCATTTTAAAACATGCAGAAGAGGGGGAGGATCTGCAGTTAAGTGAAACAAGAGCCCAGTAGGTTGCTCACTGCCCATCTGCATTCAATTCAGCCTGGAAATTCTATTGCTGTCATAAGGGAGATGATTCAGAATTACATATGCAACTGGAGGCAGTCACTAGCCAGTTTATAATTTTTATTCAAAATTACGTAACAATGATTTGAAGTCTCTGGGGAGAATAGTGATAATTTTCAGAGCATGGGGGGGGGATCGTCCCTGATTGGATCAGTATCAAAAAGAGTGACTTGAGATTCTCCTGCGAGAGAGAGAAATAACACTGACAATAAAAAAAGTAATGGCAAATCATCTGACCCAGATGGTTTTATTGTCAAATCGTGCAAATATCATGCAGAGACTTTAGTGCCAAACTGACTGAAATTTGTGATGGTGGACTTGACCATTGGTGGTTTACTTCTTCCTTTTTGTGAGGCTCTCAGTGGTTCTTCCCCAGACAGGAAAATACCCAACCAAGTGTGCAAATTAAAGCCTATCCCACTAATCAATGTAGATGATAAAATATTGACAGCAATTTTGACCCATTGCTATCAGGAATTGATGGTCTTCACTTATTCACCCATCTCAGGAGGTTGGGTTCATTAATAGAAGATATGAGGTAGAGGTAGACAACACCAGGCTCCTAACTGATCTGATAGCTCTTTCAAAATCCAAACTAAACCCAGAAGCTATTTTCATTGACACTGAAAAAGCATTTGACAAAATACATTGGAAATATCAGTCTGCTACCGTTATGGGCTTTTGGATTTCCCCCAACTTTTGTTCAGTAGTGGACTCTTCTTTATACAGTTCTGCAATTCTGGGTTTCTGCAGAGTCCCTTGACTCCCTTTTTGCTTATGACAAGGTTAGGGTGCCCATATACAAAAAGGGAAAGGGTGCCTATACCTTTAACCATTGGAATTTGGGCAGGTGCAGCTCATCATGGAAGGGTGCATCCAGCTACACCTGCCCAAATTCCTCCTCCTTACAATGGTTAAAGGCATAGGCACCCTGTCCCTTTTTGGATATGGGCACCCTAGACAAGGTACCCGTGAGGGTTGTTCCTGTGCCTAATGTATTTGATTTGTTTTTAGAGGCCTTTGCATCAGCGATAAGGCAAGATGAATGTATCAAAGCCATTCTGGCCCTCTGTGCTGCTGATGCTGTTTTGCTCATCAGTGAGCAACCATCTCTATTCTGATTTTGGTTTCCTCGGTTGGGAATTTTGGCCATATCTTGGGCTACTCTGTCAGTTGGTCCATCGGAACCTCATTACAATGAGCTTGGCTACACTCAAAGCTATATTTGATGAATGACACTTTAATTGGTACTAGGAGTATCTATATATTTGAACCTAATGGTGCCACGAGATATTTCCAAGATGGTCTACTTAAATTTTAAACCTTGTTAGATTCAGGTATGCAAGATATTGATAGATGGGGCATCATTACCCCTTAGTACCTGGGGTAGACTAATTGTGATTAAGATGAATGCTATATCATGCATTTCACATATTTTATGTAGTCTTCCAATTCATGTTCCTATAATGTATTTCAGGGAGCTGTACAGATTCATGCACAATTTCATTTGGTTTGGAATATCACTGTTTTTTGTTAGACCATGCTTACTTTTAACAAAGGAGACTTTAATTTGCCTAATGTGTTATACTGCCACAGATAGTATCTTCTATGTCTAGTTTCTGTATGGCAGGATGAGCTACCTTCACTGGCTCCAGCATGGGCACAATTAGAGTCATGTTACCTTGTCAGTTTATGTGGGTTGGCAGGCTTTGTGGCCAGCATACTTTTGTGACTCAAATACTGTCCACACCTTGAGAGCTGCAGACACAGTAGGGAAGACAGTATTTGAGTTCTGGCAGTAAACCGTTCTTGGCAGTAAACTGAATTTTTGCCCCATTCACATGCTAAGTTTATAGTGCATTGCATTATAGTGTAACTTGGTGTACCTTTTCTGTGACTCCCCGGGTGCCTCATGTTACAACTTTGGGCCAGTTGTTTTTCCAGTTGCTTCCCTACTACAATTTGTCCAATACATCCCATTGGTAGTACATACAACTTAAAACACCATTGATCCGTGTTTTTGGCCCTCGCATTTGTGCTGCCTCTGTCCTAATAGATCTAATCTAGGTTGCAAATCTGTCCAAACGTGCACACTTTCTATATCAATGGTCGATGGAGATTGTTAGAGTCGATATCTCACAACTGTAGGATGACTGGACTAGTGAACTAAGCTGCAAAATTTAGCAAAGCAGTGGCAGGTGACTTAACCTCGATTAAATGTACCGACTTCCATGAATTTGAGACTACACTTCATCTGGCAAAAGTTACTTTTTAAAGTATATTTGACTTACAGAGATTGTATAGAACGGATATGATTTCTTCTGCTAATTATTGATGTAGCTCACCACCCAGTTCATCTTACCCACATGATATGGAGTAGTTTTGTCATATCCCCTTTCTAGAGGGAAATCTTGATCATTTTGTATATGGCGTTAGAGGCAGGGATGTATCTAGGTAACTAGGTTGCGAGTACGATCATTTTTGCACGAGTACGAGTCCAAGTACGAGTCAATGCCAAAACGTTTGGGCGAGTATGAGTCAAGTATGGATCCTTTTGTGCACGAGTACGAGTCAAGTGCGCATCATTTTTCCCTGAGTACGAGTCGAGTGCAAGTAAGGCCAAAAACCACAAGTCGAGTCACTTTGGGGCAAATGGCTTTTTCCCCCTGAAAATGGGGTGGGTGGGTGTCTGTGTGGGGTCTGTGTGCCTCTGGGGCTTTTAAAGCACCCACTTGGCTTCCCCTATGCCCTTCCCCTCACCTCTCAGTCTTGTCACCACCCATCTAGTTTGGGAAAAACAAGCTTGTCTACATTCAAACCATTTATTATTCCCTCCCTGCCCCCTCCCCTTGCTGAGCTGAGCATCCCTTGGGCTTGGAGTTTTGGCCAAGGAGGAGGAACCACTGCGGCAGCTTCACCTTCCCTCACTCCTCCCCACCCCTCACGCTCGGAGTTGTGGCCAATGGTGAATAGACGGCAAAAAATGGGAAAACTCCGAGCCAGGCTTGTTTTCCCACCCCCTTGAAAACCCTCCCTCTCTGCTGCCCTCCTCCTCCGAGGTCTCCACTGTGCCTGCCTGCCTGCCTGTGTTGATGCCAGCCATTAAAGGAAAATGACTCGGAAATGGCAAGTCGTTACCCCCACGAGTGCAAGTCAAGTACGAGTCCCATGGGTCACGAGTCCGAGTGCGAGTCAGTGGGTCATGAGTACAAGTACAAGTACGAGTCAGGGAAAAAGTGGCTAAGTCACACTTGCGAGTCGAGTCATTTGACTTGAGTCCCCATCACTGGTTAGAGGTGTCACTACCTTTCAGAGAGATGCCTGTTTTGCTAATTTGTTTGTTGTATGGAGTCTGCTATTAAAGAATTATGGTTATTTAGGACACTGGGCTTGAGTAAGTGTATTCTGCAACATTGGGATAAGAAGTTTTCACCCTTGTTGCAGCAGTGGATTGCAGGCTTATATTTATGGCTGTATTTATGTACTCTAGCATTGAGCAGACAATGTACAGAATAAACTATCATGAAGAGACTTTTTACCATGTTTGGGACCCTTTCTTGGAAATTTATGCATCGTGATTTGATGTTCACTTGGACCTTTTGATGGGTCTCTTCTGCTTCCACCCCTCCCCACCCCCCTCTGTTTTGTTGGGTCAAATGCACATTTTTTTTTTACATGAGCTTGCATTTCATTTCAGTTCTCAAACATGTTTGGTTGAAGTTGTTTTGTAATAGCCTCTCCTCCTCAGCCTTCCATGTTCAATATTTCGATAAAAATTAACCTAATATGAAAGGGATTCTGAGTTGAGGTGAATTCCAAATGCGATTGAGTTAGCTCTGGTCACTGAACATACTGGCAGCTGCTTATCCACATCCTCGTTGGCTGTGCTCTGTCAAGTGAGAGAAATTGTAAAGGTCAACGACTTCAAACTAGTAATACTAGAGCACCTGGTCAGGCTTTTCCAGTTGTTCATCATGGCAGCATGTGCAAGTTGAATCCCCACCGTGTGCTTCAGCATTGACTAATGACTGGCTGTTCTAGCTGATCATCTCTTTTTGAATAAAGGGAAAATGTATTTTGACTTGCTCAGCAGTAAGTTTGCTGAGTAGGACGAACTCGCCATTTTCAATGTGCAAGGAATGCTTGCAGAGTGAACATGCGCTTGAGTCAGTGATAATAGGCTATTTCAAGTGTGCGCGTGTGTTGGCTTGTAGATCTCCATATCCCCAGTCATGTGACAACCTCATTTTGTGTTAGATGTGACTGCAAGGAATAGCTGTCCTTACAGCTTAATGCTGGGTTTGTTGCAAACTGCTCGTTTTGAATGTAATGACTCCAGAATGTAGTGTCCTTACTGGTGAATGCAATTTTGTTACTTTATATGACATACACTATTTAGCAACATTTTCTTTAAAAATCCACATGATGGCAAAATCCATTGATTTTATAATGCTATATTTTATTTCACTGCCTTTAATATTTCCAGTTTGGTGATCAACTGAGGCTTTAAAAATTATTTTAGTTTGGCATGTTCAAAAGTAGAAATATCTCATTACTTATGCTTCAGCTCTACATCTGACAACCTGCAGACACTGCTACTCCTTCATATATCAGTTTGAGAGAAATGTTTAAAAAGATTTGGACAAGCATTGCTTCACCACTTGGAAAAAGAACACATGTGATATGCATTTACTCTTACATTGTGTGTCTCTCCTGATTACGTTATTTCATACAATTCACAGAAATCCTTTTGGTAGCGTGTAATTTCATTAGGAAAGCACATGGACACACAAACCTATTTCTATGTATCCTAGAAGATTAATCTCTTGTGATTTTAAAATTATAGGACATGACTCAGTCTGAGCTTGTACAAGGTGCATCCAGCCTATGGAGACAGGGTATGGCCCCACCAATCAGCTGGGTGGCAGCTCATGCAGCTCCACCAATCAGCTGGGTGGTGGAGCAACGGCCAGCGACATCACCAGCCACTGTCCTCTCCTAGCCACCCAGCAAATGGCTGGATGAACAGCAGCTGGCTGCTGGAGGGTGGGACTGGGCTGGGCTCAGTAAAGGGCTTCCCAGGGGGAAAGAAAGCAGTGGAAGGAAGAAGAGCAGAGAGAACCAGAGAGGCAGAATTAAGGAGAGATGAAGGGAACATAGAGGAGGAGGTGAGAAGCAGAAGGAGTCAGAGTGAAGGGACTGAGAGGAGCAGGAAAAGCTAGCGGGGAAGCTGGAGAAGGAAAGAAGCTCCTTGTGGGGAGTCTGGCTCCTCTTGGAGGTGGCCTGGCTGTCTGGGCAGAGGCTAACTGGGAGGACGTCTGCAGCCTGGCCTGACCAGTGTCCATGTGGGAGAGGAGCCAAAGTGGCCAAGGTGCCCCAAGCTCATCCCTACCAGAGATTCTTTGTGCCAGGTGCAGGGGAGTGGCAGCAGGAAACAGGTTGTCTTGTTGGCTGTGTGCTCCCTGAGGCATCTGTTGGGGCCACTGTGTGATACAGGAAGCTGGACTAGATGGGCCTTTGGCCTGATCCAGCAGGGCTCTTCCTGTGTTCTTAGAGATTGGATTGAACTCATAACCCAGGAGGCAGAGGGGCATTCTATATCCTGGGATATCCTACTATAAAAGGAGGGCCTGTACAGCTGGGTTGCTAGCCCGGCCACTGCCCGGCATGATGTCATGACACCTTGTGACACCCCTGCGCCCAGGCGACGCATCGCCTTCGGCTCTAGAATGGTTCCATTTGAAGCCGTATGGCGGCAAGGGCAGGAGGGAGGGCCCAGTTCATGTGCCACTGCCTTGCCAAGCACCCGCCTCGCCAGCAGAGATGCTGGAAAACAGCCACTCTGCGGTGGTGTGTCCCCCCCACCAGCTATGCCACTGGGCCTGTACAGGCAAGCCACACCAAGGGGGAGGGCTGAAGTAGAAGGGGTGGTATTAACCTGGGGAGGAAGGCCAACCCTTCTCCTTTTTTCTGTTCTTTACTGTTGGGCCCAGTGAAAGCTGCACTGAGTGTTCGGGCCTGGTATGTCGGTGAGTTTTGCCAGTCTCCTGGAAATGGAGCCCTCTCTGAGGAGGGGTTAAAGATGGGACTCCGCTAAGTCAGGCACTTAAGGTTAATTAATTTATAATAATTATTATTTTTAATTGGATTTGCATTTAACGTTGTACTTTCTCATTGAAACCATACCTGTGGTTTTCAGGTGCAATGTTTTGAAATGGTTGCTACAATTCTTGAGGGAAATTTCAGTTATTGTAATACTGTACTTTCACTGTGCAACAGTCAGGCAGGGTTACAGATTAACAAAGATGCAAGTACTGTAACAGGCCATAAGCAGAGGGACAGAGGAGGAGGTTGCTCTTACTGCTTGTGCTTTCTTTGTATTTCCTTGTGGAGCTAATAAATGTTTGAATGCATTTCTAAATGTCACTTCTGTTTCTGTCTAAATTTGTGACAAATAATCTGTTGAACTGAACTTAGTTCTAAGACACAGCTTCTTTCTTAGTTAGTTAACAGTGACATGCAGTCATCTTCTACATGAAGGTTCCTACAGTCTTATCTTTTTGTAATTCCAGTCTCCTTACTTATAGAGCTAGACAGGCTGTAAGTTAGGAAGGACAATCCAGAAGGGATGCAACATTAAAGATTTGCCTTGGGGCTTCAATTCCTACTTGTAGATTATGAATGGGGTGCCTTTAAGTCCCTATATATGGAACTCTCTTTAATGAGGGATATCTGTTGTAGACGGTTACAATACATTCATTTGTGTTTTGTGAGTAATAGTCACTTCCCAGACCTAATACTCAATTTTCCTTTTTATATGCTTAAAATAAGACGTCTATAACTCAAGCAATTGTCTTTGAAAATCCATCTCATTTTGATCTAAGAATGTCTAAATTTAAAACTGCTAAAGTATAAAAGAGAAATTGCCCTCATTCTGAATACAAGGTTATTCAAAAAGGATGGTGCAAAAGTAAAGCTGATTTAGTCTTAAATGAACTGACGTACCATGACATGAAAAGAGAGAGAAACTGTCCAAGTTTTACATGCACACTACAAATGTTCGATGTGGGCACTTGCGTAGCTACAATGGGGTGGGGAGGGCAAATGGGTGACAGCTGCGAGGAGTCTGCGACTGTTTGCCCCCACCTTGCCCCATTGTAGCTACACAAGTGCCCACATTGAACATTTGTAGTGTGCATGTAAAACTTGCATTATTTTTCTGCTTTTCACCAAGAGCCAGTTTACTGAATTTCCTCCGTTGATACAACTTAGGAAGTTGTAGGAAATACCTCTAGGAAATATCAGGAAACAACATGTTGCTTGAATATGTGCTTCTAAATTTAATGAGCATACACAACTATCTGGCTGCATTTACTTGCCCAGGAAATCTTCGTAGGTGGTAAGGATTGTACTGTGTACACATGGTGAAATAGATTGTAATGTGCTTATGACATTTGAGAGTGTGCACATAGTGGGCACACCATGTTTTCCTTGGAGAAAATTGCTGGGAAGTGGACCTGAGTGGTGCTGTCCATGGTACATCACTAGCAAGCCCAATGAAAATGGTGTCATTGGCCAGTTTTAGTCCATGTTGTCAGTCTTAAACATATCGTTTCTAATTCTTTTCAAGTAATATTACTGTTGGTGCTCTTAACTTCAATAGTACATATGTGATTGAATGTGCATAGTAGTAAAACTGGTTAATTTTATTAGAAGTCCTCTTTCATATGCACCCATTTTCAGGTGTGATGAGGATGCTGATCGAGCAAGAGTTTATGGTTTCCCTGTGTGCATCTTAAAAGGTGAATGGTGAATAGGATACATGGTGTTCTTAGGACTGTACATGTATTAACTGTGTGTGCAGTCAGTTCATGTGGGGAGGGAATTGTCTAGGGAAAATAACATCCAGGAAATTCTGTCTTTAGTTGAAGTCCTATAAATATTTTACTCCTCCTCTTTTCCTTATGTTGTTCTGTTTAATCTGCTCCACTCTATGTATGTTGGGCCTATGTCCTTCTTTTTGACATACATCTCATTAAACAAATTAAAATGTGGAAGTGCTACACATGAGCTTTATATGTGTCGTGATTTACACATGAAGGGGGTTGGAATGAACTTTTTCCTGAGCCCTCTGCAAATGTGTGAAGGGGCAACTCATGCATGGACATGCCCCTCCCGCAACTTTCCTGCATTCTGCACTTGTTCGTAGAGGATAGTGCTCCCTTGGAGAGCATTCCTCCCTGTGATTCAGAACACAAGCCATCCAGGGTTCTAAATCCTAGGAGAAATTCTCCCCACATTCAACACCTGCCCTTCCAGACAAGCAATGTGAATGTGGGAGCGTCTGGGGGGGAGTATATGGCCAGAGAGTCCTTTGGTGTACACTGTAAGGTATGTGAGTAGCAGGTGCACTCTCATTTGTCTCTTCACACCAAATGTGTGATTTGCAGATCACAGGTGCCTGCATAGGGCTATGGTAAGTGGGGGGGAATGAAATTCTGGAATGCTGCCCTAAAAGAGACAAGAACACTGTGCGCGCTAGCTGCTGTCGTGCAATTTTTTTTATTTTTTTTTTTTAGATGAGGGAGCATTACTGCAACAGTCCCACACCTGCAGTGTGAAATGGTGATGTTCACTTTACCACCTCATTTCACTGCATTTGTAGCCCAGGCCTTAAAATAAGGTATATGTCATCAAAAACTTGTCTTTAAATGTAAAGAAATGAAACTGATCTCTTTGTTTTACTCCTTTTCACATTTTGTTATATGAGAGTTTGAATTTCCTTTTATTTCCATTCTTTCACAGAACAGCAGGCTCATCACATTTCAAACTTGTGATGATAGAATATGTAGTTCTGCTACTTAACGGTTTTGTAACTTACCTAATTTCATTTTCACTTCTTCAGTTTCTCATCTCTTCTCCTCATGGCTCAATGTCTCTACTGGTAAATCAAATAGTGTTCCAAGAATGAAAATTAACTCTTCGTCTGATAAGTTTCGGTTTATTGCCAGTGCACCTGGTAGGGCAAAATGAGTTCTGATTTGTAATGATCAGATGAGAGTAATGAAAATTTAGTGGTAATTGTTATTGGACACTTTATTTACAGATATTTAGAAAACGTTTTAATAATATATTTCTTTACTACAAAATGTGTTTTTCATAGATGAACAGAATCAGGAACTGGGTTAGTTCTATGTCTTTGGGCACTGAGCTTTTTAGCTTCCTCGTTTATTTATTATTTTATTTATTTAAATAATTTTTACCCCGCCTTTCTCCCGATAAGGGCCATTAAGGCGACTTACAATTAAAACATGTTTAAAATACATAATAAAATATAATGCAATAATGCAATAAAAATAAAACAGGTAGTTAAAACAAACAAACCCCAGTGGTTCACCTTATGATTACATTAATTAAAAAGCCAGCTTACGATGTCAGCCATCAAATGCCAACCTGAGTAAAATGTCTTGAGGCCCCGCCAAAAGGTCTCTAAAGAGGGAGCCGTTCTTAATTCCAGTTCTTAATTCTGTGTCTCTGCTCCTTTCCCTCCTCACTGTAATTCTGTCCACACTCTCATTCAAATTTCCTTCCTGGGACTTCTGTTCCTGCAACTTCCCTCCTCCTTTTCCTTGCCTTCAAATTGTTTTAATTGATGCTACAAGCAGTCATGGAAAGGTGGGATATAAATGCATTAAATAAGCAAATATGCCAAGTGAGTCAAACATTTCTACATGAAATGACAAAGAATTTCTGTTGTTTGGATTTGTTTCAGATGAAATCATGCATCAAGATATCGTTCCCCTCTGTGCTGCAGATATTGAGGACCAGCTAAGGAAGAAGTTTGCCTATTTGTCAGGTGAGGACATAAACTTTCATAATCAGATTTCTTTTAAAAGTACGTGGTTTCAGTTGTACAGAATGAGAACATGAGCCATCTATCTTTTCAGTGTTTTGTACGAGTTAGTTTATACAGTACCAGCAAATCCTTACATTGACCAAACAAATACTATGCAGCTGAGGGCCAAATTAGATCTGGCTTTAAATATGTCATCGGTCTCTCTGTGTGTGTTGTTAAATAGCAGCCGCGGAAGCCCACGATCCAGACGGGCTCTGTGACTGGGAGCACAGGGCTAAATCTCCTCCCACCACGCTGTAGCCCTAATCGGGGACTTCACACAGCTGTTATTTAGAAACAACAGAACACCTCCTAACTAATTCCTCAGAAATACTTCACATATATTTTCCTCAGTAACCCTTACAATAACTCTATGAAGTAGACCTGTGTTGTTGTTCCCCATAGTACAGAGAGGAATTGTGTTTGGGAGCAAGTAACATGTTTATCATGCAGTGGCTGAACTGAAATTTGGACTAGAAGGCCCAGCACATAAGATATACAGTCATCTCTTGGCATCCGCAGATGACGACCCCAGAGGCCTCTTCTGCATTGCACTGGGCCTGCAACCGCCTCCATAGGCCTCCGCGGGCCTCAGAACACTTCTCCAAAGTGACTGAAAGTGCTGAGGGACAACTGTTTACCGGAAGTTACTTCCTGTCGCTTCGGAGAAACATGTGGAGGCCTATGGAGGCGGTTGCGGACCCAGCGCAACGTGGAAGAGGCTTCTGGAGGCCCACCTTGCAGGATCCAGTGAGCTATTGCGGCATTATGTCCAGAACCAATCCCCTGTGGATACTGAGGGACGACTGTATTCTTGAGTACCAAATTACATCAGCTCTAGGCCACACAGACAGGATGTCTGCTTTTTATGCAAGGGTCAGTGACCGTAACTGTAACTAGTCAAGGATAAACAAGGCATCTCATCAGGTGTCCCAAAACAAAACACCTACAGCAAATATATACCCAAAAGACCCTAAACAAAATCTTCACAATGCAATGCAAGCTTTGGGTCCTTGATGTTATATCATATTTATTCTAGGCTTCAGTTATGTAGTGAAAGAGAGGGAAAGTTGCTCATGTTTATCAAAAAGAAAGTCCACCTTGTTTACAGGTAACAATTTGATCCTGCAGCAGGTAGTTCTTATTATTGTATAAATAAATGGTGCTATATAATAAATGGTGCTATATAAGAAAGTAAATGGTGCTATATATAATGGTGCTGTATAATGGTGCTGTGTATTTAATTGTAATTTACCACTTTAGTTTAACCTCTTTAATTGTAATTTACCACTGTAGAGCAATCTGGCTTTTAATTACACACACATTTGGCTCTGTTTTTATGTACTAGTAGTGTCAGAAACTAATTTCAAGGCTCTCTAGTGTCCTTGCAACATGGCAGCTGTGTTTTAATGTATATGTTGTTTGAATTTATCTAGCAAATTACTTGCATTTACAGTGCTGCTGATATGTTAGTTTTGATGCTGCTTTTGTCATCTGTCACTTTCCCCTTCTTTTTAAAACTTGCTGCTGTATTTTGAATATAAACAAACTGATGTTCTCGTGTGGTTTTAAAAACTCAATTGTATTTGTTAAACACAATTTGTTAAATGTCATACTGCTCAAAAAGGTTAGTTTTAAAGGCATCAGAGTCCCCTCTGACAAACTTCCGAGAACAGTATGAGAATTGGGTCAGATATAATAATGTAATTCTATACAATAGATTATAAATGAACTATTTGTGTTCCCTAACATTTACTCTGAGGTTTTGAGGACGACTTTCACTTAAGGCTTCCCTTTTTAAAACATTATTGGTTCTCAGCCACAGCTGTACATAAAATAAGGAACTAGCAGAGCCAAAGAACGTGAAGCCAGTGACTAATGCTACCAAATGGCCATTGAATGTGAAAGATGCAGTGGGTGACTATTTTTTAGATGAAGCTAAATGCATGAGATAAGAACAGTGATAACTTGCATCAGCAATAATTGCTGGTAATGCAGTTATCCTAGCTGAGCTAAGCAGAGGTGTCGTTGGGGGGGGGATGGGGGGACATAGCCAGGGGGTCACTTGCCGCAGGATTTGATAGTGGCGCAGCAAATATGCACCCCCGGCAGTTTTCCAGCCACTTTTAGGTTGTTTGCAACGACTGGATTCACCTGCCTGCCCGGGCCGCAAACAACCTAAAAGCAGCTTGGAAACAGCCGGGGGATGCATTTTTGCCGTGCTGCCGCTGAATTGCTGCTGAAGGGGGCGTGGCTTGTGACATCACGCCCCTGGCAGGGCTTGTGGTGTCACGGCACCAAACCCCCTAGGGTTGTAGCTACGCCACTGGAGCTACTTGTCCCATATTTTATATCATGTGTGTAAACCATGTGATTTAACTGATATAGAGTTCAAATGTGTGTGAAACTTAAGCAGAAAAGTACAAGCAGAGAAAAGTCTCCCAAATAGCAGTTTTGTGGACTTTTTTGTGACTTCAGGAATGGAGGGAGACCAGATATCCAGAAGTGTACAAAAATCAAATCTGGGGAGGGGATTTTATTTTTATTTAATTTTTATGTTTTCATTCAGTATACATGTTGTCAAAGCAACTCACAGTCAGAAAAAAAGATACAGTAAAAAGACTAACTGCAAAACGGTGATTAAAATGTTAAAATGGCAGATAAAACTGGCAGCAGACAAATCATAGTAAGGCTGGAACTACACTGCACGAATTCCGGCGCGTTGCGGAGATTCTGGCAGCATTTTGGAAGCAAGCAGAGCAGCTGCTTGCAAGGGAACGGTCTGTTGTGTGTGCACAGGCAGAGCAGAACAATATTTCCACTGCAGACCGATTATGGATTGAAAGCAAAATATTGCTTACGACTGCTCCATGTTGACTCATTCAGAGATGCATGGGAAGTTGAGCAGTACCTGAAACCCCTCAACGTGTGTGTTAAAACGAAATAGAGAGAAACGTGTGAATCTTGTGGGTGATTTTGTCTCGGCTGCCTACCTTTGCGACTACGTCAAGATGCATAGGGTAGGGTTGTTAAAAAGTAAAAACCAGCCCCGCTGTAAAGAGCAGACCTGCAAGGTTTTCGGCCAATCAGAGCGTGCTTGTGTTTAACCAATCACAGCTGCGCTTTCTTAAGAAGGCGGGACAGCAGGAGGGACAACAGGTGAGAAGACACTCCTCCGACCTGCTCTGTGCGCGGAGGCAGAGGCTGGGGCAAGACGCCTCCGCGCCGGGATTCGTGCAGTGTAGTTCCAGCCTAAGAGTTGTCTGCGGTTCAGTACTTGAACGATATTGAATTTTCTGCCTGACCTGTGTTGGGATGAAATATTTTCAAGCCGCTTGTTTCTTATGAAATGATGTTTCTCAGTATTCATGTTCTTTGTACAAAGAAGGGATCAGCTGACTGGAGGATGCAGTGACATTGTTAGATCGTTCCATAGGCAAAGATGGAAACGCTGTGTCTTTCTGCCCTTTTGAAGTGAAATATGCTGCCATTTGAGGAATGATGCTTGAACCTCTTAGAATGTAGCTGGAGAGCAATGCTGTGTCCACATGCAGGGTCGGCTCCACAGGTAGGATCTGGTGAGGCACGGCCAGGACCCATGCCTACATATGGACTCACAGCCATGTCCAGCCAATCTCTGAGGCAGCAATGGTCCACTGCTGCTGCTGTCCACTAAAGCATGCGGATGCTTACCAGGTGATCGTGTGGGAGAAGCAGCAGTGGACCATATTCTTTTTCCTCCCATGCCATTCCAAATCCCAAATATCCTGTCTGGGGGAAGGCAGGACATTGCTGGGGGAAGAAAGAGGGTAGC
The DNA here is from genome assembly GCA_026170595.1 of Plestiodon gilberti rubricaudatus. Lineage (NCBI taxonomy): Eukaryota > Metazoa > Chordata > Lepidosauria > Squamata > Scincidae > Plestiodon > Plestiodon gilberti. The sequence continues at coordinate 140,518,354 of JANXHW010000003.1, forward strand.
TACCGCCTGCTCCCTGCTGCAGTACGTTTCCTTATTGGGTGCTCATCTAGGGATGTTAGCTGGGAACCAGGCAGCAGACAGGTGAGAGTTGGTTGCCACCACTGCAGCTGCTGCCAGACCTTTACCCCAGGGTCCCTCAAAAGCTTGGAGCTTGGAGCCACCACTGTGCATGTTTGTGCTCTTTAACATGTTGCTATAATTAGTATTTGATTTGGAGAAGTGAGTGATAAGTGAATCATTTTCTTTCCTTTATTAGGTGGGCGAGGGAAAGATGGCTGCCCTGTCATCACTTTTCCAGAATACTCAGCATTCAGCGAAATTCCAGAAAAGGAGTTTCAAAGTGTTCTGACATACCTCACAAATATCCCCAGGTAAGGCCTGTGCATAAGGAAATAAGAACATTGGTCAAATGAATGTTAATGCTTAATTAGCATGAGTGAAGATATAAATGTAAATTGTAGAAAAATGGACTTGAAGGGTTTAATTCCTTGTCACTGCCAACAAGAAAATTTAATTTTTGTGAGATACCACCTTGAAATTTTGACTGGTTACAAGACATATACCTTTAAGTGTGTTTTTTGAAAAATTTAAAAAATTCCGTTTTTCCAAAAAAACCCTAAATAAATATTATTTGAATATTTTTGAATTTCCTGAAAATTTACAATTGTGTCATGTTATATATCAAATGAAAGCCCTATTCATTAGTTTTAAAATGACACTTGTCCCATGTCTGTAGCTTTCATAGTTTTCTTGTAAATGGCATTTGACGGTATGGTGGCAAATGAATTTTGGCATTTTTAGGCAATTTTGAAAATTCAATATCTCAAAAATGGGTGGACAAAAAATCTGAATTATTTTTTTAAACATCTCATGGTAAGGTACAAATGTACCAAAAATGAACAAAATCCATGACATTAAGGTTTCATGCATTGGTTGATTTCACATGGAATGACCCACATTTGTCCCTTTCCCCTGGGTAATGCCCCAGCTGCATCTATGGGTCTCCTCGGAAGTGCACCGGCAAAATGACCAGCGCAAATCCGAGCAGCCCGTGTAGGGCTTGCTAGGCCTGGGACAGGGGATAGGATTTGGTGGAGCACACCACCGAGGATTCCTCCCCTCTACCGGGCCCGGCAGGCCAATCACCCCCTCCCATTACACCCTGTTCCACCTCCCCACACACACACCACACTGCCCAGTGCAGGACCTACTTCCATCCACCGGTGGTGTCCTCTGGTCGGTGGGTAGTGAGCGGTGCCGGCCTCTCCGCTAGTGCTGCTTACTCCTCAGGTGTCGAAAACGTTCCTTACAGCACGTTTGCAACACCCTGGAACGGTGGAACGATCATTCTGCTGCTCCAAAGTTCGACAAGATTGCACTGTAAATTGTGTGGTCTTACCTTGAAAAGCAGGCTAACAATGCTTCCCTGACTTAAAGCATCCACTAACAACTGCATCCTCCTCCTGGCACTGGAGGGAAACATTTTCCTAGGAATTAACTCTTCCCTAACTAGACAGCCTCTTGTCTTGCACATTGGTTTTGTTGGCATTGTGTGAAAGACCCAACTCACATCTTGTACAGCAAGTCCTCGCTTACCATCGTTTCTCTATCCATTGTTTCGTTTTAACGTTGTCCTCTGTGGCTGCAGCTGCTTCCAGGTCATGCTGGGCTTGCGACCCACTTCCTGGTCCTATTCATGCCCCAGAATGCCTTGCAGGTAGCTTCTGCAAGGCATTCTGAGGCGAGAACAAAGCCAACAAAGTGGTCCGTGGTCCCGCACAACCTGGAAGCAGCTTTGCAGCGAGCAGATGCAGTGATATCGAGCATGGGATTCCAGTTTACATCTGCAAGAGGAAAGCTATGTGCGATGTGTGACCAGAGCTTTGGTCAGAATGGGGAATGTGACAGGCTGCTTCCTAGGTCAGCCTAGAGTTGTCTTTTAGGGGAAGGGTTTTCTCAGGACAGAGCTTGTTCATGACAACATTATATTTGTTGTTCATGTAGTTCAACCTCATTAGCCATTGTGGTTTTCAGGTTTGAGATACTTCTGGCTTAACCATATGCATGCTCCTGAGCCAATCCCTGGGGCTAGTTGTATAAACTAGCTATGCATATGGTTAAGCCATGTACAACCATTCCTCCACCCCCTTCCTCCAAGAATGATACACCATTGTGATGAAATCAGCACTTCAACCCATACAGCTATCGAATGTAGCAATCAGGCTTCAGACTGTGGGTACTAGTTAACCTAGAACAGGGGTTCTCAACTTAAATGCAATCCTCCCTGTCTGTCTGACTCTCTCTCTCTCTCTCTCTCTGTGTCGCGTGCGTACACACACACACACACACACACACACACACACACACACACACACACACAGAGTTAAGTGACATTTTTTCACATTTAAAATTGTTAGTACTTTTTTATTTAATGATTAATTAGCTAATTAATTGATTAATTCAATTAATTAGCAGGGGTACTTCAGGAAATTGGACCGTGATAGGGGATACCCGGGCCTCCAAAGGTTGAGAACCCCTGACCTAGAACATATCTGAAAGAGCAACATTGTAAGTCGTTACTGTGCCTAACAATAATGGGGTGCATCGTGACAGAAGGTCATACTCTTGAAGGCTGTGATGATGATGCTTTGCAACCAAACAGTTAAACGTCTAAGGCTACAATCCTATGCATGTTTACCTGGGAGTAAGCCCATTGAATACAGTGGAGTTTAGTTCTGAGTAAACATGCATATGATTCAGTTGCAGGTCTCTCTTTGTCATTTAGTAGAAATGAACATTGTGAAGATGATGTGGCAGTGTGTACTTTGGCACACCAAAGAGTGTAGTCCATATTACTTGCCTAGCAACATCCAGGCTTGTGCACATTCAAAACCTGTATTTCTAAATCTTTATGGTTTGGTGCATTGAGTTGTTTGTTTGCATAGTGGTATCTTATATTCTCTTGTCCTCAATAAACGATGTCGTATAAACTAGACATACTGGAAGCAGTACTCCCAGTAAGTAGCCCAAGTCCATTCCCAGCTTAATCGTATCAGGAAGTACAAAAGAAACATTAGACAGATATACAGACCAACATCCATTCATCCTTTTAACGTCATTCCATATCTGGTGTTTTTGTGGTTGTCCAAGTAGAACAAGTATGATGGGAGGCAAACCGGCTTTCCCCTGGCAGAGGTTTCATGTGCCCTAAACCACCTCTACAGTTGTCTCCCATTTCTCTCTAAATAATGCTTTCTTTAATGCTTTGTAAACAGTGGCATCATCAGCGGTGGGGGCCTTGGGCTGGTGGGCCCCCAGGCGGCGGGATCGGGCCCCAGGCAGCAGTCGGGCGGGGGTGCAACGGTGGCCGGTGGCGGGGCAAATTGTCCCATTCACAGGGGCGAGTGAGGACCGCCGTCGGCGTGGTCGGCCCTCCCACCCGCCCTGCACCTCTGAGTGCTCGATAACGGCTGCTGCCCTTACGTCACTTTCTGCACAGGGGGAGGGCGGTCATAGGAACACCACTGTTTGTAAAACCTCTGTATATAACATTCCCTGTGTTTGCCCATCTTTTCTCCACTGCTGCTTAGTTCACTATGAAAGAGAGGTGCTGTTAGAAAACCTGTAACATTTCATGTTGGGTAAATGTCTTGCTCTACTCTCACCTTCTAGAGAGGTAGCCATCAGCGTTCCCTGTAGTCTAAGGGGTCTGCACCAGTGCGTGGACCCCTTTCACAGCTACGCAATGTCGTGACAAGTCATGACGATGCCTCTGGATATTTGGCGATGATGTCCTCACATCATCGCCAAACTTCTGGAATGCTGAGCTCTGCAGCCACACTGCCAAACACCTTAGCAGGAACAGTGGTAGCCGTGTTACTTTGTAGCAGCGAGAACAAGAGAGAACATTGTGGCACCTTAAAAACTAGCAGATATGTTGTATCATCATTGACTAGAGCAGGGGTGTCAAACCTGTTTCATGTAGTGGGCTGAATAGCATTCATGGCTCCTGCCGAGGGTTGGAAGCAATGTCATTAAGTAGATGATGGTCAGAAATAAGCACATTGTTCTCACATAGAAACTCATTAGCTGCAAATTACAGAAGAGAAAAAGTGCAAATCTTGATCATATTTTCAAGATATGACAGAGCCCAATTATCACTCTGGGTGAGCCCAATTATCACGTGGGCCACCCTTTCAGCAGCACCACATCTGCCGCAGCATCACTTCCCAGCAGCTGAGAGGTGCTCTGCAAAGTGATGCCTTGGCAGATGCGGCAATGCTGAAAGGGTGGCCCATGTGATAATTGAGCTCCCCCAGCACCTCAGCAGTGTCTCTCCCTCTCACCCTTCTTGGTCTAACCCTTACCCTGTAGTGTTCCTTGCCTTCTGAGGCCTCCTTCCATCTATCCCTCCCAGGGCTTTACAGAAGCATGGATTATTATAGTACTTAAGGGGCGGGGGAAGCATGCCGATGGCCGTGACGATCCCGGGGATTAGCGCTGCTGGCAGGGAAAAAAGCACCTGAAAATGGCATTTTTTTTAACTTTTCAAGGGTGTGTGGGGAGGCCTACACGACCCTCCCCAATGTTTAGATTGCTGAAAAACGGTGATTTTAGATCACTTCCGGTTTATCGAAAACCGGAAGTGATCTAAAAGCACCGTTTTGGGGCGCTTTTCCCCACCGGCGTCAATCCCTGGGATTGCTGCCGACGCTGGCCCCGTCCTCGCAAGCACTCTCAAAGCGGGGAGAACTTTGTTGTCTGTAAAGGTCTCTGTAAGTCTTTGTGATTCTATGGTGACGGCAGCAATGGCACTTCCAGGTTCACCCTGCTGCCTAAGTAAAAAAAAGGGGGGGTTGAACTTATCCATCAGTGGTGGTGATGAGAACCTGGGTTGTGCGGCGTTTACAGTTGCCACCAGTTAAGTCCAACCCCCCTTTTTTAAATTAGGCGGTGGTTCAAACTTGGCAGTGACATTACTGCCTTCCTGATGCACAGGACCTTGGGGTCGCAACCCCAAGGTTGAAGATCGCTGCTCTAACTCAGTTACCGTTTTGGCCTCTGCTGTTTCTGCTCATTCTTCCCTCAACTCCTTGCTTCTTAGATACCTTTCCTTTGGGCACTCTCTCTCAATTTCTGTGTCCTCTGTTCTGTCATCAAAACCTCTTGTTTCCCTACCAATTCAGCAGTCCTGCCTCTGTTCTTATTTTCTGTCGGTAGGAAGCATTTTGTAAAGCAGTGGCATCATTAGGGATGGTGGTGGGACGGTGGGCCCCCAGGCATTGGGGGCAAGACATGGTTGGGGGTGCACGAACCGCCGATTCAATGGCAAAACCATCAAATTGCCGCCGATTTGTCAGCTCATACACACACACCCATCCACATGTCGCCCCTATCCCGGGGCATCCACGAGCCAGGGGGTGCACGAGCCGGCAGCACTGGGCAATGGCGGTGACAGAAACGGACAGCGGCAGATTTACCCAGCCTTTGTGCACCCCCCCGAATGCAGCCTTCTCCGTTGCGCCCAGCTAGGTGCTAGAAAGGCTGCACCTGCGCAACTTTGCTGAGAGCCTTTCTAGCTCCTAGTCTCACTGGTGGAGGACTCTTGAGTGGAGGACTCCTGAGTCCTCCACTCAGGAGACTAGGTGCTAGAAAGACCCTCAGCAAGGTTGCGCAGGTGCAGCCAGGCCAGCCTTTCTAACGCAAGAGGGAGAAGGGAGAAGGCTGCATCTGGGGGGTGCACGAGGGCTGGGTAAGTCCGCCGCTGTCCGTTTCTGCCATCTCCCAGCGCTGCTGGCTCATGCACACACACCCCGCTTGTGGATGCAACCCCCTTCCCAGGTTTTAGGTCAAAATCTGACCTTAAAAACCCCGTGGGGGTGCTTTTGCGCCACCCATTTGCCGCCGAATTTCGGCAGCGCGAAAGTGATGTCATGCCCCATGGGGTGTGGCTTGTGAAGTCACATAGGCGGCCCCCTCAATGGGGGTGTAGCTACACCCCTGTTGTAAAGTCCCCTATTTGAATTTGCATGAACATTCCATCCATAGCATTACAGCTGCTAAGCCAATGGTTATTTGTGGGGAAGGCTGAAAATGACTGTCCATTTTCGCCTTTTTTATATTGTTCCCCCACCTGTAATCACTGTAGTTATAGAAAATGCTTGAAGGAAAGCAGTTGAATAAGTGCAAAAAAAAAAGTTTTGCATTTCCTTTTGCATTTTGAATGCACTTTGCACGTGAACTATGTTGAGTTCTCCTCTGCCCTCTGTAAACTGTAGTGTGCCTTATCTTGTGACCTGAGAATATGCAGCTGAGCATTTCTGCACTCCGACTTGATTTCACTGGCTGCTGCTGGTAGAGGAATGTCATGTCATGGACATGATAAATGCTGTTATGTCAGGACATTCACCAAACTGCGCTACAAGAGAGGGAGGGTGAAGCCTGATGTAAGGCTGCAGTTCTTGGCGGCACTCACCATTTCTGATAATGTGTAGTTTTATTCTAACGTTATTGCTGTGAGTTTTACAGTACTGTATTTTTAATTCAGTTTTTGCAAATTCCACTAGAGGCTGCTATAGGATGTTAAGTATCTGCGTTGATGATGTAAGTTTCCTTATTCACTGAGTCATCTCTTGCATTTATTCTAAATGGAACTCCTCTTGTATCAAGGCAGTAGGGAGCCAGGCATGAAAATGAATAAGCTGTTTTCTTGTTTCAAGGGGAAGTATGAACCAGAAATGGGGGGGAGGAGGAGTGGTTTGTGCTTTTATGTCAAGCCTATTTGTATACTACGTATATTAGGCAACTTCTCTTGCATTAGCTTTTCAAGTTTCTTCCTATTTGCTGGTGTTTTTTTTTTTTAATATTCTAGTCTCTTAGTGCTGTAAAACTATACTGTTCAGATCCCCTAAGAAGCAAACTGGGAAGTTTATTTTTAACTTTATGGAGGATTCTTTGTAATTGAGAATGGATTATAAAATGCAGATATGATTCATTGTTACTGTTTTAATAACATGAGAGCTCCTGGCAGCAGTTGACTTCCTGTAATTTTTTTTCCTTTTGCCGTTGGTCATCACACAGATAAGCAAGAGGTAGTATTTAAAAAAAGGTAGTGTTAAAAAAAAACCCATAGCACAAGACATCATATAATGGCCTACATGAAATCAACAACATGGGCATCAGGACATATTTACTGGCTTCTTCCAGCAGTCAGTGTTGATGTAACCACATTTTAGGTAACTTCTTCCAAATTTTTGCTTGCAAATAGTAACAGTTGAATATATGAAGCTGCCTTATACTTAGAACACATTGGTTCATCTAGTTCAGTGTTGTTTTCACTGGCTGGCAGTGACTTTACAGCAGCGGTCCCCAACCTTTTTTGCTCCAGGGACAGGTTAGTACTAAACAAAAATTTCAACGGACCAGGGGAGTAGGGGGGGAGCGCAAAATGACACCCTCCGTGCAGCAGCGGCGTTGGGGGTCCGGGGGGGAAGAAGAATACCGCGTGCGAGCGAATGAGCGAGCGTTCGTTCGATCACAAAAAAAAAAAAACCTGGTCGGAGGCCGGCCAGACGCGTCCTTCCTGGCTGACTAGTAGTAGGAAAGACGATGTTGGAGAGACTGCGCCTGCACAAATGTGCTGCTACAACACGTTTGCGCAGGCAGTCTCTCCAGCATCGTCTTTCCTACAGCCGGCCGGCCAGGAAAGACACATCTGGCCGGCCTCCGTTGGGGTGCGTTTGTTCGTTCGTTCACAAGTTGTGAACGAACGCTCGCTCGCACGTGGTATTCTTCCTCCCCCCCCCCTGGAGTGCACCACCATCCCCGGCTGTTTTCTAGCTCCGGAGGGGGGGTGCACCGCGGCCCAGCTTGCAACAGGCCGTGGTCCGGTAATGGGCCGCGGCCCGGTGGTTGGGGACCACAGCTTTACAGGGTTTCAGGCAGGGGTCTCTCCCAACCTTACCTAGAGATTGACGGCGCAATCCTGACTAAGCCGTTGCGAACATGCCGTAAAGCACGTTCACGATGACTTTAGAGTAAGGGCTCTGCTGCCGGATTGCCCATGCGGCCGCCAGAGGAGGTAAGTGCAGCGCCGGTAGGCACAGGGGCAGTCCGAGCGGCGAGGGAGGCCAAAGGTTGGTGGATCCGGCCCGAGGGGCGGGTTTGGCAGCCGCCATATCCCCATCCCCTTCCCGGGCCAGATCCGTTGTTACATGGCCTCCTCGGACTTGCACCAGCTAAATAGCTGGCGGAAATCCAAGGAGGCCCATTGGGGCCTCCCTGCGTTACAACGGGGGAAGGGGACGAAAGCCAAATTATTCCCCCTGGCAGAACTTGTTTCTGTTCATCTGGCCAATTTTATGTGTTCTTTCAATAACAGTAGGAGGACTCTATTGACAATTTTCAGTGATGGAACACTGTGATTTATCCCCTTCTGATCTTTCTGTCCCCCAATAATTAAAAGCCACATATAACCAATTAATGAAAACAACTATTTAACTAATCAAGAGCAGCCTATTAATTGATCTAGAAAGAGAAAATCAACCCAAAATAAATATGTAGAAATTGTTAATCAAATAGATATTGGCTTTATTTTTTCAGGTACCTAGGAAAGGGAGAGATTGAAATTCCTTTTTTAGGTTAGGGTGCTTCATTGCATACTATTTTTTCAAACTTCAGCATTTGAGGTTACAACCTTATGTCATGAATTGGACTCAATTTTCTCAAATATAAATTGCTGAAGAAGACAGGTGTGAGGTCAGCCTTCAGGATTTGCAATGTATTTTAGGAATGTGTGTTGAGCTTCAAATTCAAAGACTCATTTTTATTTTAGTTTATTACCATGATTTTTATAAACAGTTGTGCCCTTAGTTATGCAAGTCTTCAGCTGACCTCTCTGAAAATAACACAGGAGCAGAATATGGCTTCAAGATATTTTTGTTCTGTCTAAACAGCTAAATCTCAGGATATTTTTATACCAACACAGCAATAATGTCTACTAGAAATGAATGGTTCATGCTGCTTGCTTTGCGGCAGTAAAAATGAGAATTAATGTGAAGTGAAAGTGCTAGTGCACAACAAAACAGTATCTGGGCTAGGGATTTTTTTTATAAGCAAAGTAGATGTATGAGGATGTTAAAAGGATTGGTGGCCTAAATATAAAAAATATTTATTGTTATTTTTTATTTATTTTTCACATTTTTATACCACCCTTCCTCCAAGGAGCTCAGGGTGGTGTACATAGTTCCTCCCTTCCTTTTGTCTTCACAACAACCCTGTGAGGTAGGTGAGGCTGAGAGATAGTGACTGACCCAAGGTCACCCAGGAAGCTTCGTGGCTGAGCGGGGATTTGAACCTGGATCTTCCAGGTCGAAGTCCAACTCCCACGCCACTATGCCATCCTGGTGAGGAGATGATGATGATGATTGATGCAGAATATAGGTTTAAAGAACTATGGACATTTTAAAAATAAAACTCTCAGAACAAAATTTCGAACATAAATTTGGAGGCTCAGGAGTACACACATTCCCACATGGTTATTAGAGAGGAGCAAACCTCAGGCTCACATCTATACAGTACTTGCTGAAGAGCAGAGCATCGTATGGCACAAGAACCCAGCATGAGATTGGGTTCTACAATATTTTTATTTTTTTCTCCATATCCGTGTACCTGTCAACAGAAGCGAACACTTCAAGCATCTTATGAAATGAACCTAAGTTTATGCAACACCTATGTTAAGTTCACCTAAGTTTATGCAACAACAGGTTTGTTAGTCTTGAAGGTTTCCCCCAAGAATCTTTGTTTTGCTGCAACAGCCAAGATTGCAACTCTCTGGAAGTAATTAAGGGCAGTTGACAATATTCCTGAAGACTGTCTATTTCAGTGGAACATGCTTCCAAGTAAGGTGGCCTTACTTACAAGCTTAATGTGAGGCATCATATTGAGTAGTCTGGGGGGGGTGTGTGTGTGTGTTTCCATTGGAATGCAGGAGGAATAGCTCCAAAGTTTTGCTACCCCTTGACAAATGTCTGGTAGTGTCATCATTCCCCCCCCCCCCCCATCTTCTGATCCTGTGGTAAGCTGCCCTATAATAACCCATCCACAAATTAAAAAATGGCAGTTAAGGGCTGCCAAATTGTAAAGCATAATCCTGAATAAGATCAAGAGATCTGGTTTATGCCAAAAATGTTGGTTAGGGTGAAGCAGACTGGGGGTGAAGGATGGAAGGAGTCTTGGTAACCAGTTAATGTTCCAGCTCTGTCTGTTATCAATACTTTTTCAAGACTGATGGTGGTCGTTCTTCCCACTTTTACTAAATATGTAATATGTCACTTGAAATTTTAATCTATGGGCAATCTTGTAAAGTATTGGCAGCTATAAGAGAAGAAAATCAGTAAAAAACAAACAAGTAGGGGAAAAATATTTTCACTAGAAGAAATATTTTACATCTGATTTATATAGAACTTATCAACATCCATACCTTGGAGAACGCAGTGATTTTTAAATGACATAACAGATCATTGCTTCCACTTGCCCTTTGGGAAAGTTACTTTCTAAAATCTCAGGCCTATAAATCCGCACCCTTTCCCCTAGGTACATGAGATCATATGTCAGTGTTTTGTTTTGTTTTTAAGCAGGGAATCATTAGTATGTAAGTGCTTGCACATGAAAAGAAATCTATTAGGCCAAATAAACCCTTCTTTCTTGGATGCAAATCATTCACAAACATTCAAACAAATGGTTTTTCATGTGAAGCTTGAAGGCCGCTTTAGACCGCACGAATCTCGGCTCGTCCTGGAGCTTAGCCGAGGCGTGCTGGGGTGTCTGGTTACCACAGCGGAAGCGAGCGGTTTCCCGATTGCCGGCACGCTTGAACATCCTCTGGGCCATGTTTTCAGGGGGGCGCACAGCGGCGCTACTGGAGCCACCAATCAGAAGAGAGGGGGAGGAGAATGGCTATCTGCCAATCATGTGTAACCCTAGCGCTTTCTTCAGAAGGCGGGACAAAAGGAGGGCCTATTTGCAGGGAGACACTCCTACAGACAGGCAGGTCGGTGGCCAGCCTCTTGCGCTCGCTCGTCTTCGTTCGCCTCCGCAAGCGGTCTGAAACGGCTCTGAGATGATGAAGTCCATGCATGAGGTGTGCATCACCTTATTTAAATATGTTTTATCCCGCCTTTCTCCCGATAAGGGCAATCAAGGCTGCTTACAAAATTAAAACATATTAAAATACAATAATAAAATATAATACAATAAAAATAATTTAAACAGATAATTAAAACAAACAAACCCCAGTGGGTCACCTTATGATTACATTGATTTAAAAAGCCAGCCCACCATGTCAGCCATCGAACGCCAACCTGAATAAAAAGGTCTTGAGGCCCCACCGAAAGGTCTCTAAAGAGGGAGCCGTTCTTAATTCCAGGGGGAGGGAATTCCATAGTTGGGGTGCCACCACCGAGAAGGTCCTGTTCCTTGCTGCCATCCCCCTCATCTCTGTCAATGGCAGCATGGGTAACGAGGGGGGCCCCTGATGACCTCAGATGACCGATTGGATTATAAGGATTAACCATAGGACTAATGCGTGTATTTGTCTTTGGGTGTAGAATGCTGAGGGTTCAGACTTGCATTTAGGATTAAAATTAATCTGGTTGGCTGCCACCACTGTCAATTTGTGCTCATGTTTGTTCAAGGATATACAGTATGTTTAAAAAATAGCTACCTATATATTGTATAGTAAAAATAGCCAGATTTATGTATGTTCATGCCACAAAAATACTCACACAGAAAAGGGAAAAAGCAGGTTGAGATGGCTGTTAGTAAGGGGTTTCCAACTTGTCCTGAAATCTAATTTGTACTATTGAAAAAGATTAAGGAATTGCAGAACTCCTTCTGCAGTAAGTGTGTGGCATGTTGGAATATTCAACGACTGTATTGTTGCCAGCAGAGGGTAGAAAAGCCAGCTAGATAGTGGAAGGGGGAGAAGGTGTTCTCTCTTTTCTGTTCTCGGGTAATGCATGCTCTTTGATTACCTAGAGTGCTAATTTTAGGCCTTCCTTTCTTCTGCTCTCCCTCCTCTGGAAGAGAAGACATGTAGCTAGACAGACTAGCTGTAGGATTCACTTCCATCCTTTCCTACAGAGATAACACTGAGATAACACTTTAAAAAAACACTGTCTTTGACTTTGAGTACAAACTTCATGCAAAGATTCCTACTATCAGGACTTTCCTGCGCAATGTGCCTTTTGGTGTTCTGTCTCTGCCAACGTGACATGCATTTGTTTAATCTGAAAATTGAAGTACACAAAGCATGCCAGGAAAACCCTTGAGAATGCATACTGACTTACCTGCACATCTTGTATTCCTAGATGCACTTATTCACATAACTTTATGGTAATCCAATCCATAGGGTTTGTTGTGTCTCACCCAAATAAGTCATGCATTCTTTAACATTAGTAATTGCAGTTTCTATTAGTATTCTCTGAGTGGAGTAAAAACAGTTATATACAGAGTGTGCACTGCTGGGAGCCTTCAATATTCACATTCTGGTTCCTTAGCAACCTGGATGTATTTTAGCTGAGAGCCCTGAACCAGAACACACCCTGCACGACTACAATGTCCCTGGGGTGCCATGAGCTGTTCAGGTTTTATGGGCTGGGTGTTTCAGAAGTACAGGGTCGAATTAAAATGGTGAACGTAGTCGTAGTCTGTTTCAGAGAGCTGCATTTTTTAAGTCACCAGCAGAAGAGTTAGTTCTGCATTTATGGGACTCAAGAATATGCTTTAACATGGAATTAGATCCCCATGCATTTTGGGTGCCACTTTGGGTGCCCAGCTGAGAGAAAAGTGGGGTACAATTTAAATAAATATCTTTTTTAATTTGATCCATAATGTATAGATCACAAGCTATGCTTTGGGCCACTAGTTTGGATGACTTTAGAAATATTATATACAGTACATTTATGGGACGTAGATATTGGTAGGTGTTGGCCATGATATCTATGATGTCTATGATTGGGGACAAATAACAAGCAGTGGCTGTTTCAGTTACGTTCATTTTATGACCTTCTAAGAACTCCATGGGTTTGCTAGAGCATCGTCTCATGATCTTCTTAGGACCACTCATAACTGCATATGGTAATTAACTCTTAAACCATGGAATACAGGTTTAGAATTTTGAATAGATTGTTTCTACCTTGTGTTGAAGGTGATTAGAATATAAATACAGTGGGCCCTTTGCATCCGCGGGGGTTCCGTTCCTGGAACCCCCGCGGATGCGAAAATCCATGGATGCTCATATCCATGGTCGGGTGTGGGCAGGATGTGTGGAGGGGTTGGGGGCGGCACAAGCAGCACCACAGTCCCTTATTGAAGAACCATGTGGACCCACCGCCCACTTCTTCCCTATGGCGCCACGTTGTAATCTTCTGAAAGCTCTAAAAGAAACTGTGACTGGAAGCGACTCGCACATGCGATCGGAAGTCACTTCCGGTCACGTTTTTTCTTTTAACAAGCATTTTAGAAGATTACAACGCAGCGCCAGAGGGAAGAAGCAGGCGGTGGGCCCGCGTGGCTTTTCAATATGGTACTGTGACAACGCCCCTGCCCCCAGTGAGATCCCTCCCTCTGCGAATGGCCATCCGTGGATAGTCAAATCCGTGAATGGTGAATCTGCAGATGAGGGCCCACTGTATCTCAAAACATTTAACAACATGCTAGTTGAGACATAATGCCAAACCATGGTTGGGTGCTATGTGAATTAGCTGTGAAGGACCTGGGCTCATATGCTGCTTCTCCCTCCTACCTTGGTGTGTGTGTGTGTGTGTGTGTGTGTGTGTAAAAATTAGTGTGGACTTTTTGCTAGCATACACATGCAGAATGTTCCTACAGAAATGTGGGTGTGCACTAATGTTTACTCATGTTTAGTACTATAATAATCCATGGTTTTGGTTAAAGTATTGTTGTGTGTGTGTGTGTGTGTGTGTGTGTGTGTGTGTGTGTGTGTGTGTGTGTGTGTGTATAATTGATATAATCCTCTCAAATATGCAGAAAACAGTTAATAATTCAAGTCATTCTAGCTTGTGCTTGCCTGTCACTTCCATTACGTTGCAATTGGCTAGCAGTCAGCTGCTGGCATTACACAATTGGTTTGTATGTGAAATTATAAAACAGGAGCAGATCTCTCTATTTGCACCCTGGGTCTGTAGCACATGCAGCTGAACAGAGCGACAAAACAAAGAACCCCTTTCCTCTCAGTGCTTCCAGTTTGTGTGTTGTCAGATTCTCCCTCTTTCAGAAGCAGTGCCTCTGATCACCTTTATCATATGGTATATGGCTCAGGGAATTGCTGCCTTGGTCTTATATAATCCCTTGAAGAGCTGTTCTTGAAAATGCAGAAGACTAGAAAAATCTAGGATTACAGTGATGCATAGAGTTGGGATCCTAACCGTTTATATTCCAAGAGATGGAAATATTCACATATTGATGGGTATTTCAGCAAGAAAAGGTTAAATGAGGAAGAAAGAAGCTTGTGCTTCATTATGCAATGGACATTGTTGACACTTTTAAAAAGGATGGATTATAATTGTCATTATTCTGGAAAAAGCTGCAAGAGGGATCCTGCAAAAATGAAGTGAAAGCATATTTCTATATTAGATTAATAAAACCTTGCTACCTGTGAAGACTGGATGTTTTGACTACCTAAAGCTGCATGTAATCCACTTGGGAATGCTTCATTCTCCTAATGGGGGTATATTGCATTTAATCTGCACACATAATTTAGTGGCTGGTAGAAAACGGTCATTCCTCACTGCAGGATATTGCTTGAGAGTTTTAGAACCACTTGTAAAATTTTACATAATTGCTTCCTTTTTCTTCCCTTCTCTCTCTCTCCCCCCCCCCCCCCAACTTAGTTCACAAGACGCTGGAATTGGATTTATACTTGTCATAGACCGCAGGCAAGACAAATGGACCTCCGTGCAAGCCTCTATACTACGAATTGCGGTGAGCGCTTATGCAATTAAGACTTTTGAATCGCTTGACAAACCTGCATAAATTGCATTACGCAGCAATTTTATTTTCCAAAGTGCTTGAATGGTGCTGATTTCTCAAGGAACCTTATATGCTTCTGATTTTCACTTGTCCATATAGGCATGTGCCAGGGTTATAAATGTTACGTGTAGCATAACTATAGAAGCAGAAAGAATCTGCAATAATATAACACACCCTGAAAATTCTCAGGTTTGTAGCACCTGCTGCGTTGTGATCGAGTGAGCGTTACCTTTTTATAATTGCTGCTGGTAATGTGCTGGTTTTAGGAAACTGGGCTTCAAATGGTGCCATGATATACATCATGATGTGTAAGGGGGTATGGGAGTTGTGGGGAAGGCATTTACCCATGCCCACTTGCTTCTCAAGTGTGTTTTAGTAAATGGCAAACTAGCTTGCTTCAGTTATGATTCAGTTGGTATTTCAAAAGAAATCATAGTGCTTGCTTTGGTAGCATCTGTTAGGGTCATTCAAACAGCATGCCTTTTAGTTCCTCTGAATAATATTAAATGGTAATGGAATTGATAATATTTCCTTTGGTTTTATTACATAAGCAGCAAACCAGAAGCTATTTAAACTTTTGTAATAATGCATTAAAAGTATCTTCCTTGCTCTAGCAAATAACGAAGGTCATGTTTTCCTTTTTTGTTTGTTTGTTGTTTTGTGCTCAGCCTAGGGCATTCTTTTTACCATTAAATATTTTTTTAAATACAGGGCTGCAACCAGCATGTGTGTGCAAACCTATAAATTTAGTATTAGTAGTAGTAGGTGTGTAAGTGCTGTTCCTCTTGCCACTTACTAGGGTCTCAGTTGGCATACTGCAGCATTTAGGGAGCATAACAGAAGTTGGGCAAGATGCAAAGAGGAGCAATAACAACTAGAGTACAATACAAGGCATTTGAGGACAGATAGAAAGGCCTGGATATTTTTGGCATACATAAAGGTTATAAAGAAAGAAACATGAATGCACACGAATATTTCAGTTGCATCTAAGGCAACTAAGGCAGCGTTTTTCTACCTTTGTCTCCTGATGTACCATTTCTCATGTTCCAATTATCTTAAGTACCACCAATACCTAAAATTCCAAAGGCTATCAGGAGTAAATACCTTTTTTTAAGACTGAATCGTATTGTGAAAAATAATATAGTCATGCTTTACGACTAAGTGAGTTGTTCATATTTTATTTTTAATATATATATTTTAAAAATTGCACAAGGTGCAAGGTACCCTGTTCTCCAGTAGTCACTTCTTGGGTCTCAGTGGTCACTTCTTTCTGTTTACCCGTGGTACGCGACCGTTCCAACCTTCGCAGAGACCGCTCCGACCTTTGCTCTTGAGAACAAGGTGACGCAAGGAACCTCGGCACCAGTGGTTGCTTCTTGCATGTGCTGCGTTCCTTTATGAGTGCTCGAAGCAGTCACTCCAACCTTTGCCAAGTCACTGTGCCCTCGAGCTGGCGCTGCGCTGAGGCCCCTTGCATCACCCTGTTCTCGAGAACAAAGTTTGGAGCGGTCTCTGCAAAGGTTAGAAAAGTCATGTACCATCAGTTGAGAAACACTGATCTAAGGTATCATCTTAGTTGGGGCACATGTTACAGCACTGGAGCGTGTTCTGGAGCATGAACATACTACCTCTAAAGCAGAAGTACCACTGGTCTCTCTGGCACCCAGTGCGGGGCCCATGATGTCACTGCTGGAAGTGACGTCACCTGCTCGCTTGTGTGTTGTTGTTTTTTAAGCACCAAGGCGGCCAGTAGGTGAGACAGAAAGCAGCAGCAGCAAAAAAGGTTAGGTGCCACTTGTTCCCTTGCTCCTGGTCGCTCTCAAGCTCCCCTACAGCTGGTTTCTTCACTGTGCTCGGCTCCATGCTTCCACAGTTGGAGCGTGCTGCTTATAGCCCAGAGCCTGAATGATTCTAGCAAGGAGCCTCGGTGCTAGAGAGGCTCCCAACATTAACAGGAAGCGGAAACTGGACCAACTCTACGTTCTCCAAGAGAGGAATGTCACATAGGGCTTGCAACTTGACTGGAAAAAAATACTTTCAGGCTGGTTGTCAGAAAAGCAAGGGGTGAGGCTGTTTTCATTTAGTTTTATTTATTTCTTTTATTAATGTATTCCCCACATTTCTATATGCCCAGAGTGATTTAAACCACAGTTCCCTGAGTCTGTACAGAATGGGCAGATGTGTTTTTTTCTAAAGTGAAAGTGAAAAAAAGCTTGTACCTCTCTGAAGCTCAATCATGCAGCCTCATACTAAACCATGGTTTAGTATTGCATCTTATGGTTTAGTATTGCATCTTATGTAGGCCATTGTGAATTCTGCTTATTTATTTTTTAAATTTATTTGCTTTTAAAGTGTTCTGATAGACTATATGTGCACTAGATAGGTAGGCTTACCAGATCATCGACCAGGACGGAGCGGTCGCCCCTTAAGGGGGAGGAATGCGGGCGGGGCCGGTAACGCTAGCGTTACCGGCCCCGCCCACGCTCCTCCCCCTTAAGGGGCGACCGCTCCGTCCCGGTCAACGATCTGGTAAGCCTAGGGTGATAGTGTCAGCAAATGCAGCAATTAAGCCACTGTTTGTTTGTTTTTTCAAACAGTAGTATTCACAAATCGATTTCCTGCTTTGGAAGCTTATCCAAAAGAGCAGATATATACTGTACATTAGTATAGGGCTTCACATCAGGACAATATCATGCATATTTTTGGCATCCTCAGATTTCAGTCTCTCTCTTTTTTGGCCTATCTTTCCCCTGGACAGTTACGTTTCATCCCCCCCCCCCATGTCTATTATTTGAATCTTTACAAATTGAATCTTTACAAATATGAGCGGCAGCTTGCTCAAATACAGCAATAAAATAGAAATACAGTACTGTGCTGTAAAAGAAACAGGAAATAAGAGGCTTGCCTGCACTCATTCTTGCCTCTGCCACCTAGTGGTGGAATGCTGTATATGCAGCAAACCATACAGAACAGTACAGATTGGAGATGAGCAGAAGCAAAGCAACCGGAAGCAACAGGACGGCCTTTGGAGCTGTTGGAGAGGCTCTGCAACTGTTCCAAGCAAGATCCCTTACTTAAAAGTACTGGCAGGTTACTCAAAAGTAAGAAAAAGCAGTGATATTT
The DNA here is from genome assembly GCA_026170595.1 of Plestiodon gilberti rubricaudatus. Taxonomy (NCBI): domain Eukaryota; kingdom Metazoa; phylum Chordata; class Lepidosauria; order Squamata; family Scincidae; genus Plestiodon; species Plestiodon gilberti. The sequence continues at coordinate 140,536,528 of JANXHW010000003.1, forward strand.
CGTGGAATGGTTTTTAGCATTTTTTCGCTTTTAGAGCTAAAAATAGTTTTATATAGCGTTATGAGTCAAAATTAGCGTTATTTAGCGTTCTGTGTTGGTCACCGAAAAACACACCTCTAGTTATAAGCTAAATGACAGGATTGATATTCAATAATTATATAAATCCACCAGAAATGCTTGCTTAAGACCTAGGGATTGAGTTTCCATTGAAGTCAATAAACAACTACAATTGACCTTGTTGTGATTTTGATCCAGTTTTACATTTGGAAGGATTGGACTTGTAGAGTGTCTGTTTCAATTAGTGGTACAATTCACCTACGTAGGTCTCCTTTATTTTATAACTGATCAACTGAGACTCGCGATGCAATAGGCCAGTTTACCTAATATTAATTAATGCATAACCTTCATGTGATTAAACGTTTCTAAACTGGATGGCTCATATAACTGAAACTTGAAGAAACAAACAACTATAGGGAGCAGGGATGGTCACACAGTTGGGGCCTGTTGGGGCCCATGCAAGATTGAGCCCAGCAAGCTACCACATAAGTCACAGTAGTACTGTATAGGGTAATAAGAAAATTCAGGATTGTGTGATGACTCTGATTGTGCTGTGTTTCGCACAGCAGCCAATGACCTTGCGCCCAGGGTGTTTGCAGTAGCACAGCGTTCCCATACAGCAAGCCAGGGCAGCAGCTCCTCTGAGGATGGGAGGTGAAAAAACTGCCCCTACCAGCCAGCCTAGTAAACTGGGGACAGGAGGTACACACCATGGGACAGATTGTGTTGGGCCCTGGAGCAAAGTAACAATCTGGTGCCACATGCCAGACCTAACTGTGGATCTTCTGAGCCACTAAAACATTCATTAAATTACCTCATAACATTCTTTTTCCATAAAATATATCATATGTTGTATTTATTATCAACATAATTCTTTTGCAGTGTAAGTACAGTGTATAGCATCACTGAGTGACAAAAACACAATTAGAATATACTGACTCAATACAGACATCATGCCAAATCATCGTTTAACTACATTTTGACATTAAGTCTAAATTGACAGACCATGATTTGTGATTATCTGCAAAACCAGACTTTGCATAAACTATGGTTGCTAAGTCTGGTTTTGTGTGATGTCTGAATTGGCAGACCATACTTACAGCCTTATCTCAGCTTTCAGAGGTCCAGATGCCATATGCAGCTGTAAGCCATGGTTTGTCTATACATTTGAAAAGTCAGACCATGGTTTGGTTTCTCAGCAATGGTTAGTGTGAAATGGTTCAGTGTAGTGTATTCAGTTGTTGATCCAATATGTGAATAAAAGTATGAATGTGCACCATTTTTGAGGTGTTGATAATTTTTATGTGATAGGCTGTTGAATTACTTTTGCAGGAATCGTTCCCAGGAAATTTGCAGTTAGTCCTGGTTTTGCGCCCCACAGGCTTCTGGCACAGAACTCTCTTCGAAATTGCATTCAAATTCCATCGAGATGAGTATAAGATGAAGCTACCGGTTTGTAGTTAACCTCCTTACTTCTGTTGAGAATATGCTATCTAAAAAAGGAATAAAATATTTTGTTCTCCTGCTTTAACCTTTTGAGGAGACTGCATAATAAGTATACAAGAAGAATAAATAATCCACTTTTAATAACGTTTTTCTCAGTTCATTTACTGCATGTCAATGAACTACCACTTTTATAGACAAACGATAGTTGTAAAATACAGAAGTCCCCCGTATCTGCATGTCCCATATCCATGGTTTCAGTTATCTGCGGTTCACAAATTCCTCCCCCGTTCTGCCAGCACCTGGAAGTTATAATACTGTACATCCTGCAGCTATTTGCTACATCTATGGCCATTCTGAAGCTATCCATGGCCATTTACAGCTCTCTGTAGCCTCTATGCATCCATTCTGAAGCTGGTCAATTATAGTAGTAGCGCCCCACAATGTCTTGCAGCGCCACAGTAAGTATAGGGTTTGTTACTATCCGTGGTTTCGGGTATCCGCGGTGGCAGTGGGAATGTATCCTCCGCAGATACGGAAGGACAATTGTATGTAAATCATGTTCTACCTTTTTTCTTTCCTCTGTATTTTTATAGTGTTACAACTGGATAGTTTAACAAATAGTGTGTATAAATTCAAAGCACAAATATTTTGACTTTCCCTATATTAATTCAAAGACATGGGTGAATGCAAATGACAATTTTCCTAGTGGTAAATAATCAGTGTGAGCATTCAGCCACATTTGTAATGTTTATCCACGTGGTGAGGAGAATGTTATCACACGCTTATGATTTCTGTGTTTATGTGATTCCAAACACATTCTACATGTTTGGAATCATCTTCACCATCCAACTTTAAGGGTGATGCAGTTCCCCTTATTGTTTCATATCTACCATGGTAGATTGCTATTTGGTAATTAATCATTTGGATTCATCAGTTAGCTAGACTCCCTCAAATTTTGCACACGTTTGTACTCGTGTGTGTTTTTCTCATATCAGTCATCTTCATAACGTATTTTGTATGCTGCTGTGTCATATGCAAAGGGAAGTTTCTAATAATCTAAGACATCATGCTCTGGAAATTTCCAAAGCTGCCATAACAAAAAATCTTAAAAGAGCGTTCATTTTATGGGTTTTAAGAAGATGCTTCTGTGTTTGTTGTAGATCATAATGCTGAGCTCACTAACAGAATTAAATAGCTATATTGACAGAACACAGCTAACAGAGGATCTTGGTGGCACTCTGGATTACTGCCACAACAGGTGGCTGTCACATCGCACTGTAAGTAATTTTTTTCCCACTGTTTCATATCAATGGGCCTTCTGTTGTATACCCAGTCACTAATAGTATAGGCTTATGAATACAGTTTGAAATAGCATCTATGAGAACTTAGCCTTGGTCTCAGAAGAACTTAGCCGTCACAGAGAAACATCATGAGTAAAGAATTTGAAAGTGGTGATATCAGAGCCTGGAAATCAGCAACCTATTATCAAAGAGATTTTTGTTTGTTATGTCTCCTGAGAGTGGGAGAATACTGCAGTTTAAGTGTTAGGGGAAAAAAGAAGAGACATATAAATAATAAGTATTTTGAAGATCTCCCTAATTTTTGACCACTAAGAATATGCAGTTGAGCTAATTTATTTGTTTGCAAATGTCAACATCTACGGTACTTTTTAAAGCAACATTTTAACCCTTTAAGGGTGCAATCCGACTCAACTTTTGGGCGGCGGACCTAGCGATCCGTCGCCCGGAATAGCCAAAAGTAGTCGCAAACGTGCCGTAAAGTACGTTTGTGGACTACTTTCGAGCAGGGCAGGCCGGTGCAAGGCCAGCCTGCCCTGCTCCTCTGGCCGAGGGCACCGCCGGACTCAGGTGAGTCTGGATTGGGCGGATGGATCGGGCAGGCGGGGAGAGGGACGGTGGAGCTGGGGGGAGGGACGGCGGAGCTGGGAGGGCGGCTATATCGAAAGACTTCTCCGACTTCCACCAGCAAAATAGCTGGTGGAAATCCGAGGAGGCCTATTGGCCCCAGCCACCGTTACACTCGGGGAAGGGGACGATTGTCCCCTTCCTCGAGTAGACTTTCCACCGCGGGCTGCCTCCTGCAAGCAGCCCACGCCGGAGCACTGGATCGGGCAGACGGCCTTGGACGGCTGCCTGATCTTTAAGTTGGATTGAGCTGTAAGTAATATTTTTTTTAATGATTTTTATGTAGGCTGTCATGTATGTACCGTATTTTTCGCTCCATAAAATGCACTTCCCCCCCCCAAAAAAAATAGGAGGAAATGTCTGTGCGTCTTAAGGACCAAATGTAACTTGCCGGGGCTTGTGGGGGCTTCGGGGAGGCCTGCGTGTGCCTATGCAGGCCTCCCCGATCAGTTCAGCAGTAATGGCTATTTTGGGCCATTTCCGTTTTTTTGCGAAAACCGGAAATGCCCGAAAATCGCCGGTTTCCGAACTGAAGGTTGTGGAGGCCTGCGCGACCCTCTGCAAGCCTCCCCGATCTTCAGTTCGGCAATAAATGGCTATTGTTTTTGCGAAAACCGGAAATGGCCGAAAATAGCCATTTATCGCCGAACTGAAGATCGGGGAGGCCTGCAGAGGATCGCACAGGCCTCCACGATCTTCAGTTCGGTAAAAAACGGTGATTTTCGGGCATTTCCGGTTTTTGCGAAAACAATAGCCATTTATCGCCGAATTGAAGATCGGGGAGGCCTGCAGAGGGTCACGCAGGCCTCCCTGAAGCCCCCAAAAGCCCCGGTAAGTTACATTTCCCCCCCTATTTTTAGCTCCATAATACACATGCGTCCTATGGTCCGGTGCGTGTTATGGAGTGAAAAATACGGTATAGCTATGGGTACATTTGACTGATCATGAAATAATTTGCAATGCTTATATTCCAAAAGGCTATAGAGAACTTTGCTCTGATGGTCAAGCAGACAGCACAAGCACTTCGCTCCTTCGGATCTGAGCTTTCAGAAACCGAGCTCCCAAATGATGTGCAGTCTACCAGTTCCCTCCTTGCAGCACATACGGAAAGCAAGGACAAAATGAAGGTATGGTATTGGTGTTATATTTTATAGTGTCTTTAGTTAGCAGTATATAAAAGGGGGCCATACAAAAAACATCTGCAAATTTGAAGCACCTGCAAATTAGAAATTTGTGCCAGGAAAATTCCTGTTAAATGGCTTTTATTTGTAGCGCTCTCTATCTATCTCTATCTCTATCTCTATCTCTATCTGAGTAATCAGGACCTTTTTGAGAGTTGTCATGAATAAAAGTAGATGTTAAAATGCAGGAAGACTTTTTGAGATGTTTGTAGTGCAGCTAGGGAAAGTGAGAGTTCATTGTGCTAGGAGTTTTTTTAAGTGCATCTTACCACAGATTTTGAGTGTGTTAAATCAGATGTTTGTTAGATGCTTTATTTTTTAAAACATAATGTTGTAACCTTTTGACTGTGATCTTCAATACTGTATATGCTCAAATGTTGTACCAGAGGTACAAAGGAACAGCAGGATGTGGTGTCAAACTCACTGGAATGACTGAAACATAATACCAACTTGTGGTTTATTTAACAATTTCTACCCCGCCTTGCCCCCACAATTGGGTGCACGAGATGGCTTATAACCAGTGTTCCCGGTAATTTTCACTGGGACTGCATGTAACCTTAACAGAGCAGCATGGGGGCAGCTCCAGAGTGCTCAGCAATGACATCCTTGTCATTACTAAGCTTCGGAGAGCCCTGACAGAAGCTGTGTGGGACTCCAATTCCTTAGCGGCCGCCCAGCTTAGAGGGAGCATTGCTTACAGCATAATGAGTTATAATAGAAAATTGCTGTGATTTCTGAATTGTTACCATCTGACAAACGATACTTTGTGAGTGGCTACCCAACCAGAATTTGAAACCATGTTTTGATGTTGTTTTGCTAATCACAGTTTGGACAAACAGTGGTTTGGCATTGCATCCAAACCTGGGGAAAAAATGGGGTGGAGATTAATAATAGTGCTGCTCTCTGGGATTCAGTTCTGGGGTTTTTGAGGTGGTTGTCTCTAGAGCCCAAGGTCTAGAATCCCCAAGCAAACTGGTCATGTGTGCAGACTTCCCTATGGAAATGTTTTCTGGAGGTTGAATTCAGGCTTTTCCTCCTCATCGACTTTGTTGAACAAATGTAACCCAAAGGCAGCATAGCAGAGTCTAAGGCAGTGTTTCCCAAACTTTTTCAACCTGCGGCTCCCTTGACCATTGGCCATAGCTCCCCATTACATTATGTTAATGCCTGCCAGTTGGCATTGCACTGTTTTCCGAGAGGATTCCGTGGCATTCTGAGGCTCTCCAGGCTGGTTTCCATGGCTTCCCTGGGAGCCGCGACTCCCAGTTTCGGAACCACTGGGCTTGCTTCAATATGCTGATACTTTTGGTAAGATGCAATTCTCATGGCTTAGAACAGAGGTTCCCAACCTGTGATACCAGAGGCGTCGCCTGATATGGGGCGGTGGGCCCCAGGGCGTAGGGGCGGAAAAGCTCCGGGGGAGGGGCGGGAGCCTCCTTAGGTTTCGGGGGTTTTTTATTTTTTTTCGCTTTTTAAAAAAGATTTTTAGGGGATTTTTAGCGCTAGCAGGGCTTCTAATAGTTTATGTATGCTTTGCGTAACTTACTGTGTGCACTGTGACCCTCCAGCGACGATCTCCAGGGCGCAGACGATCTTCCGGGGCGCAGATCGTTCCTCTGCAGCCCCTGGCGCGAACTCTGTAAAGCGCCCAGGAGCGCTTTGCAGAGTTCACGCATGCGCAGAGTGGCGATGTTTCCAATCGACATTCTGCGCATGCGTGAACTCTGCAAAGCGCTCCTGGGCGCTTTACAGAGTTCACGCCAGGGGCTGCAGAGGAGCGATCTGTGCCCCGGAAGATCGTCTGCGCCCCTGGAGATCGTCGCTGGAGGGTCACAGTACACACAGTAAGTTGCGCAAAGCATACATAAACTATTAGAAGCCCCGCTAGCACTAAAAATCCCCTTTAAAAACAGCATTTTTTAAAACAGCATAATTATGCAAATTAATTATGCTAATTAGCTTGGGGGCGTCGGGGTTTTCCACCCCAGTAGAGGGGCGCCTGGCTACCCCTCTGTGTGATACGTATATCACTAACGGTACACGGACCACAGGCTGGTGGTATGCAGGCGGGCGGCAGCCAAGATGGTGGCCGCCATGCCGCCTGCTCTGTGCTGGAGGCCAAAAAGCAGTGGCTTGAGCTCTGCTGAGTTGGCAGAGCTTGAGCACGCAGGCTTTCCAAGCGAGGAAGGGTCCTCCCGCTCGCCCTTGATCTTACCTGCGTCTTTTTGTGCTTCGGTGCTACCGCGAACCCAAAAGTGCTGATTACATCATCGGCACTTCCGGTGGTACATGGCTGCGTCAGAGACTTCAGAGGTGGTACGCCACCAAAAAAGGTTAGGAACCTCTGGCTTAGAATATACTACTATGGACTTCTGTTTTCTGATCTCAGATTTCATAAAACTGAGAATATAGTATAGTTCAAATTTAATCCTCATAAGAATCCAGGGTCTGGTCTTGAAGGCACATGAAGCGGCCATCTTGTTGATCCTAAGCAAATTTTAGTTCTGGTCAATGTCTGAATGGGAGATCACCTGAGAATCCTTCATGAATTCCAACATGGAAGAAAGTCACAGCTCAACTCTGGCCTTAACATTTCTGCAGGAGGATCTGAGGATAGCGTTAAGACAAGGCCATGATATTCTCAAAACTATTGGAAACCCGATTCTTGACAACCCAGAGCACAAAATGAATCCGGATCAGGTTGAAAATCAAGCTACTGTGGACAGGTGAGGTATATCTAGCATATGTAGCATGCATTTTGTGTTGTATGCCTTTTCTCCAAAAGACAGCCTGCCTGTTCTCCAAAATACAGCCTGATGTTCAATCAGAGAGTGAGCTGTTGCACGGTCATTTTGATACCTCTGTGTTACCTTTGTGAAAGCCTTATAAATGACCCTCTAGACAAAATGTTTGTCTTCATCTTTCAACCGTGTTTGCCCTCAGCAAAACTGTCTGTACTGTCCACTGCCATTCTGCAGACACCAAAGAAAGGTACAGGTACATTGTCCCTTTTGAAGACAAGAAACACTCTGGCACAGAATGAGGATATTGCCATGATGATTATACCAGTGCAGTATTTTGTGTTGGTTCATATGTGGAAATACGTAGTTCCTTCAGTTCAGTAGTGTATACTGTTCTCTGAAAGAGATTATTTCCCAGACTTCACCTATCAGGATGAACCATGCCCTTTCTTGTGAATATCTTTACTAGTCTGCTTATATTTACAGTCTACAAGCTGGTACCTGCTGCTCTGTTGAACGTTCTAGTTGTAGGAGGCAGATCCAGGGCAGCTGAGCTCTTCCCTAAATTGTTTCTGAGTAAGGAAGCCTCCTTAGCATGCTGATTCTATTGTCCTGCCCTCTGAATCAAGAGTGCCTAAAGCCAGCAAGTGACAAAATGTAAATTATAACAAGCTGCTTTGATATGGAGTTAGATCAATGGTTCGTATAGACCAGAATAGCCAAATGCTTTTTATGTAGAGATATTGTCCCTCTTAGAACTGCCAGTAGAATGGCTTGGAAAAGTATTATTGTACAGAATATTTTTCTAACAAAAGATGATTTTGATTTTGATCTGACTTCATATTTGATTCTGAAATATCAGGAAATGGTCTGTTTCACTTACTAAACATATAACTTACTGGGTAGACTTTTGTTTTGGTTTTAGGCTTCTAGCTCAACTACATGAAACAGAAATAGCCTTTGATGATTTTTGGGCTAAACACCAACAGAAGCTTGAGCAGTGCTTACAACTTCGACATTTTGAACTGGATTTCAAAGAGGTGATAACTTTTAATATATGTGGTATTTTATGTTGGCTTCCGCATCATTCAAAGCCAGCACGCAGTAGAACCTTGCTGTTTGTATTCTTTGGGGGTTTTTTTCCACTCTAATTCACTGTGTATTCACTTTGCCTTATATAATACTATGGGAAAAGGTTGTCATTTAAAAAATATTTTTAATTATTTTTTAAAATAGAAAATTATACAGTATATATTCCAATTTTTCACAACTGTTCCAGATCACATATAACAGCAAAAGGAAGAATAAAATACTGCTCAGGCAGCCCAATCCTGTGCAAGTTGCAGCAGCCGGTGGACCCCAGAAAGGCTTCAAAATAAAGTATTGTAGCACCATCTCCCGCTTCCAGTGGGTCTTCCGTGATGCCAATTGTGGATATTCAGATGGCCAATCTATGGATGAGGAGGGAACTGTATATTCTGCATGTTCCCATAGTTGACTTAACTGAATCATTTTTCAGATGTACAAATGACACACTCTGTGATTCACAGCACAATCCTAACCAACTTTCCAGTGCTGGTGTAGCCGTGCCAACAGGACACACACTGCATTTTGCAGTGCAGGGGCAGTCATGGAGGCCTCTTCAAAGTGAGGTAACATTTCTTCCCTTACCATGGGGCTGCATTGCGGCTGCACCGGCACTGGAAAGTAGGTTAGGATTGCGCTGTCAGTTGCTTAACCCCAAGACCAATAATGGAAAGCTTCCTCACTCTTAAATTACTGTTATGTATAAGTTTTAGAAGACTGCTAGCCTGTCATATTTGCTTTATTGTTGTGATTAATGGAGTTGGGATCTTGTTATTGAATTGATACTTCATGGAAGTATTGTGACAACTTTTTGTTCTCTAAGAACTGTAACGTTTCAGCTTTTCATTCATACTTTGCTATCTCTTGTTCCAGATCAAAGCAGCTCTAGATACTGTATCTGAGAAGTTATCTCATTTCACAGAAGTGGGAAATAGCTGTTCACATGTGGAGCACATTCTGAAAGAGCTTGCCAACTTAGAAAATAACTTGCTTGTAAGGATTTGATTTTTTTTCCTCCGTATGCCATATTTTCAATCATTCTTCAAAGAGATGTAAGCTGTAACATAATTTTCTTGCCTTATGAATCACTGTCTTAGGAAGTTCTGGAAAAGGCCAAACTGCTAATTCTGAAAGGTGATAAGTTCATACAAAGCAACCATTATGCTGTGGACTCCATTCTTCCAAAGTGCAATGATCTCAAACATCACTGTGACACGCTCAGTGCTGAATTTAATAGAAGAAACACTCTCCTGAACCAGTCATGGGACTTACACAGCCTGTTGGAGAAGGTAAATCTATTCTAGTGTTACTGTTCCCCACTCATTTGATGATATAAAAATTACAGATATGTGATGAGCCTACCTGGAGCAACAGTCAGTATTGATTGCTGTCATGCAGTGGAGCTCAGCCATTTCAGTGCCTGTAGATGCATTTTAATATATAGATGTTCATTTGCATGCTCTTCCCTACAAAAGTGGCTCAAGACGAGACAAAAGCAAGATAAAATTGTTGGGTCAGAAATGTAGAACAAGGTCAATTCCAAGAAGGCAGTCCAAAGAAGAACAGAAACTAGCAGAGCCAGGGGATGCTGACAAAGTCAGGAAAACCATAGGAGGAATAGAAGGGGGCACAATGAGAACCAGAGTTTGCAAGGTAGACGTTGAGGTGTGTCATTGCACAACATCTGCTAGCAGAAAGGAAGGGTTATACAGAGACAGGAAAGAATATGGACCTGTCACAGCTGCAAGACGCATAGCAAGGCAAAGATCTCTAAAGCTACATAGGCCCCCAAAGGGATATTTCAGTTGTTCAAGGAGGTGGTCACCTGGCCAACTTTTAGCAGGTTTGTGGTTCAAGTGGCTGTGACTGACAATCCTGAGGAGGTAGTTTAGTTTTTTGAAGTTCTTTGCCTAATATGTGAGAGGAGACAGAACCTTAAGCTCATGCACACTCCTAATATGATACGGCTTGTCCATAGCCTGCTCCTCAAGTTTTACATTGTAGAAAAGAACCAAGGGCTTTCTAGGTCTTACTAACAGATGATTGAACAACTTTGAAAAATAGGGTCTAATCAAGGACATGTAAAAGGTTTTCAGACTGTAGTCAGTGAAGAGAAATTGTTCCTCCCTCTCCTCCATGAACATAAGAAGAGCCCTGCTGGATCAGGCCAAAGGCCCATCTAGACCAGTTTCCTGTATCACACAGTGGCCCCACTAGATGCCTCAGGGAGCACACGAGACAACAAGATACCTGTATCCTGTTGCTACTCCCTTGCATCTGGCATTGAGAGCCTATTACTACCGGTAAGACCAGGAGGTTGCATATCCCCATCATGGCTTGTAACCTGTGATGGACATTTCCTCCATAAATCTGTCCAATCCCATTTTAAAGGAATCTAGGTCAAGTGCCATCACCACATCCTGTGGCAAGGAGTTCCACAAACTTAATTACACACTGGGTAAAGAAATATTTTCTTTTGTCTGTTTTAATCCTCCACTCAATTTTAGTAGATGTCCCCTAGTTCTAGTGTTGTGTGAGATGGAAAATAACTTCTCTCTATCCACTCTCTCCATCCCATGCGTAATTTTATACATCTCAGTCATGTCCCCCCTCAGGCGCCTTTTTTCTAGACTGAAGAGCCCCAAACGCTGTAGCCTTTCCTCATAAGGGAGATGCCCCAGCCCACAAGTATTTTGGTCGCACCTTCTGTACCGTGGTTGAAATATGTATGCATGCTCCCTAACATAACAAGAGCCCTGCTGGATCAGGCCAAAGGCCCATCTAGTCCAGCTTCACAGTGGCCCACCAGATGCCTGTGGAAGCACTCGAGATAGGTGTATCCTGTTGCCACTCCCTTGCGTCTGGCATTCAGAGAGAGGCTACCTCTAAAACCTGGAAGCTGCATGTAGTCATTATGGCTTGTGTGATGTCCTGTGATGTCATGAACTATGTTGAATCATGCTACAAGGAAGGAAGCAATCCCCACACCTTTCTCTGCACATGAGTGAGAGTATGAAGGCACACTTGCCTGAGAGTAAGTCCTATTGAACTCAGTGGGGCTTACTTCTGAGTAGACATGCATAGATTTGCTGGGTTCAGACTTGGGAGCCTTTTCTCATGATAGCTCTTCAAGGGCTTCTCTCAGATCCTCACCTGCCTTTCTCATTGCCACTAGTCCCCAGTCAAAAGTCCATCTCCCCAGCCCTTCCTCTACTTTAGGAGTCCCAAATTTGCTTCAGAGGCAAGAGGCTCCTACTGTTCATACTCATGAGCACATATAAATGACAGCCAGAAAAGTCTTGCTGAAGGTGACCTGGTGTCCTCCGATCCCGATGTGACCAGGAGCTCAGCCATTTCAGTGTCTGTAGATGCATTTTAATATATAGATGTTCATTTTCATTATTCTGAATACGTTGCTTAATCTTTTAAGTTCAGAGTATTTACTGATGTGTGTTCTTCCTGCTTCTTTTGTATGGTTGTAGACCATAAAGTGGTGTGAAGAAGGAATTTACCTGCTGGCTTCGCAGCCTGTAGACAAATGTCAGTCCCAGGATGGAGCAGAATCAGCCTTGCAGGAGATAGAGAAATTTTTGGACACGGGTGCAGACCATAAGCTCAAGCAACTGAATTACTTGTACAAAGAATATGAAGCCATCCTTAGTGAGGAGTTCATGGTAATCTTAATATATTGATACCACTGCTTAATAATCTTTGCTATTCTCCCACTTTCTCCAGTGGTGGGAGAAGGTATGAATAATTTCTTGCAACATTCAAAAACCGTTTGGTTCGTTGACATTAACCGCCATAAACCTGTGGTACCAGCATCCTACTGTAGGTGGTTTATAGCTACATACAAAACCTTCCATTCAAGTATTATTATTGGAATAGGACTGCTCTGTTCTCAACCAAAGATTTTACTCGTTGGTATGTTTGTTTGGAAGCCGTCCCTTACGTTACCATGATGCATACTTGGCCCTGTCCCTGTAAAAGACTCTCTTAAAGCCGCTAAGTTGGAGTAGAGATACCCACATAGACATGTATGTACGTTGGACCTAGAATATCATGGATACTCTCTTGCAGACTTGCAAATCCCTACTTCTGCGAGCAGAAGTTTCTGCAACTCCCATGTTGAAGGGGGGCACTGGATTTTTCCCCCCTCCCTGTCTGCAGACCCTCACACCACTCAAAGAACTGCGCTCTGGGGGACCAAATCAGTATGTGACTGATATGGTATGGGGACTGCAGCTTAGGAAATCAACAAAACCTCTTTGTACACAAGCAGGTTTCTGTTCATAGTAGTAGAGGGTTGAATACAAGTCCGTGAGTACATGGTTAATCAAAATGACAAGCTAGTTACCTTTTGAAATGTTTTAGTAATTAAACAAGAAAAGATTATTTACCGGTAAACTAAGGACCAAATTGCACATGGCATTTAAAGAGTTATTCACAAGGGTAGAGGTGATTTGGCTGCTATTTATCCCCCCAGCTCCCATTGGTGCCAGTGGGAGGTTTGTTTTCTGGGGTGAATAACTGGATCGCTGCTTCCCCTCTCATGAATTGGGACCATGGTGGCAGGTGTAGAGTGAGTCCCACTATCCCATAGCAGTCGCTATCCATGGAGGGGGCACCAGTTGGCCACTATTCACTAAAGGAAAACTAAGCCCATTAGGACTAAAAACTTCATATGCAGTTTGGCCCAAAATATTTTATTCTGTGGAATGAGTGAAATTTTTCATTTTAAAAGCTGAATATCTTCTTTCTTTGTGATTAATTTTTATACTCAAAGAAAATAATTGAATGCCAGTATGCCATATACCAAGTAGAGCAGGGTTTCCTCAACCGGTGGTACTAGTACCACCAGTGGTACTTCGGCCGACTGCTGGTGGAAAACCCACTCCGACACAGCAGTTTTGGCAGCGCATTTTTGCTCCCGAGAGGCTCCTGCCTTTGGCCAAGCCTCTCAGAAACGCTCCCCTCCCACCTGCCCGGAGCCTCCTACCTGCATTTTCTGGCCTCCGAAAACCTGAAATCCAGAAGTCACTGACAATGATGTCATCGCCAGTCACTTCCAGTGGTACACAGCAGGAGAGTGACTCCAGAGGTGGTACTTGACTGGGAAGGGGTTAAGAACCCCTGGAGTAGAGTATGGACTTGTATGCATAAGTGGAAAGAGAGTTCAAAAATTTTAAAATAAGTAAATGGAAGTATGATGTACAGTATTTAAAAATGATAGGATTTTGGGTTCTGCTACAGGAACGTGTGCAAAAAGTTTTTCAGAAGCAAAAAAATACAGAAGAAATGTTTCAAAAGAGGCAAGTCAGTCTCAAGAAACTGGCAGCTAAGCAGACTCGTCCTGTTCAGCCGGTGGCACCTAGACCAGAGGTCTCTGTAAAATCACCTTGTCCTTCTCCAGGTAAGTAAGCATAGTGGGCTCCCAGATTGACTTGATTTGACATGTTGAAGAGAAAACAGTTGAGCTTGTGAGTATGGTTGTACACTTAGACTGAAGGTGCTCCAGTTTCAGCTGTCGCATTCTGTTTCAAATGCCAGGCCTTCAAAGAGATTCTGAAGACTCGTCCAGCCCAGATCATGTGGTCCGGAGAATGAACTACAGAAGAACCAAGGTAATTGATTGTGTGTGTGTGTGTGTGTGTGGGGGGGGTGTATAGTAGTGATGGTTGTTGCTCCTAATTGCTGTTCAGGTGATTTTGGTGTTTAGACAAATACAGCTATGGGAAAAGCACAAATTTAGCACCTTCACTTGGAAGAGATTTTGAAAAATCTCCGCCTCTAGAAGGTACTTTGGAGAGAAGTGACCATCAGGCCAGTGTCGCCTGATGGCCAGTGTTGCATGCAGCTGCAGTGGTCTCAACTTCATATGTATTTTTTGTCTTGTTTGTGATGCTGTTAATTTTTTTCTTGTTCAGAGTGAAATGAGTGAAATCCATCCAACTAGAGGTGGATCTGTAATGGAAGATGAAGAAAATCTAGCTGTGTTACGGAAGTGAGTGCTACAGTTTTATATACAAATGCAATTGTATTGTCCAATTACCATGTTAGTGGCTTCTACAATAGTCACATTCAACACCTAGAGCAGACAAAGATATTACTAAAAAGTTAAAAAGTGGCAAACGTTGTCATGCAATTCACATATGTTACATACAAGGCAATAATCTGATCTGGTCTGGATTCTTTTCCTGATCAGTTACATCCCTGTCTGTATAACTTATGACCCAATCCTAATGGGCACTTACGGCGGTGGATCCCACAGTCTGCCAACATAAGTGCTACTGTGGTGTCGCAAAAGCCGTGGCACTATTGTACACTTCGGGGCCACCGGCACAAATTGCTGGAGACCCCGTGCACTTGCCAGTGCCTCCTGGACGTGGCACTGATGCAGGTAAGGTGGTGACCGGGGCAGTTTGAGAGCAGGGGGGGGGGGCGTTTCGAGGGTGGGAGGGGTTGGATCCCAGCAGCTCTAGCATACATTAGATCCTATCCCTGTTTTCCCAGCCCAACGTATCCCCTGTCTCGTCTAAGACTTATGCCAGCAAAATAGCTGGTGTAGGTCTGAAGTGGCCCATTGCCAGCTAGGCGACCTATGGAGAGGTAAATAAGAAATATTTTTACTTACCTCTTCTAGGCTATCTAGTTGCACGCGCACACACACACCCAAACCATTGAATGCACTGTGTGCTCCGGCAGTGTGGCTGTGTTGCGTAGAATGGTGGGGGATAGGATTGGAACATTTTGATGTGATAGAGAGAACATTTTGAACATTTGAGATCAGGCCTGGGAGGGGGTGGGACCAGCATCCATGTCAGATGCCGTATCCTATCCTCCCTCCCAGGCTAAAGAGCTGGCAGAGAACCGAGTAGCTCCATTGTGGCGGCTGGGGGTTTCCCCAGGATAAGCAGGCAAATGCCTGCTTACCCTGTGTCGACCTCCAGCCAGTGCTCCTCCGGGTAGGATTCAGCGTGGGCCATGCTGAAGAGCCTATGCCAGGGGAGGATAGGATTGGGTTGTAAGTCTTGAAATAGATCAGTTTTTTAAAAAAATATTTTCGTTTTTGATTTTAAATTAGTTTAATTCAAATTTCAAATTCTTCAATATGGATGCTAGTGGAGATACAGAAGGATGCAATCAGGTTTTGTATTTCTAAGTAACTTAGCTCATATAAAATTGTTTTATCAGTATTGATCTAATTTCCTTCTTTCCCCCACAGCACAGCATGCAACGAAACATTGATGAGTGCAATTTCAAATGGGCATATATCTAACCTTGGTGTTTTGTTTTAATCCAATCTGTTATCCAGTTCATGCAGCTGCATAGTATAATTTTAAACTAAAAAAGGACAATCCTCTGATTTGAAATAATTTGATTGGCAACTCTGGGAAAGTTCATGCAACTCTTTTGTATGACCTCCAATATCAAATAGTCTTAACAAGAAAGTTATGAAGAGTTGGAGGTTTGCACAACCAGTGATATATTTTCTGTGTTCACAGACATGTAATAAATGAACTACTTGAAACTGAACGTGCTTATGTGGAAGAACTTCTTTGTGTTCTTGAGGTAGGTAATTTAGGTCCATAGCAGTGTTACATTTAAGTACATTTCTTGATTAGTCTTACAATGTAATGCACAATTCAAAGATGAAGACAAGAAAGTTTTGGTATCTTTTTTGAAATAATGTAATCTGAGTGCCCCCAAAGATAATACCTGACACATGATGGGCAATAAAATTTGTGTTCTGCACACCTTTTCTTTCATTCCTGTATTTGGTGCCTTTCTTTCTGCTCTATTCAGTTGCCCTTGAATCATTGCCAAAATAGGGTGCTCTTTTCATGGAGGGAGAATAGTTTCACAAAAGCCCAACCCCCTTTTAGACCAGCCTTGGTTGTGGTTGTGAAAGAGCTATTTACACATTCACAATAGGAAAATCAAAACACATGTTTTGCCAAGAAGATGCCAATGAAAACAGCCTCCCCAAGCAGACCGGTTCTGTATTCTTATCATAATATTTGAAAGTGACTTCCCGTATGGATTGGGGCCATTGTATGCTCCATGTTTCTGCTCCACGTTTCTACTCCATGCACCTGGTGGTGGAGGGTGTGGAAGGTAGTAAGAAAGTAACTATGATCCATGTAATGAGTGCTCCCAAACATCATTGCAAGAAAAGGGGGATCAGGTGATGTGGGAATGCCGTTTTCAGCAACATCCTGAGATTAAAACATGATTAAAACATGGATTAAAAAGATGTCCAACCTTGAGCTAATTTCTCCATTAAGAGGAGAAGCCAAAGGTCATCTTAAGCCACTTCTGCATTGTTTCCCTTTCTAAGACAGGTGCTTTATATGCAACAGTCAAACTAAAAAATCTTCTCCAGTTGTGCCTAGTGAAGAACACAAAGTGCACATTAGAACAAGTTCATACGCCTTTCCTGCCGTGTGGAAATGCTAAAGAATAGGCTCTGACTTTGTTGCCTACAGCAGATGTCATAAACAGGAACTTGTGTCAGGAAGGAAGACAAGAGAACAATGGGCTTGAAAGGTCATAGTATGAAGTTCTGTGGTCATTGTGGTCCGCTTTGGAGCCAAAACATGGGCATTATCAGCTGCATAAGTGGTTATAAATAGCTGTGATGAACACACAGATAAATAGTTCAGAAATACATTTGGATTTACAAAAATGTTATTTGTTTTAACTGCAATATTCTTCAAAATTAACTGCTTGTAAATGATAGTTAATTATGCAGAACAGAGCAGCTGTTAAAAGGGACCGCTTGTTTTATATCTGATGCTGAAATATTGCTGCATGTTTATCAGCTTTGAGCAGGCTGGGCTTGTGAACTGAGTGATTCTGGAATGAAATGCAAACCATCAGTTTCCTTCCCTTTTGTATAACAGGGATACGCTGCAGAGATGGACAACCCCTTAATGGCGCATCTCATTTTGCCAGGACTGCAGAATAAGAAAGATGTTTTGTTTGGAAATATGGAAGAAATCTATCATTTTCACAACAGGTCAGGATTTCTGTTCTGTTCAGAAAGAAAGCATTGGTAGCAGACCATACAATCAAAGAACTTATCTTTGCTAGGAACGCATGAGAATATCTTACAATACAGTTGGCCCACATCTTACGTGGACTTTAATTGTGCAAATTCAATTACACACGCTCCACAAACAAGCAAAAAAAAAAACAACAACCAAAAAAAACCACCCAGAGAAAAACAACAATTTAAATAGTGCAGGTAATTCCACCCACCTTTCCAGTTACTAAATACATACCCTGGAGTGAGCGTGAGATTAGAGAATGAAGCTGCCATTCACTCAGTCAGTCTCAGTTCCTGTCTTCCTCTCCTACTTTTTAAAGAGACAGTACGTATTTTTTGATTGTAAGGGATTTTTAAGATAATTTTTGACTATATGCAATTCTGGCTCTGGAATGTAACCCTCACATAAGATGTGGGCCCACTGTATATGTACATTTTAAGAAAAAATCATAATCCTTAAAAATGCCATTTTCTTTGACATTAAACTGGTTGTGAAAGAAATGGAATCATTCTCAGATTCCGTCATGTAAATTCATGAGATTTGAGCAAGGGAATTCTGGCTCATAACCTATGCTTGTAACTGCTATCCTGGTGTGTATATATAGGGTATGGTTCAGCCAAAGTTGAAAATTTTATTATTGATATCAGTAAAAAAGTTTAAGCACATGCTTGACTCTTTGTCACTGAAATCTGTGAGACTTTTGGTTTTGGCTAGATAACATTGTACCATTAGTGTATTAACCTTCTAGTTGTTAAAAAAAATGATCTTGATCCTCTCTAAAGTAACAACAGTAACATATTTCAGGAAGGTGTTCTCTATCCAGTGATGACTGTGTTTAAATTGGATTTGTAAAAGCAGCAGGCAGTAGTAAAATGTGTTGTATACTGTGCTCTTTTAGAATTAATCTGTTTTCACAAAAAGATATTACAGCTTCTGATATTTTAGAAAACATATTATAATGTAAAGTGGATTCAGATACATGTTGTAGATATTTATAGGTTATTTTATCTTAGTTTCAAATAAAGTCTTTTTCTTTGTAGAATATTCTTGAGAGAACTAGAAAATTATGTAGAATATCCAGAATTGGTAGGAAGGTGTTTTCTTGAAAGGGTAAGTAATACTAAGATAAGGGAACATAAAGTGGTATCCCGTTAGATTGCTTTTCTGTTTGACCTTTCTTTGAAATACTATTTTTCATTCTAATAGCCACATTTTTATGAAAAATTATATCACAGTTAGACATGTCAAATGCTATCATGTACAAAGCTGGTTCATGTAAATGGTTAACATGATTAAATAACTTCTGCAATGAATGTAAGATCATTTATATGTGGGCTGAAATAGTTTTTATGTATACTAGAAAAAAAGCAATTTTATTAAAAGTACATTCCCTGCTTGTTCCACCTGGTTCCAGGACACTCTAGGCCTGTAGTGTATTTGCATATTGTAAATGTTTAGGCCTTTGAGCTAAAAAAAAAAACCACGTGCCATTCCACTGACATTGATTTGAACATCTGTGTATTCAGTTTGGGGACTAAGTAAAGACTGGTGACTGCTCATAAATCGCTGCACTTTTCTTGTGATAACGTTGTTGCATGGAATGATTTATCATAGTTGAACTATCATTGACATATTTTTTTTAGCTACCAGTTATTCCCTAATCCACCAGTCATTTAAACACTGCTCACTCAAATGATTATGTGAACTGGCTCTAACGGTGTTGCGCTGAACTTTCAACTGCATCTTATCAGACATTAAAATAGTGCATTATTTAAAAAGAAAGTTCATAACTTAGAAATGAATAAGTTGTTACAATCCTATCCAAAGCCCCACGCTAGGATGCAGCGGTGCTGGGGCAGGCTCTGCTGTATCCAGCGCAGGGCTAGAGGCTGTTGGAGGCCTCCTCGAGGTAAGGGGATATTAGTCCCCTTATCCCGTGTCGAGTCCCAGCAGCCTGTATGGGGCTACTCGGATGTGCGCCAGCGAAATGGCCAGTGCATATCCAAGCAGCCCTGTGTTGGGCCTCCAAGCCTGGGAAGGGGGCTAGGATTCAGCAAAGGCTGAATCCACCCGCCTCCCAGACCTGTTCCATCCTCCTCCCCACCCTCCCCCTGTCCTGGAATGCCCCCTCCCCACCCACGTTTCACTTCCTGCTACCCAGTGCGGAGCTTACCTGCCTCCATGCCAGCGCAGTGTGCTTTATGGCACATTTGCAATGGCGCAGGGCCTAGTTAACACCGGCGGAGGCCAGCATAGGATTGGGCTGTAAATTTCATTATTGTTTTTTTGTATATATGGCTAATGTTGTTGTACAGTGTAGGTATTTTCCCTAGATACAAAAACATGAACAAACAAAAAATACTTTTGTAATGATAATGTATAGTTTTATCAGTTGTATCTAGTCAAAACAGTTGTGTTTCTGTATTTTAATAGAAAAATTCTTGTCATAGACATGACTTTTTTCTTTATCATTCAATAAAATCTTGATTGATAAAATACTAAGAAAGAAAAAGAAAAAAACACATTCATCTGATAAAAGAAAAGGAAAAAGAGCAAGTACGGAGAAGCATATCATATCTTTACAACGTCCCAATCATAACAGATTTTTCATGACTTTTAATCATAACGTTTTTCTGTTATGATTGGGACATTGTAAAGATACGTTATGATATACTTCTCCGTATCATTCAATGAAGCCTTAGGCTCTTGGGTTCATTGTTCTTTCTTTCTCCAATTCAGATGGAAGACTTTCAGATTTATGAAAAATATTGCCAAAATAAACCCCGATCTGAGAGTCTGTGGAGACAGTTCTCAGACTCAGTGTTCTTTCAGGTATTGTTCATTTTATTCAAAACACATTTCTTAGTGAATTAACATCTTTCTCAGTTTGCATCATGGAAGAAACATTTTCAGTTCTTTATGTATGTATATTCTTCATAGGAGTGTCAGAGAAAACTTGACCACAAGTTGAGTTTGGATTCCTATTTACTGAAACCCGTTCAAAGAATAACCAAATATCAACTGTTGCTAAAGGTAAGAGTTAGCACTATTTTGTGATGTTATTCATTAATTTCTGAGATTGCCTTAATATGTACATCTGAGTTAGAACAAATGCCCACTATGAGTAATAGTTTATCAATTTATCTTTTGAAGTATATTTGCAATTGGCAACATACATTCTGCATTTCATTCTGTTTGCCTTTAGTAACAGCCCAGCAAAGTAGATCACTGTCTGTTGTTCCCCTTTACAGATGGAACATAATGACTTGACCAAGGGTCATAAATGAGTTCATGAAGATGGTACTGAAACTAAAGTCTCTCAACTCAGATTGTTGCACATTATCTCCAGCTTCTATTTTATGACGTTCCCAATAATTTGTTTTATTATATAAAATAGCAACTTCCATCTCTCTTCTAGAAAATAAAGGACAGTACTTTGAGAATTATTCCCTTTTTGAGATTCATGTGGTGGCATACCTATTTCTTCCACAGGAAATGCTGAAATACAGTAAAAATTGTGAAGGTGCTGAAGATCTCCAAGAGGCACTAATGTCAATAATGGGGATTCTTAAAGCAGTGAACGATTCCATGCACCAGATTGCAATCACTGGCTATGATGTAAGTAGTAATGTTTTAAAACGGGGGTTCCCAACGTTTGGAGGCCCGCATACCCCCTACGCAGGCCTCTGTCCCCCCACGTACCCCCTGAGTGGCTCCCCCCGTGTACTCCCACGTACCCCCTCCAGGTTGCAGCACCGCAACCCGAAAAAGAAGGATACAGGCCTGCACTGCAATACAGGCCTGCATCCTACCTTTTCTCAGCAGCGCCTTCTTGGATCTCAGGGCAACAACAGCTAGGCGAGGAAGGGGCAGTGTTGATTTTCAGTGATGTCATGGTGTGAGCAAAAAGGGTTAAATATTCCTTCCCTGAATGCCACAGTCCTGATCCTAAGCAGTCTTCTCCATGACCAACTGCTGTTGAGATTAAAATAAGCAAACATTCTATGCCGAACTCCCTGAGACATCTGGTGGAAACTGGGCTAGCTGGGCCTTTGGCCTCATACAGCAGGGCTCTTCTTGTGTTCTTAAACTGTGCATTTAATGTAACATGTAGTTTGACCCAAAATGTCATTGCCTCTGGTGCAGAAGAATGCAGGGTTAGTGTTTGGTCTGCTGCTGGGCTTCCTTCCTTTCCAGACCAGACTAAATTAAGGACAAAAAAGAAAGAAGACATACCAATGTTTATTAACAGATTGTAAATGCTTTTATTCTTCTCTTAAGGGAAACCTAAATGAACTAGGCAAGCTTTTAATGCAAGGATCCTTCAGTGTGTGGACTGATCATAAAAAAGGTCACTCAAAAGTGAAGGACTTGGCACGGTTCAAGCCAATGCAACGGCATCTCTTTCTCCACGAGAAGGCGATATTATTCTGTAAAAAGAGAGAAGAAAATGGAGAAGGATACGAAAAAGCACCTTCATACAGCTATAAGCATTCCTTAAATGTAAGATATTCTTACATTCTAATAAACAGTAGAGTGAAAGTAATTACAATTTGCCTGCAATAGCACAATATTAGTTATTGAATTATGCTGCTTTCTTGGCATTTGAAGTTTGGAATATTGACATTTACAGTGTTAATTGTCTGATATGGTTCTTTCAGTACCCATCCAACTTGACATACTGCATTCTTAGTGAAACGCATTACAAAAAATTCAGCAAGTCACAACTAAGTCCTTGAAATAGATGAGACTTACAATGCAATTCTATGCGTGTCTACTAAGAAGTAAGTCCCACTGGATTCAGTGGGACTTAATCTCAGGTAAACATGCATAAGATTGCAGGTTTTCAGACCATTGCTTGCAATGGTGTTTAGACTCAGAGCGCAATCCTCTTCTTTGGTTGGGCAGCGGAATGAGTGTTCCGCCGCCCGAAGACGTCGTAAAAGTGCCGTAAGGCACTTTTTTGACAACTCGTGAGGCGCAAGGCCGGCCTCTCCTGCTCCGCCAACCGAGCACCCGAAGGACCGCCGCTGGACCCAGGTAAGTATCCAGTGGGCAGGGGGGCGGATCGGGGCAAAGGGAGGGCGGCCATAGGCCCAGCCGCTCCGGGTGGGGGCGGGGGACGGCTTCGGCCAAATCCTGTCCCCCGCCATGCGGCTGGGCCGTTACACGGCCTCCTCCGACTTCCGCCAGCGATTTCGCTGACAGAAATCCAAGAGGCCGATCAGCCCCAGCGCCAGTTAAACCCAGGGAAGGGGACGCTTTCTGCCACGCGGGAGCCTGCCCGCGGCGGAGCATGGGATCCAGCAGGCAGCCTGGGCCAACCACCCGATCCTTAGGCAGGATTGGACTGTCAATGTATTATCCCAGTGATATGGGAGCTTGAATAGTGCCCTCCATTCTGTGCCATCATGATAAGAAGAGAAGGCCAGACAAAGATTCCTCTTTGTACCAGTGCCAAACTTAAGGAAACTGGATCAACCACATTGGTATGAGAGAGTTGCAGCATGGGCTTCTTCTCATGATGTTCAGGGTCGCATGAAAGAGTGGCACAGCTGTGGCACCCAATGGAGACACACAAGAACCCCACATTAGTCATACTGTTTACTGGTTTGTGCCTCCCGAAATTTATGCTGAAGCAGTTCATGCCTTTAGTCTCTTACAGCGCAATCCTATGTGCCGCTGCGCCAGGGGAGCGTGCACTCCCCCGGCGCAGGGTGTCGTAAATATGCCATAAAGTGCGTTTACGGCACCCAAAGAGTAAGGGGTGCCAGCGCAGAGGCCGGCAGCTCTTATCTGGCTGTTATGCCGTCCCATGCCTGCTGGAGCAGGTAAGACCTACACTGGCAGGGGGAGGACGGTCCAGGCGGCAAGGGGGGTGGTCATTGGCTGCCATGGGCCTTGAGAGGGTGGGGATCTCGGCGACGAGATACACCAATATCCCAAGCCCTCTCCAGGTCCGGCTTGGCCTTACATGAGTGGCGCGAATGTGCGCAAGCTCCAGAGCTCACGTACATTTGAGGAGGCCCATGGGCCTTCCACTGCTTATACAGGGGGAAGGGGACGATCGTCCCCTTCTCCCGAGTTGTTCTTACGCTGCCCTAGTGCAGCCCTGAAACTCGATAGGATACAGCATCAGGTCCTTTTAGGCCAGGCACCATATCCTACACAGGATTGGGCTACCCATCTGTCTCCTTTTCCTGACAGACTCATAGAATTTGAGTTATATACCCCTACTGCTCAGCCTGTTCCACATGTGCTACAATCCCATACAATCTCGCCTTTCAGAAATGAACTCTATGGCAAAAGATCAGATACTCCCACTTTACTTTGGCTTCCTCCTAACCAGAAGCAAGTTAAATTCATCTAATCTGGTATTGGAGTCCGTCTGATCTGAACTGAGTTCCCATTTATAAAAAGAGATGAATTTGACAATGACTCTCAAGTTTAAGATAAAAAGTATGAATTTTGTTTGTTTATCCTGTAAATATCCATATATGGATAAAGAACTATACAGAGATGGCCTCCACTCTCGTGTCATAATTCCAGTAATGAAAAGAGTCTATTCTGGGGGCCTTCCTTGCATACTTCCATTTTTCTATCTCAAAACCTTCTGAAAGTATGTCTAAAGAAACGGCTCCTAATTGCTGTATTGCAGTGCAGTTCTTGTGTGTGTGCTGTGTGAGTTTTCACCAAAGATGGAGTGATTTGATCTGACCCTACTACTACATACTACCTGTATGTAGTCTTCTTATGTCTGTATTATTTTTACGGTTTTTCCCTGTCATTGGGGACTAACTAACTCCATTAACTTTTTAGTGGAATTCTAACAGGAGGATATGATGTGGCCAGAGGTTGGGGGAAAATACTTTGGGTAGCATCCACAGTTTCCTTCCTAACATATTAGAGTCCTTGATCTGGAAAAAGGGAAACTGTAGATGCTGCTCTTTATATTTTTGTTATGACCCTTTGGGGTCAGCCATGACCACAGGTATATAGTAAGGAAAGGGTTTTATTCCTATGTAACTATTTTTTTTAAGTACGCCTTTTAACCAAAAGGCACTGAGATAAATTTTAATGTCTGCTCTGCAGCTATAAGATGCGGAAATTTTGCTTAGCACGGAGGCTCACTTGAATATCAATTGTACTGTGTTTTCTAGATGACAGCAGTCGGAATAACAGAGAATGTTAAAGGTGATGCTAAAAAATTTGAAATCTGGTACAATGCAAGGGAAGAAGTTTACATAATACAGGTAAACAATGTTTGTTTTGTGCTTTTGTTTTTTAAAACTACCTTTTTAAAGGCAGTTTTTATTACCTTAATATTGTGGGCAATTGTCATTCCAATGCTGTCATATTTAAAGATGAAATATGTTCTCTACAGTGAAAAAAGCCACAAGACCATATACGTTTTGCACTATCCCTGTCTATGCGTCACAGGTCACGTGCAGGCCAATCTTGCTCAACCCACCCATCTCGTGAGAACTGGGCTGAGACCTCAGGCAGCTGATTGGTGCATGGGGTTTCAGGGGAGGAGCATGGCTAAGCAGGAACTGGCAAGGACTCCAAGCCAGTTTGGCTCCAGCTTTCAGTTATTACTTCAAACACTTATAATCCACCTCTGATTATTCAAAACAGCTTACAAATATAATTGAAATAATAATCATAATAAATCAGAAATCATAACTATATTTAAGGATTATTTTTCATACATGCTTCACCTGTTTAAAACACCTAAAACTGTTTAAAACATTTTTATACCACTGGTCCACATTTCAAGGTAGTTCACAGACAGCAAACATTAAAACTGCAATAAAATTCAATAACTCTGTCTAAAATGGCAAAATGAGTCAAGAAGAAAAAAATAGCAACTATCCAGCAGATCTCAGGAATTGAACATGCTCACTCCAGAATATTGAATGAGATACAGTAAGTGGCTCTGTATCTTCTCTGTGAGGGCATTCCAGAGCCTTGAGGGCAATAAAAACCCTTCTCCTAAGGTTCTTACATCCCTTTGCAAAAGCAGATAAAAACAAGACCTGACTCATTCAGCAAGAGGCTCTCGCACCTCTTCTGTGATCTCACAGTGACCTCTTGTATGTATATATAAAGTTAACACCTTGACCTATGTATAAAAAGGTAAAGGTGACCCCTGACAATTAAGTCCAGTCGTGTCCGACTCTAGGGTGTGGTGCTCATCCCCATTTCAAAGCCAAAGAGCCAGCGTTGTCTGAAGATGCCTCCGTGGTCATGTGGCTGGCATGACTCTCCTTGCCGCAGCGCGTAGCATGCAGCTGGAACACGGAGCACTGTTTACCTTCCCGCAAGCGGTACCTATTTATCTACTCGCATTAACATGCTTTGGAACTGCTAGGTTGGCAGGAGCTGGCCAAGCAATGAGAGCTCACCCCGTCGTGGATTCGAACTGCCGACCTTTCAATCGACAGCTCATGGTTTAGCCGTTTAACACACTGCGCCACCCGCTGCCCCTACCTATGTATATACAAGGTTAAAAAATACCCATTTCATAAAGCGTGAAGCACTTAGGAATCATTTCATTCACAAGCAATATTGCTGAAATGACAAGTTCAAACAAATGACGAGAGCAAAAGGGCAGCACTATAAAATAGATGACGGGTGTCCAGGTGTGTTGCAGATATGATTTTGTACAGATATGATTTTGTGCAGCCTATATGACTGATGTAATTAACAGTATTTCAAAAAATATTAACGTATGTTATAAAAATAAAAATCCAAAACTAAAATACAGCAATATCTTTGAGGACCAGTTAAAATATTGGGGCTTTTTCATCAGGTCCACTGCTTTCACTTCTTTCCAGCCCCACTCCGCTTGTTGTTTTGCTTAACATTTTGCCTGAAGAAGAGTTCTGGAGAACTCAAAAGTG
This sequence comes from Plestiodon gilberti rubricaudatus, assembly GCA_026170595.1. NCBI lineage: Eukaryota > Metazoa > Chordata > Lepidosauria > Squamata > Scincidae > Plestiodon > Plestiodon gilberti. The sequence continues at coordinate 140,562,923 of JANXHW010000003.1, forward strand.
ACATTTTATTTAGTCTTAACAGAGATACTATCCTACTTTTACATTAAAAAATATTATCTGAGTTTTTCACTTAGAGAGAGAGAGAGAGAGAAATCTCAACATGTTTGAAGCTTTCTATGACTGTAATCCTATACACACTTTCCTGAGTGTAAACCCCATTGAACATAACGGGACTTAGTTCCCAGTAGTAGGCATACATAGGATTGCACTACATGTCTTACTAATTGTAAGTGCACCTGTTGGTCGTATAATCCAGCATTCGACTAAAGCCACAAAAAATGTTGTGTGTCTGGCCACTGGCGTCACTGCAGGGGGGGCGGAGCTCTAAATTCCTCCGTGATCCGAGCCTCCGTTACATGGAGGAACGAAGCGCCCCGCCCCCGCGCCTTCCAAACCAGTCAAAGCAGTGAAAACAACGTGCAGGGAGTCTCCTGCGCGTTGTTTTCACTGCTTTGACTGGTTTGGAAGGCGCGGGGGTGGGGCGCTTCGTTCCTCCATGTAACGGAGGCTCGGATCACGGAGGAACTTAGAGCTCCACCCCCCCCCCTGCAGTGACGCCAGTGTGTCTGGCAAAGATACAATGCCCTCCTCGTTTCAGCCAAGTATTACTCTTTTAATACTTGGGTTGTTTAAGATCCAAGGTGTTGGTTTGGTCTGTTTTCATTTGGATGGCTTAATTTGTGGCAAGCAGTTGATTGAATGTCTAATTGTTCTTGTTTGAGTTAGGCGCCGACCCCCGAAATTAAAGCCACCTGGGTCACTGAAATTAGAAAAGTATTGACCAGTCAACTACAGGCATGCAGACGTAAGTGATTTCTTTTTCTTTACTATCTAATAATAGCAAAGTGCCCAACCATGTGGCAGGCTGCCATTACTTTCTCTCTAGACAAGAATGTCTTGACTTTTGTGTGCAAGATTAAAGGAGCTACAATTAGGAACACTGTTGGCATGGGAGGAAAAGATGTCACTCTTCTGTGTGATACAAATGCTGGTGCTTGGTTTCTGGGGGACCTGCGGCAAAGCCCTACACTGGGCTCCACATGATGCTCCTGCCCGTGTCCTGAATGTGTATTTATCGCTACCACTGCCTTTGGTACTCAGCATTATGAGGTCAGTCCATCCAGGTGGACCGCTAATGGATGTTGGACCCCAGCGAATGCCCAGCCTGACTGAACTCCGACTCCGCTGTGTCTCATACTAGGGCTAATGCCGTTTGAGGCAACTTTTGCTTCCAGTTCACAAGTGTGCCTGATTGTAGCTACTATTTCCTATAAAAGACAATGGGGGGGAATAAGGACTTGCATTCAGAGTAACATTTTGGACAAAACCTGCCCCAAACCAATGGCGGAGGAAAGTGGCAAGTTTTGCCCCCACCTTAACTAGTCTTTCTGATTGCAGCCTTGTAGATTACTCCCATACAAGTCAATTCATGCCATTGGGAGTAAGGAGAATACTGGTGAGAACAAGAAACTGGTTCTGGGAGTATGAGATTGAGACAGAGTCCAAGCATGGGGAGGGAAGGGGGCACTTAACCCAGGTCCAGAGGTGCCCCTGACTAGGCTGCAAGATCATGGGGAAAGACTGAGACTAATTATAAATTATGCTTAGGGGTGTGTTTATAAACTTATTTTCCCTGTATCTATATGGGGATTCTACATCTTCTGAGGTTTGCTGGAGTTGGGCAGAAGGAGTTTAACGAGCCACATTCTGAATAATAAGCTGCCAACTGTCCTTTAGAACAGAGAGAAATCTTGTTTAGGAAACTTTAGGACTTGTCATTTGTTTGAGACACAGAGATAAATCTGCTACTATTTGTTACTTGTGCTCTCAAGACCTACAAGTCCCAGAATGCATTAATTCCTGCCAATATTTCCTATGCACAGGTAGGAGAAGCCAGTAGGTTGTGGCATCAGACTTGGCAGTAGGAGGGAGGGACAGGCAGCCTAATAATTAGGAACTGCAGTACCACAGAAAGAATTTACAGGCCCAAGAATACATGCAACTCTATAATTTGAACTTTTCCAGTCTTTTATATTTATGATTTTTTAAATTTATTATCTGCCTTTCACCTGTAGCTCTCAAGTGAAAAGATAAAAGCAGTGTTAAAAATACAGTAAAATGATGAAACTGTAATCAGAATTAGTCAGACAATCAACAGCTGCAATTTCAGTCAATTCCCACAAAAACCTGGTAAAGTAGGAATATTTTTTGGGTTTTCTTAAAAACTGGGAGAGATGAGAACTTGAACCCTCTTTGGGAGGGAGTTTCAAACCCAGGGCAGGGAGCATTGCAGAGAAGGCCCTGTCCCACATGTTTTGCTGGTGGGGCCTTAGTCAATGAGAGCATGCAGAGCAGGTATGGGCTACTTTGATTCCAAACTGTGTTGAAGAGTTCGAAAAATTGTGCCAAAGTTTTGCAGAATCGTTCAAGTACCTTGAGGGTCTCTGTCTCTCTTCCTTACAGAAGCTAGCCAACATAGAGTTCTAGAACAAACACACAGTTTCCCTCTGTCTACGTCATCGAACACAAGGTTAGTTACTGTCCATTCCCAAATTACATTATACAACATTGACTCACCTGACACCCTTCTGATTTAAATTTCTTCTTTAGAGAGACAAAGTGTTTATTTGCTCTTAACTTATTTTGTAGATGTTATCTCTTGGGGTCTAAATTTCTTTTTAATATCTGTACACCATAAAGTATATATTAGGTGGTCTTACAAACAGTAGGTGTTGATGATGATAATGAACCCAAGTCCACATGCATATTTAAAAACCTTCTGCTTTCTCTTACATCCATACATTTGACTACTCAGTGGGCCTGTTGTCTTCACTTGCTGTCCTGCTTATTTTTATATTTCTGAAAGAACATACTTGACTGCTTGTCTTACCTTAGGGACCTGTATGGAACCTGAATCCCTTCATGAATGGCTTACTTTTAAACTAACAATGTATGATAACTTTCTCCTTCCATTTTTTTTCCTGAGAAGGTCTGCAGTCATAGAATGATCCAGGCAATGACCCATCATACCCTAGCACAGAAGGACATCATTGTTTTTTCCTTTGTATAGTCAGGTCACCCACCCTGAGGAGCAGTGTTTGTATAATTTATTAGCTTGCATCCTGCATTTTAAACACTGGTTTCATTTGCTCTGTGATAGTTGGAGTTACAATTCAGTAAACAGCATGAATTTGCCCTTAATTGCTGTCTTAAATTGCTTTCATAAACAGTCCTTCAAGGAATCAGGGAAGGAACATCCGGAAACAAGAAGAGAGAAACACTGATGTTGTAAGTCCTGATGGTTGTGTCACCTCAATAGCACCAAAGTGTCCTGAAAAAGGCAAAGGTAAATTTGAAGTGTGCTTCCATTATCTGTGGGCATCAATTCTAGTAAAGTGGGAGAAGTTATGATATTGAAACAGAGCAGTAAAGTAGTGTACCTTAATTATTTCTTTGATGTCAGCCTTTGTCATAGATAAAACCAGTAATCCAAAAATTACAGTTTTCCATTTCAGTAGACATATAGCTAATATTAGCCAGGGCTGCATTAGTCTGAGTTAATATTTGTTGAAAATAACACACTTGCCTAAATTCTTTGGAAAACTCCACAAGGATTGTTGTGCAAGTGGGTTTTTTTGTTTGGTTTTTTTGGTTTTGGTCTTGATTGGTTATTTTCCATTATGTAACTGTGCGTTCTTAAGCTGAAAAGATTCCAGGAGGATATTTCGGTTGTCCTGTTTGACCAAATTCAGCCCTTTTTTCTTCACTATCGCCTCCTTTTCTGGCACAACCTTAGATAACTTCTGTTTACCTTTATCTTGTGTGTGTTATCTTGTGTGTGTTTTCTTCTATCTTCTTTTTGTAGAAGATATAACTAGTCCTATCTCAGATAGCTCAGCATTTTTCAAAACATGCTTTACATTGCACAGCTTTACTAACCCGAAAAGTCAGAGAGATAAAAGGAAGCTAGATTATTTTTGTACAATGCAGACTACAGTCACTATTCTGTGTGAGAGAGTGAGTGCATGTGTGCATGCAAAATATTTGGATTTGCACATATTTGAGATCTAAATTGGTTCTTGTCTCACAGTTTGTCCTAGGCTGAATTGTCCAGTGTTGAGCAAATATGTGACTTTTGTTCTTACTGACTAACATCGCAATCCTGTATAACCTTGCACTGGTGTAACAGCAGATGCACCGGTGTAACAGCAGATGCTGTTAGTAAGTGTTAGTAAGTGTGTAAGTGTACTTACACTGGCATAAGTACATTTAGGGCACAATCCAATCCTACTTATGCCACCGTTGTAACCAGCGGCGCAGTGAAAACTGGAGGCCCCAGAACAGAAAGGGGATTCAAATCCCCTTTGAATTCCCCCTATGGAGGGGATTTGAATCCCCTTTTCGTTCTGGGGCCTCCTGTTTTCGCTGCACTGCTGGTTACAATGGTGGCGTAAATTGGATTGGATTGTGCCCTTACACCGGTGCATCTACTGTTACACCAGTGCAAGGTTACACAGGATTGCGCTGTAAGGGAGATATGTTTGAGATAACCTGTTCATTCATTACAGTCATGGAGCTATCATGAAGTGGGGAGGCAGGCAGTGACCGCTGTGCCATGTGTGTGTTGGCCTGCCTGTTCCAGAATGCAGAAATCTCTATGCATGCTCGTATAACAAGTCTCTTTATCAACCTGATTACCTTTGAGTTTTTTTCTGGGTAGACTGCAGTTTAATGCAGCCAGATATTTGGAGTTCGTGTAGGGTGAGCACTAATATTCCATGCTTGCCTTGACAGAATCAGCGTCTCCTACTGCTAAAAGCCAGACTTTGCCAATGATTCTTCTTTCAGGACCAGGTATTGATATAAGATTTAGTTTTATCAAAATAAAATCTATGAACAAATGAAGTACCAAAAATGTAAACTAACTATACTCTGACTTTGCCAATACTTTTTAATGTTGTGTATATATAACTGCAAATGTGCCCACATCCATTTTCCCATTACTACCGGATTATTTTTGACTTTTTTTTTAATAGGAGAATGTCAATTATTTTTTCCCCAAAATCCATTTGTTTTCCAGTATAAACTCAAAGGTAACTTGCATGCAACCTACCAATTCTTTCCTTTCCAATTCTTCAATATTTCTTTCTCTGTTTTTTGCAAACTCATCCTTTTGCAGCTGCTCCTACCAGCCCTGACAAAAACACTAAACGACATGAAGTAAAGAGTGATCCAACTCCTTTTGGTTTGAGAGGTAGAGTGGAACCAACTTTTCATATACCATTAGCCATAAAATCCTATTGTAATATGCACACCGCTTTGGGTATATTGCCAATCCTTTGTGTTTGAAGTATTTTCACTAACTGCTATGTAGACGTTTTGACAAAGCACCCTTTGTCATTTATCTAACAAACTGAGAAGCCTTCAATGAACTATTCTGACAAAGGAACAGTCTTCCCTTAATCTAGTCCAGTGTTTCCCAAACTTTTTCAACCTGCTTCTCCCTTGACCATTGACAACCATTGGCTGCGAGCATCCCCAGTACATTATGTTGATGCTTGCCAATTGGCATTGCACTGTTTTCCAATGGGATTCCATGGCACTCTGCAGCTCCCCTGGCTGGTTTGGGAGCTGCAGAGCTTCCCCCTCCCAGTTTGGGAACCACTGGTCTAGTCTGTTTGTTACACCTGTCACATGGAAGCCGCCAGAAACAGCCTCTATGTGATGGCTTTCTTCATGTAGGTAGGAACTTACCATGTGCCGTTGCCAGTAACCTCCAGCAATAGCATGATGGGCGACCTGGAAGTTGTGGACAAACCTGGTGGTGGTCCTTTTTTACTTGAGCATACATTCACCATATCACATGACACGCCATGTTCAGCTCACTTTTGAGAAATGTTTCAGGAAGTAGCAGGGGCATCCAAATTATTATTGGAGCCCTTCATTGCCAGTATCCACTGACACAGCACTGGGCTGGCTTCATTGTGTAAAAATCATATGAATCCATGCCGAGTGAGTCTTGAAACCGTGTTGAAGAATGTAGACCTTAATCCCTTGGCCACCCACACCTTTCCTTGTAAGGGTCTCTGGCCCTTGTAAGTGTCTCTAGCAGGGGTGGCCAACCTTTCAGCATGAATGCTCCTGGACCGTTAATGGTTGTATAGGTGAGGGCATTTCAGCAGGTGCAGCTGCTTTAGCAGCACCATCAGCAGTTGCAGCTGCCAAGATTCTGTCTTCTACACAACTCTTAAGAATGCAGAGGCCCTAATGGTGGAAGGTTGGCCACTCCTGGTCTCTAGGATAAAGTTATTCACACAAAGTATAAAATCTACAAATATCATATCCCTTTCTGTGTATTTAGAGTAGCTAGATATAACTGTTGAAAGACGGTGCTGAAAACTGGCATAATACATTTGTCTTTCTATCTTTAACTTTATCATGTGTTATGTGTGTGGTCCAGGTTTTCCTTTTTTAAGAAAATCTTTCTGAATGCAAGTATACTTATTAAAGCTACTAATTTCAGCTGTAGGTTTTACTGCAAGCAGCCACTTTTGCACCCAGTAACAGGACTAGTTTTCAGTTTGAAATACAGTACTGGTATTTCGAATTATATGGGCATAGCAGATTTTGATCATTTTTGAAAATTCTGCTTCGGGCACTATATAAAGCTGAGAAAATATTTAAATGTATAGAAGTTGGCATGAAACTTTAGATTTTTCAAGCACCCCTTGATATAGGAATGCAAATAAGAAAACCAAATAGTAAGTCTTTGGAAATAGCTCCATCCACCCCCACTGGCACACGTACACTAAAGTAAGTTTTCCATGGAGATGTAATTGGTCTGGTTGTGTTAAGCAAGGAATTTTTCAAGTTGCTTTCATCTGTACTGCTTTGCATGTAGAACTCTATGGATATATGCATTTTCTAGAAAAGATGTGACATGGACAGGAATGTAGACAGAAGGCTTAATGAGATACTGCTCCAAATTCTTGCAGAGATAAATAGCTACTATTTGAAAGGATCCCCCCTGACAATTAAGTCCAGTCGTGTCCAACTCTAGGGTGTGGTGCTCATCTCCATTTCAAAGCCGAAGAGCCAGCGTTGTCCGAAGACGCCTCCGTGGTCATGTGGCCGGCATGACTCTCCTTGCCGCAGCGTGTAGCATGCGGCTGGAACACGGAGTGCTGTTTACCTTCCCGCAAGCGGTACCTATTTATCTACTCGCATTGACATGCTTTGGAACTGCTAGGTTGGCAGGACCCTGTCGCGGGAATCGAACTGCCGACCTTTTGATCGACAGCTTATGGTTCAGCGGTTTAACCCGCTGCGCCATCCGCTGGCCATTTGAAAGGATACTTGAAAGCAAATTTGGGAAAGAATAGTGGTAGATTATCCTGATAAAAAAGGCAAAGACATAAATAAACCTTCCAGTTTATAAGTGCCCAAGCAGAGAGAGATTTGTGCCCCCTATTCAAACCCCTTTGTGTGCATAAATAAGCTTGTTAAATCATGGGGAAATGTTGATATTTTGTGCAGATGATAAGACATGGCATTGCCACGTACACCTTAGTTCAGTCCAAGTAGCTTTGTATGTTGAAAAAATCAAAGCCCTGTTGAATCCTTGAATAGCCTTTCTGGAATGGGTTCACCCAACATTACCATAAGTTGATGTTTCTTATTAAATCAAGAGTAACTGAATGGAATATGTCTGCCATAATACTCCAATGACTGGATAATCTGCACCTACTAATTTTTTTTTCCTTCAAGAAGAGCAATAACCATCTAGTTAGGACTTGGCAACCCTGTTTTTGCAGATTACAGTTACAGATTTGTGTCCAATTCAAATTAGGGCACATAAGAGAGTTGTGTTTTTGTGTTTAGATTTTGTTTTCCAGTGTGGGAAGTGTGCCATATCTGTATTTGCAGGAAAACTGTGTGTGAACTATAGTGCACATTTCTGACTTGTCAACAGATCACAAATCAGATTGTGTGAATCAGGAAGTAGACCGGAGGTGGGTTGTAGCGACATGTAAAAGAATGGAAGATGCCACATATTACTCCACAATGTGAAAGGCAGAGCAAAGACCGCTCTGTGTTTGATAAAGAATGCATGACATACTGCATTGCATTTTCCTATCTTTATGTTCAAGTAGAGTCTAGTTCCAAATTTCCAGCTCAGGATGAGAGGAGCATCACAGTGGCAGTGTAATACCTGGGAATTTATTATTCAGTTCTTTCACAGATGCAAGTTTTGTGTTAACATGGAACAGGGCCAAGTGGGTCAGCACTACTTACCTTTTGCTAGCAGCCCAGTGCAAGCAAGGTAATATATCGCTTCTAGACCCCACGAAGTTTGTGCATGGTGTGGTGTGCTGTGAATTGTGGCTGCTTAAGCACTTGCTTTGGGTTTTCCCTAACATCTCTTAGGATCCAATCCTATCCAACTTTCCAGCACCGATGCAGCCACAATGCAGCCCCAACTGTTCCTTTACTTTGTCCTTGAGGAGACCTCCATGACTGCCTCCCCACTGCAGGATCAGCACTGGAAAATTGGCTAGGATTGGGCTCTTAGTCTTGCAAAAGTACTAGCCTTGCAGAATTGTCAAAAAGAACGCCACACCTCATTTATAGATAGAAGGGGTTTCTGTTACTTCTTTTGCATTGGCCTGCTCTGCTATACCTGGAACAACATACAGTGCAATTATCTCTCCAGGTCTGTCATTGATTTGTTTCATTTGTATAACATCCTTCTTCGAAAGAGCCCACGTACCATACATAGCGTTGTCCCTTTCAGTCCTCTCAACTGCCTGTGAAGCGCGTTACGCAAGGGGCGAGAGCCTGATTTACCTGAGACCAGCCACTGAGCACCTCCATGGCAGAGGGGGGATTTAACCCCAAATCTTCCAGTCCAAGTGCACCCTTCAGTACCACACTGGCAATCGCCCTGTTTTAATCTAACAAAATAGCACAATAGCAATCGGTACAATGGGTATTGGTAGAAAGAGCATGATATACACAAACACTCCTGAGGGAATGAGCTCACTGAGACACATTAGGCATCTCCAGGGATCCTCAGTGGAAGCTGAGCCAGTGTCAGGGACAGCAGGTTTTGACTCCATCATGACAGTGTCCCCAAGGTCAGCACTCTACATTTTCCCACAGGAGTGAATGTGATGCAAGCTGAAGAAGCAGCCACATTTTCTTCCCCCCCCACACTTTTTTAAGCGCACCCCCTTCCTTAGACACTGGAGGAGGTGTGGATCTGGCTACTTTTCAAAACAGGCTGAGCGGGAGCAAGCTGGGAGCCAAAGAGGAAGCCCTGTTTTGAAGAAGCTACTGAGGGAGCGGTGAAGGTGGAGCTGTGCAATCCTGTTCCAGTCAGAGTAGATTGCAGCAGTCCCCACTTCCTCCTCTAGCGCGACTCATGGCAGCATCACTGCAGGAAGAGGTGGGTCAACATTCCCCTGGCCCAGTGGAGGGGGCCAGCCCATTTTTGATGGGGGGCCCAGACCTTTACGCCCCCCTCAGTTTTGCCTCCCTCACCGTCTTACGCCCCCTCCTGATCATGGCGTGCCATAAGGCGCCACCGCAAAAGTTTGGGGTATGTGTGCCAAACTGTCCTTTTTTCCCCCTCCCTACCCTGCAACAATGTCCTTTTTTCCCCCTCCCCACCCTGCAACAATGTCCAGCGTGTTTTCGGGGCACGCAGGTACTTAACTTGCCAGCAGTTACTTAACTCAGCAGCATTTTTCCATCCGGGAGGCATCCACTTTGAATGGGCGAGACTCTCTAGGACTCTCTTACTAGTCTTGCTGGTCCATCGGTCCTCCAGTCCTCTCTAGGAGGCTCTAGAGGACCGACCGACGAGACGTGCGCCCTAGAGAGGGCATGCGACCAGCGAGATACTCCTCCTAGAGAGTATCATCCTTTCAAAATGGATGCCTTCCGGATGGAAAAATTCTGCCGTGTTAAGTAACTGCCGGCAAGTTAAGTACCTGCGTGCCCCAAAAACACGCTGGGGGGGGCACACGAGGCAGCTGCCGCCCAGGGATGTGGTGGGGGCGGCGGCAGCTGCCCGCAAAATAAAATAAAAAAACCACAAAAATAACGGAGCACCCCCAGCCTCAGCGCCCCACACCCAGCCTGGCCCTCTTTTTGCTTGCTCCTCTTTCAAGAGAGCGAATGAGAAGAGGACTGAAGCAGGAGCCCAGGGGGCAGCAGTCTGCTGGCAGGCAACCATGGGATGCTTGGCCTCCCTTCCACCTATTTCACTGCCACCCCCAGCCTGCCACTTCACTCAGCCTCATGGGTGAACTGTTTCTGACTTCACTCTTATGAGGGAGAAAATAAAAAGGTTTATTCTTCTTTTCTTTGGGGTAGAGAGGACTAAACCAACTCTTCAGGATCTCAGTTTGGCAGGAGGGTGCAGGTTCCCCTCACCAAATGGCTTTGCCAGCCACAGCCCATTTATTTTATAGCATAGTAGAACTCAGTGGAAGCCATTGTGAACCAAGCTTGCAGTTATCCACGTAGCCCTACTGTAGACATAGTTTCTTGGCCATGCTGAAATGCAACATGGAGCACCGAAACTCAAGGAAGTGACTTCTGTATTTTTCTTTATATAATATTCTTATGGCCAAATTGGAAGTTTTGTGTTTGAAAATAAGGAAGAATGTAGAAATCTGTAGTACGTTGTTCGGGTATATTTATTCGAGAGCTGAGATTCTCAAATGGCTTGTGGCCTACTCTACTTTGCGTGAAATATATAAATGTACCGCTGCCAACATGTGCATGATTTGTTCATGTGTTTGTTTCTGCATCATGTAAGAGTGCACAATACTAAAAGTGTGAGTTCTAGGATTTTTCACAGTACAGCTACCTGAGAGGCAGGAAGAGTAGCTGGTATCTGTTTCATTGCGAGAGTGTTTGCTTTTAAAATTGAGCAATTCGTATATATTTTCATCCTGCTCCAGAGAAGCCCACCTCCAGGCTAACACATAGCAATGAAAAACTAGGAGAAGAACATCAAATTCTCTGGTCTTTCCTTATGTCATTATGAATTGTACTTTGAAAAAGACCTGCTTATGAGAGTGAATATTCACAACTCCTTTCTAAGAGCTGCTTCAATCAATTAACATGAAATTGCGTACTTTTCCATATAAGCCAGATTGTCATGTGACCACTGGTTTGTCTGAAGCCACTATCATAGATGCCCATTAGCTGGTGTCAGGTGGTGCAAAATTCTGTCTTATTTGGACCAAGTAACTTTGCTGATGAAGCGCACAGCAGCTTGTAATTTGATTATCCCATTTGACACTCACAGTTTGAACGTGCGTGATTCATTTGTGATGTAAGTGGCATCACCTTTTGGCCTTGTTTTCCAATTTTGTAAATTTGTGTTGTCGGAGGAGGACTGGAAAATTGTAATAAGAATGAGTTGTCTAAATAGTGGGTTTTGATAGATGACCACCCAGAAAATTAGAAAATCTAAGACTTAAATTATGATCCAACTTGCCCAAAGTAGTTTTGGTTAAACTCTGATTTTTCATCTGGCCATGGTTTGATGTCACTGACTCCCAGCTCCAAAGGGTGAATGTAATAGTCACTATGTAGAGCAGTATTACTTAGTACAGTGCAACCCCGGTATTCACAGGGGATAGCTTCCTCCCCCCCCCCCGCGGATACCGAAAACCGCAGATAAGGGGGAACGCTATCTCCCCCCCCACGACCTGCTTCCTGTAAATGTTCTGTTCTCTGTCCCTCTATCGTGCAGGCTGCCTGCCTGCCTGTCACTGTAAGTTTGCATGTGTATAGTGTTCTGATAAAGAAAAACATGTTCTTTGAAGAAGATAAAGGAAGGTAATGGGCACGTTGGGAGCATGGGGAACCATGGATAAGCAGATCCGTAGATATGTGGTTTGCACCTGTACTATGGAATTCTGCCTGGAATAAATGGTGTTTGCTTAGATGGCATTTAGGGTTTTTGCAGCTCTTCTAAATGGACCCTAAAGTTGAATTGCAACACTTAAATGCTAAAGGCTTTGATAAATATAATAATGTTATCAGGTTGTCACAACTTGGCTCATTGGCCCAAGCCTGTTGCTACTCCCATGGCATGCTTGGGGGGGGGGGGGGAGTGTTTACCATGCTTCTTCACATTCCCAGACCAGGAAGTGAGAGACTTCCAATTTTATTTAAAGGGATCGCATGAATCAAGGAGTCCAACACTCCTGGTTTGGGAATATGATGGAGCACGGTAGAGGGCTTTTTTCCCTGAGCACACCAAGGAATGCACCAAATGCAATAGAGCACAGTGAGGAAGGTGATCAATGCGGCTCATGTCCGCAGTGCGCTGGAGGGAGGCAGCAGACTTGGGGTGAAGGGCACCCCAAATCTAATCTGCCATTCCTCCCGCCACCTTTCCTGATGCAAGTCGTATCATTCACTTCATGGCCGGGCCAGCCCTGCATTTTTGATGTAGATCTCTTGCGTACACATAAAGTTTCACAAATATTGTCTTAGTAATAGTTTTAATGTTTACATTATAAGTGTCGTTAATGATGAAATTATTGTGTTCTTAAGGGTGGCCTAAGACATCTCTTGATGCTTCTGAAGAAAATGATGGTTGGTCTAGTGCCGAGGATCCACTTAATTCCTCAGATGCAGAGGAGGAAGGAAGAGGAGAGAAGAAGCTGGTAATATATGTTCATGGTTACACTGGGTGGGGGAGGGCACCACTGAAGAAGGAATACACTTACATCAGTATCTAGGGCAAGTTCCCACTCTGGTTATGCCCCGGATTGCGACCTGTTTGTTCTACCCTATGGAATGCTGTCCAAGACACTAGCTAGAACACTGCCCATGCAAGGACTTCTACTTTTCATTTGTGAGAAGGAAACACTTGACATGCATTTAGAAAGTTCCATTCCAACTTGGAACTTTTTCCTGTTCTCAACTATGAAAGAAATTCCTGCATAACTGGGGGCTCCGAGTTGTTACCGGTGCTGATTGTTGTCCCCTTCCTTGGGGCTATCTAGAGATAGTGGGATAGAAATGGGAAAAAAATGTTGTATTTCAGAAATCATCAAAATAAAAACGTGCTGATGTGAAAAGAAATGAGTCTCAGAGTTAATGATTATTTCTGATTAAACCAGTTGTGGTTTTTCCTCCATGCAATAGGCTCCTGGGAAATACACAGTTATAAACGATTACAACAGAGGAGGCTCTGATGATCTGATACTGAAAAGTGGAGAATTAATTCAACTGATACATGAAGGAGAAGATAGGCTTTGGTATGAAGAACTATATTTGAGACTGAACATTGTTAAAAGCACTTTGGCCTGGTGTATATCTAACACTTCTGATGTTTATCCATGATCACTTCTGATATTCAGCCATGATTAAGAGTAGTGGCATCACTGGGGGGTGCAGACCGCACTAGGTAACACTCTCGGGTGGGGGGTGACACCACTAGTGGCCAAAATTGTGGAACTCTTTTGGAAAATGTGTATATGAATAATACTATAAGGCAATGGTTCCCAAACTGGGAGGCGCAGCTCCCAGGGGAGCCGCAGAAACCAGCCAGGGGAGCTGCGGAGTGCCATGGAATCCTGGTGGAAAACAGTGCAATGCCAATTGGCAGGCATCAACATAATGTAATGGTGCGCCATGGCCAATGGTCGTCAGTGGTCAAGGGAGCTGCAGGTCGAAAAAGTTTGAGAAACACTGCCATAAGGTTATTCTATCAAACATTATGGCCAAATAACCAGAAAAAGAAAACACAACTCCTTATGTAACAATAAGTGGATTTCTTTACTTCAAACTAACCAATGAGACTGATTGTTCCGAGAGCCAGTGAGTTGTTAATATGGCACAGCATGGAACCGATAAGGTGTTAGTATGAGTTGGCTCTCATTTCTATGTATCACAGCTAATACTAGAACTCTTATTCAGTTGTATATCATTAAGTTGGCCACTGGTTTTTAGTTGGCTACTGATTTGTTGGGTGACCTGTACTGTTATATATTAAAATAAAGTTAAAGGAGTGACACCATGAGTTACCACACTGGGTGACACCAATCCTAGTGACATCACCGATTAAGAGACTAGAAGCAGGCAAGGCAACTATTGCTCCCTTTCTAATTATAACCAGGGTTTGAAACTGGTTTGCAAACCATGGTTAAAGTCAGTAAAGATGTAAGCCCTCAACCACTGTTAAGGAAGGTTGAAGGTAGTTAGTAACAAAAAGGGAATGTGAAGAAGGGAACTTGCAACCTCATTCCCAGTCTTTTAGCCACAGTAGAGATTAGGAATATTTGTATATGCACCACAGCTTTTGTCACATATTTAAAATATTATCTGTCTCTAAACAAGGACTGTGTGGCCTCCAATATGTATATGGAGAATGTAGGCTTAATGTTTAATTGTATAAGTGACACAGTTTAAAATTTTCTTTTAAATATTTCTTAGGTATATAAAGAATCTCACCACAAGCAAAGAAGGTTGGGTCCCAGTCAACAGTCTGTTGATGCTTGTTGGCAACTCAAAATCTGCTGTATCTCTGAGCAGCTCAGGTAAGAGTTCAGTGTAGATGCTTTTGTTTTGATTAAGTTTGCTTTACTTGGTCTAAGAATGGAGTTACCTTTATAGTTCTTAAATTGCAAGCAATATACATTTATAAATGTGTGTGTCTTTGGCTCCCCCACTCCAGAATCTGCAGCTGGGTCGAATACACTGAGCTCATCTTCAAGCTACAGTGAAAGTTGTAATGTTAGTAGCACCAGCTTCTTGGACATTAAGGGCTAACATCAAAGCTCCACCAAGACTCTCATGAAGCTGCCAGCTTCTAATGCAAATGCTGGATGTTAGATGGAATGGAGAAGCACCATACTTGTGTGGCTCTTGAATTTTTCTCAGACCTAAATTGTCGTTTACAAAAACAGACTGAATGAAGATATGCTGGATTTGTCAGACACAAGAAATAGGAGGACACCTTGTTGGAAATAAGATTTGGAAGTTGCATATCTGAAATATATCCTCTTGCTACAACAAAATGCACTCTGCCATGGATAATGTGAGGCAAATATTATGAAGAATCCAGATTGTATCTGCTGGTGTAAATCCTATGCAGCAAAACAATAAATATAAGGTTAATACATAATGCAGATTGAAGGTGAGAAATGTATATCTCATATGACACAAACGTCTCCCAGGGGTCAATGTGTTTGGGCATGAAAGATCTCTTACAGCATCAGGGGATTCAGTTTTGATCTAGCAACACTTTTCTTACTTGTTTTAAATCACTGTGCTTTATGTAGCCATATAATATATTCTTCCTGCAGAAGAAATGAACAATTTCCTGTCGAGACTACTGTTTTCTTTCTTTTCTTAACACTTTGTGAAAATGGCCATTTTGAGATATTTTTACCACTAAATCAAATTCTATAGCAAGAATAATTGTTTACAGAATGCTGGCAATTTGATAAGTTGTTTGATAAAACAAAACCTATTTTTTTTTAGTTAGGGAATAAGAACACTGAAACATGTTTTATATTAGTTATAAAATTTTCTATTAGTTAAGCTGTTTCTCAACATTATATGATACCTTGCAATTGTAGCTCCGACAGTTAGAAGATGGCCTCAAGCTAATCAACTGAATACGTCTTATTCACCCTGTTGTAGACTGAAAGCTTCGGGGGGGGGGGAGTTCTTCTAAGGAAAATCATAAATATTTTGTTTTGTACATGCACCATAAAGTGATGCTGAATAAATTGCCCCTGTCAGATTTATTGTTGCAAATGCAAGCAGTATGTAAACTCGTGTGTAAATCATATTGGATTTCCCCATACTTCTGAATTAACTTATAGTGCATGTCAAATTGTACCTCATTCATTATTGTATTTTTAAAAAATCACTTGAAATTGAGTGCTTGACTTATAGTACTTACAGTGCTGTAGCAAGCGGGGGGGGGGGCAGGCTTCCCTAGGTGCCAGGCCGGAAGGGGGTGCCACATGAGGCCCATCCAAGATGGCAGCGGGAGAAGCAGCAGCAGCAGCACCGGTGTGATCGTAGTGTGGTCGCAGTCTCAACTTCCAAAGGAGAAGGAACAGGCAGCACTGAGATCACAACGCTACCATCGCCTTCTCTTCCGGGAGAACCTGGAAGTGATGTCACGTGATGTCACGACATCACTGTCCCAGGTTCCAGGTCCTCTGGTGATGCCACTGAGTATTTATGAAACTAGGCAATTGAGATCTGGAGAGAGGATTTTGCATTCTGAAAGATGGATAGTGTCTCAAAGAGTCACCTTATTGTTCCGAATGTCAGAAACAAGTCTTAGCTCACAGTTACAATCAGTGTGACTGGCTCTAGTCAGTGCAAATTTTTATATATCTCTGTATATGTTTATATATTTGTTTGTGTGTGTGTGTATGTATGTGCTGATGTAAAAAGGTGTATTTGCTGATGTAAAAAGATGTATTTATACTTTTCAGGCTGCTAAAGATGTCTCTGTATGTACTTTAGATTTGTTTGAAAGACAATACTATGAAGGCTGTCCAAGGCTTTACTTTACACACAGTTTCCGGCTCAGAGAAATGCATTTTTTCAACTTACCTTACACAAACAAGTCTGTGCCAGCCAAGACACAGTCTGTTCTCTTCTGATAAGAAGCTAGCAATAGTCTTTGTAATTTATTTTGTATATATGAGTGTTACATAAATACTCAACGATATTGCTCCCAGAATCATGCTGGAATGGAACTCTCAACCCAATGCCAGGGTGCTCATGATGCTTCCAAATCATGCTACTCCCAGTGTAGCTGGCTAAGGCGACTGACAAACAATAGACTTTTTTTTCCTATTCTACGGGAACAAGTGGTTTATTGCTTCCCTAGCACATGTGAAGGAGCTACTGGGTAGGGAGTATGGAGAAGGCCCTTATGTCTAATCATGTCTGTCTTCACCTTATCCCCGGCAATGTCTTTTCCATTATTCATGTGATTGTAAATGTATCATTGCACTTTAATACAGTCCACATTTCAATTTTCTACTGCTGTTGTAAATTACTACTACAGAATCCACTGTCGTCGTATGTATGAAACTTTGAATAAATTTCAGCATTTTTTTCTGGGTATGTGGTGTGTGTGGTGTTGTTGTTTCACAGCAGCACAGTGTGTCAGTTAATGCAGTGAGTCCATATACCCCTCCTATGGTTGAAAATGATCCCATGCTGCTTGTATATATCAGATCATCCAAAGATCCATCCATAACATCCCTAGCCCAGAAAATACTTTCTATGGTCACAGTTACAATACCTTAACTTGCATTTCCCAGTTTTTCAGGGGTGTGTTTAATGATGTTTAAAAGAGAGAATAGAAACTACATGACTAGTTTAATGCACTCAAGGTGAAATGTATCTATTACTGTCCTGTTGTGCTACATTCTAGACAGCAGTGACATGATGCTTATTTGGCAGTCTTGCATTCTCACATACATTTACCTGGCATTAAGAATGAGTTAATGCCTGATTCACAGCCCAATCCAGACGAAAACTCCGGTGCCGGAACGAGCGTTCCGGTGCCGGAAGACGTCACACATTTGCGCCTCCTCGAGAGCCAGCAAGGCCGGCACAAGGCTGGCGCCGGGAGGACCCCACCAACGCCGGACCCAGGTAAGTTAGGATCCAGCGGCTGAGGGGGGGTGGATCGCCGGGTGGGGGAGGGTGGCCATTGGCCCAGGCAGCCGGGGTGGGGGACGGCCTTCGGCCATAACCTGACCCCTGCCGGGGCCTTTACACTGCCGCCTCTTCCAGCAAAATAGCTGGAGGAAATCCAATAGGGCCTGCCCCGAGTAGACCTCCCGCTCCGTCGCATGGCAGTCCACGGCACGCACGGGATCCAGCAGGCAGCCCTGGGCCACCGGCCAGATCCTAGTTAGGATTGCGCTGTCAATGTGTGAAGGGATTCTCTGCAAGAAGTCATGCAAGCTCTGTGATGTTTGGTGATTGCTATAACATATACAGACATTATTGTGATGCTATAGATCAGGACTTCTCAAACTGTGGGTCATGGATCCATGCTGAGGTGGGTCACCAGTTGAGCCCACCCACCCATCCATATCTCCGTTTGGCTCCAAATTGGAGCCAAACGGAAGCAACTGGAGGCCACTTCCGGGGTCGCAACTCACCTTCTGCAGCTGCTCCCCTGTCGCACCAGGACGGCCTCCCCGGGCCTCGGGAGGCCTCTGGAGGTGACTTCTGGGTCATATCTGGTTTCACCGACATGACTTCTGGTTGCGTCCGGAGGCCTTTCTGAGGTCTCCAGAAGCCATCCCACTGGGTCATGACAGGGAAGTAGCTGCAGAAGGTGAGTCATGGCAGCGGGAATGTTGAGACCAGCTGCTATAGATAATAGATGAACTCACCCTATCCTATTGATTTCAGAGGAGTTTACTTCCATATGTGAGATGGAGATAACTTGAGGAAGAAATCACAAGGATAGTGTAGGTTAACAAGTGGTAAAAGATGCAGAGCCAGTATGTCTAGGGTACATCAGAACTTGCTAAAGTGTGTGTTGAGGAAGGATTTGAAAATGAAGCAGGAGGCAATGATGGATAGTGATTGCAGAGGGGGCTGTTCCAGGCCTAAGCCAAATTATTTGTGCTCTTTCGAACAAGTTGCATAACAAATTCTGAAAGAAAAGCATTCTAAATAATGGCAGAATTCACACACACTCACACACTTCAAATTCCCTAGTAAATATTATTCAAATGAGATTCTTGCAGGATCCAACAACCCAAACAAATAGAGCGAAACTAATCTTTCTAGCAAAGGGCCTGAGGTTAAGCTTGCTCAGCTGCTCTCTTTCTTGCCAGCTGTCAGACAGTCATAGCCTATGTACCGATTGCACTCTGTTGTTACAGCTCTTAAGTTGCTTCTATCACATGAACATAGAAATAATGCAAACTGCTATAAAAGATTGATTTCACTGGACGACAACACAATTTTTCTCTGAAATGAAAATAACTAAGCTTCACTCATTTCAATGTGCTGAAAACGAAAATGACAATAAAATCTGTCGATTGGCTCTAGTTTAGGAGAAACAGTCCACATTGCATACATAGATGTTGTAAGTGCCGTTGGGCATTTACCAGTACATGGAACTATTTATTGCGGATCTCTCACAAACCATAGCCAATTTTGCATTTTCATTATCATATTCATGTTCAGCACCTCAAAACCTATAAAAAATGACTAATCTTGGGGGCATGATCCCTGTTTAATGTCTCAGACAATGGAATAGATTTTCCCCACAAACACACAAATAATAGAAAGACAAAGTCTGCATGTGATAGACTACAACCGGTTCATATAGTTCTTTTCTGTGTATAAATAGTATCCACTAGAGAAAAATGACATGTTTGACAGCCCAATCCTACCTAAATTCCAGCATGGTGCTGTAGTGGCGCCAGTATGGGCTACACTGCATCCCGTGGGGCATTTTTGGCTGCTGGAGGTCTCCTCGGGGCAAGGGGACATTTGTCCCCTGGCCCTGGGGTAAGCCCCAGCAGCCACAATGGGTCAACTTGGACCTATGCCAGTGATATCACTGACGCAAGTCCTAGTTGATTTGCGCAGGCAGGTCAGGCCCAGGAAGGGGGTTTGAATTTGGTGCATGTTGCCACCGAACCCACCCCAGTCCTGGGTCCGATCCACCCACCCCCGCTGAATCTCCTCCCTATTCTGCCCTCCCCCTCTCTATTCCGCCCCCTTCTCTGGGTTTATCTGCTCTGGTGGGTCTCCATTGCTCCACCAGCATGCACAGGAAGACTCCAGCCTTTCTGCCGACACGCCAGCTCCTTGCACTGCCACAAAGTGTTTTACAGCGCTTTTGAGGCAGCCAGTGTCAGTGGAACGCTTCCCTTCATTAGGATTGGGCTGTGGAGCAGGCCTGATATAAATGCCAAGTGATGATTTGCCGCCCCCTTATGTTGTGTGAGTGGGAAAGAGCTTGCTACAGAAGTAATGGCTATTTTATGAATTTCTGTGTCTGCTCGTGCCTTATCCTGACAAAATTAACAGGGCAACTCTCAGGATAAAGACAGAAAAGCATTCTGAAGAGTGGGGAAAGCATTTAAGTATTCACTACCCTGAGAACAAATGTCTCTGAATGCAGCAAATGTCTGTTCAATCTTATGAGATTTAGGATATACGGGAAAAGAAGCCATGTCTAAAGTGTTCAATCCACTTTCAA
The DNA here is from genome assembly GCA_026170595.1 of Plestiodon gilberti rubricaudatus. Lineage (NCBI taxonomy): Eukaryota > Metazoa > Chordata > Lepidosauria > Squamata > Scincidae > Plestiodon > Plestiodon gilberti. Next base: position 140,583,174 of record JANXHW010000003.1, read on the forward strand.
TATATTTTGGACTATCTTGATTTTTCAACCTAAAGGTGGCAGCAGAGAAGGGAGGCTTCCTCCTTTACCACTTTTAGAGAGCTAAATAATGACAGGGATTTAAAATAGTTTTTCATATGAGTGTGTGTGTGTGTGTGTGTGTGTGTGTGTTTCCTAGCATCAGTTTTATCTATAAATACTTCTTGCAGCTGCCAGAAAGAAAAGGTGTAAACACCTGTTGCGCAGTGGTGTTGCACAGTCATGCAAAGAGGATGCCTGCACTGAATCAGATTTATATTCAGCCTGGGAGATGTGGATAAATGTCAGTGGTGATCAATGGACATTAGGGGATGTAAGCATGCACATTCCGTTCTCTCTCCCAGTGCAATGTTTCCCTCCTCACAATCACATAGGGGAGATTCAGATGAAGCCTCCCCCCTGTGATTTAAATACTACCGGTACTTTAATAAACGTTAGCATTTAAATTGCATGTGAGGGGGTGATTCAAATTACCCTCTGACCATTATAAGAAGGAGAACAGTTCATCTGAGGAGAGAATGGGGCATGCATGTACATGCCCCTAATTGCATGTGGGTGGGGCCAGTTCAATCACATCTTAGAATCCCCACTTGATACTTTTAACTACTCAGAAATGTGATTCAAGTATTTTCAGAGTACTTGAGGACTGGACCACAGAAATTGGGCTTCCTTTCCACTATACTAATGTGTGGATTGGATTGGGCTGCCTGCATGATGTGGGTACAGAAGGTTAATAAAGTGTGCTCTTGATAGCACAATCCTATGTGTGTTTACCCAGAAGTATGTCCCATTGTGTTCAATGGAGCTTACTCCCATTAATGGGACTTAAGTTAGTCACACCTAACTTATTTCACTGATGACAATGTGTGATGTAACCCACATGATATATATGGTAAAAATCACTGCTACTATTTTTTGGCAAACCTATATGATGTTTCCATTCTGCTCATTTCCTTTTGAATGAACTCTATGGGATTCTGTGGGATCCTTTTGGGGTGAACTCATCAAGGGACCTTTCTTTATTAGTCGGTGGCCCCTAATGGATGCTGCTTTTGACTTTCACATCTCGCTGAGGGTGCAGGAGGTCTGTTGATCGCGTTTAGCCATGGAGTTGGTGAAGACAGCTAGGATTGGGGATCCTTCTTTTGTTTTGCTAACAACTTGTTTTTCCCTAGATCAGAGCTCTTAGGAAGTGACTCTGGTCACAAGATAAAACTTGCTATGCCAGCAGGGTGTGGTTACTTCATTAGAATTTTGGAGCAGGAGAAACTATCTGAGTCAGCTGGATTGAATGGGGGGGGGGAGGTAATGTTCTACTCCTCAAAAGTGTGGCCTTCTTCTGGGCCTTCCTAAGGCCTCACAGTCCCATACATTACTGGCCTGAGTTGGGCTTACCTAGCAGATACCCACCACCAAGTACACACAAGAATACATCTATGCGTGTTCTCCACATGCCTTAAAAGAAAAAGAAAGGGAATTTATTAGAAAAGCTGGGCAACATTGTGGCACCCTGTGGCAGGTAAAAGGACAGGGGCTGGTGGAAGTTGGGTGTGTACTGGGCAGCTGCCGTTGAGCCATTATGGCTTGGCTTGGGTAAGAGCAGAGGGAGGGAAACTCAGTCCCAATAACAGGAAGGAAGACCAGATTCTGCTCTTAGTGTGTTTCTGCCTGTCTTCGCTACCTACCTTCGCACTCAGGCTGGCAGGCCTGCCATCTGGGGAGGAAAAGGAGATAGATCTTCTAAAAGCCAGGCCCACCCAGCAGCAGCGGTAGCAGCCCACAACATAATGGCAATGCTCCTCACAGCAGCAAGAGACCAGCCGCCATTCAGCTGCCTTGGAATACCTGCGCATAGCTACCAGTGCATATAAATGGGAGGCTCTGGTTCCTGGAGGTGGGCTGCAGGGCTGCAGCCAAGGCCAGAAGAGCATGCTTCATCCTAGTGCTGGTCCTGTAAATGGCAGCTAAAGAAGTCTTCGTGGCTGTTATGCAGACATAGTTCAGGAGAAAACTAGAGGAGCCTGCTGAGAATTCTGCTATGGTGGGTGAATTCTGACCTGCAAATTTATCTTCTTGGCATGTGATCTCCTAGCCCTCCCCCCCCCCATCCTTCAGTTGGAGCTGCCTTGGCTGCATATGAAAATCTTTCAAGTTTAGTATTCACATTTGGAGCCACCCTCCATCAGAGGAGCTAAACATGGCTTACTGGGGTTGTACCATTTAGTATTGCAACAGCCCTGTGAAGTAGGTTAGACTGAGCATGTGCAACTGGCCAAGAAATGTGTTTTGTGACATAGTGGGGATTTACATCTATCTCCCAGGTCTAAGTCCAACACTGTACCCACAGCGTAACACTGGCTGTTCAATACTGTTAGTTGTTATGGCTTCAGTTTTTTCTCTTCTAATGTGGCTCCCCCCATCTCAGCTTAAGCAATTCAACCAGAGAACTTTGGTCACAGAGTTCTTGCTGAAATAGCAGTGCACTATTTGAACACTAGTATTTGGGTTTCATCATGGTTTCCCGTTACTGCAACGTTCTGTTGGGCTGCCTTTTGCTGGCATATCCTCTTTCACTGGCTGCAGGTATGAGTAATGAAACTGTCAAAATGTATATTAAAATGTTTTCTTCTGTGATAGTAATGAAAGTGTTTACAGTAAAGAAACATCTTTCTTATGGAAGTTGTTGAAAAGTGTTTTTTTACAAAATAATTGTGCATACCGAAAATTTCATACAATCAAACTGGTCTATATGATAGAAAGGTGCATTGCTTACCATGACTAAGGAAAAACTGCTGTTAAGCTTAATTATAAACCAGTTTTTTTGTCAGTGTTTCATAGCTAAATAAACTATTAGGCTCCAAGCAGTGAGATCAAGATAGTAGTACGTTTGAAACTGACCATGATATACCGTGTTTTTTTCTAAAATACTGTACTATTGTCAAATGTTGTTCTTGATCAGACTGAAGTGTTTTTTATTTGTTAGTTTCTTAAATAAGGCTTTTGGATAGTATTGTAAAGAGAGGAACCAAGACAACAACTATACACGCTTACCTGGGAGTAAGTCTAATTAAAACTCATTGGGCTTTACTCGAGTAGATTTGTATAAGATTGTGCTGCAAGTTATATCGAAAGTACTCACAGTTTAACTGTGAGTACTTTCGATTTTTATGTTTAATTTTCAAAATTATTTGCCGATCATTAGTAGGCCCATTTTGCAGCTTTTGGGCAGAATTTTTGGCATTCATTGACTAAACTGCATGGCAGGTGCCATAAATATACATATTCATAATGGCAGCTCTGTACATTAAATACATTAATAGTAGACATATTGCAAACTCTCTTTTAAATCAGTTAGGGCCAAGTTACTAAACACTTCAGTGGGTAGTTGCAGGCTTAAATTTACTGTGCTGTTTTCCTGCTGAAACATCACAGCTAGGAACTTGTCATTTAATGCCCTAAAAATCCCGTTGTAGAAAATTGCACTTTTAAGGTTAAATAGTCTCCTTGGTGTGGAGGTAAAGAGATAAATGCCCTTTACATCCACCCTGTGGTCCCAACTCCAGGGCCTATTCAGCTGCTACACACAATTAGATGTAAGCCTGCAACTACACACTGATGTAATTAGCATCCCTTTCCCCTGCCATAGCATGCAGCCACACCAAAACAAGCTGCACTGCATGCTGTGGTGGTGGTGGTGGTGGTGGTGGGGTTTCGATCAGGAGGCTTGGGAGAGGTAAGGGAAAATATTCCTGAAATTCTTCAGTCATTTAAAAATTCCCCTTACCCTTCCATAAGCCTCTTGGCCAACACATAATATATATAGTCACTTATTATTTATTTATTTATTTAAAAATTATACCCCGCCTTATCCTATGCCGAAGGCAAAGGGATGGTGATAATTGGACCTGTGCCAGCTCTTTGGCTCTTGACTTTAGCTAGTGCAAGTCCGAGGGGACAAAGGGGGTGGGTCGGCACGCTCAAGAGGGGATAGCCTCCTGCACAGGTTGCTCATGCCGGGTGCCCTAACCCAATCCTCCCACCCCTCTACCCTGTTCCACCCACCCTGCTGACTTACCAGTGTCGACAGGGCTTCTCCCCACCAACTGCAGTGGTGGACCAGAAGTGCGCGGTTAGGTGCACTTCCAGAACAGCATTTGCAACTCCGTAAAGTGCATTCCACTGCTGGAATGCTAGTTCCAGCTTTGGTACTCAGTAGGATTGGTCCATTAGTCATGTATGATCCTAGCTGTAGATTGATTATCACAATCCCTAATTCAAGTGACTATGTTTATTATTCCTAAAATTCTTCAGTCATTTAAAAATATTTTTAAAGGTATAATTCTTTACTTAGAGGATAATTGTCCTGAGTAAGCAAAACTGAAACAAGTTTAATATTAGATACATTGTTGGTTTAATCCAAAATCCTTACTAAACTATAAAATCCTTGTTAAACAAAAAATGTGTGCATGGAAAGCCAGTTCCAGATATGTTGGGGGGCGGGGGTATCTGCATCCTGACTCCCCTCTCCATCAGCAGACCCTCACACTATCTCCCACACTACTTCTGACCTCAGGATTGGCTTCTGGAGGGACACTGAGGGCTCCAGCATGGATGAAGGGGCAGGAAAACCCATCTCTTTAGCTGCACACCACTTGCAGTTCTCAGGATCCAATCCAATATCTTTGCAGGACAAACTAGTCTTTTTTAAACTGTTGAAAGCTTTCAAAATGCACTTTTTATCAGGCACATATGTTAAGAGGAAATAAAACTGACCTTGTGAAATAGACTTGCCCTATCCAAGCTTGTTGCTCTTAGACTCAGAGCACAATACTGACTAACTTCCGGCGCTGGAGCGAGCGCTCCGGCACCAGAAGCAGTAGCAAACATGCCGGAAAGCACGTTTGCAACTACTCGGGCTGCCCTCACTCCGTCGCCAGAACGCCCGGGCATCCACCGGAGGAGGCGAGTCCGGATCCAGTGGGCACGGAGGCGGTTCGGCAGGTGAGGGAGGGGGCCGTTGGCCTAGCCGGCCCAGGAGGGGGCGAAGGATGGTTCCCACCATATCTAATCTCCCCTTGTCTCCTCCAATCTCCCAAACTGGCAGGCGTGGTTGTGTACATTGTTGTTGTTGTTGTTAGACAGCCTCAGATGGGTTAGATGTGCAAGGTCAGGAGAGTAGTTTTAGACAGGCTACATGCAAGATACAATAGAAAAAAATATTGAGTGCACATGCATTTTCATTTAAGATGGCTATAATAATAATAATAATAATAATAATAATAATAATAATAATAATAAAAACACTATACAATCATTTCTGTGCATCCACGGTAGATCTGTTGTGTTTCCTGAACACAATGCTGCACTACAAGCTACTTCTGCATCTGATGGAAAGGCTGAGAGTAGTCTGTGATATGAAAAAGGTGTCTGCTGCTCAAAGAAGAAGAAAAACTGCACTGGGTTAATACAGATCCTGTCTATTGCGTTCATGTCCTATGACAGAATGGTGAACCTAAAAAAAGGCCTAGGACTTTTGAGACAATTCTTCTTAATTTCTACTGTGGCAGATATTCCATGTCAATATGTGCTTTGAAATGCGCATATTCAATTTCAATGAATTAGTGAAAAAACATTCATCTTCACTGTTCTCTGTCTCAAGTTCCTTCCCTTCTGTTTAATTATTGGTGGTTGTGACCACGTAATTTTGTTCGTGGGTGTAATATTCTGAGATCATCAATGACATCACATGGATTGTCATCATAGCTATTCAGATGAAACAGTAGTGAGGGCAACTGAGGGCAAAGGACAATGATGTTGAGAAGCAGCCACTGAGGGAACAGAAGGCTGTTGAGCAGCATAGAAGCATATTACCGGTAATATGTTCCCAATGTTGAGTATTGAAAAACCATCACTTTTCAATACTCACAAAGATGGCCACAACTACAAAATAAGTTAAGTAGCTTTAGCTCAGCTCTTCTTCCTACATTCCTGAGCTGTGAAGATGTTCCTGATAACTGTGGGGGTTGAATGCAGTCAGTCAATTATTTCTGATTTAAGTCTTCTTAAAGCACGAAGAAGCGAGCGACGTATTACAAAGAAAAAAACGAGCCAATACAATCTTTGAAGAGTTTAAAATGGGATCACTAGAACGAGAATGCCTGGAAGAACTCTGTTCTCTGGAGGAAGTCAGAGAAATCTTTAAAGATGAAAAAAGAGCCGTAAGTAATATGTAGTGGTGGAAAAACATTGGCCTGTTTTTTAAAAAGTCATCTTCCAATTTTGATAACATTTGCCCAACCTGAATTGGACATTACAGTAGAAAACAAATTGAACATGAGTCAACAAGTGTTTACGTGGCTCAGAGAGTCAATATGTTATTGACAAGACATGGGAATTAATAGTACAGAGGTATTTATGTACATAAGTATGTATGTATGAATGAATGAATAATTATATTTATATACCACTTTTCAATGAAAGAGTTGCAAAGCAGTTTATGTAACAAAAGGAATGAGAAAAATTGTTCTCTGTCCCCAAGGGGCTCACAGAACAAAACAAAACAAAACAAGCACGAGGTTAACAACGGCCACTGGAGGATGCTTTTCTGGGATGAATGTTGCTCTCCCCCAGCTAAATACAAGAGCCACCACCACTTTCTTTAAAAGGTGTGTCTTTGCCCAGGTAGCAGTGTTGCTACTAGAGAGCTCTCATCTGGGAAACTGTGCCCAGGTGTAAACACAATGGTCCAAGACAAACATTGACAAAGGCCTAGTTCTCACAGTCAACATGATAGTAAGCCCATTTCTAGATTGTACCACTTCAATCCACAGGTGGGCTCACATTGTTGCATGCTTCTCCATACCAAAAAAAAAAAAAAAGTCTGGTATGTAGAAACCTAGTATGTTGGGAAAAAAGGTTCTAGCTTAGACTTCTCCCTGGCATGCTATTTTTCTATGTGCAAGAATTTGCTTTTTGTATGGAGGAGGATTTATTCATATTAGTCTACATTCTGAAGTAGTACAGGTTAGAACAGGGGTAGACAATTAATTTTCCTAAGGGGCCACATGAGAAACTGGGACTGTTGTGGAGGGCCGAACCAATAGGCTGAACTCTACAGTGCCCACACACACACACCCGGCCATTCTCTTACCTTCATTAGCTGCTCCATGTCTTCTTTGCAACAGACGCTATCAGCAGCAGCAGCAGCAGCAGCAGCGGCAGCATGGTGCTTATAGCATCTGTTAAAGGAAGACACGGAGCCGCTAATGAAGGTAAGAGAATGGTGAGGGGGTACACGGGGGGCATTATTTCACCTTAATTAGCTGCTCCGTGTCTTAAGTTTAGACCTCACGTGGGCCGGTCAAGGGCAGCCAAAGGGCTGGATGTGGCCCTGGGGCCGTACAATGCCCAGGTCTGGGTTAGAAGGTTTGCCACCATATCTGTTGTTTGTAAGAACTTGGGCCAAGTTGGAACGAATTCAGAGGGGAGCTTCAAAAGGTGATGTAGGGTCTGATAATCAAGTCCAGTGAAGGTGGACTGAAGGAAATGCTGGATAAAGCAACTTGTATATGTTTAGCTTGGAAAAAGCAAGATTAAAGGGAGATGCATGAGCAGTTTTCTCAAGTACCTAAGGGGCTCTCAGAACCAAGAGAGGAAACCATTATTCAACCTATGCCCTGAGAACGGCACAGGAAGTAATAGATTTTACATGGAAATAAATGCAGGTTAAACTCTTTTAACATTGCCTATTAATATACTAATGAGCGAACTCAGGAAGATAGTGGAAGACAGGAAGGCCTGGCGGGATATGGTTCATGGGATCACGAAGGGTCGGACACGACTTAACGACTGAACAACAACAACATTAATATACTTGTTCTGTGAAGGATCAAAGTAGATGTCACCCTAAATGCCTAAGTGAATCCTCTGGTTTTTGCTTTATTTTAGTGAATAGTGCATGGGGGGAGGGGGGATGAGACCAGGCAAAACCATGGGGGAGTCGGGGGACTTTAGTACTTTGCCCCATCACCGTTCCAATTCTGATCACTGCCCTCCATCATGGACTTTTTTCCATTAAAAATAGCACATGAAGGGCAATTGCAATTGTGGCACAAACACAACAGAGCAAAGTTTTGGCCAGTTTTGTGTTCCCAAATGCTATTTATTAAAACAAAACTTACATGTTTCGGGGCACATCTAGTTTGAGCCTTAATAAAAAGTTCCCTGATGTAAGAACATTTCAATTACTGGCACAGTCTGGTTCAGCTCACGTTTAATGCCAAGCCATGGCTTGGTGTTACATGAGCAAGTATGGGGCTCATACACCTCAATCCCCCCCACCTGCCGCCTTTTGCAGCAAACCGCAGTTGGCAGTGAAGCTGGGTGTGAGAACAGGGATGCTACCAGGGGCAGCATCAAGGGTCAGCCAGGTGGGTGCACACTGATTGGTGGAGCCATCTGGCCAATCCCTGAAGCCCCAGTATCGAGTGACAGTGGTGGCCAAGGAGGAGGGGGAGCCCTGGATTGGGCTTTGACCCAGAGTCCACAACAACCTGGCACTCGTATAACTCTATTTTCATCTGTGAAGTGCATCTGTGAATAACTCTATTTTCATCTGTGACAAATTTGTGAAAAGGATGGATGCTACCCTTGTGGAGATGGCTTTATGCACAATGTGTTTCTTCTTTCTCCCACACCCTTATTACCCCCCTCCCCCCAGAAAGAATTCTGGATGCAGTACACAGGTAGGAGAAACCATTCGAAACAATTCTACAACATTTACTATTGGAGTTCTTTCCAGCACTTTTGTTCATATACTGCATGTTTTCACAGATGCTAATCAGTGCGACTCCAACCCTTGCCAGAATGATGGGCAATGTGTTGATCAGTTCCAAAACTACATTTGCATTTGTCCTATAGATTATGAGGGCAGAAACTGTGAAAGCGGTAAGACATGTTTAACTTCTAATATATCAACATACAGTACTCTGTTGTCACTGAATATGTATAAATGAAATCATTGCACTTTCTTCTCCAGTTTATCTTTCCTCTATTGTTTCTCTTGTGTCGGTTTTAGATTGTGAGCCCCTTGCGGCAGGGACCTTGTATTCTCATAAATTGCAAGTTACACACATGGCCCATAAATTAAAACACTAGGAAACTTGCATAAAACATTTTGAAATACATTTACAATTCAGGTGTAAGAAGAGGTTTGACAGAGGTTTTGAACAATATTGATACCTTTGACTCATGTACTGTATTAGAGGTTTCTGAGGAGCCAGGAGGAAGGAGGAATAGGAAAGTGGAATAAAGCTGGACAAAAACCATGGTCCAGAATACCTAAAAACAGGGGTGTTGCTAGGGTTGGTGATACCCGGGGCAAGATCTCATGGTGTCACCCCCATGGACCTCCTCCCATACCAGACCATCATGATGTGGAGGCCTCCTGGGAAATGTGATCCCCACGTGAGTTGGGGCCCATTTTCTACCATTGGTGTGTTTTCACACCATCGGTTACAAATAGAATAGAAAGTCATTTTGGTGTCACCCCTCCCTTGGGTGACCTCCAGGGTGGTCCACCACCACCCTGCTCCCCCCTAGTGATGCCCCTGCCTGAGAAGATTCTCTGGCTACTTACTTAGGACTTGATTTTCAATCACATTTAGTACATGTCAGGGGCAGGTTCTCAGAAAGAGGTAAATACTCAGCTGATCTGGTCAGTGTCTGGATGGGGCAACTATCCAGGAGCTCCACATATGCCATCTTGAGTTCCAGGGAAACTAGTATATAAATGAAATTACGTCTGTAAATCTGTAAGTACACTTTCTTAAAGATTTACTTTGAAATAAGTACATCTGTAAGTATACTTTCTCCAAAATATGGGTCTATAACAGCACTATGCACATGAACTGTTCTGTACGTGTACAGAACACTTTCCACTGATTCCAATGGATACAGGAAAGCTGCTTCTATGTGTGAATGATCAAGCATACAATGGCACAGCAGGACTTGTACATTCTTCTTACAACAATGAGCATGCAGCACATCCAGATACAGGAGTTTTTGACAGATGGAGTAGACTTGCTATGCACCATCAACTCAGAAGTAAGCCCAAATGAGTTTAATAGAACATACTGTATTAATAGAGTTTAATAGAACACACACAGGAAAGTGTGTACTGTATAGGTTGCAGCCTAAACTGAGACAAGTCAAAGTGGCAGAGCAAGATCCATCTGGATTAGCACAGGTGGTGCCATCCAAAACAAATATGCCAGGGAAAAAAATGGTCATCTTCCTTGCAAGATCTTTCCCTCCAACATTCAGTATATTGGTACAAGAAGATGCTGTAGATTATATATAACTACTGAACCCAATGAACATTAACTGCTCCTAGGCTCTCTTTCAGTCTCCTAGGCCTTCAAGCCATGTCCACATCCTTCCTCTAAATTTCTTTTAAAACCTTGCTCTTGTTTTATCCTTGCCCGTATGAGACACTTATAAACCTGAACAACAACAGTCAATATTACAAAGCCTTTTTGCCAAGCAAAATTCACATCTTCTTCTTCTTCTCCTGTATTAGCTCCAGAAGACAGGCTAAAGTGCTTCAATGAAAATGGTGATTGTGAGCATTACTGTACAGACACCCCAACTACAGTACGGCAGTGTTTTTGTGCAGATGAATACAGGCTAGCAAGTGATGAAGTATCTTGCATCCCAGAAGGTAAGGTCCAGACTATGATATTCTGAATATCACATCACCACACATTCCTTTTCTGGTAGATACCAGAAGTTGACATGTTTATATGTTCGGCATTGCCGAACTTGACTTCTCTAGGACTTGTACACAAGTAAGCTGCCTTCTTCTTCTTCTTCTTAAGAATAAAGTGATGATTAATTTTAATTAAAACCACAGAAAAATACAAAGGCAGTAAGCCTCCTGGCTGGCTGCGGTTTGAAAATTGCACTCTTTTTGGAGAGGCTCCATGCAATTTCTTCTTTCGGGGTTTTTTTTTTCATGTGTTGGTTGCAAACTTGCATCTGTCCAATTGCATCTGTCAACTCAGCACATATGTCCAGTTGCATCTGTCCAAACTTGTATCTGTCCTGAAATACTGCCATGGAAGCCACAATCAGTAATCCAGCTAAACCGATCTTTGTATCATTGGCCATTGCTGGCAAGTGGGTTTTGCACAGTCAACTGCAGAACACCTGCAGAGGGTCTATACCAGGGGTGGCCAAACTTGCTTAACGTAAGAGCCACATGTGATAAACTTCAGATGTTTGAGAGCCGCTATATTTAAGAAGTATTTAAATTATTTCCTATATTTACTCACCATGAATATTAAACTTATGTTTTAATCCAGTGGACTCTCAGTTTATGCCCAGTAAATAATTACAAAGCTTGAAAAATTCTTATTTACCTTTTTATATTAATTGTGATCAAAAAGGAGCTCAGCCAACATATTTCCAAGAGCCGCACATTGTATGTCAGAGCTGCATGTGGCTCAGGAGCCATAGTTTGGCCACCCCTGGTCTTTACACATAACTTGAAGTTGCATAGCAGGCAATGCAGTCATCAACTTGTGGTTGACTGCAATGCATTGCCGAACTTGACTTCTCTAGGACTGTATAGATCAGATTAATCCAATTGGTTTGTTGACTGGACTGCTTGTTACTTTTAACAGCCTATTGTTAGCTCATAAGAGCTTTTTATATGTTGCTTTTATTCCTCGGTTTTTTAGATTGCATTAATGTTTTTTATATTATATATTCACTGTTTGTATGATCTCTATGTATTAATTTTGTATTTTATGATTTGTTTTTATTGTAAGCCGCTTTGGGTCCCCCCATAGGGGAAAAAGTGGGGTATAAATTTAATTAATAATAATAATAATAATAATAATAATAATGGGAATGAGGCACAGAAATCAAACAGAAGCCTATGTCAAACTCTTTTTACAAGCAAGACTGCTTAATGAGTGCAACTAAGGGGTTTTCCGTTTAACAATACAAAACTGACAACTAGGAAGGGCCTTTGTTACAGTTTAGTTGGGTAATGATTTTAAAGGGCTAACTTGCCTTTAAAAGGATGACAGAGTTATGGTCAAGAAGCTCATCTATCCCTGTTCAAAATATTATTTACTGCATTTTTTGATACAGCCCCAACCAGAACTGCATATAATTGGCTTATATCACATTTTATACACCGCACACTACATTAATCTTTTTACAGTTGAATATCCTTGTGGAAAAATACCCATTTTGGAAAAAAAGGAGACACAGCAGGGGAGAATCGTAGGTGGTTATGACTGCCCCCCGGGTGAATGCCCATGGCAGGTAAGTTTTTAATTGAACTTGAGCACAATTTTCTCTTAATATTGTCGCATCACAAACATTTTTCACTTTGCACGGTGCATTAGGGAAAAAGAAAACTGTGCCAGATCCTTGTGTTTCAAAAGAAACAAAGCAACGCCATGAACCAAAGATTCTAAAAATGGTGGAGCTATGTAGGATGTTGGGAGATAGAAGGTGGCATAGTCTTGTGGCTGTTCATTCCTTGTAAAAAGATGTCTAAATGAGCAGTCTTGTTCTATATTGTGCAGTAGGTCACACACAGCCCATTCCAACCCAACTCCTCCGCAAGTCTGGCATAAGAGTGGTCTAAGTTCAGCATAAGTTCGACATAAGTTATGTCTGAGTTATGTCAGAGTTATGCCTGAGTTAGGCAGGCTGCAATTTCTGTGGCCCAGTACCACCCCAGGATCCAGGCAACATTTACCTCCCAGGCAGGCAGGCTCTCCAGGCTCCGTGTCTGGCTCGGGCATGTGCAGGCCTCTGTCTGCATTTGTCAGCGTCCATCCATGGCAGCTGCCGCAGTGTCTGTCGCAGCCCGGTTGCAAAGGGGCTGACCGCAGGCATGGGGGTTGCACCAGTCATGTGGTGGGCACAGGGCAGGTGACAGGTGAGCGAGGTGCCTGAGCCAGCCGCCACAGGGCACCCTGTGCAGTAGCCGCCTGCTGCAGGGGAGAGTGGCCATCCCCTCCCTCCTGCAGAAGGCGATGCCACCCCCAAGCCACGTTGAGGCCGCACGTGGGAGTCATGGGGGGGTGAGCGGGGGAGGGAAGGGAAGGAGGGGGTGGGAACGTCACACACAAGGGGGGTCTCATGAGGTCTGGAACCGCCTCTGACATGACTCGCCCGTGCGCTGCCTGAAGCCCTGGGCCTCCAGGGCCGTGGCTATGCCCACAAAGAAGGCAGCCCGGTGTGCTTTCTGATCTGTGCCCCGGCCATGACCGAGAGATGCCATGGGCTTGTCTACTGCGAGCGTGAAGGGCTCACACAGCTCATCACGACCCCAGTTGGGGCGACTACGGCGCCTCGCGGCAGGCGCTCTGGCGGGGTGGAGGGTTGCCAGCTGCCAGCATCAGGGAGTGGGAGGGGAGGCAGACACACAGACAGGAAGACAGGGGGTGCTGGGGAGGGGCACGGGTGGGTCAGAAACAGACAGACAGACAACAAGGCTGGTGGGAGAGAGATACAGGGAGAGGGGTCTGCAGAGACCAATAGGGACACAGGGGGCGCTCCGCAGATGAAGGTGATGCAGAAACAGGCGCCTCTTATGCAGACGGACGTTGGGCGGAAGCCACACAGAAACGGGCGGACCATGGGCGGACGTGGCTTCGTGACGGGCGGACGCCCTGGCGGGTGAGATCCCCGGTTGCTGAGCAGCCACTACACAGACGCAGCGGCCACAAGCGGCCCTGCTATGGGCTCTGTGGCACCTGTCATTGTTTGCCTGCCTGAGAGGCCCCCCCAACTCCCCCCTCCCCTCTGTGCCATGGGGGTCTGGCAGCCCCCCTGCTGTGTTCTCCCTGGGAAGGAAGTGGCAGTCCCTGGATGGGATTCATGCAGGGGCTTCAGTGCTGGGGGCTGTCTTTGTGTGGGGGGCAATGCTTCTGTAACACTGGGCACATATTTGTCAAGGGGGCTCTGCCCGAGGGGCGTCTTTATTGTTCTGGAACGTTAGCTGAGATGGCCAGGCAACGCTGCCAGGGGTAGTCACAGCAGCCACTCTGAAAGCAGCAGCAGCAGCACACGTGCCCCATGGACCTGGAGATGCAGGCTCTTCCCCTGTGGAACCACAGCCTGCTCCATAGAAAGGGGAGGGACAGCAAGTAGGACAGCCAGGGAGGTGGAGCAGCAGCAGCAGCGCTGGCAGCTGAGGAGGGTTGCAGGGCTGGCTCCCTGACCTCTGGCAGCATCGAGGCAGACAACAGTGGGGCACCCTGCCTGGAGCCCCAGGGGTGCTCCCAGGAAGGTAGGTGGTAGTGGACGTTCCTGGGGAGACAAAAAACAAGGGGGTGTTACATGGCAGCTGGTGTGTGGTAGCAATCGCCATTGAAGAAATGCCAGTGTGACGGTTGCAAAAGCCTGCAGGGAGAGAAATAAAACACAGCTGATAGGTGTGACACACATAGCATGGTCTGAGCTGCTTACCTGGGTGTAAGGCGAGCATGATCCTGTAAGGGAAACGGGTCAAAGAGAGAGAAGACAACACATATATTGGGTCACAACCATGGCAATCCTAGCAATACTGACCTGTCAGTTGACCCTGTGGAGAAAAGGGGGGGGAGAACAGCTGGTGTCTACAGAAGGTTAACAGCACCGCACTCATGGTGTTGTCTGCTCACATGAAAACAGGCGACAATCAGACACAACAGTGGTAAAGCGGCATGTATCCTATATATCATAGCAGGCATTGCAGGCAGGCATCAGACTACTCATTGGTAAAGAGACATTTCAGGGAAGGCATTGCAGGCAGACATGAGAGGGCACATTGGTAAAGAGGCATTTCAGAGAAGGCATTGCAGGCAGGCATCAGACTACTCATTGGTAAAGAGGCATTTCAGAGAAGGCATTGCAGGCAGACATGAGAGGGCACATTGCTAAAGAGGCATGTATCATATTTCTATATGCAAAGAGGCAGAAGTCAGACCACTTGTCAGCACATACCCTGCTCTTACCTGCTGGTGTTGTTGCCTGTGGGGTGGGGGAGAGGGGCTGGGAGAAAGACATGGGTTAGCAAATGCTTGCATGGAGACAGCTGCCCAGGCACAGCTGTAAACAGTTTGGCCACAGCCAGAACAGAGAGAGGAGAAGAGAGAAGTGGGGTGTTTGTGAATTTTGCCCTCCACCGACAAAGTCCCACTTTGTGGCTGTGGGGGACAGAGCCCCACGCCACGTGCTCAGAGAGAGAGAGAGAGACTGGAGGTCTGGGGCTGGGCTTTTGTGGGAAAGAGGCTGGGTGGGGCTGGGTGCTGATAGGCTCCCTATCTTTGGCATAACTCTGTCCGTTTCCAGACCTTGCTGCCACAACTCCGACATAACTCTGACCTAAGTCAGGAGTAGGGTGTTAGAACTTTTCAGGAGAGGGCTGGAGTGGGTAAGGTAAAATGGCTCCTATGGGTCTCCTCAAATTTGTGTCCACCTTTTTGGTCGACCTAAAATTTGTGTCAGCATTTGTGTTGGAGGGGGCATGTCTGTGCTTGCCAGGGTCTGGAATCCAACGTTAATTGGTTGCCGCCCCCGTTACGCCCACGGTCCGCCCACTTTTATGTTGACTTTATGTCCTTTGTCCTAACTTCGACATAACTTCGACGTAACTTTGACTTTATGTCCTTCGACCTAACTTCGCCCTAACTTCGCCCTAACTTCGCCGTAAATGGTCGCGTTCCAGACATAACTTCGCCCTAAACGACTTAGGCTGACTTTAGGTCTGACTTGTGCTGCTTAGCCCTTGGGTTGGAACGGGCTGACAATCTCCTAAGTACTGAATTATTTTTTAAGTTCCCAAAATTGTATAGGTAATAGAGATCAAAAGTAACACATCCCACAACCAATCAAACTAGCAATCAATTACCAGTACACATTCACTAGGGAACACACACACACACACACACACACACACACACACACACACACACACACATTATTTTTTCTTTGAATGTCAAGACATGCAACCTTGGGGACAGATGGACGTGCAGAACAAATGAAAAACAAACTCATATGACAAGGCTGCCATTCAGAGAATGTTTGTATGGACGTGCATTGCCTTTGAACTTCCACACTATTTATATGAACATCAGGTCATTCTGAATTTGGAAAAAGAGACAATTTTAATGTGCCTTTTTGTTCTGCAAATTAGCAGTACCATGCAGCTACTCTGAAAATTGGGGATGAGATACATTTTGAGTGGGCGTGTATATCCTTTCCTGCCATGTATTTTCCCCTAATATAAATCCCTCCTTTGAGCTGCCATTGCCTCTGTGAGGGGTGGGGAGGGAGGGGAAAAGTGGTTGTGTTATGAGTCCTGTCCTCTTTGGCTGATTGCAGCTCCCGAGAAATATGTACGATTGGAAGAATGGTGCAGGGGGAAAGGGTTAAAAAACCTTCCCCAAGCACTGTGGTCGCAGTCTGAAATACACATACATGCACACACCTATTATGGTTTCTTAAAACCATACAAGATTTCATCTACTTTTTGACCCAATCCTATCTGTGGTATGCTGACAGACTCAAGGCCCACTGGCATACCACACAGTCCACATTGTAAAGAGTAAAGAACATTGTAAAGTTCTTTTTAAAATCATCTATCCCTTATGTTCTATGAATGCGCTAGATGGATGATACCAGAACAGGTCTCCATCCCCCGGGCATAACTGAGTTGTAAATCATGTTTTTAAGTGTTTTTGTGGTGATGGTTGTTCTATTTTCAGGCTCTCATGTTAGAAAATGACCAAGTGAAATGTGGAGGTGTTCTGCTTGCTCCATCTTGGATAGTTACTGCAGCTCACTGCTTGGAAAACACACACCGCAAAGTACTCAAGATAAGACTGGGTAAGGGGACAGTCTTCCTCCATTTCTGAGGTGTTCTAGGAAAACTAGAGATATTAGGGTGTGCTTTTGTTTTGAGACAACTGCTAAAATGCTACGAGCAAAATCCATTTTGTTTCATTTGGCATTCATTCATTCAAGCTGAACACAATTGCCACAAGTTATCCCGGCGGAAGCACAGAAACATTTCAGTGTTCAGATTTGCTGAGGCCTGCTTCATTCCCTCAGGGTGGAGTCCCATAGTCAACCGCAGCCAGAATGGGTGGTGGTGAGGAAATTAAAAACAGAAACTCTACAACTCAGACATATTTATTTATTTTTCACATTTTTATACCACCTTTCCTCCAAGTAGCTCAGAGTGGTGTACAGTACATAGTTCCTCCCCTCCTTTTGTCCTCACAACAACCCTGTGAGGTAGGTGAGGCTGAGAGACAGTGACTGACCCAAGGTCACCCAGGAAACTCTTTGGGGTGTGTGTGTGAAAACAGAAGCCTTACAAGCCTACATGATTGTCCCCATTTTCATCTATGACATGATAGATGATGGTGATGAATTCTTCCTGTGTCAGAGAATTTAGGATAGGAAAGGCTAAAAATGAGTCATAATGTGCTTAATTCTGGCAACTACTTCTTTATAACTTTCTAACCACATATAGTGTATATACTGCAGGCAAATCTGGTAATAATTTTCATATTTCTCCCTTATTTTTATTTCTCTCATTTGCACGCCATCCAAAGAGTGAAAAGTATGGTTAGCCCATTTTCAGCCCAATCCTATCCTTCGCCAACCCATGGCACACAGCACCGCTGATGTAGCATGCGCTGCATGCTATGGTGGGGGAGGGGACCATCCTGCCCAGGAGAGGTAAGTAAAAATCTTTTTACTTACCTCCTCATAGGCCACCTGGCCTCCAATGAGTTTCCTCAGACCTAAGCCAGCTATTTAGCTGGCATAGGTCCGTGGAGAATCAGGTGGTGTGTTGGGCCAAGAAAAGAGGGATAGGATCTTATGGATGTGCCATGCTGCCACTGAGAGTCTACCCCTCCTGCCCTCAGCTCAGTCCGCTCCCCACCCCAAACCACCCACAATTCTCCCTGTTCCACCCTCCTGCTGACTTACCAGCAACAGCACCGGATGGAGGAGGTTCAGTGGGCTGCTCCTACTCACACAAAGCCTCTAGCCATTTGTCCTAGCAGCTGCGTCCCACAGACCAACTGAGCTATTTTCATGCTGTTGTTCCAGAATTTACGCTGACCGATCGTGAGATCTGTTAGTGGAAGTTCTGGATAGGATTGGGCTGTTTGTTTGGGGCTGAGAGACAATGAGTTCACAAAGCTAATTATTGCAATTAATGGCTGAATAGATTTATAAAAACAAATGGAAGTGCAGAGAGGAGAAATTGAGGAAGGAAGACTTGCCATTCTGTACAGAGGGAACAGAAATAGAAAACATGGAGCTCAACTGCATGAGTGAAAGTGTGCTTTGAGGAGGTTCTGACCCAACTCAGAGCATGCAGGTGGCCACTTGCAACCTGATTGTGTAGGTTGCTACACTCTGTGTGTGTGTGTGTGTGTGTGTGTGTGTGTGTGTGTGTGTGTGTGTGTGTGTGTATACATACACCTTCGCCTCGCCTCCCATGCTCGACCGACACAGCTGGCAGTTTTATTTCTCTTCACAGAGGGTTTCACAGCTTTTTGTCAGCGGTGTGTCTCGACCTGCTGTTCACCAATCTTCAGGCTTACGAGACAGCAACTCTACCAACTGAGCCCGATCTCCTTCCTGTGTAGGAAGCACTAGTGGCTTTCTACAAGGCTCAGTGGATTTTACCCACGACTTCAGAAACCCAAATTCACACAGACTGCTCCTGCGTTCCAAAGATCATCAACTGGGTCTCTGTTTAACATGAATCTGGGACAAGTGTCATCATAAAGAGTTTTTCCTCAAAATCAGATTCTGGAAAGCCTAACATACCTTGATTCTGTAAACACAATCCGTGATATGAATTTCAAATCCATCTGCGTAGGAGAAATAAATACATATTTTCCCTGTTCTTTTAACTTCCTAGTGTGAAGAGGTTGGTTAAGGGTAACTAACTAGCATTCTTGACTGCTGAGCATATTAAGCTGCCTCTGGACCATCTAGCTGGCTGTAGCTTTCCAGGTTTTCAGGCAGAGGTCTTTACTGCGCTACCTCAAGATGCCAGTGATTGAACCCTGGACCTTCTGCAAACAACACATGTACTCTAGCATTGAGCTGTGGTTCCTCCTTGATAGTTCTAAAACTTTGGTTCTGTTCTGAGATCTGTGCTGCTAAGGAACTTGATGTCCCCGACCTAAACAAAATGAATTGCTTTTCCAGGCGAGTACAGCAGAGACCAGAAAGACGAAGGTGAACAGGAAAAGAGGGTTGCTCAGATCATCGCCCATGAGAAATATATTCCAGGAAAAGCGGACAATGATATTGCCTTGCTGCGATTAGAGACACCAGTGAACTTCACAGATTATGTGGTGCCCATATGCTTGCCCGAGCAGCAATTTGCCACAGATGTGCTGGCCTACACTGAATATTCCACAGTGAGTGGATGGGGGCGCCTGATAGAAGGTGGTGCCACCTCAGCTGTACTTATGCAAGTGAGACTCCGCAAAGTGCATACACAAGAATGCGTTCAGCACACTAACATGGTTATTACAGAGAACATGTTCTGTGCAGGTTATCGTAATGGGACTAAAGACTCTTGCAAAGGTGACAGTGGTGGACCTCATGCCACCAAGTACAAGGATACATGGTTTCTAACAGGCATTGTGAGCTGGGGTAAGGGATGTGCAACAAAAGGCACATACGGGGTTTACACAAATGTGGCAAAGTACATTGACTGGTTAAACAAGCACATGGATTCCTAACTGTCAGTGCTGTAAGTCTATCTGGCCACCATTTTTGACATCTCTCGGTTTAGCATTCTTTAAGCATCTTAAATAAATTAAAGATGACTCAATACCTTATTTTATTATTTTTCATGTATTTACATTTCAGTATTGTTTTTAACAGCATAATCAGACAGGAGTGTAAGCTAAGTAATTATACCGGTGACTATCTTTAACATCGTTCACAAGTGAATATTGTTATAAGAAATAAAATAAAAATTAAAATAAAGTTTATTTATAATAAATGAAGTTACAAATACTGTAATATGGTCAGATTTCGGTTTGAGTTTGCTGTCTTAAGGCTACCAAAGGGAGTGAATATGTCGACCTGGGATCTGTATGGGAAGTTGGAGATCAGATCATGGAAGTTGGAGAGAAGAATTACACATCAAGAATTTGACAAACTCCGTGTTTGCTGAAGTAATATGGTGCAAGGATAAGGCTGAGATCTGAGAATTGGCAGACAGAAAGAGGTAGTGTCTGACTTGGGTTTTCACTATCTAGGGTTGCTTCTACTTTTAGAGTGTTTAGTAAAAATACAGGTTAAAAACAGCCCTGGTAATGTTGCAGAATTGGAAAAGGTGCAGAGGAGGGCAGCCAAAATGATCAGAACATTGGTGTGTCTTCCACACAAGAAAGAATAATAGGTATGGAGCTTTTTAGTTCAGGAAAACTTTTACTGGGAAAAGAATGTCATATTAATACAGGTTTATAAAAATTATGCATGTGTGGTATAGAAAGTGGAATGAAAGAAGTGTTCCCTCCCTCTCTGAGTACTCAAACGAGGTGGCCATCCGATGAAATGGATTGACGGGAGTTCAGCAGACAAAAGGAAGTACTTCCTTGTATGATTTATGGAATTCACTGCCAGAAGATGCAACAGCAACTACTAGCTTAGATGACTTTCAATGGGAATTACACCAAGTCATGGAAGATTGGTCTATCAATGGCTATTAGTCGTGATGGCTATATGTTGCTGACTCCCAGTACCTCCTAGAGGGGTACAACAGCACAGGGGAGCTCTTTTCTTCATCCTCTGTGGGTTTCCCTGCTCATGCCACATCCCATGCCATGCCACTCAATCCCCAAGCCATTTCACAACAGATCAGGTGCTGGGATCAAGTTCAATTAGTTTAGCCAGTAACTTCAGCTGTTAATACTATTGTGTTGTGCTATTATACAATTAACCGATACCTTGGGTTTTGGTTAGCCCTGCAACTCTTTAGAAATAGCTCAAGCAAACTCCCACCTACTCCCATTACCTGAGCAGCAGAACTCCGATCTCAGCCAGCAAACAAGCTTGTCACAAGCTCTTCCCTTCTTGCTTCTCTCCCCCCCCCCAACAACCCAAGAACTGCAGCAGTACCTGTCACCACCCCCTGAAGTCAACATCTCATAACTAAAGAAGCTGTTGTGCCCAGGTAGAGCAACCTAAAGTGTATTCAGTAGAGAGAGAAGAGCCATGGATAAGGATCAGGGAAATACAGAACAAAACTGCACCATGAACCCAAATATACTGTAAATGTAGTATGGATATTTTCATGACCAGACGTAATGACAAAAGAGGTAGAGTTTATATAGGTTAAAAAGTCATGTAAAAAGATTTTTAAAATTGAACAAAAATATGAGGAATTCCAAAACTTTAAAATACATAAAAACATTGGAAAAAACACACAAATTGTAAAATATTAATCCAACGTTTCATCCAAGACTCTGGACATTTTCAAGGAACACACAAGCAACTTGTGTGAGATGGAATTTTGCATGCGGCATCTGCTTACAGATGTTTAAGTTACAGGATGGGGGCCAGACAGCGGCATCATATGATGGGGGGCCCTGGGCCCCAGGCACCAAGTGGGCACGCTGCTTCCGGGGGCACCGACGCTCATGCCTCGTGTTATGGGGGCAACGTTTTAAAGGGCAACAGCAGCTTCAGCCTGAGCTGCTGCCCTTTAAAACTTTTTCCCCATAACACGAGGCGCTCAGCACCAGCTGCCACCACTGACTCTCTGAGGTGCTGGCTGCGGGCTGTGGGTGGGCGCCGCGCTCCAGCTTTCAAGTCCAAGAGGTGAGGCGTTGTCATCGAGGCGCCGCACACGCGTGTGCCCCGGCCGGCGTCATGACGCTGGGCGCGCGCATCACCGACGTGCGCACGCCCAGCATCGACGTCGCCTCAACGACGCCTCACCTCTTGGACTTGAAAGCTGGACCAATCTGGGGGGAGGCGCCAATTTGGAGGTGGGCCACCACTACATTTTGGGCTAGCTATGCCACTGGGGCCAGATGTGACTTCACCCTCACCCAGTGTGGACAGGACAGCCTCAGGAATATGCTCACCCTACCTTGTGCTGTCCTTTCAGCATTTTTTTGTTGTATAGTTGTGGGGTGCAACACTCTTGATTACAGAAATCAAGTCAAGTGGAAAACATGCTGCTTTTTCTCTCTTGTTTTGAGTTCAAATATTGCAACAACATTCCTGTAACGAAATATCTTTTTTTGGGGGGGGGGGCGGAAATCACCAGAACTTCATTTAATACAGTATATAGGAATGAATACAGGAATGAATTGCTCTGCCTGTAGGGTTGTTTTTTTCCTCATGAAGAACACTAATATTATTTCTGTAAATATAATCAGACTTTGACCTCCTAGTATACGCACTTCCTTCGTGCCTAAATACTGAAGGCAGAGCATAAGGGAAGCTGTCTTTCGAGGCATCAAAACCATCACATACTTTTCGTCTACTACAGGCTCTTTATGACCTTACTTGGAAAAGGCGAGGATGTCCAATCAGTCAGCACAGTTACTTGACAAATCTATATCCCAAAACAAACACGCTGCTCGTGTGTGATAAGAGCAGCTCCAGCACAGCAACAGGAAGGCTGCTGTTTGAACCTTGCTCATGGTCAGCTCTGCAGCAGAACAGAACAGTGTCATGTTCCACAGATGAGCACCATGGCGAACCAGCTGCTCCTCCTCCTGATTTTCACTTCTCTATCAAGTCTCCTGAAAGTAGAAGGAAATGGTAAGAGAATCTTAATAATACTATTTTTCTTCATGCAGTTGGTTTAGTTTCATTTGAATAAGAAATCTTCTTTTCTGTACGAGGATGAGAAAGAATTGCACATTAGGAGAAGTCTTCACTGAAAGGAATTGAGATTATATATCAGGGATATATAACATTGTTCAATTAAGTGCATACACACTGCACACACACTGCACAATCCTATGCATGGCTACCCAGAAATAAACACCATTACATTCAATAGGACTTATTCCTGGGTAAGTGTTCTAGGATTGCAGCCACAGTGTATCATGTGCATTTTACATTTCACAGAACACTGAGGTTGTGGCAGTGCACAAACTGCTTGTGCTCCTAGCATTCCAAGACTTCATGGGCAGTAAAACGTCCTGAAAATGTCTCGTGTAACTTAATAAAACCGCACAGGCATCCTGAAACAAAGCTTCTGGGCAAGTTGCTAACTTGCGTCTAAGTTTTAGCGCTATTCATTTATCTTCAGTGAAACTGTTTTAGGATTTCTTGGGGCAGTAGCCAGAGAGTACTGCTAGTAGCGCAATGTGCACAAGTGCAAAGTACCTTCCTCAGTAGTGAAACTATCTGAGCCCCCCCCCCCCAAGCCACTGCTGATGGTCAAGGAACCCTCAGCAAAGGCATGGGATGTGGCAGGAGCAGGACGGAATTGCTATCAGAGGCATTGCCTCTGTTGTCCGTTGTCAATATCCAGGTACCCCCCCTCCCGCAGCTCCCCACAACACACCCACTGCTGTTGCTGAGGATTCCCTGACCCTTAGCAGTGACTTCTGGGGGCCGGGCTCAGAAAGCTTCAATAAGAGGGACTGGACTGGAGAAACGTGCCTTGCAGTGCTGCTCATTGTGCCAGCGTTACTCCGGATGCCTCTCTTGATGTTTTAACAGCCTGCTAGTTAAAGCAGATTTTTAGCATGGAAGGGTGTCATGTTCATATAAATTTAATCTGACAGCTGAATAAGTGTCAGGATAAAACAGACATAACATAATCCAGTGGCAGCTATCTGCATGCAGGTTTGTTGCCGTGGGTAACAAACCTGCATGCAGATTTTGGGCTTTTGTAAGCCGCCTTGGGTCCCTTTGGGGAGAAAGGCGGTGTAAAAATTATAATTATAATTATAATCTGCCCAGAACTGCATGGTTTACTCCATTTGGGTCCATTCAAACAGAAGCCTGGTCTCAGTAGCTGCTATTGCTGAAGCATGCACAAGTCTTCAGCAGCTCTGCCTATTCTCTGGATCAGGGCAACTGACTCTAAAAATATATACAAGAATGGTATGTTATTAAATACCTAATGTTAACATAAAATTAACTTAGCACATACTCAAAGGGTGTTGAGTGAGGGGGGGGAATCTTCTTCATTTCAAAGCAACATTTCTAGATTATTGTTCCTTTCTGAAAACGTATTTGTTTGTTTCGCCCAACAACAGCCCTCACAATTTTTTCTTACGTTTTTAATGGGGAAACGTGTGGGACTATTTGGAAGAGAAGAGCTAACTGGCTAGTTTGCTAATGTTCTTTGGTGGTGTTTGGGGGAAAGCCTTAGTGCCCACCACCATGCCTCCCTCCTCTTGCCTAATGTGCCTTATGCCAGAGCCCAAATCGGTATATCTTCTGCTACTATGAAGACAAAGTCAGGCAGGGAGAGAGACTATCTTTGGAAGCCTCTGACCCTCCCAGTTACATTAAAAAAATCCCAAGAACCTAACCACCAGTAGTATGTAGCTTAGGGGGGGTTGACAGGGACTGGGGCAAGGCACTGACTGAGTTCAACTAACCACAAGCAGATAAAGAAGTTAAATGTAAAGGGTTCTTTAAAATACAAGGGGTGGGAAAGAAGGAAAGAATAAAACAAGCAGGGCTGGGAAGTGGTCTGGTCACTGGCAGTGCCTAAGTGTGACTTGTCTTAGCAAGAATGCAAGCAGGCAATTATAACCAACTTAAATGCAAAAATAATTCCCTAACATGTCTAAGAGCCCAATCCTACCCCCTGCCATGCTGTAGCATGCAGCTGCACCATGGAGGTGCGTGCTGCATACTGGGGTGGTGGTGGGGCAATGATAGGAAGCCGGCGAGAAGTAAAGGAAAATATTTTTCCCTTGCCTCTCCAGAGGCCTCCTGATGGCCTACGATGAGTCTCCTCAGATATATAGCTGGAGTACGACAAAGGAGAGAAAAGGGGAGGGACCGGTTGAAAAAGTGGGGATAGGATCCTGGAGCAAGCCAATGCGGCTGGGAACCACCTCCTCCTTCCCCCAGTCTGCCCCCTGCCCTCCCCCAAACCTTCTTGAAACTCCTCCTGCCCTGCCCTCCCCATTCACGACACACCCCTGCCACCGACTTACCGTGGCTGACACAGTCTGGGATCCATGGTGGCATAGCTTTGTGGCAGTGGTCGGATTGGACTGGCAGTGGTGTACTCCGAGCACCGTCACTAGGCCTTTTGTGATAGCGGGATGCTCCTCTCACTGTCGCAAATGGGGGATAGGACTGGGCCGTAACTCTTACTGTTCCCTAGCTGTATTTACTCCAAGATCAGCTTTCTGTTCCCCAGGAGGTAGTTGAGAGCTTGAATACACACACATGCAATCTCTGAGGGAACCAAGCCAGAACACATTCAAGCATCCTTGGGTTTGACCTTAAGAGACCTAGCTAGGGCTGATGTTGTCATTGATCCATCTGAATGGATAGTCTACCACCACCTGGACACCCTTACCTGCCCTCTAACCTGGTCAGATGGGCTATGTAGCTATATGTACAACAGCTTGGTTATGACTGGGAATGAGAATTAAGGGGGTAGGCCAAAGGCCATGTGGAAAAAGTGTGTTTTGAGGAGAGGATAAGAAACGTTACTATGTACATGTTCAGGGAGGAATCCCACAAATATTTTCTACTGCAGAGTCTGGACTAGAAAAGAGAGTAAGGGTGAAGAAGACTGCGTAGGTGTTCCTACATTTTATATGAATTTTGGCGGATGAGAAACTATGACTTATGTAGGGCTCCAATTAGGCTCCAGAATGCAGTTTGGCGGAGGGTGCATATATGGCATTGAATGTACATAAATGTACAGTAGTAGAAGTCAGAAGAAGTCTGAGTCAGACCATTGGCCAGTGGCCCTCTAGGGTTTCAGGTGGATTTTTCCCCAGCCCTACTATGGGAGAAGCCAGGGATTGAACCTGGGACCATCTGCATGGAAATCAGGTGCTCTGCCACTGAACTATGGCCTCACATGATCTGGGGGTGTAATATATCATTCACCACGGGCAACAGTGACATAACAAGGCTGCCGTTACCTGACATGGGCTACAGTCCTAATGCTTCTTGGTTAGTAAAAGGCTATTAGTTTCATCATAAAATTAAAAGTAAAATGATATAATCAATGAAGAAACCAAATGTGAGTAAACCTTGTGATGTGTCATCCATCCACCACAATGTGAAGCAACTCTCATTACATGAATCAGGACCATTCGGAACACATTAATGTGTTACTCACTCATTCACATTAATTTGTTATTCATTCGGTTTTCTTAAATGTTCCAAGAGACAATAAAATGTCTGTACAAAAACATTTGTTTTGCTTCTCTATGTAGTATTCTTACCAGATAGAATAGCAAACAAGTTTCTGGGAAGAACAAAGCGAGCCAATACGTTCCTCGAGGAGCTAAAGCAAGGAGACATTGAAAGAGAGTGTAATGAGGAGACTTGCTCAAAAGAAGAAGCCAGAGAAGCCTTCGAAGACAACGAAAAAACGGTAAGGACACGCGGCTGGCTACAGGGATGTAGCAAAGTTGAGCGACTGGACAGTAGTCAAAATGGGCCACAGTGGTCAAATCAGGCCAAAATCTGACACAGAAGGGAGAGGCTTTGTAAGAAGTCCTTTAAAAGTGTGATATACATTATTATAAGTGAGCCCTAAAGGATCGTATTAGGTGAATTTTAATCTTTTAAAAAAAACCCTATCTCTTGCTTGTGTGATTTTTAGTTTTAAATTCTAGTTCATGAACATGATCAAACTCTGGTTGTTGTTTTTTCTCCAATAGGAGGAATTCTGGAATAAATACATAGGTAAGAGATTGAAATGTTTTTGTTAGAAAATATTTCTTGAAATTTCTGGGGATGTGCATTTAATAAAATGTACTTGTGGATTCCTTATGATTATAATTCAGAGCCTTATTCAGAGCTTTTCACTGGGCCAGGATAATAATAGGCTTCTCAGATGCTGATCAAGGAATTACAGCTCTATTTTGTAGTAAGTACTTGCCCACCCTATAGGCCCAGTAGAAAAGCACTAATCCTTGACAAGGTGCTCAAATGGGTGGTTGCCACATAAGTCACTCGGATGAAACTGAAGCCCTCTCAATCTGGCCTCAGACCTGGTTTTGGTATAGAAACTACCCTTGTTGCCCTAATGGATGACCTATGCTAGGAGAAGGAGAAGGGGACGTGCAACCCTATTAATCCTCCTGGACCTCTTAGTATCATTTGATACCATGAATCATGGTATCTGGATAGGCTGTCAAGGGTGGGGATTGGGAGGAGCACTGTGCTTTGTTTTCCTCCAGCTTGGATGGCCAATTCCAGAAGGTAGTATTGGGGGATTACTGCTCAACTCCATGGCATTTATACGATGGGGTCCATTTTGTATTCCATGCTTTCTAACATCTTGGTGCAACTGTTTAATGAGATTACACAGAGACTTGGGCTGCAATCTAGGAAGTAAAAGCACTTTCCTAGAAGTAAGTCCCACTGAGCACAATGGGATTGATTTCTGAGTAGACATGTATAGGATTGTGCTGTTGGAGTGAAATGTCATCAGTACACTCTAGGTTCTCCTTTGTACTGGACTATAGGGAGGTGGTGGAAGCTAAACCAGTGTCTGGAACTTAATGAATTAGATGAGAAACAATAAACTGGAGCTCAGTCCAGGTAAGATGGAGGTTCTGCTGGCTGGTGGTTGATCTGACTAGGGAGATGGTGTTCAATCTGGCTTGGACGGGGCTACACTGATCTTGAAGGACCAGCTTCACAATTTGGGGTGCTAAAAACCTAGCACTATCATTGGAGGCTCAGCGCCAGCACTGTGGAAAGCAGCGCCTTTTATAAGTGAAAGTTGATGTACCAACCATGACTCGTAGCCTGGTCACAGTAATCATTCCATACCCTGGTAAACTTGAATTTGATTAGCAACCCAATCCTATTCTCCCCCCCCCCCCCATGATGGTTTAGCCAAAAACGGGCATGCTGTATCTAGCTGGGGCAAGGCGGATTGGGAGTCTTCGGAGAGGAAAGGGGATTTATATCCCCTTATACCCCCATACATGGCCAGCGGGTGGCGCAGTGGGTTAAACCGCTGAACCATGAGCTGTTGATCAAAAGGTCAGCAGTTCGAATCCGTGACGGGGTGAGCTCTCATTGCTTGGCCAGCTCCTGCCAACCTAGCAGTTCCAAAGCATGTTAATGCGAGTAGATAAATAGGTACTGCTTGCGGGAAGGTAAACAGCGCTCCGTGTTCCAGCCGCATGCTATGCGCTGCGGCAAGGAGAGTCATGCCGGCCACATGACCACGGAGGCGTCTTCGGGCAACGCTGGCTCTCCGGCTTTGAAATGGGGATAAGCACCACACCCTAGAGTCGGACATGACTGGACTTAATTGTCAGGGGTCACCTTTACCTTTTTTATACCCCCATACGCCTCCTGCCCCACGATGGGTCTCCTTGGACCTGCACCAGAGATTTCGCTGGCGCAGGTCCGAGGAGAGAAAGGGGGCGAGGAGGCGGCTGCCGGGGGGGATAAGATCTTGCTCCCCACCCTCCCCCCTCCCTGCCCAGTTTTGCCCCCTCTCCACCCTGTTCCATCCTCCCCCCACCTCCCCAGTGGCTTACCTGCTCTGGCGGGTGGCCAGTGCTCTGTCAGCATGTTGCTTGGTGCACTGTTGGAGCACACTTTACAGCTGCTTTTCAGCAATTTTCATTTTGGGACCCCAGTGTTTTAGAATTCCCATTGTTATTGTTGGGGACCCAGCTGCTCCCCTGGGGTTCTGATCTGGAGCAATTGCACACTCACACAAGCAGCTTTTAGTTCAGATACATTTCTTCTCTCTTTAATTAACGAGCAAGTGACCGGTACACAGCCAACATACCTGACATACGCAAGTCAGCAATTCTGATTGAGCCATCCTGATTTCGGAGCAGGGACTGCACTTGGACTGGTTCTTCAGGAACAGTATACTGCCTAGAAAAGTGACTGCCACAAGTTTCATCTTTTTATTCTTAACTTTCTAACACAAATTCTTGGTGTATTTTTTCATTCTAGATGGGGACCAATGTGAGTTAACCCCTTGCCTGAATGGTGGGACATGCAAAGATGGCATTGGTGCCTATTCCTGCACATGTTCAAAGCACTATAATGGGCCAAACTGTGAAAATGGTAAGTTTTGGGTTTTGTGATTGTCAAAGTATCTCTTAGGTTGAGATGGTAAGAGAGCATTCCTACATAAACACAGGATTGGTTCAGACGTGGATGATATTCTGTACCCAGTGGGATGAAGGTTGAAGTTTTGCAGTCATGCTGGCCTGTCACTGCGCATAGGAAGTAATGGGTTGCTTTTACGTATGAATGTGTGACATATGCACTATTTCCCCTGATTTCTGCTCTCTCTTTCCTTTCCTCCTCTGCTCTCTCCAGTCTTCCTCCCTGCGCCCCTTTTTTTCTGTCTTTCCTTCCTCCAGGTCCTTCCTTTTCTCTCTTTTCCCTTGTCCTCCAGGTCTCTCTTCCTCCTTGTCTCCTTCCCTTTCTCCCCAGCTCTCTTTCCTTCCTTGATGTCCTCTCTCCTTCTCCTGTCGTCCTCCTTCCACACTCCCTTCTCCACCTCCTTCTCCTGTCCCAGCCCTTCTTAAGGGCTGTACAAACTGCCTGGACCTCTTTTCAGCTGTCAGCTGCAGGGCCAGCAACTCCCCCCCCCCCCCCGCTGACAGTGCCAGGCAATGGCATCATCACCAGTCGCCCTTGAAGCAAGTCAACTCCTGCAGCCCCACTTGGACTGCTCTGCAGACCCTTAGCGGAGCGGTTTGCTCCACAGGCTGCTTGGACGGAAATCAAGTTCTCGCAAGCAGTTGGCTCTTTGGTTCCCACAGTAAATGCCCTACTTATCCAGTCAGTGCATAGTTAGAAGTCAAGCAGTTGAGAAGAAAAGGGGTATCAAAATACCTGAGGAATTAGCAAGTTAGAGGAAAATGGCTCCAACCTTCATCTACACTTTTATCTTTGTCTGAAAAACATTTCCTTTCAATGTCCGTATTGTTACATGCTTGCACCACACTTCCCTACGTGGTGAGAAGGTCAGGAGAGCAGTGTTACCTGGGGTCTGGTATCCTTGGGAACTATATTCCCTAAGGGGTCCTCCTTCTCCTGCGCAGAGTCATGACTGTGTTGCTATGCTATCCCCAAATGCTCAGCGATGCCAGCGCTGAACTTCCGGGTTGCTGAGCTCCGTGCTGGCTGGGCTTTTAAAGGAAACACTGCTTGGGAGTACAGATCACTGAAGGTTTATGGTGTCTTTGTAGCATTTGCTTTGTAGCATTTGCTTTCTTTGCAGATACACACAGGTTGAGCATTGGCATGGAGTCAGATTATACCCTTGTAAATAACAGCAAGAGTTGCACTCCTAGCTGTCATCTCTGCACTCCAGAAGATGCCTTGGTTCTCTCGATTGTTTCCATTCCAGTCTCTGTCCTTCCCAGATCAAATCCTAGTCCTCTCTCTCATGAATAATCTGCCAGTCTATCATTCTTTCTTTGTTTTCAACATGACTACCTGAGGCGGGGCAGTGACAGAAGAAAGGCCTCACACCTCTCAGTCTCAGTCCTCCTCTCAAATAGAGGTTACTTGAGGTCAACGCAGTCTTTCATTCTCCTTTCAAGTCTCCCATTAAGAAACAGCCTGGACTGTTCACGCTTCTGTCTGTGATTTCCTGACTGTCAGATAGTACTCAATGTTGAGAGCAGTTGGTCAGCCCATATTCTGCATTTTAAAAAAACAGTTCATCAGCTAATATTTTTTTATCACAAACCCATAATTTCATATAATTATCATAATTTCATATAATCATACAAACCCATATAATTTCATAATACTTTATATTTGTATTTTTTTTACAGACATACAAAAATACTGCAAACTGAATAATGGCGGTTGTCAGCACTTCTGCAAACATATAAACAATAGTGTTATATGCTTTTGTGCTGATGGGTATACTCTGGCTGAAGATGGAGAATCCTGCGTTCCTACAGGTATAAAGCCATGTGATCAGCATCACATCTAAGCAAACTCACTGACGTTTATTATTTTGAATGGTTTGATTTAATACAACTAACATGTGGGTTATTTAAACAAAGATGCATAGGTCCTGATGTGGTTTGATGGTCTATGGCAGGGGTGGCCAACCTTTCAACATGAATGCTCCTGGCCCTTTAAATGGTTGCATAGGTGAGGGCCTTTCAGCAGGTGCAGCTGCTTTAGCAGCACCATCAGCACTTGCAGCTGCCAAGATTCTGTCTTCTACACAACTCTTAAGAACACAGAAGCCCTAATGGTGGAAGGTTGGCCACCCCTGGTCTATGGGAAACATTTTAAATCAAGATTAACCTGATTTGAAATTTGATCTGAAGGTTCTTTGATTGTGTACTTTGAAATAAAAATACCTGTCTTTTCTCTACTTTCTTAATGTCATAAGTGTATACAAATGATACAATTTAAAAAAACTGATCACAGAATGTACATTAGACCAGGGGTTCTCAAAGTGGTGGGTCACAACCTACCACTTTTTCCAGAAGTGACAGGTAACCATTGGGGAGGGGGTCCCAGCAAGAGCGGTGGTGGCGGCGCTCCAGGATCGTGCCTGCCCCCCAAGGATGCTTTTTAAAACATACCTGGTTGTCCTGCCAGCTCCCCGAAGGTCCAGGGGGAGGGGCTGCTGCCGCCTCTGTAGGCCTCCCCAAGGCTCTAAACAGCAGTGATCGCATCGAAAAGCCCACTTCAGGTTTTTGGCAGAAAATCGGAAGTGGACTTTTTGATACGATTGCCACTGTTTAGCTTTGGGGAGGCCTGCAGCGGTGGCAGAACGAACCCTCTCCCCCCCCCAGACCCTTCGGGGAGCTGGCAGGACAACCAGGTATGTTTAAAAAAGCGTTTGGGGGGCGGGCACAATCCTGGAGCGCTGTCTCTGAGTAAACTCCCCTGTAGATCTTTGAGAAACGCTGCATTAGACTAATATGTGGCTGATTGTTTCATATCCGTAAACGAAATTGGCACAAACTCCTTTCTCTGTTTTTCTCCTTGATTTCCTGGCCCATAGTCTCCCAGCCCCCCGCCCGAATTCTTTAGGTGACCACACCCTTCCTGCCAACAGCACAGCACACAGCCTTTCTGTCTGCTCTCTGTAGTTTTTCCTGCTTTAATTAGGCTTACCAGATCTCCAAGCGGGACAGAGTGCTAGACCTTTAGGAGAAGGAATGTGGGCAGGTGTAGCTTGTTAAACCTTAGAGCACAATCCTAGGCATGTCTACTCAGAAGCAAGCCCCACTAAACACATGGGACTTGCTTCTGAGTAGACATGCCTAGAATTGTGCTCTAAGGGTTCAACAAGCTACACCTGCCCACATTCCTTCTCCTAAAGGTCTAGCACTCTGTCCCGCTTGGAGATCTGGTAAGCCTAGCTTTAATTCAATTGTCTGCCTCCTACAACC
Source organism: Plestiodon gilberti rubricaudatus (assembly GCA_026170595.1). Taxonomy (NCBI): domain Eukaryota; kingdom Metazoa; phylum Chordata; class Lepidosauria; order Squamata; family Scincidae; genus Plestiodon; species Plestiodon gilberti. The sequence continues at coordinate 140,615,795 of JANXHW010000003.1, forward strand.
TCTTCCCTTCACACTTCTAACTCCTCCACTTCTTCTCTTTAGAAACTGGCATGCGCCTTTACCGCTGAGATCCATCCCCTCCAGACTGCTCTACACCCCTGCTCTCCTCCCCCCTCCAGCCTGAACTGACCATGGCCCACCCGTGCCACCACCTCACCTGGGCCGGCAGAGCATCCAGGCAAGTCTGGCACGCATACAGCACCACTGGCCATTTCCACCATCAGCTCCATTGCACGCAACAGCAGCATAGGTTTCTCACCGCTGCAACCGGGCTATGGCAGTGGACCACAAGATCTGCTGTTGTAGGCTTTTGTTAAGATTGAACCATCAAGCTGCAATCGATCCTATGCTTACTTTCTGGGAGTAAACCCCATTGAGCACAATGGAACTTACTTCTGAGTAGACATGCATATGATTGTACTGTTACAATGCAATCCTATTCATATTTACTCAGAAGTCCGACTGTGTTCAGTTACGCTTGCTGCCAAGTAAGTTTTTATAGGATTACAGGCTTAATCATTGATAACTTTCTTTGGATGCAACTCACTGATTAAAAGAGAGAGATTCCTGATATTTCCTCTCATTTTGTAAAGTGTCACACAATTCAGCTTTTCCCTCTATCTACTTTAGAGTGGCCTTGCACAATCTAAAGATAAAAAGTTAAGTTTTCAAAATACTTCAGCCATGCATGCATAAATGCAAAGGGATGTTTGTTTTTTTTAAATAATACCTTTATCTTTCCTGAGCATGTTTGCTTGATTCTGTCAATTACGGTAAGTTTAAATGTGGATTGTTTTTACAGATCCTTATCCATGTGGCCAAATTAAAACTACAAAGACAAAGAGGGAAGCAAGTTCATATGGAGACACCTACAATTCCAGCTATGATGGAATAGATGATGATATGTTTTTAGATTATTTCCCGAATTTCTCTATTCCTAACCTCCAACTACACCCCCCCACCGAAACACCACCCAACAAGGCAGAGGGCGACTCTGACACAGATCCTGACACCAGAGTAGTTGGTGGATCAGAGTGTGCACTGGGTCAATGTCCATGGCAGGTAAATTCGTTTGTCATGTACTTTGTAATCTGTCACATCCTAATTAGCCTTTGCAGCGGTGTAAAGGCATGTATGACAACGTGCATGCGTTTACGATTTCACAAACAATGCGACACCGGTGGCCATTTTGGGGATGCCACCAGAAATGGCTGCAGCGGCCCCAGCATGTTGCCGCAGAGGGTGACCTGCACTGAGGAAGGTAAGCTGTCACAGGAGGCAGGTGATAGACGGGGGACGGAACGGGGTGAGGAGGTGGAAGAACAGAGGAGTTCCTAGGCAGAGATGGAGGAGCAGGAGGGCAGAACAGAGGAGGGAGGTGGTGGTTCCCTGCGGCAGCAACTTGTGGCGGATCCTATATCCATTCCTTCTCCCCTTCCCTCTCCCTTACACTCCCCTAGGACTTGTGCCAGCATTTTTTTTTTTTTTTGCTTTTTGTTCACTGCTTGATTTTTGTGTGTGTTATAGAAATTATACACAAAAAAGATATAAAAAGCTGTGATACCATTTTATATCTCGTAAGAAAAAACTTACTCATACAACCCTCTTGTGTGTGTCTGTTTCCTTTTCCAGGCACTTCTGTTAGATGAGGAAGGAGAAGGGTTTTGTGGGGGAACAATTCTGAACCAACGATACATCCTTACTGCAGCTCATTGTATAAACCAAACAAAATCAATCAAAGTTGTTGTTGGTAAGTCTTCACCATTACATACAATGATGATCAATTGGAAATGGTTCTTACATTCTGTCTCTTTTTTTTATCCTAAAATATATTGACAGTGTTATTCTCCCCCCCCCCCGATTAAGTTTTTCAACAAACTTTATGTCTGAGGGGATATAATAGAAGCGGGATTCAGGGGCGTCGCGACGACGCGCGACACCCCTGAGCGGGGGCGCACGTCACCCTTAAGGGGGAGGCTCCGCCCCCGCGCGTGACGTCACGCGCAGGAGCGGAGCGCCCTCCCCGCTCCGTTTTTGGCTCATTTTGGAGCCAAACGGACCCAGGGGAGGGCGGGCGGGCCCACCTCCACCGCAAAAATGTAAGTGAGGGGCGCCGCGCGTCACCCCTATACGCGCGACGCCCCCAGGCGGCCCGCCCCCCCGCTTCCCCCCGTCGACACTAGTGGCGGGATTTAAGAAAGTTAATAGCAACGGCCATACTTTGGCCATAACTAGGCTGACCATATTCAAAAAGGGACAGGGTGCCTATACCTTTACCCATTGGAATTTGGGCAGGTGCAGCTCATCATGGAAGGGCACAACAAGCTACACCTGCCCCAATTCCCTCTTCTTACAATGGTTAAAGGTATAGGCACCCTGTCCCTTTTTAGATATGGTCAGCCTAGCCATAACACGCAATTTTGATCCTGCTTTTTGGATGCCTACCTTCTCTCCATCTGACAGAGTGGCAACACTTCACCTGCTGAATCCCCATGGTAGAGGATGTTGTACCAGTTTAATTTCTGTCTATCCTGTGTTTAGCTGTTAAACACATAGCAGTCTTACCAGAAAAAGGCAAGCAACAACCTTATATTATTTTATGAGGATTGAGTAGAGTGCTTTGTAGCTATGGCTACGCACATGACGAAGCCGTCACTAAAATAGCACAGATGGTTTTTAAGATGCTGATACCAAATAAAATACTGTAATCATAATCACAAAATGCTAAACATCACCAAATCTGCAAACACTGAGAACCTTATAATGCATTAGGAAAGATTTTGAAACACTTCTCCAACCACAAAAATCTTACCTTGGCTACAGTAAACTTGAAGTCTTGTCTTCAGGTAAACTTCACATTGCAAAAAATTCCATTGTGTACGACCCATACAAGAGACATCAACATCCTTTTATGGATTTTGAATATAGACATGCCCTTATTTAAAAGACACACAACATTCTAGTAAGCCAATGTGCCACTGATATCATTTGGTACAAATATCAATGTCTATGCAAGGGACTAAGTGTCAGGTTTTCAAGATATTGCTTTTATAAGGAACTTCAGAACGTATCGCTCTATGTCTCTATCTAGAATAATGGACTTGCTTCAAAGGCAATCTCTCTCTCTCTCTCTCTCTCTCTCTCTCTCTCTCTCTCTCTCTATCTATCTATCTATCTATCTATCTATCTATCTATCTCTCCATATCTCAGCCTCATGCCTGATGTTTCCAAAGTGGCCTTAAATGGGTAACAGTGCAATCCTATCCAACTTACACCACTGGTGTAACCAGCGGTGCAGTGAGAACGGGAGGCCCCAGAATGGAAAGGGGATTCAAATCCCCTCCAAAGGGGGATTAAAAGGGGATTTAAATCCAGGGGATTTAAAGCCAGGATGGTGTAGTGGTTTGGGAGTCGGACATAGACCTGGAAGATCCAGGTTCAAATCCCCACTCAGCCACGAAGCTTCCTGGGTGACCTTGGGCCAGTCGCTATCTCTCAGCCCCACCTACCTCACAGGGTTGTTGTGAGGACAAAAGGAGGGGAGGAAATATGTACACCACTCTGAGCTCCTCGGAGGAAGGGCAGTATAAAAATGTGAAAAATAAAATAAAAATAAAATAATAAATCTCCCCTCCCCTCCAAAGCCTCCCGCCCTGCCCTTCCCCGCTGGTTACACCGGTGGCGTAAATTGGATAGGATTGTGCTGTCAGAGGCAGAAAAATAAGGGTTCTGGAAAGATCCACAAATTTCCAATTTCCAACAGACAAGACAAGAATAGCACATGTGTTTTCCTCAAGCCACCAGAGTTAATCTCAGCAACAGAGGGCATTGCATAGCAGGAAAATTGTAGTGGCACAACAACAGGAAGAGTTTGCAGCTCGCTTCCAACTCGCTTCCAACTTAGCCAACATAACAAGGTATTGCATAATAACTACTCTGTATTGCTTTTGCACAGGGGCAGTGCACAGAACAGAAGAAGATGGAAGAGGGACAGTTTACATTGTGGAAAGGGTACTCACACATCCCAAGTTTGTATTGCAAACTTACAACTTTGATATAGCCCTCATTGAACTGAGGACCCCTATCCAGTTCTCTGAAAACGTTAAAGCTGCATGCCTTCCCACTGCAGACTTTGCTAATCAGATCCTAATGAAACAAGAGCTAGGTACGGTTAGTGGTTTCGGGCGCCTTGAGGAAAAAGGTCGGACATCCCTCACACTCCAAGTAATTAATGTGCCCTATGTTGAAAGGAAAGACTGCATGTTGTCAACCAATTTTGAAATCACAGAAAATATGTTCTGTGCTGGCTATCATTCTGTAGCTAAAGATGCATGTCAAGGAGACAGTGGAGGTCCTCATGTAACTAGTTACAGGGGTACTTACTTTGTTACTGGTATAGTCAGCTGGGGAGAAGGGTGTGCAAGGCAAGGAAAATATGGAATTTATACAAAGGTGTCCAAATTTATAGTCTGGTTAAAGAGACTAATGGCTCGAAAGTCACAACAAGGCAGGCAGGCATGAGTAGAACTATTGTTACACGAAAACCATTTAATGACATATTTCACACTTAACAGCACTTAATCAATAAAAAAAGAATTCTGTTTAGAACATCCAATGAATTCCTTTGATGGATTGAATTCTTTATTTCAAAGCCACTCTGTTTGTTAATTAACCTAGCTTGCCACTTCATTTGAGGGCTTCCTGCTCTCTAGTACTTAGGTCTAAGGGGCTTAGGTCTAAGGGGCACAACACCTCACAGGGTTGTTGTGAGGACAAAAAGGAGGGGTGGAAATATGTACACCACTCTGAGCTCCTTGGAGGAAGGGCGGTATAAAAATGTGAAAAATAATAAAACAAAAAATATTGGAAAAGTTAATGTTGTTTCACCTCTTGCAACTTGGACGGAATTGATTGGTAAGGTCTTGAATGTTGGGACTTCTGACTTAAGGCACAAGGGCATAGAAACAGAATCACAATGTAAGATGACTCTTCTCCATTTCTAAAGCAGTTGGACGTGGACCAATAATATTCAGCAGCAAGTGGATATATTCAGTGTACTTAAAACAAGAAGATATTATTACCATCAAGCCAAGTATTTTCAGATCTGAAAATGCATTTATTTCATAATTGCATTTATTTCAATTATAAAAGCAATTATAAAATGAATTTATTTCAAACAGTTTTTCAGATCTGTGAGCGAAATTAAAGATGGTTATTCTTAAAAAGCATATCCAGCACTCTGACTGATCCACAGAATTTGACCACCATCAAGTAATGTGCGCAATGTCAATTTGAACGTTCCCATTAGATTTCACTCATTCTTTTTTTTAGTGTACCATCCCCTAATTTACAATTTCCTATTTCATGCCAACACAATTTATTTTAATATTTTAGTCACTGCTAAGCACTTTTTCTATTGATTTCAGTGGGTGAGTTAAGTACATGTTTAAATCTATCCTGCAGAAATCACTGGATCTTAAAAACACCTAAAATATTATAACAGGATATGACCCCATTAACTCTCCAAGTTATGGGGATGAGGAACAAAACCGCTTTCAAATAATTGAATGAAATTGGAGCAAAAGGCAGAACATTGCTGTGGAGGAGAAGCAGGTGGAACTAAGCTACCCTGTATTCACCACTTGCAGCCCGATCCTGCCTTAAGTTGCGGAGGTCAGCCTAAAGGGCCAGCCGCTGCATCCTAGGCAGAATGCGGGCTGTGCCAGCGCGGTCCAGGCTCACCTTGGGGGGAGGGACGTTCATCCCCTTCCCCCAGTGTATCTCCAATGGACCTCTTCGGATGCATGCCAGCTCTGCAGTTGGCACACGTCCGAGGAGGCCGTGTAAGGCCGGCCTGGGATGGGATGTTGGATATTAGTACACCATTTAACCCAGCGCCGATATCCCTGCCCCCTCCCAGGTCGGACCAGCCAATTGCCTCCTCCCTTGCCAACCCTGCCAACCCTCTGCCCATCCATGCCCCTGCGACTACAACCCTGCCCACCCATGCCCCTGCGACTATTGGCGTGGGCCTTACCTGTGTCAGCTGGCACAAGTCCAGGTCAGTGGCGGAATGAGTGGCACTGGCCTTCATGCTGGAGCCACTTACTCCAAAGGAGCCACAAATGTGCTTTATTGCACGTTTGTGACTCCTTAGGCCGGCTGAGCACGCACTCCACCAGCGTATACTTATAGAGGATTGTGCCGTTAATTTTTTTAAAGCCAGTGTGTTCCTGTGCTGAAGTGAGATATTAACATTTACTTAAAGGTAAAGGTGACCCCTGACAATTAAGTCCAGTCGTGTCCAACTCTGTGGTGCTCATCCCCATTTCAAAGCCGAAGAGCCAGCGTTGTCTGAAGACGCCTCCGTGGTCATGTGGCCGGCATCCCAAGTAAATGTCCACCAGATAGCAAATTTTATATGCTAAAAAATCAATCCATTGCAAAGACTCTATTCTCTCCCTTGCTAGTTCATACACCGCTCTCACTATTTTACACCTCTCTCACTATTTAATGTAGTGAGAGGGGTGTAATGTAGTGAAGCCATCACAGTTGACTTTGTCAATACATTGATTTGTCTTGTGAATGTGTGGTGTGGTACAGCTCACCACCTCATGATCTGATATAAAGACAGTAAACAACAATCTTCATGTCTTGGAGCATTCAGAAATCAATAGTCGCTATGCCCCCTGGTCAACTAGGGTTCTTGGCTGGCCACTTTGAGACAGGAATGAGAGTGGTGAACCAAAGCGCTACCCTTCAGTGTGCCTTCCCAATAAAAGCACTTCATAATGACTCCACCACATAAATTGTTGCATGGCTTGGAACTCAGCTTTGGAAAAATTTGCTGCATGATTAATGTACATTTTACTGCTGCTTATTGCAAAGTTTTGACATTTTCCTTCATTCCACATTCTCATTTGTACTGAACAATGTAATTAAAACAATGTATTAATTTTTTGCACATCACCATTCATAAATGCACAACCAATAATTAAAGTATTATATGCCTTATGCAAGGACGTGTTATTTATTCCAGATCAATCCACTGTTTCCTGGGCTAGATGTGCAAAAGGGGGCTAGAGGGATTCTCCATCCAGATTGCTGTGATATTGGGGTAGCTGTTTTTCACTTAGAACTGTATGGTTTTCACCATGGACTTTATCATGGTGGCACTTTATAGCCCAGTCCTATCCTCAAGATATTCCAACACATCTCCATGTACGCTGGTGCAACAACAACCCTGCCGGTGTAGAGGTCTGCCAGCTGAAGGACTCCCCACAAATGCCAGCACAATGCCGAAAAATATTGTGCTGACATAACTCAGAAGTCACTAGGACTGTGGCACAACTCTGCCAGCGGAAAGGCCAAAACAGGGAGGAGATTAGGGCGTGACGTGGGAGGGCCAAGGGGGAGTTAATGCACGTCATATCTTAACCCACCTTCAGACAGTGGATGCAGTGGCATCGTTACGGGGGCAGAGGGCGGGAGCCCCCCGGGCGCAGGGTGCTTTGGGGTGCAGAGGGGTACACAAATTGGCAGCACTTACCCAGCCTCAGCATCTCTGGGCCAGCGAGACTAGGGGCTAGAGAGGCTCTGCTCCAATTGCACAGGCGCAGCCTCTCTAGGGACATCTCTGGCCAGCGAGTAGACAAGGCCAGAGATGCCGCCTGGCCGGCGAAGACAGAAGCATGACAAACAAAGACCAGATAAGTGGTGCCGACTCCTGCACCCTCCGGCCTTTGTTCACCCCGTTCATGCACGTTCGCGCCACTGTTTTGCTGCGGCGGCAGTACGAAAGTGATGCCCTGCCCCAAAGGTGTGGGGCTTGTGACTTCCGGGGGTGCACAGCGAGCCCCCCCTTGCTGGGGGGGTATAAGAACGCTGCTGCCCAGATGCTGGAAAAACACTTTGCCAATGACAGAGCTGGCACACAGGAAACAGAAAAAAACCAGCAGAAAATTGCATACCCCATTATCCCCTCACTCGACTCACTTTCCTATGATAGAAAATAGGATACAGACTACACAGTCATTTGGTACACCAACCCAATTACCCTGTCCCTACCAGGGAGACTACAGCTCAGATTATTAGATGTGTGGCATGGGTCTATACCTCTCTGGTCTCTCAAAGGAGAGCTTTGGAGATGGGAACCATGGTGAAAGGGCACTTGGAGCACAAAGAGAGCACTTTGCAAAAACAACCTCTTGTCCCTCACAAGTATTGCAAAATATTTGGTTAATACTTATCTTTGGTTAATACTTAGGGGGTGGGGGAAAGGTGGCGGTGGGGCCGGAGGCCAGGCCGATCGGGCCTGGGAGGGTGACAGGATCAGTGGCACTGGCGTGCACCGTATCCTAACCCCCTTCTTGGACCTGATCCACCGACACAGGTGCATGTGAACTTGCGCTGGCCATATGACAGGTGCAGGACCGTTTTATGGGCTGGAGCTTTCCCTGGGGCAAGGGGACGAATGTCCCTTTACCTCGAAGAGACCTTCCATCTGCTAAATCCCCCCGCAGGATGCAGCAGAAGCCACACTGGAGCCTTGGTGCGGGGGAACTTAGGTAGGATTGGACTGTCATGCTTTCAATGTCCGGGACAGTGACAGCATGGGCGCATTGTAGTGCAGCTGTGGCAGGCTTAGCCAGGGGAAGGGAAAAGAGCAATACAACATTACGTTAAGAGGCCTCATGCTAGTGAAAGATTAATCCTATGTAACAGTGCTATGCTGGTGCTGACATCAAGTGGTGACATATTTATAAAGCTACAAATCGGACAGGATTTAAAACCACAATAAGGCAAAGGCACTATATGGCTAATGGACTCAATTGTAGGCATGCTGTACTCAGACAATTTGTGTAGAAAGAAAATTGTGTCCTCCTTTCTCTACTGGATGAAAAATGAATTCCATATAGCATTTCTAATAAATGAAATACAGTACTATACTTGATTGCTTTCATTTAAAAAAAATGGATGTCAGTGAACTATGTGAGTAGGTTGTGAAGCACATCACAGATCACACCTCCCCCCCCCTCAGCTTAGCTATCAGTGTAGGGTAGGCAAAGAATGGCGTTCTCTTTTTACACACCCGCGCGTGCACACACACACACACACACACACACACAGACTCTGTGTGTGTAAATAAAAGAGAACGCCATATGTTCACCATTGAACGTAGGATCCTACAAGTCATCAACAACGCCGTTGGCTCAGGAACTACTGTCCTCTGCAGTTATCTCTCACGGCCCAATCCTAAGCATGCCTGTATGCATAGCATAATGCAGATGTCAGTCCCATTGGGTTCAATGGGACCTCCTCCACTGCACATGTGCTTAAGCAAATTGGTTCTTGGTATAATATTCATGTCACCAATTCTCTTCCCTAAATTCTCTGCAAAAAAAGGGGGGGAGGAACTACCCAGAAAACGTTTAATTACTATATACACTAAATATGTATACCCATATATCCATTATTAAAATAATGTTCAAGGAAGCTTACAAAGATTAAAACACAATACAATCACACAACAACCCCCTCCCAATAATAAATAAAACAATCAAAAGGATAGTTCAACACCAACTTTAAACATCACACAACAGAATATACAGTATATAGAATATCAGCCATTATTCATTAGGCAATTTAAAAGCCTGGTTTCTCTTCAGCTCTGTGCATTTACGTCAGGTTTTAATGACATGCTCTAGGTTTTGAGCAACTCTTCTGTATTGTGTCCTCCTGACCTGTATAGGGATACTGTGGAACATTTATAATGCAAATCAGTCACATTTTCCGTTAAAGAAGAAAAGGTCATTTCAAGTCCTTCAGCATTGCAAAAATAAAGGATTGGTTGCCACAGAAACCCTCTTAATAATATCCCAATTGTGCAACAAACCAATCTTTTCTTTTGACTGGGAGGTTGTTCCCAGTTGTTGACATAAGGCCCTGTCATTGCCCTTTTGTTTGGGTTTTGTTTTTTATGGGTTCCTGAACTTTAAACTTTACTCATTTAGTAATTTTACCAAAGAGCAACCACTATGCAGGCAAACGACAACTAGCGATTCCAGGAGAATGAAAATGGGAACACACCATTGGGCCAGATGGTTTCTCTTGTGGGCATTCATTTTTCATCAGGCAGAACTTACAGGTAGGGTGCCTTGTTCACTCCTGTACAATATTAATTTGACTTCATGGTAATTTCCCCCCCCCAAAAAAAAAAATGAGAACATGGGGGCCCTGATAACTTGTCATTTAATCTGTACCCTTTCCACAGACACTTTAGTTTTTGATTAAAACTAACTTTAAGCAAAGAATACTCACAGGGTAAATGCTACAGAACTATTGAAAAGGTTACCAAGATAATGTACGTGAAGTGCACTAAACTACTATATAAATGCTAAGATTTTTATTTATGTTAAACTGTATGTCTGCAGGCATGTGCTTTGTACCTAATTGTACCAAATTCTTTAGTTGTTGATAATAATATTACTAACAGGACAATAAATCCAATTGATGTAGCATGGATATTGTCATGACCAGACATAGTGATAAATGACTTTTTACATGACTTTTTACATGACTTTTTAACCTATAAAACTCTACCTCTTTATCACAAATCCCATTGAGTTCAACTGAGCTTACCTCCAGTGTGTATAGGATCAGTGCAGAAACTTCAGTCCTCCTGACCTGTATAGGGATACTGTGGAGCATTTATAATGCAAATCAATCACATTTTCCATTAAAGAAGAAAAGGTCATTTCGTCCTGTCGCTGTCCAACAGCGACAGGAACTCCTTAATTTGGTCAGTGTGCAATGAGATGGTACAGTATGTGCAGTTATACATATACTAATGCAATATAGTGAATTGAGAGATTCAAAGATTCATCTGGTTATTTCAAATCTGCATGTGAAATATGTCACTACCTCCTTGGTCTCTTGAGTCTCACTGGCTCCTCATATCTCCAAGCTCCTTTCCATGAGCATCCCTTCCTATACCTAAGCATCATCCTCTGCTTCCATCAGCTCTCTGTCTCCTCCTTTCCCCTTCCCCTCAGACCTCTGTGCCCTTTGCTTATTATTCCTTCCTCAGAGTCAGGTCCCTATTTCTCAATTCAGTGCCTACTAGCTTCCCCTTCCCTCAGCCAGCCTGTTAATGGGGTTCCCTTTACATTCAGCTTCAGTTCTTAGTCTTGCTTCCTGTTACCCCTTCCTGCCAACAGCAAACAGTCCCTCCAAGCCAGGTGTGTAGCCTTGCATGAAATTTTCCAAGGCCAAACTGCCTTGGAAAGCATTAGTCCAAATGTTTGTCAGCATTATACAAGTGACCCTCCTTCCTCCAGTTCAAAAGGCTGTGTACATTCCATGATATCTCAGCAGAACCGGACAGCTGCCATGGTCTTGCAGGCAATTACTGTACTAGTTTTTAGTTCTCTGTTTCACTGTTCCACTCGCAAATGCGTATATAAAATATTTGTGCATTGCAGCATGCCAGGACGTTACTAGGAACAGGACGCCTATATAACGTGCACTGGAAGACAGGATGCATTGGATGGAGAGGTTCGCAGGCTTTTTTTTCATTGGAAGTATAATAAGTTTCAAAGCAGAAATAAGTGGCAGGAGAATAAAACAATGATGAAGTGACTGAACTTCGATTGTTTGTTATAGTTTGATGGGGTATAGTTGTGAGGGGATGTCACAATGAGCTCTGGTACGTAACTACTGCTTGGCTCATTTGTACTACAGTGCACTGAGCCATTGCTAGGAACAGAAGGCCTGCGGACCTCTCCACCATATCCTCATCCAATGCTTCCTGGTCTTCCAGTGCACGTTATATAGGATTACTGTTCCTAGTAACATCCAGGCATGCTGCAAATGGCAATGCTCACAATTCAAGGTGGGAGGGAAAAACAGGGCTCTATTGAACGGATCCCCATGCTGCTCCGTCTGCACAAGAGTGGGCACATTTGGATGGTTTGCGCTTAGTATCTTTTCAAAAACAAATCCAATTTGTCCCTGCTTTTCCTTTTGTCCTGCTTTTCAGTGTTTTTATCAGCCAATGATGCACATAAAGTTATTGCAAGATCAAAGCGTGCCTCTTTCATCATTCTTGAGGAGATCCTCCAAGGTAATTTGGAAAGAGAATGCCTTGAGGAAAGGTGTACATATGAAGAGGCAAGAGAAGTATTTGAAAACAAGAAAGAAACGGTATGTATAATTCTTGTCACTTTTTTCATTATGGACAGTTCAGTCAACATCTCAATAAGTGCTGGCATTTAAATCAATTTATAGTCCAATCATAAGACTTGATGATCCAACAATAAATGCTTAAGATGCAGTTTCTCCTGCATTGGGGGGGGGGGGGAGGTCATAATAAGCCATGAAATTACATCTGCATTCCAGAGATGCTGTCTCCAAGGAGAAAGGGAATGACTGAGAGTCCCTGCCCTTCAAAACCAGTTCTTGTGCTGGATGCGATACTGACATATATGTGGATCCGCCACATATGAAGGAAATCTGCCTTTTCTTCGTGTAATGAAAACTACTATTTCCCCCAGGGTTTTTTGCTGTTTTTTTTTTACTCATTTGTGACCTATCTTACCTCAGAGGCTTCAGCGATGCCTAAGCAACCCCGAGAGGCTGCTGAGTCAATCCTGAGGCAGTAGCCATTATCCTTCCATTCAGGGCCATTCAGAGGAATTGTATCAGGGGGTACAAAGTTTCTTTTGGGCCCCTTCCCTACATATGAATTTGGCTCCTGGGCCCCCCTTTTTTGCTCCAGGGCCCCCTTTTTGACCCATTTTTCACCCTGGGCCTGGGTACAAATTACCCCCTTAACCCCCCTCAGAGGCCCTGCTTCCATTGCTCCACGGCACAGTCACTGGAGGTCCTCCTCCAGTGAAATCGCTGGCACACGTCTGCGTGGACCTGAGCCGCAGGATTGGGTTTGGGAAGGGGGTTAGGATTTGGCAGCCGCTGCTGGCACCGAACCCACCCCCTTCCCAGACCCAATCCACCCTTCTCCCCGCCCCTGTCGCAGCCCCGTCACTGTCATGTTCTGCCCTCCCCCAATCCCATCCTGCCTCCCCCAATGACCTACCTTCATCAGGGCCTCCATGGAGCCACCGCCGTGCCCGGGGCTCCTCCAGCCTTGCCGCCGGCATTCCAGAAGCATGCTCACTAACTGGTTGAATATGTTCTTGTAAACATTTTTTTATCAAGCCTTAAAAACCAAACAACTTTTTTTCTCTTTAGGATATGTTTTGGAATGGCTATTTTGGTAAGTAGACTTGAAGTGGACTTATTCAAAATTGTATTCTAACATTTGTATTATGATTAAAATGATGGGATTTATAAGCATAGCTTGTTAACTACACTTACCAGATCGCCGACTGGGACGGAGCTGCTTGCCTTTAAGGGTCGGGGTGCGGGGGAGGGCAGAACGCGTCGCGTTCTGGGCCCCCCGCACCCCGCCCCTTAAGGGCAAGCAGCTCCGTCCCAGTCGGCGATCTGGTAAGCGTATTGTTAACTATACCAAAAGAAGTCTATCTCTAGCAGGGCATATAATTATTGTTTCATTCACTGATTTGTTTTGTGACTTTTGAGATAGGGAAGTAAGGAAAACAACAATAGTGAAATATAATGGTTTGAACAAACATGTCTAGTGAATTTCCTCCAGCCCTTCTCCCTTCTAGGACCTGCCTCCTTTGAATCAAATAAAACCAGATAAGGCTGTATAATCACCCACCCTCCCCGCAGTCCTGCATGGAGTTACAATGTATGTAGAAACAGGGAAAGCTATTAGGGAAGGGCTATCCTTTAAACCAGGGGTCCCTAACCACCAGGCCCCGGCCCGGTACTGGGCCAAATCCTGCCTGTAGGCATCAGTTTGACAATGAACTGACTGATCATATCTAGAAATGGAGTTTGTTCCACAACTGCAAATCAAGTAATATAAACCCATATGAAAACGTTGTCACTGAAATTAATGATTGCGTGTTCCCCCCTTCCCGACACAGTTAGGCTCTTAATTGGGCTTTGGAAACTGAACTATTCCTCCACCCACCCACCGAAACTCAGAAAATAGCTCAGTTTATTCCAAGCCAAATTGAACCCCTCTAGCTCCTAGCATACTGCTGTAGCTGGGAAGCAGGAGCACTGGTAAGTGAAGTCTGTTAGTAGCTCTGGGAAATTTACGTTTCCCAGCACTCCTGGAACTTGACCCACAGCTTCAGTGGCTTGCCAGGTATCAGAGGAAACCTTACTTAAACCAGAGCAGAGGTGGGTAGATGAAGGGAGGGAGGTGATGACTTCATCTCTGGCTCAGATTAGCTCTTTCAACTGTAATGTTTGCCAAAAGTCACTAAAATTCACATCCTAAACCATGGATTAGAAAATTTGGCCACATCGCTAACTGAATTCAATGGGCATTAAAAAATTTTTTCCAATTTAAAAGCAATCTAGCTAGTAGTTTACTCATAAACAGAAAGGCCTGGGAAGTGACCTGGAAAACCTTGTGTTCACACAGTCCAAAAGTGCATATTATTTTTCTTCAGGTGGAATACGATGTTCCTCAAGCCCCTGCCTGCATAACGGTGTGTGCAAGGACACGATTCGCAGTTACACATGCAGTTGTATAGATGGCTTTGTAGGAAACAACTGTGCTTCAGGTAAGAGACCACATTTCTTTATAAGTAGGCATTCATTAAATTATTTCCTAGATGACTTGAAAGAATACACTATAAATCCCATTAACATAAGAATAGCCATACAGTAGGAAACCAACGTAGTCCATCAAATTTAGCTTTCTGTCTTCCAGCAATAGCCATCTAGAGATGCCATAGGAAGTTCACAAGCAGGGTATAATGGCACTAGAGGTCTCTGCAAGTTCCTGAGCACAGATATACTGCTTCTGGTTAGGTAGGCAATTGTTCTTCATAGTAAATGACACATTGCAAAAACTACTTCCATTTTTTTTTAAATATGCTGCCAGTGCCAACTACTTATTACAGTGTATCGCACTGGTGCTTTAATTCAAATTCAGTTCACTAGTCAGCAATCTGCAAATCATTGAATACGTCCTGCTTTTCTATATATTGCTGTTTAGAATCTTTACTTCCACTCCAGTAAATGAGTACTGTTCTGCTGCTACACTTGGAGCTTTCCCACTGTTGGGTCATCACAGCTCTTGACTTCCATAGCCAAGTGACTGTACAGCATGAGTCTAGAATCATAGCCTCAGTCTTTGCTAAGACTGATTACAAGGAATTAATGGGTGCTACAGGCACTATATGCACCCTCCCAAAACATGGATTCACCAGTGGGTAAGCCTGTTAAGTGACAGAAAATAAGTCCATTTTGGGCAAAATTAATATTTGCCAAAAGTCACCAACCAAGATTCACATTCTAAACCATGAATTAGAAAGACGGTTATAAAGCATTAGAATAACATAGCCCATGTTCATTTGTGCAAATCAGTTTCCATGGATTATTACTTTTATTTTTAACGCTTGTTTCTTGTTCAAACTGTGTAATGCTGTGTAGCTAAAAACGAGTGCAGCCATGAAATGAATGAGGGTTGTCAACACTTCTGCTATCCAGGACTGAAGTCCTACCGCTGCTCATGCGCACAAAGCTATGAGCTTGGGCAAGATGATAAATCATGCATTCCAAAAGGTAAATATTAACAAAGGAAGACAAAATGAAAGCCAGTGTTAATTTGACTGAGGG
The DNA here is from genome assembly GCA_026170595.1 of Plestiodon gilberti rubricaudatus. NCBI lineage: Eukaryota > Metazoa > Chordata > Lepidosauria > Squamata > Scincidae > Plestiodon > Plestiodon gilberti. The sequence continues at coordinate 140,631,521 of JANXHW010000003.1, forward strand.
ATACTATGGAGTAGTGCTTACTAGTTTAAGCCTTACTACCAATGAACTCAGAGGGTGCCCTTATGCAAGCCTCTGTTCCTCTCAGCCTCAGGATCACAAATATAAGTTGTGCAAGCCCTATAAATACTGTGTTGTAAGCAAAATTCATGGTCTGTGTTGTAAGCAAAAGTCATGGGCACAGTGGCGTGGCTGGGGGAGGGCACCGCCCCGGGCAGCAACCCTGAAGGGCATCATGACAGCCCCTCTGCGGTGGGAAGCACTCTGCAGGGGGTTGGACAGCACTCTCCGCTCCAAGCAGTTTGAGCTGCGAGTGGAGTGAAGTTTGGCCGTCCCCTGTGCTCCCATTTTGGCTCCAAATCGGAGCCATTCTGGGAGTGGGGGCGGGGCTATGACACAGAGTGGGGCTATGACACAGAGTGGGGCTATGACATGAGGGGGTGGGGCTATGACACAGAGGCGGGGCTATGACACGGGCGGGTCAGCCCCGGGTACCCGCTGGCCCAGCTACGCCCAGGCGCATCACTGGAGCATGGTGGGGGGCCGCGCAACACCCTTCCGGAGGCTCTGAGGCCGGGAGAAGGCCTCGGAGCGTCCGCCCCGGCCGACGGTCTACGGCCTTCTGACGAGGCCCAATGCAGTGACACGTTATTTATTAGGTTTTTCACGCCTGCGCAGAATGGTTCTAAGGGCAAAAGGGCAGCCCTTGCCCTCAGAAACGTTGTGCGCATGCGCAAAAAACCTAAAAGTTCACGTATTTCCACATTGGGCCTTGTCAGAAGGCCCCGGACCACCGGAGGATGACGCTCGGAGCAGGCAGCAGCCGGTAGCAGCGGGGGCAAATTTCGGGGTGGGGGTGCACGGGGGCGGCGCGAGCGCCCCCGAGTCAGGGCGGCGCGCGCATAGCGACGTTAGTGACAATGATAGCACATTCCTGGTACAATGACTCAAATGGCTACTTATATTTATCATTGTAGAAGCAAAGTAGTACATGGCCTGATCCTCCGTTATAAAATGCTTTAGAAGGACCAGAAAAAACAGGCACTGCAGGCAACATTAATGTTGCAATGAAAGTGCTGAACTTTGTTCCAAAGACATGAATATAGCATTGTTCAATTCATTTGTGCTGGATATATAAAATCCTAGGCAATGCAAAATTATGAAAGGCTGAATACCTAAGTCCAAATATGTTACAAAACTGCACCAGCAGTGCAAGAAGACCACAGCAAATTTGGAAAAAAACACAATACTTTCAGTGACGGGCAGCCCTATCCAGTGTAAGGATACCCGGCCAGACTAAAGGGCTGGCCGCGGTATACTTTCACTGTTCTGGGCTGCCCCGGGGCAGCCCGGGAGGACCGCGAGTGAAAGGGACACTCGTACCCTTCCATGAGCGCAAGGCAGCCGAGGCTCTATGGGCCTACTCAAATGTACGCCAGCTCCAAAGCTGATGTACATTCGAGCCATGGAAGGGACGCCAAACTGGGAGACCGGGATATCGGCGGAGCTTGCCACCAATCTCCCCACCCTCCTCCTGCCAGGTTCCTTTGGCCGCCCTCCCTTGCTGCCCGGTACACGCTCCCCCCACCCCTGCACCGGCCAGTGGAGGCCTTCTCCGGCAGGTATGGGGACGGTCCACCAGGGGAGAGAGGGCTGCTGGCCTCCTTGCTGGTGGCCCTTACTCTCCAGGTGCCGTAAACATGCTTTTTCGGGGGGGGGGGGGAGTTTTGAATGAAATTGTTCACCATAATCCAAACTAATGAAATAATCATTTCTGGACCTATCATTGGTATTCAGTGTACATGTTTTTATTGTTAGATCAGTGTGCATGTGGCAGATTTTATGACTACGCACCGCTGGAGCTGGATGCAACTGAGAAGATTCACAGAGGATTCCCCTGGCAGGTATTTAGAAAGAGAGGCATTGTAAATGTTGAGTACAACCTTACTCTGGGTTGGCTGAAGCAGGTTGGCTTCCTGAACACTGGAAGGGAAACCCATGGTCTAGCTATTTAAAACTCCACTGCCTCAGATATAAGATGCTGTTATATTAATTTTAGTATCTTTCTAGAACATTATATGCATTTCATAGATTCCACAACTATTCACCTCTGATGTTAGGCAGACATTCCCTACATACCAATATCTCTGTTAACCTGGTCTTTCTTTTTCACATAACTCTTATTTAAGCCTTTGTCCACTTTTAACGATATTCGAAACGTTTCTGATCTGACTCAATAACCCTGCAGTTTACAAAGACTGCAGTTATTCTGAAACAAGGGTCTTCTCTTCTGTAAAGGGGTGCTCCATGAAACTATGCTATGAACAGCCCAAGAGACTGTCATGAAGACACCAGATTCTTAAAGCGCAGCATATACTGTATACTGTGGTCTGTTTTGCATTCAAGGTCCTGCTCTTAAATGCGGAGGGAAAAGAGCTGTGTGGAGGAGTTTTACTGCAAACAAATTTTGTACTGACTACAGCGGAATGCGCACTGCAGTCTCCCATCAGTGCTATAATAGGTAGGTAGAGTCAAGTGGTGGTTTCGCTCAGCCTGGGAATTTTTAAAGCTCCAAACGCTCACAGGTGCTTACAATTTCTATCTGACAAGAGAAAGACATACTGTACAATAGAAATAAAGTTGTGCTCTCTCTAACCAGAAGGGAATATAGCAAGTAACACCATTAGGCCCAATCCTCTCATCATATCTCCTGTACATCCCCTCTGAATTGCTACAGCAACAATGAGAAATTTTGTAGCTTTGCACTCCGTACAGGCCTTTGTCAAAATAAGAATGCGTTTTGACCAATGTTAAAGTTACAGTGCAATCCTACCTAAAGATCCAAGGGAGGCCCTAGGGCCGCCCGCTGGATCCTATCCCCATTCCAGGCGAATCTGGAATGTCCCCTTCCCCTGGTGTAGTGCTGGGAGGCCCCAATGGGCCTCCTCGGATTTCCACCAGCTCGAGCTGGTTTGAATCCGAGGCGGCCGTGTAATGGCTGCTGAGCCCAGAAACAGGATGGGGATGTGGTACCCGCCGTCCCCACCCCCTCCCTTGCCGGCTCGGCCAACTGCCACCCTCCCTTGCCGCCAAGCCTGCCCTTGCACCCGTCAGTGGGCTTTGGTAGCAGAATGAGGGCTGCTAGCCTCCACGCCAGCAGCCCTTACTCTAAAGTAGTCGCAAACATGCTTTACGGCACATTTGCGACAGTTTAGAGTGGTGGAGTGCATGCTCCACTGCTCTAAACTTACGGAGGATTGCGCTCTTAAGGTTGTAGCCCTCCCAGTGCACATACATGTACTCAGTACATGCATATTTAAAACTCGTTAGATGGATTACTTGATATTCCCTACATGAAGTACTTGCCACATGTGAAAATTGGCTTTGGTGACCTGCATGCTGGCCATGTTGCAAATGGTGCAACATGGTGTAAAGGCTGGTATAAGACTGTGGTTGTGTGACATTGCAACATTGGGTGTCTCTCCGTCAACAGAACAGCAGATGTAGGGATTCTCCTTTAGTATGGCTTTGATTTGGCAAAAGGAAATTCCAAAGGGTAGGGAACAAGGTGCTAAAGGAAGTATGTACTCTTGAATACCATAACGTTCCATACAAATGGTTTCTTTTTCTCACCAAAAAAGGGTCTTGCATCAGTCCCGATATTTAATATTAATTTACCATTAGTAGTTAGTATTTAAGGCCTGCTGAACAATTTAAATACAAAGAGGGGCAATTCTATTCCATGTCATAGACAAGACAGTGTTTGTTACAATTAGTGTGATCGTGTCAAAACAAAAACCACTACCAATGAATGCCTCATTACCTCAACAGGAAACAACAGGCTGCAAGGCGCTAGACAAGTAATAGAGGTGAAACATGTAAATGAACACATCCTCTACGATAGCTCCACTGGTGAAAACAACCTGGTGTTGCTAGAACTCACGATGCATATTGACTGCAACCGCTATCAGTTACCTATATGTATTCCTGAGAGGGATTTTGCAGAGCACGTGCTGATTTCAGAACTAGTAGCCACACTCAGCGGCTGGAAAATGGATGGAAACCAATCAATAGATTCACTAACCAGTTTGCATGTTTCATACCTTCATGACGATGAATGCAAGCAGGCACTCAACAGAAGTCTGATAACCAGGCAATTCTGCGGATACGGTAATGAAACAGTGGGTGAGGTATTGGCTGGAGGAAGTTTTAGTGCTGTTGACTATAAAGGCACTTGGTTTCTGACTGGTGTTTTAGAACCATGGGCAACAGAAGTAAATAAGTGGAAGACATTCATATTCACCAAGACTTCAAGATATATGATGTGGTTCAAACGAACAATGGAGTAATCAAATCCTGCCACAAAGGGATCTGTAGCTTAGCAAAGTCCAGCATGTGTATCCAAGCACAAGGTCACTGTTGTAAATATTATACCATTAGAAAATAGTATGTTTCACTGTTAACCAAGAGAATGGGAAGCAGAGCTTTATGGAACTCAGTGGCTTAAAAAAATGCTTTATTTACATAGTAGTATTTAGTCTGATTTTCACAAAATTGTATAATTTTAAAAAATGTATTCAAATATGTCACTGTCCCTTCCATTCAGGGCCAGCCCATCGTCAAGTCCAACTCAGGCAGCAACGTAGCAGGCAGGCAGCTCCATTTATCTACCTGCCTCCACCGTTCGTTCTTTTCTTTCTTCTCCTTGGATTGGAAAAGGAAGAGAAGGATGGAGCAGAAGAGGAAAGGTAGAGTGGTGGACTACAACATATCTACACTTCCACTCCATCCCTCTCTTTTTCCAATCTAGGGAGAAGGAAGAAAAGAAGGTGGAGGCAAGTAGATAAATGGAGGTGGGTGCCTGCCTGCTAAGTTGCTGCCCGAGTTGGCCTTGACGATGGGCTGGGAATGGTCATATTTATTTATGTGATGCTACTATGTGTACTGTACATAGTATACTATGTATACTGTAGAAAAAAAGCAGGAACACTTAAAAACATGATGGATCCAAGAACAACGATTTCTACAGATCCAGACTGCAAAGCAAACAATCCATGCAAGCTCATTCTTTATAAATTCAAAAATATTCAAGTATGGTAGTCAATAGATTAAAAAAACGCTGAACAGAGGTCCCAAACTGCTGTGTAGTCTTACAAAAAGAGACACCAAGCTTGCATAAAGTGAACAACCTCACAAAAGGCTGCCTGCATAGATTTAGATCCACCTATAAACACACAATTTGTCTTTGTTTTCTGTTCCTTGCATAACGTTTGAATGCAACTACCATAAGATTAACATTTATTGTTCTTTATGAAAGAGTTTGTGGTAACATCAATGTACAGAGATGTATACAAATTATACTTTTAAAAAGCGCCAGTCTCAGTAACATTTTTGAGCAAACATTTAGCACAATGGAAACCAACAGAAGCTATAGAAACTTTTTTTTTTAAAAGGTGCTTTATAATGTTTGCAGATTTCTTCAGAGAGCAATTTCATTTTGTTTTGTGGCACTCCCAAAACACAGATGAGTACTCCAACAGATCTGGGCTACGTTTATGAGCAGTTCCATCTTGTGAAAAGAGTCACTCCAGTGGCAAGCTGCGATCCGGAGCAGTGCTTCTTCATCTAGGTAACAGTAGATTCAACAGACAGTTGACAGTGGAGGGAAGGGGTTCTGCTTGCTGACAACAAGCTTCTGATGCTGGTGTGATATATAACCTTTAATATGACCCTGACCCAGACAGAAAAAAACATTAATATTGCAAATCTGAAACCATTAGGCTGGTTTTCAGCCATGTGGATATATGGAGGACTTTTCTAGTGTGGAGAAGTCCTCCATATATCATCATCATCATCATCATCATCATCATCATCATCATCGTGTATAAAAGCAATGATACGCTGCCTAACCCATATGGAGGTTATCCCTGTGGATACTCATCTGGCTACATTGCCAGCAATACCCTGCTGGTGATGCTGGCCCAATCAGCAAAAGGTAAATCAGAAAAAAAAACAGACCTGCCAAGCTCAAATGCTTGCATAATCTCATTCTATCTATGCTCAAGAATAGCAGACAGATTTCCTAAATTGGGAAAAGAGCTTCAACCATGGGCCAAAGAGCTTCACCCACTGAATTATGCTATCATAGATAATCCCACACAGAAGAACCAATATAACCCATTCCAAAAACAAAACAAGATCTATTTATTCTTCTCATTGTACCAGTAGGGAACTGAGATTGGCTGGCAGAAAGAGTCTTACCAAGGACTCTACAGGAACAGATGTTTGAGCCAGACCCCCCCAAAGTTTAAGCTCAACCTCCATGCAATGCACATGCCTAATATTTTAACTCGATGGTCCCCAACCTTCCCCCTGCCATGACCCACCTCATTCTCCCACAGTGGGTCTCCATAGGCCTCCACAGGCTTCCGGAAGTCACTTTCATGAAACCAGAAGTAAACTGGAAGTGGTTTCTGGAGGCCTGCAGAGGCCTTCTGAGGCCCAGGAGCAGCCGCCAATTGTGTCCTGAAGGCTCTAATTTGAAGCCAGCTGGACGCAAGGGTGGGTGGAGGGCCCAACTCAAGAACCCACTGGACATCAGGCCGCAACCCACCAAGTTGTAAAGGTTAAAACAAGCTGTTTGTGTTAAATATACATTACAGATTTGTGAGTCTATTATCTTATGAAGACTATTTCTATATGTCATATTGGAATGTGCCTACTAGAATAACCAAACATATATTTCTGCAGACTGTATTTAGCTATATTATAGCAATGAATTTGAATGGATACCATGTATATGAGGTTAGCCAGAATGCACTGGACTTCATCAATATCAACATCGTTGACTTTCATAAATTTCAGAGCAACCAGAAAGGCATCTAGGGAGAGCTGGTGAGTTTTGAGTAACAAATACCTGAAAGAAAAAAAATCTCATTTACTATAGCACATAGTAACTCAAACACAGACTTAATTTCACCACCTCAATCTCTTCCACCTAACAATCCATATTTCTGTGAATGGGAAAGTGCAAACATTTTTCTGGGGAAACCCATCTGGATCCTGGCATAGGTCCAGGTTGACCCAACCAAGTTCTCTGGAAGTTGAGACTCGGAGCTGGGTGTTACCCATTACAATACATAGGGGTCAAGAGTTATGAGAAACAGAGTCTCAAAGAAGTTCACGCGACTCCCTTGTTTATTTCTCAGTCAAAACAGATACTTGGAATTCCACCAACAGCACTACGCTGACAAGGCAAAGTGGGCAGGCCAGTTGTTCCAGCATAGTCTCAATTAGAATCCTTAACATTTAAAATGGAACAAGTAGCAGAACACAGTAACGCATGAGAACACTATAAATGCTTAGGTAGAGAACAAAAGAAAGCTAACACCACAAGAGAATTCACTTTATTTTTAGGGCAGCTTTCATGAATACTCATTTGGTTACATCTTTGCCAGAGGCAATTTCAGGATCTGGAAGGGCTGTCAGCAGGATTCCTCTTCAGAGAAGGACACATGGCATCCTAGCTGCAGCTGCTTCTGTCAGCAAGACCAGAAGCAACATGCAGACAGAAAATCATTTACACTGTCTGGATACCAAGAGTTTCCTTTCTGAGGTCACAGCAACACAAAATGGCGGGCGGGGGAAGAGACAGACCCATGCCTTCCAGGTATTTCAACCAATCTTAGCATGTCACACAAGAAACAGGTAGATTTGAAAGAACCACTCATAGCTTTTATTAATTGTACCTCTGGCACATGTGTGCACATGTCTGAAACCAGACATTTTCATGAGCAGAGAGTGAAAAGAATGGGGTTTGTGTGCACTAGGAAATACACGGTAGACACCTGTTAGAAATCAAAATATAGGTTTCCTTCCAAAGCCATTTAAGTTAGAAAAAGGCAGTTTTGTTTGAATTTCTCTCTCAAATGGCTAATGGAGAAGGGAAGGAATTGTGTAGTCCTGGATAATATACAAGGGCAACCCCCTCCCTATTCAAGTGTTCTGGGGCTGGTGAAGTCTGGGAGAGATACTGAGAGCTGATCATTGAGCCGGATCACTGAAGCTGAAATAGCTAAACTGAGTTAACTGTGCTGAGTTAACTACATAAGAGGAAGATTGATCTCAAGAATACCCCTTGCAAATAGTAAAAGTGGTGTTGTCTCACTTAACCCCCTGGCCTTTGTTCTGGCAGACTGTTACGCTGCTACAGTGCCAATCGGGCACTGGGTTTGAGAACAGGAGAGGTGACGAGGCAGATTGGCAGCACGTATCCTGAGGTCCCTGAATAGGAAAACTCGAGATCACCATAGACAATACTTGAAAGGGCTGCTGATTAAGACTTTGTGAGGAACATAAGGGCCTGGGACTCCAGGATTAAAGGAAACTGACAGTGTTCCAGGAAAAAGGTTCAATCCGCGGTCAGAAAACTGCATGTTTACAGCACTTGCAACATCCCTTACACAGGAACAGAACACCACAGATAACAATTCCAATTCCAAGACTTGGGTTTTTCTCTAACATCACAAATTGACATCATAGTCTTAAATTCATATTCATCAAAAGACCCCCCCTTTTCAGACGACATCACAGTTCTTACACTTTCTTGAAGAGATTCCTGTAGGTGATGATTTTCAGCTTCTCAAGTATAAGGAAGATACCACAGCGAATGAAGAAGGTCTCATGTTTTGCTAGCGCATCATTCAGTAATAGCAGGTTACCTTCACTAGAAGAATTGAAAATTAAAACCTTGAAAGAGGTTTATTTCTAAGGAAAGCACACAGCGTGTCTTTCCACCAGGTATGTTACACAGGAGACAGGACGGATGGGGAGAGGAAGAATTGGACTGGGGAGAGGAAGAATTGGACTGGATTCTTCCCAGAACACTAGTGTGTGTGTTTTTAATACAGGGAAGTGTGCAAAAATGTATCCCCTCACCTGTAGTTTAAAAGTGGTGTAATCCAGCAAGAGAGGCAATTCTGCAGAGTCAACAGTTCAGTGCAGTAACTGCATCTCATACATTCAACCCCACATTGTCCTCCTGCTTTTGAAGAGTCGGAGAACCCAGTGCCTTGCTCATTCTTCCCTGCCCCACCCTACCACCCTTGCACAATTACACAGAAGAACTCGTTTTGTGCTTTGCACATGCTTATACTTCTGCAACACCCAAGCAGATGGCTATATGGTGGAAGTCACATTCATAACCGAACACTGCTGGACCGCTAATTTATCTACTTTGTAAAATAGGCATTTTTAACTTGTAACAGAATTACCGTATTTCTTCGAGTCTAAGGCGCCATCGATTCTAAGGCGCACCTTTACTTTCAGTACCACCAGCAGGGAAAAAAAATCCATCGATTGTAAGACTCACCTCCCTTCATTGAATCTACCCGCTCAGCACCAACTCTCCCCAGCATGTCTCCTACAGCTGAGGATGACTGAGTGCACTGCCTTTGCATAGCATTTCTGGCCCTGCCAGAAAGTGCCATTTCCTTCATTACCTGGGCTTGCGGGAGCTTCAGGGAGGCCTGCGCAACCCTCTGCAGGCCTCCCTGATCTTCAGTTCGGCGAAAAACAGCGATTTTTGGCCATTTCTGGTTTTCGCGAAAACCGGAAATGGCTGAAAATCACCGTTTTTCGCCGAACTGAAGATCAGGGAGGCCTGCAGAGGGTTGCGCAGGCCTCCCTGAAGCTCCCGCAAGCCCCAGTAAGTAAGAAGATAGCATTTTGGGGTGCTTTTTGGAAACCTTCGATTCTAAGACGCACCCCATTTTTTGAAATGCTTAATTGGGAAAAAACATGCGTCTTAGAATTGAAGAAATACAGTACAAGTTTGCAGTTCAATAAATGAAACCTACCTCACAGCCTGTGTTACTTCTGCAAACTGCATGAGATCGTATTTTTTTAAAAGCTGAATCATTGGCATATGCCCCTGAAAAGCAATCACAATTAGAAGTATGTTAATGAAAGCATTACAAATATACATATACAATATATACGAGTACCTAATAGTCCTGTAAAAATATTACAGGTTGAGTATCCCTTATCCGGACTGCTTGGGACGGGAAAATGCCTGGATTTCAGATTTGTCTGGATTTTGGAATATTTGCATAAATATAATGAGATATCTTGGGAATGGGACCCAAGTCTAAACATAAAATTTATTTTGGAACGGAAGCTTTCATGGCCAGCTACGATTTTCCAAGATATAGGATTTATGGGTAAAAAAGCCATGTAAAGATTCTTTATAAAAAGCCAGAAAATCATACAATAAAACAAGCTAAAAACATATGTAACAGGCTTCCAAAACAATTAAAAACATGCGATCAAAGCTTAAAACAAGTTAAAATCACGAAGAAACTGGAATTTTAAAACCGACATTTCGACCTTATCTAAGGTCTCTTTCTAGGTAAAAACAGCATGACTGTACAGATGGAATTGAAAACACACAAGAAACACTGAGATATAAAGTCTAAAACCGCTCAAAAGCGCGCACAAATCAACCGGAAATGAGCAGAGCCGCAAGTGAACTTCTAAGCCGTGACCACAAATAACCTCAAGAAATAAGCTTCTGAGCCATGAGCGCAAATAACCTCAGAAGAAAATTCCAATTTCTCCGTGATTTTAACTTGTTTTAAGCTTTGATCGCATGCTTTTAATTGTTTGGAAGCCGGTTACATATGAAGCCTGTTACATATGTTACACACAGAAAATTGTGTGATTTTCTGGCTTTTTATAAAGAATTTTTACATGGCTTTTTTACCAATAAATCCTATATCTTGGAAAAACAAAATTCATTTATGTCTCATATACACCTTATACACACAGCCTGAAGGTGATTTTACACAATATGTTGTGCCCCAGCATGCCTTGCGCTACGCCAGCCAGGTGCTGGGAAAAGTTTTTTTTTTAAGTCATAGCGCCAAAAACATCTGGATTTCGTATGTCCAGTTAACCGGTAACCAACCTGTATTGCTATTAGATGGTTGACTGCTTACTGATGCAACTGATTTTCTAGCACTACAGATGCATCTGTGGCATCAATTACATTCTACTCAAGCTAGATGCCAATTATTATTATCGTCAGTATTTATATACCGCTTTTCAACAAAAAGTTCACAAAGCAGTTCACAGACAAAATTAAATGATTAAATGGCTCCCTGTTCCAAAAGGGCTCACAATCTAAAATGTGTGTGTTTTAGAGTATAACCAGGAGTGGGAATGGCCAAAAATCATGTGCCTGTACGACATGAAACCAGTTATGTGCTACAACCAGCCACAGCATCTCCCTTGGTCAGGAAGGAATTGTCTTTTACAGAACATGGTGGCAATAGTAGTGCTGTACGGGGTCTGATCAGAGTTAATCACCGAGTTGTCTACTGCTACATTTAGGAGGCAGCAGAATGGTGCTAGATCACTGTGGTATGGCCCTTCATAGTTTGTGCTCCCCCAAGCCAAACGCAGCTCACCAGATGTTCAATGAATCGTCTGGTTTTGCTTCCTACTCAGAACTGAAAATAGCACGGAGCACGTGGCAGGGCATAGCGATTTTCTGGTGAACTATGGCCAGTCTGGTAGGTCACAAATTGTACAAACCTGCCATAATCTGTACTTGCGTCGTGCGCCTATCTCAATAAAGGCCCTATTCTCCATATTACAAAGTGCCACGGCAGGATACAGGGAGTGATACATGCAGATGCCACTCACCAGTAACATTTTCACTGGCAGCAAATAAATCAAAATCATCCTTTTGTTTTTTTGGCTTGAGCGGTGACAATGTTCAAAGGCAAACGACAGATACTCTTCGGCTGCAGACAAAAAGAAGACGAGCAATGTAACAGACTGGTAGCGAACAGAACAGTTTTTACCATAATCACATCAAAACACCTTTTCAAAGGCCCATGGCTTTTGGTCCATATTCAACAATGCCTGCATGACCCATCCATGTACACCACAGAAAATATTAATGGGCTGCACTGGAGAGTGGTTTGCACAAAGAATCAAGTTTAACAGAAATGCTCACTGTTAAATCTTTCAATATCAAACTGTTCTGAGCATCTAAATCCTTAGTATAGAATAGAGTGGATTTACGCTCCAAAAATACATAAACAATACTAGAGAAAGACCATATGTTTTTAACTGAAATACATTATAAAATGTATTATGAATCTATACTCCTAGACTCAGTACAGACACAACACACAGTCATGGTTAAAGACAACACTGCTTCAGCCTCCTCCAGTTCTCATCTAGACCTTCACCCATCTCTTTCCATTTTGGGACCAACTATGGTCAGTTATATCACCACCATTTAACCTATCGGTAGTAAACACACTTCTAACCATGGTTACAACTAGCTGTCATTAGTGAATGATGAAACTGTCTGTAACCATGGGTAGTTCTGAAACCGAAAGGGAGAGGGCAACACCCACATGAGAGGGAAGAGGGAGTATCATAGAAGACCACAGTGCACTCTCACCTATTAAATAGGAGATTGGACAGACTTAAATAGGCGGAGCCTTAATATGGCTCGCAACCCATTCCTATGACGTGGCTTCAATACTGTGCTTAAGATGGAGTACAATGAGCACACTTGCTGATTACATGACATTCCAAGCAGATATACCAACAAAAAATGCTTATACTATATTTTATTTCTGTGAGTGTCATGCTACTTTATGAAATATGCTCTGCGTAACACTTCCAGAAATGAAGGGAATTAATCAAATACAGTAAAGTACCATACCTTGTTTAAAATCGCTATCAAACATGGCCTTCCGCCCAACGTAATATCTGTATGTAACTCTCTGTGCCATGCTGTATTCATCTTTAATATTTGAACTATCAATTGCTCTTATCAGTGGTTTGCATAGATGAAGCTTGTTGATCTAGAAAATGACATTAGCAAAAATAAATTCAAAAACACTAATAATTTTGATTTAAGAATATGTAATAAAAGGAGGCTTAGAAGATTTGAGTCATACCTTAAAATAAATTTTGAACAATTGATTCACCAGAAACAACATGCCCCACTTTTTAGAATCCTCAATACCGGCTCGACTGTAATGAAGACAAAAGTTAGAAATGGATCAAAATCAAACAGCTATTGAAAAGGGGGGGGGGGGGGGTTAGGCATTTTTTTTAAAGCCTCCTTAGCACTTGATTCACATTTTCAAACAAGTATTTATGTGAAACAAAGCAGTGCTTAACCAAAATACCAGCTAAATATTAGGGCCATATCAATTCAATTAAGTTGATAGCTGTTTGATTACATTATAGCCATGTCAATCTTACTACACAACTATGAGCGCAATCCTGCATAACCCAGGAACGGCGGAGTGAGTGCTCCACAGTTTGAAGCCGTTGCAAACTTGCCATAAAGCACGTTTGCAACGACTCTAGAGTAAGGACGGCTGGCGTGGAGGCTGGCCACCCTCACTCCTTCGCCGGATTGTCCCTGCAGCCACCGGAGAAGGTAAGGGATCCTCCAGCTAGCGTGGAAGCGGTCCAGGCTGCCAGGGAGGGGGGCCATTGGCTGAGCCAGCCCGGGGGGGGGGGAATAGGGATGTCGGCCGCCATATCCCCGACCTGTTCCCAGGCCGGCGTAGCCTTTACACGGCCTCCTTGAACTTGCGCCAGCTAAATAGCTGGCAGAAATCTGAGGAGGCCCATTGGGGCCTCCTCACATTACACCGGGGGAAGGGGATGAACGTCCCCTTCCCCTGAGTAGGCCTCCTGGCCGATCCCGGGATAGGATCCGGTGGGCAGCCTGGGCCACCCGCCGGATACTTAGGCAGGATTGCGCTGCCCGTTAATTATTTGTACATTTCAAACCTTACAGATCTGCTTCAACTTACAGGGCCAGTCCTTTGGGCAACCTGACCCAATTAGCAGATTTTGGGATATCATTAAAGGGCACAAAATTATCTATTTATACCACCATGCATGTCACCAGCTTACATAGATTTTCATGTAAACACCAATTCCTCAAATCTTGTAGTTCTCTCACCCTTGCTATGCTGCTATCAGCAATGGACCCAAAGATTTCAACTGTAAGGATAGAAACGGTAGGGAAAGGCTAGCTACGACCACTTCTCATTAAACCCATAATAGGTAAATGGAAAGGCAACTAGTTTGGTAACGGAGACAGAAACTCTGGACTGTACCACTCACAAGGCCAGTTATAGCTGGAAATGTTTTTTCTATTTATGTTTTAAAATTCATCAGATTGAGACTGAAAAAAATGCTTCCTCTTAATCCTCCTGTCATGAGCAATACTTAGCATTTGTATCACTTAGTGTGGAAAGTGCTTCATGTGAATTATCTTCATATTGTTCATACTGCAACCCTGTACAGTAACGGCGCAATCTTATGCTCCTCTTCCGCTGGCGCTATTGTCTCAGCGCCAGCACTGGGTGTCACAAACATGCCGTAAAGCTCATTGCGACACCCAGAGAGGAGGGAACACTGCTGGGACAGCCTGCAGGTCTACGCCGTGGAACAGGTAAGTCCTGCTTCAAGCGGTACGGGGTCTGGGGAGGGTGGATCAAACCTGGGAGGGGGGTGGAGATCGACGTCCTCACTGGACGCCATATTCTATCCACCTTCCCAGGCCTCCAGGCCCGACACAGGTCTGCACCGCCAATTAGGTGGTGCTGATCCAAGTAGCCCCATTGCGGCAGCTGGGGGGGGGGTTACCCATGGTAAGCGGCAAATGTCCACTTACCCTCCAGCTGCCTTCTTCCCTGGACAGGATACAGCATGGGCCAGGCCACATAGCCTATGCCGGGGAAGGATAGGATTGGGCTGTCAGTATTATTATTCTCATACTACAACTAGAGAGCTGATGCCAAGAGGAAGTGGCTTGCCTAAGGCCATCCTGCGGGTTCATAGGCGAGGTGAGATTCAAACCAGAGAAGCCCCAATTTGCAACTTTGTCATTAAGCCACTCCAGGTTGGTCATCTGTCTGTCTAAAGCCCTAAACCAGTGATTTTCAACATTTTTCATCTCATGTCACACTGAGAAGGCGCTAAAATTGTCAAAACACACCATCAGTGTTGTTGTTGTTGTTTTAAATTGGCAAGGCCCACCGCATTGCTGGCTGGGGGCTCACATTCCCCAATGGCCCTACTAATATATGACCTTCCCCCAATCTCCTGCAGCACACCTGCTGACCATTCACAGCACACCAATGTGCCGTGGCACAGTGGTTGAAAATCGCTGCTCTAAACAATGTAAACAGTTTCAGAGAAGAGCATTTACTCACGTGTCACTGGCACATACTCGAAAACAACTCATAAGGAGTTCTGCTGCTTTTTCCAACATATCACCAACTTTGCCTTTGCCCTTCTTTGCCAGCTGTTGGTCAGCCTATCATGACAAGAGACAACCAAGAGACATAACATGTATACTAACTCACAGGTCTATCATCCTTCTAACCAACACACACAGAATCACTTAGAGAATGGAGCATCTCCATTCTCAGAGATTAAAACCTCCTCTCCACATAGGCCAGGTCATGCGAACAATAAACATGACACTAGCCATACAAATAAAGAGTTGGACATTTTGCCCAAAACAGAAGACACCTTTAGCCTGTGTACACCCATTTTTGACCAGCTGCCTTCCTCCTCCAGATTAGGAGGTTTCCACTCAGAATGACTAACAGTTTGCAGAAAACAAAATACCGTATTGGCCTGAGTCTTGCCAAGCCTCTCCTAATCTCCTCTTTCAAATGCGTTTTCAAGCCAAGCCTCTCAGAGTCTCTTTTCAAAGGTAAAGTGGGGCTTTTTTTCTCTCTCTCTTTTTTAAACTGCAAAGCCTTAATCACTTGCTAAATGGCGAAAACAATGATCTCTCTGCAGCCTCTAGCCTCTGGAAACATTTGGAAAAATTAACCCTTAAGTTCCAGCCCCAGGACTCTGTGGAAACTAAGATATTTATTGATCTTGCAGTTTAAAAGTTGAGAGTGCAGTTTGAAAGTTGAAAGCAAGAGCTCCTGCATAAGCTTACCATATCCAAAGGGGGACAGAGTGCCTACCTTTAGGCTGCAATTCTATGCACACTTTCCTGGGAGTAAGCCCCATTGAATGCAATGGGACTTCTGAGTAGACATGCATAGGCTTGTGCTGTTAACCATTGAAATTTGGGCAGGTGCAGCTCATCATCATGGAAGGGTGCATCAAGCTTCACCTGCCCAAATTCCAAAGGTTAAAGGTAGGCACTCTGTCCCCCTTTGGATCTGGGAAGGCTGCTTATACTAGGGTGCCCACAGTGGCGTTCCTGCGGTCGGGGCTCGACAGTAAGTCGCGTCCCGACCGACTACCGTGTTCACGAACCAGAGTGAGGAGGCCCCGCCCCCTCGCCGTCGGAGCCATTCCGTGCAGCGAAGCCGAACGGGCAGCCCGTTCAATGGCTCCGACGGCGAGGGGGCGCGGCCTCCTCGCTCCGGTTCGTGAACGCGGTAGTCGGTCGGGGCGCGACTTACTGTCGAGCCCCTACCGCAGGAACGCCACTGGGTGCCCAGATTCAATAAGAGACAGGGTGACTATGCCTTTAACTGTACTAAAGCTGTACTGTTTTACTGTTCTACTAATGTGCATATTTAAGTTAAAAAAAGTTAAAAATGTATTTTTTTAAAAATAGCACCAAACTTTAAGGGTGCGGCTTATAATCAGGAGCGTCCTATACTCAGGACAATACGGTATTTCACTGGGAACAATGACTTGCTTAATAGAACAATACATCTTGCTCTCACTGCAAACAAGATTCCGGTATCTCTGAAAAATGCAATCTTATCATAGACAGCCAATCTGAATTTGCTATCTGCTACCAGCAATTGTCTTAACCTCAGAATTTTTTTTTAAGTACCTCAGTAGGTTCACTTACAAGTACAATAACTGTCCCTCTATCAACAGGTCACTCACCCTTTTGGTTAAAAGTAACTATCTTGTGCATAATAACCCATGAAGGAACCTCTTAAATCCCATCTTTAGAAAAAGCACCCCCATTCCTAGTCAACGTTTCTGTGAGGAATAAGTCCAGCAACATGAAAGAACATTTGTTGTATAACATACTGGCAATCTGTTAATCATGACTCATTTTGTAGGTCTTGCCAAACAGCTCATTTATCATCCTAAATAAAATGACCCCAATATTTGTTTTGAACAAACCTACTTTGGACACCACAGGGCCCACTAAATCCATAGTAGGTGTGGATCTGGAAAATACTCAAGAGGAGGCAGGTTTCAGGATGGGTATGGAAAGTCGCCAAGGTTTTCTCAATCCCATTCAGGCACTCCCCGACCCCCAATCATCTCCTCGACACCCACCAGCCTGGGCTCTTCATACACTACTTACATTATTAGCAAAAATCCGAAGATCAAGTGCTACAGCATACATAATAGGCAAAGCCCTAGAAAACCAAATGCAACATATAGATAAATGTGCAGCAACAGAACCAATGTCTCAGAATAGGCCACTGCAGTGTTTTATAACAAGCATACACATTCATTATTATTAGACTGAAGCCGAGATTTAAACCAGGGTCCAGAGCCACCCATATTCTTTACTTATTATCCCTTAATAAGCCTACTTCCGTTCTCAGTAGGGACCTCCTTAACAGTTAAGGTGATGTAAAGAGGACTGTTGGATTATCGGGAAGTTAGTGCCAATAGATTCAGATTTATAATCAAGCTACGTGTACATCTTTTGTACAGTGTTTGCAACACAAACAGCGCAATCCTATCCAACTTCCCCCACCAGTGTAACCAGCAGGGGAGTGCAGGGCGGAAGGCTTTGGAGGGGAGGGGGGATTTAAATCTCATTTGAAGGGGATTTGAATCCCCTTTCAGTTCTGGGGCCTCCCGTTCTCGCTGCACCGGTGGGGGAAGTTGGATAGGATTGTGCTGAAAAGCACTGTTCTGCCAAAACTTTGATTATCCACTGGGTCATGATAAAGTAATGGGTTCTTCATTATTTGAAAATATTTTGAAAGGATATTTTTTTACATAATTACTAGGGGAGACTGGCACATCAATTTCTAAACATGCATATCTATTAGAAACAGACATTGATAAACCTTAAATTATCTTGGGTTGATACAGAATTTTAAAAATACAGGTTGATTACCCCTTATCCGGACATCCGAAATCCAGACTATTCCGAAATCCAGACATTTTTAGGACTATGACTTTAAAACAACAACAACAACAACAACAACTTTTTCTAGCACCTGTCTGGCATAGCGCAAGACACATTGGGGCACAAAATTATTAAAAATATTGTATAAAATTACCTTCAGGCTACATGTATAAGATGTTGTTGTTGTTCAGTCGTGTCCGACCCTTCGTGATCCCATGAACCACATCCCGCCAGGCCTTCCTGTCCTCCACTATCTTCCTGAGTTCGCTCATTTTCATGTTCGTTGCATCGGTGATGCTGTCTAACCATCTCATCCTTTGCCTTCCCCTTCTCCTTTTGCCTTCAGTCTTTCCCAGCATCAGAGTCTTCTCCAGAGAGTCCTCTCTTCGCATTAGGTGGCCAAAATATTTGAGCTTCAGCCTCAGTACCTGTCCTTCCAGGGAACAGTCAGGGTTGATTTCATTTAGGAATGACTGATTTGATCTCCTAGCAGTCCAAAGGACTCTCAGGAGTCTTCTCCAGCACCACTTATATATATGAGACAAATTCATTTCATGCTTAGACTTGGGTCCCACACCCAAGATATCTCATATTTATGCAAATATTCCAAAATCCAGACAACTTCCCGTCCCAAGCAGTCCGGATAAGGGATACTCAACCTGTACTCAATTTTACTCTACTTGGAAGGAGGTGAGATTGCCAGGGTACAAAGACACTTTGGGTTACTCACTAACCCACTGAGAACTTTTAACAATATCAGTAAATCAATTCCAAAGACTTAGAATCTCTTGCCAGTATAAATCTTCCCATGCAAAGTAATTGTTGACAACTGGAATTATTTTAAAATCTGTCAACTGGAAATCTGGAAAAAGCAAGGGGATATACCAGCACCAAGCAGAAATGTGCCCAAGGAAGATTTCATGAGCATTCTAAATACTTGCTTAGGCCATATTTAATGTTTTTGTTGGGGATGCCAAAAGGCTGCATACACAGTGGTGCTGGCTGTTAACACTGTTAACAGGCAAAGTCCATCAATTACCAGACCTTATTTAAATCAGGCTTGAATTTGCTCCCAATTGCATATTTTTTTGCTGGCCTTGATGGCTCTCTCTCTCTCTCTCTATTATAAGAACTACCATGATTTTTTCCAATTAAGATAATTCTTCATTTAAATTCCTCCTCCAAATCCACTTTTCATACAAAAGTGGACCTTTATAGATGCATGCCCCTGGAGACAGTTACAAAATTTTAACATTCATTACAAATTCAGCCTTTTCTCTTCAACATTGTCTTTTCAATCTTTGCTGCTGGGGACTGCGTAACCTTTGCTTTTATATGATATTTAGAAAGCTGCTGGTCCTAAACACAAATCGTTATGAAGAATGTAGATATAACTCCTTGTTCAACAGCATTTTGACACCAAGGAAAGACATGATATTTGGCATCAATACCATGTACCTACAGGTGAAATCTCCATTAAACAGTGTCATACTTATCATCAGAACTATTTATTGCTCTAGATACACAATTATATTTACCAGATACTTACCAGTTTTCTTCTTTGTGTGCTTGAAAGGCTCTCAAGAAAGATGTGCAAAGTTTAGGAAAACTTAATACACTATGAGGCATAATTCAATGCTTCATGTTTAGCAGCACAACCATGTGTTACAAAACGAAAGACCAACAATCATGCCGATAGTGATTAGGACATTTGGAGGACCCCAAAATTAGCTTGCAAGTTTCCTCATCAATCTTGATAAAACAGAACGACAAGAGCAAAGCCGGACTGTGCCAGTCTAATAGCCCAATCCACCCCCAATCCTGACATCGCACCAAAATGGCAGCCACTGCATCCCGTGCAGGGCAGGGCAGGACCAGGAGGCTTCTGCAGGGAAAGAGGATGTTTAGTCCCCTTACCCCTGCAAATGTCTCACAGTCTGAAATGGGTTTCTTCAGACCTACACTAGCAATTGTGTAGTGTATGTCCGAGGGGAGGCTGCAGGGAAGGGGAAATAGGATCTGGCATGGGCCTTCCATGACGGATCCTCCCCCTCCAGCAGCCTTTCTGCCCCGTTACGCCCCCTCCCCACCCAGTTTCGCCCCTTCTCACCCCCACATTCCCCCCACCTTCCCACCGTCTTACCTTTCTTGGTGTGCGTTGGGGTTTGCATTCGGCAATTATCTAGCAATCAAAAGTCAGTCATCTTCTTTTCCTCAGATTGAGTAAAATGGCCAAGATGGAGTGGGAAATAACTGATGAGGCAATCATGTATTTACTTTGAAGTTGACTGCCTATTCTGTACAGCCAGCATTCAGCACAAGTGTCTTATTTAACCAGTGATCTCACAAACCCACCATCTCCCCAGACTTCTGTCTACAGTACTGCTGAGATTCTCTTCCCAACCAACAGCCCACCATGGCGCTGACGAGTGAAGTGCTCACTCCCCAGCCTGCAGGAAAGACTCCAAGCTCAGATCCCCACAGCAGACTCTGATGGAGGCAACACAGTAAAGGATATTGTACTATAACTGTCTGGCATTTATAAGCTTCTACAAAGTCATGATTGGCAGCAGCATAAATACATCTAGCAAAAGAAAAAGAGACAAAGTATTAAAATAATATCCAACAGTTAGGTTTTAGAATACAGGTGGGCCCCCATATCCACGGATTCGCTATCCACGGTTTCAGTTATCCATGGATCGCAGGGACCCCCCAGGCTTTTACTTTTTTCCCCAGTAAGCTTCGTTTCTTCCTTAAACAAACAGGAGAAGCAGTCTCTGGCTGCTTATTGCAAGCAAGTAGAATGAGACTAAGTCCTAGAGAGGCTCTGCAAGGTTAACAAAAACCTTGCAGAGCCTCTCTAGGACTTAGTCTCTTTCTACTTACCTGCTTCTCTATTTGTTTTAAGGAAGAAACAAAGCTTGCTGAAAGGAAAACAAGAGCTGGGGGGGTGCGCACGTCTGCCCGCAGGGGAGGCAGGGTGGGGGGCCCTCAGGAAACCATGGAAGGGGGGTTTGCTCTTATCCATGGTTTCAAGTATCCACGGAGGGGCCTGGAACATATCCCCAGCAGATATGGGGGGGAGCACTGTATTGTTCCTTAAGCTAAATTAAAATAGCACTGTTCTTGAACAACAGACGACTTATTTTCATCTACACTGTTTTTCAACAGAATACCAACGTCTGATATATTTGTAATGCTTTACTTTCCAAGTTAAAGCTTTTAGGCTGCAATCCTAAACAAACTTACCTTGAAGCAAGTCTCTATGAACACAGTGGTAGTTACTTCCAAGTAAACATGTAACAGTGGCGTAGCTAGCGCCCCCGAGGTTGGGGCCCACCCCTCGACGCCCCCAAAATAATTTGCATAAATTAGCATAACTTAAGTTTCGTTTTTGTTTTCATTTTTTTTCCGGGTTTTTTTTAGTTTTTTACGGGTTTTTTAGCGCTATCGGGGCTATCTAAGCGTGTGTGTATGCTTTGCGCCACTTATCTTGTGTCTAGGAGGCTCCAGCGACGATCTCCAGGGGCGACGATCTCTTCCGGGGGCGCAGATCGTTCCTCTGCTCTGCCTGCCCCGGGCGCGAACTCTGTAAAGTGCCCAGCAGCGCTTTACAGAGTTCACACATGCGCAGAACGTTGATTGGAAACATCGTCGTTCTGCGCATGCGTGAACTCTGTAAAGCGGCGCTTTTACAGAGTTCGCGCCCGGGGGCAGGCAGAGCAACGATCTTCGCCCCCGGAAGAGATCGTTGCTGGAGGCTCCTAGACATAAGATAAGTGGCGCAAAGCATACACACACGCTTAGATAGCCCCGATAGCGCTAAAAAACCCGTAAAAACCTAAAAAAAACCCGGAAAAAATTGAAAACAAAAACGAAACTCAAGGAGGCCCGCGCCCCCTCAGAGGCTCAGCGCCCTTACGCCCTGGGGCCCATCAGCCCACCGCCCCATATCAGCCAACGCCCCTGCATGTATAGGATGCACATGATACAGAACACTAAATGGTCTTCTGGTTTTATAGCCAGTTTCCTAGATTTAACTTTGTTTATTTTTGTTTTGTTTTGTCTTATTCATACCTGAAAATATACCCCCTCAAAAAATGGTTTAAGTTTTCCATTTTAAATACACTTCTCACAAAGCTGCTCATAATTTGTTTCTTTCTCCTCTGTCATGGTACGTTTACAACCTAGATCAGCATGGTCCAACGCGTGGCCCGCGGGCCGCAGGCGTCCCGCGAAGGCCTCCCCTGCGGTCCCCAGACGATCTCCAAGTTCCCCCCCATAGTAACGAGTTGTAGCGGCGGCGGTGTCCTTCCGCTTCTCCGCCCGGGCCACGGCTGGCCAGAGACGCCCTTCCCGGCCGGCCGGCCCTATGAACTGAGAGGGTGCGCCTGCGCAAAGTAGCTACAGCCTCTCTAGCCCCCTCGCCTCGGTCTCGCTGGGCTGCAGCTACTTTGCGCAGGCGCAGCCTCTCAACCGTCTCCCCGGGCTACGGCCGGCCAGCGAGACCGGCAGCCCAGCGAGACCGGCAGCCCAGCGAGACCGAGGCGAGGGGGCTAGAGAGGCTGCAGCTACTTTGCGCAGGCGCAGCCTCTCAACCCTCTCAGTTCATAGGGCCGTCCGGCCGGGAAGGACGTCTCTGGCCAACCGTGGCCCGGGCGGCGAAGCGGAAGGACGCCGCTGCAACTCGTTACTATGGGGGGGGGACTCGGAGATCGTCTGGGGGCGATCGAAGCGGAAGGATGGCCGATGCAATTTCGGCTGGCCCTTGCCCACGCAATCATGATGATCAAAAAGGCGGCTGGCTCCCAATCGCTTTCCTGATCATCATGGGAGCGTGAGTGACTGCGGAAGGGGGCGGGGACTTCGAGAGCGGCTGACAGGCTGCAGAAGAAGCCAATAATTTGAATCCCCATTGATCGCCCCACCCACTGTGGCATGTCTTGCATATATCAAAAACAGCTCTGGAAACACAAACTCGCCCTGCCCAGAGTTTGAGCGGGAAAAATAAAGGAAGGAGGGGCCAGAGATCACCAGATGGGAGGGTTTGTGGGCGGGGTTGGAGAAATAATAAAAGCATTGACCCGCCCTGGAGGAGCTGCATTTGGGAGTGTGCTTTAGAGAGGAGTAGGCATTGCGTGTTCTCTACTCAGCTTTACCAAATATTTCAGTGTTCTGCTTGCTTAGTCCTCATTCTGTGGCTTTTTCTGCCATAATCTGTTTTATTGTGTTTCAGTTTTGCCAGTCATAAAGGCAAACCACAATTATATTTGCTTAGTCCTCATTCTGTGGCTTTTTCTGCCATAATCTGTTGTGTTTCAGTTTTGCCAGTCAGAAAGGCAAACCACAATTATATTTTGCTTTCTAATTTTAAAAATACTACGTTTCATCATTTCCCTCAACACAATGAGGGCATGCTAGACAGCGGGGCGGGGCATGCATCGGTCATTATTAATTAATTAATTAATTAATAATTTAATTTATTGTGCGGCCCCCGGGTTTCACGTCGAAGTTCGCATGCGGCCCTCGAGGTACAAAACGTTGGACCACCCTGACCTAGATAGCAGGATGGACACCCCACTCTGGCAAAGCATAGACTACACTTATAATCATTTTGTGCACCACTCCAAAAACACACTTCTATAGAATCAGATGGGTCGTTCATTTCTTTCTTGTCTAGTATTGGTCTGAGCTGTCCACGACGGATAAGGAGATCTTCGGGGTGGGTGTGGGTGGACAGCTCGATGAAAGTGTCGACCCAGTGTGCAGTGGCTATGAAGAAAGCCAATTCCACACTCGGGAACATTAAAAAAGGGATTGGGAATAAAACGGCCAATATTATTACGCCATTGTACAAACTGATGGTAAAGCCACATCTGGAGTACTGCGTACAGTTCTGGTCACCACATCTCAAAAAGGATATAGTAGAATTGGAAAAGATGCAGATGAGACAAACCAAAATGATTAGTGGGCTGGGGCACCTTCCTTATGAGGAAAGGCTACAGCATTTGGGGCTCTTCAGTTTAGAAAAAAGGCGCTTGAGGGGGGACATGATTGAGACATATAAAATTATTCATGGGATGGATAGAGTGGATGGAGGGATGTTGTTTTCCCTCTCACACAACACCAGAACCAGGGGATGTCCACTAAAATTAAGTTTGAACAGACAAAATAAAATATTTCTTTATCCAGTGTGTAATTAATCTGTGGAACTCCTTGCCACAGGATGTGGCGATGGTACCTGGCCTGGATGCCTTTAAAAGGGGTTTGGACAGATTTATGGAGGAAACATCCATCACAGGTTACACCATGATGGATACAAGCAACCTCCTGGTTTTTGAAGCAGCCTATCTCTGAATGCCAAATGTAAGGGAGTGGCAACAGGATACAGGTATCTTGTTATCTTGTGTGCCCCTTGAGGAATCTAGTGGGCCACTGTGAGATACATGAAGCTGGTCTAGATGGGCCTTTGGCCTGATCCAGCAAGGCTCTTCTTATGTTATGTTCGTATGATCAAGATGTTTTGTTTGTGTGCAAAAATAAAATATGATACAACCCCAAACAAAAATTTTATAGCACATTACTTGGAATGAGGAGTATTCAAGAAATATCCCTTTCCCACCTGAATCTACAACAATTCAAACCCTCATGCCATACATTTTTACCTTAAGTGGGCAGCAAACATTTCATCATATGGTGGTTCCAGCACTTGTTGACATTTTTCTTCTGGTGATGAAAGCTAATTATAAGATAAAGGCAACAGGAAAACTGATGCCACACTCAGAGGAATATAACAAATATACCCATAAATTCAATGTATGTGTAATCTGGCTACTACAAAACAAATGGCCTCTTTCCTTCTTTGCACACGTATTGGCAAGCACTGAGGCTCCCTTAATGCAAGTATTGAAGAATTTCATACATTAAAGATGCAAGTGTTACAGCCTCAAACTGCTGGATAAATTCCTTATATTCTATGAGGTATGAGACATAAAACATCAAAGAGAAGAGGGTGCTTGAGAAGTAAAGAGGAAGCAAGGGGAAAGATGGAGGCGTACAAGTGATTTTACAAAACTAGCCTGTAGGAAATACCCCATGCATTTGATGCAACAGATATTCCCCTAAGAAAGCCCATATTAATTATGTTACCATGTAACCTTATGCATTCAGAAGTAAGTTCCACGGCATGGAACTTAACTTTCCTTGTAAGTGTGCTAAGATTGCAAATAAACATATATAGGATCATGCTATTAGTAACGTGGTTCAGAATTCTTAGATATTGTCAGGGATGCTGTTTCTAGGGCCTAACATGTACCTGCTCAGTGTTTATCAAGAAGCAAGTGTTATTTTAGGAACTGCAAAACAGAAAATGACAGAATAGGGAAATCAGTGGGGTCAATTTACAAGAAAATAGGTATATAGGAGAAAGATGCTTGGGTACTTCTGCAAACCCAGGGTCCTTACCTGAAGTCTAGGATTTGCAACATGAGGGTGTTTAAATGACACCAATTCTGCACAAAACACCCCATCTCTGGTATCAATAGCTTCTAGTACCTATGACAAAAAGGGAACAAAAATATTCTGGAACAAAATGTATTAACATTAACCACACACGTCGCACTACCATAGAAGAAATACTAAAAACAACATTTTTCCCTTTGTTATGTTTCTCGTTTGACTACTGCTGCCTTGCAGGAGTGGCATACCCTTCCAGCATTACTGCAAAGGAATGCTATGCTTCCATTTGCATCAATTCCAAGTCCTAACCTGGAGCCAAAAAGGCCATTGACCAGTGACATATTTTTCAACAAGGGAAAGATGGATAAACATTGAGGTGATTTTACACCCAAATGAGCTATTTTTTTTCCAAATAAAAATAAGATTACAATAATATGAAATATAACAAAGTACTAATAATTAAAATATAGCATTTCTTATTTAAAGTTCAAGAAGCTACTGTACAGTCCCTCAACCAATAACGCCTGTATTATTATCCCATATTGGTGGGAATGAGAGGTAGTGGCTGATTTGATCCCAGCTGCGAGTTCATGGCTGAAATGAAATATGAAATGAGGGTTTCAAGTTCACACTTTATTTGATTAACTTGTATGTTACAACAGCTGTATTTTAAAAACATAAGACTAAGAGTATGGCAAATTAGTCATTATTTCCAAGGGGACGAGAGAGAGAGCCAGACAGATAAAGAAACAGAGATATTAGGTCACTGAGATCTAGTGCAATGCCCAATTTAGGACAATTTAAAAACTGCTTATATGTTTTCTTAAATAAAAGTGTTTTAAGTTTATTTCTAAGAGTTGAAATTACAATAGACATAGCACCATGATCTAATCATATTCCAGCCACAGTGAAACCTTTCTAGGTCAAGAGTCTAACATTATTTTGTCTGCTCTTTCTGCCAGGATCATTTTAAATAAGATTGCTATGCATGCAATTTCAGTGAGAGAGTTTTAAAAATTCTGCACATCTGATGAAGCGGACTACCATCCACAAAAACGTATGCTGAAATAAACTGGTTGGTTTTTAAGGTTCTACAAGGCTCTTTGCTTTTTTTTTAAAAAAAGTGGACATAATAGCAAATGAAGCAATAATTACAGCTATTGCTTACCTGCTGCAAATACTGGTTTAGACTGATGTGTGCCATTGAACGAGTGCTGTTCAACAGCAACTGAACACCTTAAACTGAAAACAAAACAAAACACAATCAGTCACAATGATGACAGTTATTCTGGGTGATGTGATCATCAAAGCGGATGGATGCAACAGAGGTGATTCCCATGGCTGCCAATGGCATGGCATGTCTACTAGCGCATAAATAGAGGTTGTTGTATGCCAGCTGATGGCACACACAGAGTTCTCACGTACTGCATAGGATTTTTGCACAGCCCATTAGTACTTTATAGGCTCAGACTGGAATCTCATGAAAGAAGTCAACATGTGCAGAGTGTATGCCGACATGTGTATGCCGACCATGGCAGCTAGAAAGCAATGTAAGCAGCAACTGTTTCCATGAAACAGATTAAAACAGTTGAAAACAGTTTTAATCTAACGGTTAAATCTAACTGTTTTAACCTAACTGTGAAAATAGTTAGATTAAAAATAAGAGCAGCAAAACAAATACAAGTTACTGATGTGCATGCCCCTTCCCCCAAGCCACAAGTATTGGAAAAAATGGCTGAAGACAATGTAGAAATACCTATCTGGGTATCCTCTAGACCAGGGGTTCTCAACTGGTAGACTAGTACCACCAGTGGTACTTTGGCTGAATGCTGGTGGTACTTAGACCGCCGAACCACTGGAACCCCACTCCAACACGGCGCTTTCGGTGGCGTGTTTTCACTCTGGAGAGGCTCCTGCCTTTGGCCGAGCCTCTTGGGAATGCTGTGAAGGGCCCTCCCACTCACCCACAGCCTCCTACTGCATTTTCTGGCCTCCGAAAACCTGAAAACCCAGACGTCACTGGCAATGATGTCATCGCCAGTCACTTCCAGTGGTACACAACAGGAGAGTGGCGCCGGAGGTGGTATTTGGCCGGGAAGGGGTTGAGAACCCCTGTTCTAGACAGGGGTCCCCAACCCGTGGTCTGTGAGAACCTGAAAAGTGGTCCGTGATGTCTCACCAAAAAAAATTGGCCTTGGTAATTTTAATAAGTGCTTCGTGCGTGCATGCCAATCACTTCCGGGGCTGTTCGACTCTTGTGTGACCTCCAGCAAGATCTTGGGTGGCCTGGAGGTGAACGGGGCCTTGGTCCACACACCATGGGAACAGCTGGCCGGCAGCTGCAGGAGTGCAAGTCCTGCTGGAGCGCTCCCTCGCACACTCCAAGAGATGTGAGAGGCACACACTCCTGCAGCTGCCGGCCGACTTGTCTGGCTGCAGAGCCGGCCGCCACACTGTGCCTTGCAGTGCCGCTCAGGGTTTGTGCATGGCCATCCAAGGAGGGGTCCTGTACAACCGTGCGCAGAGTCCTGAGTGGCGCAGCAGCCAGACAAACCCGGAAGAGCCAGCCAGCAGCTGCAGGAGCACACTTGGTCCACAATGCTTCCAATTTCTGCCTCAGTGGGACCATAGTCTCCTAAAGGTTGGAAATCACTGCTCTAGATCAGCAGTTCTCAAACTTTTCAGTCTCTGGAGCGCTTTACACTCCTAACAGGAGTGCACAGAGTCTCGAGAAACCACAGAGCACTGGAGCAAACCAAGCAAGGGGCTGATGGCGGCCACTTATGGTGTGCTTGTGGAGCTCCTGAAGGGGTCCTTAGGAGAAGCCCCAGGGCTCCTAGGAGCACACTTTGAGAATCGCTGCTCTAGACTTTCCAGATGCCATTACCAACAAACTAGAATCTCCATATAAGTAGTACTGTATTTAGCACGCCGGTTTCCATGTTGGTGTCGGTAATTACTGAAGCCTCCGTTGTCTGGATCGTGAAAGACTACATGTCATAGCATCCCTTAGCTAGCCACTTCACCACATCAGGGTTTAAGGCAAACAAATCAGTAATTTTACTTTGGAAATCTACAATGCAGGAGCTACTGAAAATGTCTGTTCAAAGACTGCAGCTGCAACTGCTTAAATCAGTGGACTGGCTGAACACAGGCTAGAAACAGATGCTCAATTATCGAATCAGCACAGACTCATTCCAAAACAAGCAAAAAATAGTAACAGAACAAGTGCCAAGAATAATACTGTACTTTCCTAGATGTGACAATATTTCTAGATATTTAGCTTTGTCCATATTATACGAGATGCAACGGCACCATTCAGTGGTGGAAAGGCATTTTTCACATGCTCCTAAGCATTTTTAACAAGCCTTGCAGCCCCCTAAAGACTAACACGTTCGCTGCAATATAAGCTCTCAAACCAAAACAACTTTACGTGTTTCAGGATCAGCAGCTCCGCTTCGGCTCAAACTCAGCTCCTTTTGCCGAACCGCTTTCTTCGGGAGCCTCCGGACCGGAAGAGAGTGGGAGGGCCCTGCAGCAGCCTCGGGAGAGATCGATCGCTGAGCCTGACGATCATTCACACGCGAGAGACGCGACGATCTGATGAGCTGCTGTGAGTTGCTGCTTCAGCACGGGGCTTTTACGAGGCTGCCCGCCCGACTTGTTTTCTTCCGGAGTCTCCTCTCCCGTCCTGTGTAGCCCGAAGGAGCGCCCGCGGCTTGTTTCTGCGTGGTAGTTGTTGGCCGCAACTAAACCGGCGGGGGGGGGACGTGATTGGAGCTGCGCTGGACGCGCGCAGCTGACGTCACGCCCAGGTCACGTGGGGGCGTGGCGTCGGCGGCCCCCCCTCCGTGGAAAAAAAATCCACATAGATGCCGGTCCCCGACGCCACAAAGGTTGGGGCCACTGCTCTAACCCACGAAAGTTTATGCCACAATAAACTTGTCTTTAAAGTGCCCCACACATATTAGTCACTCTCTAAGGCTGTAATTCTGTGCATTCTTACCTGGAAACAAGCCCCCACTGAATACTCAGTGCCGTGGGACTTTGTTTACTCAGAATTGTTTACCCACTGTATTCCCAGGTAAACATGCATCGGAAACGGCTTCTACTCTGCCACTGTGTAGGGTTCGGGGCAAATACTCAAGACGAGCTCCTTCTTTTCCAGTGACTTCCACCTCGGTCTTGCCAGTATTTGAGTCCCGTGACAGGAGGCCGAACCCTCCCTCGGGCCAGGGAGGTAGATGTCTGCGTGAGAAGAAAGCAGTTCCGTGCGTCTCTTCTGTTTTTTCTTTTCAGACCACCTCGCAGTGCAGCTCTGGCCTTGGCTACGCCGGGCAGACCGGGAAGGAGCCATTTTGTGAGGCACTGTGAAGGAGGGGGGAGGCTGCGGCTTAGCTTTTGCCACACCGAGTCAGCGGTCGAGAAGGGGGCGCTGCTTCTTTGGCGTTGTTCGCCGAGACAATTTGCTTCCCTGCCCTGCAGCCCTCCGCCAGACGGACTTCATGGACCTCCCTGAGTCGTCGGAAAGTCGCTGGGACGAAGAGATGCGGCTCGCCTCTCGGTGTGACCCCCCATTCGCAGTAGCAACCCCCGATTTCTGAAAGCATTTCTCCTCTGTCTCTCCATTCAGTCCTAAAAGGAGGGGAGCAGACTACGAGATCCCTGAGCCCCCCCTCCCCCGCCTCTTGGTCGAATATGGCCGGCGAGCCCCAGAAGAAGCAGCACTTGACGGCCTTAGTGGGGCATACCAATGGGCTCACCAAACCCGCCTCCCTGGCAGCTGTAGCCGGAGCGCGAAGCGGGTCGGCCGGCTCCGGTGGAGGAGGCACTTCCAAGAAATTAGTGATCAAGAACTTCAGAGGTGAGTGTGCAAGAGAAGGCTACAGTGGGGTGTGTGAGGAAAAAAATAGGATAGAAAAGATGCTTACGTGTAAACTTGCCCTCCGCCCCATGTGCCTTTATTATGAGGCAATGTATCGAATTGAGACGTCATTAAATACGATTTAAACGAGACGTCATAACTCTTCGAGTTATTTGTTTTTAGACCTCGCTGTCTAATGCTCATTAATAGATCTCCGTTTGAAATATCCCTTCTGCGGGCGGAGATGGGTGTGTTTAGTTGCAAAGGAGAACAGGACTCTTGAAACAGTTGGGTAGAGAGAATTTTGGCAGGTGCTGCTTTTCTCACCTCTATGCAACAAGCAAAGGTAGCTGCTGAACTTGTTCCTTTTATGTAACTTTTAATTGTATAATTGCACTGTCCTGCTTTGCATTCTGGGAATCTTAAAAAAAATCGAGATCACAGTGTAGCTTGATTATTCCTTAGCACCCTGATGGCTGGGAATGGTTAAGGGCAAAAAGATAGATTATGTCCCCATCCTTTCACTCTGTTTTTATGGATGAACATGGAATTCTAATGAGTGTTTGTTGTATAAAAAGGTTGGATGGACCCATGGGCTGGTATTCTGTTTGAACTAATTAATGTGGAGAAAAGGGCTGTGAACACAGCCCAAGGCAGGCTTGGAGAATTTTAATGTATGACACTCAAAAGGTACTTTTAATTCAATATGTCACCTTTCCACTTGTGTGAATGTTGGTAGTTGAGGATGCACAAAAAGTGAGCTACTTTAAAGCTTAATGTACATTTTAGAATTTAGGTATTGCATTCTGTCTTTTTGCCCCTATGGGCCCGGGGTAGTGCCACGAGGGAGGCTCCACGTCGCATGGATGCGAGGTGCACATGAGGCCTAGAAAAGACCATTCTTACCCAAATCTCTGATGCAACCATATCTTTATTTTTTCCATTTCGTTCAACAAGGGGCACAGCCCACGTGTGGATGCATCTCCCCAGTGGTCTTGGCCCCTGCCAGAGATGCTTCTCACTGCGTGCCCCTTCCCTGCTCCTTGTGCCTACCCTTCCACACCGATTCGCTGTGTCCAGCATTCATCTGGCTCCTCCTCCGCTTTGCCTAGGACTGCCGCCTCTCTGGAGGTCTTGCCCGGAGGACGTAGCGCCCACATCTGAGATCCTAGGCATGCTAGTGCACAAGCACTGTGATCTGGTGGGCTCTTGAAGAGGGTGGGTGCCGAGATACAGGTTGCATCCCAGGCGGTCACGGGGCCGGAGAAATTCTGATCTTGCTGGCTACACAGGGGCTACCCAGTGATGGCCATGTATCGGATGGCTGGTTTCTGGGCTCTCTCTCCTCCTTCCTTCTGGTTCCCCCCCCTCTCTTGGCCTTAAATCTCCCCCAGCTAATTCCCCAGCCCAGCCCATTTCTTTTCAGTCAGGCTCAGGTGGGCTCATTCAGGAGCGGAGCTGTCCTTATCTGGCTGTGCGGCCCCTACTCCAAGGGTTTGTGGGATTGCAGCCGGCCTCAACAGGCCCAGGTCCAGGTTTGGCTTCCTTAGGTAGATCACCCGCCTTCCCAAGGTGTGGGGGGCCCAACTTAGTTGGGTCTCTACTCATTTGAATTACAAACAGAGGAAATGTTAAAAGTTGATTTCTGAAGATAGTTGTACTACAGTACTTTGTATTCTGGAGAGTCGTATCGCATCTTCCACTGAACAAAATAGAATTCTATTTTAGTCATCTAGAACTCCAGAAGTGTTTCTTATTAAAAAAAAAAAAAAGCACAGTTCTATGCCTATGCCTATCAACTGAGAAGTAAGGCCCATTGAGTTCAGTGGGACTTATTCCCAGGTTAGTGTGTGTGTAGGATTGTCGACAAAAAAAACTGTTTTTGGCACTATGTGTCCTCACATAGAAATGTGATGTGGGGTGTGGCCAAACATGATGCAGGGGTGGCCAAACGTGCTTGATGTAAGAGCCATATATGATAAACTTCAGATGTTTGAGAGCCGCAATATTTCGGAAGCATTTAAATTCTTAACTATATTTACTTACTATGAACAATAAACTTATGTTTTAATCCAGTGGACTCTCAGTTTATACCTGGTCAATAATGATAAAGCTTGAAAATTTCTTATTTACCTTTTATTAATTGTGTTGCAAAAAAAAGAATCTCAGCCAACATATTTCGGAGAGCCGCACATTATACGTCAAAGAGCCGCATGTGGCTCAGGAGCCGCAGCTTGGCCACCCCTGATATATACTCACACACACCTTGGCTGGGGGTGGGGAGTTGTTCTGTGTTAGGCAGACCAGACTTTGATCAACTTCTCACTACCTGACATGCAGCCATGGAAGAGAAGGGACTTGGCACTCTTCCTTAGTCAGATCAGCTGGCAACCAATAGGGAGCACAGACCTCTCTTCCCCCCCCCCCCCGCTTGTGCTGACACGTGACCTTCGCTGCCCTTTCCTTACCTCAGCGTCCACTGGACTGCTTTCCTCTTGGAGTGAAATGAGATTATTATGCTGCTGCTATCATCACAGAAGCAGCTTGGGTCTTATCTTTAGCTCTATTCCTTGATGCCCTGCTGGATTCCTGGTGTTTACAGTTCATCAAGCTGCAGAAAGGTGTTACGAGTACACATATACATTCAAAACCTTGTGCTACATGTTAGTTAATCCAATCAAACTATCACTCCTAGTTTCAGTCATTAACAAATTAGAATCATGTATCATGTGAAAGTGTCGAGTAGTTAAAATGTACTACAGAATGACTGATCTATTTTAAATCTTAAGTATGTACCCTTAGAAACACCTGCCTTCCTCCATCCTCCAGGGAAAAGTTTCTAAATAAGAGACCTCACACCTCTGAATCTGGATTTTGCATATATTTAGCAGGACATCGCTTATCTATCCACAAGTTTCCAGCCTAACCCTCTTCCTCCACACCTCTGCCTCTTTGACATATAGTAATGTAAAGAAATGGAGCGCTGATCAGAAACAATCAAGTACAGTATCCGGGAGGAAGGGAGCAGGGAAGCAATTTAGGCAATTTTTACCCACCCCCAAAAGGGGTGCCCAAGTATACAAATAAAGAATAAATACAATAATAATACAATATAATCCAATAAGCAAAATAATAAAATATTTAAAAAATCTGATCAGCTATGTAAAGTACAGTAAAAGCATAGCATAAACACAATATAAAACACAACATAAAACAACAATCTAGCTGTCTTATGCTATGTGTGCAATCTAATCTTATGTATGGTTATTGTGTATTTAGGAGGAAATGCCTCTGAGTTTAATGGGACTTACGGTACTTTCAAGTAAGTGTGCATAGGATAGGTAACTTTTATGATAAACTGGTGCAGAAGACCGTTAATGTTGATGTGTGCAGAAAAAAACATACTTAATAATAATTTAGCCCATATTAACTTCTGCCCAGGATCAGAGTAACCTACCACGCAGGATGGTTGTGAGGGTTAAAGGAAGGGGAGGAGCCATACCATATACACCACAGTGAGCTCATTAGAGAAAGGGCAATATATACCTGTGGAAAATAAATGTTTTTCCAATGTTGATTTTTTTAAAAAAATATGAAAAATGTTTTGTTTAATACAGAGAGACCCACGTTGCCGGATAACTACACTCGGGACACATGGCAGAAGCTTCATGAAGCAGTCAGAGCAATACAGAGCAGTACATCCATTAAATATAATCTTGAAGAGCTCTACCAAGTAAGAGTTGCAAGCTTTTTAATAACTGTGTGAGCAAGATGGTTATATGGACTGGGGTGATTGCATGGGCCAGCCTCTACAAAGAGTCGTATAGTAAAACTGTTCCGGGACTGTGCCACTTCTGAATGTAGTAGGTCAAAGCAAAGTCTAGCTAAAACTCTTCTCCCTGACATCTGGTTTTCTGTGCAGGTAAGTTTTTCTATGGAAGAGCATTCAGTTGTGCTATCCCCTACCTACAGTGTTAATAATCCAGAAGCTGTGGGTTTGTGCAGCATAGGCCTATGGCACAAAACTTAAAATGAACAGTATCCGTTTAATTACAAAAGTGTTGAGTTTTTATAACTACTTGTTGTTTTCTAAATCTTATGGTGTTTGCATTAGTATCTAATAGTTATGTGATTTGGCAAAAAAATCATAGAGTTGGAAGGGATCCTCACAAGGTCATCTAGGCCAGCCCCCTGCCTGTAGCAGGAAATCCTCCTAGAGCAGTGGTTCCCAACCTTTTTGGTGCAGTGTATAACCTCTCAGGTCACTGTTGTGCCGCGTACCACCGGAAGTAGATGACAATGATGTCATCGCCACTTCCGGGTTTTCGGCCACGACGGAGCCCTGAAAACGACAGTAAGAAAGTCAGGACGGGCGGGAGGACCTGTGCACTTGAGCTCTGCCAGCCGTCTGAGACCTCTTACCGTCGTTTCAGAGCTCTGTCGCGGCTGCGATGGTGGCCGCCATCTTGCTGACCAAGTGCCGGTGTACCACCAGCTGGCAGTCCGCGTACCACTAGCGGTATACGTACCACAGGTTGGAAAACTCTGTCCTCGAGCATCTCCAGCAGGTGCCTGTCAAGCCTCTGCTTGAACAACTCCAGTGAAAGAGAATCAACCAACCACCTCCTTTGCTAATTGGTTCCACTGCCAAACTGCCCTTACTGTTAAGAATTTCTTCCTGATGTGCAACTGAAATCTCTCTTGCAGTTTGTACCCATTTGATCTCATTCTACTCTCAGAGGCAGTTGAAAACAAGTTTGTTCCTTCTTCCATATGACAGCCCTTCAGGTATTTGAAGAGCGCTATCATATCCCCTCTCAGCCTTTTCTTCTCCAGTCCAAACATACCAAGTTCTCTCAACCTTTCCTCATAGGGCTCGTTCTCCAGACCTCTGATCATCCTCGTCGCTCTTCCAGGATTTCTCAAAGATAATTGACAGAGGCTCTGCGAGTACATACACAAGTTCTTTTAGTACCCTAGGACAGCTGTTCTCAAACTGCGACCCACCATTGAGAACCTAAGCTGTCCCCTGCCCCCTTAAGGGGCGGCGGCGGCGATCCAGGGGAACTTTAGGGGAAAGTGATCATGAACTCATGGAATTCTCAATCTTATGGGAAACAAAGGGAATATGCAGTGAAACCTGTACTTTAAATTTCAGGAAGGTTGATTTTAATAAGCACAAAGAAATGATAGGTAGGACTCCATTGGTAGATGAACTAATGCGAAAAGGGGCCCAAGATGGATGGGAGCTACTAAAGAAACAGCTACTACAGGTGCAGACAAAAACAATTCCTATGAGAAAGAAAAAAAGGGAGACATCTCAAGAAGCCAGTAAGGCTGCACAAGAATCTTAGTGACAAATTGAAGACTTAAAAAGACATGTACAGTATAGGAAATGGAAGATGGGACTAATCACCATGGAGGAGTAGCCTGGACTTGTAGAGTGAGTATCAGGAATGCTAAAGCTCAATATTGGCCAAGGCTGGCCAGGGATGTCAAGAGCAACAAAAAGGGTTTGTTTGTTTTTAAGGTATGATCAAAGGAAGAGGAAGAGAAATGAAAAGCCTGCTTTGGGTGGGTGGCTTACTCTTGTTTGTGGTGGTGTTGGGCTTTTCTTTTAATAAATCTTTTTATTCATTGCCATACTTCTGAGGGCTGCAGTGTCTTTAGCAGTACTTGAAGCACTGATAGCATTTCTGATGGCTTCTGCCAGGTGCTCCCCCATGAATGCATTAGGAAATGACCCTGTGTCATATGAGGCCATACCTCACTCACTGAGTAACAGTTGCTGGCTGCTGGAAACCATATCAGTTCTTCCAAGTGCTGCTGGGACAACCGCTGCCTTCAGAGGCATGGTGAAGAAAAGGTTTTTTTAAAAGCCCCTCTGCTGCCACTCGTTTCATAACTTGTACAAGTCTGCTTAAGAGCATAAAGTCAGGTACAACCCTGAACCTTGTTCAGTGGGGGGGATCTATTGCCTCTCTCTCTGATATCTTCTCCAAAGCATTCTTCCTTTCTCCCCCCCCCCCCCGAAAGTACTTTTGACATTAGGAAAATGGAGTTGGGGGTGGTGTTGACAGTGCCGTTGTGCAAATGTGTTGGGATGGTGAGTCCTGGGTCAAACTGACCTCAATCTGTTACAGCTGAAAGGGTGGTGGTAAAGAGATAGACCAGAAAAATACTAATCTTGCTCCCCCACCAACAGTTTCTCAGCACTTGTTCTAAATTTTTCTTCTGCTGTTCCTTTACGTAGTTTGTATTGCACTTTTGTTTACTTACATCTACAAAAATGCACTTTGTATTTAGTTGTCCCGTGTGGGACATAATGGGAATGTTTCATAGATTGCAAATGAAAAACAGTTCTACTCCCTTTCAATACTCATCTTTTCTATAGTGTGCAGAAGCGTCGCCTGATATGGGGCGGTGGTGCGGTGGGCCCCGGGGCGCTGAGGCTCGGGGGGGGGCGCGGGCCTAAAATCTCCGTTTTCCCCCTTTTTTCCGTTTTTGGGCGATTTTAAATGTAATAACGGGAAGTTTAAGGTGTATGTATGCTTTCCGGGCACTTAACTTGAATATGGGGCATTCCAGCGACGTTCCAGCGACGATCTTCTTCTGCGCTCCGAGCACAGCTTCTCTCTGCACCCGGGCGCCGACTCTGTACCGCCCCCAGCAGCGGTTTCCGGAGTTTGCGCATGCGCAGACCCACGGAGTTTCCAGCGACGTTCTGGGCATGCGCAAACTCCGGAATGCACTGCTGGGGGCGGTACAGAGTCCGCGCCCAGGCGCAGAGAGAAGCTGTCCCTGGGCGCAGAAGAAGATCGTCGCTGGAACGTCGCTGGAACGCCCCATATTCAAGTTAAGTGCCCGGAAAGCATACATACACCTTAAACTTCCCGTTTTTACATTTAAAATCGCCCGAAAACGGGGAAAAAACCCCAAAAAACTGTCAAAAATAGGTTTCGAAACCGAAACCTAAAATTTTGACAGTTTTATTGGGGGGTGTCAGGGGGCCCCGCACCAGTACTGGGGGCGCCTGGCGACGCCACTGATAGTGTGCACTAAACAAGATGTGATGTTAAGCACATCATTGTTTACTTGTGGTTATACAGTATTTTGACTTAAAAATAACACGTGTGCTTGTAGGGGAGGGAGCACATCTGGATCTAATTGGGACCACACTGCAGAGGTAGTAGGTAGTTCTTTACCTCCATGCTATTTTCCCACTGAAACTGGTACAGGCATATCTTGTCTTTTGTCGCCTCGACTTTCATCACTTCCTTCTTTCGTCCGTTGTCAAGACCTGTAAGTGGCCCACGCAGAGCGTGGCTTGGGAAGCAAAGCCTCCCACCCAAATCGCCAGAAGCAGTACAGGGACCCCACAAGCCTGAGCAGGCAGCTCCGCCATTCCCTGTCTGGTGCTTAGCTAACTGGCCTGAAGACTTTTCATCACAAGCTGAATTCCACTCCCAAGCTGTAGGCCACTTCCGGGTCTTGGCAGTGTTAGACAACTTCGTTCCAGACATTCATCCATTTTCGACTTTTGTCAATGCTCTGGTCCCTAACACATCAAAAGAGCAAGGTTTGCCTGAATTCATCTCCAATATGACATTTCTTGCATTAATAATTCAGAATTGTTTCTATAATGTTCCTAGTGAATTTTTCTCTGCTGCTTCTTTTGTTTTGCCACCTGCAGTATAAAGCGGTGTCAGTATTTAAAACTTATGTAGATTTTCCCCATATCTGTCTACACTACAGCAAGTTTCTCATTTTGAGAGGTTTTGATAACTTTATTTGAATATAAACTAAATATTTTTGACTGTAAAATAAGATATATATAGAAAACTGCGTTTCTCTCTGGTATTTAGTTACATTGTTAGTATTTTCATTCATATAGTTTGCCTTGATTTTGTGTTTGTGTTTTTTTACAGGCGGTTGAAAATGTCTGTTCTTATAAAGCGTCGCCTACACTGTACAAACAGCTGCGACAAGTTTGTGAAGAGCATGTGAAAGCACAACTACTGCAGTTTAGAGAATATCCTTTCTCTGTACAAAAACCAGGCTGCTTACTAGAATTTCTTATTAGAATTTCTATATTATTAGAAATTCTTCTAATATATTATTCTTATTAGAATTTCTCTAAAGTAAAAAATGAATAAACCATGTGTATTCTATAATGTCCAAGGTCTGATTTACTATATTTAGAAGGTATCATGCTTTGGAAGAAAGTTCTTTTATGGTTTAGGTCAGTGGTTCTCAAAGTGGTGGGTCACGACCCATCATTGGAACCAAAAGGTGTCCCCTGCCCCCTTAAGGGGCAGGGACAGCATGGCGGCGGCACCACCAATCCCAAGGATTGAGAAAAGGTGATTTGTGCACTTACCGGGGGTCCTGGAGCCCTTTGCAGCATTTGGGGAGGCCTGCACTATGCTCCATAAACACATACACACACCCCGAGCTTCAGATTGCCACTCTGTGGCAATTTATGACCTGGTTTTCGCGAAAATGAAAGTGGTCATAAATCGCCGCAGAGCGGCGATCTGAAGCTCGGGCGGGGGGGACATGTGGAGGGTAGCGCAGATCTCCCTGAACCTTCCGGAGGGCTCCAGGGCCCCCGGTAAGTGCACAAATCATCTTTGTTTCCCAGCACCAGCAGAGATCGCCACCCCTGCTGGGCCCGCCCCCACAAGCACTCAAAGTTGCAGGGAGAAGTTTGAGAACCACTGGTTTAGGTTTTTAGTACAGTCAACATCTTTTTTTGTGTGTGAAACTGTATTAATTAAAAAATGTACATGCATAAGTTAATGATGTCATCTTCTGAATACGAGATAATATCAATATTCAATTTCCGCAGAAATTTAATGGGACTTGTGCCCTTGCAAAGAGGAACCATTGCTATAAATTCTTGACTATCTGGGGCAAGATTTAAGTTGCAGTCCTATACACACTTACCTGGAAGTAAGTTTCATTAAACTCAGTGAGGCTTACTTCTGAGTAGACATGCCTAGGATTGCACTGTTAGAGACCCACTAGCGCAGTGGTTTTCTTTTCTCATCTACAACCATTCCAAGGAAAAGCTATTTCCCACCTTGGATGATCATAGAAAGCTTCTTCCTCACAGGGATCTGAATTTTAGTTGGATCAGTTCAAGACTTTCTTACCTGTTTCAAATTTCTAATTTTCAAATCCATTTACAATTGATGGTGGATATTATTGTAGAAGTCTAGTGAATATTCATTCTCTAATTTGAAACATTCATTTCTCTCAGTGTATAGCTCATATTTAAACTACAATCCCAGGTTCTGTTTAATCTTTTGAGTATACAGTATTTTCCAAACACCTATACTGGCTAATATTTTGTTTCATAAATATTTACCAGTTACTTTCTCTTAGCCCTTGCAACACAGATTATCTTGACAGTCTTCTGTTTTTAAAGAAAATAAACAAATGCTGGCAAGATCATTGCAGACAAATGGTAAGTAAGATGTAGTTTATAATGTATATTCCTGAGAAACAGGAAATAAATTGGCACATAAAGATTAGTTCTTTTTATTTTTTTAATTGTTGACTGTTAATTGTTATTGGGCTTCGCTGGTTTTATTATTAACTGTTATTGTTTTTAAATGTTGTAAACTGCCTTGGGTGCAATCTGATGAGAAATCTGATGATGAGAAAGGCGGTATATAAATACAGAAAATAAATAAATTAGTGGTAATTCAGAGTTGTTTCTCTAGTTGTCCTGGTTAGTCAAGTTGAGGAAAGTTTCCACTTACTTGACTCACTGTTTTTATTTTCTGATAAATTAGTATTATATGTTTTTTTAATTTATAAAAACAAAAGCCAAGCTACTACCAGTTATATTCTTGTAGAACACTGGTGAATCAGAGTTTTACAGGTCTTGGGCTCATAGCACAATTCTGTTCATATCTACTCAGAAGTAAGCCCCATTGAGTTCAGTGGGCTCTACTCCCAGGTAAGTGAGTATAGGATTACAGCCTCAATTCTATAATTTGGGGTAAAGGAAGGGCTATTGGTCGTCTTGAAATTTGGGGAACCTCTGGCCCCTGGGCCGGATCCAGCTCCCGAGGCCATCCGGTCCGGCCCCCGGAGAGATTGCCAGGAGGCCGCCCAACCAGCCCCCAGAGGCTCCGCCGGGTCCGCACGTCACCTCGAGGCCGGGAGAGGGCCTTCACACGTCCTCCCCGGCAGGCCGCCTCGACCCCTTCTCAGCAGGCCGTCGGCAGCCATTTCGCACATGCGTACCACGCCAAAGAGGGCAAGAGCTTGCCCTCATCGGCGTGGTACGCATGTGCGAAATGGCCGACGACGGCCTGCTGAGAAGGGGTCGAGGCGGCGGCCGGGGAGGACGTACGGAGGTCCTCTCCCGGTCTCCGGAGGTGACGCGCGGACCCGGCGGCGGCTTCAGACAGTAAGCGTGCAGCCTCCGGAGGCCGATGGGGGAAATTAAATAAATACTGTATTTCTTCGATTCTAAGACGCATGTTTTTTCCCAATTAAGCATTTCAAAAAATGGGGTGCGTCTTAGAATCGAAGATCTCCAAAAAGCACACCAAAATGCCATTTCCTTACTTACCGGGGTTTGGGGGAGCTTCAGGGAGGTCTGTGTGACCCTCTGCAGGCCTCCCTGATCTTCAGTTCAGCGAAAAACGGCGATTTTCAGCATTTCCAGTTTTCGTGAAAACCGGAAATGGCCGAAAATCACTGTTTTTCACCAAACTGAAGATCGGGGAGGCCTGCAGAGGGTCGCACAGACCTCCCTGAAGCTCCCCCAAGTCCCAGTAAGTAAAGAAATTGCATTTTCTGGCGGACCGCAAAGGCACTGCTCAAAGGCAGTTAGGAGATCGTCAGCTGCAGCGCGGGGCATGCTGGGGCGAACTGTCAGGTTCAGGAAGAGAGAGAGAGAGCTGCTGAGCAGAGGTGGCAAAATGGCGCAGTAAAAATCAGATCGTCATGGCAGGCAAGCTGGGGAGAGTTGGTGCTGAGCAGACAAATTGAAGGAAGGTGGTGTGTCTTGCAATCGATGGTTTTTGTTTTTTTCTGCTGGTGTTCCTGAAATTAAGATGCGCCTTAAAATCGATGGCGCCTTAGACTCGAAGAAATACGGTAAATAAATAATGGCGGCCTGCAAGCAAATTTCTAATATTTAAAACGGCCCACGCCAGGGAAAAGGTTCCCCGCCCCTGACCTAGCCCCTAAGATGTTTAAAAAAACTGATAATAAAAAGACAACCTGTAGTGTAATTGAATGGGTAAAGCATTGGGATGTGTGGTGTACAAAAGTCATGCAGTTCTTGAAAACTTACCCTCTTAATACAAAACTTACCCTCTTAATGCATCACTGCTTTTCTTTTTAAGAAAGAGAGTTCTTCTAGCTAAGAATGCATGAACTGCCTTGTTTCGCAAAGAAGAAGTTACATAATGCCATTGTGTAGATTCCAACAGGCTAGCTTCAAAGTTTAGCTGCGCATGAAGAACTAAATCTTTTGATTAGGGAATGTATGAAGTCTGTTTAAGTGTTTTGAATTATATAAGGTTGTTCTTGTCAAGTAGTGGGTTTTGATGGATAAGCAACCACAGGGTATCTGTAGCATGGTTCACTGTGTGCCTCTCCAGACTCTAGCGCATGCTGAAGCTGTCTGTGAAGCAATGGACAAACTAATTGAGAATAACTTTAAGTTAAGCACAAATTTCAGTTGTACAGTATTGTTATGCCAGTGTTGTACAATGCACATTTTATATAAGGAAAACGTTGTAAGCTGGGGTGTGCAATTTCTGACTCATAAAGCTAAAGGCAGCCTGTCAGCCAAGTATTACGGCTTGCCAAGCACTTGACAATCCCCCACAGCTGTTTTTGCCATCTCAGTCAATCAGCAAAGCCAGGAGGATTATGTGAGGTTCTTTGTGGGCCACTATGTATGGTTCATGTTTGGCTTGATGGGTCATAAGTTGTGCATAATGTTTGTAAACTGTAGCCTTAAGGGTGTGCCTGCACCCCCTGTTTCTTTGGGGATATGTCTCAGCATTTATCAACAACTGGTACAGTACATACTTGTATCCTGATAGTATCCCTACTTAGGACTCCACTGGCATGTTTCTTTTTTACTTGGGAAAAGTACCTCTTCAATGGGGCAGGCATGCCAAGGAGTATTTACTGGAACAAGATCTATTTGTATGTAGGTGGGTTGACAGCTATCTGTATAAGAGCCTGTCCTTGCATAGATCTGCTGGGCTTTATGAGGAAATCTGAAACCCTTCTTGAATATGCTTGAGTAAAAGGTCTGCAATTTGCGCCCTTCCCAGGATATTGGTTTGGAGAAAAGGGCTTCATCCTGTTCCTTGA
The DNA here is from genome assembly GCA_026170595.1 of Plestiodon gilberti rubricaudatus. NCBI lineage: Eukaryota > Metazoa > Chordata > Lepidosauria > Squamata > Scincidae > Plestiodon > Plestiodon gilberti. The sequence goes on from JANXHW010000003.1 coordinate 140,674,339, forward strand.
AGTAGCATTCTCTGGAAGAGGGAAGTGGGGCATTCGTCACTGTGGGTTAGCCCCTCCCAACTGCAAGGCAGGATCGGTCTTAGAGCTTGGCTCCTCCCCGATGGGAGGGGGTCACCTCAACTCTCCCCAGATCCGGTCCTGCCTTTGCAGCGCTCGGTTGTGTCACATTTGAGCTTGGCAAATTTTTAGGATTGTTGTGCTTTAATACTTCTTTCATAACTCATTCCTACCTCCTCGATTTATATCTGCACTGGCACCTTGTTATGGCAGTCCATTGTTTAAAGAAATACCAAACAGATACAGCATCTTATAATTTTTCTGTGTTGACAAATAAAATATATATAAACTATGTTTCTGCAGTCAAACAGAAAATATTTATTTTTGTTTGCAGATCATGATTAGGAGTATTTTTCTGTTTTTGGATCGTACCTATGTACTTCAGAATTCAATGCTACCTTCAATATGGTAGGTACAGTATCTGAGTCTCTATGCGGGCAGTGCATTTCAGAGCATGTGAATTTCTTGTTATAATTTCAGTGTTAACCTTCGTACATCGGTATGATTATGTACAGCTGTTGTTTGATTGCTCCTTTTTCCCTGCAGCCTCTCATCCCGATGAACCGGCTGTCACGTCCCATCCCGTTTCCTCTCCCAATTCCTACTCTGTCGTAACCTTGCTGCTCCTGAACCTCTCCACCCTTATTCCCTAGGGATGAGGAGTCCCAAACCGGATGCCCCTCGGCTCCTGTCAGCTTTTCCCCAGGGGTCAGTTTAAAAGCTGCTCTGCCACCTTCTTAATGTTACGCTCCAGCAGTCTGGTTCCGTCTTAGTTCAAGCGAAGCACGTCCCTCTTGTACAGGCCCAGCTTGTCCCAAAGCATTCCCCAATGCCTAACAGTAGACACAAACATTCCCCAGTAACCACATTGCGCAGACTGGGGCTTTGTTTGGGGCAAGGGGACAAATGTCCCCTTACCCCGAGGAGATCTCCAGCCTGCTTCTTCCCAGGGCTGGATACAGTGTGGGCCACCCACCCAGCTCCGCTGCTCCAGCACTTGATCTGCTCTGACTAGCAATTTTAAGCCCCATGAAAAGTGCTGTAGGTAGGGTGATCATTGGAAAGGCCAAGAACGGACTAGCCTGAATGGCTATACAGTAGTTCAATATACAGGAATATGATAGCTGTATCTTGTTTTGGATCTTCTGATTTGTAAAATCTTACTCTCCCACATAAAGCCATTTTTATATTGCTTTAAGAGGACTGGTTCATGTGCTCATTTGAAATTTCAGGAAAGCATAAATGACAAATCATTGTTTGGGTTTGTCTATAAATTCTTTTAAATTGGGTAAGTTGTCATTTGCTTGACAGCTGAAAATAAGAGTTGGTTTCAGCTTATCGTGCTGTTCAAAGAAAATTTACATATAATTCTGTTGAAACTGCTAAGCAGGCTCTCCCCCCCCCCCCCCATATTCTTGCTGTAAATTAAATCTGTATTTCTTGGTTCTTACAAGTCAAAAGCACTTGTTTGGGCTGTGTACTAGACTCTGTATATCACAGCCCAGAGACCTTTGGAACAATTCCTAAAGAGGAGGCCCCATCAATACACTGATTAGCAAAAAATACAGGTGTTCCTCGGTTAACGACAGGAAATCCCTGTCCTGAACTGAACCATTAAGCGAGTCTTCCCCAGCATTGAAGCTCTTATCTAACCATTAGCTGTTTGCGCTAGATAAGGACTTTGAAGTTCAGCGCTGGGGCAGCACAGTGCTGAACTTCAAAGCCCTTATCTAGCACGAAACAGCTGAAGAGCTGGGGATTGAAAAAAGGGGCGTGCCATCAGATGTGGGCGACACCTGTAAAGTGTAAATTAAAATGGCAGAAGGCTAAGCCCTCAAAGCTCCAGACCACTTATTCATTCATTCATTCAGGAATATTTTGTACCACTTTTCAACAGAAAGGTTCACAAAGCAGTTTACATTGGAAAATAAGAATGGTAGGTCTCCTACCTTATTTTCTTGAGGTCAGCAAACTTGGTTTTGATAGGCTGGAACTGGTAAGAATGTTCAGTGGGGTTTTTTTTATGGCACTATAAAGATGACCTTAGGATGAGCAGATGAGAATACTGTCAGGGATCCTGTACTGTGCAGAAAATGACTGTGTACAGTTGCAAGAAAAAGTATGTGAACCCCTTGGGATTACGTGGAGTTTTGCATGAATTGGTCATAAGATGTGCTCTGAACTTCATCTAAGTCACAACAATAGAAGAACACAGTCTGCGTAAAATAATACGACACAAAAATTAGATGTTGCCATGGTTTAATTGAACGTAACATGTAAACATTCACAGTGCAGGGAGGAAAAAGTATGTGAACTTTGGACTTAATAACTGGTTGACCCTCCTTTGGCAGCAATAACCTCAACCAAACGTTTCCTGTAGTTGCAGATCAGACCTGCACAACGATCTGAAGTAATTTTGGACCACTCCTCTTCACAAAACTGTTTCAGTGTAGCAATATTCTTGGGATGTCTGGTGTGAATCGCTCTCTTAAGGTCATGCCACAGCATTTCAATCGGGTTGAGGTCAGGACTCTGACTGGGCCACTCCAGAAGGCGTATTCTGTGCTGTTGAAGCCATTTTTTTGTTGAATTACTTGTATGCTTTGGGTCATTGTCCTGTTGCATCACCTATCCTCTGCGGAGCTTCAGTTGGTGGACAGATGGTCGTACGTTTTCCTGCAAAATGTCTTGATAAACTCTGGAATTCATTTTCCCATCAATGACAACAATCCGTCCAGGCCCTAAGGCAGCAAAGCAGCCCCAAACCATGATGCTCCCTCCGCCATGTTTTACAGTGGGGATGAGGTTTTGATGTTGGTGTGCTGTGCCTTTTTTTCTCCACACATAGTGTTGTGTGTTCTTCCCAAACAACTCAATTTTGGTTTCATCTGTCCACAGTATATTTTGCCAGTAGTGCTGTGGAACATCCAGGTGCTCTTTTGCAAACTTCAAACGTGCTGCAATTTTTTTTTTTGGACAGCAATGGCTTCCTCCGTGGTGTCCTCCCATGTACTCCATTCTTGTTTAATGTTTTCCTTATTGTAGATGTGTCAACAAAAATGTTAGCATGTGCCAGAGATTTCTGTAGGTCTTTAGCTGACACTCTAGGATTCTTCTTTACCTCATGAAGCATTCTGCGCTGTGCTCTTGCAGTCATTTTTACAGGATGACCACGCCTAGGGAGAGTAGCAACAGCGCTAAACTTTCTCCATTTGTAGACAGTCTGTCTTACCATGGACACATGAACATCAAGGCTTTTGGAGATACTTTTGTAACCCTTTCCAGCTTCATGCAAGTCAACAATTCTTGATCGTAGGTCTTCTGAGAGCTCTTTTCTGCGAGGCATGGTTCACATCAGACAGTGCTTCTTGAAACCAGTAAACCCAAAACAGGTGTGTGTGTGTTTTTAAAAGGCAGGGCAGCTGTCAGCAACACATCCAATATCATCACACTGATTGGAGTCAAGGTTGGCTCACTCCTGGCTCCAATTAGCTCTTGGAGACGTCATTAGGCTAGGGGTTCACATACTTTTTCCTCCCTGCACTGTGAATGTTTACATATTACGTTCAAGTAAATCATGGCAACATCTAATTTTTGTGTAGTATTATTTTACGCAGACTGTGTTCTTCTATTGTTGTGACTTAGATGAAGTTCAGAGCACATTTTATGACTAATTCATGCAAAACTCCACGTAATCCCAAGGGGTTCACATACTTTTTCTTGCAACTGTAGAAAAAGGAATTTTAGCACATGATGGTTTTCTCTCCACTGCATGATAATATATACCCTCTAAAAGACCCTCTTCTACACAACTGTTAAAGGCACAGGAGCTCTGTCTTCCTTTGCAGCTGGCCTAACAAGATGGCTCTTCTACTGTCTCAGTCCTAAGACTGCTGGTAAAGTTATCTAAGTTCCAGTGATCATATCATGGAATTAAGTTAGGAACTAGGTACTAAGGTAATAAATTTCTAACAGTGCAATTGTATGCATGTCTACTCAGGTGTACGTCCCATTGTGTTCAGTGAGACTTCCTCCCAGGAGAGTGTGTATAGAATTGAAGCTTAAGTCATGCAAGCATCTGTTGAAGTATGTCTGAAATTATACTCAGAAGCAAACTGAAAGCCTTGGAGCATAATGTGCTTCCTGTAGTTGTTTGACAATATGACAGTGACAGTTGTTTTAGAAGGAAGCCATGTAATTTAGTATGAAATCAATCTCTGATGCTATTTCATATTTTTACAGGGATATGGGGCTAGAACTTTTTAGAAACCATGTTATTAGCGATAAACTAGTTCAAACTAAAACTATTGATGGAATCCTACTGTTGATCGAGAAAGAACGAAATGGTGAAACTGTGGATAGAAGTTTGTTACGAAGTTTGTTAAGTATGCTGTCTGATCTACAAGTAAGTGTAGTAGCCTTATGCATACGTTGTACCTTATATACACACACCTTATATATTCTAACTTAATGAAAGTGAGGGCATCATGCTCTCAAGGTTTTGGGATAGGAGCATAAGATCCTTGTGGCTATTCAGTTTATTCGAAAGCAGTATTGGCTAACCAAAATTTAGTGTTGCTTAACTTTTGGCTTTCAACTGGTCTGTATAACTCCAAATTCCAAGGAAGCCTGCATTTGTAATTTAATAAAATATTTTACTGTCTTTCAAAATCCAGTAGTGCTGCCCAGTCTTAACAAAAGAAATAAAAATAATTTGTTTTTGGATTGAAGTACCTTGGGCCACCCAATGATATGTATCTTTACCTGAAGATAAATTGCACTGTATTCAGTGGGGCTTACTTCTAGGGAAGAGTGCATAGGATTTCAGCCTTAGTAAGGAACATATTGTCTAAATCTGCTCAACTGACATTGTTCAGTGTTAGTTCCCTGTCTATAACTGGGATATTTCCAACATCATAGGGTGGTTTGGAAAACAAATGAGAAAAGGATTTTAAAATAACCTATGTGTGTGGTGGTGTTTTTTTTTTTAATCTTTAGTGTTGCCTTCCTGAGTTTACACTTGGAAGCACAAGCATCTTTACCACCCCTTCACCAAAGTAGCCAAGCTCCCTGAAAAAACACTGTTGAGAGTCATGGGACTCTCAGTAGTGGCATGTGGAGTCCCTCGACCCTCAGCCACAGTGTTTTGAAGGGACTCAGCTACTTAGGGGAGATGGTGAATGTCGCTTGCCCAAGTTGTGCAAGTGAAAATTCAAGGTACTCTCCATGGATATTGTAGTCTCGCCTCTTACTGAAACATTGCTGTACATAGATATTTATAATCTGCATTTATACCTTTCTTAAATAGGTTTACAAAGACTCATTTGAGCAAAGGTTTTTGGAAGATACAAACCACTTGTATACGGCAGAAGGTCAAAGGTTAATGCAAGAAAGAGAGGTATGAAATTGATTTTTTCTACGTGCAATAATCTCAAGAATCTCAAACTGTTATTCCATGTGCTTGGAGATGTATCTGGAAGAATTGGTTAAGTAACCAAAGCCTGAATTAACATGTCTGAATTGAAAGAACAGCATAACATTGTTGTAATTATTCTTAATATTAAGCATGTGTTACAAAAATCTCTTGGGTAGATATTGACATGATATTTGTGGGAATTGTACTTTTTTACTGCAGTCTTACTAACCAATGAAGATAATTTCATTTCCATGGTCTTGATTGTAATTTCATTTAACCAAGAGTTACCCACACAAACTCTTGGTAGAGAATTCTTTTCTAATAAAAAAGAAATAGCTGAAGTAATTATGAATGCAGACTTTGAGCCAGTATTGTTGAAGGCATTCATTAAAAGAACTTTTATAAAATTGAAATATCAACTTCCCAATGAACTCAAGGTGAAGACAGACATACTAAAAAGATTACTTGTAAGCATTCCATTTGCTGCAATGTATGCCTGGCTTCCTGTCATCTCTGCAGCTGAAAAGGTAGGCATGCATCCTGGTAAATCACAAACACTAGTTAAGCTGTCAATCGTGGCCTTCTCCCCATAGTGTCTGTCTGTCTGTCTGTCTGTCTCTCTCTCTCTCTCTCTCTCTCTGTAATTCTTAAGCACCGTATGTGCCTTAGCTGTTTTTTCATTCATCACTTTTCATACAAAACAAACATTTTTAGCATGTAGGACTTATCTGGGTACTGGTTTCTTAATGATCTCTTGGATGCCAGCTAATCAGTGCAGCGCACAGCCAGTTTCTACTGTAAACTTGCAGACACATTTTTTCCCTAGACCTCAACCTTAAATAGGAAAGTGTGTCTGGATTAAACACAATGAGGAGGGTTCCAGATGAACCCCAGTATTGTAAAAAAAGTTATGACCATCTTCACCCTCCATCTTTATGAGTTTCTAGTGATTAAACTGCTGTTTCTGTACAGGTGTCCCTCCGGTTAACAATAGGATATGTTCTTGAAACTCCGTTGTAAAGTGAATCCGTCGTTAAGTGAGTCTTCAGCACCATCTAGTGGTCGATTTTGCTATAGCGTGTATAGCCTATGTAATGTAATACAGTGCAGTTGTATAGAGAATGAATAGCAAGTACTCCAGACGTGTCTTTTTAAGTCCCCAGCCCATCAGCTCTTCGGCGCTAGATTAGCGCTTTGATTAGCGCCGAACAGCTGATGGGCTGGGAATTTAAAAAGACGCATCTGGTGCACTTGCCATTCATTTTCTATTCCCACAGCACTGTAGTACATTTACTTAATTGTGCTTTTAAAGCGGCAGGCAGCGACTTTTGTAAGGTGGTTGTTAGCTGTCTTGGAGGGCCGTTGTGACTGAAAGGCAGGGTAAGAAATATTGTAAATAAATATGAGTAGAGCTATCAATGCCTATCACTGACATACTTACATTTGTTAAGGTCAGTGAGAACATCTTGCACGTTTTACTGTTCAGTAGTCTAGACTCTTAAGCGTTGAGATTTGAAACTGTTTCACTCCTCTTTTCATAGAACCAAATTCCCTTCCAAGTATGTCTCTTTACATTTGACAGGTCCCAGAATATCTTCACCATGTTAAGAAACGTTTAGAAGAAGAAGCAGATAGAGTAGTAACGTACTTAGACCACAGTACACAGTAAGTATCTTTAAAAAAAATTGTGAAATACAAGGTTCCTGTTGCTTACAAATGTAGTTCTGTCTCCAAAAGCGTAACATTAGCGAAACTACCTTTTATAAGTCGATCTTTGAAATGTATGTTCTTGTTTAAATTATGGCCTTGAAATAGAAACAAAAAACATCTGGGAAGGCTTAGCAATGCTCACCGAAGGTTTAAAACTAGATTTATTACCTAACATAATTTAGATTATCAGGGACTGGATAGTTATAATTAGAGCTGATCACATCAGATGCCCCTGAAATACACCCTCTCTGACCCACACTGCAAGCTCCCGACAGTACTCAAAGGCTCCTTTTGCAGGCTGGTTGGAGCTATGAATCACGCCTGTGGGGTAGTCCCATGCTAACCAGTAGAGCAACAAAGTGGGGCCATCACAAACAAGGGGGCAATCTGCATACTGAGGAGAATCCCCAGGTATGCAGAAAAGGAGTTGTTAAAAATATTTAAATAAGAATGACCGAAGGTTGTGCATGTGTGCATGTCCTCCTGCTTCCACAGAACCTTGGCCACTTGAAGGTAGAAAGCAGGCACAAGCACTTGTGCTTTAATTGCGCCTGAAATGTTGTGCAGCATGATAGATCAGGCTTGCACCACTTTCCTCACACAGGATATCTCTGTAGTTAATCTAATCGCAAAAGTGCAAGACAGTTGTAAAAGTAGCAAATGTTGCCCTCCCCCCCCCATATTCAAGTTGTTTCCATTCTATAGGCAAGTCTCACTGAAACTAACGGTGATTGGTTGGATTGTTTCCTTAATACTTTAGGCCTGCTTTATACTTGCTCTGTACTTTTAGTTTAAAATAGTGGTGACAAATTTACGATTTGTATATATCTAAAAATTGTAGTACACTTTTGTCTTCTTGGATGTGTAAACAAGAGGACACACCTAAACAACAATGGAAGATTTATTCCTTCTATACTGTACAGGTATTCATAGATTCTTTTTCTTGCCTTAAACAGGAAGCCACTCATTGCTTGTGTGGAGAGGCAACTGTTAGGAGAACACTTAACAGCTATTTTGCAAAAAGGTATTTTTTTTTAATTAGCTTTTTAGCCAACAGCTGTATAATCTGCTCCCATTTAAAGGGAAATTGAACAACTGTCCCTTTGGCCTCAAAACACACACACACCCCGTATTGGCCCGAGTATAAGACTCACTTTTTTCCCCTAAGGCAAGTCTTTAAAGTAGGGGTGCGGCCTACAATCAAAGCCTAGTGTTTTCTGCCTAGTGTTTTCTGCAAAGCGCTTTCAAGCCAAGCCTCTCCGAATCTCTTTCAAAGGCATTTTCACAAGCCTCTCCGAGTCTCTTTTCAAAGGTAAAATGGGGCTTTTTTTCTCTCTTTTTTTTTTTTTAAAACTGCAAAGCACTGTGTTTTCAAGCAGCTCTTAATCACTTGCTAAATGGCCGAATCTCTCAGCAGCCTCTGGAAGCATTTGAAAAAATTAACCCTTAAGTTCCAACCCCAGGACTCTGTGGAAACTAAGATATTTATTGATCTTGCAGTTTAAAAGTTGAGAGTGCAGTTTGAAAGTTGAGAGCAAGAGCTCCTGCATAGGCTTACCATATCCAAAGGGTGTCAGAGTGCCTACCTTTAGGCTGCAATTCTATGCACACTTTCCTGGGAGTAAGCCCCATTTAATGCAATGGGACTTACTCCTGAGTAGACATGCATATGATTGTGCTGTTCATTGAAATTTGGGCAGGTGCAGCTCATCATCATGGAAGGGTGCAACAAGCTGCACCTGCCCAAATTCCAAAGGTTAAAAGGTAGGCACTCTGTCCCCCTTTGGATCTGGGAAGGTTACTAATACTAGAGTGCCCAGAGTCAATAAGGGACAGGGTGCCTATGCCTTTTAACTGTACTAAAGCTGTACTGTTCTACTAATGTGTATATTTAAGTTTAAAAAAGTTAAAAATGTATTTTTTAAAAAATAGCACCAAACTTTAAGGGTGCGGCTTATAATCAGGAGCTTCCTATACTCGGGACAATACGGTATATATAGTTGTAACAAATGATGCTAAAACATATACATTTATGCCACTTTTAAAACATGATGGCCAGTAAATGTGTCCATATGCAACTGACTACAAATAATGTAAACCTACCCTTTCAGAACCATACAGATGAAAGAGTGTGTGCATTTTTTTCATCAGATATGTAAAAATAAAACATTGTGTATGAAGGAATTGCCAGGAGTGCCATGTCACAGGAGATGTTCTGAAAACTGCTTTGCCAGCATACCCCCAATAAACAAGATACTTTGAGTAAAACAAGGCCAATATTTATTCAATAATAGAAACAGGCAATTCACTGTGTAATCCTGTGCTGTCTTCCGCCGGGGCAGCACGTGCTGCCCCGCCACAGGTTGTTGTAAACATGCCATAAAGCATGATTCCAACACCCGGTGTGTAAGAACCTCCGGCGCAGCAGCCTGTTGTTCTTTCTTTAACTAGCTCTTACCTCATGGGGATGTAGCAAACACACCCTCACTTAGAAGGGAGTGGAAGAGCGATCTTGCCAGCATACCTCCAATAAACACATGAGACAAGGTATTTCCTTGATGATATAGCAGAAATATGCTTATATTTCAGAAGTATATGGAAGAGCAATTAATAATTGCCAGTAATGCTGTGTCATACATTCCATATAAAGTGCACATTTTTTTGGTCCAGAATATTAAGATATTGTTTGGATGCAGAGTTCCTTGAACACATTCTTATAAATTGTGTATACTATATTTAGTATTGAGTTCTGGTTTTCACTTCTTTAGTGCAGGCTCCAGAGTGTAAAGAAAACATCAAGTCTTGCATGTACTAATTTATGTCATCTCTGGTGGTCATTGGGCTGAGTCACTTTGTAAACCACTCATAAGCTAGCATGCAGTGCAAGCAGAAGACAACATTGTTGTCAACATTTGTTGAGTTTATCCTTTTAAGAGAAGGCATGAGGTATAGTCAATTTGAGAATGAAAAATAAACATTTACACATTTCAGGGTGTATACATTACAACTTTTCTTGTATAGTTGCCACTGATAGAACCCTCTTCTTTTTCCAAATAGTTTGAAAGGTATTGTTTGGTTGTGTGCAAGTTTCTTATTTCAGGGAAATGTCTGTTCTTTTTTTTTCCTTGTTCTTCAATGTCATGTTTTGTGGCTGGTTTGAGAGTTAAAGAATATAAGTATGTGCAAGATTTTCCTATGCTTACTTTAAAACATACTCCTCCTGATGTATTTTCATCTTGTTAGTAGAATACACTTTTATCTGCACACTTTTCTTTTAACTCAAAGAAATTAACATTTTCAAAAGTTGTCATCACCTAAGTATTCTAGATAGCTTTTGTAATGGCTGCTGCTCATTTCAGGCTAAGGCTGCAGTACTGTGCATCCTTACTTGGGAGTAAATGCCATTGAACGTAAGTGAGAACACCTTCTGAGTAAACTTATAGAGAACTGGGCTGAAAGTGTTCTCGTTTTCATTTGAATTTTCCTTCCTTCCATCAATAGTATTTTTTTCTTTTTTGTAATTAGTATTACAAAAGAGGCACCTGTCACTTAGTGTTAAGGTAATGCTAGCACTTATAGCACAGTAACTGTTAAACTAGTTTCTAATTAAAAGTTTTGTAACTTATCGAAGCATTATTGAATGAAAAAGAAAAATAAAGAGCAAAAATTGATGTCTTCCTTCCAGGGGTGTTGATGAGACAAAATTACATTACCTGAATGTCCCATACATAATTATTGGATTAAGGGACTATTTTTTTAAAAAGGCTTGACTTGTGGATGTTACATTTATCTAATGTGTGAATTGTGTACAACAACACTATTTGTTTTCAACCAGGGGTGTCAAAACATACAGCCTGCGGAAGGACTTTATCTGGCCTATGTGATAATTGGGCTCTCCCAGTGCTGCTATCAGCTGCTCTTAGCTGCTGAGCTGCTAAGTGACGCCTCAGCAGAAGCAGCATTGCTGAAAGGGTGGCCAGCGTGATAATTGGGCCCTCCCATGTCTTGAAAATATGATGAGTTGCATATTTTCTGTTCTGTCATTTGCAGCTAATGAGTTCCAAGGTGAGAATAGAATGCTTATTTCTGGTTAATGACGTTACGTCCGGCCCTCAGCAATCGGCATGAATGCTATTTGGCCTGCTGTATGAAACGAGTTTGACACCTCTGTTTTAAACCCTAGAACCCTCTTTCAAATGATTTCAATAGCTCAGGTCTAATAAAAAGGTGAAGCATTATTTGTATTTGCCTAAATTTTTTCACATTGAATTTCTTCATCCAGACAAAATACCATGCATTTGTCAATTATATATTCTTCTTTCCAGAAAAAGTAAAGCCTACATGTTCACAGCAGCCATAGTGCCTGTAATAGTACATATAGACTGTATATTAAACTAATGGGGTAGGCTCTGTTCCATTTTCATATAATATTAAAGCCTTTAAATGTGTCAATTTCTTTTATTTTAGGACTTGATAATCTCATTGATGAAAACAGAATAGCAGATCTCAGCCAGATGTGCCAGCTTTTCAGCCATGTTAAAAAGGGGCAAGAGATCCTTTTGCAGCACTGGAGTGAATATATCAAGGTATTTTTGTGTGTGTGTGTGCTGGTTTTTTCTTTGCAGAGTTGCAAGTTCATTAGGCAGAAATGAATTGCTTAATCCTAAAATGATAGATATAAATTGATCAAGAAATACTGAACAAATACTATTGAAATTGGGGTAAAAAGAAATGACTACAGTATACCGTATTTATTAGCGTATAAGACGCACTTTTTTGTCTACATTTGTGACCCAAAATAGTAGGGTGCGTTTTACACGCCAATACTAAAAAATCCCCTTTTCCCCCCTTGCCAGTTTTAAAGCATTTTCGGGCTTACCGCGTTTTTCCGGAGCCAGAGAGCTCCCTTGTGCTTTCTTCCCTAACTAATCTATCCGATCTACAGCTGTTTGTCGGGTTTAATTTATGCACTTGCATGAGTTGAGCTTCTCAGCAGCCAGCAGAGGGCGCTGTGCTCAGTTCAGCTGAGCTGAGCTGCAGAAGGCCTGCTCTTTCCAGCTCTCCTCAGAAGGGTAAGCTTCTGAACTGGGCCTAGTTGGGGAGGCTTTGGAAAATGCATAGGTGGGGTGGGGTAAGAGTTGAGTCTGGGTTGTTGTTTTTTGTACTTTTATGTTGTTTGGAAACTGCATGGGGTGGAGGAAAAGAGTTGAGCCTGGGGGTTTTGTATTTGGGATAAATGTTTTTTTACTTTGGAAACTGTGCATGGGTGGTTTGGGGGAAAAAGAGTTGAGTCTGGGGGGTTTTTTGTACTTGGGATTTATGTTCTGGTGCATTTTGTTCATGTGTCTTATTGCTGTGTGTTTTAAAAGAGATCCTGGTATTTTTGTGCAATTTATGTAAATTAGCTAATTAAGCAGCCAAGCAGTAAGTGGCCAAGTGGCCCAAAAATGCTTTAAATCTTTTTTTCTAGAAACCCAGGGCCAAAAGGAAGGTGCGTCTTATACGCCGGTGCGTTTTATACGCCGATAAATACAGTATATAGATTCCTTTAAGTCTTGCCCCCTTCCTGTTTCTCTACTATTGGACAACAGTCATATCTGTCACCAATCATAAAAAAGAGGATTGATTTGATGCATAATTATGTCATAGTCTTGTCTTCTGTTGTGCAGACAGGATGGGACTCAAGGTTGAAAACAGCCTCATACTTCACATTTATGATGGTATTCTTGGGTCTCTTTGGGGCCCTGGAAATGCTTCAGAGACCTTCTTTCTAACATCCTTTTCAATGTGATTACAATGTTCAAATACTTAAAGGGTTCTTGGAAAGAAAAGGAAAAACAGGTTCTTCCCTTTATTTACTGAAGTTGGTGTCTCTGCCTAAACAGAATGCAAACACGTAACGCACAAAAGTCATCTATTTTTCCCGGTTGCTATTTCTTCTCCAGAAATGATTTATCCAGTTTCCCTTACAGCCCAATTCTGTGGCTTCTCCCGCCATAGCATGCAGCTGTGCCAAAATTGGCAGCACTGCACGCTATGGTGTGTGTGTGTGTGTGGGCTGATTGGGAGGCTTGGGAGAGGTAAGGGAAAATATTCCCTTACCTCTCCCCAAGGGAAAAAAATATTTTCCCTTACCTCCCCTTAAGCTTCCCGATCAACAATGGGTCTCCTCGGATCTGCGCCAGCTCTTTAGCTGGTGCAAGTCTGAGGAGACAAAGGGGGCATGTCAGCTACTACCAGAGGGGATAGCATCCAGCGCAAGTTGCCCGTGTCGGGTGCCACCCCCTGCTGCCTCTGACATGCCTCCCACCCTCTTCCATTCTACCCTCTTCCCGCCATGTTCTGCTGACCCCACTGACTCACCTGTGTTGACGGGCTTCTTTGCTTCGCTGCCACACGTGGGATCTCTATGTTGTCTCTGGCAGCAGTCTGGAAGTGGGTGGCTATGTGCACTTCTGGATCGCCATTTGTGATGGCTGGAAAGCATGTTCTGCCATTGAAATGCTAGTTCCGCCAGTGGCAATGGGATAGGATTGGGCCGTTGGTGACATTAATGTTTGTAAATGGAGAGGTACAGGTGAACCTATTGTGCGAGACACAAAGGTCAGAGGGGCTAATATATGTCCAGAAATTGCATCCCCCAGAGCAGAGGACTGAATACAAATAACAGATTTGGCCTAGAAAATCCTGTTAGCAGGTGAATATTTCACTGAAGTTAAGTGGATTAAACTTAAGACTAAAATTTGAAATTATATGTACAGTTGTAAATGGTCTCTAGACTGTGAAAGCAGGCTGTACCAATTGTCAGACTGGAGAGAATCAACAGTGGTACATGTGCCTGAATTGTTTTGCATTCCTGGGTCTGTACTTTTTTAGCACCGTGTGTTGTAAATTTCTATGATCTATTCCTGGATCTAGTTCTTCATAGCAAAGTATTCTACAGCCCGATCCTGTGTAAGGATCCGTGGCCGGCCCATAGGACTGGTTGCAGGATTCTGAGCCTTTCCCAGGCTACTCCGGCACTACCTGGGGACTCCTCAGGAGAAGGGGACGTTTGTCCCCGTGGTGTGGGGCTTCCTGGCCCCAATGGGCCTCCTCGGATGTATGTCAGCCTTCAAACCGATGTATATCTGGGGTGGTGGGGAAAGGGCTGCCGAGCCCGGGAACGGGAGCAGAATATTAGTGGCACTCGCCACCGATATCTCCGCCCCCTCCCGGGCCGGCTCACCCAACGGCGCCCTCCCTTGCCGCCTGGCCCTCTCTCCCCTGCCCTTGCACCGACCGTTGCAAATCTTACTTGCACCGGTGGCTGCAGGCTCATCCAGGAGGCAGAGTACATGCTGTTGGCCTGTGTGCCGGCAACCATGGGTGCCGAAAATGCGCTTTACGGCGTGTTTATGGCACCCTCCACCTGTGGAGCATGCTTTCCGCAGGCGGATTTCTACGCAGGATTGGGCCGTAAGTCATATTCATTCAGGTATTTATATCCTGTTTTTCTACCTCTGAAGAAGCCCCATATAACTTTATTTTGTTTTTTAACATCATCATTGCACTTATATTCTGCTTTTCATAGGCAGAACTTACCAGGATACATTTTCTTACTCTAGTATGCAAGTAGTGTTTAGCCACCACAAAATTCATCAATGCTCCTACTATTGCCAGTTGGGTTGTATTCCTGACATGTGTTTATACCAATACCCCTTATTTTTTTTAAAAGGTCCAGCTGTATTGGAAACCTTCAGAACAAATCAGTGATGTCCATATCTCTTCCAGGACTAGTTTCTGTTAGCTGACGTTTGAACGACTTTCAAACTTTCTTTATTTTTGAGTTTATGAACCAAACTATGCACCAAAACTATGCTGAAAGGCTATTTTTAATTCCTATGAAGACTAGCATAACTGTGACAAATAAATTACTATTGGTTCTACCTATTTAAGAGAGATGTTAAAACATTTAGATTGTAGCTCTTAAAACTGAAGCTGAATCATGGAAAAGAAGATACTGGATTTAAGTTGCAGAAATATTTTATTTCCATGCTGCTAGAAGACTCATTGGAAACAGGGTAGCCTTGGTTTCTCAAGCAGTAATTGTATCAAAATTTGTCCGAAATAATGACTGATGATTGATGATTATTGAATAATGACTGATAATGATTGAACCTGCTGGTTTCTGTGCTGAGATGAATAGTGCAATCCTACACATGTTTAGTCAGAAGTAAGACCCCCACATTAAATGATATACGTCCCTTCTGGTGAGGTGATTTTTTTGTGATATTTTGGATCATTTAGGGCGCAATCCAAACCTACTTAGGCCACCGTTGTAACCAGCGGCCCAGCGAAAACGGGAGGCCCCAGAATGGAAAGAGGATTCAAATCCCCTTTGAATTCCCCTTTTGGAGGGGATTTGAATCCCCTTTCCATTCTGGGGCCTCCCGTTTTTACTGGGCCGCTGGTTACAACGGCGGCCTAAGTAGGTTTGGATTGCGCCTTCAAGGATTAAAACCACTAACAATGTCAAGCTAAAACAAAAAATAAAACAGATAGCAGCAAAAACAGTCCCAGAGGCAGTGAGAAAGCTGAAAGAAAATAAATATAAAATAAAATAAAAATTATAGGGCAGCAGGCAGTAAATGAAAGGAAATTGGAGAAGGCTAGCTCTCTTTAGTATCATCCAAAATATTTAGGCTTACCAGATCTCCAACCGGGACAAAGTGCTAGACCTTTAGGAGAAGGAATGTGAGCAGGTGTAGCTTGTTAAACCTTAGAGCACAATCCTAGGCATGTCTACTCAGAAGCAAGCCCCATTGTGTTCAGTGAGGCTTGCTCCCAGGAAAGTGTGTGTATAGGATTGTGTTCTAAGGGTTTAACAAGCTACACCTGCCCACATTCCTTCTCCTAAAGCTCCAGCACTCTGTCCCAGTTGGAGATCTGGTAAGCCTAAAAATATTGATACCAGTATGTAGGTGGCCAGCTGCATCTCACATGGGAGGGAATTCAAGAGGGGGGGGGGACCACCACCAAGAAGGTCCTCTCTCATGTTCCCACAGTGGGACCTGCAAGAGAGCCTGTCCAAAAGATCTTTCTCCTTCCTTGCACTACATTTTCTTGATCAAAATAGTGCATGTGTGCATACACAAAAGCACCCACCCACTCACCTGTTAATTATTACCCAGCTATTATTACCCACGGGGGGGGGGGGGGGACACCTGATACAATATGAATACCTGTTGTTTTTCAGGTGGGGCTAATAGCAAATTCAGGGAGGGGAGGAAATTTCATTGGGCAGATGGTGCAGGGGAAAGGGTTTAAAAGCAACAACACCAAAACACCCTCCTGGATCACTGCTGCCCTGATCAAATTCCTCTCTCCTGGTGGATGCTTTTAAGTAACTTGAAAAAAGTTGGGAGTTCAGATTATGTATGTCCTGCATCATGTATTAGTTTCTTAGTTCCCAGTTTCTTCCTTATGAAGATTCCTGGAGGAGATTGACACTGCTTTGCCATGTGGTATTATGGGATGACTTTCACAATTGTCTGGTTGCTGTAAGCATGGTTTTATACAAAACTAACTGCTGCTGCTTGAACAGGCTGTGCATGTAGATATAGTAAAAACCATGAAAGGGGATCCAAATCCCCTCTAAAGGGGGATTCAAAGAGGATTTAAATCCCCTTTCCCCTCCAAAGCCTCCCATTCTGTTCTCCTTTGCTGGCTGCACCAGTGGAGGAGCAGGATAGGATAGCGCTGTTGGTTAAGTGGCAAACCTAGGCAGGCAGAGATGCCAGTTAAAAGTACCAAAGCATTGGTTTAAGCAAGCCCCCCCCCCCAGCCACCTCTCTCACTTACCTAACAGGGTGCCCTCTGTGGACGCTCCACCCTCCTTCCTCCTTCACTAGGAATACTGAATAATAAAGACTTTCCTAGGAATAGAGATGCTCCACTTCAGGTGGGCCTTGTGAGGAAGGAAGTGGAAAGTTTCTCCGCCCGAAGGAAGGAATGGCACCATAGAGAGAGCCCTGTCAGGTAAGTGAGGGAGCAGAGGGAGCCCTGACTAAGAGCATGGTGGGTTGCTTGTAAGTGAAAGCTTTGTTAACTGATGTATTTGAATAATCAGCAGTTCCTGTTCCCCATATGTAACAGATGCAAATACTTGTATCATCTTTTGAATGTGGAAAGGTTCTATGAAAATGCTGCCATGGCAGGATATATTGTCAGATAGGAACAAAGCAATGAACATAGAAGAAGTGGCAGTTCACCCTTATTTCCAGGGTGTATACCATCCTGTTGACAACTACTTGCATCAAATGGGAAGCAATCTTTTGCTCCGAACATTGTGAGCGAAAATTGATAAAGCCTTGAAAGAAAACCTCCAAAATGTCTGTCTGCGCTGCTGAAAAAGAAAAATATTTTTAAAAGGGCTACACTTTTAGTAATAATATAATACCGGTAATATACAGCATTTATATACTTAATACCTGAAATGTTGAAAACCACGTACAAGAAAAGCAATAGGCTTATGTGACCACATGTCCCCTCGCTTGGAGCTTTGGGGCAGATGACATCAGTATTTTTCAGATTTATTTCTGACATTACTCTGGAATTAGACAAAAGAACAAAACCCTGCTGCTGTTGGTCCTTCTTTATGGAGATAATCAGATCTGTCTTCTAAAAAATGTTAACAATTAATGCACAGGAGAAATTCAAATATCACACTCAAATTCCAGGAGAATCTTACAGTATGTCAGAGAAATAATTACAACATACTACATGTGGTTTGTTTTGCCATTAAATAATAAACATTCCTATTCATAAGAGAACTCAAATTTCTCTTTCTTTATTCAATCTTACATATTCATTGTTTTGCTGTTAACAGTGCACTCGTAAGCTTATCTTCGCATTCTGCAACAGCTGGAAAATCAGTTTTTTCCCCAATTCTTTGCGTAACACACACAAGGAATTGCAATCAGAGTTGCAATAATCTAAGAAATTTTATTCCCTTTTTAGAGATCGGCATATCTTCTGTGTGATTCATCAAAAATAATAAAAGATCAAAATTTAATTGCACTTGAATAATTTATTTAAGTTGATCTTTTATTTGGCTCCAATATGACCTAGCATGTCTGCTGGTCCACCATATATGGAACCTTCCTAACTCTATAACTTTCAGATAATCCTCACACAGATTTATACTTAGTGAAGAGGTATTTCCTGTTCCCCAAACATCCAGTGTAATTGGTATCCTGCATCCTGACTTTCAATTTGCTGTCTTTCACAGCATAACTTTAGTAATATTTTATATAAAGTTTTGAGAGAAGATGGCTTTTTATCCTACGCAAAACTGATTTTTCAAACTCTTCGTATGTTCTCTATGCTTATTCACTTTTAAGGATTTCTCTTATCTATTGCCTTGCTTACAAATATTGAAACCAAGACAATATTCATCACACACAGCGCAATCCTGTGTAACTTTGTACCGGTTTAACAGTAGATGCACCGGTATAAGTGCACTTATGCCGTGCATCTACTGTTACACCAGTGCAAAGTTACACAGGATTGCATTGTAACAAGTTCTTCATAGGTCCAAAACTGATTATTCTTCATGAAGTCTAGATATCTATACATATTTTTATTTCTCTGTCTTTTTGGCTAATTTTTATTTTATAGCAACTGCTAGACTAGTTGTAGCCTTGAAATGGAATCAGTTAACACTCCTTTCAGCCAAACAATGGCAATTTAAGATCTGGGATGTCGCTTTAATGGAAAAACTTCAGAGGTGACAAAAGGTAAATGTCTTCTTCGAAACTGACACTACAATCCTATGCATGTCTACTCAGAAGTAAGTCCCATTGTGTTCAATGAAACTTACTCCCAGGAAAGTGTGTCTAGGATTGCAGCCTGAGTGACTATTAATATTTTGAAAGTTACCGTATTTATCGGCATATAACACGCACTTTTTTGTGTTAAATGTTGGCCCAAAATAGTAGGGTGCGTGTTATACACTGATGCTGCAAAATTGAGGCTTCAAAATCCCTCCCTGGATTTTTTTAGAGCCCCATGGATCCCCCTCTTTCTGCCTGCAGTCAGAGCCGTGGAGGTGCAGGCAAGAAGGAGCTCAGCAGCACTTACTTCCACATCAGCTATCAGCTGTTTGTTGGGAGTTAATTTATTCACGCACCGCACCTCGGAAGCTCCAAGAGTCTGAGACTTAGGGGGGGGAGGTGGTAATCTGAGCTGCCTTGCTTTGCTATCTCTTTGTTTTCCCTTTTGCCTTTGAGGTATTTTGGTTTATCTCTGCAAGTTTGTCTGAGGGGGAGGGAAATGCTCTCTATGGTTTTGTTTCGGTTTCGGTTTTGTTTCGTCCTCTCCTATTGCTTCAGAAATAAAATGGAATTTTCCCACAGTAAGTTCCATTCTTTTTGCCCTGCAGTTCAGATTTTCTTTTTGCAATCCCCCTTCTGTCTCTCTAATTTCTGCGTGGTGTTTTTCCAAAATTCTGTTTGTTTGGTGTTTCTTTTTGCACTTCTTTCCTCTCCTCTGCAACCCTGAACAGAGGGGGCAGACACCTTTTTCTCTTTTTTTCTCTCCCTCCCCACTGTGCCTTTGATAGTTGCAGCTTGGATTTGCACCCTTATTCTCCCCTCTCCTTGTGTCTGCACCTTTTCTTTTCGCACCCCTTTCCTCTCCTCTGCAACCCTGAACACAGAGGAGGCAGACACCTTTTTCTCAGAATTGGAAACAATTCTGTCCTGCTTGGGTAAATGAAGTGGCAGTGGGGCCAACATAGGTGGCAATGGTGGTCCCACAGAACGGGAAAACTACAATCAAGTGAGAACCACAGGTGGAAAAATGCTTAAAGTTTTTTTTTACTCAAATAGCACTGTTAAAACTAAGTTGCGCGTTATATGCTGGTGCGTGTTATACCCCGATAAATACGGGTAAGTGTTCAAACAAAGCTACCTATGTGCAGATTGAGTCAAACTTACTAGGTTAACCACGCTTACTTGATATCTCTGCATTCTGTGTTGTAGTATTCATTCTGTTCTCTTGCGTGGTTCCTTCACAATGGGAAAAGGTCTAGGTAATGAATGCAAAGAGAAAAATCTGCTTGAATATAAGCACTAGCAAGAAAAGATATTGTAAAAAATTTTTGACCCTCCGCCTTTCCTTGAAACAATCAAACCCCTAGGTTTACAAATTACGACCTCAGCTGAACCTAGGGAAGATTATTCACAGGGGGGGGGGGAATCGCAGGAGAGGAACATGTGTTCTTCTTTGACTTACAGCGTTATACATTACAGTAAAAGGATTATGTATTTAAACTTGTTTTTTTAAAAAAATCAAGTGGACTATCACAATACCAAATTGGGAGTGAGAGAGAGAGACAGAGAGACAGACAAATGTCTTCTATCGGCTCATAGCAGAATCTTGATTGATTATTCTTAGACTTCTGGTTATTGAAGCTGCATTTAGCTATGATATGTATGCCCCTTGTGAGTATTTCCCTTCTCATAAAAGAGAATGGAAAGACCTACACAAACAGGGTTTCACGTTCTGTGGGAGCCTATTTTTGTTTGTGTTCATTGCAATTGAAGATCTGTGTAGAAGTTATCCAAAGGGTACCAGTATTCCAGGTGTTCCATATACAAATATCCCCAATACATATTGTTTGTTTACTAATTTATCTGTATTGTTCTATTTCTTGTTTCAATTTGTTGAGCGTTTCTCAGTAGAAAAGAATTATTTGTTCTACATCTGCTGAAATGTTTGCTTTTAATTTTCTGTTAAAGCATTTCATCGTGTGCAATGTGTGTTTAATGTTCAGTTGCATTAAAGCAGTTGAGATGAGCTTATTTTTATAATCCAATAAAATGTATGTAATGTATATGGAGCAGGTGAGAAATATTAAGGAATGAGAGAGGTAAGTAGCACTGATATTTTATTATCAAAAGTGTTTGTTTTGCAGAACTTTGGGACAACAATAGTGGTAAATCCTGAAAAGGACAAAGATATGGTGCAAGAGCTACTAGATTTTAAGGACAAAGTGGATCATATCATAGAAGTGTGTTTTCAGAAAAATGAGAAATGTATAAACTTGATGAAGGAATCATTTGAAACATTTATCAACAAGAGACCAAATAAACCAGCAGAACTGATAGGTATACATATTTTTCTGTACAAATATGATTTTGAAAATCCATAGACATGAGGTTAAGTTCCATGGAAAGATTTGCTTGTACTGTGATAAGTATGCAGCCTATCTCCTTAATGTTTGCTTCTGCTACTTATGCATCTTTATTTGTTTTGTTCTGACTATGGGTGCAATTTGCTAGAAAATCACATGGCAAGCTTTCTCAGTAGAAGGAAGTTGCTGAGGAATAAGATTTTTAAATCCTAACACCAGTGGATGTAACTATAGCTAAAATTGTTGTAGAGGAGAGAGTTAATATTGACTTACTCATTTCTCTATCTCTGCTTGGCACAATCTCTTACACCAGTGTATATACAGCATATACAGGTGGTCCCTCACCATCTGCAGTTTTGCCATCCGCAGATGACCGCGGAGGCCAGGTCTACTTAAAAAAAAGTTTTTGTTTTTTTTTAAAAAAGCGTTCCCTTACCTAAGCATGGCAAACCCTGCTGTCTGCGGGGCAGCCTTTGGCGCTCCAGAAGGCCTGAGTCGTGTGACCCCCTCCCTTGGCCTTGGCTCATCCCAGTATGCATTGTGTGATGCATTCTGAGGCGAGCCAGGGCCAAGGGAGGGGGTTGTGCGACTCGGAAGTGTCCTTGTGGAGCTCCAGAGACTGCCTTGCAGATGGCACAGTTTGCCGTGCTTAGGTAAGGGAACTCTTTTAAAAACATAGATTTGCGGGGGGGGGGGATGGATCCCCATGGATAACGAAGGCCCACTGTTCAGTGATTTAGTTCAGATGTCACGCAGAATCAAGATTGAATCCTGGTTTTGTGCAACATTTCCTAAACTCAGCCCAAGCCTATCACCCGCCACCAGTCCTGATGCAGCTGTGCCAAGCAGGCATGCGCTGCATCCTATTGGGGGGGGAGGGTTTTTGACCTGAAGGCAAACTGGAGATAAGCAAGCAACATTTTCACTTCCAAGTTACGCCCTCAGTCCATGTATGGGTCTTCTCGGACATACACCAGTGGCGTCGTCAGTGGTGGGGGCCTTGGGGCGGTGGACCCCCGGGCGACTGGATCGGGCCCCAGGCGGGTAGGGGTGCAACGGCAGCCAGCGGCAGGGTAGTTCATCCTGTTTGCCGGGGTGAGTGAGGAGCGCCGTTGGTGTGTTCGGTCCACCCTGCTGCTGCCGTTACGTCACTTCCGGCATGGGGAGGGGTGCAGTCATAGGAACGCCACTGATATACGCCACCTATTCTGGTGGCGTATGTCTGAGGAGGGAAAAGAGGTGGGGAGGTTTGCAAAAGGGAGATAATATCTGATATGTACCATTGCTGCTGCATCCACCCTCTCTCTTCCTCCTTACCCCTTGGTTCCCCCCCCCCGCCCAGAAACTCCCCCATTCTTCCACTGCCTGCCCCCACTGCCAATTCACTGGCACTGGTGGACAGTGTTCTCTCCACCGATCTGTACACATGGCCACCAGCCATTGTGCTCACCAGAGGAATGCCACTTCCACCAGTGTCATCGCACTTCTGCCAGCATGGTTTGTATTCCACTAGCAGTGCTGGCAAATAGGATTGGACCATCAGGCATGCACGTGCTTACCCCTCCCCTTGGTTTATGAAAGGAGGAAGGAATCTACTTCTAATCCTGACTTGCTTGTTCTAAGATCTGTTGTGATGTCCAAACTGGGTGATCCTGGCTTATTTTATCCAGAGTTTGCAAATAAACCAGGATCTGATTTGCCCAGTTCGGTTATAATAAGCCAAGTCCCTAGTTTGGATGTCAGCATGACAGCTGGCTTATTCTAAGTGAGAATCAGAAGTACCGGTAGATTTCTTTCTCTCTTTGTATGTGCACTCAGGACTAGGAGATATTGCACAAAACTAGGATTCAGTCCTCCCTATGCATGATGTCTGACTGCACCATATTCTCTTTCAATCTGGGCTGTCAGTTAACTATCCATTTATGTGGTAATAAACTTACTTAAATGTGTGTACACTGACTGATGCACACTTATGTAGAACGCCTGCTCCTATTTTGGGAATTATAGCTTGGGTCTTACTTTGGAAAAGAATGTGGGAAATCAAATATATTTTGGAAATTTTAATGTTTGATCAAAGTCTCTTACTTTAAAAAAAGTTTTAAAAAAGTATTCTGCTTCTAATTTTATTTTGTTTTATCTATGGAATAAATAATGGGGAATGACTAATCCCTGACCTAGGAAAGAATACACTTCAGATTGAGAATGCCTTGTGATTTAGCCATATCCTATGATTAAAACCTTCACTGACTTGGCACTAATGAAACTGGTTTTAGCATAGACAAATCATTCAAAAGAAATATGTTTTATTTATTGTTTCCCACAATAAAATATGGGGGGCATTTGTGACGATCAAGTATACGATCAAACATCTGTATTGAAATCTTTAGCAGTTCTGTAATAAGGAATGCAAAATTCTGAGATTTTGAATTGTTTGAGAATACAATACATGTAAAGCAGCTGAGCACAATCTACGTATATCAAACACTTTTGGGTGCACATTTTTAGCTGCTTCACACAACCTTGAGGAATAGAGTGTTACGTAGTGACAGAATCTACTTGTGAGTTCTTACTAGATTCTTTTCATTCTTTTCTCTTTGTCCTGGTTGAAGATGGCCTTTAGTATGTGTTCAGTTTTTAAATTCATGTATTCTGTTTTTCTCTCATCAAGCCACTAACTTGAAAGCACTTCTTTGATTAAAGCTTTCAGGATAGCTTGAGCATTAAAAAAGGAACAAAATAATTTGCGGGTAATATTCCTGTATTGTGCTCATTTCCCACCATCTCTCAATAAGCAGTGGTCATAAATATGGTTCTGCTACATATACACTTTTGAAGCTTTTTAAAAATATGTTTCCAAGACACAGGACTATAATAGTATGTACAGTGTTGGAGAGAAATTAGTGCTTCCGAATTTTTACAAAAAGACAGTAGTAAATGAGCATACTCTCATGCTGTTCTCCATTATATTTAGCACATTATGTCTTGTCACCAGTTCTTATATCTACCAGGTCACTGTTTCTGACTCTATTGTTTGACTCTGTTTCTAAATTTGCATTTTTTAAAACTAGTCTTCCTGCTTCATTTTCACATTTTTGTATCTTTTTTTGGTTTGACTCTCTGATGTCATACCTTTCTGTTGTTTCCTTTATTAGCTGTCATACATTTCTGTATTCATTTCATACTGTTTCCTCATCATACATCATGAATACATTAATTTTTCCTCTTCCCATCCATGCTTTCTCTTGCTGCTTGTAGCCAATCCTAGGATTTCTTCATCCTCTCATATCCTCACTTTTGTCAAGAATCTTTTCAGAGCTCATCTATTTCCCTTAGCTTCCCCTCCTTATGTTGGTGTCCAGTAAAGGGGGGAGGAACTCATTTTTTTTAATTCAGACTTGCTCATATTGCAGTCTTGTACACAGGCTGCTCAAATTATGTAGTCAGTGAAGCTTATGTAGCCTGCCCATGTTCATAATTTAATCCAGTATAAACTGTCACTACTTTCTTTTTTTAATTTACTTTTATAATTGTTTAAATTGCTTTAAATTGCTCTTTTCCTCTAATAACAGGTCACACTGAAAGCTTTTGGCATGGGATGGTTTTCATTCAGCTTCTGTGTAGACTTACTTAGGAGCTTTATTGTTAGTAGGCAAACTGTTTCTGACCCAATTGAGTCTGCCCTCCCAAAAGAATAGTTCTTTTATCCTGGATGGAACCACTATGAGGCAGCGTTTACTGAGGCAGTGTTTACCAATTATAAACAAGCTTTATTAAATACGGGTCTTAGCAAAGACATAAAAAGCATCAGGCTAAAAACTTTACTAAAAGCCAGCCAGTGATAGTGAATTGCGGCAAAGTAACTTAAAGGCCCTAACGCAGGCACATTTGAATGCTCAGTCTTGCAGCCTTCTAGCCAGCCAGCCAGCCACATGATTACAGTTGAATATTGCAGCACTGATGAGGACACAGGCTAGGTTGGGAGAACCATGATGGATTTTTTTCTGATGGAATCGTTCTGCCTTAGATTCCTGCGAGTCTCTTCCTTTTAACCCCTTGAGGCCCTGAAGACAAGAGCTTGCCTCCTGGGATGGGCTTATTTTGTCCATGTCGCCCGTCCTTGGCCTCTTGGGTTAGAGAGTCCGTTTCTGCTTTATCAGGGGACAGGCGGTAGCAGAACTCTGTCCATGCTCCATTCTTGTCACTCCCTTTACACAGCCTTGAGTTGGATTATTGCTCTTTGGATCTTCCTGGTATGCCTACTACTTTTACATCTGTCTTTGAGAGGCCTAACTATACAGTTTAGCTTCTGCTAGACTGATAAGAAACTGTTCCCTCTCCTTCCTTCAAGGCCTCCTTTCTCTCTTGAAAGAGGGGATTGTTGTTACAGTCTTCATTAGCTTATCTCTCTCCCTCTCTCTTTTCTCTACCCAGCCAGCCGGCCATTCACACTTTTACCCTTTTTAACTAACTAATTAGTAACACTCTAAACGGGAGGGTGGGAGAGGAGAAGAGGAATAAAAGGGAAGCCTTTTCATTCAATAAATCTAACATAATAAAAAGTCATAATAAAGTATCATAAGTTGCCACACATTAAATAACATAGTCAAATGGAGTTTGGCTCTGTCATTGTATATGAAAAACAGGTGATTATTTTAGGATTACTTAAGCTTTTTTTATTTAACTATTTTTAGCTAAGCATGTGGATTCAAAGCTAAGAGCTGGCAATAAAGAGGCAACAGATGAAGAACTGGAAAGAATCCTTGACAAAATTATGATAATATTTAGATTCATTCATGGTAAGAAAGTTTCTCTTTAAACAACTACGTAAGGAAACCACATTTCTGCACTCCTTTCCCCCTCCCACTCCCCCGTTTGTTTAACAATATACCAGGGGCTTGATACATGTAACCAGTATGCACTTGAAAGAAAGGATTGGGAGAGCCCAGTTCTGACTTAATAAAATCTTTGTAGTTTTTGGTTTTATGCCAAGTCTACACTATGTAGAAAAGTTTCCTCAGTGCAGGGAGTCTAATAAATTGTGTAAACTTTTTCTGACAAGTGTTGAAGAGCATCCGGGTGTGATCATGTTGCTCAGATGCAAAACTAACAAGATCTCTGGTGTTTATATAGAAGAAGCAGGCACTGATTCATTCCTTCTGGTTACCACTGATTTCCTTGTTAGAAAGGTTCTGCCCAGAGATTTCTCACTGCCTACAAGCTTGAAGTTTCCCCATTCTGGCAAAAGA
Source organism: Plestiodon gilberti rubricaudatus (assembly GCA_026170595.1). NCBI lineage: Eukaryota > Metazoa > Chordata > Lepidosauria > Squamata > Scincidae > Plestiodon > Plestiodon gilberti. The sequence goes on from JANXHW010000003.1 coordinate 140,700,947, forward strand.
GAGCACTTGTGAGTAAAGAGCTATTCTCGCATTACAAGGCCTTTGGCTCCCAACACCAGCATTTAAGGAATTGTGGTTGTTGTGCATACAGGGAACTTTCCTCAAGTTCCTATAGAAAAGCTTGAGTGAGATTAGTACAGATATTGACATTACAGCGATGGGAGCGGTGTTCTCCATTTGCTACATGTTGGTGGAAGGAAGAATGACATCTTGAGGTTGAGGGCTTAAAACACTCTTAACGTTTGAGGGGGATACCCAGTAGACCTATTTCACCTATATGTGTATTAAAGGACCACTTGTAGGCAATGAGAAATTTGTAGAAGGGTGAGAAGCTATAAATAAGAAGGTATTCTTGAAAAGTACCGTATTGGTTCCTTTTTATATGATACAAAAGGGACTTGCACACAGAACTCCAGTTGACCCCTATTCTTCCATCTTTCAGGTTTGCTTTGTTAAAACCTGGCTTTTTCAGTGAGCTTTTGAAAGTGGTCAACAAGTTTTCTGGAGGTTGCATGGTGATTTTGAGGGTTTAGTTGTGAGCTGTGATTTTATAGGTTGCCTTTTATTTTTGTGATTTTGCTTTGGTTTTTGATTGTATACTACATTGGGTTATTCTTGCTGAGAATGGCAGGATATAATTTAAAAAATATATAAAATGGGACAGGAAGCACTGTTTGAGGGAAGATTCACAGTGTGTACTTTTTTGTTTGTTTCAATACAGGTAAAGATGTGTTTGAAGCATTTTATAAAAAAGATTTGGCCAAAAGACTTCTGGTTGGGAAAAGCGCTTCAGTGGATGCTGAGAAATCTATGTTGTCTAAACTTAAGCATGGTAAGTATTTGGAAAGACAATTGGCAACTGAAATTGTACAATTTGAGTACAATTTGTGGAAAGGTGTTCATACATTTTAAATCAATCAATGAAATATACACTTGAACTTTCATTTGAGCCCTTTTTATACTGAGGCTTGTGAGTAGCTTCCATCTAGGATCCTATATAAATGCCTATATGGTTTTGGTTTTTTAAACAAAGAAAGTAGAATGCTTTGCATCTCATTGTATTTGGGTGTTTTCTGAAATGTTTTGTAGCTCAGTTATGTGCTGTAATGGCAGCCAAAGATGCTTACACTTGGCATCTCTATTTTTGTTTACCTAATAGAATGTGGTGCTGCTTTTACCAGTAAACTGGAAGGAATGTTCAAGGATATGGAACTTTCCAAAGACGTTATGGTTCAGTTTAAACAAGTAAGTTTAGCTTCAATTGGAGAACACAGTGAGTTTTCAGCAACTTAGATATTCTCCATTAGCAAAGTGCCCATTTGTGTGCCAAGCTTCATTTGTGTGCGTTTTTCCTCATAGAAGTGAATGGTTTAGTTAATAGTAGTTCTCTGTTCTGTAGACTGGGTACTGGAATAGTGAGAGTGGTGTGCCAAAGTCACACATTAGCCCACTTTTCAGTTTTGTTTTGAATCCAGTGGTCTCTTTTCAACCCCTGATTCACCATATTGTATGCACTTAGTTCAAAACACAGCAGTACGTAATGTTCAGAACCTTGCTGGGTCAGACTAAGGATCTATTCTAGTATACCATCCTGTTTCCAACAATGGCCATTCAGAAGCTTCCAGGAAAGCCCAAATTTGGGATATGAAAGCAGCCCCCCCATTTTTGATCTACCTCAGCAAAATATTGATATTCCGTATTCTATTATGGAAAATAGTCATTGACAGACCTATGGTTTATACATTGCTCTAATCCTCTTTTAAAGCTACCTATTTTAGTGGCTGTTGCCACATCATTTTGTGGCAGAATATTCAGTACGTCAATTATGTGTTGTGGGTAGGAATACTTCATTTTGTCTATCCTGACCCTACTGCCAATCAGTTTCATTCATCTTAATTAGCAAGAGGTTGAGCAGGAGGTTGAACAGAGGAGGTTGAACATATTAAGAGGAGGTTGAAGTACAGTCGCCCTTCATCTTACATTAGGGTTACTTTCCAGAGTTGGCGCGTAAAACTGAAATCACATATACTCCAAATTACATTGAAAATCCATGACATCGAGGAAAATAGATACTGTACTGTCTCTTTAAAAATTATGAGGAGCAGGCAGGAACTGAGGGAGCAGCAGCTTCATTCTCTGATCTCAGGGTTACTTTTCAGGCATGTATTTAGCAAGTGGAATCACCCTCACTATTTAAACTGCTGTGTGTGGGGGGTGACTATACTTGCCTCCTTAAAAAAATTTCTAGGGATCCTTCAAAGCCAAAGAATTCTAAATATCTTTCAAAATTATTTTGATAGTATGTTCTTTAATGATCAATATGCATTCAAAATTACCTCAGTTCTTCATTAGAAAAGCTTGCAAAAGGTACTCCATTTGCTTTTGGAACTCTGAGATTCATTTAAAGCTTTTAATTTTCATCTATGAATTTTACTTAAAATTCATGGACACTGCTAAGATTCAGTGAATGAATTTTGAAGTATACACAAGCCTAAAGAATGTCAAGCTGATCCGTTGTTGAATTCAATTTTTGTGAAATATGTTGTATTTTTTTAGAGTGTTTATAAACTCAATTTTGCCACAAACCTTTTAATCATTGATAAAGTTGATCTTAACATAGACAATAGCAGTAGTCTTCTACTTGTCTGTTTGTATTAGCAAAACTTCAAAACCTTTGTTTCCCTTTTTTATCTTAGTATATGCAGAATCAAAGTGATCCAGGCAGTATAGATTTAACAGTAAATATACTTACTATGGGATATTGGCCAACATATACACCTATGGATGTCCTTTTGCCTTCAGAGGTAAGCCTTTAAGAACACCTGAAGTAAGTTATAGTTTGTGGTCTCTGCATATACAGGTATTCACCACATAACCTTTCGGTCAATGACTGACCGTGTATACAAAGGTGGTCCCATAAGGTCTCCAGGATGAAAGACAGACAGCAGGTGCTGCAGGAAACTGAAGAGTGCTTCTCTCTAGCTGGCTCAATCTCTGCTGCACACTCCGCTGCCCAGTTGGGGGGGGGGGGACGGCCGACGGGGCCTTTCGCTGCCACCGTTGGAGTGGAGGCCAACTCTGAGCATCTCTGCACATGTGTGGGGGGAAGATAGCTTAGATTTAATGCACCGTCTATGCCTCTCCACGGCTCCTACGTCGCAGAGCGTCTCCATCACTGGAGAGCTTCAAACACAACGCGTGCGCCCACACTGCCAGCAGGCAGGCAGCAATGCAAAGCATCCTAGGAGCTGTAGTTTTCCATCCTAGTTCCTTCATGGGCCACTCTGGGGAGGAAAACTACAACTCCTAGCAGCCTTCCCTGCCTGCCAGAGATGAAGCGTGCCACCTCCTTCTCCTCCCCAGCCCAGCGGCACAACTTCCAGCATTTGTCCAATGAGAGGAGAGAAGCGATTTACATTCCATCAAAATGGGACGGGGGAAAGCAGCAGTGCAAACTGTCTATGATGTTCACACAATGACAAAATCACCCAACGACGTGCTTTGCGTATCCCCGTTGTTAAGCAACGCATACCTGTATCCCAATATGCACATATCAAAGCACAGTATCAGAGTTTTTCAGCCAAAAGGGAAGTGTTTCATCCATTGCTGTAGGACAGATGCCTATCTCTTCTGTTCTGACCTCTTTACTAGAGTGTGAGTCCTGCAGATGCCAGTTAGTGTTACCGCCTTCATGATATAAGAAATGCCTGACATCATTCCATCCCCGACTGTATAGTTAAGGCTGCAAGTGGAGAGCTTAGAGTCATTGAACGTACTCCCATATCAAAAGCTCCCCATGTACAAAGCTATTGTATCTGGTAGAAAAGCCATCGCCTTTCGTAGTGTGAGGTGATGGTGAGGGGGCATTCAGACATACGCTGCCATACACTCATGCTCAACCGTCCAAAGTGGTGCATTCCCCAGGAGTATAGTGCCATCTGTCTTTTGCTGAATGTATGTATCAGCTCTATATTACCGATTTCCATCCTGATGCTTGGTTTACATGTAGCACATTCAGTTCTGTGACCTACTAAGCTTCTCGGCAAACTTTGCTTTGCATATTGCCAGTGTAATGCCAGCTGTTATGCCACCGTATATATGGATTTTTTAATGTAAAAGAGGCTGGGCAAAGTACTCTTAGAATGGCATGCATTCCTTTCCTGTTCAAATTCCTGTGTGTTTTGCATATATTTATGACTTCCTTCTTTCTATGTATTATTTCAGATGGTTAAACTTCAAGAAGTATTTAAGACTTTTTATCTTGGAAAGCACAGTGGCCGGAAACTTCAGTGGCAGACTAGTTTAGGACATGCTGTCCTAAAAGCAGAGTTTAAAGAGGTGTGTTTACATGACGTAATGCTTCTTTTAGATTTTCTCTTAAGATGCAGTTTTCCATTCAATTTTGTTAAGAAAAACATGGTATTGATTCCAAGCAATTAGAATTTGATGGATATAGAGTTTGATTTAAGCCATAGTAACTTTTGCTGCTAAGTGGAACACAAATTTGTGTCGAGTTTTACATCTGTTCTTTTTGGTTTCAAAACGTGCTATCAAGTGCAAAATGTATTTTTATTACATTAATATTCTGGCTTTCCTCAAAATAGCTGCTGTAGTATTCTCATGAACTTATGGTATCCTCTTGATCCTCTAGCCCAGGGGGGTTGAACATAAGGCCCATGGGCTTGATACTGCCCACGGAAGCTCTTTATCCAGCCTACAGGATGATTAGGCTCTCCCAGTGCTGCCCTTTCAGCAGCTCCACTTCTACTAAGGTTCTGGAAGGGGGAGATGGAAGGAGGCCTCCGAAGACCAGGAACACTACGGGGGAAGGGGCAGACCAAGAGGAGTGAGAGAGGGAGATGCTGCTGAGGCACTGGGAGAGCCCAATTATCACACAGGCTGCCCTTTCAGCAGTGTCACTTATGCTGAGGCGCCAATTGCAGCAGCAGCTGAGAGGTGCTCTGAGGTGATGCCTTGGCTGAAGCGGCACGGCTGAAAGGGCGACCTGTGTGATAATTGGGCTCTCCCAGCATGATGATTGGATTCTCCCATATTTTGAAAATAAGATTTGCATATTTCTGTCATTTGCAACTAATGAGTTCCAACTTGAGAACAAAGTGCTTATTTCTGATCATCATTTGCTTAACAACGTCACTTCTGGCCCTCAGCAAGCATCATGAATGCTGTTTGGCCTCCTGTATGAAATGATTTTGACACCCCTGCTCTAGCCTATCTAAATGTAGGTTGCAAGAGACCCTGTATATGTCAGATGACCCTTTTGGTGCACTGTGGGAAGAGAACAAGGTTATCAACATCTACTGTAAATTTGTATATTATGTATATTTATATATTATAAATATATAATATTTATATATATAAAAGTGTGCATTGTGTGATTTTTCCTTTTGTAGGGGAAAAAGGAATTTCAGGTATCACTCTTCCAAACATTAGTGCTTCTAATGTTCAACGAAGGAGATGAATTCAGTTTTGAAGAAATTAAAATGGCCACTGGTATAGGTATGTAGTAGTTTTTGAGTGCACATGTATCTCATCTGGATGTAAAATTTGACCCTGAATGTGATCCAATTAAAATATAGCAGAATGATTTGTTGTTCCAACGTCTGTTGCAAGGTTTTGTTAACTGATACACGAATGTCAGTATAGGTACCTGTATTAGAAAGGTTACAGCTAATGCTTCAGAATATATGGTAATATGTATGGCTTACCAATGGTAGTGTGTGCCTGGCTGTGATGTCCATTATGTAATTGACCCCTGTGCTTTTAATTATCAGTATATGCTTGGTGTGGACATGTTATGGCATTCTTGCTACACTGACTGAATATCTAGCATGGATCACTTGAACTGTCATTCTAAGCCCTAGATAACATTGTGTTCATGTGGACAGTGGGTCCTTGCCTTGGCATGCATGGTGACAGGAGGTGTTATGCTATGCATTCAGAGGGGGAGGCTGATGTATAGCTGAAGATACTACATAAACTTCTAAATTGTGCCCTATCTAGTTTGAAGTTTCCCTGCAAGCTAGAGCTGGAGTGAGAAGGCACAGAGAGTTACCATAGTACTTCACTGTTCTCAGCTGAAATGCAAAACTGCATAATAATAGTTGGTACCTTCCTCTTCTCACTTCTCCCCACCCCACTCTGCTTTTCTAGCCTTTATCTTAGATGAAGTGGGCAGGAGGGGTCACAGGCAGCCACAGTAGTGCTGCTGTGTTTCCCAGAATGGGGAGATGATAGCTGCACTTGTAACTCTCTCTCTCTCTCTCTCTCTCTCTCTCTCTCTCAATTTGTCCATCCTTTGTTTCGCCTTAAGCCAGAAGCAGAGCATTATGACTCCAAAGTAGCAGATAGACAGGAGCAATTCATAACTTAACTGTTAATCTAAGGCATTGTTAGCTTTTCTAAGCAAGTAGAAGAACGACAAATTGCAGGACTGAAGTAGTTGTTGAGATGAGGGCTCCCTCTGCCCTCATCTCAACAACTTGCGTGTAATGATTAAATACAAGGTATTCAACAGTCTTCCACCTCATATTTTCTTCAGCCTGTGCTTTTGTATTTTGTATTCTTTTTGTATAACTGTTAATCATCATGAACAGATTTGTGCTCTGTTTTTGCTATTTAAACCTACTTTACAGAGGACAGTGAATTGAAACGAACCTTGCAGTCTCTGGCCTGTGGCAAAGCAAGAGTACTAAATAAAAATCCAAGAGGGAAGGATGTAGAAGATGGAAATAAATTCATCTTTAATGGTGATTTCAAACATAAGTTGTTCAGGATTAAGATAAATCAAATCCAGATGAAAGAAACGGTTCGTATTAAATACTGACACCTCTTTGACATGTGCTCTTTATAGAGTTAAAATGCTTTGGCTGCAATCTTATACACACTTTCCTGACAGTAAGCCTCATTGAACACAATGGGACTTACTTCTGAGTAGGTAGACATTCATACTGTGTGCTTATCAGTATGTCCCAAGCTAAAATTATGTTTCCCTTTTCAAGCATAACGTCTTTGTCTTGTGAAGGAAGAAATATTTATCTTATCAATCAGTTTTTCCAAGCACTTAAACTGCAAGCTAATGTAATAGAACCCTGTTTTGAAAACAGGAACACTATTCACTTGCTGAAAGTCTCAGCAGTTATGGACAAATGAGCTGACTTGTTCTTAAAATAAAACAGCTATATCTATGTGAACTGTGGATTTGCCTGTGTACCTAAAAAGTACCAGTTTCTATGAATTACAGTACTGTATTCTTGATGTTGATCTGAATTCAGTTGTCACAAATGCAGTGTGTTGGACAAATTTTAAGTAACACATCCATTGTTGTAACTTTAGCACAAATACATGTTGAAAACTGAAAATTATCCTCTGTTGGGAAAATGGTTCTGCCATAGTGATGAACACAGTGCAGATGAAATCATCTTTAATCTTGCCTTAATCATTCTTAAAATGTAATTTGGCATATTGTTTGTGTTTGCTACATGTAGATCGGATTTGCATATCCCTGAAGTACTATAGGTTGTATCCTAAAACTGTAGGATTCCTATGTCCTATTGAAATTAATGGGACTTAGGTTAGTCACAACTCACTTGTTTCATTGATTTCAATGGTGCTTCATCATAACTAATTTTTCTTGGGATACAACCCAATGCAGTGTCTGCAAAATTCTCAAACGTGCTGTCAAGCTAACTTGGTCAGCGTAAGCAATCATTTTATATAACAGGACAAAAGTGTCACATAGTGAATTTTCCATGTAAATTTGACTTGGAGGAGCTTTTTATGTGTACCTACCCATTTCTGGTTAGAATTGTATATAGGTATTTATTTAGGAACTATCAAAAGCTAAGCATACCAAGGTGTGTTCACAACAACCTTTGCTACTTGTCTTTTGTAGGAAGTAAATTATGCAAATTAAACTAATTGTAAATTTCAAAATTCTGTTTGTTAAAATTTGGGACAGCTAATCCTGGGGAAATCAAGAAAAGCTGGGCTGACACTGATTCCAGCATAAGTACCATATATACTCAAGTATAAGTTGATTGTATGGATGTGGAGGGCAAGTATTAAGCCAAAAATCATGGATTTTCCTCTGTCCTGTGGATGTTGAAGGTAAAACTTAGGGGTGAATGAAATTATTTGAAAATGACTTACCAGTAATTGTTCTAAGGCAGCAACAAAAGTTTGGGGTGGGTAAAAAAAGAAAAGAACATGGAGCCATTTTACCTTGTTCTAAAGCAGCAGAAACGGAGCTCTTCTCCAAACAGGAAGAAAGGTGAAGGAGCTTGTGGGAGTTGTAGTCTTTGTGAGGGCGCTGCTATGGAAGTACAGTACTGTACTCCTCACAAAGCCTACAACTCCCATAAGCTCTTTCACCTTCCTGTTTGGAGAAAGCAGAATTTCTTACCTTTCAAGAATTCCTATTCTGGGAAGAGTAAGGGGGGCATTCCTGACCAATGGGATGTCCTCCTACTCTAGGAAGGCAGGGTCGCTTTAAGACTAAGTCTCCTTCCACGTAGGAGGGCACCCTGCCCCCAGTTCAGCCCTGCCTTCGCTAGAGAAGCTCTATTCTTCTATTTGGAGAAGAGCTCTGTTTCTGCTGCTTCAGAACAAGGTAAAATCATAAATGGCTTTTTTTTTACCCACCCCCATGCATCCTGCTTCTCAGCCCAGTTCCCCTCCCTCCCCTCACTAGGCAGCTGTTCTTAGAAGCCCCATGTATAAATTGACCCAGGTTTTTAGGGACAATTTTAGGGCATACATTTTTTACCTATACATGAGTATATATGGTACTTATTATTTTATGAGGCAGTGACTCCCATATTTACACTGACCCACACGTTCACTCCACTTACCTGTTCTCTAAAAACTAAAAATAATGTCTATCTGTAAAAGTGTCCTTTTTCCCTCTCCTGGAAAATGTTGTAATTATACCAAAAAGTTGAACTGATAACTCTTTCAGAAGTATTTTAGAATATTATAAGAAGCAAAAAGGGACAGTTCCTTTGGTTGAGGACATGTTTGGTTTTCTCTTTACACACAGCCTATGCCTAACAAACTAGAGCACATGCGTGCGTGAGTGCATGAGTGAGTGAGTGAAAGATAAATTGATACTGTCTTCTGTTTTTGCTGTTTAGGTTGAAGAACAAGTCAGCACCACTGAAAGAGTGTTTCAAGACAGACAGTATCAGATTGATGCTGCTATAGTACGAATAATGAAGATGAGGAAGACACTAGGCCACAATCTTCTTGTTTCAGAATTATACAATCAGCTGAAATTTCCCGTAAAGGTGAGTGAAATTTTAAGGTTCTCACTTTCTAAAAAGCCAAACAGGAACAACAAAGAATAAACCCACATGCAATAGCTAGAAATGTGGTTGAATAATCATGATAAAGTTAACTATAGTTATGCTGTCATTTTTAGATACATGTATTTGCCTAAATTTGCATATTTGTTTTGTTTGTTTATCCTTGTATTGCTGAATACAGCACTAATGTATTCTCTCATATTACAGCCTGGAGACTTGAAAAAGCGGATTGAGTCTCTCATAGACAGAGACTATATGGAGCGGGACAAAGAAAATCCTAATCAGTACCACTATGTTGCATGATGAAGAAGAAACTATTTTTATAAAACAAGAAGACACTAGCTTCCCAACAATGGATACTTGTGCTGGTCCCAAACCTACTTTTTAGCGGATCTGGGATTGATGTTTGCTAGTCCAATCAGCTGCATGCCGTGCTGATACTTGAAACATCCTTGCCTAGAATCCAGAGTGGTATTCAAAGACATAATTATTTTTAGATGTCTCTTGATTTAAGATTTTTGTTTAAAATTTATTTTGGAGTTGGAGTGAATGGTACTCATTCTCTGTATGATGTAATTCTTTAGCCCAAAGGAACTTGGGTTGGGTAGGGATGGGTGTGTGTGTGTGTGTGTGTGTGTGTGTGTGTGTGTGTGAGTGAGTGAGTGAGTGAGTGAGTGAGTGAGTGTGAGTGAGTGAGTGAGTGAGTGAGAGAGAGAGAGAGAGAGAGAAAGTGTGTTGACTGCACATCATGAAGGTTCTTCATGCTGCATTCTCTAGCTACAATAATTATTTGAATTTCTTTTTAAAGCTTTGTTGAAGAGTATTCAGTGATTTCAGAGGACACTGAATTTTAAACTATGCACCACCAATTCTAGTATTTCTATTTTAATTTTTTATTTCACATCTTTCTAAACTTTATCCCAGTTTAAACTGATTAAGTGCCAAGAGGATGACCACATATAAACATTTATGGTTGAGCTTTCTAATTAGCTCAAAATATTTGTTGGTGATGTTTTTTTCTTCTTCTTGGAAATGTGAGATTAATTCTAAAGCACTTTCTTATTCCAAGATAATTGTTAATAAGCTTTCATGTAAAGCCTGCAGGATAACTTAATAAAACTAAGTTGCACACTGGGTAATTACTATAGTGTGGTCATAGAACATTTAGAACTACTTGTAAAAGGCTTTTATAGCCCTGTTGTGAAAAACAGACGGGACAATCCAAGCCCTCTGTAGATACAAGAGGATGGAGCTAGAGAACTGAGACATGAGAAGAGGATTCTTGTCACAGTGCCTTCCACATGCTCGGAGCATGTTGGGGGAATTCGTGGACTGTTTCCACAGATTTTTCTTGACAGAGTTTGAAAGTAGCTTGTTTCACATTGTTTATATGGAAGTTGATTGAACTTGAGAGAATGAAACTGCTGGTTTTACAAGGATATGCATAGTTATGTATGTTTAAAACCAACCAAAGGGATTTTGACCTTTTGTGTCATTGTTAGCAATATCTTTCTGAACATGCTTTGCATAAAATTAGTAACTTGATTTATTATATAAAATTCCATGCGCTATTTTGACTTTTGCAAATTAAAATTGCCCTTTTCTCATCTGCATTACTGTTAGTAACTGTTGCATTCATTGAATTTTCCTTCCTTTTTCCTGTTTGTTTAAAGACCTAAATCCAAACAAACATAAGAAGCTATTTAATATTTCATGTAGGCTTATTTCAGCTTTTTTCAGTAACTGAATTTTAGTTAAATCTTAGATTCATGTTCAATATTTAATTTTGGACTTACCCTACTCCCTGCCACAGTCCTGATCCATGAGGGCCCCTGATCCAGCTGCTACTGAATAACAAAAAACAAGGTCAGTAGGGCCGCTAATCCCGTAGTTTGGATCTCACATGTGAAATTTACAGAAAGCTATTAAGCAAAAGATTAGTGTGTCTGGGCTGCAATTAATATACCATATACACTTGCCTGCAAGATGAGAAAAAGCTGCCTCGTCTTTACATCAGGTCACTCACGTTCACTTCAAAAGACTGCAGGTTTGCAGTCAGCTTACTGAGCCAGACGTGTCCCTCCCCTCTCCAGCCCTGCCCCGTGCCACTGAGGAGCAGGATAAAATCAGTTTCTAAGGCTGGGCAGGCAAACCATTATGCAATTCTGCTAACTTCATGAACCTCCACATGTTTTCTTTAACAGAGGAGCCCTTCAAAGAACAGAATGTCAGGCAATTAGCACTGGAATGGTTAAGATAAGCACTTAGCAAACTTTGTAGAGAAGGAAAAAAAATGTCAAGCCTTGAGCTGCAGCAGTGAGGATTATTTCTCTGCCTTTAAAAGATCCTTTTTGTTGTGTGTTTGCTTTCTTAAAACCATTCAACAGCAAGAAATATTTAAAATGCACATAACAAGAGCATCTGCAATAGCCCAGTACACAACCTTTTGCATTACAAATATTGTTGGTAGAAAGTGCTGCCCTGAATGTTTGCAGGTTCCCATTAATTTTGATCTACAAATAAGTGGCTGGGCTGAGTTTGAGAAGAGGGAGGGGGGCTGAGAGTAAAACTGGGAAAGAGAAGATGTTTTACCAATTTGCAAAACTGCAATGTGTCAGGATTTGGGGAGAAGCATGGGAACTGTGCACTTTGCAAGACCAGCAATTAAAAATGGTGAAAGCTGAGGAGGTCCTGCTCATAGCAGTTTACGGTATTTGGCAGGAGACTGCAGAGCTTGCAGTGTTGTGGCTCCTGATTTCTTCTGGTCATCGTCTGAATCAACATTTTGTCAGCAGGTACAATGTTTGCATTGTTTCCCCCCACCACCACCCATGGTTCTCTGCCTGTTTTTTTTAAGTGGTGACTTTTTTTCAATGGTTCTCAGTCATATTTTTGTTGTTGTTAATGGTGCTGTCATACAGTATGCTCTGCCATATTAACATGCTCTCTTCATATGGTCTGCAGTTGCAATGTTCAATCCACCTCAATGCATCTCTGTTAATATGGTCTGTTGGGGGTTGTTTGCTTTTATGGCTACTGTGCCTCATCCCAGATATGAGTTGCAATGTTAGCATCAACCCCCCCCCCCCATTTATGATTCCTGATTTTTAATAAAACCTGTAATTTCCTAAAAAGAGTAATTTATTTATAGTAGTAAAATGACATCACTCAACTTCTACCAAACATTTCCCACTCTTTTACTATTCAATACATTTGAATGTAGAATTCTTAGGTAACGATTACTGGTAAATCATTTGAGCTTTTCCAGGATCTGACCCCACAAGTCCTTAAGTTTTACCCTTGTCTTATCAAAGGGTCATAGCAGAGTTTTGATTTTTGGCTCAAAACTTGCCCTCATCTTATCAGTGAGATCGTCTTATATGCAAGTATACACAGTAGTTGCAGAAACTTTCAAGTTGTCCAAAATACTTCGGGCAGTATGTTAAGCATGATGGAAAAGCCCCAAGTTTTTGAGGGCTAAGTTGCATATTACTTTAAAAATGTAGCATGGCACTGTTTGTGTGTGTGTGTGTGTGTGTGTGTGTGTGTGTGTGTGTGTGTGTGTGTGCGCGCGCGCGCGCGCACATGTGAGAAAATAATGATTTGTAGGAGACACAAAAGAGAGCAAAACCATAGTGGGGTTGTTGGGAGGCTTCACCACCACATTTGTTACATTCCTGATTGCAGCCCCCTGCTTCATTTTAAAGAGGGGGGAAGCTTCAGTTGAAAGCTAATGGAAATTGGGTGAATGAAATCTCTTGTATCTAGCAGAGACTAATCTGTCAGTGTAGAACCTTCTGCATTCCATCTCAAGACTGTTACAAACTGTTCTCTGATGTCTTTTCAATCATGTTCATTTATTTTCCCTCTTCCTCCCCCTCCTTTTGTTTTAACTCCATCCTGCAGAAGAGTTCTGGAGAACTCAAAAGCTTACTGACCATTTTATTATTTATTTGCAGTATTTATATACCCCCTTTCTTATAGACTCAAGGCAGTTTATATAGGCAGGTTGACCATAACCCAATTTTTTCAAGTGTCTTTTTTTACAAGTGTTATTCCATGAGAGAAACACATAGAACTCTCCATTTCTCCAGATGTTTCTCCAAGACGAGCCAGCTCATCTTCACAATTCAGTCTCTGCAATCCTGAATTTACATAAAATGAATAAGCCCAGCCCAATACAATGGGACTTAGGAGTAAAAATGTATAAGATTGTACTGTTAGCCGCTACGCTCAGGGCAGGGTCAAGGCCCTGCTTGATTCTGATTATGAGCTAACTGTGCAATCCTACGCATGTCTACTCAGAAACAAGTCCCGATGTGTTTGATATGGCTTTCTTCCAGGAAGGTGTGTACTGTATACGATTTTGCAATGCAGCCTACTGAAGCTACCGGTATTTTTCTCCCAAGACGCTTTTTAAGTTCAATGACGATATATCACATACTATACTAGTACTCCATTCACTTCAAAAGTCTTGTAGATATGAATAATATCTATGTAGTGTCTTCACGCAACATATACCAGAGCTGCTCCTCTTAAAAAATGATGGCAAGTCAAGAATAATAAATAATAATGATCCACGGCCGGCGTCACTTTGGCCAGTTACGCCAATCCAGTGTCACAAAATGGGGCTGAGCTGGACGGATTCGGCCGCCGCCGGGCGGGGTGGGGGAAAGGAGGGGCGCCAGCCATAGCCGAGCCGACACACTCGCTATCGCCACTTCAGCTGGTTCTCGCGATATCACGCATGCTGCCAGCCTTCCGGCCCTTCCACGGCGGTCCCTCTGGACGGGTTCGCTCGCTCTAGATAAATAAATAAATAAACGCCGAGGAGGCCGGGCGTCGTTTATGTCAGGTGACGGGGAGAGGGGTTGACGTCGTTGGTCATGTGATCGCGCCCATTGGGTTTCTTCAGGGCTGCTGCTCAGTCTGCGCTGCTGCCGAGTTCTGTCGTTGTTGTGCGGCGCAGTGCCCGTCTTCTGGCTTCGTCGTCGTGGTGGTCTTTCTTTTTCGCCCAGCTCAGTCCAGACCAGTCTAATCATCATGGTGGTTCGGTGCGGCTGGCAGTTGCTCTTGGTGGCAGTTTTGTTGGGTAAGCGTGAGAAGAGGGAGCTGGGGAAAGGTCGCTGGACGCCCTTCCTCCTCGTCCGGGGATAGGCCGCTTCTCTGCCTCCGCTCCCCAGGCCCTGTGACGTGTTCTGCGCTTCTTCCCTACCTGAGCTTGATGTTGTCTTCCCGTCCGCGCCCCCGAACCTGCCCGCAGCGCTGTTTTAGGGCCGTATGTGCTTAGAAGAGATGGTTGTTGCAGCAGCTGCCTGGCCCCGTGGCTCCCGGTGCGGAGCGGCTTCTTCCCCTAGCGGGATTTTGAGCTCGTGTTTTCATCTCAAGAAGCACCTGTACTAAGTACCTCCCAACAGTGTTTCCTTTTCGTGCTTGAGTATAGTCAGAGCAAGGTATCCATGCTGTAGGCCAGGCGGGTCTGGAAATCTCTCTGTTTAAAAAGGTGGCTGCTGCTTTGTGGGGGTGGAGGGATGAGAGATGGTTCACTTTGATATTCTCTTACAGCTGGAAATAGGTTGCATTATTTGATGCTGTTGGATAACAGTACAACTATTAACTTTTAGAGAGTAGTACTGTACATTCTAAAGTTAAATTTTGAAAACTGGCTGTTAAGTCTCTTCCACTCATGCTGATCTGCCTCTGCTTTTCCTTCCCTTTCTCTCTCTCAAACCTCTAGTGAGTGTTTTCTCTTCTCTGGAGCCAGAAGGAGGAAGTGATTAGCTACTTTCTCTTTTTTTCTTTTCCTGAGTTCACTGCAGTGTAGATTAGTTGCTTTTGTAGTTTTGTTTCGACCTGCACACTGTGGATGTGTGGGTGACTGTGTAACCTGGAACTTTGAGGTGTAACTTATCTTGGCTGTGTCTGTACAGCTCAAGAATGTGTTACCATTATCCTCCCAAGGTAATATTTTTACAGACCACTTGAATATGATGTTCTCCTTCCTCTAGCAACTCTGCAAACAAGTCTTGTGAGTATGCCTCAGAAACCCTTGCTTCCTAGCAACTACAAGTGTAAACCAAGAAACTTGTTGGCCTGCTGTATTTGAAAACTTGTGTAGTTCCTGTGTGGAACTAATATTAATGGTATACTTGCGGTGGTAATGGATACTGCTTGTTAAACACCTCAGTAAAAAAAAACTGCACTTGTACTATAACTGTTAATAGAATAGCTCTGCTGTCTTCCTAGATAAGTATAAACAATACCAGTTGTTGCAAGGAATTTTCTTCAAGGTAACTTCTTGCAGGGAAAAGGGTTTTTCCTCAACACTTGAACAGCATGTAGTTCTGCTGGAAAAAAGAGTTCTCCTCCTGCTGGTTCCTGTGGTTGTGGTTTCACAAATATTTGCAGGTACTAGTGTATATGATCTCGCTACTAATGAATGGCAGTTACTCTCCTTTACTGTCTTATGTATCTCTTTAAATGTTCATGCACTGTCTTGTGTGTAGGAGGAGTTATCTAGCACTTCAGACTGGAAAAAGTGGCAACTAGAGCTACCACTACCCCTACCTTCCTAACACACACAATTGCTTCTGCCTTTCACTTTATTTTAATTTTTTTGCTCTCCAGGGTTGCAGGTCACAAAAAAGTTGATTGCACAAATGAATGGCAGAGCTCTGTAGTAAGGTGCTCTTAAGGTGCAGGTTTGATTGATACTGGATTGTGTTCTGGGTGTGGCTTTCACCAGAAATTAAAATTCCCCACTGTCCAGTCCTATGTTTTGTACAGGATGTATTGTCTTAAAGCATCATGTGAATGAATTTTGAATGCAGCAACTCTTGGTGTTATATCACTAACCTAACTCTTAAACTCCTTTATCCTGAGTAGTAATCTTCTGCTCTCTGTTGGTAATGTCTGTCTTCAGTAACGTTATCCATATTTAAATAACATTCATGGTAAGGGCTATAATCCTGAACAATCATAGGAAGCTGCTTTATATGTTGGGCCATAGATCCATCTTCTAGGACTAGGTCAATATTGTCCATGCTTTCCGGCAGCAGGTCTCAAGGGTTTTGGACAGGAGTTTTTTCTCTGACCTTCCTGGAAATGCTAGACATTGAACTAGAATTTTCTGTATAGAATTTTCTGTATACAAAAGCATATGTTGTACTACTGAGCGATGGCGCCTTTCCAATATGAGAGAATAAGTCCTATTAGACTCAGTAGGACCTACCACCAAGTAAAGATGCATAGGATTTGGATAGTCATTCTTGCTACTTCCATACTACTGCAGGCAATGTGGATGTGGTATATGAGAAGAGACTTGGGGAGGCCGCATGCAGACCAGAGTAGAGAATACAGAACAAATATGGCTCAAACCTTGGAACTGCTCTGTGCTGTCTTAATCTTGATATTGGTATAGATTTTAATGGGATTTAGTCCATTGGCCTCTTTATTCCATTTCTTTGATTCAACTAAAGATTCTTGCTTATGTTTTATTTTGAAGTGTCTCAAGTGCTTGTAAGATCTCCTTTCACCTTGGGAAAAAGCAATGTCATTATAGGTTGCAGTATTTATGCCTGTTGTAGACACAGAAGGGATATGTTATCTTTGAAAAGCTATTGCTGAGGTGAATCCAGGAGTGGTTTGGTTAAATATTCACCTAATGGCATTGAAAATGCAGATTAGGGACAGACAGTGAATAGAAAAGCTACTCTCCACTGGCAATAATGGGGGGGGGGAGAGATTAATATTTCTGTTTCTTAGCTATACTAATGGTTTCCTGAGTTTTTGAAGCTGAACTCTTTAAAGATGAATTCATGAGTAACGCTGGATTGTATTCTGGGTGTGGTACTTGCTTCTGCCTGAAATTCGGCTTTTCTTTTGCATCCAAAATACAAGTTTCATGCTGTACTTTTCTGAACAGAAAATAATGTATGATATCTAGAGGACTTGAGCTTCCAGGCCAACTGACTAAGTGCCAGCATGCACTTTGTTGGAAGCACTGTAGACAGACTCGAGTCTGGTTTTGTAGCTCGTGTTCTGTAAACAGTTGTGCTGCAGTAAGTGTGTGTGGTGACTGGGAAGAAGAGAGTGGTTGGTTATTAACCAGACATTGCTATCAGTTTCTTATCTTGCCATGAGTGATGGGCACCACAACATTCAAGAGTGTGTGGTTAAGCACTTGGCCTGCCAGCACCAAAGCATTAAGCTTTTGTAGGGCAACTCTGAGGAAAAAAATTGAAGCTCTGCTTAGTGTTGCTCATTTTTACAGGTGAGTAATTTATTTTTACTTGTGGCCCTATGCTGCAGTGCAGCTTGAGTGGATCTAGCTTGTAAGGAAATGCATATTTGATAGCTACAAGGCTTAGAGATCTCGTTAGATCTGCTAAACTCCGCAAGCATCAAAGATGAGAAACTGACCAGTAAAAGGAATGATGACTCTCTTGTAATGTGCTTGTTGAGTTGAATAGGGAAATGGGGTTTTCCCCCTCAGTGGCAGACATGTGCATTTGGGATAAAATGCACACTTTCTTCTTTGCCAAAGAAGGGAAACCCACAGATGCTCGTCTTCCTATAAACTGGTTGGCATCTTAATTCAGTCCTTGAAGTTGTGTAGATTTGGTCTACAGTTTGATAAACTCTGCAGCAATGTCAGCTGTAATTAGCATAGAAATTGGGATTGTTGTAGTGCATTGTCGGCTAGCGTTCTTGCATATATGATGCTGGGGTACTGACCAATCTGTTTCATCTAATCCCTTGTTAAAAGGGCATATGAGACATTTCTCAGGAAATGGAAAAACAGTTAAGTATTTCTGATTAAAATGGATGCATCATCTGAAGGGTAAAATATCTACAGTACTTGGTTTCATCTATACATGCCTAGTGACCCTGAAAACCTAGTAAAATGCCAATGTATTTTACAAGTGCCTGAACCAGTACATCCTTTTTTATTTAATTTCACAAAATCTAAACTGTGAAGCTTGGATCCCTTCATTTAAAATGGTCCTTACAGATGTCCGTCTACTAAACTTTATTTGGATATTGTGTAGTCTGTTTATCCATGCAGCAGATTTGCTTGCTCAGGAAGAGCTGCTTCTGCTTAAAGAGCTGATCCAGCATGAAATTTAGGCAGGAAGAGCTGTTTGGCAGGGTTATAATTGTGTGTGTGACTTTCATAGCCACAGCCTTTTTGGTTCCAGGATGTAGGGTTCATCAACCTACTGACTCTTGGTTTACCTGTATGTCTTGTTGGGAAATGTAGTAGTTTCTAGAGGTAACTGCTTTCTCTTGCAGCTGTTTTTCACATAGTTGACTTCATATTGCTGCACTTCAGTTCTCAAGCTCTGAAAACACTACCATCATTTTGTTACATTGAGAATAGCACACTTGGCATAAATGGCATAACCATGCCAACATAGCAGTTAATCTTTTTTATACATTCTGCAGATTACGAGGACTTCTAGTCTATACTTCATTTGAAATGCCTGTTGCATCCTTTTTAGAACTTGCATGGAGTCAGTACTGGCGCTTCTTGCTTCAAGTGAAGCTGGAGGATGACATCTTTAGATCTAAATGGCCTCTGTTGTGGTACATGCTGTGCTGTGGTGCCCACCCTCTTCTTGATCAGCAGCTCTATCTTTGTATTGTTAAATGCTGATATTTTCAACATGATTCAGCTGCAGTAAAACTACTAGTTGTTGACCAATGCAGCAGCTTTTTGTATATCTCTAGCAAGAGGAAAACAAAACATTGCAGTGAACTTTGCCCCTAGTTTTTTTTTTTGTAAAACAGTCTTCTAGATAATTTCAAGAGGGGCAGTATGCTTTTGTAACGGGCTTGAATCACAGCTACTACAGCATGTGCAGATATGACAAATCAACAAAATGGTAGGATTAGCAGAGCTATTATTTGTAATTTGATCTTTGCAAGACTTTAGTTCTTGACTACCATATATTTCCGGGTTCATGAAGCTGGCATTCTTCATTGCTTTTGTTGGTTGATTTTAATGTACTTCATCTTCTGCAAATCTAGACCAGGTGGATTGAGTCAGGGCCACAGGTTCCCTCTGCGTTAGAACTACTCTTCTCTCCCCCCCCCCGACTAGAGCATTGCTTTGGGTCACCCAGTTTATGTACTAGTTGTTTGCTTCCCTGTCATATTTGCTTGGTATGCAAGCTGCTATCCATTGAAATATATGTTTAATCTGTTAATGGTCTGCTCTTGAGCAGTTAACAAATTTTACATCCTATGCAACTTTGTCAAAGATGATTTCAGATGCACATGTCCCACAACCTTGCATATTATGATAGAAGTGATAAGCAGTACAAATCACCCATACAGGGGTGTTGGTCAAAACTGACCAGATGTCCCTAGTGGACAGGTTTGTTTGCCTGGTATGAAGAGCCAATAGTCACAACAGGTGGGCAAGTTTGGAACATCTTTTAAGATGAGATTTCAACTAAAAAATGAGACCTGCAAGAAATGCAGTCAAAAGCCCCCCCCCCCCAAAGCTCTGCTTGTTTAAGGCAGGGTCCAGATATTCATAAGTTCCCACACAAAGCATCTAAAAAAAGTTAACAACCCCCTTATGTGGTATGCATTTCCCAGAATAACAGAGAAATCACCTTGAGATCAAAACAAGCAAAGTTTCCCATAGTTCTGACCCTACTTATTTCCCCTTGCCAATAGGCGTGCCAAGTGTGGTTCTTTTACTCTTGGGCGCATGCGGTAAGGTCTGTTGCTTGGGTCCCCGAGTAAAGGTTATGCTGGCTCCTGTTCCATGGTGGCAAGGGTTATGTGGGTCATGGTTGCTAAGCTGCAGGTATGAAAGCTATACTCTTTGTAGTAGATATGTAGCAGGAAACTATATGATTGAAGCTGTGTGTTTTGAAGTAGGAAGTTATGGGGCCCTCTACTCTACAACAGATTTATGCTATCAACTCCTTAGCCAAAACCACATTTTCTTCTCTAAAATTAACATCAGCAGTTAGTATTTGCACGGGGAGAAAATTCTGTTCTAACAGCTAGGCAGGAAAAGGTTCTAACAGCTAGCCTGCTTTCCTCATGTATTGTCCACAAGAGTCACTCAGGGTCAGTGTCTCCAGTGGGTTGCAGTTCCCTGACTGCCCATTGCTATCAGAGGGAAGTCCTTTGACAACATAACTCCTCACTAACTTCACCGAACTTGTGTTATCAAGGAACAGATCCTTAGATAGGAGATGATGGAGGGAGAACTGCCCCATGCTGGCTGGTTAGGAACAGGCATGAACCTTGGCA
This sequence comes from Plestiodon gilberti rubricaudatus, assembly GCA_026170595.1. Taxonomy (NCBI): domain Eukaryota; kingdom Metazoa; phylum Chordata; class Lepidosauria; order Squamata; family Scincidae; genus Plestiodon; species Plestiodon gilberti. Next base: position 140,721,547 of record JANXHW010000003.1, read on the forward strand.
CATCAGACTGTTGTGCCAGTATAATAGTAGATGGCATGGCACTTTAGCCAGCAGGCATTTTAGCCAGCAGCAAAATGGTAAAATTTTGAAGTGCAGGAATTTGTCATGATATCCCATAGCCACATCTCACTAAGACTAAGACTAACAGGGCTTCTCAAAGTGTGGGTCGTGACCCTCTTGGTGGACCCACCTGCCCTTGTCTCCATTTGGCTCCAAATTGGAGCTGATAGGAGGCAACTGGAACTACTCCCGTGGCCTGATCCTCCACCTGACGCTTCTCCCTCACCGTGACGGCCTCCACAAGCCTCGGAAGGCCTCCAGAAGTAACCTAGAGGTCACGTCTGGTTTTGCCAACATGACTTTGGTTGTGTCGGGTGGCCTTTCTGAGGAACCGGAGGCTGTCCCCGGGCTGGAGAGAAAAGGGAGCAGTGCAGGAGGTGGATCGCAACCCATCCCTAGAGGACAGAGTTGGGTCGTGGCCCCAGCAGATTTGAGGACCACTGCTATATAGTATGTCAGGAAACTCCTGGGGAGAAGGCAGGCTATACAACCTTCTTCCTGTAACGCAGGCTAACTTGTTTACAGTAATCCTAGTGTAGCAATGCAAATCTTGGGGATGAAATGGATAAAGTTTCTAATTTAAATGATGGGGGGGATCCCATTAATTCTGTGAATTTGTAAAAATTCAATCCTAACTTAGGCTTGAAGAATTGTTCCTAACTCAGGCTTGAAGAATAATGCTGAGGCTTGAAGAATTGTCCCTGCCTTGTACAGATCCTAGCATGTTGATATCATCTCTGTAAATGATTGATTCCTGCAGGTGGTAGTCTGTACAGTCGCCTTTAACAGCAGCATGTAATGTAACAACTTAGAAACTCTTTAATAAAGTTGTCTGCTGACTGAGGTAAACGTAACACTAGCTGCTTGTTTTCTAAAATACCAGCTTCCTGCCAGGAGTAGACTATACTGGTGATTTGTTGTACATGGTGGGGTGTACTGCATTCATAATAATTTTCAGGGAAGTTGAAAATAGCTGGTTGAGCATCTAGTATTACGTAAACCAGAGCTCAGTTAAAAAGTAGTGGTCATGTACTTAAATTTTGGTACAAAAAATCAGATGGAGAAGCATCATATTTGCAGCCTTTGTTTTTCATAAACATATTTTTTTAATACACATACTTCCAACGTATGGATAGAACTTGCTGGTCTGTGTGCATGGACTTCACCAAGAGGCATGTTCTGTAATGGAAGACTCGGCAGGTAATCTAAATGATCGGGTACATTTAAAGCCATTACAGGAAAACTCGTTTTGTAGGAAGACTGACTTCCAATTCAGTCTTGTTCTGTGCAGGTTGGCTGTCCTGTTGGTTACTTGTTATCCTTGTGGAGATCTGTCTTGTGTATAGAGAATTGTGGAAATCTGTCTTTTGTGTATAGAGATGTTTTATTATTGGACTTTAGATTATTTGCACAATAAAAAATGCACTACAAGCAAGAGATGTTGCCAACTCTTCGTTACAGAAACACAGTTCTGTTCTGACAGATGCCATCCATCTCCGTGATCCCCATGGTTATGCATGGGGCATTGAATGTGCACTTCCAAGCTGCATATTGATACTGCCATGCTTTATGTCTACTTTGTTTGGTATTCACAGGGTTTTTACAAGAGTCTTCAACATATGAAGTAAAAGATGACCATGGTAAAATCTGCATATTGGCCAATTTCTCTGTACAGTTCAGAGTGGAATACAGCGTGAAAGATAAAAAAGAGGTGAGAGGCTGTTTAAACGAATGCTACCCCAGAAAGCTGCCCCCAAGCTTGGACACTTGCAACAGTAACAGCAACTGTTCATGTATTGCATGACAGCAAACTTTTGTTTCTAACAAAGTGTGCACTTGACAGAGCTGACACCAGACCTAGTTCGTTAGGGCATGTACAGGTGGGCCCCCATATCCGCTGGGGATATGTTCCAGGCCCCTCCGTGGATACTTGAAACCGTGGATAAGAGCGAACACCCCCTCCATGGTTTCCTGAGGGCCCCCCCACCCTGCCTCCCCTGCAGGCAGGCATGCTTGCCCCCCCCGCTCTTATTTTTCTTTCAGCAAGCTTTGTTTCTTCCTTAAAACAAACAGAGAAGCAGCCTCCATTGCAGGCAAGTAGAACGAGACTAAGTCCTAGAGAGGCTCTGCAAGGTTTCTGTTAACCTTGCAGAGCCTCTCTAGTACTTAGTCTCATTCTACTTGCCTGTAATAAGCAGCCAGAGGCTGCTTCTCCTGTTTCTTTAAGGAAGAAACGAAGCTTACTGGGAAAAAAGTAAAAGCCTGGGGGTCCTCACAATCAGTAGATAACTGAAACAGTGGATAGCGAATCAGTGGATATGGGGGCCCACCTGTACTTGTAATGTGCGAGCGAGTCAAACACAACTCATACATTTGTAGGTGTAATCTTAAAATAATTTTGCACCTTAAAGTTGTGTGAATTGACCCAAAACTTACTACTAAAATGACTGAATACACTGGACAACACACAATTTGCCTCTGAAATGAAAAGAGCTAATCTTTACTAATTTTGATGTGCTGAAAATGGAAATGACAATAAGATCTGGCGACTGGCTCTAGTTTAGGAGAAACAGTCCGCATTGCGTACATAAGTGTTGCAAGTGCCATTGGTCATTTCTATGTAGTACATGTCTATAGATCTATTGCAGATCACTCTCAAACCATAGCCAGTTAAGCATTTTCATTGTCATATTTGTGTTCAGCACCTTTAATTACAAACCAATTTTTATTCTGGCCTAGAAGTATCATTGGATCTGGCAAACTGCACTTTGCTTTCCAGACAATAGTCTGCTCCACTGATGCAATAGCACAGCTTGAGGCCTCCTCCTAGTGATATACATTGATTTTGTTTTCGAACAGTAGTACTTTTCATCAGTTTCTACTGGGAACTGTTACTATCTCCAGATGTGCTGGGATGAGTAGTTCTATATAGCTCATGCCTTGTTAGAGAACGGTACAATGGAACAAACGATGGCAGCATTGGAAATGACTTGACCACCGTGAAAAACCTTTGACCATGCAGCATTGATTACACTGGAGCAATGCTACATACCTTATGTACTGTAGTAGTTTTATTGAGACTTGCAACTGATGAGAGTACAGTAGGAAAGTTGCCAAGAACAGGATGCTGTTGTAGCTACTTATGAGTGAGTCACTAGGGGTAATCGCAACTGTGCCTATCCTTAGGATTAAGGTGCTATTGTGTTTGGTCTTCACTTAGTTGGTAGAAAAGTTCATATAATTTTTGATGCATAATAAAGGAAAATATGAACGATATGCATAGAAAAACAGAAGCCCAAGCATAGTTTGACTGCTTCTGGTTACAACACAGACAGCTAGTTGGTGTGATGGCCAAAGTGCTGGACTTACTCCACAGAGAAGACTTGGGTTTGAAACCCTACTCAAATGCAGATTTTCTTGCCTTTTTTACCTGATCTACCTCATAAGGTACAATGTAAGGATGTGATAGGTTAATTCTACATATACCACCATGATCTTATTTGAGGGAGTTGGGTGGTATCAAAGACGCAGCGTATGCTGAGCCTATGGTGCTTTTGAATAAGTTTAGTAGGTCAAGGGTTGATGCAACAATCCAAACTTTGTGTTTAAAATGAATTTGTGCAATCTCTAAAGCCTTTACAGCAGGGCGTTCCTAGGGTTTGTGTCACCCGGTGCGCGAGATCCGTACGTCCCTTGGACTTCCTCCCATCAGTGGGTGGGGCAATGCATCATTGCCCCACCCCACATCATTGCCCTGTCTCCCATGTAACCAAGTTACACCTTTAAATTACAACATTATACGCACAGCCTAAACGTATGTTTGCAGCTTAAACAGAGGCATCACTATGGTTTGTCACCCAGTGTGAGAGCTCAGTGCATCACCCCCATGATGGACCCCAGAGGTGAATAGGGAGAAACAAGGTTGGGCTAAGATGGGTTATACAAAAAAATGCCCATCTGTCAGGACTGTGTATTTCTACAGATTACTCCTGGTCAGTGGTGTCAGTAGGGTTGGTGTCACCCAGTACAGTAACTCAGAACAGTACAGGTCACCCAACAAATCAGTAACTAACTCGGGTCTCATTGGTATGTTTTGAGTTAAGGAAATCCCACTTTTTGTTACAGAAGGCAGTTGTGTTTTCTGTTTCTGGGTATTTGGCCATACCTTTTGATGGAATGCAGATGATTCAAAATGGTTTGTTTCATTGCATTCTGCATGAAATTATGTATCAAATGATATATAACATGAGATTATTCATAAAGACAACGTTTTCACAATTTTGGCCACTAGTGGTGCCACCCCGTGAGTGTCACATGGAGCGGTCCATACTCCCCTAGGGTACTCCACTGCTTTACAGGCTGGTTTACTGTACACTTGTGCTTAATTTGCATGTCTTCTGTGTCTTGTTTGGAATGCTTGCAGCATTTTGGTAAGGGAAACTATGCCATTGACTACAAAGATGTTTAGCTGGGGACATGGGATTGAAGACCAAAGAGAAAAGGCATATAAGTAACCATTCATGACTACAAGCATCTTTTAAATGACCCAAAGGGGGGGGGAATATATTTAATGCAGCTATATCCTATATCTTGGTAATTACATGGTTCTGATGTATACTATAATGGTATCACTATTTTAATATCTCTATTAGATCAAGACCTTCTCACTTCCAAATGATGCAGAAGTATTGAAAAACAGCACTTGCAACAAAGGGAATTCTTCAGTTCTTGCAATTGGATTTTCCACTCACTCATTAGAAATGACATTTGAGAAAAGCAAAGGTTTTTACAGCATTGATAAACTGACATTCAGATACAACTTGTCAGATAGCGCCATTTTCCCCAATTCATCTAAAGGTGAGAAATGTTTGTGTTAAGCTGGGATGGCAGTATACAGAATTGGGGGGGTTGCCAGGTGTTGGGGGTGTTAAGGCAAAGCCCTGTGCTAGGCCCCCCAATAGTGAATGCATTTTTCCACAATGGTGCTCGGAAAGCTAACCATATAACAAATGCTTCATCTGTTCTAGCTGTGGGTGGCAGCACTAGAAGAGCCTCTGTTGCCTAGGTAACATTTTGGGCACCACTAAGTGGGCAGGAGCCAGCATGCCCCTACCTCAGTAGTACCCAGCAGGAAAAACTTGCAGTGGAGGCAGTGGATGAATGCCCTTTCTTGCCACTGCCATGGATAGCAGCATTAGAGGATGACTGTCTGCTGCTTCTCCCCCCCCCCCCCCCACACACTGCCCAGTAAGCTTCCCCACTGAGCCCTGGCAAGCTTACTGGGTGATAGTGGCAGCAGCAGGCACTCTTCCATCAGCCCTACTTTAGCAGCAGTGGTGTGCATTTAGGAAGCTCAAAATGGCACTGCTGGTGAAGGAGGAGCAGCAGCTGCTGCTGCTGCCCCCCCCCCCCCAATAAGCTTACCAACCTTCAGTGGGGAGGCTTGGCAGGGAGTGATGGGTAGCACTAGTGGATATGTCTTCTAAGGACTCTAGCTTCCAGAGATGGCTGGATGGGATTTTGATGTGCAGTGCATGGATCCTAGAGTGCTCTATTCGTATAGAATTCTTAGTATTGCCGCCCCTAACCTTGATATAATTACATTCTGCTACAGGAGGAATACAAGTAGCGGCTGCAGGAACTGATATTCATGCAAACTTAAATACAACATACAGATGTATCAACAAGGACAGGATAAATATGACAGATGTCGTCATTTTTTTCAGTAATGTTACACTTGAAGCTTATCTTGCAAATGACAATTTCAGTTCAAACGGTAAGTATCTTTAAATATAATCTAGCCAAATATTTCCAGTTGAACTAATTGCATCTCTAAGGATCTCTTATTCACTGCAGGCCGAGGCTTGAGTTGGTGGGTGCCACTTATTTACTTTATTTTCTGTATTTATATACTGCCTTTCCCATCAGATTTCTCATCAAATTTATTCGGTTTACATTGGCAGGCTATCCTAGACCTGATAAAGGTCTTTACAATATTATTCTATTCATATATATACTGTAGAACCTTCCATACTCAAGATGTTTCCCTTCCGAGTGCAGCCCTTCTTCTGGCTTGTGCTCTGCACGTCGAAGCTTCACAGTTCACTGCAGTTCACCCTCGAACTGTTGTCAAGATGTTATCTCTCTAGCTGACTCCTCCGCATTCCACCCTCTTGCGGTGCCTTCTCAGTGTCTTCATGAGGTCCGTCAGCAATGTTGACTCTGCTTAGCTTCTTCAGGCAGGGCACCGGCTCAAACCTGCAGGCCACACCTCCTGCCTATTTTGTAGTGGTTTATGTAAAACAGAGAACACATTTTGAAAAGAGAAACTCCAGACACCTTGGAAAGCCATTGGGATTTACAGATCAGCTTGTCGTATGTCCCCAAAATGGTCTTTGTATTAGAATGTAGTTTATTGCTGGAGCAAATGTTGGCTCAAAGTCCATGTGGGAAAGACAAGAGAATACAGTTGCAGGCAGTAGGTTCTCAGTACAACCAACTACTGACCACTTGCTTCCCTGTATCTGTTTCCACTTGGGCCTCAGACAGTTTTGGGTAGGGGGAAGATCATGATGGAGATAGCAAGGATACTGCCTTTGTTCATACAAACTGAGTTCTTTGTATAGCAGGTGAAATGGCAATACAGTAGCATTTCAAGAAGATATGGTTTATAATCTGGCTTTTTTTCCATGATGCCAGCAGGAAATGGATACTCTTGAAACAAATTATATCCTCCTTTCAGTCTGGAGATGTCTGAATAAAATCAGGATAAAACAGTATTTAAAAAGGTGTATTTTAAGAGCCCATTGCAGAAGGAATGTATGAATGCGAGAAACTTGGGATACAGCTCAGTTACTATAAATAGCAAACAATCTTGCTGAGGAGCCAGACATCCAAGTTTAGTTTAGAACACTATTGCCTTCAAAATACAAAGGCTAACAGTACAATCCTGTGCATATCTACCTGGAAATAAGTCCCATTTTAGTGTGCATAGGAGTGTAACCCAAGTGTGCATAGGAGTGTAACCCAAGTGTACCTTTTGTGAGTTGCACCATAAAACTGTATGAAGCAGAGGTGGGTGGGTTGATTTTGGAACAAAGGACAAGATTAATCAGCAAAATTACATACCCCGTTTCCCCGATAATAAGGCATGTCTTATATTATTTTTTCCCACCAAAAAAAAACCACAGCATGTCTTATTTTCAGGGGATGTCTTATATTTTTCATTTACAACAATTTGCCGGTACATTTATTCAAATACAATCATGTCTTCTGGAACATCGTCATAACTCTCCAAACCCTGCATTGCAAGGGCAAATTCTTGAATATCAGCCCTGCACACTACCAAAGCCTTTGCTCTCCTGTCAGCAGTCCATTCACAGGTGGGGGCAATTCCAGCTGCCACAAAGAGCAGCTGGCCGGGACGAAGAGTGAAGGGATGTCTTATATAACTGGGAAAAATGGGGGATATCTTATTATCAGGGGAACAGGGTATGTGTGTGCATAATAGCTGTTGATCAGTTCTACGTGTCTTCTGCTTTTGGCCATCTAAAATGGTCTTGCTGCTGAGTGCATAATCCTGCTGTTTGAGCAGAGATGGGCTAAATGGTCTTTGCTACTATCTAGGTTGGATTTATTGCCTGCCTTTCTTCCAGTTACTCCTTGTACTGAAGACAGAGGGTCTACTACTGCTCCAGTAACCACTACTAGCACACCTACAACTACTAGTCATGTGCCAACCACAGCCCCACACAATCCAGAGGTTGGAACATACAATGTGACTGGCTCAGGTGGGATCTGTTTGCTTGCTTCAATGGGTCTGCAACTGAATGTCACCTATCGTGCAAAAGACAAGGTATACATTTTTTGTTATTGGTACTTGGGGAGCTAGTGTATCTTAGAGCAAGCTGGCTGTCTAATCACCCATCTTCGTTCCCTACCCCACAAAAACGTTCAATCATCCCACCCAGAAGTGCATGCTGCATGCTTGGCCAGTTTCTTAGTGTCTTTCATATAGTGCAGCTATCAGCCACATTTATACAAATAATGAATATGGTTAAGTATGAAGGACGTAATCTTTTCCAGTTTGTTTCTATGACAGGAATATGCTATTTTCCAAAGCTTTTTACTTTACATTCAGTCTCTGGATTCTAACCTAGACAATGTCAGCCACAGTGGCACCTACTAGGATCAAATTTCAATGTACCACTTATCCAGGCGCTTTCAATATTTCCCCATTCTGAAACACCAAGGTTATAATGGAAAACAATACATATACAAGTACACTGTTTGATCTTCATAACGAGACCTAAGCTTTTTTTTCCATGTATAATTTTTTTCCTATTTTCAAGCTTAAATCAGACGTGCTGAATCTTCCATCAAATGCCTCTCACTCTGGGAGCTGTGGCAATACCACAGTTATTCTGAACTTGACTTCTGACAGCACCATGCTTAGTTTCCGCTTTGCACAGGTAACCATAACTTGATACAATATATTATGAAGTGTTTCCATTGCACTTGGTGCAATCAGTGTTAGCAGTACTTTTGACAGAACTATGTGTGCTTTGACTATTTTTAAACCAATGTCTGTAAAGAAGCTGTATTCTTTGAGCTGTGTCTTTACATGTGTTGGCTTATGCGCTTGCTTCTGCTTCTGTCAGTTGTGGGGAGAGGCAAGGCACAAGCTCTGCCCATTGGCTACTTCACATTTTGCTCATTTTGCACTAGATGGTGGTTACAACTTCAAGCATGTCAGAAAGTTATAATGTCTAGAACAGGGGTTCTCAACCTGTGGTACACGTACCCCTGGGGGTACGCGGCTTGCTGTGTCTTATCAGCTGCAATCAGCTGTGAGTCGGCATCGGCTTTTAGTTTTTTAAATTTAAACTCCTGACACAGATTCACAGCTAAGGCACAGACTCACAGGGCTCCCATACAAAAAAAACTCTGCCAAACCTCTATATAAACCCATTTCTAACATCCAAGTTAGGGTGACATTAACTGAGTACGCTCTCTCTGACTAAATAGTCCCTAATTTCTTACTGAAAAGAGAAACATAATTGACAGTGAACAGAAGAGATTCTTGTGCAACATAACCACCCCTTCTCTCCCTCCAGACTGTGTTCCCAAATGCTTTAAATGGAATGCAAACTAAGTGCTTTCCTACTGGCTGGTTCAATTTATATGCTGGGTTTTAGAATACGTTGTTTGTTCCACTTAAAGAAGACAGCACAGCTCTTATGGCAGATTGAGTTGGTTTTCTGTTGTCTTAAGGAAGCTAAGAAGGAATTGCCTTGGTTTGTTTTTGGATGGGAGACCTGTGGTGATATTTTCTTTAAAAATAAAGTGGCAAAAATTGAAAAAAGAGGTGGCTAACAGTGTAAGCTGAGTAATTTTAATGATTAAATTTTACATTTTAATAACAAAAGAGCTGAGATGCAGAAGCCTTGGTTTCCTCATGCCTTTACTGAACTATCCCAAAACTATGCAAAGTTGCAAGTTTGACTTCCCTAGAACCCCCCACCAGGCTGGATGTGACACCGTGCCCAACCCCTCCCTTGTGCTTGGCTGAAGAGCCCAACAGTCTGTAATAATATTAAGATGGCACATAAGTTACTGCAGACTGACTTGTACTAACCTCATTAGGTGCAAGATGCTGCACCCAGGGGTGCTACTAGAACAAAAGCAATGGCTCTTCCCCTACTTTTCAAAAATATAACCTAGCAGTGACTTAGTGCTGAAGATAAAACCAAGTAAAGCACATGGAACCAAATGCCAAATTCGGGACTTTGTGCAGAGTTGCTAATATACCTTTTGGAATCCATGCCATCTAATCAGGGATCTGTCTATCTGCTTAAACCTCTTGCACAGAAAAATAATTGGCAATGACTAGGATTGTTTCAGCATTGTTCAGATAAGTCTAATCACACACCACCTGCATCTGTAAAGAAGCATTATTCTGTTGAACCTTCCTTCGCATTATGAATTCCCATAGAACAAATGCATAAATGTAGTCTTCCCTTCCACCTGCATCTACTCTTGAACACAACTGTTGCTGCTCCAGTAATTGGTGACATTAAAGTATTGGTGGATGGACATGTAACTCTGTAACAGGTGCAAGTAACACTGATGGTGAAGTTTTGTAAAGCTTGTCAGCAGGTCAGCATCACAGCTCAACATCACAGTTACCTCAGGGTTTTTTACTTGAGTTCATAGAATACCCTCAGAATATCTAACAAATGTTCAGGTGGGACCTTGCGATTCAAGACCTGTAGAAGAGGGTTGCTTTGCTGTGAATAGTCTTGTAAAACTTAATGTGTTAAGCTTTTTAAGACAAATATTTTGGTGGTTCCACCCAAACCTTCCAACTTCCCTTTTCCTCTTCGAGAGCCTTTTCAAATTGCAGAATATTTTGATCGTGATATGATAACCTTGTAGCAGGAATAGAGCAGCTTTTTAAAAGAAAGCAAAGATTAATTTATGACTAGATTTAACTTTTTTGTTTTTAAGAACACAAGTACGGAGAAGTACTTTCTACAAGGTATTGCTGTGAGCACACGTCTGCCTCCTGAAGCTACAAGTAAGATTTCAATCATTTTTGAATTCTTAGTGGTTGAAATTATACAAGGAGTATTCAAAGTAATAGCTAAGAGGTCAAACTGCACAAAGAAATGCAAGTCTCTTCAATTGTAACAAACTTGCAGTACCATAAATGCTAATATGTATTGAAGCATACGCTTTCAGAGACTTAAGCTCGCTTTATCAGATGGAAGTTCTAGTCTACTTCAATAAATGTTAATCTTTAAGGTGCACAAGACTCTTGCAGCAAAAACAAATACTACTACCCTTTGAAATTTGTTACTTGAAATTATACTCTGGTCAGGATTATTCATACTTCCTCTTCAGGTGAACCTTCTAAACCAGGGGTGTCAAACATTAGGCCAGCCCACAGAAGCTCTTTATTCGGCCCCCGTGATAGGCTCTCCAAGCACCACCATCAGCTGCTCTCAGCTGCTGAGGTGAGAAGTGATGCATTGGCAGAAGTGGCTCTGCTGAAAGGGTGGTGCTGGGAGAACCCAATTATGCGGGCAACCCTTTCAGCAGCACAGTTTCCACTGAGGTGTCACTTCTGAAAGGGTGCACCCCACATGATTGGGCTTTCCCAGTGCCACCCTTTCAGCAACACTGCTTCTGCTGTGGCTTCCCAGTGAGGGAGAGATGGAAGGAGGCCTCAGAAGCCAAGAAGGGTGAGAAGTTGCCAAGGCTCTGGGAGAGCCCAATTATCACATGGGCCGCCCTTTCAGCAGCTCCGCTTCTGCTGAGGCGTCACTTTGCAGAGCACCTCAACTGCTGAGCTGCAAAATGACACTTTGGTAGAAGCGGCACTGCTGAAAGGGTGGCCCTTGTTATAATTGGGTTATTTGCAGGGTTATTTGCAGCTAATGAGTTACCGTATTTTACGCTCCATAGGACGCATTGGTCCATAGGACGCATGCATCCTATGGAGCATAAAATACAGGAAAAAAGGTTTTCACTTACCTGGGCTTGGGGGCGCTTCAGGGAGGCCTGTGGGGGCTTCAGGGAGGCCTGTGTGAGCCTCTGCAGGCCTCCCCGATCTTCAGTTCGGCCGAAAACAGCAATTTTCGGCCAAACTGAAGATCAGGGAGGCCTGCAGAGGCTCGTGCAGGCCTCCCCGAAGCCCCGGTAAGTATTTTTCCCCTGCTTTTTTTTAGGCTTCGCACGATAGGACGCATGCTTTCCCCCTATGTTTTGGGTGAAAAAAGTGTTTCTTATCATGCGTAAAATACGGTAAGTGAGAAAGATGTGCTTATTTCTGGTCCTCACCTGCTTAATTATATTTCCTGCTTAATGACATCAGTTCTGGTCCTCCACAGAAGCCACTAATGCTATTTCGCCTGCTGTATGAAACTAGTCTTGACACCCCTGTTCTAAACCAAGAAAAAATGCTTCTAAGTAGAACCAATCAGTTCGGTTTGGGTTATTTGTTACTCAAGGGGTCTCCAAGCCAGGGAAGCAACTGGCTTCTTGAACTCTGCAGGATTGGTTGTCTATAAAGGCACATGAGGAAGAGGGGTTAAGGGGGTTGGTACTAACTTGGACTATTTTTCCCTCTTGCCCCCTCCACCACTATAAAAACCCAATACCTGGTGGTGGTGACACCTGAGGGCCCTCTCGGGTACAACCCCCACTATGTGAGATTTCCTGCTGCTAATGTGCGTTCATTCCCCTTGTGCCAGAATCGTTAGACTCTCACTCTTCTTGCAGGCATATTCTGAGTTACCCTGATGTTGTAGTCCCTCTAATTTCATTGGGTTACTTTTTTGGTTGGGTTTTAATTGTTGCTGCTGTCTTCATAGCACTATCTTGAAGGCACTGTGTGACTTGATATTTGTAAGTCAGTTTGAGTTCTATAAGAGGGGAGAGGTGATGATTTTATTAAAATATAACAAGCTTGTGCTTCTTAGCTGCTCAAACTTGTTTCATTTCTTTATGCAGGACAAAACTTTACTGCTTCCAATTACAGCCTGAGCACACTAAAGGCTTCTGTTGGAAAATCTTACAAGTGCCATGCAGAAGAGAGTATCTGGGTCACAAACGTTACTTCCGTCAACATATTTGATGTTCAAATCCAGGCTTTCAAAATTGAGGGAGGGAATTTTGGAGCAGGTGAGATCTTTGAGTACACATTAAAAATCACTTGTTTAATGCAAAATAACTGATTCTTTAGAAAATTAGTAATTGGATAGGCTTTTCAATAAGTATTGCTGTCATACTTTTCCTTGAATTGTGGGTATTTGCTTGGTCAACAGCCCTAGTTATTATACACTTATTTAAAAATGTTGTTTAAAAACTGCATATTTGAGGTGATCGTAAATCTTGCATTTTTCCCACCTCTGACAAAGTTGAAGTATAAAGATTAGGGCAGAGGTTCCCAATCTGGGGTATTGTGACGCTCCAGCAGGGAACAATGGTTCTCTACTCTTGAAGAGAGTGGTGACCTGCGGTGACAGCACTTCTGGGATTGCCCCACTGCTGGGGGGAAAGGTTTTTTAGCCCTACCTCTGGGAGTCTTGCCAGGCCTCCGGGGGGGGGGGGGTACAGAGCCTGCAGGCCTCTCCACACCTCAAAATGGCTCCAGATTGCGATCGTAACCCACTTCTGGTTTTGTATGAAAACTGGAAAGGGTCATGATTGGAAAAAACCTTTTACCCTGCTGGGGGTGGCGCAATCCCAGAAGTGCTGCCGTCGCAACCCCCTGCAAACACTTAATGTTAAAGTTTGGGACAGAGGCATCGTTATGGTTGGGACAGTGGGCCCCAAGCAGTTGGTCATGGGGGGTGTACCTGCCACGGAATCCATAGCTCAGTCTGTCACGCGCCGGCTCCTCATGCAGCCGAGAACGGCTGCATGTTTGGCTCTCCCACCCACCCTGGCTCGGTTTGGCTCCAAAAAGGGGCCGAAAAGCGCCGGGGGTGTTTCCGCGCCGCCATGGCCCATGCTGGTGACGTCGCACACCCCAGGGTCGGGGTGTAGTGTCCATGGGGGGGTGTCGCAATGGTGGCCCCCCACGGGGGAGTGTAAGCCCACTACTGGTTCGGGAACCTCTGGATTAGGCCAACAGGAACACACAACCAAAATTAAAAATTGACCCCACCAACTGGTAAAGGCAAAGACTACTGTTACTATTACACTTCCAGAAAAACTAAAGCTGAGTCAAAACAAATGAAGATGCCATAAAGTATGTGTCTTTATATTCACTGAACTGTTCGTGATTTGACCTGCCAGTAGAATACCTCTTGAGACCACCTATATAGCTGTGGTTATGTATTAGCAGTATGCCACAAATATCTTATAACTTGTGCTCCAGACTCACTAGAATAATTCTTGGGGGTTACAATGGTCGTTCATATCATTTTGGCTTATATCTATAAAGAGTACCTGTTGGAAACATCTAGAAAATATTGAGAACTTGTAGAAGCATCAAACACCGTGACCAGCATATAGCAGAGAAGAGTTGAACCAACTCTGATGTTTTTCTCAGTACAGTATATTCAGAACTTCCCCTTCCTACTGGCATTAGAAATGGTATCAAAACTTTATAGAGTTGCCTTGACACAGACACACCCCTTTCAGGGTGATTCTTGGTGTGTAAAACACAACATCCCAACTAGTAAGGATATGACCTGTTCAGCTTGCTCTCCCCCCCCCCCCCCGTGTTGAAGCACAGATATAGAAATTCCCCTTAAGAGCTTTGTAGAAGGGGATGAATACAGAGAGATTTGGATTTGTGCATCTAGTATAATGCATACTAGCTCTTACTTTTGGGGAAAGGATTAGTTGCTCCCATTACTAGTGAGTAAAAAGCCCAGATAGAATTTTAAGCAGCCTCAGGCCTGAACAAAGACTACTTAGGCAGGCAGCCAAATAGCTAATAATTGCCTCCAAGGTAGAGAACCTTTTGAAAATGATTTGACAGTGTTTAGAGTGACACTTGACTGTGTGGGATAGGTTTCTACTGCAAATATCACTGTCAAACTGGGTATGTAAAATTCTATTTTAGCCCCCAAAATATCATTAGCTTTGAGTTTACCAGTTTTGGTAAACTACAGAACTACTGGGCAAGCTATTCCTTCCTAGTGGTGATACTTTGATTGGGTGCAAACATGTTAAAAAAATCTGCCTGCTGATGGGGCTGTATCAAGGCCCCCAATCAGTGCTAATTACAGTATTGTAGCTAGTCTTATCAGAGTGAACACAAACTACTATTTACTGGTAATCTGTTAAGGTACCCATTGACTACAGTGGTATCATGGGATGATTTGCCTTATCCCTTGCTGTTTTTGCTATGCTTTGTCTGCAGAATTTTTCAGCATTAAATAACAGGATTTTTTTTTCTTTCAGTGGAAGAATGTCAGCTGGATGAAAACAATATGTTGATTCCCATCATAGTTGGTGCAGCCCTTGCTGGACTAGTGCTCATAGTGCTGATTGCATATTTAATTGGCAGAAAACGTAGCCATGCTGGCTATCAAACAATTTGATGATTTGCACTTAATTAAACCAGTGTGGAAGAACAGTTGCAAGAAGCAGATACATTGATTTCTCCCCCTTCCCCTCAAATATTTGAGGGAGCACAATCTCTTCCTTACCAATTCCTCCTTGCAGTGTCTGCTTTTACTAAATGTGAAATCCATCTCGTGGCATTTAACTATGCACAAAGAATAACTTCTATAATTCTGTTTAATTTTGCTAATGGGTTAAGTATTTACCCACCTAGAAACAGGCTGAAGTTTAAGAATGCTTTTCTGAATTGGCATGGTTTTTAATGTCAACTACTTAAATGGGTGTGATGTAGTTAATTTCACATTCATTCAGTTTAAATTCAGATTAATTATATCTAACAAAGGGAAACTTCCACTCTCTGGTACTACCATCCTGTGCTGAACTTAGTTACTGCCCTTATGCAGTTGATGACTGACCAATCAAATTTAAATTATTCCCACTTTGTCTCTACCTAGGTGTGTATCAATGAGCTTTAAGTGCTAAGCCTGGTATATGCAAGGTGTGAAGCTACAATTTGGCAAACAAGATATTTTTGGTCTGTCAGCTTGGTAGGAGCTGGCCCTTTTTTACATAAATGGGTGTTACTTTATTTTTTTGTAAAGTGAATTTCAGTCTTCTGTTGAAAGTTCAAAGGAGATCCTATTTCTGCACATGTGTACAATAGATTTCAATCTGCTAATTCTTGCTTTGACCTTGGCTGGGATTGTACACTACAAGGATCAGTTATGGATGCATTGCCTGTAACAATGCTAATAAAGACTTTTCTGTATGTTGTCAGTGTTTTGCTGAGCATTTAACAAGGTTTCCATATAATCTTAGATCCAAAGGGGATTTTTGGTTGGCACAAAACCTTGCTCACAGAATGTCATGCTTTTTCTACTAAATTAGACTAAGGACCTTGGCCTGATAGCAGTTCATACCTACTTAGAGCTATGGTCCCCTACTGTTCAATACAGTCTGCATCTTTTACCATACTGTACAACATTTAATGCCTGTGGGAGTTCATAGAACAGTTAATACAGTACATATTGGTGTTCTGGTCAGTCCTTTAGATTAGTCTTTAGGTGAGTTAAATGGGATGAAGTTTACTTAAATGCATTTTAGAATCCATCAACTTTGTGCCTGGTAAAGACTTCCTTAGAGACCATATTGCTTAACAGTGCTTTAACATAAAATCTGTGGTAATTGACTTAGTAGACCATCTACATGTGAATAGGAGGGTGGTATACCTTATATTCTACATACAGGTGGGCCCCCATATCCACTGATTCGCTATCTCCAGATCGTGGGGACACCCCCCCCCCAGGCTTTTACTTTTTCCCAGTAAGCTTTGTTTTTTCCTTAAAGAAACAGGCACAGGCAAGTAGAATGAGACTAAGTCCTAGAGAGGCTCTGCAAGGTTTCTGTTAACCTTGCAGAGCCTCTCTAGTAAACAGAAACCTTGCAGAGCCTCTCTAGGACTTAGTCTCGTTCTACTTGCCTGCAATGGAAGCTGCTTCTCTGTTTGTTTTAAGGAAGAAACAAAGCTTGCTGAAAGAAAAATAAGAGCTGGGGGGGCATGCCTGCCTGCCTGCAGGGGGAGCAGGGTGGGGGGGCCCCTCAGGAAACCATGGAGGGGGTGTTTGCTCTTATCCACAGTTTCAAGTATCCACGGAGGGGCCTGGAACATATCCCCAGTGGATATGGGGGCCCACCTGTATTTAATATGCTTTGATAGGTGGATTATGCTTTCTTGCAAGGTCTTTACATGAAGGTTTGTATCTGTGTTTAAGTGCAAATATGATTTACATACCTTTGATAACCTACCTCCCACTATCTTAAATTTTAGATGGCAACTGTTTAGTATTCCAGCTCAGTCTAGCGGAGATCAATCTTGTAATAAGTGTACATGTTCTGATTTATGCAGGTAAGACCCACTAGTGAGGATGTGATACTGTTCAGGAATATCATTTGGCCTTGAATATGCCAGTCCTTATTAACCCTTGTTACAAAACAGCTACTAGAGCTAGCTGCTTTTATTGCTGCCTGTTCAGGGTCTGGTACTGCTATGACTGTGACAGATCATGAGAGAGATCTTGAGGTACTGATGGACAGGTCGATGAAAGTGTCGACCCAGTGTGTGGCAGCTGTGAAGAAGGCCAATTCCATGCTTGGGATTGAGAATAAAACTGCCAATACTATTATGCTGTTGTACAAATCGATGGTAAGGCCACATCTGGAGTATTGCGTCCAGTTCTGGTTTCTACATCTCAAAAAGGATATAGTGGAACTGGAAAAGGTGCAGAAGAGAGTGACAAATGATTAGTGGGCTGGGGCATCTCCCTTATGAGGAAAGGCTACAGCGTTTGGAGCTCTTCAGTCTAGACAAAAGGCGGTTGAGGGGGGACATGATTGAGACATATAAAATTATGGAGAGAGTGGATAGAGAGAAGTTCTTTTCCCTCTCACACAATACTAGAACTAGGGGACATCCACTCACACTGAGTGGAGGGAGGATTAAAACAGACAAAATATTTCTTTACCAGCGTGTAATTGGTTTGTGGAACTCCTTGCCACAGGAGGTGGTGATAGCACCTAGCCTGGATGCCTTTAAAAGGGGATTGGACAGATTTTGAAGAAAATTCCATCACAGCTTACAAGCCATGATGGGGATAAGCAACCTCCTGGTTGTAGGAGTAGGTTCTCTTTGTGCCAGGTGCAAGGGAGTGGCAACAGGATACAAGTATCTTGTTGTGTTGTGCTCCCTGAGGCATCTGGTGGGGCCACTGTGATATAGGAAGCTGGACTAGATGGGCCTTTGGCTTGATCCAGCAGGGCTCTTATGTTCTTATGACTGAATCACTACCTCATGTATACATTATCATGGATGTAGAACCAAGTAGTAACAGCTATCATTTTGGCTTCAAACCATAGGCAAAAGTAGCATGTGTCTCATACAGCCATTTGCCTGTCCCTTTGCATCTTGAATTGCATTTGTATAGTACCTGAATATAAAAGCACCTCACATGTAATTACATCAAAATACAAGGTAGGAAACCAGGGTGGTGGTGGTAAAAGGAGTACATTATTTAAGGCCAGTCACATGTTGGCACATGAATGATCAAATCAGACCAGAGTTGGTTTCCAGATTGAGATTATAGATATAGAATTCATATCCCCTAGTGTGAATTCCTGTCCAAGAGCAGTATAGAGATTGTTTGAGATTTTAAAAAGGTATAATACTTAGCACTGATGCATTTAATATGCAAAATCCTTCACCATAGTTGTAAACAGAAGCAGCTTTTCATGCTGTTTTCCATTCACACTGCTAGAAGAGAAGGCACATTTTGGAAGCAACAGCCAGGACAACACAACATGAAACTAGGCAGAAGATATATTGCCTACTCAAGTTTAAGACAAACCCACTACTGCAAAGCAGACAGTTAGTACACAGAATTAATTTCACAAATAAATATTTATTTTGTATATTCATGATTAGACATTTAGAAATCCAGGGATTTAAATATTAGTTTCTTGAAAGTCAGTACTGTACTGCCTTTGAAAAAGGTTCACACTGATCCCATTTTATTCACACACCAAGTTAAAAAAAGATCAAGTTACCAGGTTTTTGCATCACTTACTTGAAAGATCAGAGGGACTTGCCTTGGTCAAGTGTTGCTCAACACTAATGGAAATTGTGCATGATTCAGTGCAATTAAGTGAAGGAATGTGCCCATTTTTGCAATATTTGTTTTACATGTCCATTTATCTCTCTGCAATCAGCTTCTCTCTACATGTTTCTCGAAGTTTGTCTATTGTAGCCATCCGCAAACTCCCAGGTTCTGTAAATATTTTCTAGAATTAAAAATAATTAGAGTAAATTGATGAAGGTGGCAAGGGGAGAACAGCTAAGGCCAGTATGGTTTGGTGACGAGAAACAACCGCACTCCTGGCATTCTTGCATTCAAAAGGCCTGCACAGCCAGAGTTGCGCTCTTAGTTCCCTGTATGCAGAACAGGATACTTAACACATTGATGGCAAGTTTGTGAATTCTGAGCTGGTCACTATCTGCAGTGCAATGCAACACAGCACTTGCCCCATCTATAACATCCCAAAGGTCAGGATTTTCATTAATTTGTTTCAACTGCCTCTCTTAAGTCATATTTCTAAACATTCCATACAGGTTTGTATGCATTCTTCTCTTCCTCACTAGAACTTAAATGCACAGCTGTAATAATGTGCACTACCCACATTATCTGAAGATTCAAGTGTAACAAAAGAATTACAGTGCATAAAACATTCAGAGAACCTTGTGAAATGTAAGGTTTCTCTTTACCCTAACATGGAATAATTATACATTATTAAATTAGTCGGCCCACATCTCATGCACAATAGACTCACACAAAGTAAACATGCTTGGCCTCCCCAAAATAGACAGAGAAAAACAGTTTAAATAGTGCAGGCCACCCCCTATTCCACTTACTCAGTTTATGACCCAGAGCAAGCCAGAAACGGGAATGAAGCTGCTGTTCCCACTTGTCTCTCCTACTGTAGTTTTAGTTCTTAAGCAGGACATTTGTTGGCTTTGAGTTTCAACTATATGCAATTTTGGCTTTACGTACTGACCATGGAATGTAACCCTCATGAAAGATGCAGGTTTACTACCACATGGCTTTAGAATATGGCTAATTGCTACATGGGAGCTTTACTCTCCAGAGGCATTCAACACTTCTGAATATGAGTTACTGGGGAACAAGACAACCAGGCCTGTGTTCATATCCTGGTTAGCCACTGCTAAAATCAATACTGGGCTTTTAGCCTAGAGCCAGGCAAAGATCCCCATAGAAAAATCAGACTGACTACCTGTGAAACAGCACACAACAGTAAACAAACGGGTAGTAAACAAACATTCCTTTCTACAAATATTGACAATTATTGACTTGGGGACACAGGATGTTTGAGAGGGTGTTGCGCAAAGTAAGTGTTGACCTGGACATAATGCTAGAGGTACCCCATAGGTAAGGCCATAGGGAACCATCTACTGATGCCGCAAGTATATGGTTTGGGGTGTCACAAACCTTCATTTTGGTCTCATTCAGTAAGTTTCTGGAGAACATTCTGCCCCTACCTAATGTTCTGATACTCAAGAATCCCATCATCAGCTGGAATGACATGCAGATATGAGGATCAAGCAAGAAGTACAGTCATAGCAGCCAGGGGAATCTTGCAAGAGACTAAAGAGGTTTCAATCTGGCTCACCAGACTGAGGTTCTCCATCCTGGCCCCTATGCCAGTAAACACAGTGGTGGATTTGGAAGCAGAGAAGCTGACTTCAAGGTGCTATTTGGCTATGAAGCCTAGAAGTCATCATCTTGGGTGGGTGGAAGATTAGAACAATGAATGCTTTCAACAAATGCATTGATAAAGCTCAGTGCTTTAATAGCCTCTTGAAGAATAACTATTTTTTAATGAGCTGGAAAAGTGTTCCATCCACATTTAGTAATACCAAATTCTACATAGTAAGCACAGAGCAACAGTAAGAACATTCATTCCGAGTCTTATTTTCACCAACCATTATCCTTTTGCAAGGTGGTGTATTTTTCTAGGGGTGTGCCAAATTTCTCCACATACAAGTAATTCTTTCCAAAACAGAACCAATGCATTAAAGAGTTTTCCATCGTTCAGTTTGTTTTCACAGAGTGCTTATGCATATGCAGTTTGCCAGAGTTTTCAGGCCACCTCTTCCCATTACCAATTCAAATACAGTATAACACATTTGAAAAAAGCATCTTGATACTAATCATATCTATAGTTGTATTCTGTTTTGCAGTGTTTTACAAATGTTCAAGAGCACATGTACATCAGTAAACCAAAGCACAAAAAGAATTGATGTAATATGGATTATCACATCAATATTGGTTTTTTCCAGTGTATTCTCAATGTACAGTATATGGGCACCTCTAATGCAGAAGAGGTTAAAAAAAAAGATGCACATGAAATCACTGAAAGCTGTCACAAAAGGTAGATGTACCCATTCCAGAATTAATTTTAAACTAGAATTCAAGGGAAGTAGGAAACAAGACAGAGTAAACCAGAGGAACACAGAAGACAGTTACATGCTCATTCTTACCTCCATGAAAGTGTGACATTCTGTTACCGATGGTCCTTTAGTGATCTGCTTAAATTTATCACAGATGTCTGGGAAGTTCGTGGCTTCTAAAATGAAAGCTTGGTGTTGCTTAATTAATGTTAAGGCCACCCGAAATATTATTTTTGATCCCTCATAGAACAAGCAGTCCCAAATTCGAAGTACGGTCTGAAAAAGAAAATATTTTTTTGAAATGCATCACTAGAACAGATGCAACCACTATAGTAGTAGCTGGAAAGTTATCCAACACCCCTCTCCCCGTTCCTACATACTGTTAAAAATACAGGCAGATCTCAATTTACACAGGGGTTGCACTTCTGGAAAATGACGTTTATATTGAAAACGTGTAAATGAAAACCGGAGTTCTCATAGGAAACAATGGGATTGGTATGGGTATAAAGAGGTTGGGCAGGTTCAAATGGGCCTTGGAGACTAGCTCATCTACTGTGATATGATGGCAAGATCACCACAGGCCTTGGAATAGGCAGGACAAATGCAGGGTGTTGTCTTACATGGGGTAGTTGTGCTACATTTAATTGGTTCATTGCAATCAAAGGAAAGTTTATTGGAGACAAAATGGATTTAAAGTACTTACATCCCATAGCGAAGCACGGGCATCACGCTAGTCTTCCAATAAAGCTGTGTTGCGCTGCACAGCACATACTCTTGCCTCACCTTTACCTCATGTCACAAGCCACTGCACCTAGGTCCCTGCACATGCAGGAAAACTTCCCCATATGGTTTGTTATATGTGCCTGAGGACACCAGGAACAACTTGCACTTACCTCTACTGGGAGAATATCAATGAACAAGCATATGAACCAACGGGACACCACCAAAGTCCACATGATGCCATGCCTCTCCATTAACTCTGCCACAGCTGGAACTTTTATTTTCAAAAGCTCTCCAAGGACTTCTTGATCTGTTTTCAGACCCATCATTTCTGGACTATAATAATCTTTTAAAAGGAGGGAGGGGAAAAAAATCTGATCATTAAAAAGGCCAGTCTAAGAACTATTTTTAAATTTAATTTATCTGTGGGAAACACAATCATTACTTTTTCAAATTGTGGTTTTTCCCTTTAGTTATTTGACATGGTCCACACATACAAGTCTATTTCTGGAGTCCACAGAAGACACAATCTTTTGCATTTGCAAAATCTTTTGCTTTGCATTTCCCACTAGGATAGAGAAACCTGTGATGTAATGGGGGGGGGGGGGGTTAAGACGCTTAACTGCAGACCGGAAGGTAGGCAGGACAGCAGTTCGAGCCACGTGACAGTGTGAGCTACCATCTTCGGCTCCAGCTCTTGCCAACCTAGCAGTTCAAAAGCAAGAAACTGCAAGTAGATTAATAGATGCCACTTCAGCAGGAAGGTAACAAGATTCCGTGTGCCTCGACATTGAGTCATGCCTGCCACATGACCACAGAAGCGTCTTTGGACATCGCTGACTCTTCGGCTTTGAAACAGAGATGAGCACCGCCCCTAAAGTCAGTAGAAACTAGCTTTCGAGCGAGGGGAACCTTTACCTTTACTGGGGAGAGCAAACCCTTACTCTTAACAGAAGCTTGTGAAAAGCTCTGTGTTCTGTGGACACCCCAGGTGCAGAATCATGTGTTAAGGCAGGATAGACTGAAGAGAAGCAGTTGCCGCTAACAGCAACTCTGTGGTGTTACCTTTTTAGTTTACCTTCCAGTGCACTTCATCCCCAATGTACTGTACCTATAACTGCCTTTACCACAAGCTGTTCCAAGAGTACACAACACTTAAAAATGAGGTCTCAGCAGGGCCCAAAAGTTTTGGCTGACTTTTATAGCCAACCATGATTGGGGGGTCACCACAAACTACCCCCAGCCCCAAGTCCTCTGGCATATGCAAATATCTTGGGAGACGAAAGTGTAGGTTTCTCACCTCTTGCCGGGCTTTGTAAACACTCAGAAGCAGCGAAGGCTTCTTCATTCACCTCTTCCAAGCATCTTCACAGCCCAACATGAAATGACAGACTTGCCAGTCTCGTTCACCATGCTCTAGCCCAGAGGTTCTCAACCTGTGGTACGGGTACCCCTAGGGGTACGCGGACCTCTTGCTGGGAGGTACGCCAAGCTCTGCCCCTTATCTGCCCCATCAGCAGCTAATTAAGTGTTAATTAACATGGATTTTAAATTTTAATTATTTTCAGAGCCCTTCCGTCTCTCTGATTTTGGTTTTGGGCTTATTTTTGTACTTTGGAAAATGTACTTTGGTGGGATGGGGAGGGAGGAGCTGATTTTGGGAAGTGTGACTTGGAGAAAAAAAGAGAGGTGTGTGTGTGTCTCAGAGAGAGAGAGAGAGAGAGAGAGAAATAAGGCATTTTTTCACATTTAAAATTGTTTTAGTACTTTTTATTTAATGATTAATTACCTAATTAATTGATTAATCAGCAGTTAATTAGTAGGGGGTACTTCAGAAAATTGGACCGTGATAGGGGGTACCCGGGCCTCCAAAGGTTGAGAACCCCTGCTCTAGCCACATGCCAGACAACTTCAGGAAACATTTGTTGCTTCCACCCAGCGCAAAGTGATGGAAGTGGGAGAGAGTCTAAGTTATTTAAAAAAAAACTCAAGGAAGGGCCGAAGTCATCGGAAGGAGTTTTGTGATCACCACATCAGCTGGTGAGCTTTCTAGAAATCACTCTGAGCACATTCCAAGACCAGGTATCTTGCATGTCATGTGGGACACAGTTAGCATTACTAAGTTTATGAAAGAACACAGAAACTGCTGTTGCACATTAATTTTTGTGCTGTTTTTCTGCATTAAAATGCACTCAAAGTGGCACAAAAGATACTAAAACAAATACCAAGAATAATTATAAAAGTACACGATAATAAAGCAGCAATAAAATAGCATATGACACCATGCATCAAATGCCTGTCTAATTTTTTTTTTTTTAAATTACAGCCTGTCTGAAAGCAGGAAGACAGGAACCTTGTCAAATCTCCCCTGAGAAGGAATTCCACAACTGTGGCAACACCACAACAAAAGTCTTTTCCCTGGTACCATCCCCCTCTCACCATCTTTCCAATAGAGGCTGGTCAGAGACCTGGATCTCAAAAAGGTTGGGCAGGTTCATATGGGCCTTGGAGACTAGC
Source organism: Plestiodon gilberti rubricaudatus (assembly GCA_026170595.1). Classification (NCBI taxonomy): domain Eukaryota; kingdom Metazoa; phylum Chordata; class Lepidosauria; order Squamata; family Scincidae; genus Plestiodon; species Plestiodon gilberti. The sequence continues at coordinate 140,745,947 of JANXHW010000003.1, forward strand.
TCATCTACTGTGATATGACGCCGAGATCATCACAGGCCTTGGAACAGGCAGGAAAACAGAGAGGGCCTTGTAGTACCAGCAGCACAAAGACGTCTGGTACCAAAGTATGCATCCCACCACAAGCTTCGTTTTTCTAGTTACCGGTACAGCACACAGACTTGAAAGAAGTACAGCCAAGTTAACCAACTTCCTTAAGGAAGCCACCAGGGGGTGCTATGGGACTGGACATAGAGGTGACAAGACACCAGGCTCTACATTCCTGTGATTATCTGATCTGTTAAAGGGGAACAGCAGTTGCTGCTTTCAGTCTCGGAAACCAGAGCAGAAAATGAATGCCAAGTTCTGCAAGAACAGCAGGACATCGTTCCAAGAAGCCAGAAATACTAGACTGACATATTCTTGAAGTACCCTGCCCATGATCCCTGGTCTGAAAGAAGCCGACTGAATTAAAGAGAGAAATTTTAATTTACACTTCAGTGCTATACATCTCTCTACCATCAACCCCCCCCCCCCGACATGGAATGCTGTTCTGTGTGTAATAAAGTGTGCAAACACAGAAGACAAAGAGATACTCTAGGAATCCTCAGAACAGCTTTGCTACCTCAGTTCCCTGCTTATGGTCTGGTCTGGTCTGGTCTGCTGCCTTATCTCTTCTCACTCTCTGCCCAGGAATTACCCTTCTTCATTGCCAAAATCAAGGCGATCTGCTCCGATCTCTGTTCTAGACCTCCCTCCTCATTCCTTTCCTCTAAGACTGGGACCAGGCAAGCTGGCAAGAGCGAGTTCCACAGCCGAGGTGCCATCACAAAGGCAGCCCTCTGTAGCCACTCTCCTTACCTCAGAAGGCGAGGACACAAAGACTTGAATCTCTTCTAATGATTATCTTAAAACTGGAGAAGGCAGTCCTCCAGATATGCTCTGATGGACCGATACAAAGATATCCAATCCTATGGACTGAGCTGCAGAGCTACAAACTTGTACGAAGTGACAACCTATCCCTCACGCTAGAACCAGGAAGAAGCCGCTCAAAAGGAGGCTATTAAGGCTGCGTTTGTTTTTCAACTCCGAAATAGCAGGAACTGACGTTCCTAGCATGCTTGAATACTGCTGCTACCGGGGCTCCCAAAAAGAACAGAAATGACCAAAAATCAAAAGGGCTGCTGTTGCTCCTTGTCCCTTTCACTACATCTCCCAAGCTCCTTTGCAGCCATGCAGCCTTCCTATTGGTCCATGAAGCCACCATCTTTTCTACTGTAGCTTCAAGCTCACAGTTGAAACTTCTAGCGTGGTAAGCGGGCTGGAAGAAGAGGAAAAAACACATGACCCAAGCGTGCTAGGAGGAGGAAAAAAAAAACAGCTCTCAAGCGCTCCTACCGCTAGAAGCTGAAAAACAAAACACAGCCTAAGATTTGCATACACCACAGAAACACTTTGAATGTAATGAACTGAATCTGTGCAATGGCATAATAAGCATTAATATGCCTACTCCTGCTCCAAAGTGATCAGGGAGATAAAAACCCAACCTGAAAAATACACAGGAAACTACCGAGTCAGACACTGGCCCATCTAGCCCAGTATTGTCAACACTGATTGGCAAAGATTCAGACAGGATTTTTTTCCTCTCTGCCCTACACCTAGAGATACTGGGGATTGAACCTGGGATCTTCTGCAAGCAAAGCAGATGTTTATCCACTGAGCTACAGCCCCTCCCTATAGAACACAAATCAGATCATAATTATCTCTGTCCTGCTTTTAAAATGCTAACAAATAAAACTTAATGTAAAATGGTTTACTTTGTTGACTTTTACCCAGGTCATCATTTCTCCGTGAAAATGTCTAATGAAGATATAGTACTCTCCTGCGGGTACCACCTCTATCGCAAGTTAGGGGAGTGGCAACACGTGGGCAAGACTTCTCTGCTGTGGCGCCACAACTGTGGAACTCCCTGCCAGGGGATTTGAGAACCACCCCCTCCCTCATGACTGTTCGATGAGGGCTCAAAACGTTTTTGTTTCGTCTAGCGTTTGGTTGATGGGTTGTGGTCTGCCTCCTGTGTCTCAAGATTCTCTGCCATGCTGCTTCTCTGCTCCATACTGGCCCCCCCCCAGTGGATTTTATTGTTTTTAAATTTAGTTATGTACTGTTTAAACTTATTTTATGTATTTTAAATTATGTATTTTAATTTTTGTTGTAAGCCACCTTGGGCATTTGCCTTCCGCATAGGATAAGGCGGGATATAATTTTTTAAAATATATAAATAAATAAATAAACAAACAAACAAACAAACTATCCCATTTCTTGCATCACCCGTTTCCCTTTTTGTCTTGCCATTTCTTTGCTTTCCATTTCAAATCACATATATATGATGATCACTAAAGGTCAGTGATGTAGACTTGAGTCTATTGATTCGGACTCGAGTCGGACTCAAGTCGCATCAATGACTCGACTCAGACTTGGCTCGGCGATTGTAAAAGACTCGAAAGACTCGACTCGAGACCTGGAGCCTTTTTGAAGTTAAACCCGTTTTCTCCATTAAATAGACAGGGACTCGCAACCAAAGACTTGGTACTTGGGGGCAAAGACTTGGAACTTGACTCAAGACCTGGAGTCAGAGACTTGATCCACATCCCTGCTAAAGGTTGTCATTAGCCCCAATCAATTAGAATTTGAAGCATCCACACTGTCATGTGATATCCTGAATTCCATGCTTGTAAACAAAGCTGTTCAATTCTCAGATGAACCAGCCAAAAATCATAATACACCTGCAAGGCAGCAGATTCTATCAGACTCCAGGTGATTAGTGGTGTTTAAACATTTCAAAAGTTAAACATTTGCAGCTGCAACAGAGAGAGGCTGAAACTAGCTTAATTTCATGTCAAACCTGCATTTATTGAAGTACTAGTTTTAGTATCAACAATGGCTCGGAACCATTTATGAAAGCTTTCTAGGAAACTGCTGCACAGAAATGCCAACACAATATTTAATAAACAATACTAGACCCACAATGACATGCAAACTGAGGGTATTTTCATACACAACACATAAATTGCCTCTGAGCCCTTCTCATGCTACCTATGCTGAAGTCCAATTGCTGTTAATGTGGAGGAGATACTGTATATTTATAATTCAAATCTGCATTCTGGTCAATGTAGGTTTCGCACTGGCATTACAAAACAATTTAACTCTATGTGTGGGACGAGAAAAAAATGCTCTATGGCCCAAACCACACATGCAGAAATCCACATACTAGTGGGCAAGTTCCATGGAATAAGCACACATTAGGAAGCAAAAACACATGTTTGTTCCTTTATTCTATGGTTTGCGTGCCACAGAACATCCAAGTACGTCTTTCCAACTTGTCACCCTCCTAATCCATGAGTTCAGATTCTTCCATGTGCGTTTTTGAACATATGGTAGCAAAACCTACATGGTTCTCAATACCCATAAGTTTAGTAGGTAAGTCAGCATCCTAGACTGGCTGCTGGCAGAACCCTTCTTTGCCACAGCTCCTCCTCTCCTTGTTTACAGCTTTAAAGGGCAGCTGTTTCTCCCCTTTGCTTGTGGCGAGCAGCAGAGACAGCATCAAAAGCAGCTTTTGCTTGTTCTTATGCTCTAGCTGCTTGGGATTTGGGGAACAGAAGAGGAGAGGCAGGGGGAAGCACTTTAATCTTCTTCCCACTGGAGAGAGAGAGAGGAGGTGCCATCTGTTTATACGGCCCCATGTATGCCTATTCAGAAGCAAGTCCCATTGTGCTCAATGGGGTTTACTCCCAGGAAAGTGTGTGTAGGACCAAATATAGGGAAGGAGGCTCGCAGTTGGTCTCTGCTTGAATCAGTCTTCTAGCTGGAAGCGCCTGCATTAAACACATGGCTTCCTTTCATCAAGCAAGTCTTTTTTTTCTCCCCCATCCCCACTGGGTTGCCTTCACAGAGAGTTTGTCTTCCAAAACATGGCTAAAGACACCAGGGGTGTGGGCGCGCGCGAGTGAGTCTTGGGAGCAGCAGCCTGTGGCTGGGGATTGTCAGAGGCCCTGGGGTCCTTTGCTGCATGTGCACAAAGAGTTAAAGCTTCATTGGCAGAGGCAGGAGAAAACGGTGAAATAAAAAACACATAACATCGCTTTCTGCTAAAAAATATGCTAATAAATTAAAATAAAACCATGTAATTTTGCATCATTCTTCATCTGCTGACACTGTACAACCTATACCACCTTCCTAGTACACTTTTAAAGCAGTTAAAGGTAAAGGTATCCTTTGACATTTTAAGTCCAGTTGTGTCCGACTCTAGGGTATGGTGCTCATCCCCGTTACGAAGCCAAAGAGCCAGCACTGTCCAAAGAAGCTTCCGTGGTCATGTGGCCAGCGTGACTCTCCTTGCTGCAACACATAGCGTGCAGCTGGAAACAGAATGTTGTTACCTTCCCGCAACAGGTAACTATTTATCTACTCGCATTAAAATGCTTTCGAATTGCTAGGTTGGCAGGAGCTGGGCTGAGAAGCGAGAGTTCACCCCGTTGTGCGGATTCTAAGTGCCAACCTTTCGATCGATAACTCATGGTTCAGTGGTTTAATCCACTGCGCCACCCCACAGCCCTTTAAAGCAGTTACAATTGATAAAAATTGGGGAAATTTGGAACACAACACCACTTTCTGCTATTTCATTTTGGTTAAACATCGAAGAGAGGTGGGGGTGGATGCAGAGGCAGGAAATGTGCCTCCTACACAATCCTATGTATGCCTACTCAGAAGTGTCCCACTGTGTTCAGTCGTGGATCTCTCAGCTAGCCCACCTCACAATGCTGTTGCAGTGATAAAATAGGAGGGCACAGGAGAAGAACATATGCGTCACTGAGCTTCTTCAAAGAAGGGAAAGATATACCGTATTGTCCCGAGTATAGGACGCTCCTGATTATAAGTCGCACCCTTAAAGTTTGGTGCTATTTTTTAAAGAATACATTTTTAACTTTTTTTTAACTTAAATATACACATTAGTAGAACAGTACAGCTTTAGTACAGTTAAAGGCATAGGCACCCTGTCCCTTATTGAATCTGGGCACTCTAGTATTAGTAGCCTTCCCAGATCCAAAGGGGGACAGAGTGCCTACCTTTTAACCTTTGGAATTTGGGCAGGTGCAGCTTGTTGCACCCTTCCATGATGATGAGCTGCACCTGCCCAAATTTCAATGGTTAACAGCACAATCCTACGCATGTCTACTCAGAAGTAAGTCCCATTGCATTCAATGGGGCTTACTCCCAGGAAAGTATGCATAGGATTGCAGCCTAAAGGTAGGCACTCTGTCCCCCTTTGGATATGGTAAGCCTATGCAGGAGCTCTTGCTCTCAACTTTCAAACTGTACTCTCAACTTTTAAACTGCAAGATCAATAAATATCTTAGTTTCTACAGTCCTGGGGTTGAAACTTAAGGGTTAATTTTTTCAAATGCTTCCAGAGGCTACTGAGAGATAATGATCTCTCATGGTATTCAGCCATTTAGCAATTGATTAAGAACTGCAAGGAAAGGCTTGAAAACACAGTGCTTTGCAGTTTAAAAGAGAGAGAAAAAAGCCCCGTTTTACCTTTGAAAAGAGACTCGGAGAGGCTTGGTTTGAAAGCGCTTTGCATAAAACACTAGGCAGAAACGGCTTTGATTGTAGGGCGCACCCCCTACTTTAAAGACTTGCCTTAGGGGATAAAAGTGAGTCTTATACGGGCAAATACGGTAAATGCAATAAAATAAAATTTATTGTAAACTGTTTTTAAAATGTGTGTTTGACAGATGAGACAAAGCTCACTTGGGTTTTTAAAGACTGATCAACATTCAGATTTTCAATTATGCAAAGATGAAGATGTGGTTGCCGTCTAGTGATATGAAGCAATAATGAGATTCGCAGGAAGGAATAAAGATGACAAAACCATGTAACCTTATCCCTTTGTCACAAATGGATTAAAAAGAAGTTCCAAAAATAGAAGGATGACAGTTCCTGGACTTTTTATAGCTTTAAATCTTCATCTTCCAATCAACAACATACAGAGGTTTAAGGGCTATCTTTGGGAACACTGTATATAAGTGTCTGCTTAAATTCTATACAGGGAGGCTGTAGGAGTTTCAGAATAATTTCAGGGCAAGTAGAAAAGCATCACTCAAATAATGAACACAGAAGTCAAAATAACAGCCTGGTTTTACACACATACACTTTTTCAGGACAAACAGCAAGCTGCACCCTAAAGATTGTTGGACTCCAATGTCACAACCAAATATGTCACACCCCTCTTATCTCCAATATAAGTGAATAGCGGTTATTCACTCCTATGAAAAAGTATAGCCCTTGGAGTGACCTTTCCAGTAAGGAACAACCTGCTTCTAACACTTGGTGGTCCAGCCTACATGGACAGTGCAATCCTATCCAACTTACACCACCGGTGTAACCAGCGGTGCAGCGAGTACAGGAGGCCCCAGAAAGGAAAGGGGATTCAAATCCCCTCCAAAAGGGGGATTCAAATCTCCCCTCCCCTCCCAAGCCTCCCACCCTCCCCCGCTGGTTACACTGGTGGTGTAAATTGGATAGGATTGTGCTGTGAGAAGTGTACTATGGAAGTGCCAAGGAATGCATGCAAAATAATGAACAGAATTTTCAGACCATATAATGAGAATGTTGGAAATGGCTCACACAGTAACTGTAGGGTTCCTCTCATGGCTCCATATTACATAAAATGGGGGGGGGGAGTGTACTTGTTCAAGGGCACCTTCTCATAATATTCACAACAAAACAAGATTCTCTAAATTGCTCCCTCACTAAATCAAACACAGATGGAGTTTTCAGGAAAAGTGAAAGCAGATTTACGCTATGATGGGAAAAAATAAGATAGCCTGTTAGAACAGGAAGTCAGTGTCCCAACACCTTTGAACTCATTGCTGCTAAGAGAATTTCAGACTCATGAGACTTTCTAAATTTATGTCTATGAAATCTCCATGACACCTTCTACTCAAAAGACTGCCAATGTACTTAACCCAGGCAACATAATTGCCTTATATCCTTTCATGACTGTCCTAAGGTAGTCAGTGTTAATTGTCTGGTGGGGAGAGTAGTGTGGAGAAGAGATACTACCTTCTCACATCTTGACAAATCTTTTTGCACAGTAGGTAGTGTTTGGCAAATGATTAAAAAGCACTACTCAAAACTTGACCAAGTAGAAAAGGAGAAGGTATTACAACTAACAACTACATCTAAAAAATTAATCTGCCATTCTCCTTCCATTCCAGCATGAATCTTGTAGATGGGTTTAAGCTGTTGATATGTTGTATAAATAGATCCAGATCCAGCTCCCCCAGGTCCCAAATGGCAAAGACATCATCCACGTAATGAGTCCAAACTGTTGGTTTATATGTAGCTGTTTGTAATGCTGTGGACTCAAATCTTTCCATAAAGAAGTTGCTGATTACAGGGCTCAACAGGCTTCCCCTTGTCACTCCATCCAATTGTTCATACACTTGCTGATCTCATACAAAATATGTTGATGTTAAGCAGTGGTGGAAAAGGTTGGCGATATCAGATGGAAATAATTCTGTAATTTGGTTCATAACCTTTATGGGCACCTTGGTAAATAGTGACTCAAAAGGAGGTTATGAACCAAATTACAGAATTATTTCCATCTGATATCGCCAACCTTTTCCAGTTCTGTATAAAGAAACAAAACCTATGTCATGATGGGTCTTAAGGCAACTTCTATACAGAAAGAGCATCCATGTCAAAAAAAAAAATACTATGCAACTTGTATGTTGGTCATCACAAGTGACAATTGCACAAATGTGTATTTTGGTGCATGTGAGAAGGGAAGCATGCAATGAAATACATCAGCGTAATTGCCATTTTCTATATACAGGCTGTCTACAAATGACTGGAGCGGTTTCATGGGTTTTTTTATGGCTGTAATATTAGCAATATGCCGCGCAAGTTGGATGTTACAAGACACGCATTGCTCAAAGTTTGCTTTGGGCGCCGCTAGTGGCCGTGAGAGGGCAGTATTTTTTTTTAGTCAGCAAGATGGCTTCAAACAGCGAGAAAGCAATTGCTGACCTCAAATTTCATATTAGTCAATCTGTTATGGCCTCCACGCTCCCCCGACTTAACCCACTACGATTTTTTTCGTGTGAAAGGTATGTGAAAGTCTCTGTGTTTATATCGCCTTTACCAGCCAATCTACCAGAACTGCGGGCTCGCATCATCAATGCCTTTGCTCACATAGATGAAGACATGCTAACTCGCGTGTGAGAGGAACTTGATTACAGAGTTGATGTTTGCAGAATCACTCAAGGGGCGCATATCAAGCACCTGTAATATGCCCCCAAAAACCTTAACACTGCTTACTCAGCCGCAAACCAGACCTGTGCCGACCACCATAGGTAAGTCCTGCGCCAGTCGGCGCAGGGACGAGGGGATGGCAGGCATGAGTGGCAAGGGAGGGGGCCCTTGGCCAGTCTGGGCTGGGATATCGGTGCTGAGTTGCGCCGATATCCTATGCCCCGTTGCAGCCTAGGCCGGCCTTACACAGCCTCCCCGGACGCATGCCAGCTCTAGAGATGGAGTGCATCCGAGAAGGTCCACTGGGGCCTGCACTGCTTGCATCGGGGGAAGGGGACAAATGTCCCCTCCCCCCGAGGTGAGCCCGGGCCGCGCCGGTGCAGCCTGCAATAGGCCTAGGATGCAGCGGCCAGCCCTTTAGGCCGGTGGACACATCTTAGGCAGGCTTGGGCTGCCCATCCTATTCTTGCAATGTGATCCTGAAAAAAGTGCATCTGTCCCTCGCAACAAGTTACTATTAACTGCAGGAGAGAAACTTCCATTGGTGTTGTTCTGATGCAACTCAGCCAGAGAGTCTTTTAAACAAACCTGGTAATATTCGACCAATGAGAGCATCCAATAACCAAAATGACTCTTCTTCATTTCTTGTAATAAGAATCAGGTATCCAGCAATGAAATTCATGCCCTAAAATAAAGAGTAAAATTTTAACTATGCAAGCCTATGCATGTTTATTCAGAAGTAAGTCCTAAAACCACTGTTGTTCAAACTCCAAGTTAAACTGTTGCAAGTAATTTCTGGCCTGCTGCTCTGCTATAATGTACATTATTAAGAATATTTATATACTGCTTTTCAACAAAAAAGTAGTTTACAAAGCGATTTACTTAGCAAAATAAATCAATAAATACTTGCCTGTCTGCAGAGGGTTTACAATCTAAAAAGAGACACTGGCAACAACCCCTGGAAAAGACACCATGCAGGGATGAAGAGGAGCAGTTGCTCTCCCTCTGTTAAATATAAGAATACGGGGGGGGGGGGGGAGCGTATCCACTGTGGGATACGTTCCAGGACTCCCTGCAAATATGTTCCAGGCCCCCCCGCCCCCACATGTGCGGAAACCTCCCCCCCCCCGCTCTTACTTTTCGTGAATCAACTTGGTATCTTCCTTCAACACAACTATCCCCTTTGGCAGCTTATTGTAGCAAGCAGAGTGAGACGAAGTCCAAGATGGGCTCTAGAGCAGCCAGAGGGGATCGTCGCATTGAAGGAAGACACGAAGTTGATTTAAGAGCCCCCCACCCACAGACACAACCTCCCTTACTTTTTTGTGTCTTCCTTCAATGCAATGATCTCCGACTGCTTATCTTGTAGCAAGCAGAGCGAGACAAAGTCCTAGATGGGCTCTGAGAGCCGGCTCTTAGAAAGCCTGCTCTCAGAGTCCATCTAGGACTTCGTCTCGCTCTGCTTGCTACAATAAGCAGCTGGAGATCATCACGTTGAAGGACGACATGAAGTTGATTCACAAGTAAGAGCGGGGAGGGGGTTGCACGGGGGACCATCCACTATCCGCAGATAATTGAATCTGCAGATAGCAGATCAGCTGATACCAGGGGTCTCTGTACTTTAATAAGTTACTCTTTGCCCAATTGGCAGTTCATTATATTATTACTACAGAAGTACTGTAATCCTTGCCATGAAAATCAGACACATGATTTGGCTACATAGACAAATGGAAATTAAAACATTCATAAACAGCCGTTTCACTTCCGCTCATTCAGGTCTAGTCTTTGAATGCTTCTGCAGTTGCCTCTTTTCCTTTGGAATCTTCCCTGCTCCTCTTTACCAATCACTTCTCTCTTCCATCACGGCAGGGGACAGTAAAAGGATAAACAAGACTTGTTCATTTAATCTCAAAAACAATGCTAATTTGGACTCAAGCAAGGAAAAAACTCAAATACTCAGAGTACAGTGGGCCCTTTGTATTCATGGGTTCGGGACCCATGAATTTGTTACACCGCGGGTACCGGAACCACAAATATAAATGCTAAAAATGTTGTTCAAAGAAGAAAAAAGCCCCTCAAAGCCTTGTTTTACTTTTTAAAATCCAAACTGCACTGTTTTCAAGCCTCCATGAGGCTTCTTGAAGCTGCACGACCCACTTCCGGGTCATGCGGAAGCTCTTCCTCCCCTCCTAGCCTCGTCCCAAGGTGCATTCTGGGAGAATGCAGGGTGGGGAAGAGCCTCCGCGCAACCAGGAAGTGGGTTGTGCAGCTTCAAGAAGCTCGTGGAGGCTTGAAAACAGTGCAATTTGGATTTTAAAAAAGTAAACAGGGCTCCCCCCCTTTGAACAGTGTTTTTAATGGCGGATCCCCCACAGATAGCAAGGTTCAACTGTATTTGGAAAACCACAAGTTCATTCTGGAATTAACATTTCAGTTAATTCAAAAACAAGACCAATTGTTATTTTCAGATGCTAAGTGACAGTAACCATCTGTCCACATTTGATGGGCACTCTTCAAAAAGATTTTTCGATTCATCCCCACCCCCAGTCTGTAAAAAGCCAACAGCTGTTCCCACAAAAAAAACCCACTGTTCAGTGTTGCTGGGGGATTTGCCCTCCAATTCTAAGGATGCAGTTTCAGACCTTATCCTGCCAGTTTGCTTGACAATAGCAACCATGGTGACAGAGGACTATTTGGCACTTCAACTACAGCAGGCACAAAACACTGACCCTTGGAAGGCATTCAGGAAACATCACATCCACTAATCATACATGTCAGCCTAAAGTATTACTAGTACTACAGCACACAGTAGCAAAGCAAACCTGTCTACCTCTTTTTCAGAAAGTTCACAGTGACATTTCTTAATACTGTTAACTGTCCAGTACAGCTAACACTACTGTATTGAAAAGCATAAAGGATTTCCAGAAACACAGACTCAGAATTACACACATCGTAGGTGTTCCATGTGCTCAGTGGATGTGTGAAGTGCCGTCCTCAAGTTGTTAATTTTATATCTTGTGTGTTTATATAAGGTAGGGCATGGAATGGAAGGCATGAAGTGCACTGTACTCTATGTAAGCTTACACGGAAATTGTTGGGCTTTCAGGTGCTGCAAGATTTTTTGGTTTTGCTGCAATAGCCTAAACACCAGCAATCCCTTGGGAAGTTGAGACCAAATCTAGTAGCTGTAGCTCCCTTGATGAAGGGAATGCAAGTCCTTGAAAGCTTTGTTGAAACAAACTGGTTTAAGTCTTTAATGCACCAATGGAGTCCTGGCAGGACCCCTCCCCCACAAACCAGGAGGGAGAGTACCCCACCTGGGAACACCAAACCTGGCAATGGGCCTGCTGGGCCTGGCACTGATCCTGAAGAGAAATGGGACCAGGGCTACTGGGACAGGTAAGGAGAGCCCATCCCCAGTCAGTGCTCACCTATGCCAAATAATAGAGGGGCAGGACCCAGGGGAAACTGAAGAGGTGTTTAAGCCACAGGAGGGAGTAGTAAGGGGGCTGGCAGAAGGAGAGGGAAGCTAGCCACCTGCCACGCTATTCAGAGCAGCCTCGAGACAGCCCCTGGATCAGCAACACTTCTCTGGCCCGGCCACCAAGTGGGAAAAGACCCTGGTAACCACTGCTACCTTGCTGCTGAACCCACCTGGACAGAGAATCTGTGTCCTAGTGCACCTGGGTCCTCAGGGTTGGGAGCTACACCTACCAGGAGGGATCAACCTTGAGAACTAGACCCTAAGGGGAGTCAACCATGGGCAGTGCTATGGTCTGCCACAGCACTAGGCCAGCAGCTGCCAGAAGTATTGCTCTGATGCTGCCCCTCCATATAGCTAACCCATTGGTGTTTGTTTTAATTATTTTTATTGTGCTTTGTACTAATTTTAACATTGTTTTAATCCTGTAAGCCACCTTGGTCGTCCTGTCGGAAAAAAGTCGGGGTATGTTTAGTATAGTATAGTATTAGTATAGTATAATTTAATTTAATTAATTAAAGGCCATCCCAAAATTTACAAGCAATCCTGATCCCAGAAATAGTGTGCAGTGTTGGCAGACAGTTTCTTGTCCGCTCCAGAGCAGATATAAGGGTCCTGCACACCAGCCTGGACAGAGCTAAAAGACTGCAAATGAAAGAAGCAAATTGGACAGCAGGTACAAATTATAAGAAGGTAGATGTTAAAATTAAAAAGGCCAGCAGGTGGCGCAGTGGGTTACACCGCCGAACCATGAGTTGTTGATCGAACGGGGTGAGCTCTCGTTGCTTGGCCAGCTCCTGCCAACCTAGCAGTTCCAAAGCATGTTAATGCGAGTAGATAGATACCACTTGCGGGAAGGTAAACAGCGCTCCGTGTTCCAGCCGCATGCTACGCGCTGCGGCAAGGAGAGTCATGCCGGCCACATGACCACGGAGGAGTCTTCGGACAACGCTGGCTCTTCGGTTTTGAAATGGGGATGAGTACCACACCCTAGAGTCGGACACGACTGGACTTAATTGTCAGGGGTCATCTTTACCTTATTTTTAGATGTTAAAATTAGTAAGACACAATGTTGGGAAGGTCACTCATTGCCTGAAATCTACATTGCTCAAAAAGGTTGCATCACTCATTATTAGGACTGAAAGACAATATTTCTTTCAAAAATAGTAGTGGGAGTTTGATCCTGACTGTGACTGTGGGCGGGAGGGGGGGAGGCCTAACCCAGTGGTTCCCAAACTGGGAGGCGTGGCTCCCAGGGGAGCCGCGGAAACCAGCCAGGGGAGCTGCAGAGTGCCACGGAATCCTCTTGGAAAACAGTGCAATGCCAATTGGCAGGAATCAACATCATGTCATGGGGAGCCGCTGCCAATGGTCAAGGGAGCCGCAGGTCGAATTAGTTTGGGAAACAATGCCTTAACCCTTTGTCTCTACTGTGCCTCTCCATCTACATCAGCCCTCCCATCTCCCGCAGCTGCTATTTCTGAAAGAAAAAATAAACCCATCCACACTAATAACAGGCTTAACATAATGTCTAATTTGAAAATGTTTATGGCAGTGCACATTGCTTTTAAAGCTACATACCTGACAGTATCCTACAGTTTTATTATGGTGTCCATACGCCACTAATACATTGTAGAGTGTCTTCTGTAAACAGGGATCAGCAGTTTTGCGGAAACGTATGTTATCTGGAAATGTTCTATTCATGTCTAAATGCACACAAAGAAAAGAACAGTAATTAATAATATGTAGGGGTTTTCCATGTACAAACCAGTGTCCATTGAACCAAATCTGGCATGAGTTCAAATCCCATGGACAAAGTATTACCTATCTACTTGTTGCAATTCAGAAACCAAAAATTATGCAAAATACTATCTATCTTTTAGATCACACAACAGACCAATGTAGCCTTCAATAGAAAAAAATTATGCTTGGCTGAACTTATACATATTGATTAGTCCCCTCCAAAACGATTCTCCTAACATAGCATAATACATATTTCTGCAGTAGAAAAGAAAAAAGAAAACATAGCCACATCTTGAAAAATCTCCTCTATGCAAGTGAAAGGTCAAAGGCAAGACCTCATTCTCTTCCTTGTGTATATTTCAAGATTGTGTACCCTTTGGGCAAGGACCTGTCCTTTCTTCTGTTGTAAAGTGTTATATACACTGGTGGTGCAATAATAACTACTGAGCATTTTTAGTACAGAAATGCACACTCATGCATTTCATTTGCTGTTGGCATCTACCACTGTCTACAAATAAGCCAAATATCAAAGCAGAGCCATTCTCAGAACAACTGAAAGTCAAGTTTTGCTTAAATATCACTGTTAGCACAATCCTGCGAAAACTTCTGACAGTCGCAAACGTGCTGTAAAGTACGTTCGCGACGACTCTTACTCAGCCGCCGGATCACCTCTGTGGCCGCCAGAGGAGGTAAGAGATTCCCCCGGCAGGCACAGGGGTGGACCGGGCAGTGAGGGAGGGGAGCCACTGGCTAAGCCAGTCTGGGAGGGGGCAGGGATGGCGGCCGCCATATCCCTGTCCCAGCTGGCGCGGCCTTTACATGGCCTCCTCTTACTTCCAACAGCTAAATAGCTGGCGGAAATTCAAGGAGGCCCATTCAAGGAGGACGAACGTCCCCTTCCCCTGAGTAGACATCAGAGCTGATCTCGGTTGGCCTGGAACAAGGATAGGATCCGGCAGGCAGCCTGAGCCACCCGCCGGATAGTTAGGCAGGATTGCTCTGTAAAGTTTATAGTTTGTTTTTAATTCTATTTTTAAAAGTTCAGAGAAATGTGCTTTTAAAATAAACTAGAACACAATAAAAGTGAACAAAAACATGATACATAAAACTTCTAATAACTAACAGTGCAATCTTATCCAACTTATGCCACCAGTGTAACTCAGCCCAATCCTATCCAACTTACACCACCGGTGTAACCCAGTGGTGCAGCGAGAATGGGAGGCCCCAGAACGAAGATTCAAATCCTCTCCAAAGGGGGATTCAAAGGGGATTTGAATCCCCTTTCTGTTCTGGGGCCTCCTGTTCTCGCTGCACTGCTGGGTTACACCGGTGGCCTAAGCTGGATAGGATTGCACTGTAAACTACATTAAAAAGAAAAACCTATTTGTTACATTTGATCAGCCCAGCAGTATGGCACTTCCACAATCAGTTATTTAAGTATCTGAAGTGAGTTATTTTCAAAGTCTGAAGAAATATTAGAGCTGACATTTCAGATACAGATTTCCTCCCCAGCAATGCAAACAAAATACTGTACAGTATGTACATATCAAGCAAAGACTGGATCTAAACAAATTTATATGTAATGCAACAACCTAAGGGAGGATTCACATGGTTGAAGATGTCAACTCCAGTTTCTCTCAGTTGCCAAAGCATAATTTCTTCAAGGACTGTTGAGAGTTTTACTTGATGCTTAGAAGAGATTTTCAATTATGCTGTGACCCATCATCACTGCCTTGGGCCAAGGAAATGACAGTGTTCTAACAATATTGCTTTAAAAAAGTTTCAAAAAGGCAAAATATTATGAACACATTCTAGTTCTCCCATATGTTATGGGAAGGCTTACTATTCTAGTTTTGACTAAAGTTTCTCGAAAAGAGCACAAAAAACATCAAATTCCATTCAAAAATTTAAAAGTTGGTTTTAAATAGTTTTGTAAATATGCAAATAGGCAGGAATACTGAGATGGACGTGGAAACTTTAATCCTGGCTGGCTTTTTAACAAATGGCTTTTAACAAATGTAAATGTGGATGACCCACTTGGGCTGTTTGTTTTAATTGTTTTAATTGTTTTAATTCTTGATTTTAAATGTATATATGTATTTTAATGTTTTTATTGTAAGCCACCTTGGTTGCCCTTGTGGGAGAAAGGCGGGGTATAAATTCTATAAATAAATAAAATAAATAAATAAACTTTAAACCACTCAACAATGTGATCCCAGGAACTCACACATTGGCTTTAAAGATGCATGTACTGTACAGTCATGTGCGACATCTGCATTTTATGCATTTGCTCTGGGAATGGGAAACATGGGTACGATGCCACTTCATCCTGCAGCAATTCTAACGTGTAGGACAGCTTAATGTCTCCAGGGCAACAGAAACATGTCGTCTCATGATGGAGAAAGACAAAATGGTAATCAATGTGCTACTTGAATTCTAACACAAGATCACACCGGCAAACATTTGTGTGGTCAGTATCAACAATATTTATGAGAACTCTCATAAGCCTCTACAGGGAGTCCAATATGGCGAAGTAGAGCGTTAGAATGTAGAGAGCTACAGGATACAATGTTCCTAGGATGTGTACGCATGCGCAAGTATCTGACAAATACCATCATGCCAAATTCACCTCTTGAACTTTTTTTTGCACATCTGTATTTCATCTGCGGAGTATCCATTGATTTATCATAATCCCATTGTATTAGTCCCAGGACCATAGATGCTTCAGGGATTAGGCTCTAGGAGATTCCCATCAATCTGTTAAGAGGACCTTGAATAATCATCTTAGTTGTTTAGGAATACTTTTTTGTGCTAATGTCTTTGCATCGATCCAAATAGTACTTCAGATTCTATCATGCCACATTCAAAAAGATAAGATTTCACCTTTGGAGTCTGACTCTAGCAAACCAATTTTCCAAAATTCACTGTATGTCTACCAGAAGATTTTATAAAGATTAATCAGCTTTTAAAAAAAATTAGACTATTAGTCTCACTTCCAAACTAGATGGACAAAAAGGAGAGAGTTACAAAAGGTCCATCTTGCGGCAGGTTCTAAAAATAGCATCCAAGTTGCGTTAGCACAGAGCCAGATCACAACTTCATGTATTTAGAGCTGATCTGCCATTATTCCAGCTGTAAAAATGCATGTTATTGATCCTCCCCCTACAATTAGTTCTGAAATGGTCCTTTGTAGAATCTAAAACAGAAAAAGATATTCTAGATTCTGCATTCTGATATTCTAGATGCAGGAACTGAAGCCTGCTTGACAGCTATACATTACAGGCAATATCACATTTACAGTAATATACCTACCAATCAGGAAAAACTGTTGGACAGGAGAAGAAATGCACACATGGATAAGTGAACACACAGACAACTGGCAAGAGCAACACTGCACATTAGCAAAACGTGACAATAGGGCTGTGCAGATCAGTCATTCATATGTTTCCGTGACTTGACACACATGAAGTGTACACAAATACCTGCATTTGTCTTTATGAATGGAATGTTGAACTACAGACTCTTGTTTATTTAAAATATTTATATTTCACCTTCCCCCATTCGACATCAGGGCGCCCAAGGCAGCTTATAACATTTCAACACACAATAAAAACAATACAATAATATTAATATTAAATCATGAAAGCAGCAACCACAACAGTTAAAAGCTGGCAGTAAAACAATAAAATCAGCAGCATAACACCACACCAAAGGTGAATAAGAACAACAAAAAATACAAATAAAAACTCAAAGACAGAGGCAAACCATAACAAAGCAGGAGCCAATGAAAACGGAGGGAAAGCCCAACAAAACAGGAAGGTTTAAAGGAGCAAAATACTGTATGTATACATGTGTCTTTAGAAACTAACCTGTCTTAATTGTTTCCACTAGTTTGTCATTTTTGTCTCCTTCAAGTAATTTCTGGTAGTATCCAGGGTTTTGTTCCATGCAAGCCTGAGCACCACTCACAATCATCCAGACTAGTGCACGGTGCTCATTTGGAATGCCTTTCCTGATATAGCGTTTCACTGCAAGAAACACATTTATTTGAAGCACATCTTTTTAAAGCCATCTTTCATTTTAAAAAAGAGAACTAGGAAATTAAGAGTTACAAAGGAAATTGCTGGTAACTCCCCACACAAACCCTCAGGAATACAGAATGAACACTTGGACAGAAAAAAATAGCAATTATTCTAAGAACACAAGGAAAAGCTACCCAAGGGCCACCTTAGAGGTCTCAAAATTCCAAGTGGTTTTGCTGTGTGTGTGCCTGTTTGTTTTTTAACTGCTAAACAATTGATGATCCAGGAAGAATCAGGTGGAGGAGGAACAGGGCAAAGAGAAGGGGACCTTTTGCCTTTTCTCTCTGTCCCCAGCACATACATATACAGGAGGCCCCAGGATTCACTTATCCACAGATGCTGAATTGCCCGCCCCACGGCTCCCCTCCACACCCTTTACCTTATTTACATTGCTCTTACTGGCCCCAAGCTAGCACAGGTCTTGTTTAATCCAAGCACTATAAGCAGCAGCCTGTTGCTTAAAGCACAGCTTGTGACTCAGTAGAGTCGGCAGCCTCAGTGTTAGAGAAACAGCAACAGGCTGCTGCTTATAGTGCTTGGTTTAAACAAGACCCGCGCTTGCTTGGTGCCAGCGAGAGCAATGTAATGGGCGCGGGGCACGCGAAAGATAGCGGTCGCCCTCATCCGTCACCTAAATTCTCAGCCCTGGTTGGCCATGAGCTAGGCTAGAGCCTTGTGCTGCTCTCTTCTTCCCAGGATAATCTCTTAAAGCATGAGGAAAGCACACATGCAAAACCCTTGGCCTTTGTCAGTCTCTGGGAGCTTACAGGGTTGATGAGGAGTAGTTCCATACCTCCCCCTCAATATTTTCCGCCAAAGGTAAAGATTTCTCCTACCATGCAGACCTCTTCCCCAATGCTTACATGCAGACACAGAAGCTTAGTACAGCACAAAAAAAACATTTTTATACAGCACCATTAGTGTGAATGGTGCTTTACAACATAAGAGAAGACATATCCCTGCCCCAAGGGGCTCACAGTCTAAAGAGGCGCAAAAGAAGGGATGAGAGTGGTGTCAGGATAAATGAGGAAGAATATGCTGCTCCATCAGGGCAACATATGGCCCACAGTGAAGTGGTTAGCTTTGCTGCAAAGAGAGACAGCTATGTTGCAGGAGGATAGTTTATTGTACCTTAAAAATAATTAAGCAGGGATGATGTAAGCAGGGGTGTAAGAAAGAGGTCAGATAGGATTCAAAGAACTACAAAGGGAAGGGAAAAGCAAATCATTTCAGGGGACAAGCCCTACAGATATATCCCCCTTTAGTTTTAAATGACTATGTGAGCAGCCCTGGATGTCAGTATTTTTTAAAACTACACACACATCAAATGTTCAAGAACGAAGGGGGGGGGAGTTGTTTGACCATCATTTGTAAGGTCATTTGCACTATCCAGCAGATGTCATTGCCAATAGTCCACTGCTCCTGCTCTTTCAAAGGGTGTGTTACTCTGCAATCCTATACATGTTTGCTCAGATGTAAGTTCCACTATGCTTATTCCCAGGTAAGCATGCACAGGATTGCAGTCCTACTGTATTATCTGGGGCAGGGGGAAGAGTTCTCAGAAAAAACATTACTATTTGAATGCTGCAAAATTGCAATTTTTCCACCAAAGAAATCCTACCTTGGGAAAGAATCTTAGAACGCCTATAACAACTAAATACAAACAGTGTACTTATTATACAATGAAATTAGAGTCTGGAGAAGCCTCAAAGCGAACAGTTTTCCTCCTCTCTTCCAACAGAGTACGATCATTCACAGGAACATATTCTCTCTCAAGGCCACTTCTTCCCACACCCTTACTGTAAACATTCTCAAAGTTTGCATTGGTTGAGATTCTTATACAGTATATACTGTACATGTATACAGAATGAAAGAACTACTGTAGTCTCTCAATTAACTCAGTCCCTAGTTAAAAAAGCATTTACTTTTTCCTCCTGTTATTTCCTATAGATTTAGTACATTTGTCTAAAGTTGTTCAAGGCAAGGTAGCTCAACAGTATTCCATCTTATTTTCTCAACGACCATGTGAAGTAGTTTAAGCTGGCCTCCCCAACACATGGCTGAATCGGGTTTTGAAGGCAGGTCTCCCTACTCCCAAATCCAGCACTTTCCTCATTTGAAACTGGGTAGCTTTCTAACTTTTGGAAACAACTACTCGATAAATGAAAACTGGTTTGTCACAGCATCCTCCAAGGAACCCCGAGATGTTTCATAGTCTTGAAGTTTTATCATACAGAAACCAGTAGTTTTAAAAAATTTCTGTGGACCCATCATATTTCAGTCCACTGCCAGCTCTAATGCAACACTGTACACATTTAACAGTACAGATCACTTCCCTTGACACAACAGGCCCATGCAACCGTGAGCAGGTCAATACAACCAAATCAAGAAGAATAAAAAAAATCTTCTTAGTATATTAGGACTTTTCTGTATATGCATGTTGCTCTTTGGTCTATTTTACTTGGACTTCCATGAGTGTCAATTTTGGTACCAATTTCTAATGGAATTAAGTGTTGCATTAAAAATAGTCTTCAGTCTAAACAAATTACAAACACACAACTGCAGAAACATGCAATAATAATAAAGGGTTGTATCCTAAGGTCTTCTTTCCTTGCAGAAGCCCATCAACAGAAGGAGGGAGGGGGGATTTTCCCCAATCTTCCTTTCTCTCTGCAGTTCTCTGTTCCCTCCCCAAATCTGTTCTCATCGTCAGAGAACAAATTTTCAGGGGTTAAAATTTGGTGTTAGAAGTTTTGAATAGAAATATTAGACAAGATGAAATAATACATGGTGTGAAGATTAAGAAAGAAACATTCAAGTTAAGAGCCTTTGCGGATGACTTGGTATTAATGTTGGAAAATCCGTTATATAGTGTTGTTGATGAGTAAATTAAAAGAATTTGGATCTCTTGCAGGATTTAAAGTTAATAAACAGAAGACCAAAATAGTGACTAAAAATATGAAGATTCAAGATCAACTGAAACTGATGAATAAAACAGGATTTAAGGTGGAAAAAAAGTTAAATATCTGGGAATTGTATTGACGAGTATGAATTGTACACTATTTCAAAATAATTATGTTAAAGTATGGAATGAAATTAAGAAAGATCTGTTAAGATGGGAAAGATTGAAATTGTCTTTACTAGGAAGGATATTGGTGATTAAGATGAATGTATTACCAAAAATGATGTTCTTATTTCAAACGATACCAGTGATTATATCTGATGCACTATTTAAAGAATGGCAGAAAGACATTTCTAAATTTATTTGGCAAGGGGAAAAACCAAGGGTGAAATATAAGATCCTTCAGGATGCAAAGGAGAGAGGAGGATTGGGACTACCGGATTTCAAAGTATATTATGCAGCATGCTGTTTTGTGTGGTTGAAAGACTGGGTGTATTTACAAAATAGAAGATTATTGGAGTTAGAAGGCTCTGACTTGAGATTTGGTTGGCATGGGTATTTGTGGTATGATAAAGTGAAAGCAAATTTAGAATTTAAAAATCATTATGTTAGACATGCATTATGGAGAATTTGGAATAGATATAAAATGAGGTTTTATGAGAAAATACCATTATGGGTTGCACCATATGAAGCACACTTTGGTGGAAGTAGCGTGCCAAAAGAGAAAGGACTACTATACAGAAATTTATTAAATTTTTCACAAGGAGATTGTACAATGAAGTCAAGAGAAAAATTAATGAAAGAAGACTTAATTGCCAATGGTTTGTATATGCTCAAATTTTGGAGAGATTTAAAGTGGACAAGAAGGCATATGGATTTGTAGAAGAAGAATCAATATTGGAGGTACAATTAAAATCTGAAGACCAGGTAATCTCAAAAATGTATAAATTGCTTTTGAAGTTTGAGACAGAAGAACAGGTTAAAGAATGTATGATTCACTGGGCGAAAAATGTAGGTCATGTTATTTTAATGGACCAATGGGAACAACTATGGTCAAAACAGTTGAAATTTACGTTAAATGTTAATATTAAAGAAAATATGTATAAAATGATGTATAGATGGTATATAACCCCAAGCAAATTAGCAAAAATGTATGAGAAGGTGACGAATAGATGTTGGAAATGTAAAAAGCAAGAAGGAACTTTTTACCATATGTGGTGGACATGCCCCCAAGCAAAGAAGTATTGGACTCAGATTCATAAACAGATTGAGCTAATTTTAAAGATTAAGGTTCAAATGAAACCGGAAACCTTTTTGTTGGGTATGAGGGATGATTATGTAGGCGAAACATTTCAAACTTTGTTTTTATATATGATAGCTGCGGCAAGAATTTTATATGCACAATATTGGAAGAATTCGGAGATACCTTCGCTGGAAGATTGGTGGATAAAAGTTTTGGACTATGCTGAAATGGATAAACTTACAATTTTAATTAAGGAAAAGTCAGTTAACCTTTTCATGAATAACTGGAAACCATTTATCGATTTTTTAAGAGAGAGAGAGAGAGAGAGAGAGAGAGAGAGAGAGAGAGAGAACGATGTGATGATATGCGGATTTAATGAATAGAATGTGGCTGTTATTTTGGCTAAGTTGGATATTATATGTAGAAAATAGTGAATAGTATGCTAGTAGGATGTATTGCTTCGCGCTTGCTATAACTTTATGAAATATGTATTGTTTTTGTGTTTTGATATATCAATAAAATATAAATATATACAGAAAAACAGGAACAAATTTTCAGGGGGTGCAGAAGGCAGCAGAAAGGAGATAGTGGCGTAGGAACACCATCCCCCTCGTAATGCTGATGTCACTCACCCCGCCCCCGAGTGACGTCAGCCGGAGCCAAACATCCCTCGGTGGCTGGGCGGGAGGGGACCACACACAAACATGGCTCGAAGGCAGCAGGAGGCTTCTGCGGCCTCCTCCGAGCCGTTCCACTGCCTTTCCCGCCTGGATCACAGCTGCATTCTCCGCCACCGCCATTTCATCGCCCCCGCCGCCATTTTATCGCCCATGTTGCGGGTATGATGCCCCCCAGCCTGCTGCCCGGGGCGGACAGATCAACAAAAGTCACCTCACCCCCCTTGAGCAAATGGGGCTTCTTCCACAAGTGGAAAACCACCTTAGGATACAACCCAAAGAAAACACAACTGAAGAGGTCTCTCTCACATGCATATCCTTTGTGATGCACAAGTTGCTTAGTTAGGAATATAGAAACCTCACTATAATTTCAAAACTCGGTGTAGATATTCCAATAACCAACTGGCAATCCTTCTAATAAGATGGACATGCACCTGAAACAAGTTTAAGATGAAGCATTTTTCCTGTTAGAATATCTGGATATTTATACCTAAGAAGAAAATTTGAGTATTACTCTCCCCTTAATTACTCTTTTGCAGCTGACAGTTTTCCATCACAGCTATTGATTCTGAAAGCAGAGCCAGCTGGAAACAGTTAAATCAGATGCTGCAAGTAGAGATAGCCTTATGACTTTAGCAGCTAGTGCAAGGGGAAAGTAGCCCTGCAGCTGAAAGCACACTCATTATTCCTCAACACTGCTGTTGTTATGACAGCAAAGAGCCATTGGCATGTAGTGAGGAAAAGTCAGTTTAAGTTCTGGAGACTATTCATCCATTTCACAGCTATCAGCAAGAACAGAGAAGTCTACTAATGCAGGGGTGTCAAACATAAGGCCTGTGGGCCGGTTATAGGCCCATGTAAGCTCTTTGTCCAGCCCATGTGAAAACTGGGCTCTCCCAGCACCACCCTTTCAGCAGTATCACTTCTTCTGAGGCTCTGGGAGGGAGAGATTGAAGGAGGTCTTAGAAACGCTACGGGGAACAGAGCAGACCAAGAAGGTGAGAGAGGGATACGCTGCCGACGTACTGGGAGAGCCCACCTGGGCTGCCCTTTCAGCAGCGCTATTTCTGTTGAGGCATCACCTTGCAGAGCACCTCTCAGTTTCTAAGCTGCAAAGTGATTCCACAGCAAAAGTGGCACTGCTGAAAGGGTGGCCCGTATGAAAATTGAAATCTTGAAAATATGATCAAGATTTGCATACTTTCTCTTCTGTCATTTGCAACTAATGAGTTCCTATTCATTTTGAGGGTTTGAAATACACTGGGTCTATTCCATCTTCAATCTTTAGAAAGGTGATGGAGAAAAGTAAAAGCTTTTCTTTTCCATCAACAGGCTGAGTATTTTTTTTTAAAAAAAACACTCTCAACTTACTCTACTTGAATCTCAGAATACTGAAAGTTGTGACCAGCCAAACCACTAACTACATCCATTTAAAATTAAGACTTTATGAAGAATATTTGCTAATCTTTTTTTAAGAGTTCATACTTTTACTTTAACTGAAGGTTTCCCAGAATGTTTCATAAGGTTTCCCAGAATGTTTTGCTGGAATCTAGAGACAGATGCACAGGACTCTGAACTTTTAGGAAAAAAAATGAGGAAAATGGTACCAAAGCAATTCTAATAAATAGTTTGCCAACCATGCCTTAATCACTTCCCAATTTGGCCCTACGGTAGGGCTATTGCCTCATATGCTCGCTAGATAACAGCAAGTACTCTGCAACATCTGACTGCTCACTTAATAGGTTATAGTGGTTTCATATGTACAGGTTACTGTATAACTGCATGTTATTAACATTCAACCACTAAGGTGCAATTGTCATGCAGACAGTGTGGTGTGAACTCAACTAGCTTTCTTCACAGAAGTAGTATTACTGTACCCAGGCCGCATGATGACTTTTGTGGGCCCTAGGCACTTTTGCCTTTGTGGGCCCTTCCCACCATAATAATATTTTGGATATAAAACTTTAAATACTTCAACTTTTTTCTGTTTTAGGCAAAACGTAATAGATTTTCATGGGCCTTAAAAGTTTTTTTTTTTTTGATGTGAGAAAAAAATTGAACCATTTTCTTCAACCCTAAAAGTTCATATTTTTTCTTCTGATTTTAAAAGAAAAAACATTTTCATGGGCCCCTAAAAGTATCGTAGGCCCTGGGCACTGTGTCTAATGGATAAGTTGGCCCTGGTAATACCTGACAAAAGAATCATCCTTTTCTAATTCAAAACATGATCACACAAAGACAGTAATCTTAATTTGTTCCAGTTTAGGGATTCATTGTCAAACTTTGCCCTATATCTCTTAAAACAGAAACTACAAGTCACCCCAAAGTGTAAATACACAGAAAGCCAACATCCAGAGATCATTCATGCCTGAACCAAATGTTGACTAGCGAGTTTTGCTTTAAGCAGCTCCCATGCCAAACTCTCACACAGCTTCATAAATTCACTGCTTCATAAATTCAAAGTGTTTGCATAGAAAAACAGAGGGAGCTGCTGAATGAAAAACCACTGTGAACAGCACAGCTGATACCAGTCATTTCAAACAAGGTGTGGGGAAGAGGGAGTGAGGTGTAGAACAGTGGGTCTTTGGTATCCATGAGGGTTCCGCTCCCGGAACCCCTGCAAATACTGAAATCCGCGTACAGCAAAGTCGCTGTCGCGGATACAGGGCCGCTGTAAAAAAAAAATTAAGGTTAAAAATAGCATTTCTTACCTTTTTGCTGGCAAACCACTCCATTTGCAGGGCTTTAGAAAGTGAAACCGTTTTCCAGAAGCCTCTTCCGAGTCACACAACTCCCTCCCTTTACTGAGGCTTGCCACAGAATGCATTGCATAATGCATCCTGGGGGCAAGCCTGAGGAGGGGGGGGGAGTCGCGCAACCCAGAAAAGGCTTCTGGAAAACGGTTTCACTTTCTAAAGCCCTGCAAATGGAGCAGTTTGCCAGCGAAAAGGTAAGAAATGCTATTTGTAACCTTAAAAAAGGTTTTTAGAGTAGCCCCCGTATCCGCGAGCATCAGCATTGAGACAAATCCATGGATGCTCAAATTGTGGATACGGAGGGCCCACTGTACATCCTTTATCTTGGATCAAACATATGCACAGGGCACTTATTACAACTTAAATGGTAGCATGCACTTCAATGCAACTTCTGAATTAAGTATTAGTGACTGAAGTGAGCAGTGACTTTAGAATCATGCCTTTGTGTAAACAAGACCCAGAATTATATACACGTGTACTATATTGTATCTGCATGTAGAAATCATTTAATTTAAACAGCCTTCCAACATAAATTTGCAGTGCAATCCTATGCACACTGACTTGGGAGTAAGCCTCACCGAACCCAGTGAGACTTATCTCTAAGTAACACAGACAGAATTTGGCTGTTGGTCTTTCCAGTCTTAACCTTTACTCTTATATTTGTAAGTTGCTTGAATAAAATACCCCCTCATCTTTAGCTATATTGTTACTCTGTTGAAGAAGCACACTAGGTGCACATTAATTCAGCATTTAAGTTTGCCTTCATAAGTACTTGTATTTTGAAAGTCTAGGTTTCAAATATAGCATATTTTAGGCAGGGGGAAGACTGTTTACCATTCTGTACTGGGTTTGCAACAAATAACCGCAGTCAGCAGACTTCTAGAGTAGCAAGCCAATTAAATTAATTTCTTTCAAGGACATTATCTACGTAGGAATGAAAGCAGCTCATCTCTGCCAAATCTAGAGGTACCTCCACTCTCATCAGCACTATTACTTTAGTCCAGTGTTTCCCAAACCTTTTGACCTGGGGCTCCCTTGACCATTGGTGACCATTGGCCGCAGCTCCCCATTTCATTATGTTGACGCCTGCCAACTGGCACTGCACTGTTTTCCGAGAGGATTCCGTGGCACTCCGCGGTTCCCCTGGCTGGTTTTCGCGACTCCCCTGGGAGCAGCACCTCCCAGTTTGAGAACCACTGCTTTAGTCAGATGTTCTGAGGAAAGCCCTTTGGGAAAAACATTTGCATTAAAGAATCTGAACAAGAGAGGGCAGACAATGTCAGTCAGATGGTGGTCAAAAAAGACCTCCTGAAAATGTTTCAAGTGAGATTTTAAAGAGAAGTAGCAAAAAACCTTGAAATTAAAGTATTTTTCATATTTCTATATATTTTTCTATACTTCAATTTCATTGCACACACTTACTTGAATCTTACCTTTTAAACTTTTTTTTACACTGTTGCTTCCCTTTAAAAGCTTGGACCATTTAATTGCTCTTCTAGTGAGTATTACTAGATATCTAGAAAAGAATTCTTCATATGTTGCATAGTCAAAGTTTGCTGGTCTTTCAAACCCATATGGATCCACCCTACAATACAAGACAAGTTATTGCATATTTTACATGCATGTCTACTCAGTCAAAAGCAAGCCTCAATGAGTTCAATGGAACTTATTCGCAGGCAGGTCTGTACCGAATTGAAATCTTAAAGTGGCAGAAGGAAAATAAAGATGCCTCAATTGCCATAATGGGCTTTAATACACTGTCTTTAAAGTTTAGAAGACCATTCTAGTTCTGTAGACCTCCAGCTAAAATCATTAGCTTGATTCTTAAGTACATTTGCTAGAAACTGGGCCCATTTCATACATTCCATACCAGAAATTGGATCTGCTTCCACGTGTCACTTATATCCTGCTTCCAGGTGTCATCCACACATAAGATGCCCCCGCATGCTGCCGGGGGCTCCCACCCCCGCCATTCCTACGACACTGAGTGTGCTTAGGACTGCAGCCTAGTAGGAAGGGAAACACAGGTACTCACAGTGCAAGATAAAGCACATTTACTCAGAAGTATCACAAGGTTCAGTGGGGCTTACTCCTAGGTAAGTGAGCATAGGACTGCAGCCCAAGCTTTTATGTAACAGATCTATCATATACATAGATTGGTAAATGCATCAAACAACACAGATCTTTTATTCTGGATGAATCTGAATACTAGCACAGATTCCCAAAACAGCTATTAAGTTCCACTCTATACTGCTCTAGTCAGACTTCACTAGGAATACTGCATCCAGTTTTGGGCACCATATTTTAAGGAGGACATTGAAAAGCTGGAACAAGAGGGCAACTAAGATAGTGAGGGACCTGGAAACCAAGTGCTATGAGGAACGGTTAAAAGAGCTTGGTGTGTTTAACCTGGAGAAGAGAACTCTAAAGGGAAATATGATAGCCATCTTCAAGTATCTGAAGGGCTGTCATGATGCAGAAGAAGGAGAGAACTTACTTTTCTTGGTCCTCGAGGCGAGGCCAGAACTAGAACCAATGAGTTCATTCAGAGGTTCTCGACATCACACTGGCCGTATACCACCTCCAGCATTGCTCTCCTGCTGCATACCATTGGAAGTACGCCAGTTATTTCTGGGTTTTCAGACACTGAGGAGGCCAGAAAAGGCAGGTAGGAAGCTGCGGGCAGGTGGGAAAGCCCTTTTTAGCATTCCTGAGAGGCTTGGCCAAATGCAGGAGCCTCTCGGGAGCAAGATAATGGCGCCAAAACTGCCGTGTTGAAGCAGGGATCGGGGAGATCGGTGGTCTGCATACCACCAGCGCTCGGTCGAAGTGCTACTGGTGGTACACGTACCACCGATCGAGAACCCCTGAGTTAATTGAAATTACAGGGATAAAGATTTACCCTAGGCATGAGGAAGAAATTCCTAACTGTAAGAGCTTTCTGGCACTGGAACAGTCTGCTTTGTGCAGTTGTGGGTATTCCCTCTTTCGAGGTTTTCAGGCAAAGGCTAGATGGCCACCTGTCAGGGGTGCCGTAGCCACCTGTGCTGAGATGACCTCCAAGTTCCATTCCAACTCCAACATTCTATGATTCTACATGAGGATTCATTTTTTGCATGCATGTAGGACTCTCACTTTTTTCAGTCTAATTTTTGTCACAGAAAATATTTATTCGTTCTGTAGTTTGTCTGCAATAATGAAACCTTATTACATGCATGATAACAAAGTAGAGCAGGGGTTCTCTGTTTAACGCTTTACTACATTTACAGAGACTCTGAAGGAATCTAGACTTTCCTCAACTACAAGGGTCTATTGCTGTATTAATTATGGCCAGGGGGCACTACACCTGTATCATGCCCATGTTGATTAGAGTGGCTGATCCACCATATTCATTTATGCTAATATCTATGTACATAAGAAAACATGGTAGCAAGTACTGTGGCACCAGCAGTCTCCCTAAAAAAGAGGCCAAGACTATGTCAACATATACAAATCAACCTGGACAAACAAAAAAGTCTAATCTTCCTTTATCCTAACATAATCCTGATTGAATGACAATGGATCAGGTGATGCAAAAATGAGCAGTTATGATTTCTAGTAATGCTGCACAAGCCAAAATGCTACTAGC
Organism: Plestiodon gilberti rubricaudatus; assembly: GCA_026170595.1. NCBI lineage: Eukaryota > Metazoa > Chordata > Lepidosauria > Squamata > Scincidae > Plestiodon > Plestiodon gilberti. The sequence continues at coordinate 140,774,760 of JANXHW010000003.1, forward strand.
CATGATAACTAAACACGAAAACCAGATGCAATCACAACCCCCTTAAGGGGTGTGTGCCAATGTGCAGCGACGTCTTGCCGCTGTCGGGAAAAAAGTTTTGTTTTTTTTCTTACCGGGGGTCGGTAATTACCCCCGATAAGTAAAAAAAATCCTTTTTCCCAGTAGCGGGATCCCGGGACCGCTGCCGCCCCACCCCCGCAAGGACTTACAACTTCCCCAACTTGTGGGGAGAACTTTGAGAACCCCTGCCTTACAGAACAGGAAGTACTAGAAGTGTTTGGTCTGATCCAGCAGGGCTCCTACACAGTTGCATAATTAGCTGTATTAGTTAGGGAGTTATCACTTTCAGTGGTCTACCATTATAAACCACAACAATTCTATTCCTTATATAAAACAAACCCATATTTCAGAGAAATGGCTGAGCTACAACAGTTTAAAACTGTTGCCTGGTGAAGCAATTTTCACCACTTCCAACCATATTCTTTTTTGCTGGTAAACAACATACCTTAAGATCTGTAAAACAGAGTAAGATCTGTTTTGCTTTAGATTTTTAACCTTTCTTCTGAGGATGCCGCCAATACAGGGGGCGAAACATTAAGAACTGTGGACATTTTAATGTACTAGACATTTTAATATATTTATTGAATGACGGAGATTCCTGGCAAGATGCATATTTTTTTAACTCTAAGAACATACCTTAAGATTACCTTTTTGGAGGCCAACATTACTTCAAAAATTCAAGTAATCTACTAGTATGTGATTTTTGTTGATTTGGTAAAAAATAATTGTGCAGTTTTAAAGTTAGGAGGTTATAAAATTCCAATTTTACTCAACAGAGAGACAAGTGTGGGCAAAATATGCTGTCATTTGTAGCTAGTGAAGTGTTCAAGTATCAGAGAAATCAGATGAAAAATGTTTGGGTTACATAGTTTAAAAGTTACATTTCCTCCCTTTCATTGACCATTGGGTTATGAAAAAGAAAGCATTATAACTCCGAGATCAGGTTTCCATTTGAACATTCCCCATATTCAAGATAGGAGCATAGAAGCAATAGTGGTGTTGAAAGAGAAAAGAACTCAGGGCAGTAACTCTTCTTTTTTGCATCAAAGTACTCAGGACCCTTTTATACACATAACAGAACAATATTTTTTTTCTTAAACTGTACCGCTGGTACACTATGTTGCAATGCCTGCTATTCCCTAAAAGAACCCTCGCATAGTGATCAACTGTAACTTAAGTTTCATGCTTTCAGACATACTTTCCTTTGGTCTTTCTGCCTTGCTGGCAGGAAAGCAAACAAACATGTCAGCTTCCATCTACAGTCTAAAGTGGTACAGCTCAAAGCATCATTCTGCCACATTGACAGGGCCTTGTCACTTGATATGCACTAGACAAAGAATACAGCATTTGCCATTGTCTGGTCATAAAGATGGAAATACTGATCAGACATCCTTGAGGTTTCATCTGTCCCTCTCTAGAAATGCCATTGTTCAAGCAAGCTTTATCACAACTAGGAATTTGTAAATAATCCATAACGACTGTCTAGACAGCCTCTACGTATTTTCCAATGATTGCCAACTTCTGCATACGTATTTAAGATCTCTTTATTTATGAAGATGACAGATCTGTTCAGAAGTGTTGTGGGAGAAAAATAAGAACAGAACAAAATGATGGGTTTAAAATCAGGAAGCAAATCCTACTGTTTTCAGTGAAATTTCCAAATGTGTACACTAGTATTTAGGATTTTCAGTTTAAACTATCAGTAGCATAATCCATGCAAAATCACTGTTTTTATCATGAGAAAGATCTGGGGAGGGGAGAAGGGAGAGAATTAAGACCTTTAATAAGAGAACTAATTCAGTGGGATTGCTAATCAGGTAGAAATCTCGATCAAAACAATATGTATATTGCCCTCTCTAAATAATCCCGTTTCAGTTAAAATTTAGGGCATTTGCTAGAATGAATGCCGAGTTGCGAATCCAGGATAAATGAAAGGAAATTCACTCTATCTTTGAAACTCACACGCTCACACACACACGGGCTTCCTCGTGGCCCGCTTGCAACTTGCACCAATCAACCCCTTCTTTAGTTACTGCCTAGTCAGTGCCTAGCAAATGACAGGTACACCCGAAGGAATCACTACGCCAAGCCAAGCGAGGCTCGATCAAAAGTATAGCAGGGGAAGGAGCGAGGGAGACCCCGCCAAGGAAACGACCGCGAGCGTACCTGTGAATGTTGCTCTCCCGTGCCTCTTGCTGAGCTCGCCGCTCGTCCTCCGCCTCCATGGAAAGAGACTGCCCGGGACTTCTCCAGCATAGAATGATCAAACTCCCCCGGCTTGGAGATGAGTCAAAGTCCCACACCGACTATCACGAGGGGGCGTCTTCCCTTCTCTCTTCGACCACTCCAAAGTTGGCAGCGCCGCTACAAAGCGCTTTAGGAAGCCGAAAGCAGCGTAGTAGCCCACGGAAAGCGCAGGAGCAACACGTCCGCACTGGAGCAGGGAGAAAACCAGGCTCAGAAGTTCAGCTACGCTGCCCTTCAAAGACTACTCTTTGGCTGCCAGGACGCGCAAGAGGCAAGATACCCGAGAAGGTGGAGACGCGCCGAGTGTCTGAAGGGGTGGCGTTTTTTTCCCCATGTCGGGCTAGGTAGCCCCCTTTCCCGCCCGCAGGCGAGTTTATCGTGCGCCCCACTAGGAGCTGAGCTCCAAATGGCGCCTCCTGAAGGACGACGCCAGGGCAAACTTCTCTCTCGAGGTAGCCTCGCTTACCAGAGTAGCTGAGAGGGCGCCACTCCCCACCCAGCTTCAGAGCGTCTCCTCCTAACCTGCTGCTCGCCGCTGCCCTCCCCGCCGACCTGCGCGCGCACTTCGCAAGGCAGCCTGCGCGCGAGAGAGAAAAAGCAGCCTCGCTACGCCAAGGTCCTCCGGTTTCTTGTTGTGCCCGTAGGGAAAACAACCAGGCTGGGCAGGTAGGCGGGGACTCCCTCCAGGCTTGTGAGGGAAGCCCTTCGCTTTGGACCAGGGCGGAGGCGCAGAACGAACCTGTTTTTAACGTCGACTCACTAGAACATGTGAAGTAGTATAATAACTAGGAAAAGAATGTCTGTAAGCATGTGCAGAATGACTTACTTCCTCCAAGGAAAACAGCAAAGACTCTTGCGGCACAGTCAAGAGACTCTCAGATTTATTGTACCATAAAGCTTTCATGGTCTCAAACCCACAGAAGTGATCCTTGGCAGGAGTGTGGGTGTATACACACGCACATAGAGAAATGGCCAGGAAATAGAAGTGTAACTGCAGCCAGTGCATTGCAGAGAATGGGAATTGCAGAGCAAAGGGGTGTTCCACATATTATTGAGTTCCAGACTTTGTTTATAGAATATAACTATTTCGAGCTGGCCCTTCTACAGAAGAATTTGATGGAAATATGCATTTAAGCTGCAATCCTGTGCACACTTACCTGGGAGTACGTCCTATTGAACTCATTGGGGCTCACTTCTGAATAGACAAGCATAGGATTGCATTGTTAGAGTGTCTGTAAATGACACTGTTTCTACATGCAGGTTTCTTGTTGGGAAAACTGTTTGGGGGACTATTGTACGGTACGGTACATGTAGCATTTTGCCAGTTACACAAGGGTTTCCTGCAAATTTTAAACAGAACCAGTTCATCATGCACCGCTCCTAAGCAAGCTCAGATGAATTGTCTACTCACTTGAGTATCAGAGGAAGGTGCTTGCAGAACACCATGCAATGATGCTGCCTTGAGCAGGGCAGGCTGCAAAACAGTAGTCCTTTTTATAGAAATAGCTGTGATGATTTTCACTGATATTATACTACTCATGTGAGCAGACCACTTGCATAAGCTGATGATAGAGTTGACAAGGGAAGCCTTTGATAATAGTTCCCATGAGCCTGCAGGCCTGTTTTCATGGACAAAGCTCCCAAGGTCTCCATCTGGGGCTAACATTTGCCATTCTTGTGTCAAATGTTCTCACTCTGGGTTTTTATATTCTGGGAGGGTCCTTGTAATGCAGTGCTGAGTGTTGGGGGGGGGGAGTGAGCCGTTGTTTATCCATTATATCCTGGTGTTTGAGCATCTTTTAGAGTAGTTTTAACATTTCTGATGCCTGCTGAAAAATAACTAGGTCTCCTTAATCGCAGTGCAAGGATACAGAAGGGCTATTAAAGGTCAATGCACAGGACTCTGACCCAGTAGTGTAGCTGGCAGAGGACCCACCGCCCCCTCGCGATGGCCTTTTTCCGGCGTCTCCACTGGTGGAAGCGTTTGGCAAAGCGGGGGCGCATGAGCTGGGTCCTCCCTCCCGCCCTTGCCTCCGTACAGCTCCAAATGGAGCCATTCCAGAGGTGAGCGCAACGCGTGGGCACGGAGGGCTTCGCAAGGCATTGTGATGTCACCCCTGCCCCGGGCAGCAGCAGGCCTAGCAACGCCACTGCTCTGACCCTCTTTGTCAGTGAAACGGCAGGAACAGAAGATACTGTTCTTCCTACGGTGGTGAAAAAGCGGGATATAAGTCAAATAAATAATAATAATACTGAGCATTGGCAGAACATTATGACATTCTCCACACACACGGACACCAACAGTTCGTGTGAATGTGGTGCTTAACTGTAGAGTACTGGTATAAGTACTGTATTGTCCCGAGTATAAGACGCACCTGATTATAAGACGCACCCTTAAAGTTTGGTGCTATTAAAAAAAAATGAATTAAATCACTGGCATTAAATTGCAACAGCCTGATTATAAGACGCACCCCTAGTTTAAAAACTTAAATTAGGAGAAAAAAGTGAGTCTTATACAGACCAATACGGTATCTGTAAGGTGAATAAAGTGTGTGCTATTCCCATTTTCAAAGTAAGCTTGTGGTTGACCTGGGATTTGAACACTTCTGTGTACAATTTCAGCACCATTATTTAAGGAAGGAAGCAATTCCCTGGTGGTACCTAGGAATAGATGCTTAAAGAAAGGGAAGGATACAAAGAAACAAAGCTTACCTATAATACAGCCTCCCTGTAAATAATGTTTCTCTCTCGCACACAAGCATTGGTGAGCCACTAGTGGTGGTAGAAGTTGAATAACCTGCATGCAGTAAATTCCCTGCTACCTTATGCCATACCTCATGTCAACCTCATGTCAACATTTTGTGTGTATGACCTCACTGTGGTAGAGCCACCTCCGGTCCTCTCTCCCAAATTGCATGGGATTAGGTTCATCGGGAAACAGCCAAGATCAGTGAGAGCTAAGATCGAGGTTTTTTTTTTAAGTAGCTTAAGAATTTTCCTATGTCTGAAATAGATGACCCCTAAACAACACATGATTTCGCTGATGCTAAAAGCGGAACTCTTAAGCTTCTTGGGCAAGTTAAGGATTCCTAAACTCTATGTAGGGCTGGGGCCCACAAATACAGAATAATCTGTATGATAAAAAAAAATTGTTGCACAAAGAAGTCTCATTATAAGGAAAAGCAAAGCTGGACAAATGCTGTTATTCTAACTTGCATGCTTTTATTTGTCAAGCTCAGTACAAGTAGCTGCAATCATGGGACTTTAAAAATCCTAATTTCTCTCTTGAGTTTGTATAAAAGTCTCTCTGACTGAAATAAATATAATTTAAAAGTGCTTAACTTGGGGCTGAATCCTGCCTTATACTAGGAAGGTATTTATATTGCAATTGACCGCATCAAGTTCACAGATTTCTTTATTTGGCCAAAGTTCTGGCAGGAGACAAATTGTAACATGTAACTTGAATGTCCAAATATTTAATAACAGCATTTTCTTTTTTTTCTTTTCCAAAGAAGACATTTCAAAAGGCTAAAATTGTCAGGTAAGACTTGTCAAGTATGTTGATTGTGACGTGATGTTTTTTTCCTTAGTTCTTAGTTTGGTGTGTTCCTTCACCAGCTTTTTGTTTATCCTTTAAGGAGCTTAGTGGCCATGTTTAACTTCACTGAGATATTATTAGCTTATCTTTCAATTTACTTAGGGTTCAAAATACTATCTTTTATTTTTATCAATGTGAATTTTTTCATGCATCTGTCAAAATCCAATGCTTTTTTTAATGCATCATTTTGAATCATTTTACATGGATGTGTGTACAACTGGTGTAATCCACACACTTCATACAGTATATCCACACACTTCAGAAATCTGCACTATCTCTTCTGGCCTGGTAGAGCTAGGATGCTCTGATTTAAGGTACTGTATATCCATTATGACCTGAATGTCTGTAATGTTATGGAATGTTCCTTAAATAGGAAACATCTAGATTCTAGAAGTCTCAATATTCACTAGACTTTTCCAAAGATTAAGCCTATGTGTTCATGACTATGCACATTCTTTAAGAATCTAAGAAAGCATTCCTGTGAAAATGATTGATGCTCCAGATCCCTTTTCACTTACTGAGTGGGGTTTCATCATCATAATAGCTATTGAATATGATATGATTATGATGCAAGCCAAAAAAAAAAAACGAATGGAGAAAGAACTAGAAAGCTTTTAAAAATTGCCTCTTAAATGTGTTCAAAAGAGTAATTTCTGTTCTACAGCAAAAGCTCAGAATAAAGTTTTATTACTTCAGGCAAAAGATTTGTGCCCTCATCCGGTGACAGAGATCCACATCCAAAAGGAGGTTTTCGTATGTGCATCGCTAGTTGGATCAGGAAATTGCTGGGCATCAATCTGGTGCATATTAACTGTGCATCTGAGCACTGATGCCATCAATCCATGACAGGTTGCCTTCAATTGATGCACATTCAGATGTGCATCATCTCCACCCACATTCTGACACAGTTATAGGTACCTTCTGACTAGAGTTGGATTGGGGCATTGGATTGCTGGTAGTGGCACAGAAGCACCAGAAGCCTGTTTTCATCGATACAACATACTCTGCGGGTCTCACAGTCCAACTCGGGGCCTTACAAGTGATGACAAAAAAGGCCACTAATATTGTCTCCAAGATTATATGAAAAAATACATTTGTGACCATTTTTACTGTTAGCCAGTTCTGCTCTTTGGACCGTAAAGTTTGAAATGCGAATGGCCAAAGGCAAGGATATCCTTCAAAAATAGAGAACAGATGTTGCTACTGTCAGTTTTATCAGATTGTGTCTTACATTTCTTTCTAATGCCTGCTTTGTGGTGAAGGCATGTGGTGATGCATGCTAAGATACAGAAACCTGCCCATGTGGGAAACAAGTAACACCACAAAGAAGACTCGGTAGTCGCCAGTCACAGAGAAACAATGGCAAGTTGATGACTGGTGATCCAGTGCCATCCCTCTATTCCCAAAAGTGAATTGCTGACAAACCACAAGGGCCCCTCTTTGCCCTGGCAGCTGGGGGAGAGAAGCTGGTACTTCTCAGGGGGTGAAATTTGACCCTTGAGTCTCCAGTTGCCAATCCCTAACAGATTCATTTGTTCTACTATTTTATTCAAACACCACTCAAAAAGAAAAAATAAATACAAGCAGTCAGGAGTTGTTGTATGATATGAGTAAGGTATTGCCTTTCTCCTAATTATGGTGAAATATTGAAAAAAAAGGTGTTTATACATTTCAGAGGAGGAAATGCAGAAAAATAAAACTAAGTTGGATGATGTGTACTACTTCTAAAGCTAAATGCAGCTTTTTGTATGAAATTATCTAATAGTCTTGAATATTTTCCCAGTTTGAGAAATAGTTGCAACTGTAGCTGGAGATTCCTAACTCTTTTAATAAATTAAGGGCGCAATCCTAGGACCTCTGCGCCAGCCCAGGACTGTCGCAAAAGCTGCTGTAAAGCAGTTGTGCTGGACCTAGGCTGGTGCAGAGGCCTGCACTGACTCCTGCATGCCGGATCCAGACAGTGTGCGGCCCAGGTAAACTGCGGCTAGGCCAGGCGGCATAGGGGCAGGGGAGGGTGGGTGTGGGTGGATCGAGGCTGGGAGGGGGTGGGATCGGCGTCAGCGGTGTATGCCATATCCTATCCCCCTCTCAGGTCCATTTCTCCTGACACAGGCAGCCTTGATTTGCACCGCCAAAATGGCGGCCGCAGATCTGAGGAGGCCCGTTGCGGGGACTAGGGCTTTACCTGGGTAAGGGAACAAAAGTTATCTTACCTCGAGGAGACCTCCAGCCCTGCCTACTCTGCTCAGGATACAGCATTGCCGGTGCTGGCATAGCTAGATCGCTGAGCATAGGGATAGGGTTGGGCTGGAATTTTTGCAAACCTTTGGGAAATGAATAGGTCTCGATGCCCAAAGTAAACATACAGTAGCACAATAACACCTTTCGGTTCCTTCTATCCTATCAATATTTATGCATATTGTGTGGAAGGCAAATAATTTACCGAAATCAAAATATCAACCACAGCAGGCAAAGGATGTGCTGTGCAATTAACACATGTATTTACTATATAGGGGCAATTCAAACGTAGTGTTGCCAGTTCTTTATTCCCAGCGATAGCCTAATGACACTGCTTTTGTGAGAGTTTATTGACCAACTTTGAAGAGAGGTTTCCAGGCAGGAGGGGTTATTCAATATTTTTCACATGAAATCACATGAGATCTTGAATCTTTGAAAGGACCATTGTTCGTTTGCAGAATGTCTCAGACTCTTCTTTAGTAAGTTGGAACATGTCTATTATTATTTATTATTTATTTGATTTCTATCCTGCTTTCTCCCCCCATAGGGGGGACTCAAAGCGGCTTACAACAATAACATGCATATAAATATGATAGAAAACTTTTAAAACATTAATATAATCTAAAAACAACACAACATATAACAAAATATAAAAACAGGAGTAAAAGCCGGGCTGGATCACTAAAATAGTTAGGCTGGGTCAGAGCAACTTGGGTAAAAAGAAATGTTTTCAGGCCCCGCCGGAAGGCCTCCAAGGAGGGAGCAGTTTGTAAATTTAGAGGGAGGGAATTCCATAAGGTCAGTGCCACTGCTGAGAAGGCCCTATTTCTTGCCGCCCCCCCTCTCACCTCTGAAGACAACGGCACTTTTATTAAAACAAATGGTTAGAGAAAAGAAAATCTTATAGCTGCTACTGTTAAAATCACATAACGTTCTCAATGTGGAATGGTTTCATTACTGAGTCACAAAGCCATTTTTTCCACAGTGGCCTCAACCTGGGTTCATTTTCAGTGGAGCTGATATGTTCAGCTAATCCTGGAAAATATTGTGAGTTGTGACTTGGAGATGTGGTTAAAAACTGTCAAAAATCAGTGGTTCTCTGGAAGTTAGTTAGGGCAGTCTCTACCACTAGTATTTTATTTTACTGGGTCAAATTTGTGCTTTTCACCTCAGATGTTGGGATAATTTACATAAACATTGTTTGATTTTATTCTCGCAGCATCCTCTTGAGATAGTAATTTGTCCTAGGACACCTGTGAGCTTCAGAGATAAGGGTCCTGTAAGAAACACCACTCTAGATCCTTAATATAATGAAGCAGTTCCAGAAATGCTGGTTTATGGTCAGTGGTTTATTTACCTTCCTGGTGTCAAGAAGTTGGTGAACCATAGTACATGATGTCAGAGTGAATAATGGACCTCAGAAACCTCCATGAACTGATATGTGATAGCTGATACAGTATGGCCACAATCCTGCGCAAGTCTGGAATGACGGAGTGAGTGCCGTAAAGCACATTTGCGATGCCTCAGGAGTAAGGGAGGCTGCCACAAGGCTGGCCTCCCTCACTCCATCGCCGGACCGGGCAAGCAGCCGCCGGAGGAAGGTAAGCACTCCCCTGGTGGCTGTGTAGGCGATCCGGCGGACGAGGAAGGGGGGCCATTGGTCTAGCCAGCCCAGGAGGGGGCGGGGGATGGCGCCCTTCATATCCCTATCCCTGCCGGGCGGCTAGGCCATTACATGGCCTCCTATGACTTCCGCCAGCTATTAGGTGCCGGAAATCTGAGGAGGCCTATCAGGCTGGCCCCAGTTTACACCCGGGGGAAGGGGCCGAGCGTCCCCTTCCCCGAGTAGACCTCCGGCCCGCCATTCGACGGGCAGCCTCGACTCAGGATCCAGCAGGCGGCCCTGGGCCACCGGCCGGATCCTTACACAGGATTGCGCTGCCTGTGCCTGAGCCTCTCATTGTGGCTCAACAGTGCTTAACTTTGTCTGGATCATGCCTCTTTTTTTTAAATGTCATTCTAGATATAGATGTATCAGTATAATGTTTTTGTTGTGTCATTAAAAGTTTCTATGAGCCCAAATGACTAATATTGCAATCCTCTGAAGCCTTCCTGGGAGTTAGCTGTATTGAACCCAAAAGGATTGCACTGCCAAGCAAGTTAAAAGCTGTCACTGAAAAAACTTTGGACTTCATTTTATAGTTTTATCTCCACGTGACTTACCAGAATCAAAATGCCCTACTATATACTGTGGAATATTTAAAGTTACTTTAGAATGTAGAACAGCCTGGAACATCAACAATACCCTAAGACTTCTGTGCAAGAACAAAAGTGCATTCAAAAGATAGCAGTTGTTGTTCCCCCCCCCTCCCCCCAAAGGTTGGGATAGTAAGCAAGGAGGCGGAAGATGAAGAGAAGATTGTCACTGCAGCTGTATGACCTACTGTACACATTTTCCAAAATAAGATGGAAAATACTTCTGTTTTTCCTAGAATTGGTCCAGTATTTCTCACCCTGTCTCGAGCCTTCTAGGGATGAGGCAAAGAGGCCCCTTTTCCCATGACAAGACTTGGGTGTAGCAAGACTGTTATCTGCCAGCACTGCCCTTCTGTTGTTGCCGATATGAAACAAATAGTGCAAAAAAAGTCTCAGTGCAAAAAAGAAGAAAAAAAAAGAAGATGCAAATATGACATCAGAAATGGCAACATCCTACTGTTGATCTGAAAGTCACAATTCCCAGGACTGCTTCTGAGTAAGCACACTTAAGATTTCACTGTAAGGGTCAAACTGCACATTACCAGGAATTGTGTAAGTTGGTCTAGAGTATTTTTTTCCTTTACCTTTTTTAATAGCGCAGAGGAACGGGGCATGAAATGGGGTCAGAATCATGGTGCGGGCAACTACCTCACATGTGTTTTCCTATTCTTTCCCCCCCCCCCCCCAGCTATTCAAAATGGAAAAGGAAAAAGGCCCAGACCAACTATTTTGTACCCAGTAATGTGGAGTATTGTTCTAAATAGTGTAACATCTTTTGGCAAAGAGAGCCATTCAGTGGATTTTTCCTGTATCACTAAAACTCTTTGGTTTACTTGCAAGTGAAGCGCTGAATCCTTTGTTCCGTTTTAATTCTCTTTGTGCTCAAGATGAGGCAAGGTACTTCAGGTCGGAACCCCACATTGCTTCTGCATGAAACAACATCCTAGTCCATAAATATCACACTTAATCACCAGCATCTCCTTTTAAAGTTAGATAATTACAGGTGTGCCTATGAAGGGTTTAATCATATCCTTTTCAAACTCACCTGATTGCCTCTTGCCATTTTATATATGCTGTTATAAACTGTTCCTGAAATTAAATTCTAGCATGCTAGTTTGGGTTGTTTGTTTCACACCTGACCACAGACACCTCCTCTCAATTCCCAGGTTCTAAGCTACTCTTTAGGTTTTTCCTACTTCTGAGGAAGTAGGCAGGGGATGAGGCTTGTACAACTAGCTTCACCTAACTTGTGTGTGCCAGACAGCATGTGGGGAATGAGAATGGCTGCCTGAAAAGATGGAGGAAAATACTGTATGTGTATGTATATAGGGACACTTTTTAAAATGTAGGTAATAGCTGATAGAAAGAACTTTGGAGGCACAAATTATACAGATGTCCTTGAGTGCAAGCAGGCAACACTGGAGCCAGTGCTTATTGGGAACCTCAGTTCTGTCTATGGGCTGTGATCATCCCCGGGTATGAAAATGCACTGCCAGTTAATTCTTGGAACCATCTCCCCTTTCCTGCCCTATGAATTCTAGGCAGCAGCACATGTTTCACTCGGACCCAGAGATGCAGTACACCTATCCTATGACTAAGCGGTCTGTATAACAAGAGAATAATCATCTGCAAACCAAATGTTTAGGACGGATAATGATAGGAATGTAGTGCAGATTCTTGACTTTGGATTGCAGTGTCCTACCTATAAAAATTAAACCAAAGATGTTTTTTAAAAGGAGTTCTGCATATTTCCCCTTCATGGATCATTGGCAAAGGATGAGATGGTTAGACAGCATCACCGATGCAACGAACATGAAAATGAGCGAACTCAGGAAGATAGTGGAGGACAGGAAGGCCTGGCGGGATGTGGTTCATGGGATCACGAAGGGTCGGGCACGACTTAACGACTGAACAACAACTGCATATTTGGGGCTAGTGTGTGGTGCCACACACTATACTTTCAGGAAGTACATTAGTTTAACTCCCCTCCCCAAGTCAATGACCTCATGCTACCCAAACGTATGTGCTCCATATTTATTTAATGGTTTATTAGCCATCCCATGTATGTCTACTCAGAAGTAAGGCCCATTGAGTTTAATAAAACTTAGTAAAGTTTCCCCTTGCTCGAAAGCCAGTCGTTAGTGACTCTAGGGGATGGTGCTCAGCTCCGTTTCAAAGCCGAAGAGCTAGCGATGTCCAAAGATGCTTCCGTGGTCATGTGGCCAGCATGACTCGGTGCCAGGATGCATGGAACGCTGTTACCTTCCCGCCGAGGCAGTACAATGTAAATCCCACATGGGATTGCAGCCTTTGTGTTTAATATATTGTTTTTCATAATTGTGTAACCTATTATTCATGAATGAAAAGCTAGATATCAATATATAAAATAAACAACTGTATTCCATATTTGTGAAGCCCTTAGATGCCAACTGAGAGAAGCTGTATTCTGACCATGGAGTGGGCTAGTGTCCAGAACACATCATGGCTCCTGAGAATTATAGAACTTCACCATCCTTGGAATACCTTGAGCATCAGGGCCATACGAAAACACTGTGATTTTGTGTGTGCGGAACAGTACTGCTGTTGTTTTAAACTTTTTTTCCCCCTACAGCAGCCTGCTAGGTGCTGGACAGAATATAGGAGAAACTCTCTCTGCCCAGAATGTTGACAATTGTTAGAATGAATTCATTGTCGTGGGTTTATATAATATTATAAATGAATGGGAGTTGTACAGCAGTATAATTAAATGATCACTACTCAAGAGTTACCTTTTGGCTTTTTGCATTGGGAAAGGGAGATGACAGAGTACTGTGTTGCATTAGGATAGTAGTCAACACGTTCTAGCCAATTGTCTTTAGGCCTGTGCAAGAGCAACCAGTAATACTGGTTAATCCAGTATGGTGGAAGCAAACAGCACTGGAGAGGAGTTTCAGGATTGAATTATAAGAATCCAGAGAAGATATTTGTTAGACACATGCAGGATGGAAGACTAATCTGAAGGGAATGTTTACAGAAGAATAATGATTGCACTTTGTGTCTGAGTGCCTTATTTGCAGCCCTCCCTCCCTCCCCTGCATCTGCAAGCTTTCCTTTGTGAGTTAATTACTGGTATTCTGCTGCTATTAATCTTTATCCTTTGCATATATACATACATAAGCCTTTATTGGCATAAACAAAGAAGACAGACAAAAAAAATGGACCTAAATAATTACAGAAAAATCACCCTACCACATTGTTTATACAAAACAAATCAATTCACAAATAAATCAGCATAATATATAAATTAACAGACCCTTCTGCTCTAGCATTCAATAACAAATATACTGCATTTCCTTAAAGTTTGGGGGAAATATATTTGCATATATGAGGCTTGCGACATTACATCCTGAAATGTACTTGGTATTTACTCCTTTTTTACATTAACAGTTTATCAACCATTTGTTGGTGTGACAAAATGTGTCATTGAACAAATACTTTGTTGAAGAAAGCAGTATGGAGTGATAATTTCACAGGAAGATGATGGGAGTGAAACTATTGAAAGGGAATGATTACAAGCAAGGTGGTAGCAGAGGCAGCACAGCAAATGCCGCCTCTACACGATGAGCAAATGGGCAAGATTTGGATCTGTATCTTCCCACTCAAAGCATCACTTAATATCTGATACGCCACACCACATTATACTATCCCCATGGTGGCATCATGAATCATTACTGCAGTCGGAGTGGTGTAGTCATTTGTAGACCAGGGAGACCCGGGCTTAAATCCCTATTCAGCTAGGAAGCTCACTGGGTGACCTTGCGCCTGTCACTGCCTAACCTACTTCACAGGGTTGTTGTAATGGTGAAGTCAGGGGAGAAAAATCACAGCTCCCTGGAACCTGAGCTCCATGGAGGAAGGGTGGGAAATGCCTTCTACCCCATAAGTGTATATTACAGTATAATTTGAAGTCCTCTCCTTCCATTTTAACTACCTGATCTCAGGAAAGATTTCTTTCAGTTGCTTTGCAGATTCTCAGTTGGGTAAGATTAGTATGGAGAAAAGCAGGTATTTTTGTTAAAATTATTCACGCTTGATGGCCGCTGTCTCATAAAAACTTTGTTTCCTAACGTTTCACCTGCATCTTTGGCAGGCATTGTCAAAGTCGAGGGAGCACGGGAATGGCTCTGACAGTGAAGGGGCGGGGCCGCCTCCTGCTCGCTCGGTAAAGGGACTGGGACGGAGCGATACTTACGGCCCTGCCCCTAACGGAGTGACGCCTTTGCCATTGGCACCGCACAGCTTCATCGGTGCACAAAAGTTGGTTAAGATTGGGCTGTTAAAACCCATTTCCTCCCAGCGCACAGGTGTACGCTGTTGCATATATACACCCTTGAGTGCAAATGTGTTTCTTCGTCCTTCTTTCTGTTCATATTATTTTTATGTTTCTGGATTTTAACCACCTTTCTATATATGTGTGGCTGGTAGGTTTTGGTCGTAGAGAGCACCTGGATGTGCTCAAATTCCATTTTGTGTCCAGTTCTCAAGACATGTTCTGAAATAGCCGATTTTTGCAGAAAAAATACACATAAAAAGCAGTTTTTGTTGCTAGTACACTTACCTCAATTTTATGGACATAATTATTGGGAAAATGCATCTCACTCAGCATTGGAAGTCTGATTAGTTAGTACATATTTTCACTCACACAAACACACACACCCCCAACTCTCTATATATTGATGTTCCATGATGACAGAACAGAAACCAACTACAGGTATAAAGCTAGTTACAAGATAGAGAAACATCAATCTTCAGAAAGGAGAGATTGCAGATTTATATGGGTTTTTAATTGAACGGATTCTTATACTGCCTTTTCCAAATATGTCCAATATGTACATATTTCTCACTGCCCCATGCAAATGACCTCCACCATCGTCCATTGGGTATCCAAGCAACATGGGCCATAATGCTTCAGGCACTATAGCATGTTCCATCTCCTGCTGTTACCACAAGCCCAATCAATTTGATTTTGAATGACTGTATCTTTCAAAACAATTGATTTTCCCTGAGAAATTCTCAGCTGAAGAAGTGTTAATACTTCACACATGTGTGGCTAGTTACACCTAGCTGATTATTTTCATGATGGATTATGGTAGGTAATAGCTTTTTAGACGCATAAGAAATTAATATCTATTTAAGGAAATGTTCTAAGAAAGTTAGTTAACCAGTGATGCCTTCTCTGCTTCCAGTGCTTCAACTTTGCTTCACAAATGGAAAATGCACCACCTAGAGGCAAAAAATTGACACTGCAAAAACTGTTGAAAAAGCAGTCATTCATTTAAAGATAAGCAGTTTTTAATACCATCATTGATATCAGCAGGAGAGATTGTGAAAAGTGTTATTCAGTAGTACACCCATCAAAATCAAAGGGTTTTAAATGTTTGACTCTGGTTGGATTAAGCTAATTATTTGCTGTCTTTCATGTGTGTGTTTGTGTATTCTAGGGTTGCCAAGCCTCCAGGAGACTCCCGGAATCAGCATCAATTTCTGGGTGACTTCTGAATGTAACCCTGGGTGTTTTAACAGGGAATTTCCATCAGAGTTGGCAACCCTAGTGGTTGTGTGGATGTAAAGACGAACATTCCTAGGATGTAAAGACAAACATTCTTTCACAGAGAGCTTGTTCTGTGAATGGAAGGAGCATTGCACTCATGCAAGGACCCCTTCTGGGAGTGGAATGCTCCTTCCATTCACAAAGGGAACTTCTGTTCATGGAAGGAGCTCCCAATGTGTGGAGCACTAGTCCAGGATGTCATCCTTAGCCCTAGCCACTGATTCTACTAAACTAAAAACTTCCGTGAGAAGCATTATTTATATAGCAGGCATGGCTTTTACACAGGTAAAAGAAGACACAAATAATTTATAATGCATAGTTTGCCTTCCCTTAAAAAGCAGTTCAAAGTGGTCCATCCTAACGTTCACATTTGTATCCCTGGGGTCTGTTGGAGTCAAATTAGGCATATTTTATTTTGCCTAATTATATGTACAAATTTGCCTAATTATATGTACAAATTAGGCATGTACAATAGGATTTTAATTTATTTTATGTATTGTTTTAAATTATGTATATTTTTTATCTTAGATGTTGTAAGCTGCCTTGGGCATTTGCTTTGGCATGGGATAAGGCAGGATATAATTTTTTAAAAAATAAATAAAATAAATAATAAATGTTGTTAAATACATCATCATTCCTTTTCTCTCTCTGGGTTTTGTAGTTTTTAAGTAGCAGAAATTGGGGAAAGGGGATCCAAATGAAATCAGGACCACATAGACGGTGGGAGAGGACTTTTATCCTTTGCCCTACCTGGGGCCATTTTCCCATCCAAAGTCTTCCCCTGCCTCCAAATGTCGTCT
Source organism: Plestiodon gilberti rubricaudatus (assembly GCA_026170595.1). Taxonomy (NCBI): domain Eukaryota; kingdom Metazoa; phylum Chordata; class Lepidosauria; order Squamata; family Scincidae; genus Plestiodon; species Plestiodon gilberti. Next base: position 140,791,549 of record JANXHW010000003.1, read on the forward strand.
TGTCCCTGAAGGTGCCATTGCAGCAAATGATTGTTCACCTCAACCTATGGTTGATTTCACTATTCACCTTCTGCCATACATAGATTAAGCCACAAGGTGGCACTCTGCCCCATGACGGATGGTTCAAGGAAGTAGCAAACAAGGGAATGACTACTAATAATACCCATTGGTATCTGTTACAGTTTCTGCGGATCTTAAAGGCAAGAGGTTGAAGCCGTAAACAGACAAAGTAACTGCAACACTGAAATAAATGTAGCATAGTGGATAGCACGCTGTTCTTGAACCAAGAGATAGAGGTTGAAACCCCCACTGGATGGCACTGAGCAAATAATTTTTCTTAGCCGAACTTGCCTTACAGAGCAGTTGTAAAGATAAGCAGGTTTCTCTATGTTGTTCCAGCCGCATGCTACGCGCTGCGGCAAGGAGAGTCATGCCGGCCACATGACCACGGAGGCGTCTTCGGACAACGCTGGCTCTTGAAATGGGGATGAGCACCACACCCTAGAGTCGGACACGACTGGACTTAATTGTCAGGGGTCACCTTTACCTTAATTGGAATCTTATCCTCTATTAGAGCTCCGATACATGTTCGACAGATAATATTGCTTTCCTTATAAACATTTGATAGGAAAACCTTTACAAAGCAATTCCTGAATATCAATATGTGATATAATGTATAACTGCAGGTCTTAGTTTGGCTGTTTTCATGTATATATGTGCATTATTCTTTCTTTTTATAAAAAAAGAAAAGTAGGGCAGTCAAAAAATATGACTTTTTCTTTTCCATGCCAATGCCCTGGTGATTTGCGATTGCGAATCATGGAAATGTAAGTCGATGGGGACAATTGTTGCATGGAATGTATTCCTTCTGCACTTTATATTAAGTTTTGTTGCTCAGTTCTCTGATCTTAACACTTATTTTTAGCAACAATGTAGTATTTTAGTACATTGCTGTAAAATGTAATGTTAAAATGTAGTGCATTGATGGACCATGTCAACGGCATGTTGTTGCCAAACACAAACAAAGCAGCTACATACGGTATTCCTCAGATATGAACATCTATTAGTTTGTCGAATTTACTTTATTTATTTTTCTTTTACAGCCCAGTGGATATAAAATGTGAAAAATTATTTAACATCCTTTGCTTTTTTTTTTTTTACTGTTTCTTTGAGTCTTCCACTTTAAACTTGAAGAGTCTGGTGACATCTTAAACACTAATAAATACGTAGTGCCACCAGCTTTTGTGACTACTGTCCACTTCATCGGGTGTACCAAGTGAAATTCTCAATAAGCAGGTATATGCACTGGGGTTCACGTCACCCCCGGCGGGAGGTCAGCGCGTCACCCCCATGCCCCCTTCCTTCCAGGGGCACAGGGAGGAGGTGATGCCCCCATCCCTGCCACCCAGCACCCCACCATCCCATTCCCAATGCACAGGGAGGGGTGACGCGCCCGCTGCCCCCCACACCCCCCATGGCTTCATCCCGTTCGGGACTTACAGGGCAGGGGGTTCTCGGTGGTACTGCCTTCCCCAGCACTGTTTGTGCAGGTGCACACACGAGCCGGAGATTTCCAGTCGCGCTGTGCACCTGTGCAAGAAGAGAAACATGCAGTGAAATTCTCAATAAGCAGGTATATGCTCCAGGGACGTCACTGGGGTTCACGTCACCCCTGGTGGGAGGTCATCGCTTCACCCCCATGCCCCCTTTCCTCCAGGAGCACAGGAAGGGGGTGATGCCCCCGCATAAACCTAACCCGGCAGCTCACCCCCACCCACCCCGCCAAGCCCCAGTGACACCACAGATATACTCTACAGGGGTATAGAGACTAAAAGAATTGAAAACAGGCATGTCAGATGACAGGGAATGAAAGTGGTCTAGTCTTGTGATGACCTTGAAGTATACAAGGGAAGCATGGTGAAAATAATACCAGTAATAGGGGACAACAACTTCCTCAATGGGTCCAATCTCTCAGTTACCACCAATATTGGACTAGTCTAAAAAGTCAAGTTCCAGAGGTCATGGTCAAGGCCTCTACATTATTTACTGTATCTCACATCAACATGTTCTCTCTTGGTAGGGTAAATTTTGCTATTTACCAGCTACAGAGGCAGTCCCAGCAGAATTGCTCTCTGAATTGGCGTAGATCTACCACCTCTGCTAGCGCATGCGCAGCCCACCACCATTGTTGCTGCTGCCATCACTACCTCCTCCTCCTCTGCCCAGTTGTTTAGGGAAACAGCAGGCAGGCACAGAGTTCCAGACCAGAAGGAGGTGCCATGCGTGTGCACCGGAATTTTAAAGAGTCTCCAGCAAGCAAGCATCGCTTGCCGGAAGACACTTGCTGAAGACTCTTAGAACTCCAGAGTGCTTGCCAGCAGATGCTTTAGTCAAGCAACGCGGAAACGCATGTGCTCTGGAGTTTCGAAGAGTCTTGAGAAAGCAAACCAGACTCTTGCGAACTCCGGAGAAATCTGGAGCGCATGCATGGCTGGATTGCTTGCCAGCAGATGCTTGCTGGAGACCCTAACGTGTCTGTCGGCGCTGGCCAGGTGGCCATTCAGTAAGGGGGCCAGCCTCAGTGCAGCCTGGGCTGGAGCCTGAAGGGCAGCCCGGTGTGGAAGGCAGGCTGGGCGCTGAGTCAGGGCAGCCCAGTGTGGAAGGGCTCTGGATCGCTTTGCCGCACTGCATTCCTCTCTCCTTGTCTGCCTGACTGCTTTCCTAAACACATGGGTGGATGAAGTCTGAAGGTAAGAGGAAGGAGCCTCTTCCTCTTGCTGGGTGGGAAAGGAGAAGAAGACGGTGGAGTGATCCTCCAGTCAGAACAAATAGTGCCATGGCAGATTGCTGGGAGCCCTGTGGACAAGGTCCTGCACTGAGCCCCCCCCCCCATAGTGTCCCATCACCTCCTGATGGCACATTGTGTGTTACCACTGCCAGTAATGCTGAGGGTTCAGACCTCAGCCCACCACAGTCAACCTGGTCAACCCCCAGCCAGAGCAGGAGGTTCAACCCCCTTTGAGAACAAAAATACTAATTTAATCTGGAGGAGTTATTTATTGTGCAATAGCAAATGACATTGATTAAACATATTTAATAAATACAGCTCTGTTCTAAACTACATTTATTTGCTTTTTAGAAAGGAGAAATATCACAATCTCTAATCTTTATGACAATTTATACTGCTATATCTTTCAGCAGTATATTCGGAGAAATTCAGTTTTTAGGTGCTGTCAGGCCTTGTTAAATTTAATTACCATTTAGCTTAATACAGTTTATAGTGGCTTAGTGCAATTTATAGTCCTCCCAAGCAAAAGAAAAAAAGCCACCTCAGACGCCTGTTTTGCATGTACCAAATACAATTTGAGTAAATAAGCTTTAATTTTAATTAGTAGTCTACATAAAAAAAAGTTTTGTGCCACTCAAAAGACTTAATAGATTCACTAACTTAATAGATTCATCAGAACGTTGGGAATCCTAAGGCTCCAATCCTAAATGCACTTACCTGGGAGTAAGCTCCATTAAATAAAATGGAACTAACTTCAGTTCTGAGTAAACATGTATAGATTGTGCTGTAAGTCCCGTTGAAGATCGGGTGTTGCGGTCTCATTTATTTCAAAGGTGCTTAGTCATGACTCTACCCATTTAATCAGATGCATAATGTAGTCTGTTACACTTCTTTGGATTCATCTTTGCACTCTTTGCACAGCAGGTACCAATCTTCTCATTCAGCCTAAGTTCACCCTCTCAGACTATTCCCCACCTGTTACCTTTGTCCCATGCAACTCCCTGTCACTGGAATGTCTTTCTATCTAAGGTCTCTCTTCCTTTGTTTTCAAATTCAAGTACCTCCTTAAAACATGTCTGTTCAACCTAGCTTATCCTGACTGACTCCTGAATGCATCCCATCTTTATACGTACTAACTTAGATAGTAACCTATAAGGGACCTGTGTTATTTTACATTTTTGTCCAGAAAAGCCTAGTAGGAAGTTGTCCTTCAAATGAAGATAACTGAATGCATCAACACCCTTCTTGATGGATGTGTTCCAGGGTAGACAGTGAATGAGTCCTAAGGCTGTCCTGGTGAGCTTTGATTTAAATTAAGCCTGTGTTTATGAGGTGAGCTGTGGGAGTAGGGGCCTTTTATTCCTGATGCCAAGAAGGCCTGCTAATCCTATGACTTCCAAAAAGAATGTAAAACTGACACCTTCTTTGATGTTCCAGGAACAGCATGTTCCAGACCACATTTTTGGTGTCTCTGCTCTGTCTGGCCAAGTTGTCATATATGTAACTGCTCTGTCACTCTTTGGTCAAAGGAACGCAGTCATGAACCGGGCCCTGTCTCAACATTTGGGACAAAACAAACTCCAAAAGTTAATACAGAATCTTGCAAACTCAAAAGAATGTAGTGCTTATTTTCCACATGGCCATGGGAAACTTGCATTTGATTTTGTACAAACTCTGATGCTACCTTTCCCAAACTGTGCCATGAGAGAACTGCTCATGTGCAATGAGAAATGGGTAGCCCGATCCACCGTAACTTTATGCCGGCGAAGCAAGCACTTCTCCGGTCTAAGGAGTTGCAAACATGCTGTAAAGCATGTTTGTGGTTCCTTTGGAGTAAGAGGTGCCAGCACAGAGGCTGGCACCGCTCACTCCGCCACCGAACCGGACCTGCGCTGGCCAACACAGGTAAGGCCTGCACCAGTCAGCACAGGGGCATGGGGAGGGGTGGCAAGGGAGGGGGCCATTGACCGGCCCGGCCTGGGAGGGGTAGGGATATTGGCGCTGAGTTGTGCTGATATCCAGTGCCCCTTCTCAGGCCAGGCCAGCATGGCTTCCCCCCGGACATGTGCCAGCTCTAGAGCTGGCGTATATCTGAGGAGGCCCATTGGGGCCCGCGGCACTTACACCGGGGGAAGGAAACAAACGTCCCCCTCCTTGAGATGAGCCCAAACATTCCCTTCCTCTGAGGTGAGCCCGGGCTGTGCCTGTGGGCCGGCCGCTGCGTCTTAGGCAGGGCTGCGTTGTAAATCAGTGACACAAGTAAAAGATTCAAGGAGGCCAAACTACCCACCTATAGAGGCTGAATCTCTGCATCTAATCTGCCCTTGTTCCTCTCCAATCATCTCCCATTGGTGATGGGTAGTTTTGCCACATTTTTGCATAAGGTTTGATTGGATCACTCAGTCATTCCCAATACAGACACACAACAAGAATTACCAGTCTTCAAAGGAGTCTGCCCTCTGGGTCTTGCAGAAATCATGGGACAGAGTGCGCTGCCCTCAGCGGGTAAAGAGAAGCAGGAGACACATAAGAGTTTGGATCCTCTCAGGGCACTGAATTTGAACACTTCCAAAATAAATCTTTTGGGATGTAAAGTTAAAGTGCACCTCCCATTTAATTCAAAAAAATAACCCGAGAGGCCGAGCTACACCGCACACGTTCGCGTTCTGGCACGTTCCAAGAGCAGCCAACGTGCCGGAACGGGCAAAGTGGAGCCTGTCTCCACTTGGCACAGGATGGAACGCGACTCTCCAGCGGGCCAACACTGTCAGGCACAAGAGACGACACACCGGACGCATGCGGACGCCGCTGGACGAGACGTGCCGAGACGCATGCAGTGTAGCTCGGCCTTTAGACTATCAGAAACTCAGGAATCACTGTTCTAAGTAGTATCACCTGCCTCCTTGAATGACAAATGTTAACTGGTTTCCTATATCAGATGGACTTTTCCCATTCTACAGGTGGGATCTCTGTAAAGTAAAGATGGGTTAGGATAACACTCAATTAGTAACAATTGCGAAGGGGATGGGGTAGCTGTGTTAGTTTGCAGCAGTAAAAACACAGAATTTTATGTTTGTCTTTAAGACACCACAAATTTCTTTGTTGTTGAATTAGTAAAGTGGGTTTGGAGGTAAAATTTATTTAGAGTGATTGAATGGAAAGAGCCATCTCATCTAGTACTAGGCTACATAGAAGAACAGGGTTTAAAAGATATTGGATGATTGGAGGATACTACAATCAGAAATTTCACCTATCATCACGTCTCGCCCTCTGTCCTATTCCATGTGTTTCAGATTTGTATTTAATAGCTAGAAACCAAGCTGACTGCATAACAAAGACTTGCAGTGTAGTCCAATACATGATTATTACTCAGAAGTAAGTCCTAGTATGTTCAATGGTGGGACTTACTCCCAGAAAAGTGTGTATAGGATTGTAGCTTTAGGTTCAAGGAATCATGCTCACTTTGATATTATAGTAATCACCGAACTGCCAAATTTCTCAAACTTGAAAGATATGCACTTTCAACATTACATCTCGCTGGCCATTTTTACTTGAAATAAACACTTTGCCCTCTCATTTTGCACTAATATATGGTTAAAAAAACCCAATCTACTCCTTGCTCATGATGAATCGTTTAATGAAATCTTGGAGAAGAAAAGCTAATGCTGTATCTGAAACTTGCCAGTTAATTCATATCCTGTGCAAATATAAGCAGGAGGAAATCTATATTTTAGTTAACAATATTTATAATATAGTTAACTCTAGTTTAGTTGAGCTATCAAATCCGTATTCTCATATCTGGAGTAATGAATCTACCTCTACTCTCCTCATTTAGATGCAATTGAATAACCAGTTGTGCTGACTTGAGAATGCCAATGTTTATTGAGTATAAATTAAAGTCCAGTAATCTCGAGAACCTAAATGGTGGAAGGGCAGAATAAAAACCTGTTAATTAAATAAACAATCAGAAAACATTGTTCTATTGGTTACAAGTTCAAGTCTGACTTAGTCAGACCCACACGACTCAACAGACCCTGGTTTTTCCAAATCACCCACACCAATATAAGAACACAGATGCACACAGCACAAGGAGCCATTGCAGGAAATGGGAAGTCTGTGCGTGCATCCCATAATATCCCCATCAAGCCCGCATCCATGGGCCACAAGTAGCTTGCATGGCACTAAGAAAGAAGGCTTGCTGGCAATATATGTAGCTCTCCAGGTCTGCTATTCTCTACAAGGATCCTGAATGCGGTCAGTATATTCACTTGTGTACTCTCATTGGTATAGGTGGGATGGGGAAAATAGTGCTCTGTAGGATTCCTCTGCACATGGACATGCAAATGAATAGAGCCCTAGGTAATCTTGGTCATTTTCCTGATTATAAGACAAATCAGAAGTCAGGGCAAAAAAAAAAAAAAAAGGAAATTTAGAAATACAGTATGATTAAGATAAAATTTGAACCATTAATTATCCTTACACCCACCCAAAGAAGACACAGGACAAGCTGCTTATGGAGAGATGGTCACTTTATTTTGTTAATGATGGAGAAGAAGACCTGCAGAGACAACGTAAGGGGAAAACTCCGCCCCCTACGGCGTGCGTGATCTGGTCGGGGAAAATGGGCCAAGCCATTCTCTCCCCCTGCTTGTTTTGGCGTCCACACTCCAGCTCCAGGCCAGCTACCTGGGGAGCCTCTCATTGCCAACCCCCAAAGGGGCTGAGACAGCGGAGCAGGCTTTGAAACCCATGCTGGCACGCCAGTGTTGGGCTTCACCTGCTCCAGCCCGGGCAGTTTGCCACCTGCCTCACCAAGCCGCTGGAGCATCGTTATGAGTGGTCTTGGCTCACTTCCTGAACTTGCTGAGCTCACGATGCACGCCGGTCCCTACCAAGCCTACCTACCTTACACGCACGCCACCTGCCAGGTGACCCACTGGCGGAGAGCCTACCCCCAAGGACACAGTCTGAGGTAGGCGAAAAAACCTCCAATTGGTGCCAATCTATTGGAAGCAAAAAATTCCTACCTGGCCCCCGACAGGCAACCGGCTAGTCCCAGACTATGCTAAGGGCAGGTGGGCTGGGGCTTCGCTGGCCAGGCGCCGACTGAGGGGCCGAGCTGCGCAGCATAGGCCTCTCGTCGACGCCTGGACCATGTGACCCAGCCCGGCCAATCACGGGTCGGGCCTCTGGAAGCCTGCCTCCAGCCTCCTCCAGGAGGGGCAGGATAACTTCCCCGCGTTGCTATGGCAACGCAGGGGTTTTATGTAACTCAGGGATTGTATCGCTTCCACATTGGGGCACTGGAATAACCAAAGATATTCTTTGGAATAACCAAAGATTGGGGCACTGGAATAACCATGATAACTCATTTTTGGCAAGTCTGGGTGATTTATTTATTCTAAAATGGGTCATACATTTTAGAATAACTAATAGCCCAATCCTGCCTAACTTTGGTCAGCTTGGGGGATGGGAACTTTTGTTCTCTTACCTCGGGTAAATCTCTAGCTCTGCTATGGGTTTCCTTGGATCTGCGCCAGCGAAAGGTGGTGCAAATCCAGGAGCCTTGTATAATGGAAACCAGCCAGGGAAGAGGGAAAGGATTCTGTGTGTGCCGCTACCGCCAATCTCACCCCCTTCCCCGGTCCAGTCCACCCACCCCCGCTCCATCGACACCATCCCCCACCCCATTACACTCCTCCTCCTCCTGCCCCATCCTGTCCTCACACCCGCAAAACTCACCCTCCTGGGCCGCGTGTCAGCCACATCTGGCACGCAGAGTCTGGTGCAGGCCTTTGTGATGGCTCTGGGCTGGCCCAGGATGTGCTACGCTGGCCCAGGGGTGGGGAGGATTGTGCCCTCAATCATTGGAGGGCCATACATTTTAGAATAGAATAAATAAGTCACAGACAAAACAATACACCAATAAGGGATATTTACAGTTTCATATACAAGACAAGCAATGTTTTAAAACAAGCAAACACAAAATTAGATAAATTGTCATGTTGTAGGACAAAGTATAAAGAAGTCAAACACATTGTATCATTTAAAATTATGCAGCAACTTGTGTAAAAGTGTACAGAAATGAAATAAATTACAAATATCCAGATATATAAAGGTAATAGAATTCATACAAAATTTACTGTAATGCCAACCTTAAAATCTGCTTTGAAACTACTGTCATGCTACTGACATCCTTCAGCAATGCTTTCAGTCCAGAGTTTATTCCTAATGAAATTTGCCATTAATTGAAAGCTGAACCATTCCAGCAGACACCTTCCTTGTTGAGGATTCAGCATGAAAAAATAATGTTCAAACAAAAATATCTATGCTGACATTTCAGTTATGAAATAGCCCTTCACAGAGTGTGAACCAGTCTTCCACTGTGGGATGTTTGAGATGTTTGAGAAACCAGTTGGAGGTTACCATATCTGGTGATGATGGGCAGCCCAATCCTATCTAGAATACAGTGGCGGTGCACCTAAGGCGGTTGCTGCATCCTGGGCAGGATTGGGCCGGCGCCGGCGGAGCTGGAGCGCTCCTCGGGGGAAAGGAACATTTGTCCCTTTCCCCTGGGTAGAGCCCCAGCAGGCCCAATGGGCCTCCTCAGATGTGCACTGGCAAAATGGCCAGTGCAAATCCGAGGAGCTGGTGTAAAGTTGGCCAGGCCTGGGAAGGGGGATAGGAGCGTGCCGTCAATGATCCATCCCCATCCCTGGCCTGGGTGGCCAATTGCCCCCTCCCATGCCACCCTGGTCCGCCTTCCCCATGCCCTTCCCTAACCAGCGCAGAATCTATCTGTGTCCGCTAGCAGTGGCTGCGGACCTGGGCGGAGTGAGCGGCGCCAGCCTCTGCTGGTAGAGCCTGGTGCTGCTCTGCTGGCGCTTTTTTACACAGGATTGTGCCATTAATGTTATTTATTTTGTAACTGACATGTCAGCATAGGTATTTTCAGCAGGCTCTATGATGCAGGGCGAGAAAGTCACACAGTGTTTGAACCAGGCTACTACTACTGTGGAGATGTTTGAGAAACCAGTTGAACGTTGCCATATCTGGTGTTTTAATGTCATTCTCTCTCTCTCTCTCTCTCTCTCTCTCTCTCTCTCTCTCTCTCTCTCTCTCTCTCTCTCCCCCTCCCCAATAGAGCCTGCTGAAAATCCTTTATTCCTGGTAGTGTACCATGAGGGGCTGTAATGATTGAAAATGGCTCGCAATGTGTGTAGCTGTCTATATAGAGAAGTTCAAGTCAAAGAACTATTTTAAAAACTTTTTATAGGTTGCGAACATACGACGTCATGAAGGTAATGTCAATATGATCTCAAAAGATTTTAAAATAATATACAAATATATTACAAGACATATCACTTCCAAGCCAGTATAATAGAGCTAACATGCTGCCATTAGTGGCTGGATACAGAACTTCTATGAGTGGAGTTTTGCTCACAGAATGGGACTTTTCTGCTTCTGGCATATCAAATGTTTGACTTTTTAAAAGACAGGAGTAATAAATTTCAGTGTTATGATCACTCTCTAACCTTCTACCTAAGCCTGATGCTCTTCAGACAGAGATCGTTGGTGTGGTTTGCATTCTGAAAATCACTTGCCTTGAGGACAGTTCAAAGACTTTAGTTGCTTATTAGTATCAAGTTTCATTCTGTAGTTCAGACTTCTGTTGCTGTAGTCTTGACCTTAATGTGAGACCTGGCCTTAGATTTACATCCTCCTGATATGTTCACATTGCAGAAATGCTTGTGGCAAACTGGGCTGCTCCTAAGTCAGCCTCACTCACCTTTTAGTCAACAAAGCTGGTGGCAAAGGGACAGAAAATACAGTATGTCCACATCTATTTCCTTTGTCCCATAATTAGGCACTGGAATCTGGTCATAATTCAGGAAATTTAGTTCCAGTTCTGAGTGATGAGTTCTTTCTCTTTTTGCAATCCCATTCTGCAAATTCCAGGGTACTTTAAGAGTTGGTACTACTGTGCTTATCATTAATTCTCTTCAATCACATTCACAGCGCAATCCTGTGTAACCTTGCACCGGTGTAACAGCAGATGCACCAGTGTAACAGCAGATGCACCAGTGTAAGTGCAATTACACTGGCATAAGTGCACTTACACCGGTGCATCTACTGTTACACCGGTGCAAGGTTACACAGGATTGCGCTGTCAGAATCTTTATGAATAAAATTATCACTACAAGATAATGAAATGAAATGACAGATCTGTACATAGGAAACTATTGAACACAGAAAATGCTTTGCAGCAGACTGGATCAATGTTGTCTCAATATTATTATTACGACATCTGTGTTAAAATGTATTTTATAACAAATGCTTATTCAGGATTTTACTATATCATTCTATGCAATAAGATTCTTGTCATTCGCATTTTTGAGTAAAAGGCCCAACTATAACCATTTTATATACCCCATATAAATTATAAACAATAACTCCTTTGTATTTTTGTTACAATATGAAAAAAACTGTTTAGGATTATGATGTTTTGAAGCAATATTCATTATCTTGCCATGGCATAGGCACTCCCCCCCCCCCCCAGTGTTTATGTGTTTGATTTATTTTTTCTGTACTTTATGTATTTATTTATTTATTTACAGTATTTTTACCTCGCCTTTCTCTCCAAAGGGACCCAATACTAACATAACATCAGTATTTTCACATCTTGCTTTTGAAAGCAATTACTGTATTTTTCGCACTATAAGACGCACTTTTTTCCCCCAAAACATAGGGGGGGAAAAGTGTGTGTCCTATGGTGCGAAGCCTGGGCTTGGGGGCGCTTCGGGGAGGCCTGTAGAGGCTCGTGCAGGCCTCCCTGAAGCCCCCACAGGCCTCCTCGATGCTCAGTTCGGCCGAAAACAGCAATTTTCGGCCATTTCCGGAAATGGCCGAAAATCGCTGTTTTCTCCCGAACTGAACATCGGGGAGGCCTTCAGAGGCTCGCGCAGGCCTCCCCGAAGCCCCCACAGGCCTCCCCGAAGCGCCCCCAAGCCCAGGTAAGTACAAACTTTTTTTCTCTATTTTATGCTCCATAGGATGCGTGCGTCCTATGGACCGATGCGTCCTATGGAGCGTAAAATACGGTAAAAAACACTAGCAAGGCATGTACAGTAGATTGGCAGTATTCAAGTGACCGTGTAACTGTGACATTGTACAAAGCAATTCCTGGAAGATGAATAAGACCATTTTATGAGAATGGAAAAATAAAAAGATGGGGCCTTCTCAGAGGGATCACCTTTAATTCTGCAGTAACCTGGTTAGTGCAGAATTAAGGTGATCCCTCCTCTCAGAAGGCTAACCTCAGCATTTCACAATGAGGAATTTTGTCAGAGATGGACACTTTGGTCATGATGCAGCCCACGTTAAGATATAAGAACACAAAAACTGCCTTGCTTGATCTTATCCCAAATCCATCTAGTTCAGTACTGTATTCCATTTCCAGTAATGAGCTGCCTCTGGGAAACTCACGAGCATGATTTGAAGGAAACAGCCCTCCCCTGTTGCCTATATACATCATGCATGGGTTACTCTAAGGTATGCTGTCTCTTGCTCATGGAACTTCCATTTAGCCATCATGGTTAACATCTCTTTATAGATGAAACTTCCATTAATTTTTCTCATTCTTTCCAAAAAGCCACCTGAGTTCATAGAATGAGACTTCTATCACTTTTGACTATTGGTGTAGGACACTCACTGTACTTTGGAAAGCATCCTTGTGCAAAAAACACAACCTCTTTGCAATGAGAAAGCGAACACATCAGGGTGAAAGGTTACAGACCAGCTCTCTTCCTGCAGGGATTTTATTATCATAAGGAAGCATTTATAAATGAGGTTTTTCCCCCTTACAACCTGAAATGGTGCAGTCCTCAGCATTCCACTACCATTTTCTGGACCATGTCTAGACTAGGCCTTTGAATGTATTGTTCCCGTAGTTATTAGATTTAAGATTTCCTGCATTTGAATTATAGACTTATGGTTATTCTGTGATAACATGCTGGATACGTGAGGTTTCGGATGACACTCGTTTTAATGACACCTAAAATCTGGAACTTCAGACAACCATTTCATTGTGATTTCAATGTCATCATTTAATACCGTAATAAGTGAAGCAGTGGCTGAAGGATGATAAATTCAGGTTTTTATATCCGTCATCCAAGTGGTGTTAGTTATCAAGCTTAATTGTATCAATTGCTCGAATCACAATTGGTTTAAAAGAGGCATGTTGTATAGTAGGCTCTTCACTGTAGCTCTCTGCTTTGTATTTTTCCAAGTTTACTAATCTAGCTTGGTTCTCATTTATTCTACCAGCCCCATATTTTTGAGTCTCTTCACTTCCAGGTCCTGAAGCGCCACGTGATGATAGAATTTGGTACTTGCTGGAACTTTGCGGTGTTTTCTCCTGTTCTGCAGGATGGGCCTTGCTTGACGAGCACAACTTGGGCTGTGCATCATCGGTCTTATACTCTGTTTTCTTCTTGCCTAAAGGTCTGTCGTGGTTTGGCACTGGAGCTCTGCATTTGTCGGAGTTAGTCAAGGAGCCCTTCTTTTCTGCAGCCTTATTTTCATGCATTTCCATTTCATCCGAAGAGGGCAGCAGGCGATGCCTCTCAGAATGACCATGTCTCTGCTTTTCATCTCTTATACTAGGCTTAGGATTGACATAAGCCTTGGATAGTTGTGGATGCTGCTGCCTCGGTTTCTCTGGTGCTGCATTATTTTGAAGACTTTCCAGTTTCACATCTGACAAGGGTAGCTGGCAATTCCCTGGAGCATGTTTTTCATCCTTAGGGACACCCACGGGTTTTCCAGAGTCACGTACAGATATTTTCCTTGGCTCCTCCACTGCAGGATTTGTTTGCTCAGTTTTCAGTTCCTTTGATGATGGTTTTTGATCTTTCTTAAGGTTAGACAAAGTGTTCATTTCTCTTGCGCTATTCTGTTCACTCTTTGGAAGTTCGTTTTTTAAAGGTAGCTGGTTTTGTCCAGAATGACTACAGTTATCTTGCTTCTTCCCTGTTTTACTTTCAGACTTCGCCTTAGCCACAGGCGACATCATTTTGCCATTCTTGAGGGGATGCTGAGCATTTCTTCCCTCACCATTATTGTCATGTTTCACTGGTTCCTTGAGTGAGGACAGTTGGTCTTTTTCATCTCCAGCTCTAACACCTCCATGTTTTGCTGGATCCCTTGATATTGTTTGGTATTTTGAGTTCTTGTCCGGTGGGGAATGTAAAACTCCTGGACTGTTCGCTTTGTGCTTTGATGGGGTTAACTGCCGTGTCTGAGAGATGTTGTTTTCTGTTGTAATGCCATCACCATCCTTTGCAAGGTTGTTTTTTATTGATTTCTGGGCTGTCATGGAGCTCTGCCCCATCTTTTCACTTTCCACTATAGGCCTCTTTTCTCCTGCCCTCCTGTCTTTTTGCTCCCTTCTATCCACAATTGATGGGGTTGCATGTTGTGCAGCTGCTTTCTGCTCTTTTCTTTTCTCTGCAGCGCTGCTGCATTCCTGCATCAACATTTCATTCTGTGAGGGCAAATTGTTTTTCTGAGATTTTTCTTCTGCCATCACTGTCTTACTTTCTTGCTTCCCAGGTTCATTTACCAAAGGCATTGGGTGTTTTTTCATGCTGCTCAAGGGGCTTGTCGCTCCTGCAGTCTTGTTTTCGTGCTCCCGTAACTGTTTTGCTGAGGGCCGTCGTCGGTACCCCTCTGTCTGGTGGCTAGCGCCCTTGTCTTCTGCAGCATTATTTTCACTGTTGTTTGCATCACTGCATGATGGTAAGTTGTGTGTACTTTTGTTGTCTCCTCCAGGTGTACCGTTGGGCTTTAGCTGTTCATTTGGAGAAGGTAAGTGGAGTTTCTCCAAATTAGGAATAGTCACCTTGTCTTTTTTCATACAGCTTTCTTTCTTTATTGACTCAAGTGATGACGGTTTTTGGAATTTTCCAACACCACACCAAGGTCTATTGTCTTCTGTGGTGCTGCCCACGGGCTTTCCTGAATGGTCCAGTGAGGATGAATGGCACTTTTTAGAAGCAGGCCTGGAATTTTCTTCCAAATTGTGGAGTTCATGGTTAATGACTTCTTCTAAGACCACCTGAGAGGTATCCAAATGGTTTATTTCAGTCTCATTTTCAGGATTGGGGATTTCATTAACTGAGCATGATTTGCCTTTGTCAATATTTTCTACTGCCGCAGCACAGCTGGATATAACTAAATCACTAGACACAGGAGAGAGATGTTTTTCAAACTCTTCATAGCACATTTTTGCTTCTATATGATCTGTTTTCTCTTTCTGACTATAATTTGAAGTGGGGGCTTGGTTTTCCTGGCTCATCATGTGCTTTGAAAGGCTTGGGCTAGAGATATCTTTGTTTTGTTGGCTGTGTGGCTTCTGGGGCAAAAGCTCGCTTTCCACCAGACCAGGCTTGCCTTGGCTGGTCACTGGCCTTGGTTCTTTTTGCTTTAATGTACTCACAGGACCACGTTGGGTAGAGTTAGGAAATGCCTCTTTTTTCTGAGGCAGTTTTTCTTTGCTTTGAACAGCATCAGAACATTTGCCCTTAAAATCTTGTGCATTCTCCACCTGACTTGACTTTAGTGGAGGCGTTTGGTCAACAGCTGGTGGTTCAGCACTGGATTGCAGGTCATCCTTGCCTGGAGGTGCTGTGTTACATGACGCCTGAGCTACAGGAGTGCCGAACGGTGGGATATTTTCCACTAATTTCTGATCAGGGAAAGATTTTTGGCTGGCAAAAGAGGAATCTCTTATAGGCTCTGCTAATTCTATTTCTGTCTCCTTGGGCCTGCACATGCCCTCTGGTATGCCAGGAATCTCACTCCTCTTAATTTCTTGGCAACTGGGTGCACTAGGTCTTTCAGTCAGACTGCAAGGGGGGCAGGTAGTCGATAAGTGTCCTTTACTGATAACGTCTGCTGCATTTTTTTCCCCAGAGCTGGAAAACACATTGTCCACTGGTGGCATGACATTCTTTTGGTGGTCTAAGCGGTCTTTAGATAAGGTAGGAATGCAGCCTGCAGGGGACTGGCTTTCACATGAAGGTGGAAGGCTGCCCGGATTAGTACCTGGGCTTCCAGAACTCATATCATTCGCAACAGTATCCTTGTTGTCAGTCACAACCTTGGGCATTATTTCCCTGTGCTTGTTTTGTAACCATCCTTCCTGTTGTTGTCCTTCATTTGCTGTGCCCTCCGGTGTTCTCTTCCCACCAGGCCAAATGTGTTGTGTTTTCTGGGAGCCTTTTGTTCCCACTGTATTAGAATCAGAAAGCTGAGTGGTGCATCTGGCATTTGTTGCCCAACTCCAAGGATGACTAATTTCAGTAGCAACACGGAATTCAGGTGTGGGGGCAGTTTTACATGCCACTTGTTGAGGCTGAGGGCTATTGAAATGTGTGGTTGTCCTCAAGTCTGCCTGCAGCAATCTGATTTGTGCCTTGCGGATGGCTTTTTTCTCTGGAACTTTTTTGCTTTTTATCTCTCCTGTGCATGGCAACAAAGCTTTCACCTCAATAGCTGAACAGAGATTGCTTGTTTGCTCAAACTTTTCTTTCAGTTTAGACAGGACAGAGTTCTTGTTGATTATTTTAGGCAGGTTGTTGTTGTTGAGTGCTTTCTTTTTGGGAGCCGGCTGCTGCTTCTCCTTCACTTCTTTTTCTTCTGCAGCCATAAATTTCTTCAGAATGTTTTTAACAGTATTTTTCCCACATGAGCCAACCCATTTGACTTTCTCCTGGGGTGTTTTGGCGGGGCTTTCTTCTGCTAAAGACCTTTTCTCTAGCTTGCTTACAATGGAGCTCAACCCGTTCCGGTTGGCAGACTGCTTTTCTTTAATAACTAGCTTGCCCACCTCTCTCGCCTTCTTCCTGTAAGGCTCACGGTTGTTGTTCATGAACCTCGACTGCAGAAGTTGGAACTTTGTGGGCCGAATACCACTGTTCATGCTTTGACGTCCATGCCTCAAGTTAACCTTGTTCTCTATGTTTTCTAGCCACTTTGCCTTGTTTTTCTGAACCTGTGGGTGGCTGGATACGAGGTCTGCCAGGTAAAGCAGGAGGCTGCTGAGGACAGCAAATGCACCTAATTCTGTGGACATCTTACTGAGCTTCTTTTTCAGTACCAGGGGATCAATCAGCACCGTATCACTGCACAACTTTGTACCTTTGTTTCTGCTGCATAAAAGAAAATTAATGCTTTTATTTGGGAAGGAGGGGATCCATCAGCATTTTTTTTTCATCTCTTAATGTCAGACACATTAGTGTGAACATTTGTCCAGTGTGAGATGAAACAGATAGACAACAACAGTCACCTTTGCCATACAACCATCATCAACAGATGATTCCTGGTACTTGTTTGGTGTGTATTGAGAGTTATCCACAGTAAGCATGTACAGTAGAAGTATATGTGCAAGTGTCTTATTTTACAAAAAACAAAACAAAACCCAAAACACGTTTGGTTTGAAAAACAAGGACATGCCCGTGCAAGAACTTCTCAGATAACTTGTATACTATATTGCACACTGCTGAGCAAGTGGGAAGTGGTATCAGATTAAAAACAAATAGTACTATCTAGTGTGGAGTTCTGCACACAGGATCAGCGTCAGCTTTTGGGGGGCCCTTGGGCACCAGCCCTGTGTGGACCTTCCCTTTACATGTACACATGCAACCAGCTACCTCTTCCATCAGCCCAGAAACTAAGCAGCAGGAGATGGAGCGTTTTGCTTCACACCATTGACGAAGATGCTGCTGGAGAGAGCAAGACAGTGGAGCAGCAACCCAGGGACAGAGCCCTATCTTAGGACTGGTCAGGTGACCACGCTGGTGGCCGTTTCCAGAGTGGGAGATTTCTCCCAGGACTGTCCTGCTATAGGCCTAGTGATATCAGTGCCTAATTCCCCTCTCCCCTCAGCAACATCACCATCAGCACAAAGGGTAACTCCCAGTAGCGTAGCTGGAGGTGGGGCGGAACGCTACGTTCCGCAGAGCGCTGATCTCCATTACTCACCGGCACGAGGCGGCCCCTCGTCTTCGGAGCCATTCAGTGGGGCGAAGGCAACGTGCAGGGAGTCTCCCTGCAAATTGCCTTCGCCCCACTGAATGGCTCCGAAGGCGAGGGGGCGGGGCCGCCTTGTGCCAGTGAGTAACGGAGGGTCAGCACGCTGCGGAACTTAGCATTCCGCCCCACCTCCAGCGACGCTACTGGTAACTCCAGCTACTACTCAGAACAGAAGCTGTGGGGGAAAGCAGAAGGAACAGTTGTGGGAGGAATCATCAATATTGCCTGGTGAGGGAGCCCCAGCCCCAGGACTTGCCTGGCCACTCTAGTGGCCATTTTGGAGATGGGAAGCATTACCCCTAGGACTGACTCGCGGTCCTCGAGAGATCAGAGCCTGATTCCCCCCCCCTCTTCTGGACACCCAGTCTTTTGTCCTTAAGATGCTTTCCTATGGTGGTGGGGGTATGTGTCTGGGGTTGCTTCTGGAATGTGGTTTCAATCAGCTTGCATTGGGAGTAATGGTTTTCATCTCTAGGTCTGGTTCTACCTGGAGTAGGATTGCTTAATTCCATCTGTACCTTTTCTTCCCTGTAGTGCAGTGGTTCCCAAACATACCCTGGTCATGGCGCCCTCAGTGTCCCAGTACTTCTTCCACGACACCCTATTGTGGCAGTGCTGCACTGCCATTTTGGCTGGGCCAAGATCTCGCGAGATATCGCATTGTTCTTGAGACATCTCGCACAGTTCTCGTGAGATCTTGGCCCTACCAAGATGGCGGTGCCCGGGAGAGCTGGGAAGAAGTTTTGGGGGAAGACTCCCATGGTGCCCCTGTGAGCTTGCTGCTGTGCCCTGGAGCACCAAGGCGCACAGTTTGGGAACCGCTGTGTAGTGAGATAAGCTAAGGCACGTTTACTGAGAAGTGCAGCTGCTTATTGTGGAGAACTCTTCCTATTCTCCCTCACTTTACATTGATTCAGCTCAAGGGGCCTGTTGGTATGGGCTGCTAGTTTGGATTCTTTTATATAATGTTGTTTTTTTAAAGTTCTTGCTACTGTGGAAAAATCAGTCTGTTTGGGATGGAGGGACAAGTGGAGATTCTTGGTGTGAGCATAAATAAGCTGATAGGCCTTAGGAGGTATGGTGGCTGGGGTAGGACAGTCCATTATAAGTAGGCTTACCAGATTTCTTCCCGGGACAGAGTGTAGCCCTTTAGGAGAAGGAATGTGGGCAGGTGTAGCTTGTTAAACCTTAGCGTACAATCCTAGGCATGTCTATTCAGAAGCAAGCCCCACTGAACACAATGGGCCTTGCTTCTGAGTAGACATGCCTAGGATTGTGCTCTAAGGTTTAACAAGCTACACCTGCCCACATTCCTTCTCCTAAAGGGCTACACTCTGTCCCGGGAAGAAATCTGGTAAGCCTAATTATAAGAGAAAGATGATCAGTCATTTTAGGACTATTCCCCATTGTAGACCTTCCTCCTTGGAGCTACCTGGGGCTCAAGTAACAGACCTTCTAGTCTAAGCTATTGCTGCTAAACGCCAGATCTGTCAACAATAAAACCAATTTATTCCAGGATTTAATCTGGAATGAAGGGACTGATTTGGTTTGTATAACAGAGACCTGGTTGGACGAGGCAGGAGGATTTGGTCTCTTTCGGCTTTGTCCACCTGGTTTGCAGGTATTGCAGCAGCCTCAGCTACAGGGGTGGGGAGGTGGAGTCACAGTGGTCTACTGTGATAACATTCCCCTGTCCTGTCCAGTGTTTGTTCCTGATGCTGAAAGGGCAAGACAGCATTGGGATTCTGTGGTGTACTATCTATCCTACTGCCCAGCAGACCCCCAGTCTGAGCCTGCTGGGGTAATCTCAGGCATAGTGATGAAGTCACCCAGGTTTTTAGTGCTGGGGGATTTCAGTGTTCATGCTAAGGCACTTGCCCTAGGGGGCAGTTCAGAAATTAATGGCTTTTATTTGTCAAGGGGTTGGGTGTCACCAGTATGTGGGTGATACTACCCAGATACACATTTCATTCTATCTGTGTAGGAAAACTGCTGATGCTCCTCCATCCGCCATCACCCAGTAAGCTTACCAAGCGATGTGGGGGAAGAGCAACCACAGGCCGCCTATCACTGAAGACCTGGTTGTGGCTGGCCACAGATGTGGCCATCACTGTTTGCATTGGTAAAAGTGGGTGGAAACTGAAGGGTATGGGCTACTGGCAAAGCACTATGAAGTTTGTATGCACAGAGGAATTTAAAAAAAAATCTCTTCCAACAGACACCTTCATGCCACATCACAAACTGTTTTCTGAACTGTCCTTACTTTCTAAAGTAACTTGCTATATAGCACAGGGGATTACTGTTTTGGGAACACAAGTTCAAAGTTCCCTTGCATATTTGAAACTAGTTTTATCATTCTTTGTCTCCAGGCTCTGCTTTATTTTTTTACTTGTTAAAAATGTCTGATAAGGAACTAGCAAGGTTTGAAAGGTTACAACACAGTCAAAGCAGGTGTGGGTGGGTGGGTGTAAAACACATACACACTTCCAGTATAATACAGCCCGTTCAGAGCTAACTAAGTCAAAGTCTAATCTGATTTCCTGTCAAAATGTGAGGGAAATGGTCTCTTACAATCTCTTTTGTGAAGAGATAAGTCCTGAGAGTTAGAGATAAAAGCATTCAATGCTATGCATGTGGCAATACCAATTGACCTCTCTCTCTTTTTGGTTGTTAACATGGAGTTGGAGGTCTGGCATGACTATAAGTCTAGTACTTCAGTTTAAATAATTAGGCCGACACACAGCTGAGGATTTAGGAAATGCTTTGACTGCTGAGGATCAGTTACTTAAATAAAGAGTGAAATCAACAGCAATAAACAACAGCCTGGAGGGCAAAACACACTAGAGGTTTCAACTTTCTAGCACCATAAAAAACTTGAGAGGTTAATTCATGGAGTAATAAAGTAGTATGTGAATGGGATTCAGCGTGCATACAAGCACAGTATTAAGTTTTTATACCTCTTCATATACGAGCAGAAGCAAGACAACAAATCACCTTGGATGAAATCCTGGCTCTGGTGAATACAAATATAATGTGTTTGACTCCAGTAACTCAAGATTTCATCCCTACCACATAGCAATAATATGCCCAGACCATATGAAGAAAGTGCTCTTCGGATTTCAAATATCAACACAAGCCGCTAGGTTAAGGTAAATTCTGCCATCTGGATCACTGCAAGTCAACTGTTTGCTTCTTGTTGAATTATATCAAGAGTGGAATATTAGAGGTGCCTTTTGGCAATGGCAGTGTTGTTAGTGGCCATTTCTTGTAAATTGTGGATGCCATTTCAGGTTTGAGGGTGAGAATTGCATAGGGTCGGCCTACAGATAACAGGACATGAAAGCATCACGTCCGAGGGGTGCTTTGGAAGGGAGGAGCAAACTGATGAGCCCCCCCTGTTTGTCTGCCACCCTCCTCCATTCCGCTGCCGATGGAGCCGCTCCAGTCAGCGCTTGGATCCTGTTCCTGCTTGCTGATGAGTGCAAGCAAGAAGACGTGGGACAGTGGCAGGACCCAACAGTGCTGGAGGAAGAAAGAGGGGGAAGCTTCTGCATGTTCCTCTGTCGCCTCCTCCTCTCTCTCTCTCTGCCCACTCAGCTGCAGCTGTGTGGGGAGGGAGAGGCAGGGCATGGCAATCCTGCCCCTTACTTCCCATTCTGTGCCATCTCCTTGCTCATCTGCTACTTAGGCATTCTTTAAAATGAACAGGAAGAGCCTAGCATACCCCGCTCCTGTGTTCATTTAAAAAAAAAGACCCGTGTAGATCAGACAAGCAAGGACACATTGCAAAAGGGGAGGTAAGGGGCGGGATTGCTGTGCCCCACCTCTCCCTGCCCACTTGCCTGCAGCCAAGAGAGCAGAGAAAGTGGGGAGGAGCTAACAGAGACACCCATGACACTCTTCTTCTTCCCCCTCCTTCTCCCTCCAGCACCCCTGGAGAAGGCAGCTGCTGCTGTCCTGAAGGGAAGGGGGATTCCCCTCCCTCTCCATTCCCCCTTATTTGAAGGGGCTTCAGTAGGGGCAGGGTGGCTTAGGTGAGGGGAGTGGCAGCAGCTTTTGCCCCCCCCCACCTCAAGCAGCACTTGGGTGCAGGCCGCACCTGGAAGGGCATAAAGAGAATTCAGGACAGGGAGGGAGGGGAGAAGATCAGATTCAGAGCAAAAGCCAATGGCCTGCTTCTTGGATATATCTGAGTTTAAAAACTGCAAAAAGAGGTTAATTTTAACAGCATTTATCTGTATACCCCATCATAACAATCAGAAATATTGGTACTCTTGAAGAACTGTATCATGTGGCAACCTGCCCCCCAGCCCTCCCAAAATGATGCCCTCTGCCTGAAAATAAAGATGGCAGAATCTAGTCCTCAGAGATTTACTCACAGATGAACACTGAACACATGCTCTGTTTATGACCTTCACAATATTTGGTAAAAACAATAGAGAAAAAAAGCTTGACAATTGGCGAGCATTAAATACAACAGACAAGATGCACCAGGATATAATGATAAGTAACTCAACCTCATTACAGGGCAAGGATTTTTTCCTCCACAACAACACATGTGTTAACACTTTTAAAAAAAGCACCACTTCTCTGAAGATGTGCCATGATGCACACATGAAAGAATGGATGACGTCACCGTTTTGAGGATTGCATTTATTGGAAATGGTGTTAATCTCTTAACCATGCCACCATTGGGTTCGTTTCCCATTACAGAAGCATGAATTCAAGGAAGGCGATTAAGAGTTCCAAATGATTTTGAAATTTGCCCTTTAAGAGTATAGAAACCTTCTAACGGGAAGGAAATGCCAACATCTCAGCTAAAACGAGGACTGCAATGCATTTCTAAATTTAATTAATGTAGGGAAAATATTGATTTTCCTTTTTCACTCCACTTGTCTGCTTCTCTGGGTGATTTAAACATTACATTCTCCTCCGCCCCACCCTTCACCAAAGGGCACATTCAGGAGATCTTGCAACAAGTGCTGTAAGTCTAGTGCCTAATTTTATGCTGCTGTCTGGAGCAGAGGATTTGGCTTGTACACAAATAACTCATAAACAGTGGGCCGGCTTCCACGGGGCCTATTCCTACATTACCTCTGCAGCATGGGAGCTCCTTTCGAACCGTGGGTAGTAACACAGGAACCCAAGGACATGTGGGAGGAGTTGAGGATGCCAATACATTGCTTCCCCCACCAGCATTGCCCAGCTCCTGGGAGAGTCACTTCTCTAGTGAGCAATAACATTGGCAGCCACTCTTCCCATCTGATACCCTACAGCAGTGGTTCCCAAACTGGGAGGCGCGGCTCCCACACCAGCCAGGGGAGCCACAGAGTGCCATGGAATCCTCTTGGAAAACAGTGCAATGCCAATTGGCAGGCAGCAACATAATGTAATGGGGAGCCGTCGCCAATGGTCAAGGGAGCCGCAGGTCAAAAAAGTTTGGGAAACACTGCCCTACGTGCTCCTGTGTTGTTCCCAGAGCTGCATGGGAAGGAAACGTGTTGCAGTGGTTCCCATGTCACTGAGGTGACAAGAACTTGCCCCAAACTGGCAGGAATGCACAGAATGCGTGTCAAAGCATTAGAATCTTTTGTAAGAATCCTCCAAAGCCTATAAAATGTACTATGAGGATCACCCATACAAATGAAGCTTTATATACTGTACTGTATGTAGTTTTTAAGGTGTCACAGGACTCTGTTGTTTTTGTTGCTACAGATAATAAATATGGCTGCTCCTCTGGAACGTAATGCTTCCCATTCCCTTTCCATATCAGTGCTGGGCTGGAAGCATTCTGAGCCTGGTGCAAGTAAGGTAGAGAGCAAAGGTCAGGTCACTCTGTGCAGTGACTCAAGTCTACCGCAGCTACTTCTCATTTCTGTCTCTACATCAGAGCACATTGAGCCTAATATGTGCAAGGAGTATGACCTCCTGACAACCTGTGCTCAAATTATAGAGGGGGAGCAAAGGGGGATTGGTCCATTTAACTTTTGTGACAGCCCCCTAGCCACCATTTTTAATAGACTATAAGGAGATCATTTGGCTGAAATGGGGCTTGTGGATTTCATTAAGGGTTCCCCCAACTTTTTCTTCCATAATTTGAGCACCGCTGACAACAACAACAAGCAAGAATTCCAGCAATGACACAGGAAACATGCAATAAGCACAGTGTAAAATAACGAACGATGCTTATGAAGAGGCATAAGATCAATTTATTTACAAGTATTTTAGCCACCCAAATGATTAAAAAGTTTGTCTATAATTTTTTTAAAAACACCACAAAAATATATAGGAAGTATTCATAGATTTGTGTTTTGCTGCATTTATTTGCATATTTCTTTAGTTGTGTTCTACCATACCTTGGATGATTTCCTAGTGTGTGTGTTTTCTTGTGAGTAATTATACAGCTCTGACAAAGGGTGTCCATTAAATGGATCTGTGAGTTAGGTGGTGTCACAGAGAAGTTATGATAAAGGAGTTGAAGAGGAAACAGAGTGCATTGAAAAAATTGCAGAAAAACATTAGAATCTCAGAAACACTTCTTAGAAGGGTAAAAACATTAGTTTGTCTTAAATAAGTATGCGAACAGCATTAGTTTTGCAAGGAAATTATTTGTATAATTATTGTGTACATGAGAATACTGGTGCCAGGGGATGACGTGGCATTAAAGTGAGGCAAAAATTTCATAATTTGTTGGGGGAAAGTTCTTTTTTTTCCAATTCAAAAAAGAATACCTAGGGATTATGTTTGTATCGGGATTAATATTAAATGTATTTTTAAATACGGAATACCAATAATGTTTAAATATTCTTGATCCAAATACTGTAGATTCATCTACATTATACTTTATAACTCCGCCTGCAACAACATTGTTATAGTTAGGGTCTTTCCACATATATATTTGGTAGCAAATCCAGGTTTGCTACCCTGTGTATACCTGACAGGGAGTTACAGCCAATCCTAGTTTTGAACTAATGTACAGTACCTGTTTGATGCACATGATTTCCAAGCACTTATTTATCTCATGTACACATAACATTTTAGGTGTACACTGAAAAAAGAAAAGTCAGGGTGTACATTTAAGAAATGTAATGTGTGAAGTGACCTTAGACGGAGTCATCAAGCCACTTACTGTGGAGTGGTCCTACTAACTTCAGTAGGATTATTTAAGAATAAAGTCCGGTTCAGAAGTTCATGTCCCCATAGAGATGAATGTATGAGGGCTTCCTGGGAATGCACCAATGAATGACAAACACTGAATGTGGAGAGAGATCCTCCCCGTAATTGCCACCCTGTGCATGGCCACCATGGGAGGATGGCCCACCATGTTCAGCATTTGTTGCTTCACACAAATGCTGATCATAGGGAGGGTGAGAGTGGGGCTGTGTGAATGCCACCACCAATGCACTCCCAGGCAGACGTCATGCATTTGTCTCCACATGGAGATGAACATCTGAATGGAGCTTATGGGAATCAAAGCTTGCCACCCAACACCATGGTCTTAAACACTTCAGTGGAATTCAGCCTTTTGCTGAATAGTTGGAAGTATGTTTAGGGTTTGAGTTTAGGATTTTCTCTACAGGACAGAATATAAACCTTTAAAAAAGAAAAGAAAATGGCAAAGCATCTTTACTTTTCCTCTGAAGATAGTCGGAAAACATTTTCTCCCAAGTATTCTAGCCTCTCCCTTTGTTCCAAATCTTGGTACAAGCCTTTAGGAACCTTGTTGAGACCGTAAAGCAATCCATACAAGCAGCCAGCAATAGTTCCAGTGGCTGCACTTTCACCTGTAAAAATCAAGCACAAGCGAGCGCCGAGTTTAATTAAAGCGCCTTTCATTTGGTCAATGAAACAGTTTACACTCTTTGTTCACAAGAGACAGGGGGTGCTTGCTTCCATACTAAAGTCCTTTAGTGCTGCTGAGGCATTGCTCTTCTGCAATTAGCCGGAAGCAGAATTAAAAGACAGATTCTACACAGTGATAATATAGCAGTACTGTATATTGACTAGCATGGCCAAGAACCAAGATCGTCCCCATGGCAAATATCCTTCTGTTGTGTTTACTCACAAGTAGGTTTCATTCAGCAAAGATCCCTGGTAACCTCATACACGGCTGGGGGATTAATAATAAGTAATTGCCCCTTGAATTGCCCCTTGAATTGCCCCTTGAATACAGCCTCTCTCTGAATTGTCCCACATCTGTTTCTGGTCCCGTGGGTGTGTGGGTTGGGCAGTCTTACTGATTTCCTCTAATTATTATTTTTCTTTCCTTTCAAAACAGTGCTATTAAAATGGTCACAAATCATATCTGAAAAAAAAGTGGAAAAGAGCTCAGAAAACACTAGAAATCAACAATTTAGAAATAACATCATCTGGCTGCTCTATAGAAGTGACTGAACAAAGAACAGCAACTCTAGAGAAAAATGTCATTATGGATCACCTGAGGAATGGAGGCTGCAGGTGTTTCCACTGTATTTGTGACATCCCCCAAGAAGACTTTGGAACCAGAGTAACTAACATGTTCACCAGTTACTTAAATAGGATCTCTATCAGGTCTTGCCAAAAATAACTGTGGACAAAGTTCAACTCAGCATTTGAGAAGCAAGACAGCTTTCCCTGACCCCTGCTTTAATGCTCCAAGACCAGTCTATAAATTTTTGTTGTTCAGTCGTTAAGTCGTGTCCGACCCTTCGTGATCCCATGAACCATATCCCACCAGGCCTTCCTGTCCTCCACTATCTTCCTGAGTTCGCTCATTTTCATGTTCGTTGCATCATCAGTGATGCTGTCTAACCATCTCATCCTTTGCCTTCCCCTTCTCCTTTTGCCTTTAATCTTTCCCAGCATCAGAGTCTTCTCCAGAGAGTCCTCTCTTCGCATTAGGTAGCCAAAATATTTGAGTTTCAGCCTTAGTACCTGTCCTTCCAGGGAACAGTCAGGCTTGATTTCATTTAGGATTGACTGTCTATAGCAGGGGTGGCCAACCTTCCACCATTAGGGCTACTGTGTTCTTAAGAGTTGTGTAGAAGACAGAATCTTGGCAGCTGCAAGTGCAGATGGTGCTGCTAAAGCAGCGGCACCTGCTGAAATGCCCTCACCTATGCAACCATTTAAAGGGCCAGCATTCATGTTGAAAGGTTGGCCACCACTGGTCTATAGGATTGAAAGTCTATAAACTACACAACAACTTTTAAAACAAAGTCCACTAAATAACATTTTGCAACTTTCAACAGATATATCATCATATATACATACTCTTCCTTAAGCTTTAAGTCCCCTCAAGTAGCTGCAATGAAAAAGTGGTCTATATTACTAGTAATCTATTCTCCATATTACTAGCTGTCACTCAGTGTTTGCTTTCTAAATCTATGGAAAAGAAGAATAAAACACACAACAAATGTGTGATTAGAATTTTCTGCAGTGGTAGGGGGTCCGTTTTATAGCTTTGCTCACAAATAAGGAAGTCTGTGCAACCGTGAAATCGGGCAAACAGGAAAAATCTGTACATTTTTTTTCAAAACAAAAGATGGAAAAAGTGTTTAATTGTGAGCTTATGATCATTCTTCGGAGCACCTACAGAAGCAGCACGATTAACCATACAGGAGGAGTTTTTAAAGGGACGTTCTTCCTGCTATAAGAGTAGGTTATATCACTGTCTTACATATGTTGTAATGCAGCAGAGGCAGTGAAATGTAAAAAAAAAACTACACACATTTTATGTTGTTACATAGATATCGCTTTGCTGAAAAGCATATTGAGTGAAACACATAGAAGAGGGATTAGCGATAGGGGGTCAGGGCCAAATCCAGTTCCTTCAGCACTCCCACATGGCCTGTTAGTTGACCACCAAGAGGCAAGATAAATTTGTGGAGAGAGAGAGGCTGTCGATGTGACAGCGGAACTTAGTGGTCATCGCCTTTGCCCTCCCTCTCCTCCTAAAAGTGTCCCTCCTAAAATGAGCTGCTAATCACAGAAGTAGGCCCTGCTTTTACAGTATTTTTGTGGGTAATAAATACTTCATTGTACGGCTTAAATGCCCAGTGATATTAAAGCTGCCACCTCTGTTATGGAGTGAAGCTCGGTGCCTGTTACTGGCAGCACAACACATAGAAATCGTCAGGTGAAGCTTTTCCCAATAAGTAAATATTGTACAGCTTCATTAAATGCTGATTGGAAGGCACATCAAGAGCTTTAGATGTCAAATGGTTTAAAGATGTCATAATCCGAATGAGGTGAATTAATGAGTCAGAAAGACAAAGGCTCTATGGCTACTTACACATTCTTTGCTGTTATGGCTGTGAGATACCAACATTCTGTACGATATAATTACTCACCACCATGGAACATTGCTCGGTTGCAAAGCTCTGTCCAATCACTACCACATCCTAAGAGAGCATCATATGCAATCATGGGAGCATCATGACCTCTCCTTCCACCACGACCTTCAGAACTCCATCGCCTGTAAGTCTGAATGGACAGTTAACAAGCTTAGCTACCTGACTTTGATGAGAAATCAGAACATGCATAAATTAATGTGTGTCTTGCAAAATTTGCATTATTTTGTCTTTAAACAGCTTGGCACAGAATCCAGTCTGAAGCATGAGGCCAACTGCAATTGGCCTGATATACCGTATTGGTCTAAGACTCACTTTTTTCTCCTAATTTAAGTTTTTAAACTAGGGGTGTGTCTTATAATCAGGCTGTTGCAATTTAATGCCAGTGATTTAATTAATTTTTTTTAATAGCACCAAACTTTAAGGGTGCGTCTTATAATCAGGTGCGTCTTATACTCGGGACAATATGGTATTTTGGGCCCAATCCTATCCAACTTTCCAGTGCTGATGCAGTCATGCCAATGGGGTGTGCGCCTCATCCTGTGGTGGGAGGGCAGTCATGGAGGCCTCCTCAAGGTAAGGGAACATTTCTTCCCTTACCTCAGGGCTGCATTGCAGCTGCATTGGCGCTGGAATATTGGATAGCATTGCGTCCTTGATGTACTTCTTTCCTTGCAAAAAAAGAGTCTTGAGCTATAACAGCTCACTGATTTTTATGTGTACAGTATATGCTTTCAATATTTGCCTTGTCTTAATTGTTTTCAGTATTTGAAATAGAACAAGGTGGAAACACCTATTCTTGGCTTTTAGGGGACCAGGCAATGGAAGCTATTAGACAACTCATCTTTCTTGTCAAGTGTCTTGTCTTTTGTCAAGTGAGGATTCCATTTGCCTCCATAGCTTCTCTTTCTCTGAGATTATAGTTTTGTCATTTGCAACAAATCTAACTGTTTTCAAGATGGCAACCTTTGTTGTTAATTGTATATAAAAATGTGCAAGAATCATATAGGTAGCTGTGTTGGTCCACTGGAAAAAAGCCAAGATACGGCAATACCTTTCTTATGACCAACTAAAATGTCACAAAGTCATGAGCAAGCATTCAGATTCTCCAGAATTGCTCTTCAGACTGGATGTTAAGCAAAACAGGTGGGGGAAGAGAGAAAGGTGGGCATGATGCTAACGCCCCAAACCGTGCAGTTTGTAATGGTCTGTAGCTACAGGGAAGCTTCCACATTCTCAGTTGCTACCCTTGCCATGGTGAGGGTGATGAGCAAGTGCAACCTTTCTCCCAGACTTGGAGCTACAGAGATGGGTGGGGATAGATGGTGAGGGTGATGAGCAAGTGCAACCTTTCTCCCAGACTTGGAGCTACAGAGATGGGTGGGGATAGATGGTGAGGGTGATGAGCAAGTGCAACCTTTCTCCCAGACATGGAGCTACAGAGATGGGTGGGGATAGACGGTGAGGGTGATGAGCAAGTGCAACCTTTCTCCCAGACATGGAGCTACAGAGATGGGTGGGGATAGTCCCAACAATCATACAGCAGTCCGACCCCCCCGCCCAGCTCTAAGGCTAGGAGTTGTTTTGGCCATTGTGTTGTCATAGTGCATGAAGCATCATGTAGGGCCAAAGTGCCAGCCCCATGCCCCCTCTTTCCTGCTTTGGAGGAGGAAACAGAGGCAGTGGCCACTGCTTTGGTCATGGTGCCTAGGGTATCTGGTTGAGGAGCGGTCAAATACACAAGACCCATATTTTCTTATCCCTTGCAAGGTATACAGCAGAAGTAAAGAGAAACATGGTAGCTTTTATATTGGGAAAGCTGGAAATTAATTTTAGGACGTGATTACATTCCGAGTTAATACTGCCCAATTCAACATTATCTAGTGGTTGGAGTACATGTAATCCCCTTAAAAGTTACAACCCTTCTTTTGGTGATCAGAGATTATTTTCTCCTTCTCCTTGATGGCTAATGTGACATTTTCCAAGTACACTCAGATACATCACAGATAGTCACAGAAGCAAAAATTCCAACAGTCAAAAAAATAGGAAATAGTAATATGAAATCTCCTTGAACCTAGTAGAAGAATTAAGTCTGCATAAAACCTCCTACACCCATCTTAAGACTGTTACCAGTGGCAGACTTTGGACTTTTCATCATGCTCACACATTTTTCTCCCCACTCATTATTATTTTGTGCTTAACGTCTCTGCTGAAGAATTTCAAAGAACTCACAAGTTTGCACATTACTTTGTGACATTTTAGTTGTTCCTTGTAAAAAAAAATGTGGAAACCCACAAGGTTCCTCAGCCATGTTACCATTTTTCTTCTTCTTGACAAACCTTTTTATTTCATTCACTGATCGCTGAACACTTTCTGTAAAGAGGTGGAGAAATAAAGAGAGAGACAGTGTGATCCAGTAGATAGTAGATTGGATTTTAACTTGGATTCCTCTCATCTGCTGTGGTTTGTCAAGTACACAAATGTCTGTTTTGCCATTTGCCATGAGATTCCACAATTGGTCAACATTTCAAAAAGCAGTAGTCTTCACAGCATGGGAAGCAGAACAGAGAACACAAAAATGGAAGGAGGAACTCGGGGCTCAGTGAATGTGAATGTTCACCTGGGTACATGAAAAAACTGAGTAATAAGGAAATGGACTTTCCTAACAGTTATAGCCATTTGGAATGGACTGGAATTCATGACACCCATATCTATTTTGAGTTATTTTGTATCTTGAAATGCAAATAGTTTTTGTAATAGCTTATGTTGTGTTGTATCTTCATGAGTATTAAAATATAGATAGGCCAACAGGCAGATCAATATAGATCCAGTTCAGATATAATGCTCAGTCATTTTTTTTAGCATTATGAGAACAAAGCATGAAAACCTTGAGCTTGTATGTTCACCCCTCCCTTTCCTGGTTTGTTAACTAAGTTTCGGCCTAATCGTAACTAGCACTAGCGCCAGTGGAATGCATATTCCAAGAGCGCAGGCTTCTGCAAAGCACCCGTAAAGTGCGTTGTGACAGCGCTAGCAGCCAGAGCACCATTGGTAAGGCCAGTGCCTTCCCGCGCATGCCAGCAGATGTCGGAAGGCCTGCCGGAGCAGGTAAGCACCATCTGCATGTTGACTGCCATCACTGGCAGCTGACCTTAGTCAACACCATCTTCCTCTGGCAGTCACTTGGTTGATGGCTTTCCCCCTCCTCACCTTGAGGTTCTGACCCTGTTCCCAAAACCTAGCAAATCCTAACAGCTCCAGAATATGTCTTAAGCTAGACCCATCAAACCTCTAAATCCAGCACTGATCTATTTGGCTCAATGACCTAGGCCACTCAATCTACTGTGACTGACAGCAGTTATTATTAGCCAGGCTATAATTTTTCTCTGCAAAACAGTAGATTTAAATTTGAATGTTAGTTAAGAAGACCCATGTCTTCCCGGCCCACAGGTGTACACATTTAACTCCTGTTGCATATACACCCTTGGGTAGAAAACACACACTCAGAGAGAGAGAGAGAGAGAGAGAGAGAGAGAGAGAGAGAGGAGAAATTCTCTATGGTGAAACTATATAGTTCCACAATTTCAATGTGTCCACTTTCAGACAGACGTATTTTCAATCAATACACATTGTTTTATATATATATCAGAGCTTTTACTTGAAGAGTTTACCTTTTCTCTTTCATCTGCATCATAATTGTCAGGGAAATGAGGTTTATTCTGATTATCTTCAGTGATTTCTCTCTCCTCCAAATAAAACTGCCATTTTGCTTCAAAGTAAAACCAGTGCTCCTGATATTCTGAATGCAAAACAAATTAATTATGGTACATTTAACCTCGAAAAGATTCTTGGTGGCATTTGAATAACTTATAAAAACAGAAGAGTATTCCCCAGCAAACATTTTCGTTTTCAGTCAGATCATCTTATCAGTACACATAATATCAAGGTAATATTTAGGAACCCAATGAACCTACAGTGATCACAGCATAATTTAAATTCCCAGTAGAAAATGAAATAAGCAAAGGAGAAACAAAATAACGTTATGATAAAGCTTTGGCCCTGATAACACTATTTAATTAGAATTATCCTCTTTTTCTTTAAACCCCAAAGGTCATTTCCAATTTACGATTCAAAGAATCAGGATGATGCTGGAAGTAACTGCAGTGCCTAAAACATCAAAACATAATAATTTCAAGAAAAAAATATTTATGCTGCATATTCAGGAGTGATCTACTTTGAATTTTGCACAAGTAAACACACAGGCATAAATATCCATACCTAACCATTTTGGACAAGAGAATGGTATGTGGAAGCATTCTCTTGGCTTACAGCCCAGTCCTAATCAACTTTCCAGCGCCGATGCAGTCGTGCCAACTGCATTCGGGGGGGGGGAGTGCCGCGGGGGAGCAGTCATGGAGGCCTCCTCAAGGTAACCAGACCTAGACCTGCATCACACAATGCAGTCTCAAGGTAAGGGAATAAATGTTCCCTTACCTTGAGGAGGCCAGACCTAGATCTAGTGGTAGACAGAGAATCAGTGGGTGCTTAACCATTCCCTCAGCAGCTGCATATTCTTTCCTGCAAATGCCTTCCTTCAAGCTGCTTTCAATATTTTCCCTAGCTGGACTCTAAAAACTGAACGTAAGCAAAATAGGGAGAAAACCAGTACTGAGCGAGGACATTTGTAGGGGAGAATAGGCGAGTGTGAGGAGATTTATCACCCTTCCCTCCTATCCTCTTATTCTCTGCTACAAACTTCTATTGCCACCATATTCAGTATCTTGACAATTGCAGATTTGAGAATACAGCTTGGGAATATGTTTGCCATATTTTGTACGGCAAGCAACAAATTTACAGATCTCCCTTGAAGAAACTTAAATAAAATGTGTGTGTCTCACTAATTATAGTATCTCATCAGAACTCATTAGGTTGTCTCTACAATGTATGGAAGATGTTCCATTTGGTTTGGGTTCCATTTGTTCCAAAAGTAAATGCACAACCCTAGTTTGTCTTGCCAAAAATGTATGAGTCAAGATGGAAGTTGATGCGTGTTGATATGCTTCCTGACCACTGTACTCAGAGTAAAATAAACACTTGTGCCACACTTTATAAGTGAGTTTGTAAACGTTTTTTCTACACTGTACTGAAGTATTCAATAGAAAAGCCGACTTGAGAAAGGGGGTTCAATCCTGTTTCAGGCATGTGTATGTTTTTTAAATGTTCTTTCCCTTTTCTAAAATAGCACCACACTTCACAATGACAGTGTTACAAGCGCATGCTTCAAGGGGCTCACATATTTCACCCAGCGGTGGCATTGCGCTGGTAGAGTGACAGCATCCTTCTGTCAAAGACAGACCTATATGCGTTAATCCTGCACCTGGTATGGTCTAAAAAAAAAGTTTAGCTAAAAGTTGAAGAACTCCTCTGAAAGAACAAAGTGCTTTTCAGCAGCCTGTTGCATGTTCACATGGAGCACGCCACTTCCCCAATAAGTGTTTTATGAATGGTGTCTATAGGTATGCCCTGATTTGGAAGAAGAGTGGGTAGTGTACACCAATCTAGGCTGTAGATGAAAAAGGCAACATCCGAGTCAAAAAGGCTACATCCGAGTCACCAGACGCAGCTGGTGGGGCCACTGTAGGAAACAGGATGCTGGACTAGACGGGCCTTTGCCATGATCCAGCAGAGCTTTTCTTATGTTCTTATGATGGGAAAGGAAGCAAACAAGTCAAAATTAATGAGCAGAAACTTTGAATGTTTCTCTTTGTAGCTGAATTTGAAATGGTATATTCATTTGGATATGAATGATGAATCCTTTGGCCCTGGGGCCAGCGGGGCCAGCTCCAGGGTTCAGAAGGCTTCAGCAAACTATGCCCCATGATGTTCTCCTACCTAGATGAGTCCTGAGAGAGTCATTCCACCACCACATGACAGCTGTAGGCACAGCAGTGATTTCTGGGATTAGCCACAAGTCTTCCTCGGGGCCCTGGGCTTTTGGCAGTTGCTCTACACAGCTGACCCCCAATACTTGGGGGTCTAGGTTATCTTAAGGACCAGCTTGCTGGTCAGCCTGCTCAGGTACTCTAAGGTTGCAATCCTAAACACGCTTGTGAATGAGTAAGGAACACAATGGGGAATACTTACTTCTGAGTAGATATGCTTAGGTTTGCACTGCAGTGTATTCAGCAACTGATGGCCCAATCCTATCCAACTTTCCCGCACTAATGCAGCCATGCCAATGGGGCATGTGCTGCATCATGGGGGGGGGGCAGTCATGGAGGCCTCCTCAAGGTAAGGGAACGTTTGTTCTCTTACCTCAGGGCTACATTGTGGCTGCATTGATACTGGAAAGTTGGGATAGGATTGGGCCCCCTGAGGCCCTTGTGACTGCCCCCCTGACAGTGGCAGGTGGGGATATGAGAGAGGGTTTTTTTTACAGCAGAGTCTAGACGTGGAATGCCAGCCCCGAGGAGGCTCATACGGCTGCCTGGCTACCCACTTTTCAGCAAACAGTTAACACTACTTTTAAAGTAAAGTTTTGGCCTGAATGAATGTCAATCTCATATACATATTTTTTTGCTGTTTCAAATTTTATCTTGTAGCGGTTTTGGATTGTTAATATTTCCAATTAATTGCTTTCAAATTTTCTATTGTGAAGCTGCCTTCACAAGGCACGATATAAATAACAAGGCACGATATAAATAAATAAAAACATTCATTCAATCAACCAACCAACCAATCATACCTGCCATGTGCCGAATGGTCTTTTTGCAATATTCTTCTGCCATTGGGACAACCTTCATCATTTCTCTTCCCCATTGTACCAGCGGTTTTCCTTGAATTGCATACGAAACAAACAGAGCTGTGCATAGCGATCCCAAAAACCCTGAAATTAGCATATTGGGTAATTATCGCTATGGTGAAACATGGGAATCACACTTCACCAAACAGCACAAAAAAAGGAGGAAAATCAGTTCACAGGTGCAGAAGAAAACCAAGTTATTGAACTTAAAGAAATCCACTGTGTGCACGTTTCAGACTAGGCTCTCTCAAAGATATTGTTGTACTGATAGAACAGGCGTTTAAACCTCAAACAAACAAAATTAAAAAGAGAGTTATCTAATGTGACATACAGTACTAACTCATAACTTTCTAAAGACACCAGTCTTTAGAAACAAAATTGTATAACCAGTGTGAGGACAATGTATTCCAATTCATTTATTGGAATGTTTGGCTTGAGCCTGGAAGACCAAATTTCTGCCAGCTACTAGATCACTGAATAGATGAGAGTAACCCAATTCTTATTAGATGGTGTCAGTTAAATAGAAATGGAATATGTATTACCCCTGAGATCACAGGTCGCATAATCCCAAAGTGGATAATTGTGTCACCCTGTGCTCAAAAGCTCTTGTGGAGGTCATGAGTTAGGCTATACTGTAATCTTATTTATTTATGGGATTTGTATCTTTCCTTTCTATTCCAGAAGGGATACAAAAGAAATGTCTTATGTAGTGTCCATTCATTTGGATGCATTGCACAAGGAAAACTTCCCTGTGGATTGTGCCCAACAAGCAATAAACTACTCAGATTTTTAAAATGTGTGTCAACATTACGTATTTAACTAAATACATGAATAACGATTCCTTGGAGTTGAAATGAGTTAATACATTCAATTTATCACTTGATCACTAAATTGATCAATTACTAAATTGTGGATTTCAACTGCAGTTTTCCCCTGTAAAAAGTTGGTCAAGTGCTAGTATCCTTGTTTGGACAATTAATTTTTGATCTTTTCATTATGGCAATAATGCTCCTTCAAAGAATGCCATTTATTCTAGAACACTTGTTACATTTGTTAGGTTGGCCCACATCTTACGTGGACTTGACTCACACAAACTCAGGCTGCAAAGCTATATACACTTTCCTGGGAGTAAGCCCCATTGAACACAGTGGGACTTACTTCTGAGTAGACTTGCATAGAATTGTGCTGTCAATTACATATGCTTGGCAAACAAAAACAAAAAGAGAAAGACAACAATTTAAATAGTGCAGGTGATTCAATCTGCATTCTATTTACACGTCCCAAGAGTGAGCCTAAGATCAGAGAATGAAGCTGCTGTTCCCTCAGTCAGTCTCAGTTGTACTTTTTAAGGAGACAGTACATATTTTTGGCTGTGATTTTCAAGGTAATTATATATATGCAATTTTGGCTTTAGGTGCTGATTCTGGAATGCAGTGGCGTCGCTCGAGGTGGGAAAGAACGGTAAGTTCCGCACTGTGCTAACCTCCGGGTATTCTCCGGCACAAGGCAGCCCCGCCCCCTCTCACCGTCAGAGCCATTCAGTCCGGTGAAGGCAACACACAGTAGAATCCCTGCACATTGCCTTCGCCGCACTGAATGGCTCCGACGGCAAGGGGGTGGGACCGCCTTGTGCCGGAGAGTACACGGAGGTTAGCACAGTGCAGAACTTACCGTTCCACCCCACCTCAAGCGATGCCACTGCTGGAATGTAACCCTCGCATAAGATGTGGGCCAACTGTACTGGGACAACAAAGGGTGATACCTACTCCTGGGTCTTTTACAGCAAACTGACACACAGAAATGAAGGACATAATGCTTGTGCCGCCCCCCTTAATTGAGCAGGGATGGTAAAGTGGCTAAGTGATTGACCTATGAATCAAGAGTTCCTAAATTAAAATTTCACCACAATCCTGAACTCACTAGGTGGCCTTACACAAGCTATTCCCTCTCAGCCCCAAACACTTTGCACCCTCAGAAAGTATTACACGAATGTGAAGCATTGTTTTTAATCCCAATTCCAGGAAAAGTTTCACCTGCTTCATTTCTGTGAGTCAGGCTGCTGAAAAAAGTACACAAGCAGGGCCATTCAGAAAATAAAGGTGGCCATCTTGACTGTGATCCATTTAACTGAGTCGTTTTATCTGATTAAAAGCAGTGACAATCTTAGTATTCATACAGGTCCTTCATGTAATGTTTAAGCTAAATGATCCAGTAATAATATGTCCCTAAAATCATGTAAAATAAAAATCTGTGATATAGTGTTTGTAACTAATCTGTTATTCATTGCTAGGATTAATAGAGCAGCAAACTGGACAAGCCATGAAACACAAACTGCCCATAACTGTCTCAATAATAATTGAAAATTCAGGTCCAAGTGAATTAGTAACTTATTACATATTACAATTACACTTTGCATGAATTCCTGTTTAGATGTAGGCTTATCATAGTCCCAGAATCGAGGCAGGCCTCAGCCTAGAGCGGACCCTAGCCACTCCCAAGAGTGAACTGCGGCTGCCCAATGCGGTTGCGTCGTTGACTGGAAGCTGCACACACATTGGGCAGCCGTGGTGCACTCTTGGGAGCGGCTAGGGCCGACGCCTGCCTCGATTCTGGGACTATGCACTGGCGTCGCTGGAGGTGGGGCAGAAAGCTAAGTTCTGCAGCTTTCCGCCCCACCGTTAGTCTCCTGCACGAGGCGCCCCGCCCCCTCGTCGTAGGAGCCCGTCAGCAGAGAGAAAGCAATGCGCAGGGACTCTCCTGTGCGCTGTTTTCTCTCCGCTGACGGGCTCCTATGATGAGGGGGCGGAGTGCCTTGTACGGAAAGCTGCAGAACTTAGCTTTCCGCCCCACCTCCAGCGACACCAGTGGGACTATGGTAAACCTATTTAGATGGGAGATTAAGATTTTAGGCTGCAATCCTAGACACACTTTCCTGGGAGCATGCCCCACTGAGCACAGTAGGACTTGTTTCCGAGTAAACATGATTGGATTGTGCTGCTAGCCGTAACACTGCCTAACAGAAGGCTAACCTATAGCATGTGATATTGCTATAATTCTGTTTGCACATTCATGTGTGCTACAGATCTTCCACCATGCAGCCACACTGATGGAGTAAAGAAAATCTTTTTATTTACTTCCCAATAGGTCTCCTGTTCGCCCATGGGTCTCCTTGGACTCAGACCAGCTATTTTGCTGGCATATGTCCGAGGAGATGAAGGGGGCAGGGCAGGTTAAAAAACTGGGGATAGGATCCGGCATGCACCTTGCATAGTAGACCATTACATTCGATTGTCAGCTCCCTCTGGATAAAAATAAGATTCTTGCCTACAAATGCTCTATTAGCATAGCCATGATTCACAAGTGCATTTGTCTTTGGAACGCGTAAGCATTGGAACAAACTTTGCAGCAAGACCTACGTGAGCTGTTTGTTTGCTGAATGCAAAGTTCTATACATCATAGTCAAATAAATGCATTTCTCTGGACATTACCCGTAGGATGATTGTGTGTCATTCGTCCAACTTCAATGCTCACTTCAATGAGAGTTTCCAGCCTTTCCGGCTTGCAGTACTTCATCCCTAAGCACATGGCTTTTGTAGCTGCTCCAAATCCTGAACCTACAGCAACAAAATTAGTGCAGATCTTTTAAAAAGGATAAAGTATCCACAAAAATTTGCAGAACGAGTGATCCAAACTGAACTTGTTTAAACAGAATGAAAGTGAGATTTGATGGGACCATTTTCTGTGTGCCAGAAGACTATACCGTTTGGATGATAATGATGATGATGATAATAACAATAAAACTAACAAAAATAATAATATAAAAATCCAACCAAATTCTTACATTGCAGTGAGCGGGGCAGCCCAATCTTATAGGGTACTTACAATGATGGAACTCCCAGTCTTCTGCCGTAAGTGCTGCTGAAGCATTGTAAAAGGTGCGCTGCTGTCATGTGCTTCGGGGCTGCTGGCGCAAACAGCCAGAAGCTCCAGATGTATGGCAGCGGCTCCTGGACACCATGGTGAAGCAAGTAAGGTGGCCGAGGGGGCAGTTTGTGAGTGGCTCAGGGTGGGGGGTGGGAAGGGCAATGGGCAGGAGGGGGTGGACTTTGGTGGCAGCAGCAACACACACCACATCCTATCTTTCCCAGCCGAGACCTGCCCCCAACAGTCTCCTTGAACTTACACAAGCTAAAGAGCTGGCGTAGGTATGAGGAGACACATTGACGACCAGGCAGCCTAAGGAGAAGTAAGTAAAATGATTTTACTCTCCCAGGCCATCTGGTCACCCTCCCCCCCTCCGACCATTGCATGCAGCACACACTCCGTCAGCAGCACTGCATTCTATAGACTGGCAGGGGATAGGATTGGGCCCTTAAACATATGTTCAGTTCTCCCATTGAAATCAACTGAAACTAAAGTCTTCACTTTGACTGGGTTGCGCCTGTTGCAACATGTGCTTTGAGAAGAACAGAGGTGAATTAGAATCTCTAATTGCCAGTGATGTAGACTTGAGTTTATTGACTCAGACTCAAGTTGGGCTCAAGTCTCATCAATGACTTGACTCGGACTTGACTCAGTGATTGTAAAAGACTCGACTCGAGACTTGGAGCCTTTTACAACAAGTCAAATTTTATTCAGGTTTAAACCCATTTTCCCCATTAAATAGATAGGGACTCGCAACATGCAACCAAAGACTCGGGACTTGGGGGCAAAGACTTGGGACTTGACTTGAGACTTGGACCAGACCTGGGACTTGACTCGAGACTTGGAGTCAGAGACATGATCCACATCTCTGCTAATTGCTAATGTAATCTTCTGAATATGGTACTTTGCTTTTTGCACTGTAGGTATCTTCCATCAAACACCTTCTCAGACCTAGTGTGCTCAGTCAAACACCTAGTGTAATCAGTCTACGTAGGAAGGGAAGATAGAGGGCCTGTAACAGGCCCACGTGCAACACTAGGAGGTGCTTAGCATAGACCAGGTGGAGCACAACAGAGAGTAAGTGGACTGAAGTTGCTGGTTTCTCTGTCTTTTCTTTTCAGCAGCTGTTATGGAGCCCAATATGGCCTGGGGCGGGGAGCTGTTCAAACAGGGTTGATTGCCCAGAGACAAAAATAATCATCGTATTGCATTGCAATGTTTATGCTATGATGTTGCATTAATATATGACGCTAGTGTTGAGAGGTTTCAAAGCACAGTGATATATAGTATCGTATCAACACGATGTTGGACCAGAATATTGCACCACCCATCATGAGGCTGTGTGACATTACTTAATGAAGTGCTACAACAGCGCTTCTAAACTGACAATGCTGAAGACTGAAAAAATGGTTTTTGCAGAATTTACTTCTTATAGGAGTTTTGTGCTCCACACATCAGAAGTGGTAGCATGATATACAGTACCTCCAGATAAGTTCAGTTAAGTACCTACTGTACTGAAAGGCTTCAGGAATATCTAGTTTTGCAGGCTCAGCAAGTTGATTTCAATAGAGCCCTTCACACTGACAACATGTCCAGTAAGCACCGACCCTTACATGCATCATGACAGATTCTATTCCTGAAAATAAATACAAAATTCCAGGACAAGAAAAAACTGGACCAGAAGGCCTAATGCCAAGAACAAAGATTCTTTAAATAGACATAAAGCTGGGCAGAGTTGACTGAGAAAAGAATGCAGAACTCTATCAGAAGTATTCCTGGCAATTCATTTGCATCTCCAGGCGAATGTGGAATTGTTGCAGAACTGTACACTGAGCACGGTCCTTTCTAGTCTGGCCAGAGTGCTGTTTGTTTGAGGAGGGGGTAAAAAAATGCTCCCTTCACATCATCACGTGCAACTTTATAGAGTCAATTTATGAAGAATTGAAAGGCTAACTATATATTTGGTTGGGGAGCATGAGTCAAACTATAGGCATTATAATCAGAAGTAATCAAACTAATTGAGACTATAACAAGCTGTAACTGTAGAGGTATGTTGGTACTTCTTTAGTGCCCTGTAGTAATTCTTCTGGGCCACATGAAAAACTTTACACTGGGTCCCCAAGTTACAGACGTTTGAGTTATGGATGTCTGAGTTACGGACGGCTGTGTCAGCACTTTCGCGCAGGAGCAAGCCATCCATTATGGTGCTTTTGCACAGGCACGAAAGCGCTGGGCCAGTGAGAGCTGGCTCTTTCGACCTACATATGTTCCGACTTCTGGACAAACCTCCAAAACGGAATTAGTACATACTGTAAGTACAGTACTTACAGACTTACTGTAAGTGTATAATGAACAATTACAGTACTTAGAACTAATTACAAACATCTTAAAATTGGTCAGGATCAACATAGAAAAAGGTGGAAAACTATTAAGCTTTCTAAAATCAAAAATTGATTCAATTCAAAAATTGATTTTGAAATGGTGGAATATATAGGTAAGAACAATTTTATAGTAAGTTGGGAATTGTTTACCCAGCATTGGAAAAGGCTGGCATTTGATGCAATAGATTTCTGTAAATCTCTTCATAATTCCTTATCACTTAAAGTTACTTTAATGTAGGATAGTTTACTATTTAGGAAAAAAACTACCTTTTTCATTAAATGGTGTGTGCCAAGCTAGGAGATAGTTATCTGGTTTCAGTTGTGAGCAACCGTCAATAGTGGCAGGGTCTGATCGTCTCCCAGGAAGTTTGTCAACAGCATCAACATAACGTTTTACAAGTTCTCGATACAGGTCTTCCAAACTCCAGTAATCTGTTAAGAAAAAAGAATTGCATAATCAGGGCCCAGGGAAAGTAGCAGGGAATGTTAGATAAGTGGAAAGAACTCACCCACACAACTGCTTTTTCATTTAAGGATGCTGAACATGGATTAGGCTGCAATCCTATGTACACTTACCTGGGAATAAGGCCTATTGAACTCAGTGGGACTTGCTTTTGAGTAGAGATGCATAGACGTTCACTGTTACAACCTGATCCTATTCAGAGGCTATGCCGCCAGCAGAGGCGGAATTTGGGCAGAGCGCACGGAGCAGGTGCTCTGAGCGCGGGGGCATGGGGGCGCACTCAGTGTTGGGGCGTACTTACCCTCGCGATGTGTCGCCTCCGCTTCGGCCGTCTTCTTTTCGGCCCTCCCTCCCTCCCTGGAGCCAGAACGGCTCCAAAATGGTACCGAAACCAGCGGGGGGGCGTGTTTGGAGCCGTGCTGGGCACGTCGACGTCACATGACTTAGGCCCCACCCCTTGGTCCGGGCGCTGGGAGGGCTACTGACATTACTGGCCGCCAGAATGTGTGTTCCAGCAGTGTAATGCACTTTCTGGGCGTTGCAAATGCGACAACGGTGAAGACTGCAGCTTGGCTGCTGCCGGAAGCAGCAAGCAACCGGGTTCACATGACAACAGACTGGGGGTGCCCGCTGCAGCAGGTAAGGCCTCATAAAGGGTTGAAGAGAGGTGGAGAGGGGTGGAAAGGAACGGGGGTGGGTGGAATGGGGAGGATAGGGATGGATGGGGAGGATGGCGGATTGGGCCCAGAAAGGGGGCAGGTTTGGTGGCAGTGGTGCCCACTGAATCCTAACCCTGGGTCTGATCCTCTTTCATGGTTCAACTCAGACTTGCACCAGTGATATCACTGGCACAGGTCCACGTTAACCCACTGGCCTGGCAGGAGCTTACCCCTAGGGAAGGGAACAAATGTTCCCTTACTCTAAGGAGGCTTCCTGTGGCCAAAGGTTCCCTGCAGGATTCAGCAGACACAGCATTGGTGTCGCATAATGCATAATGCATAATGCTGCGCAGCAAGTTAGGTAGGATTGGGCTGCTAGTTACTCGTTTATATCCTTGATATGCCCTACCATCAGTAGCGTCACTAGGACGCACGTCACCCAGGGACGGGGGGGCGCGTCACCCTAATGACGCTCTGTCATCGCGGCGTGGGGGGTGGGGGCGACCCGGCTTCCCCCCCGCGTCGCGTCCCCCTCTGGTCGCCCTTCGGACGCTCCGAGGCCGGCCCGGGAGCCAGCCTCAGAGTGACCGACCCCGTCGGCGCTCCAGGGCCTTCTGAAAGAAGGCCCACGCAGCGCGTTCATCCGGGTATTTTCCGGATTTTCGCGCATGCGCAGACCGTTTTGAGGGCAAAAAAGCCCTCAAAACGGTCTCTGCGCATGCGCGAAAATCCGGAAAATACCCGGATGAACGCGCTGTGTGGGCCTTCTTTGAGAAGGCCCTGGAGCGCCGACGGGGTCGGACGCTCCGAGGCCGGCTCCTGGGCCGGCCTCGGAGCGTCCGGAGGGTGTCGCACGTCACGGAGGTGACGCGCGAGGGGGTGCGCGCGTCACCCCATGGCGTGTGTCACCCCCAGGCGGCCTGCCCCCCCGCCACGCTCCAGTGACGCCCATGCCTGCCATAAACATAATTACAGTAGCTCAAGAATGATGAAGGGCACACAATCTTTACTCAGTTCCAGTGTTAATTTATGTGAAGTACAGATTCCAATTTGTGTAAGACATTGTGAAGACAGAACTAGCCATTCCTCATTCAGAATGGGGAATGGCTAGTAGGAATACCAGGTGAATTTACACAAAGGAGAAGACTGTGAGATAATATTTAAGGTGCAAAGTGAGGGGAAAGCCACCTGTATAATCAGGAGCTCTTTTGCCTGTCTGTTTTACCTTCGTGTATGTGTCCTCTGACAGGATTTAAGATGATGAACATTTTGCCTTGCCTCTTTTCTCAATACCTTCCTGATCCTGGTCTCCTCAGTATTCCAGGCCTTCATCCTCCAGCACTTGCTAATTTTTCCCTGAAGTAATTTGTGCTTCCCTGCATTTTGTGCTTCGTCAGTCAGCATCTCCTTCCCTCACCTTGTAGGTATGTAGGCAAATATGTGTAGGTATTGTGTAGGCAAACAGGTAGGTTACAATAAGAAACAAATGGGTTGTATCCAAAGTCATGTGGAGCCCAGTTCTGTTTTTAGAAGCTTCTTCTACAAATGGAAGGAGCTTTACGCTATGCAAGGACTTCTTCCCCTTGTGGAAGGGCCCCTTGCTGAGGCCAGAGCTGTGCTCAACTTGATGATAGAATTTCTTTCCTGAGGCACAGCCATCATTGCAGCAAAAACAACACAGCAGCATAAATTTACCATGATTGTTGATCACTCTTGACAAACTATAGCCATTTTCTCAAATGTCAGACTACGTCCAGTAAAGGCTTCAGGCATAAGTCATAGCTGCTTTGTAATGTATATGGAAAGCCATTTACAACTAACTGTTGGGCTCATTCTGCTATTCAGTTGGTGTTTCTGGCAGTCAGGACTCTGCAGGAAATGTGTGAATTCTCACTAGTTCCCTTTTCGTGGCTCCAAGATGAGATCAAATTTATATATTAACTATGTATGAAGCTGTCTTATCCTGAGTCAGACTCAGACTATTGGTCCATCTAGCTCAGGGGTTCCCAACCTCTCGGCGGTGGTGTACCACTGCTGCTGCCTGGATCCCTCGACATACCACCGGAAGTGATGGGTGCTGATATC
The DNA here is from genome assembly GCA_026170595.1 of Plestiodon gilberti rubricaudatus. NCBI lineage: Eukaryota > Metazoa > Chordata > Lepidosauria > Squamata > Scincidae > Plestiodon > Plestiodon gilberti. Next base: position 140,836,078 of record JANXHW010000003.1, read on the forward strand.
ATCGCCCATCACTTCTGGGTATCCGACACTTACAGAGCTCAGGAGCAGAGGTTTCTGATGCTGTGGAGCTTGGGAAAGTGCAGGTAAGAGGCTTGGGGTGGGTGGGAGAGCCTTTTCCAGTGCGTGAAACTCGCACACTTCACCTCCACTTGCTGGTCGAGCCCCTTGCTGGTGCTTTTCTGAGCTCCGCCGCATCCAAAACCTCTGCTCCTGAGCTCCATCAGAGGGGGGGTTGGGGGTTCAGACTGGCCACGTAGCACCAGATGTACCCAAAGTACCACTGGTGGTATGGATACCACCACTTGAGAACCCCTGATCTAGCTCACTACTGTCACTCTATTTATCAATAATTTCTATCCCATTTTTTGACCTTGGCCCCCAAAACAGCTTACGACAGGGGTTCTTAACCTTTGGAGGCCCGGGTACCCCCTATCACGGTCCAATTTTCTGAAGTACCCCTTGCTAATTAATTGCAAATTAATTGGACTAATCAATTAATTAATTAACTAATTAATCGTTAAATAAAAAACATTTTGTTTAATTCCATTCTAAAAGGAAATTACACATGGAATGATATATAACATGATGGTATTATTCATAAATACAAAGTTTTCACAATTTTGACCACTAGTGGTGTCACACAAACATATACCCCCAAGGGTGTTACTCGGTGCAGTCTCCCCCCACACACCCCCTAATGACACCACTGGTCCCACTGAAAATGCCACCTCCCGAGCTGTTCACTCAAGGAAGGAAGCACCCACAAATGAGCCGATAGTAGCTCATTTTTGTCAGAACCAAGGAAAGCAGCGGTGGAGTATTTGACCCTTTCCCATCTTGATCCTGCCCCCTCCACAGCTGCTGCTATTTAAGTTTTTAAAAGCCACACATGTGCACAGGGTAAAGGTATGAATTTAATGTACTGTACTGTGTAGTTTAGGCTTGCTTTCTCCTGCAATCATTTTTCCTACTCCTTTTTATCAAGCATGACTGTAAACCAGAGGCAATTTGGGCAAAAAGAAGAAATGCACACACCTGTAATAATAATGCCTACACTACAGGGTCTTTTCTTCCCCCACTAGAGCCACTTGGTAGCAGGAACACTGCAGAGGGCTGAACCAAGGATTAACTACAATAAGGGGGGGAGGGGTCAGTAACCCTGAATTATGTTGGGTCTCACTACAACGCATCTTCAGACTTTTCAAGACAGTAGTACACCTCAGTGAGCATCCAGAACATCCTCACACTACAATTCTGTGTCTTTAAGAATGGGTTCATCTTTCATATTGTCCGCCCTGCTGCGCAGATGGACACACATAAACTATTATGAACCAGGACAATGGCTCATCCTGGCTGCCAGCCCCTCTGCTATGAGTGCCAGTGGTTTATGCCTGATTGTAAAAGGAACAGATTGTCACAGGCTTGCAACTGCCTCCAGGCTGGAAGTTAGGGTGCCAACTCTGACTACTCCTGGATATTTTTTTTTTGTTCCCAGTGTGATGCAATGTTGGATATTCCTGGAGGCCTTGCTAAAATCTCCAGGACTGCGTTCAGTAGTCATCTGAAGATTGATGCTGATACCTGGAGGTTTGTCAACCCTAATGAGAGCTAATACAATTACCAATTTCTTTTGGCCAATCAATGACAGCCATAGAGTCACTTGATGACCTAGATAAGCCACCATCCTTCAATTTTAGTTTACCATTTGTAACATGGAACACACACACACACACACACACACACACACACACACACACACACACACACACACACACAGTGTATTTATTTATTATTATCGTCCATATAAGTCAACCGTACCCATTTGCTCCAAGGATAGAGAATCCTATGGAGTACTGTTACCTTACTTACAGCCCAATCCTGACTAAGATCCAGCCAGCGGCCCATGGCCGCCAGCCAGATCCTGTGCACTGGCAGCCAGCGTGGCTGCCGGGCAGGAGGTCTACTCAGGGAAGGAGACGCTCGTCTCCTTCCCAGAGTGTAACCAGGGCTAGGCCCTATCAGCCTCCTCGGATTTCCACCAGCTATTTTGCTGGCAGAAGTAGAGGAGGCCATGTAAAGGCTCCGAAGCCCGGCGGTGGTCAGGATATGGCCGAAGGCCGTCCCCCACCCACTGGCGTCACTCGAGGTGGGGCGGAAAGCTAAGTTCTGCAGCTTTCCACCCCACCGTTACTCTCCTGCATGAGGTGCCCCGCCCCCTCATCATAGGAGCCTGTCGGTGGATCGAAGGCAACGCGCAGGAGAGTCCCTGCGCATTGCTTTCTCTCCGCTGACGGGCTCCTACAATGAGGGGGCGGGGCACCTCATGCAGGAGAGTAACGGTGGGGTGGAAAGCTGCAGAACGTAGCTTTCCACCGCACCTCGAGCGACGCCAGTGCCCCCACCCCCTCCCGGGCCGCCGGGGCCAATGGCTACCCTCCCGGCTCTAGCGATCTGCCCCCCACCCGCCGGATCCTGTCTTACCTGGGTCCGGTGGCTGGCGGGAGCTCCGTCGTTGGAGCAGGGGAGGCCAGCCACTCCACTGGCCTTCCCTGCTTGGAAGTAGTCGCGAACGTGCTTTACGGCACGTTTGTGACTGCTTCCAGCGCCGGAACGCTTGTTCCGGTGCCGTGGGAGTTAGTAGGGATTGCGCTGTCAGGCTGCAATGCTACACACACCTCTGGGAGCAAGTCCCACTGAACTCAAAGTAGACACCCATAGGATTCTACTGCCAGTCAAAATTTGGAGTGGAAATAGAATAAAGAGCCACTCCGCTGTTTTATTAGTCCGCTCTGATTTTTGAACGTTTTGTGGTGATGGCACCACTAATTGTCTGCTTTTCACCTTGGTAAGTAACACAAAGATTACCTAAGTACAAAAGAAGGAAATATTTCGATGGGATGGGATTTCGATATTTAGATGGCAAATTATCTGTTGTTTAGAGCTATCTTGATGAGGTGGCAGATGGAGTTAGTAGCACCTCGTCCCCTCTCCCTTCTGGGATCAGGTACATTTTCTCCATATAACTTTATTTTTATGGTAAGTCATGTATGGCCTTGGCTAATTTAAAGAAGCATCTTTGTCATGGCATGTTTATCTAGAACTGGAAGTAGCAGTCATTAAATAGTAGCAGATGCTTGTAAATACTACTGATGAAATCAAGAATGAGGCTTTGAAATAACAGCTGAATTGCTCTGAGTCTATATAGAGGGATAGGAACTTGCTATTCTACAGCTAGCATACCTAAAAATGGTTGCAAACGAGCTTGATAAGGCTTGCTGATAACATTTATGCTCCTACAGAGGTCAAGAAGCAGGAAACATGTGATGTGCATTTAATCACCAACTATATTCAGAAGTATGTTAGTCATCCTTTCCCTTGATAGGTTGACATCTTGCCATTATCTTTAGGGTATTAACTCCACTAACATCATTGGCTAACCAGGAGCTAGACATGAAATAACCAAGATTCTCTTCAACAGTCCTCTGGCAGCTAAATTTAGAACATCTCTGCAACCACTCAGTCAGATAAGAGTGGAATGTAAGTGAAATCTATTGACTTTGATGTTTCTGATTTTAGAAAAGAAATCAAAAACAAGGGAGAAGTGCAACTATTCAGGAACATGCATTTGTCTTCAGCAGAGATATAGATGTTTTGCTCGGCAGTGTTATTATGTATGCATCATAAATTATTATTAAAAATATTTTGGTTTCCAACAAAGAGTTGGAAGAGTTGCAAACCTAGCAAAATAAACAAAAAGATAATAAATAGTGCACAAAAATTGACTGTAAAATACAATTGAGTTAAAAGGAAAATGACTGACACTTTCAGATGCATTTTGATACAGAACAGTTTTGTCAACATGATGATGAGCAACTGCTTGTATACCAGACAAACTGGCAATTCTGATAGATGATTACTTTTATTTTGCTTTCTCCATCCACTTTTAGTTCAAGACAAGTTCACATCAGTACATCCAGTGTAAGAGAATATGCATTGTATTTGTTTGTATATTTAATAATGAAAATTATATACAACCAAGAAAGAGAATAGAAGCCACTTTATTGTGAATGGCAATTGTATTTTAAAAAATACAGAGCATATTTTGAGGTTCAAAGAGTTTCACATATTTATTTATTTAAAAAAATTATATCCCGCCTTATCCTATGCTGAGGCAAATGCTATCCTTATAAACATATCCTTATATGTTATCCTTATAAACAACCCTATAAGGTAGACCAGTATCATCTTCCCCCTATTGCAGAACTGAGAGATAGTAATGTGCCCAAAGCCATCTAGTGCATTCATGGCTGGAGTGAAATTTGAAGCAACAGCAAGGATTCCTTGGTTCAGCTTGTATTGTTAGCTACCACACTTGCAGTGCAATCCTATACAGGTTTACTCAGAAGCAAGTCCCATGGGACTGCCTCTCTGGTAAATATGTATAGGATTGCAGTCTAATTTTATTAATCTAAAGAGCAAATGCAAGCCATATAATACCACTGTCAGACGCGTGGTAGAATCTTCACATCCCTACAAGCATCCTGCCAGCTGGCAGAATATCACAGTTACAGCTGTTCTCCAGCCCTCCCCAGATGTGTGCAGAGATTCACTATTCCATTTTTCCTACCTGTGATGAGCGCTTCAGCTGTAGCCATATGCATAAGGGTATTGTCACTCACTGGCCATTTGTCAGAGGACAGCACCAGATTCTCAAGTCCTCCAATTTCCTTCAGTTCCCCTTGGATCTTTGCACCTAAAGCACTGTTTTCCCGGGTGAAATTTCGATAACCCAGGGCATCCCCAACTCCTGCCAGCAAGAAAGCAGCCTTATATTTATCCATCACAAGATGACTGATGATTTTTTTTTCAGTTTCCCTTTGGTCTCTTGATGTTTCTTTGTTCCTTTGCCTTCAGGCTCAGGTCAATCAACACTTTATATTGGAGCCATTGTGTCACTGCAGAGTTCTCTGTATAAGGCAAGCCTTTCCTTTTCTGATTTGGCAGATGTCACCACTTGTCCGACGATATCCAACAGAGGGATAAAAATTCTTAGTCGAAGTGCTTTCTAACTTATTTTAAGTTGCAAGGCGCACCAAGTGTGCAACACACTAGTCTATGCAAGTAGCAAAAATCAAAACGCCTCCCACAACATAGGACAAAGCAAGCCAAGAAATATTTTGGCTATCCAATTTACGTAACTCTACACCTAGAAAAACACATGCTCTAATCAGGTTTATTTTTAAGGCTGTGCAAATGAGCATGTTTTTCTCTGATTTTTGAATTGTGTAAACTCAGTTACTCTTTGGGGGAAACTGAGAAAAACACATGCAAAGATGTACAGTACTGTATTGATTTCTTCGAGGGGCCTTCCTGACAAAATGAGAGACGGTGGAGAGGAGCTCAGCATTAAAAAAAAAGGGGGGGACCTCTACCTTTCCAGTCCCTAAACTAATTGAGCTAGCCTTGGGCTTGTCTACCTTGCAAGAAAGCTTTATTGAAAGCTACAAAGCTTTATTGAACCACGGTTGCAGCATACGGAAGTGTCCAAACAAATTCTTCTTCTGTACTCCTGCATTAGCTCACACAGAAGGGTTATTTGGGGCAACTACTGTAGATATTCCCAGAGGATGTTTAGCTCTGGTTTCCAATTTCCATCATGATCCTAGGTCCTCTCTCCCCTTGTTAAAAATCTTTGGCAAGATTTATGCTTGCGCAATTATGACATCTATTACTTCTACATTTGCTCACAATCAACCACTCAACCTTAATGACTTGTTCTGTTCATTTAAATAACTTGATATTGGCAACACCCAAAAGAAGTTGTCCTTTTTCAGAACCATGCAGGAAATACCTTTTATAGGGTACCTCGCAAATTAACAAAAGCTGCCACTCATTGCTGAAAGGAAAGGCCATTAATTTGTTCACTGCTGTTCAAAATGTGGGCTACAGCAATACCTTGGGTAGTGCAGGGGATACATTCTCAGAAAGTTAAAATGGCACTATTGGAGACATTGCTGACCTAATAGGCGCGAAACAGGCACTGACTGGCCCAGAATGCACTGCTCACTGGTTAGAATGACTGACAAGCACATCTCAGTGTGCGTGCGCGCGCGCATGCACACATATATACACACAGGGTGTCTCAAAAAATGTACACACATTTTAATGAGCTCTAATTCATACATCATTGTAGAAAACCTGCAACACTCGAACATCTAAGGAAGCAACTGAAGAGATGTGTGGAACCATCGCAGCACTCACACTGGTGGACGGCTGTCTATAAACGATGTATAGCCGCCAAGGGGGAACAATTTAAGCATTTGGTCCAATTCATTAACTGGCAGCGCAATCCAGTGTAAAGATCCAGGGATCCTATCCCCGTTCCATGCTGATTATGATCAGACTGGAGGTCTCCTTGGGGGGGGGGGTTCATCCCCTTCCCCCGGTGTAGTGCTGGGAGGCCCCAATGGGCTTCCTCGGATTTCCGCCAGCTCTTGAGCTGGCATAAGTCCAAGGAGGCCGTGTAATGGGCGCACCGGCCTGGGAACGGGATGGGGATGCGGTGGCCGCCATCCCTGCACCCTTCCGCCGTCCTCCCTCGCCACCCGGCCCGCCCCTGCTCCTGCTGGCGGGAACCTTACCTTCCTCCAACAGCGGCTGGGTCAATCCAGTGCTGAAGTGCGGGCTGCCAGCCTCCACGCTGGCAGCCCTTACTCAAAAGTAGTCGCAACTGTGCTTTTCGATATGTTTGAGATATTTTTGAACAGCAGAGCACACACTCCACCGTTCGAAGGTTATGGTGGATTGCGCTGTGGTTCAAACAACTGCTTCTGTGTACACTATATGCAATATGTGTGTGAATTACAGAATATGTATGAATTGTAGCATAATAAATTTGACTCTATATGTGTATATTTTCTTGAAACACCCTATATATAGGTGTGGACCTGCTCATCTACTGAGATCTGTAAACGCCTTCTCTGTATCACACTAGCATTTGAGTTGTGCTTAGTTGGAACACAGGAGAGTGTCTCCTTGCTGGCTACACCGCACCTGTCAAGTTTCCTTCTTAGGGAAGCGTACCTTACTCCCTCCCCCATGGCCTTCCTTCGCCATGTGAAGGTCTTTCTTTTTCAAGCAGGCCTGTGGCATTTAAAAGCTTCTACTCTATCAAGTTTCTGACTGTTGAATCTTTATTTTGTCTCATTATTGCCGGTTTCTGTTTTTTAGTCGTTTGATATTTCTTTTAATATATCTGCACCCAATTGGAAAGGTGAGATAGATCTGACTCAGTAATACATTTCTTAGTACAGTAATAGACCAAACAAGTTCATCCTACATCAGTATTTATGTACCTTTAAAAGATGAAATCTTTCAAAAGAGCACTTCCTGTTTTAAATTCCCTTCAGTGGTTAGAAGGAAAGTCAAAGCAGTTTTATCAAATTAAACAATAGGAATTACAGTTTATTTTATATTAATACAGGTGGGCCCCCATATCCACTGATTCGCTATCCACGGTTTCAGTAATCCACGGATCGTGGGGACCCCCCCAGGCTTTTACTTTTTTCCCAGTAAGCTTCGTTTCTTCCTTAAAGAAACAGGAGAAGCAGCCTCTGGCTGCTTATTACAGGCAAGTAGAACGAGACTAGGTACTAGAGAGGCTCTGCAAGGTTAACAGAAACCTTGCTGCGCCTCTCTAGGACTTAGTCTCGTTCTACTTGCCTGCAATGGAGGCTGCTTCTCTGTTTGTTTTAAGGAAGAAACAAAGTTTGCTGAAAGAAAAATAAGAGCGGGGGGGGGGCAAGCAGGCCTGCCTGCAGGGGAGGCAGGGTGGGGGGCCCCTCAGGAAACCATGGAGGGGGTGTTCGCTCTTATCCACGGTTTCAAGTATCCACGGAGGGGCCTGGAACATATCTCCAGCGGATATGGGGGCCCACCTGTATAATGCAATCTGTGTACATGGTGCTTAGAGAATCCAGCACTCAGACCACATGCGGTAATGCCAATTAAATGCAACCTACGTGGATAACAATATATTCATTGTTTTGTACCTTGTGTAGCTTCCCTTGTGTGATGTACTCTAGACCACGGGTGGCCAACCTTCCACCATTAGGGCCTCTACGTTCTTAAGAGTTGTGTAGAAGAGAAAATCTTGGCAGCTGCAAGTGCTGATGGTGCTGCTAAAGCAGCTGCACCTGCTGAAATGCCCTCACCTATACAGCCATTAAAAGGTCCAGGAGCACTCATGTTGAAAGGTTGGCCAGCCCTGGCCTAGACCATCAGTTCTCAAACTGGTGGATTGCGACCCACCAGGAGAACTGGATGCTGTCCTCTGCCAGCTTAAGGGTTTTTTGTCTGAAAACCGGAAGTGGTTGTAATTGCTGCAGAGCGGCAATCTCCAGCACAGGGAGAGGGCCACCTGGCCATGGGCCTCCCAGAATCCTCCAGAGGACTGGAGGCCCTCTATATTTTTTCAAGTACATTTTTTCCCCAGCGGTGACGATCCCCAGGATCACTGCCGCCGCTATCGCCGCCCCTGCAAACATTTAGTTCTCCCCGCCTTGTGGGGAGAACCTTGAGAATCAATGCTCAGACCATTGTATTATGTGGTTGAGCAGCAGTCACATAAGAATATAAGAAGAGCCTTGCTGGATCAGGCCAAAGGCCCATCTAGTCCAGCTTCCTGTATCTCACAGTGGCCCCACCAGATGCCACTTCTAAAGCCAGGATGTTGCTTATGGTTTGCAACCTGTGTGCTTTTCCTCCATGAATCTATCCAAACCCCTTTATATACACATGTACAGTATATACCAAACACATGTATATACTGAATAATTCCAGTGATACCATTGATAAGTGAGTGGGATTTGCCTTGAAGACCTGGTCTTGGATAACTCACTCCACCTTGTATGATTTACCTCATGAAGTCATTGAGAGGAAGAAAAATATAAAACTGATGTATTGTTTTACAGCCCAATCCTGTGTAACTCTTGCACCGGTGTAAGTGCACTTATGCCAGTGTAACTTGCCGTACACCGATGGACGCAAACCAGAAACCAGCGTAACCCCCCTCGGACACTGTGCATGTGCAATTTGGATGCAGGACGGACGCCAGCGCAACTATGTCAGCACAAGGGGCATTCCGGGGGTGTCCAAACACCTCCACAGTGCTCCCTGCACTGGCAGAGTTGCGCTGGCGTCTGTCCTGCGTCTGAACTGCGCATGTGCAGCGTCCGAGAGGGGTTACGCTGGTGTCCATCCTGCGTTCATTGATGAACGGCAAGTTACACTAACATAAGTGCACTTACACCAGTGGATCTACTGTTACACCGGTGCAAGAGTTACACAGGATTGCGCGATTATGCTTATAGTCTATGTTTTCATTTTTATTACTCCTTGTTTTAAACAAATGCATCAAACTGAAGGTTGGAAAAATATTTTATAAATGACACAACACTGCATTTTATTTTTTTAAATGAACACTCAGTGCCCAGAGGAGGTGTCACACATAGAACGAACAAGTTCCTTTGATCTCAGTGGGTGAATTGTGCATATGCATAGCTTTGGTCAAAAAAACTGCACAACAGACTAATCCTGATTCCATCATACTAGTAGCATTTGAGCAGCAGCACCAGATTATCAGCTAATGAACAAACAATTGCATTCACACCATAACTTTGTAGAGCATATTTAGTACCTGTTCACCATCAGTTAACAGTTTGTCCAATTATCAGCTTTGGGCTCTCCATGTCGGGTTGATCAAACCTCTCAATATATGGAAATGTGAAACCTTTCAAGTGAGCATTAGCAAGCACTGTTAAATATTTGGAATACTGCCCACAGTTGAAAAGAACAAAGAACAATGATAGCAAACTGCATGTCCAAATACATCAAGCAGCTCAACTCTAATACAAATTATCAATATACTGCTAAATTGTTTAATGCTTAATTTGGAAGATTATCAGTTTCCATATCACATTACAACTGTTGAATTAAGAAGTAGTTGGACAAAGGTTATTAGAAATACCTTTTAAATGTTAAGGGTTGTATCTCATAAGTGCTTTGTCCATTGTGGAAGCTCCATTTGTACAAAAGACCAGTGTCGTCCCAAGGGGGGCACGGACTGCCCCGGGTGATACCGTCGGGGAGGGGGTTGTGACACCACTAGTGGCCAAAATTGTGGAAACCTTTTGGAAAATTTGTATTTAAGAATAGTACCATAGTGTTACATATCACTGGAAAGGTAATTTAATGCAGAATGTAATGAAACAAATTGTGTTGAATTATCCATATTCTATAAAACATTATGGCTAAATAATCTAAAAAACAAAACAACTGTCTTATGTAACAAAAAGATTTCCTTAACTCAAAACTGACCAATCTGACAGATTGTTCTGAGAGCCAATGAGGTGTTGTTATGACACAGCATGGAACCAATAAGATGTTAGTATGAGTCAGCTCTCATTTAGAACATAAGAACATAAGAAGAGCCCTGCTGGATCAGGCCAAAGGCCCATCTAGTCCAGCTTCCTGTATCACACAGTGGCCCCACCAGATGCCTCAGGGAACAAGATACCTGCATCCTGTCACCACTCCCTTGCACCTGGCACAGAGAAAACCTAGTCCTACAACCAGGAGGTTGCTTTTCCCCATCGTGGCTTGTAAGCTGTGATGGACGTTTCCTCCATAAATCTGTCCAATTCCCTTTTATGTTACATTTCTATGTATCAGAGCTAATACTAGAACCCTTATTCAGTTGTGTGTCATCAAGTTGGCCAGTTTTTTTGTTGGTTACTGATTTATTGGGTGACCTATTATTAAAATAAACAAAAAGTTAATGGGAGCGACACCATGAGTTACCACATCGGGTGACACCACCACTTGGGTGATGCGATGAGCTCTCGCACTGGGCGACGTAAACCCTGCAAACCCGATGTCTCTGCAAAGGACAAAAGTGACTTTCACTGATCTTCCCTTCTCCCTGCACCCCTCCTCAAAATCTGTTCCTGAAGGTTGGGAGACCCTCAGGAGCAGATATTCAGGAGAATGCAAAAGGGAAATAAAAATATCCCTCCCTCTTGTGCAAAGAAAGCTTCTTCTGTGAATGGAACCCCTTAGGATACAACTCTTAAGTATTTAACAACCATAAATGCCACTGATTTTGCAAGGACAGTTTCAAACCCATTGTACTCCTTTTATGACTTCTGCTGTAAACCCTATCTGAACAAGTTTAATGGTACATACAGGTACTGGACAAATGCATTGAGGTAGGTAGTTAAGGAATTTCTAATAGCATTATACCTTAAGTATTTCATAATTATACATTAACAGAGCAATCCTGCCTAAGGTGCAGCGGTGCAGCCTGAATTCACCTTGTGGGAAGGGGATGTTCGCTTCCTTCCCCCGGTGTAAGCGCCGGTGGCCCCAATGGGCATCCTTGGATGCGTGCCAGCTCTTTAGCTGGTGTGTGTCCCGGGAGGCCATATAAGGCTGGCCTGGCCTGGATATTGGCACAACCCAGCGCCGATATCCCCACCTCCTCCCAGGCCGGGCCGGCCAATAGCCCCCTCCCTCGGCATCCCTGTCCACCTTCCCCGTGCCCTCCCGTCACAAACCTTACCTGTGTTGGCTGGTGCAGGTCTGGGACAACAGCAGTGTGAACGCAGTGCCGACCTCTGCATCAGCGCAGCTTACACTTGAGGCAGCAAATTTTGCAATGCCTTAGGCGAGCAGAGTGCTCTCTCCACTGGCCTAAAGTTGGGTAGGAATTGGCTGTAAGTTGATTATAGTTTAACAGCCTGAACAGAGAATTAAGAATGTCTAACAGCTGACATCTAGTGGCGAAATTAAAAAAAAAACTTGAAATACTACTGTAGTTTCTTAAAATTTCTTAAGTAATTTTACTTTTGCAAAATACAACTGATGTTCCAGCCCCTAATCTAAAAATTAAACCTGCTACCTCCACATTGTATTGTCCAACACCACATACCGCTGGCTGCCCAGCAACTGATCCCGGCTTTCACAACCCACCATTTTACAGAACTCTTCAACCTTATCTGACCCAATCTACAACATAGGACCAATTTAAATGATTAAAATTGCAAGAGCCCTTTCCCGTGTTTGTCATCCTAGAGAGAATAGAGAAAGGTGGACATATGCAATAAAATAGTTATGTAGAAGAGGAAATTTCAGGTGGTGTCCATATATCAGTTACTTCCAGGGCCTGCCCTGTGATGAAGTGAACAATGTGGCTTGTGTTAGCAGCAGGTGGTGAGGGGAGCAGCAGATTCAGGGTACCCTTTACTCTGAGTCTGCCACTGCCTTGCTCCAGCCCACTGTCGATCAAACCAAACTGAACCACACTGATCTACTTCTGTTTCCCGACCCGCTCACCTCACTCCTTCGTGTTGTCCCTTTAAGTTGAAAGGGACTGCGAGGGAAGAAGACACACAATGAATAGGTAGGGAAGCAGATTGCTGCTGCCAGCACCTGAAGAAACTGCTTGGGCAACAGTGATCTCCTTCACTCACCTTGTTCCTTCCTCACATAGTCCCTTTAAACTTGAAGGGACTGTACAAGGAAGGAGAAATGTAAGGGGGTGGGGAAGCAGCCACTTATCTGGCTCCTTCCTTGTGGTCCCTTTACAGAAAACAGAAAGTGTGGTGCACACTGGGAGTTCCCAGCATGACCTGAACTTCCTGTTTTGACTAAAAGGATTGCGTGGAAAGGAACACAGTACGTAACTGTGAGAGCCAGGATGGTGTAGTGGTTCTGGTGTTGGACTTAGACCTGGAAGATTCAGGTTCAAATCCTCATCCAGTCATGAAGCTTCACTCTCAGCGTAATCTACCTCATAGGTTTGTTGTGAGGACAAAAGGAGGGAAGGAACCATGTACACCACCCTGAGCTCCTTGGAGGAAGGACAGTATAAAAATGTGAACAATAAATAAACGAAGGGGTTATTTTTTGTGCCAGTTCAGCTGTCCCTGGTCACATCCGTTGAAATCACACCTGTTATACAGAAGCCCTGTCATCCTTTGCAGCTGGTAATTCTCACTCTCCCCTTCTTTTTTAACAAGTGGTAGTGGTGCTACTAGTGTGATCCACCAAGGTCAGGGTACAATCTATTTGTGCCCTGATGCAACAGTTGGAGATCAATGTAGTACTGGTTCCTAAACAGTCACTGTAACGTCATTTTGTACCCAGAGGATGCTTCACATGGTGCCCATACTATGTTTAGGATATGCAATAACTAACTATGAAATACCCAAAGGCTTCTTTGGTTGCTTCTAACATTCGAGATGTTAACATTACACTTACAATACATGCACTGTGCTGCTTAATTACCGAAGAACAAACAAATCTCCTTCAGGTCAATGCTGGAATGAAGAAACCATACTTAAAAAAAAAAAGAATCTGATGAGCCTCTCCATAAGCTTAGAATCTTGGCATCAAGCTGAAATATGTTAATAAATAGTTCATTGCATTATCTCGACAGCCACTTAATTTGTATAAAAATACCACACACTACACATTTTATTTAGGGATTTAATTTATATACCACAAATACTGCTTTTAATATAAGTACAATATAATACAGTTGTAATTATGTAACTGCTGGTGTTCACCCTGGGTTATGAACTGAATGGCATGCTGTGCTGTCAAAACCTTACTAAAATGGCCTCTAGTTAAACTTCTCCAAAGTATAAAATCATGCAAAATCTACATCCTATATGATACAACCAGTACAATAATTGAAGCCAATATCCTACAAACAGCCTGGGCTATCTTCTGGAGTTCTTCTTGCAGTGTCCATGAGTCAGCCATCATTTTCTTGAAGCAGATGTAGTGATTTCCATTTTGTCAGTGGTATCCCACCACGACTACTGAAACCAGTGACGGTGTGCACAGTTATTGGCCAAAATGTCTTCATTACCTGATGCAGTTCAGACTGCAAACTTAAGTCCATTGCAAAGAGTCTATAGTTAGGAAGTTTTACGCTTTCCTCCTGTGACTACTGGTCGTGCATATTCCACAAAATCATCTATTAGAACTGGCCATGCCCCTAAAGAAGAATCAGATCGTTTTTAATCAAAACCTTTAAACGTTTAAACCAACCATTTTTATTTTTTAAACAGTGACCTGTCCACAGCTTAACAGATTTTTTTCCACAGGACTGTTTGACAACATGAATAATCTTCAAGGAAAAAGCCAAGTTGAATAGCTAATTGTTAACAGTAAAATATAATCTCTGCTACATTTTAGTGTTGATATTAGTGCTAATATCTGTAAAGAAAGAGACAGGGCAGGATGGGTGCTATCAGCACCCATCTCTCTGTCCCCCACCTCACCCTTCCAACTGGGCAAACTGGTGATAAACTGAGAAAAATAGCTGTCTCTTATCACCACCCAAAGCTAAACGGTACAACTCCTGGAAGTTTATTAAAAAAACTGGAAAAGATATCAGAACAATGGAGGCAAAAATGCAACAATAAGAACAAAGCATGGATAATTCAAGGGGAGGGGGGAAGGAAGGACAGCAAAGGTTGGTAAGGAATTAGGATAAAAGCAGCAAATTAAACCCGACACATTCTCTGGGAACATTCCCTAGCCAACTTACAGCGCAATCGTGCACAAAGTTGCACAAATGCCTGGCCAGGGAGGGGGGAGGAATTATCAGTGGCGCTCTCCGCCACATCTTTACCCCCTTCCTGGGCCTGGCCTGTCTTACATGGCCTCCCCAGACGTGCAGCAGCAAAATAGCTGGTGCACTTCAGAGGAGGCCCATTGGGGCTGTCACTGGGGGGAAAGGGACGAGCATCCCTTTCCCACGAGGTGTGGCCCAGCTCCGCCAGCATCCTGCGTAGGATGCAGCGGTCGGCCATTTAGGCCGACCTGTGCACCTTATGCAAGATTGGGCTGTTAGTCTATTCCAGGTTAGTTGTCCTTAGCAAGGTGACCCAGGAAAAGTCAGATGCTCCTGTCATCTGACACGGTTGAATGAGCCAAAGGGGGTGCATGACCTTACTTTTCATAATCTGTGGGTTTTAATAACCTGTGGGAAACCAGTACCAGGTTTCACCTGTGTACTGGAGGATGCCATCTAAGCCCCTAAATTTCCTGCTTCTGGAAATCAAGTGGGTTCTGCAGTCCAATAAGCTGGTTCAAAGCCAAGTCCTTTGTTTACCAGCCAATTGGGGGAGAAAAAGATGCTCAAACAATAAATACCACCTATAATAGGGTAAACATGGCTACTGCCTTCAAATGACTTAGCACACTCTTCAGGATGCTAAGGCATCATAGAAGCCTCTGAGGTGATATTAAAGTCTCCAAGCAGTTGAAAATGGACCGGGAAAATCAGAGATGTTCAGCATGGTATCTTATAGCAAAACACCATCTTTCAAATAAAGAGAAAAATAGTTATAAAAAACAGTCATTGCTAGAGATCAACAACTTCCTTTTGATTTGTTTAAAACTCTGCTTTATCTAAAGACCTTGCAGATGAGTTGTTTATGTACAGCATTATTTCAGCACGACTATATTTAAATTTTAGATATCCATAGATGTTACCTTCTTCGTCGTAGTTTGACATATCATCTGCAATCATATTTCCAAAATCTAAAAGAAGATTCCAAGTATCTTTGGGGATTGATCTTTTATGATGTTCCTATACAACAAGAAAAACAAGCTGGTACAAGCAGTATTCAAAATTTGAAGAAGTCTTGTAAAATCTTAGCCGAGCAAGATGATTAGCTTAACAGACTTACAGAACAATTTCTAGGCATGTTTACTCAGAAGTAAGTCCCACTGGGTTCTATGTATTTAGAATTGTGTGTTTAGAATTCAGCCTAAAGTGTAAAGTAAAAAGGTTGAACTTCATATGCCTCTGAAATCATCTTCGATACTGGGACATAAACATTAACAAATGTGGAAATGTACATACCAATAAAAATGTGTTCCAAAGATCTAGAAATTTAAATCTTCCTGATAAGACTAAATTCCAATATGCAATTGCCATTTCTAGATCTGAAAGACATAAACATATAATAGCATGAATCTTATTATAAATCTGCAACAATAAAAAGTAGAAACACACAAATATGAAGAAGAGTTAATACAACAAAAATGCTATCTGCTGAAATTTCTGTTTTTAGATGCTCCAGCTCATATATGCCCCCAAAAGTGCTTATCCAACATGGTTTTGGAGAGCGAATTTTGTCATTTAAAATTCCTTAGGGTTTGTATATGAAAGTAACCTAAGTCAAGAAAACTGGTACTTTTAAAGAATACATATCACTTAATTCACTGTATACCTCTGTATGAATCAATCCACTTAAATGTTTTGAAAGTAGACAATATTTCTGACACAAAAAACAAGGTATGTTTAAAGATATCCCTACAATTAATTGAGAAGAAAAGGGTTCAAAAGTATCAAGTCACAAACCTTTAGCAGTATTAACATAATTAGCCTGTGATCCTATACAAACGTACTTGGGAGTACGCCCCATCAGCAGCGTCACTAGGACGCGTGTCACCCTGGGGCAGGGTGGCGCGCACGTCACCCTAGTGACGGTGGGGGGGGGCGACCCAGCTGCCTTCCCCCCCACGTCGCCCCCCGCGTCGCCCTCCGGACGCTCCGAGGCCGGCCCGGGAGCTGGCCTCAGAGCGTCCGACCCCGCTGGCGCTCCAGGGCCTTCTGAAAGAAGGCCCATTGCGCAGCGCAAATCCGGGTATTTTTTCAATTTTCGCGCATGCGCACACCGGAGGGCGACGCGCGTCACGGAGGTGACGCGTGGGGGGGTGCACGCGTCACCCCCTGGCGGCCCGCCCCCCCGCCACGCTCCAGCGACGCCAGTGCGCCCCATTGAAATGATTTGGACTTTCTTTGGAAGAAAGAAGCCAAAAATTCCATCCAAGCCTTTGGATGTACCTAGCACTTTTTGAATCCAACTCTTATTTTAACACAATTTAATTTGCGAAGCAGCTTCACAAGTCATACAATAAAAACAGAACAATTACAAATTGAAACAACAACAATAAAAAACACCAATTCAAAAAGACCAGGGCTAGCCCATCCACGAAGGGCATGATACGCTAAGTGGTGGGTGGAAGGCAGACTTGAAGTGTCTTTCACTCCAAATCTGCCACTGCCCCCCTCACGCTTTCCTCAGGATGCACCTCCTGAGTTGCTTAAAGGCATTATGCAAGGAAGGAGCAAGGTGAATGGGAAGGGAAGCAGATCACTGCCACCTGCAACCCCCTCCCCCCAAAAAACCCACACAGACAGCTGCATTCCATTTGTTCTTCCTTTAAATAAAAGAAAAAGTGAAGAATACGCTAGAAGCTCCCAGCATGACAGCACTTCCTGTTTTGTCAAAAAGAACCATGCAAAAAGGAGCAAAGTAAGAAGCTACATTCTTCTTTCTAGGTTTTTTGAGGGGGCACACAAGTGGCAGCAGCAGTAGTGGTGGCAGGTCAGGACACTGCAGTAATCAAGGTTGGATGTCACCAGCATATGGATAATCATGGTTGGGCTATCTCTGTCCATGAGGAATCTCAGTTGGCATACCAGTCTAAGCTGAAAAAGAGTGATTCAGACTAAAGATGCCACCTGGGTATCCAAAAAAATGGCATGCATCCAACATCACTCCCAAACAGATAACCTTATTCCTTTCATCCCTCACAGAACCTTCAATTCTCACTATGCTACTGAAAGGTATCCCTCCTATAAATCTGCAGTAGTGTATTGAATGTCAGAAATTCTAAATAGCAAGTCACTACACACAAATGGTACACACAAATGTGGAGCAATGTCTATACAGTATGAGGCCACCACATGATCACGTAGTAATTGCAATTGATATGATGATCCCGGATAGAAAGGGTCCACTGTACAAGGTGAAATCACGCTCCAGAAGCCTCTTCTGGGTTGCGCGACTCTCCCCTCCACTCTCCCAAGTTCGCCCCAGAATGCATTGCAATGCATTCTGGGCAAGCCTGGGAGAAGGGAGGGGGGAGGTTGCATGACCCGGAAGAGGCTTCCAAAGCACGATTTCACCTCATACAAGCAAGAAAATGCAGCGGTTTGCAGCAAAAAGGTAAGGAAAGTGCTTTTTAACCTTTTTTCTTTTTAAAACATTTTTACTTTGGCCTCTGTATCCGCAAAGCATACGCGTTGAGACAAATCCGCGGATGCTGAAGTCGCAGATACGGGCCCCCCACTGTTATATAATAACTGGCTCTAGTCTCCTTCATTCCCAGTTTTGACTGTGAGACAAGGCTAGACTGGCAATGGTACTGCTACAATTTGTGTCTTATATATAAGCGTTCTCAGTGCATAAATGCGCAAGTATCTTCTTCTGAAGATAGTACATGACTACATGTTATCTTGTTAGTCCTCTCATAAGACACGTACAGCTACTATGTCTGAGCCTCTAAGATAAAGCTTGTCATTGTCTAGCATGGCAGATTAACTTAAAAATGTTTTTAAAAGGCATTAGTCACTGCTAGCATTTCTTATACCATGCATGTGCATAAGTGCCAAACCATAAACAAAACTCAAACAATCTTCATGTATGGACAATGGATCACAGACCTCATAGGTCATGTACACTGATGTCTCGGGGTGCAGGAACATGACAAAAGCATAACATATATTCTGAAACACTTTTCAGATTAAAGTATTTAATTTCATATTCTAAACGAAGGCAGAGAGCAAAGAATTCTGCAGTTACTATTTCCCTGTATAAAAATACATTGTTTAGCTTAGTGCAGTGGTTCTTAACCTGGGTTCGATCGAACCCCAGGGGTTCGGTGAGTCAGTCTCGAGGGTTCGGCGGAGGACTACTCACGATTCAATCGTGAGTAGTCCTCCGCCGAACCCGCGAGACTGACTCACCGACTAGCGGCATCACTAGGGCGCGCGCGCCGCCCTAATGACCCCCATGCCACCCGACGAGGATGTCTCCGGAGCCAGCAGCAGCGGAGCCTCCGCTGCCGCCGGCTCCGGATACATCCTCTCCAGCCAGCTGTCTTGGGCAGGAGGAGGCCTCGGAGTGTCCGCCCTCGGCGGAGCTCCAAGGCCTTCTGAGGGAAGCCCGATGCGTGACGTCCTATTTATAAGCTTTAGCGCATGCACAGTACGTTTCGGGGCAAATTTGCCCTCAAACGTTCTGCGCATGCGCTAAAGCTTATAAATAGGACGTCGCGCATGGGGCTTCTCTCAGAAGGCCTTGGAGCTCCGCCGAGGGCGGACGCTCCGAGGCCTCCTCCGAGGCGTCGCTGGAGTGCGACGGGAAGGGCGGACCGCCTGCGCTCGACGTGCGGGTGCACGGGCGCGACCGCGCGTCACCCATTGCGCACGTCGCCCCCAGGCGATCCGCCCTTCCCGCCGCTCTCTAGCCACGCCTCATTGGCAGCAGGTGATAACGTGGCGTGGCCTATCTGTGCTGCAGGGAATTTGGTGCGCCCAGTAGTAGAAGTGTGTGATTTCTTTCTTAATATTTATTTAATTTAATCCCTTCATACTATGTCGAGCAAAAAAAGAAAGTGGTTGGACAAATATTTACAATATGGATTCACATGTATAACGGAACGTGATGGGAGTCAGCGTCCTAGCTGCATGATTTGCAATGCCAAGTTGAGCAATTCTAGTCTAGCACCAGCAAAACTAAGAGAACACTTCCTTAAGGTAAAGCCGCGCATTTCTGAACTGGTCTCTGAAAGGCAACAGCAGAAGTCACACTGATTTGCAGTAAATATTCATTATTATGTTTTTGTTTTTGTGTGAAAATCATGTTTTAATATTTGTTCTTTAATGGTTTTGTTCATTTTGTGCACCTATAAAAATATACCTATGTATATATACCTAAAATATATACCTATGTTTTGAATTTGAAAAAATCATATTTTATTTTTCAAATTAAGAAGGGTTCAGTGAATGCGCATATGAAACTGGTGGGGTTCAGTACCTCCAACAAGGTTAAGAACTTAGTGAACTTAGAACTTAGGCTTAGTGCATTTGCCATGTTTGCTGAGGGAATTGTATACTAACTTTGACACTAAATATTTAAACATAACTGGATAAGTTTTATTGCCAATGATAAAGTGCATTTCCTCTTTTCCTAGATGAAGCTCTTCTGGATAGGACAACTATAGCCAGACGTCTGCTGGTGTCTTGAACACTTTTTGTCCCTCATCTCTAACCATTTCCAAGTTAACACTTAGCGTATTGTATTCTCCCCCCCCACCCCCCATGGAGAAGCTATCAGAAACTGCTGAAAAAGCTTATCTGTCCTATGGAAGGCAACAGCTTATGACCCAGGAATCACTGAATTAATTTAGGTAGGTTCTCTAAACAGCAGATTCCTGAAGAGAGCAAGGCTTTCCTGGGAGTAATTCCCATCAAACACAATGGGACTTCTGAGTAAATATGCACAGGATTCTGCTGTACTTCTTCAAACAGTCTCAGAGGCCCCAGACATCATGAACAATGCAGACGAACTAAACTGCTGGAACAATCAGCATGAGAGATTCACAACTTCAGTGACTAGCAACATTTCCAAGTTCTACTTGAGAATAACTACCAAAAATATGTCTGTGTAACAATATAATTTGTAATGCAAAAGGAAAAATACTCGTACTTTAAATTATGACAGGTTGTTCAGTAACCTTCAGAAGTTCTAAATTCATTCAAATATTACACATCTCAAATTCTAGGATAAGGAACCATATGAATGGTCATGGTTTTAATTTATGGCTATAAAAAACAAACAGTTATTGGCTAAGTTTTAAAATTAACCGAGTACTTGATGCATTTGTCCTGTTCTATCGCTTTTTGATCTAATACAGTACTGCATGCAGGCTAATAACTACTATAAAGAATATTCTGTTTTAACTCTTGTTTCAAGGACAGAGGCAGCCTTGGTCGCCTTGATTGATGACCTGCGCTGAGGACTAGACAGGGGGTAGTGTCCTTCTGGACTGGCTGCCTGAGTTGGGACTTGGAGGCACTGTTTTGCAGTGGTTCCGTTCCTTCTTGGATGCCCAGGCTCAGAAGGTGGTGCTAGGGGACGCCTGTTTGGCACTATGGCCAGTGCATGTGGGGTGCCACAGGGATCTATTTTGTCCCCCATGCTTTTAACATCTACATGAAACCACTGGGAGAGATTGTCCGGGGATTTGCAGCCAAGTGTCACCATCATGCAGCTCCCTCTCCCTTTTCTACCAGTTTCCAAAGTGGTCGTTGGAGGTCTGGTGCACTGTCTGGAAGTGGTTGGGCCAACTGAAATTAAATCCAGACAAGACAGAAATCCGGACAAGACAGAGGTGTGATGTAAGGTACTAGATCCGCAACTCGCTCTGGACAGGGTAGCACTCCACCTGAAAGAGCAGGTATGCAGCCTGGGAGTCCTGGATCCATTGTTGTCCCTGGATTTCTTTGAACATGCATACACATCAGGCCTTGTGATCAGGCCTTTGCACAACTTCGGTGGTGCGCTGGTTGCAACCATACCTGAGTCAGTCGGATCTGGCTATGGGTGCCCATGCCCTAATAACATCTTGTTTAGACTACTGTAACACATACTACATGGGGCTACCCTTGAAGATGGTCTGGAAACTGCAGTTAGTGCAGAATGCAGAGGCCTGTGCAGTCACCAAGGCTCAGCAGTTCGATTTGATGCTTCGCTAAGCCTCCAGTGAATGAAAAGCACTCAGGCTATGCCCTCCCTGGCTACTAAGCTTGTGAAGGGCCCTAAAGCAAGATAGAGGCAGCTAGAGGCATTGCTTGGTGTATTTTAGAGTTGGCCACAAGATCCACAGGGAGGTCATTTTCTCATAGCCCCGGTGCAGTGCAGCGGGTGCTGGGCTCCCCTGGCTTGTTTCCACGGCTCCCCAGGGAGCCATGGCTCATAGTTTGGGAACCACTAAGTTAAAGTGGATTCTACATCTTACTTTCCAGCCAGAATGCCTCAACCTGAAAGAGATTCAGGAGGTCTGGCTCAGTTATACGCAACTATAGTAAATCTGATTTCAAGAATACCAACTGAATTCAGTGTTTTAACTTAAAAAAAAACCCACTTACCTAAGCCTTTTTGTCCAGGATTTTTAGCAAAGTTAAAGGTAAACTGATAAAAATCTTTAAACTTCATGGGATCTTTTAATTCTTGTTCCAGTCTTGGCAAAAGAGCTTTTAGTTTGTCTGTGGTATCACATCTGATGAAAAAGGAATGTTATTTTTAAAGACATTATAAAAAACAACTTTCCGTATTCCTAAACACACAAGTGAACATCATTACAAATATACAGTATTCTCACTGTTGATAATTAACATTCTTTATTTTTTAAAAAAGAATAGTTTTTATTAAGAATCTGTCATATACAAGGTACAGAACTGCTTACAGCTAGTGGTTATGATCCCTTAACAGCACTACTGAGCATGTGATATTCCATGACTGCTCAATTCAATTGCTGTGCCCAGGATTCAAAGAACCGTTACAACCACTTTAGTTCTTCATTCATTTTAATCCTACCTTTGAGTTACAAAACAGGCACCCAAGGTAGCTAAAATCAATAACATATAAATTAAGTTATTTTACAAATAGGGCAGAAACCACAATATCTTAGAAAAGGAATATTCACAAACCCATAATTGCAAATATGGGTTTGGAGCACTTACAGAAGAGTCAGTGGGCAGCGAAATTATTACATATTATTGTATCTGTCTGAAAATGCCCCCATCTCCCCATGTTAGCATTTTATGAGGCACATGCAGGTTTGGGAATCCCATATATGCTTTGTAGTGTACTGTGTAGGTCTGTCCCCAACCAAACAGCATATAAACACAAAGGACAAACAGTACAAGCAGCAGCACAAATAATCAAAGATGCTAGCCATCAAATGCCTTCTGAAACAGAAATTTCTCTGCAGCTTCTAAAAACTGCCAGCAAATGGGCCAAATGAGCCTCTGGGGGGAACATACTCTCATGGAATCGAATTATGACACAAAACACTGCGCTTTTTCTTGTAGTTCTCCACACGCCATGGGATTAATGTTTCTTGAACAGTAGCCCCTGCCTCCTACACCAGATAGTAATCTCCTTTTAATACTGATGTAGATCTCATGAATTGTGTATGCATGTTCAAAGAAAAAAAGTCAAGCTGAAAGTAGCTCTTTAGATCTCAGCCCATGCATCTTTACAAACGCCAACTGTCAGCAAACCAATTTGGCAGAATGGGGACTAACATCAGAAAACCCTTTTTTTTTTTTTTTTGGCTTCTTGTCTTATGACACTGGCATAGACAGGAAACTGCTCTGCATCATAGTAGCAGTTTCATTTCTAAATATATATTAAAAGTGTAATCTGAGTATAATCCCAACTAAGTGTGTTCATACGACACCTTCCCACAGCATCTCTACTGGCAGTGACATTAGGAGCAGGTCTTGGGAATTAGAACTTCTTCCCTATCTCCCCACATACAGAAGACAACTGTATGATAACTTTGGTTCACCCCTTTAGTGAGTGGCGAGGGCCCCCCCCCCATTTCTTAATGAACTTGTCTTGTCTGGCGAGAGCAGGCAGATTAGTGATTAGGACCTTGGGGGTGGGGGAGCATTTGGAAGACATTTGTAGGGATGTTTGTTATCAAGAAGTGTCAGCTTTCCTTTCCCTACATGGGTGATACTTCTTGGGGTAGAGCAGAGAGAGGGAGCATGGTGTTGGTAGTAGTGAAAGCAAGGGAGATTGCTGGCAGCAGCACTGTAGAAACATCTGGCCGCCCAGTGAGGGAGCCCTGCCCTTTTTAATTAGTTTTTGGTATAAAGCTTTTTTCCCTTTTTCAGGTGAGTTATAGGGGTAGATCTCCACAAAAAGGGGCAGGCCATGAGGGATGGTCCCTTTGGTTTGCCCCTTCAGTGAGGTGCGAGGGCAAAGGCTATTCTTTTGTTCCTCTAGACCCCAACCTGGTAGCAGCGGGGTTGAGGTGTGTGTGGATGGCCCTTGGGATGGAGAGCCCCTACATAGGTGGCCTGGTGAGAGCTGGTAATAGTCTCTTTTTGCCTTGTTGTTGTGTGACAATGTTAAGTAAGCGAGTTATTATTGGGGTGATGGGGTGGAGGGGTTTTTAGCAGGGGATACACAGGTGAGAGCTAGACCAGAGCCTCCCCTCCCCTCAGGCTTTTGGTTGGGTAAGGATTAGGGAAGTACAGTACATTGAGGGGTGGGTTACAGCGCAATCCGACTTAACTTTTGTGCCTGTGTAACCAGCAGTGCAGCGAGAACAGGAGGCCCCAGAACGGAAAAGGGTTTCAAATCCGCTCCCAAAAGAGGAATTCAAAGGGGATTTGAATCCCTTTTCCGTTCTGGGGCCTCCTGTTCTCGCTGTGCTGCTGGTTACACAGGCACAAAAGTTAAGTCGAATTGTGCTGTTAGTTATGTAAAGAGGTTCTGGGCATAGGGTGGGTTGGAGTTTCTGGGGTGAGGTTTTAGATTTTGTTTTGAAGCCTGATTGGGACTATGTGTTGGGGTGATGGGAGAGTTGCAAGTGGTGCCACTATTAATAGGGTGGTGGGCCACGGGAGATATGGTGGTGGAGTTTGAGCTGGCCATTGCAGGAGAAAAAGATAGATTCTTTCTGGGCCCCTCCCCCAGCCCAAGGACCATCGGTGGCTGTGGCAGTGACCCTGTTAGCCTGAAGCTCCTGTTGCTAAATGCCAGGTCAGTAAATAATATCAGCCTTATCCTGGATTTGATCCTGGCTGAGGGCGCTGACTTGGCACGTATCATGGAGTCCTGGCTGGATGGTGGGGGTGGTTTCCCTCTCCCAGTTATGTTTGCCAGGTTTCTGTGTACTCCAGCAGCCATGGCTGCAGCAATGGGGATTTGCACTGGTCTACTGTAATTCTATCTCCCTTGCCAGGTATCCTGTCCAGCAGTGTGCCAGGTTTGAATGTCTAGATGTGGGGTTGAGTGGGCGAGACAGGACAGGGATTCTGCTGGTGTACTGTCCGCCTTGCTGCCCAGTAGACTCCCTTCCTGAGCTGACTGGAGTGATCTCGGCAATGGTGTTGGAATGCCCTTGGCTAGTTGTCCTGCAGGATTTCAACATCCATGCTGAATCTCCTAGTATAGGTGCAGCTCAGGAGTTCATGGCTACCACGGCAATCAGCAGATTGCAGCCCTCACACATGTGGCTGGGCATACTTTGGACATGGTTTTCAGTGAGGGGCAGGGAGATAATGATCTGGTTGTGGAGGAGATTAACACCATGCGCATTTCATGGACAGATCCCTAATAAGATGTAGGCCAATGGCATTTCCTTAACTCCACAGAGACACTTGATTATATGGTCCACCCCAGAAGGCTCATGGACCTTATGGGCTTTCCTGAGGGTTTGGGGGAATTTTCCTGCTGTTAGAGCTGGTGACTCGTCTGCTGCCTTTGTTGGCCTCTGGAATGAGGAAATGGCCAGTGCTGTAGGTCAGATTGCTCTTGCGCAACCTCTACCATGCCGTAGAACCAGGGTGGCTCTTTTGTTCACTGAGGAGCTGCGGGCAATGGAACAAGTTCATAGGTTTCTTGAGTGATAATAACAGAGGAAGACTCAGGATGAATCCCTGAACATGAGCTACAGCTCATTTTAGAGCCTACTCCATGGTGGTGATGACAGCGGAGAAGACTTACTTCTCTGCCACCATTGTGTCTACAGAATGTCATCAGCACAGCTGTTTTGTGTAGTGAGGGGTTTGTTACATCTGTCCTCACAAGGCGGTGAGCAGGAGTGCTCTGTTGCTCGCTGTGACAATCTTGTGAGACATTTTGCAGATAAAATCTCTTGCATCTGTCAAGACTTGGATTCCACTTTAACAGTATCCGATGATGTCAACTGGGCTTCTGCTTGTCTTGGTGTTGTGGGATTCTTTTCAGCCTATACAACCTGAAGATTTGGACAGAGTTCTCTGGAGTTTGAGACTGTCTCCCTGCCCTCTTGACCCTTGCCCAGCATGGCTTATTCAAGTTGCCAGAGGAGGTCTGCCTGAGTGGGTGGGGAGGGTAGCTAATACATCATTAATACCTCTTACCGCTTTTGACACTATTGACCATAGTGTCCTTCTGGGCTGGTTGGCTGAATTGGTACTTGGTGGTACTGTTTTGCAGTGGTTCCGTTCCTTCTTGGATGTGCAGGTTCAGAAGGTGATGCTGGGGGATGCCTGTTCGGCCCTATGGTCATTGGCTGTGGGGTTCCACAGGGATTTATTTTGGGCCTCACGCTTAACATTACATGAAACCATGGGATAGGTCATTCAGTGATTTGGAGTTGCTGATGTCACCCAACTCTATCCTTTCCACTGAATACCAAGTGGGAGGATGAAGTCCTGGAGTGTTGTCTAGAGGCAGTTGGGACCTGGATGAGGGTTAATAAGCCGAAATGAAATCCAGAGGTCCTCCTGGTCCAGAAAACCATGTCTCGGGTATTAGATTGTTGCCCTTCTTTGGATGGGGTTGCACGCCCCTTGAAGGACTAGGTGCACAGCTTGAAGGGTCCTACTGGATTCACAGCTGCTCCTGGATTGCCAGGTGGTAGCTGTGGCCCAGGGGACCTTTGCCCAGTTTTGGCTGGTGTGTCAGCTGCAGCCATACTCAAGTCAGTCGGACCTGGCTAAGGTGGGTCCATGCGTTAGTGACATCACATCCAGATTACTGCAACTTGTTCTACATGGGACTGTCCCTCAAGACAGTTCGGAAATTGCAGCTAGTGCAGAATGCGGCAGGTTGTGCGAT
Organism: Plestiodon gilberti rubricaudatus; assembly: GCA_026170595.1. Lineage (NCBI taxonomy): Eukaryota > Metazoa > Chordata > Lepidosauria > Squamata > Scincidae > Plestiodon > Plestiodon gilberti. The sequence goes on from JANXHW010000003.1 coordinate 140,862,858, forward strand.
TACCGGGGCCTAGCAGTTTAATTTTGCTAGGCCACTGATCTGGCAACTGCACTGGCTGTTTGTTTCCAGGCACAATTCAAGGTGTTGGTTTTGACATATAAAGCCCTATACAGCCTTTGGTACCACCTACTCCTCATTCCCTTAGGTCATCTGGTACAGCTATGCTACGAGTTCCACTGCCATGAAAAGTAAAAGGGATAGCAGCAAGAGACAGGGCCTTATCTGTTGTGGCACTGCACCTCTGGAACATGCTTCCAGAGGATTGTTGACTAGCCCCCGCTGTGGAGCAGTTCCAATGAGGCTTAAAATATTTTTATTCAAATTAGCTTTTGAGGAGAGGAAAGGTAGAGAGGCTGCCTCACTGCCATCTTATAACTTATAACTATTGAACTGTTCTCTGCCACTGCTCCCTGTATTTAATTGGGAATGTTTTATTTATTTCTGCTACTTTATTTCTGGTTTTTATTGCTGCTATTTTATTGCCTGTTGTTCTATTACTGCCTGCTTGCTGTGTTTTAATTTTAATCAATATTATGTTTGATTTTATTGTAAGCCACCCTGCACAGTTTTTAACTGGAATGGTGGGGTATAATTTAAATAAATAATTAAAATAGCCACAGGTTCTTAATTTTAGATTTTCCTTTTAAATGTTTGTGTAGAAATAGAACCCACTCACCTCAAGGCATCTCCTAAGATGGGTGTAAAATGATCCAGAACTCATCATTTGCACCCTGCTTGATTAGTTACTGTTATGGGAATCCAGGCATCACATGCCTCCTCTCCCTCAGCCCATGCAGTCACAACAATATGTTCTTCTCCCCCTGCATGTGGCAATGGATATAGCAAATGGGACCCATGAACTGATTCCTTAACTCCAAGTCCATGTGCCAGAAGTCCTGATAAGAGAGTGTTGTGGTTCCCACGTGCAGAAGTGCCTCTTCAACATCAGCAGCCAGTCTATTGAACAGTACATGGAGGTTGTGCTGTATGCACTTTTTTCCTCATCCTTGGAGTGGGATAGGAGTGTGGAGCCAGCATGGTAGCAGAGCTCATAACTGGTAGCGGAGGTACCCAGCAGATCAATCTTCAAAGTGACTCTGGTCCCTGTCCCCTTACGGGCTGTCAGCCTACTGATACTACTAATTCTACTAATGATACTACTAATCTGTGCAGACACTCTTTACTAAGTAGAAACACTTCCTCTATGGTTGGTCTGTGTGGCTGCAACAATGCATGGACACTACTTCCCTTGCATGAAGACGGTCTGTGACTGGGGCCTTTATATGTGAGCAAATGATCAACAAAGTATTCTGGGGGGGAAAATAGCTACCAGGCATGCAGTTTCATGTGCTTTACTTTCTGAAGCTTCACATGTGATTTTAATGAAAGATGCTGCTGTGTTGAGCTAGAAGTCAAAGATAACCATGGCAAGATTCACTGAAAGGTGAAATGCTCATAAAAATAATTCTCTGAAGCACATAAAGATGCAATGTTTATATTTCAGTAATGCCAAAAATGTCAAGTATGTATTTACACCATTCAGTCGCAAGATGGGAAATTGTCAGGCTACCCTCAGCATCACCACTTTCATCTTGTCTGGATTAAGTCAGATAAATTAGATTTCAAATGAAACAAGACTAGACCCAGTTGCTCAGAAAGATACTCTGAGTCCATTCAAAACATCCATCAATATGGGTTTAATAAAAGATGACAGACCAGATTCATAGAATGGGGACTGGGTTGTCCCTACTATGTTAAGTGCCAAGCCAAGGACATTTACACATGCCTAATGGAAGCCAGCGGGTGGCGCAGTGGGTTAAACCGCTGAACCATGAGCTGTCGAAAGGTCGGCAGTTTGAATCCGCGACGGGGTGAGCTCCCGTTGCTTGGCCAGCTCCTGCCAACCTAGCAGTTCCAAAGCATGTTAATGTGAGTAGATAAATAGGTACCGCTTGCGGGAAGGTAAACAGCGCTCCGTGTTCCAGCTGCATGCTACGCGCTGCAGCAAGGAGAGTCATGTTGGCCACATAACCACGGAGGCGTCTTCGGACAACGCTGGCTCTTTGGCTTTGAAATGGGGATGAGCACCACACCCTAGAGTCAGACACGACTGGACTTAATTGTCAGGGGTCACCTTTACCTTTTTAATGGAAGCACATGTGTGGCTAGAAGTGGTCTTTGTAGTTCTTAGTGTGCCAGATCCCACAGTGAATGAGGCATGCTATTGTCCATAGGGCCCATAGCAAGAGAAAGCTCTGGAAGTACGCATGGTTCCCCTTGCGCACAAACATCTTTGGATCGTAGCTTGTCATCTCCATGTAAGACAGGCAATATGAATTAAATAATGCAATGATTCAGAATTTACACCTATAAAAATTTCACTTATTTCAGTGGCAGTTACTTTTGGCTTATAAAGCAAAATTTGAAGCCCTATTAAAGACAGCTGTACTCACCCTAGTTCCGTCATGCCATCTACAAATTCTTTCTTACTGAATTCGCACTGAGTGGCTGCCCTGAATTTCCATGCTATGACCAAAACGCTGATACTGGCAGGATCCAAGCTTAAATCATCACAAAACTGTTGAATCCCATCAATGCCAATTTTATTCTCATCTTGTGGGTCTGCAGGTGAAAATACAAGAGGGAAAGTTATGATTACATTAACAACTTGCAGAACAAAAAAATTGCAGCTTCTTTTTTCATATCATCCTGCTAACCTATTCAACCACAAACAAACTAGCTTTCTTGAAACATTTATTTATTGCTGCATGAAATATATAAATAGGGCCATAAATGGATCACTAGGACACAAATAGCAAACAGAATACAAAGAGTCATTTTGTTGTAAACTATACTCAACTTTAGCAGCAGCAGCAGCAAACATATTTTAAAGAAGGACTGCACAACAATATGAACCGCAGGGCAACTGTGATGCCTCCCTGATTATCTGCCTCCCTCTGGAGGAACCCACTGTAGCCCTTTCCCACCTTTTTGTGGGAACATCCAAGTCACACCCTAGTCCATCAAAAGCAGAAGACAGGATGAGAAAACTCCTGCATCACAACCATCAGCATTACTCCTCTTCCTATATTCAGAGGTACATGGTGGAGACGTTTCCTACCCTACTGCAGCCAGCCACTCCTTGACACGTTGCATTACAGTAAGGTCCTGGTATCCATGGGGGATAGGGTTCCTGGCCACCCTGCAGATACCAGAAATCACGGATAAGGGGGAACGCTATCCCCCGCGGCCCCCTGGCTATTACCTTTGTAGTGTGATTTGCTTTAACCAAATGCTATAAGCTTGTCTGCAGAGAAGCAGACAAGCCGACTGAGTGCTAGAGAGGCTCAGTCGAAGGTTAACAGGAAGTTGTTCTAGTTTCTGCTTCCCGTTAACTTTCAGCTGAGCCTCTCCAGCACTCAGTCAGCTTCTCTGCTATAAGCAGAGAAGCTTATAGCGTTTGGTTAAAGCAAGACACAGAAGACACACAAAGGTAATGGCTGGGGGACGCCGAGAATCACTGATAGCGAATCCGCAGATAGCGGGGGGGGTGTAGTATGTAAACTTCTGGAGAAGTAAAAAAAGCTTGTATGTTATTCCTGCCAGACTCAGCTAGGAGTAACTATAAGGGGCAAGCCAATGGTATAGAAATAGGCCAAAAGAGAGACTAAACAAGGTAAATAGGAGATGGGGTGCAGAGACCCTTGTGGTGACGCAAAGAAAAAAGAAAGCACTAGGGTTAAATTGAGAGAAAGTGGGTAACATGGAGTGGAGAAACAAAGGAAGGAGGATAACAAAAATTGGGGTACCAAGAGATCTGTAAGAAACAAAGAAAAGGGCGTAAAGACATGTGTGGCAAGGCAAAGAGAATGTGCTATGAGGTACAAAGAAAAAGAGCAGGGGTTACAGCGAAGGGGTTTCAGTGAGACCTGTGGGGTGGGGAAATAGAAGAGAGGACAACTGAAATGGGGATATAAATCTATGGATGATACAGAGTGAGAAAGAGTATGCTACACAGTGGGAAACAGAGGGTTAATAGAAACGTAATAGTGCAGAGAGATGATTTATGGTATGGTGCTCAAAGAAAAAAGTGGGCTGACAGCAAATAGTAAAAAAACATTGAGTTAACATTTTCACACAAAAAAAATCTGTACGCTAATTTAGCAATGCAGCCCCCTTTTGTCAATAAATATAAGAGTGGTCCTCAGAGTGATTCAGTTATGCAGCCCTATTTTCAAAAAACAAAAAATAAATGTACTAAAAGTACTTTCAAGATTTCCAAGTAGTAAAATACATCAAGTACTTTTAGTCAAGTCAAGTCACTTTTAGTCCAATTTTTACTACTGGTTCCTAAGCGTTAACAATAAAAATTATGAGATGTGAGAAAACAGCATTTCTAGGCAAATATGGCAAATTCAAAGATTTAGGACAAAGGTTTCGCAAGTCCATTTTTACAACAATGAATCTAAAAGCAATGTTTGTTTTAATTAGCATTGCACCCACAAAGTTACTATCCATTTGCCACGTTACTACAGCTGCAATACACAAACCTGTTCAGCTAAAGCACTTGAAGCTAAATGGTCCAAAATCTTAAACCAAAGTAGTTTTGCTTAACAGATGAATTTGTAAAGGTGCAGCTCCAACATAGTAAAGATCCCAGGCATCACCTTATTCTCTGTGCCAGATACGTCTTTCACAGAAGGAAATTCTAGACCTTAAAAGTAGTATACCTCAGGCAATTCAGTTTGGAAAGGCTCAGATTGAATGTTTTGTATGGCAGAATGAAAGATATGACGGTTCAGCTTGGTTTGGAAATCTATACTGCATGCCACAATGACCTATCCATAAGAGTAACAACTACTTTCTCAAAAATTCAGTTGTAATATTTGAAGCGATAGTCCCAAATGATGTGTCTACATTTCACAGTCCAAATAACCCACAAATGTTGAACTTTCAAACAAAAACATTTTCAACGTTTAAAGTTACAGGTGAAAAATTATAGAAACAAAACATACTTTTATGCTGGACGGATATCACAGATATTTTTAGGCATACATCACCATTAGTCACTTACATTTACCATATATCCAACCATAATAGAAAAAAAGATGATTTACACCTACATTTACCTGACTGACATTGGCAAGCCAGGGTTCCAGGAGTGGTTTGGCATATTCCTAACCAATTAGACACAGTTAAACCTTTTCCATTATTATCCATGTTGCTCTTTGGGTGAATTGACAGAACAAATGATCGCTGTGAGAGGTTATCAGACAATGTACACAAAGAGATCAGATTTTCTAATTTTAATTCTGTGGATCTCTCTAACCCTTCATTCCTTTCCCCAGGATCCTGCCACCAGAGCAATTAAGTGTAGGTGTGCAATACAGTCTATAACTACTCCTTGTGCAATATGTTTTTATAAGTAAAGCTAAGAATGTATTGAAGGCTCCAACTCTATGACTACATGTTTGGACTAGCTGTCGCTGAATTAAAATATTTTAGCCGATTAATAATCTGCCTTTTTGACAAATTGACTAAGTTTAAATAAATTTGCGTATTACCAAAATCTAAGTACAGTAGATAGCTTTTGGAGATACTGAAGGAAGTGTAAAGTAACTTACAGCCCAGTCCTATCCAAAGCCCCACGCTGGGATGCAGTGGTGCCAGGGCAAGTTCCACAGCATCCAGCATGGGGCTGGAGGCTGCTGGAGGCCTCCTTGAGGTAAGGGGACATTCATCCCCATACCCCATGTCGATCCCCAGCAGCCTCTATGGGGCTACTTGGATGTGCACCAGCTATATGGCTGGTGCAAATCCAGGCAGCTCGGTGTCGGCTTTCAAGCCTGGGAAGGGGGATAGGATTCGACAGCCTCCTCCACCAAGCCGGCCCCTCTCCCGGGCCTGTTCCATCCTCCTCTCTGCCCCTTAATGCCTCCTCCCCACCACATAGTAACATAGCTATGTTACTTCTGATGATGCCTCCTATGTTGGAGGCGAAACGTAAAGTTTTTTAACCATCTGATTAGAATAATAAAATTTATATTATACGATGGAGTTTCCTGGTAAATGTTTGTTTTGAACTCTAAAACCGGGACACGGCGGGAAAATCTAAGAATGTACCTCCAAGTACCAGAAGTTTAGTTGTGGTGATCAGTTTCTAGTACGCTACTCTGCAAAAGTAATATACTTTCAACAAATGTCAGCAGCACAGAGAAAGTGCCTTATGCTAGGCTGCATTTTGCTAAGTGTTAAGTGCTTTGCATTCTGCAAATTGCTAGGCTGCATTTTGTGCAGGAAACCGCTTCAGTGGCCTGGGCTGTTGTGGAAGGGGTGCTACAAACATACATATACAGCGCACGCACGCACGCACGCACGCACGCACGCACGCACGCGCACGCGCACGCGCACACACACACACACACACACACACACACACACACACACACACACACACAGAGAGAGCTGCTGCTCATTCCCTGTAAACGCGATACAAAAAGGATACATTTACTTGGCCTCTGTAGAGAAAGCAAAGTACTATCAAAACATACACCGATGGCTACCAAGTCAAAATTACCACCATTTTTAAAAGATCCTTGCTTATAAATCAACTAAAAATATAATTGATTAATCCACTGATTAAAACTTGTGCTCCTAATTCTAATATTTTTTGAAAGGGAAAATTGTATTTACCGGTAATTTCAACATACATTTCAAACCATGTGACTATTTTGCTGGGTTCAGAAATGTGGAAAATAAAATACAACTTTTTGCTCTGGTCATGAAAATGCCCTACAATGCCAGACTGCTATGCAAGACACCTCAGTTCTAAACTCTGTTATTTGCTTATCATTACTTGCTTGCCAATAACAGTAGACACAGAAGAAACTGCAATGTGCCAGCAATATTTTGCTACTAATTTACCGTAGGTGTATCAATTAAACATACAATGTTCTGAGTGCTGTTTTGATAGAATAAAATCCATGAAATTTATTTCCATGTACATATGCTGAGGAGGTACAGCCTAAAAGGTAAGCACTATGGGCACAAATGATCGGAACAGGGATTTATGATTCAGTTCTCCTGTATTCAAGCTGAAGCAGCATCCTCAGTGAAGTGATGTTGTTCACTGTACAAGCAAACAACATTCCAACACATGAATGTGAAAAATACTGCTAGGACTGATACAGGAATGGTAATAGAAAAAACCCTGATAAAAGTGATACCCAATACCCAACGTAAGGTATGAGGAACATTAAAACAGAAAGTGGAAATGATTCTATTATAGTGAAAATCTTGCACATTTGAAATTCTAGGGCAGCGATTTTCAACCTTTTTCATCTCACGGCACAAGTTGTCAAGGCAAACCATCAGTTTTTTAAGGATATATTTTAACATTTAAAAAAACTAGTATTAAGATTGTGTTTAAAGCTAAATAACTAAAATTTCAATAATCGCGTTGATGAGTGTTTCAGGTAAATCCTCTGATTTCTGTCAGCTCATCTTCTGCAATAGTTAATTCTGCTGACTCGCACACATTTAACACAAACCGCTCTCTCATTCAGTCCAAGGAAGATCCATCAAGTGATGGGAACTACTTTTGAACGTTTTTAGCAGTTACAAACTTTGTAGAATTAAATCAACAAGATTTTTGTCTAGTCTGCAACTTTTTGTCAGTTCAAACAATTTGTTCTCTTTTTTGATTCTGGCTCCCCACAGTGTTAGTTTTTCCTTAAATTAGATAACCTCTCTCTATTCCCAAAGCCAACAAGTTAAAAAAAACTTTTTGCCATGATCCGGGACAGAAGAGCCTAGCCAGGTAGCAAGTGAAAGAATCTTTTATTTTTTGATAACCCACACTAAAAAACTCTATCCACCTCTCCCAATGTAACTAGCTGCTTCCAGAAAGTCACAACTGCGCCACTTTTTGGTTCTTGATTGGTCTGCTTGGCTGCCACTCATGCATTTCCTGACTTTGGTTGGTATATATTAAATAGCCCCGCCTCTCCCTTTTTGGACGGGAAGCTTGGCACTGTTGGGCCACCCAGAGTTTCACTCAGACATGGAAATAACTCACATCCCAATCCTGTGTAACGCTTGCACCGGTGTAACAGTAGATCCACCGGTGTAAGTGCACTTATGCTAGTGTAACTTGCTGTACGCTGACGGACGCAGGATGAACACTGGCATAACCCCCCTCCGACGCTGCTCAAGCACAGTTTGGTCACGGGACGGACGCCAGCACGCCAGCACAACTCCACCGGCACAAGGGATATTTCAGGGGCATCCATCGGCATACAGCAAGTTACACTGGCACAAGTGCACTTACATTGGTGGAGCTACTGTTACACCAGTGCAAGAGTTAAACAGGATTGGGCTGACAGTGAGGCAAAGAAGCCACATAGGTCAAAACGTGCACTTTTTCTTCTAGGAAAGGTCACAGAATGTTCCACATAGAAGAGAAACACCTGGTGATGGCAATGACAAGTAGATTTCAGTTAGGCGGGACCCCAAACTCCCACGACACACCTGAGGACCATTTGTGGCACACCAACATGCTGCGGCACAACGGATGAAAATCACTGTCCTCGAGCAATGGTTTTTAACCTTTACTGAGTCAGACTACTTTGAGAATCTGATAAAAGCTATGGATCTCTCCACAGAAAAATGTGCATAAATACTTTTGTGCCTGGTTCACAGATCCCTCTCCCCCCCGAAGCCCAAGGACTCCAGGTTAAGAACCCCTATTCTAGAGAATGACAAATGATACTGACAAAGTAACAGAAAAACTACTAAGATATTATTACTATTATGAATATAGTAGAGACCGCTTTTCAACAAAAAGTAGACCATAAAGCGGTTTACAGAGATCTGGTGAGCAGTTTACATTCCCAACTCATCTATAAGTGGCATTTGGGATCATGGGGAATAATATATAATATACAGTATTTATATACCGCCTTTCTGGTCATTGGATTTCTCCTCCGACTTTAATTCAAGGCGGTGTACATGGGCAGGCTGTTCTAAAACCCAAGGGGTTTTTACAATATAACAACGTTCTAATCTTTCATAGAACCCTTCATTCGAGAATGAAGCTTAAGACCAGGGTGTAAGAGCTAAAGGTCATCTCACATTAACATCTTCAAAACACTGACTTTATTTAATGTGACAGTATAGATTGCAAATTACATATTTAAATAAAACTAGTTCAACAGTGACATATAACTGAAATAAATGAAGGACCGCTTCTCTGAATCCCATCTTTTAAAATAAAAAATTCAGAGAGTTGTATGTCAGTGATAGAATCATAAGCCCTTAAATCGGTTTCAACTCTCAATGTGTTTAAAAGCATAGCAAGCGTAAACAAATACTCAGATCTAGTAACCATGCTGCATGAGAAAAGCAATGCATTTAACTCCTGACAGCAACTACCCTTTTTTTTTTTAGATAGGGAACACCTGCTATGTAGCAGCATGCATCGATCCCACTCCTGCAAACAATAACCTCTAAATCTGGGCCAGAATCTTTTCAGAGATGCAGAAATTATACAGAAACATATGCAAAAATGAAGGTATATGCTATTTAAAATACGCAAAATATTTCAGGTACATTTATAGCCCTTAACATTCCTCATGTCATTTTCCTCTTAATTTTTAGTGTCAGTCCACCTGTAGTTTATTCTTTTGCCAATTATTTGCTAATTATTCGCTGATGCAAATTTATACAGAATTTTTGCAGTAATATATGATGAGCACAAAGTTGAAACTATGAATGGTATTTCAACCTTAATTCAAAGTTCCCAGGTTTAGATTCTTGGGGTTGAAAATTATTCTGACGTTCAAATTTCCATAAAACAATTAGAAAAATCTTTCAGCCTGGACTAAACTTTGAGGAAATATAGTAAACAATATTTAAATAAACAGAAAGATTCTAAGAACAGAATCCTGACCCAACAAAGATTATATGCTAATGGCAGTTGACTTTCTCATGCATATCACTTCTTGTTTCAGGAACCGCAGGTGCATACAAATGCAGATGTTGTGCATTTCATTGCTCTATTTCTAATGGATGAGCATCTGGGTGTAGATCCTTGTGTACATCCTGATGTGGATGAGCATCCAAGTGCATGTTCCACTAAAAGCAATGCAAGCATGAATGCACAGCATTTGGATGCGTATCCAATTTTTGGCCATTCATTCAGCACGTGATTCAGTGCGCAATCTGACTTAACTTTTGTGCCGGTTTAACCAGCGGCGCAGCAAGAACGGGAGGCCCCAGAACGGAAAAGGGATTCAAATCCTCTTTGAATTCCTCTTTTGGAGGGGATTTGAATCCCTTTTTTGTTCTGGGGCCTCCCGTTCTCGCTGCGCCACTGGTTAAACCGGCACAAAAGTTAAGTCGGATAGCACTGTCATACTTTTAAAACCTCACTTGTTTCATGTAGTAAGTGAATGAGATATTTTAATACACATACTGTAGTGTGTTTTACATTAATAGTATAATTCATATACAGGAAGTGGTTAGAATGTTTCTCTTTAACAACAATGCTGTATTCTCTAGTACTTATGCAGTTTTAAATTTTAAAATAACTCCATATAAAATGCTGTAAGATGTATGAGAGATAAACAGCTTTACATTTAAATGATTTTGCTTACAACAGTAATATAGAAGCGATGATTAAACATTCATATTTAAAGCCTGATATTATGCATGCTTACCCAGAATTAAGAGTCATTGGGTTCAACTGAACTTAATTCCCAGCAAGTATGAGTCTCTCTCCCCCCCCCCCCCCAGTGTCTAAACTAAAGGGGAAATCAAGTTAAAAGGAAAAAGTGAAAAAATAAACCTTACCTTTGTACCTGTTATACAATTGTTCTAATTTCTTTCTGTCTATTGAAATTTTCATGGATTCTTTGTAGTACAAGTCTGGGTTCTGGAAGTAGTTGTCTGTTGCCACTTCTAGTTTCCACTCATTCTGCATTAAACAGTATATAGCAGTCCTTTCACCAGCCTGGGTAACTGCCATAAACTGGCGGACCTTGTCCTTCTGAGACGATTTAAGCTTATGCTTTGGGATGCAAAAGAAGCAGGAAAGCCAATGAAGCTAATCCAGATGTTTGTTTCAGAATTCTACTACAACTGCCTATATTTTAAAAAGGGTGTAGTGCTCCTGTTGGTCACAAATTTCATTTTAGAATAACCACAAGAAATCCTTGTTCTTCCATAAAGAGAGTAATTTCTTCTGCAAACTGAAATGATAGCATCTATACACACACACTTAACAAAACAAAACGTTCTGAGGGCAATAAAAGTCAATTTTAGATTTATACCTTTAGATTCACCAAGTTTTCCACATATAAGAATAATTTTTTCCACATACAATCCACCAAATATACAGAACTAATATTTAGAGATCTTTGTTTAGCTATGTAAACCGCTTTGTGAACTACTTTTTGTTGAAAAGCGGTATATAAATATTCTTAATACCGTATTGGTCTGAGTATAAGACTCACTTTTTTCTCCTAATTTAAGTTTTTAAACTAGGGGTGCGTCTTAAAATCAGGCTGTTGCAATTCGGGTTTGCAGCCACCCCTCCCCCAGGCTCAGCAGAGAAAGGGCAGCAAAATACTCACTGCTGCTGCTCAGCTGTGCAGTGAGGGCCTTTGAACGGCATGGGACATTGCTGGAAGAAGCAGCGAGGCTAAGCGGAGATTTCGGAGCATGTGTTTGTTTTTAGTGGAGATAATGGCAGAGATACAGTGGGCTCCTTCTCTGCCCTGCAGGGCTTATGGTATGTCCTTTTTCTTTGTTAAAACAAGAGCACATATACCTCTCCCCTTTCCAGTCTGTCTGTAATCAGTTGTTAATTTTCGTTCTCTGGTCTGCTGGGTTTTGTATCCTTTTGTAAAGCAAGATCACATACACTTTCATCCCCCCTCCCCAGGCAATCAATGGTTTAGGCTGCAATCCTGTGCACACTTTCCTAAGAGTAAGCTCCATTGAGAACAGTGGGACATGCTTCTGAGTAGACATGCACATGATTGCACTGTTCGTTAAATCACTGGCATAAATTTAATGCCAGTGATTTAATTAAATTTTTTTAATAGCACCAAACTTTAAGGGTGCGTCTTATAATCAGGTGCGTCTTATACTCGGGACAATACGGTATTTAATAAAGGTGTTTTAATAAATGTATGAAAATTGATTAAAAGTAAACCTATATCCTTACAAAACACTAAACATCAAGAATCCAAAAAATGCAATATCAGATGCAATATCAGTGGGGCTACAGAAGAATGCATTTTCAGAAGTAAGCATTTTGTGAATATTGCCTTAGAGCAGCATTTCCTAAACTTTTTCAACCTGCAGCTCCCTTAACCATTGGCAACCATTGGCCGTGGCTCCCCATTACATTATGTTGATGCCTGCCAATTGGCATTGCACTGTTTTCCGAGAGGATTCCGTGGCACTCCGCAGCTCCCTTGGTTGGTTTCCACGGCTCCCCTGGGAGCCACACCTCCCAGTTTGGGAACCACTGCCTTAGAGTATAAACTTTAACAAATCTGAAGCAGGCCCCTCTAAAAAGACACAGTCAAGATGAAGTTACTTAAGATTACATTCCTATTGCTTTAATGTTTCAGTTGTATTTCTTTACTGTTAATATGTCCCTGAATTCTCTCTCAGCAAGAGGAATGCAGTTATTTTTGTCACATATCTGGGGACACCACTCTAGCATTTCTCTATTAAAAAGTTACTTTAGTATAAGAAATTGTATGAATCCCATATGTAGTTTGCCACATAATGACGACATGTGGACTTCACTACTACATCTAAATAAGTTCTATCTAGGAAATCTGTGAAACAGTCCAGAGACACACTATGTTGAAGAAATCCTAGTAAAATATAGATCCATGGTTCTATATTATCAGTCACTACTGCAAGATTCACAGCGCAATCCTATGCATGTCTACTCAGAAGTAAACCCCATTGTGTTCAATGAAGCTTACTTCTAAGAAAGTATGTATAGGATTGCAGCCTCAAGTACTTAAACCTTACAACTAAACCAGATGGGGTGTATTTGTTGCTTCTCGTCTGGTGGGTTTCTATTCATAATCCACTTTTGAGGGATAGTGGTGACATGTGGAAAAGACCTGCAAGGTATTACAGCTTCCACAGACAGGAAAGATAATTGTTCAAATTAGAGGCAGTTCATTATTAAGCGACAGCTGCAATGAAAAAGCAAGTTTATTTCTGCTTCTAATTTTAGATCCTCGTTTAAAGCTTTGTTTCCTCACAAAGAAGCCACGTCTTTCACCTCAAGAAGGGTAGTGACAGAAAGAGATGGTGCCAGTGGTGGAAATCAGAATCAAGTAAGCAAGAGTTTTGGTCTTAGCCAAAGAGAACTCTACGGTGTAAAAGAGCAAAAGAAAAAAATATGACACAATTTGACAGCACAAAGACACTCGTACACCTGCGGCTCTTTACTGCCTGCAGGTCAGTTTCCCCCAGGCCTACAGATCTCCCCATAAAATCAAATTCCTCCAGCTCCCCGCAGAACAGGTTGAGGTTTCTTATAAGCGGATAGGGGGAAAAAAGAAGAGAGGAAAAAAGTATAGCCTTGGGCTACTTTGCAAACAGTAGGAGCGAGAAGAAAAGCGGGACAAAAACGTCGAGGGGGCTGGCCGTAGGGGTGGGAAGGGGAGCGAGGTCAGGCTCCAGCAACCTGCCAGCTTCGCCCCTGCCCAAAAAAGGGAAAGGTACGTGGTAGCGGCGGTGCTGAGTCCGTCCGTCAGTCAGTCGCGGTGCAGTGACTACTCCTCTTGCTGCTACTAGCCTTGCCTCTGTGCGCGTTCCCAAAATACCAACACAGACGAGACGACCCCCCCTCCTCCCCCCGTCTCATTGGTGTGCGACGACCGCCTCAGGTCCACCATGGAGAGATCTTCCCTCTCGCCCGGCACCCTTCGCTGACCGAAGGGGAAGGGAAGAAACATCCGAGTCGTTTCCCCACGCGGGATGTTTCGTCTTCCCCGGTGACCTTCCTCGATCCACGGGGAAGGGGGGGGAAGAGTGAGAGAGGGACGGACGGAGAAAGCAGAGGAGGAAAGGTCGCTGCTCTGCACTTTGCCCTCAGGAGGCGGCTGCCACCCCCGCATCCCACAGGAGGCGGGCTTCTTTTGCTTCCTCCTTCCTAGCTTCAAGCACACAGAAGGAGGAGGGGGGTTACAACCAGCGCAGTCCCCCCTCCCGCCCCAACCTACCATTTTATCAGCGGCGCTTTCACCCAACTTCACTACCCAGCGCCAGCGCTGCCGCCACCGCCGCCGCCACGGCGTTCTCCTGCGCAGGCGCGTATAGGGCTGCCTTCACTTCGCGCGCCCCCCTTCCCTCACTCTTCTCAACCGCCTGCCATCATGTAGTCTAGCTTCAAAAATCCCTACCCCACCCTGTTCCTTTTTATCTGTGACTCCAGTAATGAGAAAAATTTACTCCGTACGCTACTCCCACCGAGCCTGTAAGGCAGTGCAGAGGAATCAACAAGGCCCGACAGACACAAATGAAAAAACAGGAACTACATTACCCATGGTGCAATCCGTCATCAACGGGCTGGTGCCAGGACTATATTCTTCCCACAATGCATCGCAATAAAGGCGTGTGCATAAACTTAAAAATAAGTAGACTGAATACATTTTTCTATCGTCCGGGTTGTCTGTAGCCATAATCTTAGACTTACTTTCCTGGGAGTTAGACTTATTGAACAGAATGGGACTTACTTCTCTCTGAGTAGATATAATTAGGATTGCACGTCTGATAGCATTTCTTTGATTCTGCTGGGGCAAAGTGCGGAGCAGCGCAACTCCTTGAAAGTCAATTACGAAGTTTCTGCAAGAAGTTGTGAGCTGGATTTGGTCTTGGAAGGGGCATGAGCGCGAAATTTAACGAGATCGATGTTTGCTGTTACCTGAGGTGTGCTTTGAATGTGTTGTATATAAAAAAGCGGTACATAAATTAATACGGGGGATGGGGGTGCTTTTAGGGTTGACATCCGAATCAGCCATCGACTTAAAATAATACGGAGGGCAATTAATATTAACTTCCGTTGCAGGATTTTAAGCGCTACTTACGTCATCTATGTTTACTCAGAAGTAAATCCTATTGTAGTCAATAGGCTTACTCTTAGGTAAGTGCGTATAGGATTGCAACTTTAATCACTTGAGGCTCAAACTAATCATACTAAAACGTGAAATGCAAGGAGAGGAGGATCAGTGGGGGCATCAGAAAGAAATTTTGGAAGGAAAGACAGAATGAGAAAAGTGTGGGAACACCGCAGGCGAACATCCTCCGATAAACTTTTGGTAAACAAATAACAGTGTATTTCATATGAACGTTCCCAATTCTGAACATAAACGTTAGCGAGCCCTTGGGAACTGCTCTTTAATATGGTTTTTAAATAGATAAATTGCTTCTTGCACGGAATCTGTCATGGCCAGCAATTATTGACAAAGATTTAGGAAAAACGGGCATCATAGCCATGTATTTTAAAAAAATAAAGACTTGAATAAAACAAATTAAAAAGACTGTTTGTATTCTGTTTCAACAAGGCAGGCAAAAAAATCCATTAAAATCCGAAGTCCGATATTGTTCACACTCCAACGTTTCGTTTCCAAATCCCAGAAACCTCGTCTAGGGAACAATCTAAAAGATTGAAGGATGTTACAATCAAAAGGCAGCCCTGACTGCTATATACCCAAAAGCACAGTGCAACAGCAGCCATCAATCAGTTAATCATTAAGCCAGAGGCGTCGCTGGAGCGCGGCGGGAAGTGTGGACCGCCTGGGGGCGACGCGCGCAATAGGTGACGCGCGGTCCGCGCGTGCACCCGCGTGTCGCGCGCAGGCGGTCCTCCCTTCCCACAGTGCTCCAGCGACGCCTCAGAGGAGGCCTCAGAGCGTCCGCCCTCGGAGCTATTCAAGCTTATGAATAGGGCTTTCATTTGATATACAACATGACAATTGTCAATTTTCAGGAAATTCAAAAATATTAAAATAATATTTATTTTGAATTATTGGAAAATCGGATTTAAAAAAAAAATCAAAAAAATCACACTTAAAGGTATATGTCTTGTAGCCAATCAGTCAAAATTTCAAGGTGGTATCTCAATGGTATCATACAAAAATTAAAATTTCTTTTTGGCAATGACAAGGAATTAAACCCCTCAAGTCCATTTTTCTACAATTTACATTGATAATTTACATTGATAAAATTATATTATTAGTGACTTCTAATTGCTAATTGCCAGCAGGTGGTGCAGTGGGTTAAACCGCTGAACCATGAGCTGCCGATTGAAAGGTCGGCAGTTCGAATCTGCGACAGAGTGAGCTCTCGTTGCTTGGCCAGCACCTGCCAACCTAGCAGTTCCAAAGCATGTTAATGTGAGTAGATAAATAGGTACTGCTTGTGGGAAGGCAAACAGCGCTCCGTGTTCCAGCCGCATGCTACGCGCTGCGGCAAGGAGAGTCATGCCGGCCACATGACCATGGAGGCGTCTTCAGACAACGCTGGCTCTTCGGCTTTGAAATGGGGATGAGCACCACAACCTAGAGTCGGACACGACTGGACTTAATTGTCAGGGGTCACCTTTACCTTTAGGTATTAGTTTTGCATTTATTTTTAATAAATGTTAATCATAAGGTGACCCACTGGGGTTTGTTTATTCTAATTACCTGTTTTAATTATTTTTATTCTATTGTATTTTTATTATGTATTTTACCATGTTTTAACTGTAAACCGCCTTGATTGCCCTGGACTTAATTGTCAGGGGTCACCTTTACCTTTTTTTAATTGCTAATTAATTACCAATTAAAAACTAGTTAGTGATTCCTAATTGCTAATTAATTACCAATTAAAAACTAGTTAGTGATTCCTAATTGCTAATTAATTACCAATTAAAACCAATTAAAACCAATTGGTGACTCCTAATTGCTAATTAATTACCAATTAAGACAATTAAAACCAATTAGTGACTCTTAATTGCTAATTAATTACCAATTAAAACCAATTAAAACCAATTAGTGACTCCTAATTGCTAATTAATTACCAATTAAAAACCAATTAGTGACCCCTGACCTGACCAATTAGTCCCAGGCCCTGGGTGGTAGGCAGTGCAGCCCCAGGGCCAATTAGTTACTTAATGTAAATTGTAGAAAAATGGACTTGAGGGGTCTAATTCCTTGTCACTGCCAACAAGAAAATTAATTTTTTGTATGATACTATTGAGATACCACCTTTTGAAAATTCAATAACTCAAAAACGGATGGACAAAAAAACTTGAAAATTTTTTTTTTAAATAACTCATGGTATGGTAAGGTACAAATGTACCAAAAATGAACAAAATCCACGACATCAAGGTTTCATGCACTGGTTGATTTCACATGGAATGACCCTTAAAAAGAAAAGAAAACCAGAAGCTACCGTATGTTTCAGTTTTATTCCATACATCACCTTGGGGTTTATTCTGGTCGAAAACATAACAAAATAATAAATTTTAAGGTTACCACGTCCACGATCGTTAAGGATAACTGAATTGAAAATTCTCATCTCCGGGTCAGCTGACGAAACGTCAAGGTTTTTTCAACTTTTTAATGTTTTTTTTAACTGTTGTTTCGTTAATAAACGATCTGTGAACCCGGAGAAGAGAATTTTGAATTCAGTTAAAATAATAAATACTAACACAGCCACCAGGTAGCTCTATATCCAGAAAATGAGCACACACATTAGTCTGGATGTTTTATCTTGCGGAGCGGTTGCGGCAAGCCTTTGAGTCCCAACATACATTTCCCACAATGCACCGAAACAGTCTGCAGGGGAACTCCATTTCCCATGAAACCATAGAATAGCGAGTTGTGTTTAAAAAAAAGTGGTCGGCGCAATGCAACCCCCCCGCTGCTTTACACCAGGATGTGACTGAGATGCCAAATCTGTGGTAAGTTCTGGTTTTGGCTGGTGAGGTGACAGACATGTGGTTCGGTATTTAAAGGGCCAGTGACCTCAATTGCGGTTGGGCGGCGGAGAGTGAGCGAGCGTTCAGAAGATTCTATTGGGCACCTGAAAGGAGGTGTGTTGGTGTTGGTGATGGGGACGTGGCTGGGATTCTGCAAGACGGGCGGTGCCGACGACGTCGATTTTTCGCGTCTGTCGATGGTCCTTTCCGCATAGGTGAGTAAAGTGGGCCAGGAAACCACCTCTGTCCTATACAGACCCAAGTTGCCTATATGGGCTTGGGCAAGATTCAGGCAGGCAGGGTGGCTGGCTGGCTGAGGTTGGAGATGGGGAAGCGAGGGACGGCACGATCCCCCTCTCTCCACGGGAGGGTGGTGGTCCGGTCCCTCTCCTCCCCGCTTTGCAACGGAATGGGAATGAATCGGCGACAGATCGGCAGCTTTCATAACTAGGCGTTAACTTAAACGTTAAAGAGGCAGGCCTCGTATTCGGCATCGGATCTTTAATATCTTTTAATGAGCTGACCAGGCCAGGCGATCGGGTGGATCGTCTCCCGCCCCTTTTTTAAATGTACAATTATCCGCCTGTCTGTGTGTCGAAATCGGCATTAGCGACGCTGGCGAGTCCTGGAAGAACAAGGGGCTGGTTGTTAACTATTGATGGGATGTGTGATCCCGGAGTATGGGATGTATCTGACGGCCTTTTTCTGCACCCGTCTCTGCTCGACCCCCATTACATTGCTGCTGTTCTTCCTCATGGACTGCACTGTCTTGTAGTGCCCTAAAATATTTTTTTTAATTTTGTTTTCCGTTTATAAATAGAAGGAGGGATATAGTACTAATGTAGAAAATTTCTGGAGTGTCCGTTCTTCAGTGATTATTAAAGTAGGACAGAAGAGTGTTATGTGATGTAGGTATCTGGTTCAAGTGCGGCAGAAATTGTCTGCTTGGGCTAATAATCATTTCATGAGAATGATTTATATTGCAGTGGTCATTTAATTGGATTTAAAGGTACTACCTGAATTAACTAAATCCTGTTAGAGATTTGAAACATAAATCCTGTGTCCCACACACTTCTTCCTATGCTTCTGCTTTAGGTGAGCCATGGCTGGTGCTAGTCAGCTGCTATGAAGGGCCATAGATGTTTGGATGTCCTGTATCTATCCTTCTTGCTCTCTTTCTGGTGCTTGGGAGAGTAATGTGGTGAGGATAGATTAAGGGCTGTGAACGTAAAGTGAGCTGGGGGAGGAGAGGGTTTCTTGCCTGGCAGTATGCATAACCTGAAGTATCCCTGATACCCTGAGCAGAACTGAAGTAAAAATAGTTACTCTAACGCTTGTACATGGTGTAAGGTATGTGTTGCTGGTTGCACAGACTAAAGAAATATTACTGCTCTTAGACTGAACATGTTAATACATACATTCTTAAAATGAGTGTAATTCATTTTCTCTGTCTTTTGTTGGCTTACAAGGATAGGTTATCAAGATTTTTTTTAAATAAAACATTTGAATTGTTAAGTAATAATTTCACTTTTATTGTTTTACATTATAGGATTGTCAGTGATTTATTGTCCATGTAAGAAGATCAAGCAACCATTCCAGTAGTAGAAATTAACTAAAGAGCACTTGATACTATTCAAGAAAGAATATATATTCTTCAATACAGCTAATTTTTCTTGCTTGATTGCTAGATGTTAACTAGTGCTATGTTTTGGACAAAAGGACCAGGAAAGAACACGTTGCTAATACAAAATAATTTAATCTTGAATAAGGAAGAGCATGCAATACTCAACACCTTTTGTCTTCATCTTTTCTGGAATTTGAATTCATATCTGATCCAGTGGTCCCACAATATATTATCGATGACAACTAACTTTTATTCATGCTACATGTATATTTGAAATGCAAAAAGTATACAACAGAAAATTTTGGATAACTTCTAACTTTTCTAAAGTCGGTAATAAAAACTGGACAATGAAAATAATTGGATTTATTTCCTTATGGGCATTTGCTTCACTCCTTTGCTGTCAGTTTGTAACTTCTGCAGAACATGAGGATATTGTGAAACATGCAATAAAGCTGCACCGTGGGAAAGGAGCTGCAGCTACTCAGAGGAAACAGTGGCTTGTGGAAAACTGCAGAAAGCTAACTGGACTTCTACGTCAAAAGAATGTGGTTCTTAACAAACTAAAAAGTGCAATAAGAGCAGTTGAAAGAGACTCAGGGCTGTCGCATGAAGAGAGGATTTTTCAGGTCCACACATTTGAAATTTTCCAAAAGGAGCTTAATGAAAGTGAAAATTCAGTCTTTCAAGCAATCTATGGGCTCCAAAGAGCTCTACAAGGTGATTACAAAGATGTTGTAAACATGAAAGAGAGTAGTCGGCAGCGATTGGAAGCCTTGAGGGAAGCTGCAATAAAGGTTAGTTTTGGTAGAATGTTAACGTTTCAAAATGTAAAGAAGGGTGGAATAATAGCTATAAGCTGGTTTTTATAAACTTGCTAGTAATGCATGATGGGGGAGAGGGTTGCACCTCTCATTGACTGCAAGCTCCTGCCCTGCTTCCAGGCACATTAGATGTCCACATGTGGCCTCTTGTTTGCTTAGGGCTTGTGTGTGTGGGGATCCAATGCACATAAAGCTCAAACTATGAGATCAATATCCCACATGATATCTGGGAAGAACCAACTGGACAATTGGAGCCTACATGCATTATTTTGTGCATAGGTGCTAGCAGAGATGCCCGTGAATGGACATCTGGTGGGGCTGAAAGTGGGATAGGCATTCATTGTTGGTTGGGTAGATTACTCCCTCCCACATAACCAAACTTCAGTTGGAACACTTGCATAATCTAGAGGTTTGTTGTTGTTCAGTCGTTAAGTCGTGTCCGACCCTTCGTGATCCCATGAACCATATCCCGCCAGGCCTTCCTATCCTCCACTATCTTCCTGAGTTCGCTCATTTTCATGTTCGTTGCATCGGTGATGCTGTCTAACCATCTCATCCTTGGCCTTCCCCTTCTCCTTTTGCCTTCAGTCTTTCCCAGCATCAGAGTCTTCTCCAGAGAGTCCTCTTTTCGCATTAGGTGGCCAAAATATTTGAGTTTCAGCCTTAGTACCTGTCCTTCCAGGGAACAGTCAGGGTTGACTTCATTTAGGATTGACTGATTTGATCTCCTAGCAGTCCAAGGGACTCTCAGGAGTCTTCTCCAGCACCACAGTTCAAAAGCATCTATTCTTCGGCGCTCAGCCTTCCTTATGGTCCAGCTCTCGCAACCATACATTGCTACTGGGAACACCATCGCCCTGACTATACGAACTTTTGTTGGTATGGTGATATCTTTGCTTTTTATTATGCTATCTAAATTTGCCATAGCTTTCCTTCCAAGGAGTAAGCGTCTTTTAATTTCATGGCTGCTGTCTCCGTCTGCAGTGATCTTGGAACCCAAAAAAGTAAAATCTGTTACTGCTTCCATTTCTGCCCCTTCTATTTGCCAGGAATTGATGGGACCAGATGCCATGATCTTAGTTTTATTAATGTTGAGTTTCAAGCCAACTTTTGCACTCTCCTCTTTCACTCTCATCAAGAGGCTCTTTAGTTCTTCTTCACTTTCTGCCATTAGAGTGGTATCGTCTGCATATCTGAGGTTGTTGATGTTTCTCCCGGCAATCTTGATTCCGGCTTGCGATTCATTCAGCCCTGCATTTCTCATAATGTACTCTGCATATAAGTTAAATAGGCAGGGTGACAATATACAGCCTTGCCGTACTCCCTTCCCAATTTTGAACCAATCAGTTGTTCCATGGCCGGTTCGAACTGTTGCTTCTTGACCCGCATACAGGTTTCTCAGGAGACAGGTAAGGTGGTCTGGTATCCCCATCTCTTTAAGAACTTGCCACAGTTTGTTGTGATCCACACAATCAAAGGCTTTTGCGTAGTCAATGAAGCAGAAGTAGGTGTTTTTTTGGAACTCTCGTGCTTTCTCCATGATCCAGCGCATGTTGGCAATTTGATCTCTAGTTCCTCTGCCTCTTCGAAACCCAGCTTGTACGTCCGGTAGTTCTCGGTCCACGTAC
The DNA here is from genome assembly GCA_026170595.1 of Plestiodon gilberti rubricaudatus. NCBI lineage: Eukaryota > Metazoa > Chordata > Lepidosauria > Squamata > Scincidae > Plestiodon > Plestiodon gilberti. The sequence goes on from JANXHW010000003.1 coordinate 140,884,932, forward strand.
TGCTGAAGCCTAGCTTGTAGAATTTTGAGCATAACCTTGCTAGCATGTGAAATGAGTGCAATTGTGCGATAGTTTGAACACTCTTTGGCACTGCCCTTCTTTGGAATTGGAACGTAAACTGACCTTTTCCAATCCTTTGGCCACTGCTGAGTTTTCCAAATTTGTTGGCATATTGAGTGCAGCACTTTCACAGCATCATCATTTAGGATTTTAAGTAGCTCAGCTGGGATATTATCATCTCCGCTAGCTTTGTTGTTAGTAATGCTATCTAAGGCCCACTTGACTTCGCTCTCTAGGATGTCCGGCTCTGGGTCAGTGACCACACCAGCGTGGTCATCAGGAACATTCAGATCTTTCTTGTATAGTTCTTCTGTGTATTCTTGCCATCTCTTCTTAATCTCTTCTGCTTCTGTCAGGTCTCTGCCTTTTTTATCCTTTATCATGCCCATCTTTGCACAAAACGTTCCCTTGATATCTCCAATTTTCTTGAAGAGATCTCTAGTCCTCCCCATTCTGTTGTTTTCCTCGATTTCCTTGCATTGTTCATTTAAGAAGGCCTTCTTATCTCTCCTTGCTATTCTCTGGAAATCTGCATTCAGTTGTTTATATCTTTCCCTTTCACCTTTGCTTTTCACATTCCTTCTTTCCACAGCTATTTGTAAAGCCTCATCTGACAGCCACTTTGCTTTCTTGCATTTCTTTTTCTTTGGGATGGTTTTAGTTGCTGCCTCCTGTACAATGTTACGAACTTCCGTCCATAGTTCTTCAGGCACTCTGTCTACCAGGTCTAATGCCCTAAACCTATTCTTCACCTCCACTGTATACTCATAAGGGATATGGTTTAGGTCATATCTGACTGGTCTAGTGGTGTTCCCTACATTCTTCAATTTAAGCCTGAATTTTGCAATAAGAAGCTCATGATCTGAACCACAGTCAGCTCCAGGTCTTGTTTTTACTGATTGTATAGAGCTTCTCCATCTTTGGCTGCAAAGCACATAATCTATCTGGTTTCGGTATTGACCATCTGGTGATGTCCATGTGTAGAGTCGCCTCTTGTGTTGTTGGAAAAGAGTGTTTGCTATGACCAGCGTGTTCTCTTGACAGAACTCCGTTAGCCTTCGCCCTGCTTCATTTTGCGCTCCAAGGCCAAACTTGCCTGTTGTTCCGTTTATTTCTTCATTTCCTACTTTAGCATTCCAGTCTCCTATGATGTAAAGGACATCTTTTTTGGGTGCTAGTTCTAGAAGGTGTTGTAGGTCTTCATAGAACCGGTCAACTTCATCTTCTTCGGCATCAGTGGTTGGGGCATACACTTGGATTACTGTAATGTTGAATGGTTTGCCTTGGATTCGAACTGAAATCATTCTGTCGTTTTTGAGGTTGCACCCCAGTACTGCCTTTCCCACTCTTTTATTGACTATGAGGGCTACTCCATTTCTTCTAAGGGATTCATGCCCACAGTAGTAGATATGATGGTCACCTGAATTAAATTCGCCCATGCCCGTCCATTTTAGTTCGCTGATTCCCAAGATGTCAATGTTCAATCTTATCATCTCATCTTTGACCACATCCAGCTTGCCTTGATTCATAGACCTCACATTCCATGTTCCTAAGCAATATTGCTCCTTGCAGCATTGGATTTTCCTTTCAACCTCAGACACATCCACAGCTGGACGTCCTATTGGCTTTGGCCCAGCCGCTTCACTCTTTCTGGGTCTACTTGGAATAGTCCTCCGCTCTTCCTCAGTAGCATATTGGACACCTTCCGACCTGAGGGGCTCATCTTCCGGCGTCATATCTTGTAGCCTTTTGGAACTGTTCATGGGATTTTCTTGGCAAGGTTACTGGAGTGGGTTGCCATTTCCTTCTCCAGTGGATCACTTTTAGTCAGAACTCTCTGCTACGACCTGTCCGTCTTGGGTGTCCCTGCACGGCATAGCTCATGGCTTCATTGAGTTACGCAAGCCCCTTCGCCACGACAAGGCAATGATCCATGAAGGGGAATCTAGAGGTTAAGTATGAGTTAATGTTGCATTTCTAAATAACTGTTTTAATGTTTTAACGGAGTTTTTATTTTGTTTTTAACCTTAAAGATTTTACTTGTGTCATGGCTTTTAATCCTGTCATTTTGTCTTCGAGAACTAGAAGTTAAGATTTGTCCTTGCAAGAATCCATTCAGAATTCTTTCTTTTCACATTATTTTAGTCTGAAAGATGAATGCAGTATTTTAGTACACTACTTTCTCATGTGACAGATTCCTGTTCCATCCATCAGAGGCAGCCTGAAAAGAAAACTGGCAGGCCAATCCTGTCTAGCTAGGCCAGGGGTGGGGAACCTCCGGCCCGGGGGTCGATCCGGTCTGGCCCCTGCGGGACCGGCCCGATCCGGCCCGTGGGACCGGAGGCTCCACCGCCGCCTGCCTAGTCCCTTTAAAAGCGGACTTTCTGGACCTCTGCAGAGCGGCGCTCTCCGCAGGTCCAGGAAGGCCGCTTTCAGAAGGAGGAGGCGCCGAGGTGACGCGTCACCTTGGCTCTTCCTCCTGAAATCGGCCTTTCTGCAGCTGCGCAAATCGCTGTTGAGGCCGAGAGATTGCCCTCTCGGCCTCAACGGCGATCTGCACAGCTGCAGAAAGGCCGATTTAAACTGGAGCTGACGCGGGAAGGCGGCGCCGGCGCCAGTTGCCGCCGCCCGGAGCCTCAGGTAAGCGGCCGTGGGTGGGTGGGAGGGACGGACGGAGAGGGAGAGTGGTCCGTGGGAGGGTGGGAGAGTGGTCCGTGGGAGGGTGGGAGAGTGGTCCATGGGTGGGTGGGAGGGAGAGAGAGAGAGTGGTCCGTGGGTGGGTGGGTGGTCCGTGGTGGGTGGGAGGGAGGTTTAGAACTGTAAATTCGCCGGGGGGGGGTCAAATTTGTGGTGGGGGGGCCAAAATTTCGGCCGGCCTTATGGCCGGCCCACGGCCAATTTCCTCAATGGGGAAATGGCCCCCCACCACAAATAGGTTCCCCACCCCTGAGCTAGGCTATAGCATGGGCATATAGAGCCCATGCTGCATCCGATAGGATCCAGTGCTGGCACATTAGGAGCTCTCCACGAGGAAAGGAAATTTTGTCCCCTTACCGTGAGTAGAGCCCCAGCCGCCCTGATGGGTCTACTCAAATGTGCACCAGCTATTTTGCTGGTGCACACTCGAGCTGGCTGTGTAATGGCGGCCAGGCCTGGAAAGGGGATAGAATTTGGCAGAGGAGGCTGCTGTCAATCCCTCCCCTTTCCTGGGCCTGGCCGACCAAACCCACCCACCCAGAATGCCCTGTTCCGCCCTCCCCACGCCCCTCTGTCACCTGGCAGGGATTCACCTCTCTGCCGCAGTGCTCCACTGTTCTGTGGCGTTGGAGGAGCAGTGCAAACCTCTTCACCGGCCTTATAGCACATTTGTGATACCCTGGACTGACAGAGTACTGTAGTCGCTCCACCAGTCCAAGAGACCAGACAGGATTGCATTGTAAATTTTTCCCAAGTATTGACTTTCTGCCTTCAACTGTGGTCAACCAATGCCCCTAGAAAGCTTATAAACAGAGCAAGATGGAGTTGAACTATATAAGACTGACAGTATTTATTTTTTCCGTCTTGATATTGAGCATAAAGGTAAAGGTATCCCCTGACAATTAAGTCCAGTCGTGTCCGACTCTAGGGTGTGGTGCTCATCTCCATTTCAAAGCCGAAGAGCCAGCGTTGTCCGATTCTGTTAATTAACAGAAACCTTGCAGAGCCTCTCTAGGACTTAGTCTCGTTCTACTTGCCTGCAATGGAGGCTGCTTCTCTGTTTGTTTTAAGGAAGAAACAAAGCTTGTTGAAAGAAAAATAAGAGCTGGGGGGGGGCAAGCATGCCTGCCTGCAGGGGAGGCAGGGTGGGGGCCCCCTCAGGAAACCATGGAGGGGGTGTTCGCTCTTATCCATGGTTTCAAGTATCCACGGAGGGGCCTGGAACATATCCCCAGCGGATATGGGGGCCCACCTGTACCTGAAAAGATACAAGAGTATCGTCATAGCCTGGCTGTGTTGTGAGAAGTATCTGTTATTATTCTTATGCTTATGAATATGAAGCACTTTGTTTTGTATCTATCCATGTACCTGAATATTAGATTTGAAAATGTTATTTGATACTAGACCAAAACCTATGCCTCTGCACACCAGATATAAAGCTAGTCAGCTCACCTTCAAATGAAACCACTTTACAAATTTCTTCTTTGGAGTTCTTATCCCTCTCTAGAGTTAATACAAAGCTACTATAGACAGAAACAAAATTAAAGCTGGAATTGTCACCCATCCCTGTGAACAAGAATGAAAAATGTTCAGTATTGAAATGGCAGTAACACAAGACTTTTGTAACCAAAGAATTAGCTTGGTACTGTAGTTAGTGCCTTACAGGCTCAAGTTAATATTTTGAGAAATATTAAGAAAGTAATCTTGAATGGTATTGGAATAAAAGGCTGAGAGGACCTGGAAAACTAGTGGGGGATGACGACACTGCCCTATAATCTTTCCCACGCAGTGCAACCAAGATGGTTTCAGTAACAAACCTGGGCTGAAAACTGAGCTAAAAATCAGTATCGCCCAATAGTGTCTGAACTTGGGCTACCACCACTTGCTGAAGCACCTTGTCTCAAAAGCAGAGATTACTGATCAGTTCACGCTATGGTCTGGGTGAAAGACTTTTGAAAGACTGCCTGCATGACTATCTCCTTCAAGATGGTTGGGAGTCCACCCTCTTGAGGCATTAATAATTTCCAGGATTCAGCCAAGTGTTCTCCTCCCCCCCCCCCACTTCTTGGATTAGAATCCATTAACCCATTGGTTCCCAAACTTACCCTGTTCACGGCATCCTGTTGTGCTGTGGGAGGATGAAAAGGCCACTTCTTCCCAGCTCTCCTGGGTGCTACCATCTTGTCCGGGCTGTGATCACGCACAATTCTGAGATCTCTGCCCGGATAAGATGGTAGCACCCAGGAGACAACTCCAGAAAATGCCCACACGGTGCCCCTGTGAGTTTGCCATGCCTCACAGTTTGAGAACCACTGCATTAACAAAAAGGTAAGGGTTGAATAAATTAGTGAGAGGCTTCTCTGAGCACTCTTATCTCCATCCTCGGGCTACAGTATCTGAAACTCATCCAAGGAAATGTGATCATCTTGTTCTGTAGCAACACCCTGGGACTGCACTGTATTCTAAACACTATCCAAATTAGTTTGGATGTGAGTGATTTTTATCAGCCAAGTCACAGCAGTCTACTAAAGATTCCATGGTCACCCTGAAGTCCTCACAAAGTAGGCTCCATACCACTTAAAACAGTCTTGCTGGATGACACTGTGCTGATGCAGTAGTGACAGAGAAATACTTATTTCCTGTTATCACAATAGAGCAGGCTTTAAAATGAGTACTTGCCTTCGTTTGGTGGGATTCTTGACTGACCTTTTTTTTTTTTTCTTACTGTCTCATATCCCTTAGCTCCCTCGTATAAGGATGTTGAGTAGACTATTCAGTGATAGAGCATGCTTGGGAATAGCTGGATGCACTGCCTGGGTCATTCCTGCATTTCACAGAGTGACCAGGGTCATGATAAGAGCATCAGACATGCCAAGTGGAAAGTCCCAGAGGGCTATCAGGAGACCAAATGGATCCATTTGACCAAATGGATCCATCCCCCACCGGCAAAGTGTTAAAAGGCATAGTGATCTGTCCATGGAAGTGGAACTACAGAATTTCCCCAACAGATCCATCTGTCTAGCAAAGAGCACCAAACCCAGAGGATGACTTGCTATAGGTGTGAGACTGAAACATTCTAGGACCAGCCCCATTGTTGCTATCTACTGTCAGAGAAGTCTCGAAATATCCTTGAAAAGGTGGTGTCAGCAGTGTGAATGTTGAAATCCATTAGAACTAAATATTACAATGTTTGCTGTTGCTGGACAGTATTGGATGTCTTCGATAGGTAGATAAGAGGGAAATGCATGCCTGCAACATCTGCTGCCATAGCAATCCACTTCTTTCAACTCCGTTTCAGCAGTCTGGTCATTAGCTGGGAAGAAGAATAAGAACACTGTGTAGGGAGATATGTGAGACGGGAAGGAAATTATTTGCTAACACAACACATCTACTACAGAGATGCAGTAATTTACTGAGTAGGTTCAACTGAGTCAGACTCAGTGAAGGCCACTGGATGATGTTGGATAAATGACTGTCTCTTGGCCTAACCTGCCCCACAGGTTTTTTGTGATGATACATAGGAATAAAGCTATGTAAGTTACTCTGAGCTCCCTAGGGAAAAGGTAGAATACCAATATAATAAACAAGTAGCAGCTAATGAGGGTGTAAATGTGTCAATGTGTGGCTATTTCTCACACTATTTGTAACCCTCATTTTAAAATGGCCTTTTCAAAATGTAAAATTATTACTCCAGATTTGTGAGGATCTTGTGGCAGTAGGGAGGTTTGAGGACCGCATAAACCTTTGCAAAGAGTATTTGTGCTTTTTTCAAAAGTGATGTTTTCTGTTCTGTCAACTTAAAAGAAAAAAAGGAAAGTCTGATCTTGTGTGCTTGAACTTTTTTTGGGGAAAAAAACTTAGCATTTTTACAATCCTAATAGGAAGAAACGGAATATGTTGAACTTCTAGCAGCAGAAAAGCACCAAGTTGAAGCCCTAAAAAACATGCAGCATCAAAATAAAAGTCTGTCCATTCTTGATGAGATTCTTGAAGATGTTAGAAAAGCAGCTGATAGGCTGGAAGAGGAAATAGGAGAGCATGCTTTTGATGACAACAAGTCAGTAAGTATACCTAGAGTGATTTTTTTAAGCTCTTGAACTGTTATGAAATAGTAATTTATCAACATTTTTGAAAGTAATTTTGTGAATCGGAGAACTGAAAGTAAAAAATAGTTAAGTGACATATTTGCAGAAGAAATATACATGGGAAGATATGCTTTCACCACTTGTTGGCATATAATGTTTGCTTTAAAAAATAATGGAATGGGAAGGAATTCAGGAAAATGATTGAAGATCTTATTTTAGTTGTGAAAGGAAAAAGGCAAATAATACAAAGTAACAGGTATATGCTATTCTGCATAATTCTAGAATTTAAAGTAGCAGGACTACAAATATTTGAGGCCAGCATTATAAACCAGCAACATACAGCATAGGCAAGAGAGATGACGCTAGCTGGAATACCCTGTTTCCCTGAAAATAAGACCTCCCCCGAAAGTAAGGCCTACTGTCATTTTCTCGTGATTTTTGCTGACACTCATAAATATAAGACCTCCCCTGAAAATAAGACCTAGCTAGGATCACCAGCCAGACGGACACGACCCCCCCCCCCCCCCGGCACTTACTTTGACAGAGTTAAGCTTCATTCTTTCCTGAGGGTGTAAGGCTCTGCAAGGCCTGCACTTGAGTCCTCCAACATAGAGACGACGTGCTAGAGAGACTCTGCAAGGTTGCAGCCTCCTTGCAGGCCTTGCTGGTCTCTCTAGCACATCATCTATATGGTTGAGGACTCAAGTGCAGGCCTTGCAGAACCTTGCACCCTTGGGAAAGAATGAAGCTTTAATCGGTCAAAATAAGTGCCGGGGGGGGGGGGTCGCGCCACAGGTTGGGAAAATAAGACCTCCCTGAAAATAAGACCTACTGCATTTTTGGAGCCAAAATTAATATAAGACACTGTCTTATTTTTGGGGAAACACAGTATGATATTTTAAGATATACAACTTGAATTGGTTAAAACTGAAATGTCAGTCACTCGTGGCTCTGGGCCATGATTCATAAAGTTTGATATTAGTGAATCTTAAGGTTCCAGAGTCATTGTCCGCAGGCACAAATTACATCTGAATTCATTTTCTCCTTTTCAATCCCAGGGGGTGGCATGGGGGGAACAGAAGGCAAACTGATATTTTTTGGTTCTTTGACAGGTGAGAGGAGTTAATTTTGAAGCTGTTTTAAGAGTGGAAGAGGATGAAGCAGATTCAAAAAGAAATATTTCAAAAAGAGAAGTAGAAGATGACTTGGGTCTAAGTATGCTTATTGATTCTCAAAACAATCAGTACATACTTACTAAGCCCAGGGACTCAACCATTCCACGTGCTGATCACCATTTTATAAAGGTAAACTGGAACAGAGTACATCTGAATACTGTATATTCTATTTCTGTGAGAATTCAGAATTATGATTTACAAGGGGGAGGGGGTTCACAACAAAATGTTGCCGTGTAGCGCTCCTGTTGAGCCTTGACAGGAGTTTCATCATGCTGTTTGGGACTTGCAATGCCGGGGAAGGTTTCAGGAGTGGGAGGAGGAAAATATATCCTCCTGCCCTCTCTCTAGATATAGATAAAAATAAACGTTTTAGGATTGGAATTGACTTGTCAGCCTTGAACACAAGTGCTTTATTGGATGGGGGGGGGCATTCTGGAGAATGGGAAAAGGTAGTGCAGGGAAGGGAGAAGTGTTTATTTTATGGCATACATGCCCCTGACACTAATGCTGGTTGCTGGGGGCTATTTACCGTATTTTTCGCTCCATAGGACGCATGGGACCATAGGACGCATGCATCCCATGGAGCAAAAAATAGGGAAAAAAAGTTTTAAACTTACCTGGGCTTCTGGGGGCTTCGGGGAGGCCTGCGGGGGCTTCGGGGAGGCCTGCAGAGGCTCGCGCAGGCCTCCCCGATTTTCAGTTCGGTGATAAATGGCCCTTTTCGGCCATTTCCGGTTTTCACGAAATGCGGTTTTTGCGGCGGCACGGGTGTCATTAGGGCGGCGTGCGCGCCCTCGCTACAGGGCGGCGCGCGCCCTAGTGACTCCACTGCCCCCCCCCCACTCGCAAATCTCTCCGATTGTTCCTACTCTTTCTTGTTACAATTAATCCTCTTGGAATAAACTTCCATGGTAATTGGAGGTAGTTCTGATTGGTATGCAGCCACTCTTCCCCCCCCCCATCCGATTGGTGGCTGCATTGCCTACGCGAAACCAACCCTCAAAACATGGCAGGAACCATCTTTCCCGCTTTGTACACGCCGCAGCATCAGGAGCGCGCAAATGCTCCGCTATGCTCTCAGAATCTCCGCAAAGCGCCGGCCGCAGTGCAGTGTAGATCCGGCCTGAGTCTCGCTCCTCATTCTGTCCCACCTCCAGGTAAAATTCTTAGGAATAAGGTAGGCCTGGTGATGCACAATAGTGATCTAACCAATGAGAACAGTCTTCTCCCAGATTAGTAGCACCCTCTATCCAGGATGTTGTCACCTTCTCTTAGCTATGTATCATTTGAATTAAATAGTCTTTATTTAATTCCTTAGGATATTGTGACCATAGGAATGCTGTCTTTGCCTTGTGGCTGGCTGTGCACAATAATAGGACTGCCAACTATGTTTGGATACATTATTTGTGGAGTTCTTTTGGGACCATCGGGATTAAATAGCATTAAGGTAAGAGAGTATATATTTAGGATGCTTCTTTCTTTTATTTGTGTGTGTGTGTGTGTGTGTGGGGAGGTTCTACACTGCAAGACGTCTTCCACTATTGCTTGCCCATGAATTCATAAAACTGCACCCAAGTCATTTTCTTGTTCTGCTTGTTGTGCTTTGGATCCAAGCCAATTTTTTAAAAATACAATCAGAATGGTAGAATTTCTCGCTGGGCAAGACTTTCTTTTCCTGGCTATCAGTTATGTCTTTGGTGGCTCTTGGTTTCCAACTTTCCAGCAGCAGGTACAAGACTCACTGTCGAGGGTGAGAGAGCTATTTATAAATTCCTTCCCAGTCTTCAAATCTCGAGTTGCATTTTGGTATCAAAGGGGAAAGTGTTTGCAAGTTTCAAAAGAAATAAGGGAAGTTAATCACTTCTGATGAGCTTTGGGCTGCAACAGCAGTGTGACATGGAGCTCTGCGTTAACAAGACATTCCCTCATTTACGTTGCATTGGAATGATTGTGTGAGCTCCTGCTCGCCCAGAACCCTGCACTAGAATGACATCATTGGAACTTGCTAACGCCCATACTTCAGCAGCCCACTGCCTATCTTTGAAGCCCCCTGGCTCTGCTATATCTTCTCCTTGCCTTGACTACCTGTAAAACAGTCCTCTCTGAGATCTGGTCTAAATAATACTCTGTAAAAGAGTTGATCCTTCCTGTAATATGATCAACTCATTTAGCTTTTTGATCATTTAGTTGTGTTATTGCATGCAGTTTCTATGGTATTCCACCTAAAAATATATGTGATTATACTGCACTATGTATATATTTTAAAATTTGTGACACTCATATCTTTTAGACCAGGTCTGAGTGAGCAAGCAGTGATCGGGGGCAAGGATAAAGAACAGCAGACTCTGTATGCCTCTCCTTCTTCCTTGGGCAGCCATACAGATTGGTCTCAAAGGAAGAGGGCAAGCAAATGGGCAGTGGCAAATAGGAGGTGTCCCCTCCCCCCCCCCCAAAAAAAACCTGCACTGGGTCTGCATTTGTGTTAGAATCCTTGCAAGTGGATCCTGGATTGTGGCTTTTTATTCTTTGTGTGATATGAGGCTCCTGCTGAATCACCACCTGAAGATGTCACAAGTAGTTAGCTCCTGGCTCTTGGTTCAGATGTGGCTTCTGGGAAGGCTTACTTAACTTCTTTCCTCCAACTTCTTCAGTGATAATTACCTACAAGTTCCTCTTTGTATCTTCTGTCTCTTCTTCCTGGCAACTTTGCCTCCCAAACCCCAGCAACTAACTAGTCACTCTCACTGGCTCTGCTACCCCTTTTATTTTGTCCCTCTCAGCCCCTCTCAGCCCCTGTAACCAATCATAAGATGTACTCTCTCCATGCTACTTATCATTAGTCCATAGTTAAAAGCCAATGAGAACTCTTGGAGGGAATTTTGAATAACCAGTTGGAAGTGTCAACAATAAGACCTGCAGGTTTGTGATGCGTTCTGGATAGTTCTAGCCCATGCAAACGCCACACCATAGCACATGCCATAGTTCTGTTGTCGTCTTTGAGTAGCTGGTGTACATTACTGTGAATGACAGAATTCTGCAGAAATTAATATAGTAGACTTTCCTATGAGACAATAAGCAAAAGACTGTTCCAACAAGACTGCCACACTAAATACATGTGTGTTTTTCAGTCAATTGTACAGGTAGAGACAGTGGGAGAATTTGGTGTTTTCTTCACCCTGTTTCTGGTTGGCCTGGAGTTTTCCCCTGAAAGATTACGAAAGGTATTTATCCATAACACTTCACACTTTAACACACTGTATATGACCTTTGAATAGTAAAACTATATATTTTGGATTTTTTTTAGACTTGTCTAATTTTATTGTTGTTTGACCAGAACTGTAAAGACAAATATTTTTGTTTTCCTAGTCTTTTAATTCCTAGGATTTTTTTTTAAATACAGTAATGTTCATTCTAGAATACATAGACAGCAGGGATGTTCAATGAAGGGAGGCAGGGGTGGCAGAACCGCCCCTGTTGTAGTCCATGGAAAATACCGTAGCCTCCCCTGTGATTGTGCACACACTCCACGGTGTGCAATCACAGGGGAGGCTGTGGCTATTTTCAATGGACTACGACAGATGTGGTTCTGCCTCCCCTGCTTCCCCTTACCAAACGTCCTTGATAGACAGTAAGATGGTAACTGTACTGCTTCAGAGAGCAGATGCTATTCATACAAAACAATTATTTCAACATACAAAACTAGTCTAGAAGGGTAAGCTAACCTTCTGTGTGGAGGACTTTTATTTTTGTGAGGAAGTGCACTCTCTCATACAAGCCTCTGAAGTTGTACAGCCAGGCAAAGGTTTGCCACCTTAGGGAAAACTAGGCTTAAGGGTTCTGTGTAGACAAACAAATTTTTTTTTTAAAGTAAACTTTAATTGTAGGCTATTGCTTGCTTTCACAGAAATGTCATTAGGTTACATAGCACATTTGGTACAAGGTTCATGTTGTTAGGTGCATGCTCTTTGTGCATTTAAAGAAATTAAATTACAGTATGGCTGTAATTCAAAGGACCTAACCCTGCTTCCAAATTGACTCTCTTGATATAAGTGTCAGTCTGTCTAACTACTGTTAATAATTATTTGTATTCTTACAGCACTTGAATACTACAGAATTATTACCAATACTGACTGCTTATGTATTTAGATAACTGTTGGAAGGCAAGTTAATTATGTATTCAGTGTAGCATTGTTTGCTGATAGTACTTACTACAGTTGCTTTAAAACTACCTTCAGAACCAGCTTTCCACTGAACAATGGAGAGCTTGCAAGCTCCTAGTATACTTTAACAATAGTTTTAAATATATATATATCATATGGGAGAAATTCTGTTTTAGAGTTTATTCAGTTTAATATGTTCGAGGTCCAGAAGCCCTGAGAAACACAGTTTCGGTTGCCTAAAGAACTGTTTGGTCTGTGTACCCTGAAAATCCTACTTGTATTAATCTTCAGTGTTGAATTGAAAATCATAATATAATCAGAATAATGTTGGAACTATATTATATCAATCGGTAAATATTATTCTCAAAGGTGTGGAAGATATCCTTGCAAGGACCTTGTTACATGACACTTCTGATGATTGCATTTGGCTTACTGTGGGGACATTTGCTACAAATTAGAGCAACACAGAGTGTTTTCATTGCTACTTGTTTATCGTTATCAAGCACACCATTGGTATCCAGGTTCCTTGCAGGGAGTGCTCGGGGAGATAAAGAAGGTAGGTGTAACTTAACTTTTGGATTGAGTACCCCCATATCAACACTAATTGAAAATGTAGCCCACATGTATGAACAAAGAGAGAGAAACCTTCAGTGGTGAAACAAGGGTGGAGCAAAGGCAAGTAGTTCTGCAAGACTCCATTACACTGGAGTCAGCGGCCCCTCCCCCTTGCTGTTAGAGCCATTCCAGCAGCAACAGGGGAGTGTCCTGCATGTTGCCTTTGCTGCCAGAATAGCTCCAACAGCAAGGGGGAGGGGCCGCTGACTCCAGTGTAACGGAGTCTTGCAGAACTACTTGCCTTCACTCCACCCTTGTTACGCCTCTGGAAACCTTCTTTTCATCTCCCTTTCTGGGAAAATAGATAGGCCTGTGCAAGAGACAGGGAATCCTCTTCTCGCTCATGTGCTTCTATCTTCCCTTAATTCACTCAGCTGTTCAAGAAACGTAGAGAATAGGGAGGCTAGAAAGCACTCTCAGTGGTCTGAGTTTGGTTGGGGGCCACCAGTTCCTCATGTAAAACAAATTTTAGAAATAAGCCTAAAGATAGGATGCCAGATGAAGACCCAGGAAATGAATGCGGACATCGCCTTTGCCACTATACACTTTATACACCTTAAGAGTCAGGTGTGTACACCTGACTCTTAAGATGTATAATCCAGTCTGTGTGCACTGGCTACTCCACTGCTTCTTGTTGCAAATGTGCCGTAAGGCATGTTTCGGACACCTGGAGAGTAAGCGGCACCAGCGCTGAGGCTGGCACCGCCACTCACTCTCTGCTGGACAGAGGATGTCACTGGTGGACACCGGTAGGTCCTGCGCTGGATGGTGTGGGGGCATGGGGGGAGGGCGCAATGGGGGGGTTTGGCCCGCCAGGCCCGGAAGGGGAGAGGGATCCTCATTGGCGTACTCCGCCAAATCCTATCCCCCATCCCTGGACTAGCGAGCCCTACACGGGCTCCTCAGATTTGCGCTCACCATTTTGCCTGTGCGCATCCGAGGAGACCCATAGGGGCAGCTGGGACATTACCCGGGAGAAAGGGATGAATGTCCATTTCCCCCGAGGAGGCCTCCAGCTGCACCAGCACTGGCTGGATCCTGGATAGGATCCAGCGCAGCATGCTTTTGCACTCTGCAGCGGTCTTAGACACGATTGGGCTGTTAGAGAGTGAAGTAGAAAACGGCCTTTGGGAATGGTATCTTCAAATTAGGCATGTGTTCTTGACATTATTCACTATTGTCATTCAAGAATAGGCATTCTGAAAATCACATTTTTCACTCGGGCAACAGTTTCTTCAATAGGATTAAGAGCTACAAATCCTTATCACTTAACTAGGCACTAGTAATATTAATGTAGTTTCTGCAGTCAAGTACCTATTAAATGTTGACCTTTTGTCTACAGGTGATATAGACTATAGCAGTGTTCTGCTTGCAATGCTGGTGATGCAGGATGTACAACTTGGCTTATTTATAGCTATTATGCCAACTCTTATTCAAGCTGGAGTTGGCACACACCCCAGGTAACAAAGTTCATCTGTATGCTTTTATTAAATTTTTATCCTGCCCTTCCTTCAGTTATCTTAGGGAAGCATATATGGTATATGTATGTCAAGTAAAGTGTTTTTCAGCTTTTAAAATGGGCTTGCAAATAAGTGTATTAACTAACATTTAATAACTTTAGTTTGTTAATCCTTATGGAAGGTAAATACCTACCACTGCAATCCAGAGGTAAGCATGCATTACTGCCAAAAGTATATAGAAGTTTCCTAGTCAATTTCCTCTTCACCAGCCTCTGCTCTTCCCTGACTGTGCAATCCTGTGCATGTCTGCTCAGACATAAATCCCATTATATTCAGTGGGGCTTACTCCCAGGAAAGTGTTATAGGATTGCAGCCTGAGTTTCATATGGAAGTTGTTGAAGGGGGATTACCAAGGCATGGTTACATGCTTTAATACATACATGCATAGTGCATCTCGCTGTATTAAAATTGCTTTCTTTATGCCTTAAATTTTAAATACAGTCAATCCTCGCTACCTGCAGATTCGCTTATCTGCAGGATCAGGATTGCCACTTACCTTGTGCTATTTGCAATCTGTTATCGGAGTCTGCGGCTATTGGCAGCATTCATGATCATCCTGCAGTTATTCCTGGTCATTCTGAAGCTCTCTGCGGTGGCCATTTGCTATCTACTGAGGCCATTTTAAAGACATTTAAGGCTATCTGTGACCATGATAAAGCCACAGCCATTCTGAAGCTCTCTGCAGCTGTTCTCAAGGTACTGTACAGTACTGTATTCAGTTACATTAATCAACTTCAGGTAGCAGCCAAGTATGCCTTGTGCAGCCATTCGAAAGCTCTCCCAGCCATTCTGAAGAGTTCCCTGCCATCTTGAGGGTCTCCGCACCATTTTCCCCGGCCATTTTAAAGCTGTCTGCACTATTTGCGGGTGCCATTCTGACGGTCTCTGCTGCCATTCTGAAGGTCTCCACTGCTGGCAGGTTAACTACCCCTCCCCCTAACTCCATTGATTCCATAGGATTAGGCTTACCATATCCAAAGGGGGACAGGGTGCCTACACCTTTAACCATCGTAAAAAGAGGGAATTTGGGCAGGTGCAGCTCATAATGGAAGGGTGCAACAAGCTGCACTTGCCCAAATTCCCTCTTTTTACGATGGTTAAAGGTGTAGGCACCCTGTCCCCCTTTGGATATGGTAAGCCTATATAGGATCAATGCCTCCGTATCTGTAAATTCGGTATCTGCTGGGGTTTGCAGGAACTTAACCCCCACGGACAACGAAGATTGACTGTACAGTACATCCAACTAACCTGTGTGTATAATGTAAGATATAGTATGGGGACCTCAAATGAAGGCGTTGTCAACAAAAATGTGTTGTCGTCGTCGTCCCCAACTTGCTCAGTTCAAGTTTCAACCCATTTTGTGAATGAAATTTCCACCCTAGAAATTTCCATGAGATTTCAAATAATACTGTTCAAAGCAGCTTATTATTGCCATACCTTCTTCACTATCTTATTACATCATCTTTTTTATAAAAGTAATAAACTAGAGTAAAACTGTTGAGCCCTTTCTTTTGCCTGAAGTTGACTACCCTGACTTTCAGCACCAAAATATTAGTGACGCTGTCTTTCAGCAGGAAACTGTAAGTGAAAAATATGGATTTATGCACTCTTTTCCCTTTTTAATAAGAAAAAAATGTGTATATTTTTTAGAATTAAGAAGCTAAAACGGACTTTTTTCCCTTTTCTAGCATTATCAAGGAAATACTGAGAATATTGACGCTGATTGGACAAATTCTCTTTTCTCTGGCTGCTGTCTTGCTTATATGTCTTGTTTTAAAGACTTATCTAATAGGACCATACTACCGCAAGTTGCATATGGAAAGCAAAGGAAATAAAGAAATCCTAGTTCTAGGAATATCTGCTTTTATGTTTCTTATGTTAATGGTAATCTTCCCAATATTTATACTTCTTTAACATGCACATTATATAGCAATATATTATCTTTGAAGATTTTCTGTCTAAGAATTGTATGAAAAAATGTAGAATTCAGTCATAGAAGCTAGGTTTATAAGCAAACAGAAAACTTTGGCTTTCTTATTTGGCATGTAATGACTTAATGATATAAATTCATCTAATTTATTTAATATTAACTTTTGTTGAAATGTAAATAAAGGTTAATGCTCAAACTGAACCTGGTGTTCATCAATTAAAGTCAAAAAATTGGCTCCTTTTTAAAAAATGTTGTAGCATCCTATCTTATTCACAGCTTGAGAATTCCTTTGTCATTCAATGTTCCAAGCATTACAAATATCATGACTTGAGCAAGCCTTGCCCATATATTTTTGTACAAAGGTCCAAGTCTAAAGCAAAACAAGAGGGCCAGAGCTATATGTTTAGTAAAAAAGCCAGTATCTACTAAGTGTAAGTAATCTGAGCCCATGTTCAGTGATTGTTGGTATTGCTTAGAATGCAGTACTATCGTATATATCTCATTCTAAAACTTACATTTTGTTTTGTCAATACAGCTGAATTTGACAGCAATTCTCTGTTATCCTTGTTTTGTTGCTATGGTTATTGTGGCTTATAAAGCTGCATGAGCTATTTACAGATGTTGCAACACTTAAGTTTATGACTTGGTTCTCGGATTGATCGCGTTTAGAGGAACAGTGTATAAACCAATCATGTTTGATTCATGCTTTTTGAATATGTATATACAGTACTGTGAAATATGTGTATTTTAAAAAAATAGTAATGTGGTACCTAAAAGACTAATCAATGGAGTATTGATTACATCTGGAGTATTGTGTCCAGTTCTGGTCACCACACCTCAAAAAGGATATAGTTGAATTGGAAAAGGTGCAGAAAAGAGCGATCAGAATGATTTGTGGGCTGGAGCACCTCCCTTATGAGGAAAGGCTACAGCGTTTGGGACTTTTGTCTAGAAAAAAGGTGCCTGAGGGAGGACATGATTGAGACGTATAAAATTATGCATGGGATGGAGAGAGTGGATAGAGGGGAATTCTTCTCCCTCTCGCACAACACCAGAACCAGGGGACATGCACTAAAATTGAGTAGAGGGAAGAGTTAGAACAGATAAAAGAAAATATTTCTTTACCCAGCGTGTAATTAATCTGTGGAACTCCTTGCCACAGGATGTGGTGATGGCACCTGGCCTAGATGCCTTTAAAAGGGGTTTGGACAGATTCATGGAGAAAAAGACCATCACAGGTTACAAGCCATAAGCAACCTCCTGGTTTTAGAAGTAGGTTTTCTCTGTGCCAGGTGCAGGGGAGTGGCAGCAGGAAACAGGTTATCTTGTTGTCTGTGTGCTCCCTGAGGCATCTGGTGGGGCCACTGTGTGATACAGGAAGCTGGACTAGATGGGCCTTTGGCTTGATCCAGCAGGGCTCTTTTTATGTTCTTAATGTATTGTGGCATACATTTTTGTGGACCAGAGTTTACTTTGTTGGTTCCATATACTGTAGTAGACACATGTAAATAGGTGCATAGATACTGTGTGTACAGATAGAAAATAAAATGTTCATAAAAAGTGAAGTCAAAAATCCAAACATGCAAGACAGAGCAGTAGATGTTTCATATTACTATGCAAATGAACAGAAGATCCAATCAGCTTGGATGTGACTAAAACCTTGGGTGATGATGAATAAGCATAGAAAGATGAATGGGGTAAAGTTTCCAAATACTTAGAGGGACAATTACTCTGATTGGATCTTGCATTCATTTGCATTTGCCATTGCAGTGTTTGACACACCCTTATGTTTTCTGCTCTATCTTGCATTGCTAGATCTTTTGCCCCCCTTTGTTAGAAACATATATAAAGAGTTTAATCCAAACAAGTGCAGGCAGAACAAAGCTCAAAGGGAACTTCCATCCTGCCTGTCCCCGGAGGAACATCGTGGACCCTGCCAAAAGCTGCTTCTGAGAGTTGGGGGACCTTTTTGGACAGGATGGAATGTAGGGTGAGGGGCTGCAAGAGAAGGGGGGCATCCAGCAAAATTGGACAGAGACACCTTGTGGGAGCTCATCCTGCTGCATTTATTTGCATCCAACACTATTTCAGCTCCCTGGACAAGATAGATATACTGTATCTATTCATTTAGGTGGCCATGTCATGCATCTGAATTGTGATTCATGAAACCCAATGCCAAAATATATGTATCTTTTAGGTGCAACACTTTGATGTTTTTGCACAGTTATCACTGTGTATTGTAAGACTACAGTACTTCCTAAAAAGCAGTGATATTAGAACAGTGGTTCTTAACCTTGTTGGAGGTACTGAACCCCACCAGTTTCATATGCGCATTCACTGAACCCTTCTTAATTGGAAAAATAAAATATGATTTTTTCAAATTCAAAACATAGGTATATATTTAGGTATATATTTATACATAGGTATATTTTTATGCATAGGTGCACAAAATGAACAAAACCATTAAAGAACAAAACCATTAAGAACAAAGAACAAAACCATATTAAAACATGAGGAGTCGGGTGTGTGTCTTGACCTCTGCCGAACCCGCGAGACTGACTCACCGAACCCCTGGTGTTCGATCGAACCCAGGTTAAGAACCACTGTATTAGAACTAATGCATTTTTTCTGGACAGAATAGTGACAGAGATGGCATAACTAAATATAATTTGCAAAATTTGTAATGACATTTACTACCCAATCCTATCTTCCATCTTGCAACACGCTATCGTGCGCTACTAGGCTGCTATTGCAAACAACGAGTGGTGCTGGCCGTGTGGCAACAGCTCATCTGGTACCCCTGGTGCCCATAAATTGACAAGGGGGGTGGGCAGTGGGCTGGGAGGAGGAATAACGGGACAAGAGGGGGAGGATCAAGGCAGGGATTGGGGCTGCTGGTGTGTCAGGGTGGGCAGGAGGTGGCTATTAGCAGCAAAGGTGCCACCAATATCCTATGCCCCCCCCGCCTGCCTGGCCTTGCCATGCCCCCTTGGGTCCACTCAGACCTGTGCCAGCCAAACTGGTGGCACAGATCTAAGAAGACCCATAGGGCAATGGTGGGGCTTACCTCTAGATAAGGCAACAAAAGTTCCCTATTTCCCCTCCCCCCCCTAGGATGCAGCTTGTGCCTCCATGTCGCAGCTTCATTGGTGCAAGTGACGGTGGATAGGATTGGGGCATTTGAAGGCTTAGACAGACACATTGTGTGTGCCTAGACAGTGTGTAATTAGAAACTAAATACACTTATATGGAAATAGTTTCCTCTGTTTTTACTGGGAGACTGTGGTGTGTCGTACTGGCTAAAGTGCTGAGTTTAAATGGGATTTACTACCTTTAAGTGTATTTAGGATCTGTGGGTATGTCTTTCACTATTGCAACACAGGCCATTCAATATGGTATTTTATTATTTGAAGAGAGACTAGAATGTTCAGAAGTATTAAAATAATTGCTTGTTTCTTATATGTATGTTGCATAGGGCACTCATTGCTACACTTTAATGAAATTCAAATATTTTTTTTTCCCATATAACAAACCATACTGTCTTTGTAAGATTTAGGGATCTTTAACCTTCATACGTTACTGATTAAATAATAATCAACTCAGAAAATAGTAATAATTTTCTTTTCCCCTAACAGATCACTGAGTTATTAGAAGTTTCAATGGAACTGGGATGCTTTCTAGCAGGAGCACTTATTTCTTCTCAAGGCCACATGGTTACTGAAGAGATTGTATCCTGCATCGAACCAATACGTGACTTTCTTGCCATTATATTTTTTGCATCCATAGGTAATTTGTTACAGAAATATATAAATGAGGTTTACCATAATTTCACCAGTGTACCAGGCAAAGGAAAAGAATTGCAGTATATATTGTTATTCTAGATAGATCATATTACTTGTATTATATTGTAATGGTGCTATATAAATAAATATTTTGTAAGAACTAGGAAAAATCCATATTGTATTGTGACAGTAAGCCCTCTTTGTTCACTGAGGCTCGCTGAACTAGTGTGATAGCACAGAATGTTCACAAATATTCAGCTTCTCTGGGAAAACAATGCTATCAGGCCAGGATTAAAAAAAAACTGCGGAATTTGTCCATGCATCCAAGGAGACATTAGGCTCACTTTTCTTGATCAACAGTTATTCTGACACATGGCAAACTGTTTTTGAAACTAAAAGGACTTTCAGAAGCAGCTTGTGAATGGCATGAACAGCAGCTATTTAAAGAAAGACTCAAAAATGTCACAGGCTAACGCCAGCTCCCTACATGACCCTAAGTAGTTTGAATCTGACAAGATGGTTTCAGTCTAGGCTTCTCTGCGGGAAGAGAAGAATGCCAATTCTGTATACTCAGTAGAACTTACTTTTGACTAAACACGGAGAAGCTAGGGCTGTATGTTGTAGTTTTTGTTCTTTTATCTCCTTTATTATATATTTATTATATCTCTAAAATATCTGGGACAATTAGGTTGTAATCCAACATGGATGTACCTGGCACTAAGTCCCTTTGGACTTTGGACATAAGTAACCCCCTTTGGACTTACTTCTGAGTAAATATACCTAGAATTGGGTGGGTTCTGGTGGGGCACATGCCAGGGGTCCATGCCCCCATAAGGCACACACCTGTGCCTGGCCAATCCCTGAGGCAGTGAAGGCCCACTGCTCCTCATGAGTGCTCAGCATGCCAAAGTCCATGGGGATCCTTATGATGCAATTGGGGAGCAGCAGCAGAAGACCATTTTCTTTCCATGGTGCCAGTTTACAGTTGCTGGATGACCTGTCCTGCTGGAGCATCTGGGAGTTGTTAAATAGCACTAGGGAAAGAGGATGGTCTGTTGATGCAATCTGCTTCCCTCTGCCTCCCAGTAAGCCCTTCCCATTCGGCTGTGAGCCATTTGCTTACTGGGAGATAGTGAAGCACAGCAGCAAGCTGTCCTCTTCTTTCTCCAGCACCATTTTACAGATCCTGCTGCTAGGGTTCCATCACTTGGTAAGCAACCCAGGGCCTAATGGGGATGCTTACTAGGAGATGGTGGGAAACAGATGATAGGATGCGAATCCAGCCATAACCACAGAGACAGTGGCAAAGGAAGACTGTTGTCCATCCCCTGCCTGATTCCCAGAAACCCTTGGCAGGGGTGGATGGACTTGGTACGTTTTAAAGCATGGGGGGGGGGGGGAAGCACACTGTTGGTAAGCCCTCAGAAGACATTTGTCCCAGGGTCAAATGAATAAGATTGTAATGTAAGAGGCTTTTGGTGGTGTATGTCTGCGGAGAGAAAAGGGGCAGGGAGCTTCTCAACAGAGGGGATAGGATCTGGCACACACCACTGTTGCCGGATCCACCCCATCCTGCTGGCTCCCCACCCATTTCTCCCCCCTCCCTGCCCAATTATGCCTCCAGTCCTTCCTCTACCTACCCACCCCCACAGCTGACTTACTGGGTCCGGTAGGTGTGGCAGGGTCTGGCAACGCACCTGCGACACTCTGTCTCTTACGGTAGCACTCATAGACTGGAGGACGATGGAGCATTGTGTGTGCCATTGGCAGCCATTTTACAACAACGGAAGTCACACTGTCATAATGCTCCCCGCCCAGCAGCCCAATCCTGCATAGGATATTGACGGCACAATCCTGGTGAAGAATTGGGTGGTGGAGCGAGTGTTCAGTTGCCGGAAGCCATTGCGAACATGCTATAAAGCACGTTCGCGACAACTCGCAAGTAAGGGCTGCCGGTGCGAGGCCAGCAGTCTTTACTCCGCCACTGGATCGACCATGCGGCCACTGGAGGAGGTAAGAGATCCCAGGCAGCCACATAGGCGGCTGCCGGGGACCATTGGCTGAGCCGGGGGCTCAGAGAGATTCGGGGGCCATTGGCTGAACCGGCCTGGGAGGGGGCGGGGATGGAATCCGCCATATATTCCCATCCCCATTCTGGCCGGCGCAGCCCTTACATGGCCTCCTCTTACTTCCACTAGCTAAATAGCTGGCGGAAACCCAAGGAGGCCCATTGGGGCTTCCCCGTTTTACACCAGGGGAAGGGGACAAATGGGGATAGGCAGGATTAGTTAGGCAAGATTGCTCTGTTAACGTGGCAGGGTTTTATTTAACTATGTATATGAAAGATGTCTGCCAGGATTTCATCATAGTGTTCAAACTGATATTGTGTGGTTTACTACCGGTACTACTAGAAAAAGTAATAAGTTGACTTACCTCTGTCTCTTTTTCTTGCAGGCCTTCATGTTTTTCCTACGTTTGTAATATATGAGCTCACGGTTTTACTGTTTCTTACACTTTCAGTGGTAATAATGAAGGTATTTATGGCTTTAATATTTTATAATACAGCTAGTTATAGATCGTATGATATATTAAGTTTGAATATACTGTAGTGACTGTCAAGATTTTTCACACTAACAGTGCAATCCTGTGTAACCTTGCACCAGTGTAACAGTAGATGCACCGGTTTAAGTGCACTTATGCCAGTGTAATTGCACTGGTGCATCTGCTGTTACACCGGTGCATCTACTGTTACACTGGCGCAAGGTTACACAGGATTGCGCTGTCAGGATGTTAAATCTAGGGATGTACTTGTGCTTAGTTGTTTGGTAAAAAGTAACAAAACCAAGCTTAACTGAAGATTTATCTGCAGTTCATATCTGGCAGGAGCTGCCAAACACTACTACTGGTTGCTCCAAGCAGTAAGAAAAATCCCCTCTATTCACTTGTATGTATCAGGTCTTCTGATAGGACAAGGAGCCATATAATTCTGTAGACTCTATACAGGCAAATTGTTAGTCTGGCATTCTACTGTTTCAGAATGCGACTTGAAGACACAGCCTTTTTTTATTAGGACCTGACCAATACGATCCATTTTAAGCTTGAATGGTGCAGGCTGCTGAATGCACTGTCCCTGCTAATATGGATTACAGGATAATTATCTTCAGTGTATTGATTTTATCTCTGTTGATGGTGTGAAATGCTAGATTTGCTTGTTTTTTTGCTTTTTTCCCTCATTATACAAGACAAATTAGTCCAGAATAACTACCTTCACCTGCTCTGTTCCATCAGTGTATGTTGGTATTGTAGTTTTTGAAAACATTAACTTGCCTGCTTATTCCACTGTATTAATAAAAACAAATTGTCTCTCAAAGTTTTTTCTTGCAGTACTTGTCCTTTCTATGATTCTTCCAAAGAGCAGCCAGTACATCAAATGGATTGTATCAGCTGGTTTGGCTCAAGTCAGTGAGTTTTCGTTTGTCTTGGGAAGTAGAGCACGCAGAGCAGGGATAATTTCTCGAGAGGTGAGCTATAGGGTATCTACATTTTGAAGCATTTCATAAAATGCAGTGATAAATCTGTTACTAGCAGATCTTAACTCTCTCAATCAAATCCCCTCATTGGGACGTGTCCCCGGGTCACAGCAGGGTGGGTTGGGCCAGGAAGAATGTCATGGCTTCTCTAGCTGTCATGTAGATGGGTTGATCAGCCTAGTATAAGTAGTCTTACCATCGTCCTGGAATCGAGCCTGGCTTCGGCCTAGAGCAGACCTGAGCCGCTCCCAAGGGTGCACTGCGGCTGCCCAACGGGGTTCCTGCTTCTGTCGCATCGTTGACCAGAAGTGCCAGAAGCCCATTGGACAGACGCAGTGCACCTTTGGGAGCGGCTCAGGTCCGCTCTAGGCCGAAGCCAGGCTCTGTTCCGGGACGATGGTAAGGTTTAAGGCAGTTGCATTCTAATGAGGACTGTAGCATAGGAGTGGATCCGCTAATGGATTTGAAAAATGTGCATGTATACCATACATGTGGTGATATTTATACCTTGTCAGTGCAAGTTGATTGAATCGTTTCTGAATCCTTTGACAAAATGCCATTGCCAGCACTGTACATTTGAACTACTATGTTATCCCATGATTATATTACTCTATTTTAAAAGTAAATTTGCCTCTTAGTTGAAACTGTATTGGGGGTGGGCAAGGAGAGAGCACATTTATCTATGATCCGATAGCTCTTGTTTGAACTCTGATTATTTAGCACAAAAAATGGTCTATTATGACATCCATTGGTTACAATATTTCAAGTGTGCTCAAGACGGCAAGAACCCCAAATATTTTAAAAAGGGGACTTAAGGATATCCTCAGTGTGGGACTATAATTATGATCATTATTTTTTTTGATAAAACACGTGCTTGCTTGCAAAGAGATCTCGGGTAACAAGGTTGGGAAGAATCGCTGCCTGAACCTTAGAGAGCGTCTGAGTATTATGTCCAGTTCTGGTCGTCACATCTCAAAAAGGATGTAGTGGAACTGGAAAAAGTGCAGAAGAGAGCAACCAAAATGATTAGTGGGCTGGGGCAGCTCCCTTACAAGGATAGGCTACAGCGTTTGAGGCTCTTCAGTCTAGAAAAAAGGTACCCGTGGGGTGACATGATTGAGATGTATAATATTATGCATGGGAGAGAGTTCATTTCAACACCACGACAAGGGCATCTACTAAAACTGACTAAATATTTCTTTATCCATTGTGTAATTAATCTGTGGAACTCCTTGCCACTGGATGTTTTGATGGCACCTGGCCTAGATGCCTTTTTAAAAGGAGATTGGATAGATGTATGGAGGAAAATTCTATCACAGGTTACAAGCCATGATGACTGTGTGCAACCTCTGGGTTTTAGAGGTAGCCTGTCTCCGAATGCCAGATGCAAGAGATTGGCAACAGGATACAGGCATCTTGTTTGCTCCCAGAGGCATCTGGTGGGCCACTCTGAGATACAGGAAACTGGACTAAATGGGCCTTGGGCCTGATCCAGCAGGACTCTTCTTATGTAGTAAGTAGCTACCAACAGCACTAGACTAGATGGAACAATAGTCTGTCTCAACAGCAGGTAGAAGCATGTGTTTTTTAATTTCAGATTGAGAATACTATAAGAAATGCAACATACTGACCAAGGATGCATATCGCATTTGTTATAGGCAACTAAATATCTACTGTGTATTAACTGTAGCCCTTTTAGATCATGGTATTTCCGATGCAATTTCTCAAACTGTGCTTGTTCACCTCTAACACAAGAATCTTTTTAGCTAGATCAGCTGTGTAAAACTAATGTTAAGGGCTAAGTGTGTCCCTAATCCTTAAGAAAAAGATATGAACTGAAATACTTTTGACTTCCAATTTCTAGGTCTACCTCCTTATATTGAGTGTGACGACTCTAAGCCTGTTGCTTGCACCAGCACTCTGGAGAGCTGCAATTATGAAATGTGTGCCAAGACCTGAAAGACGATTAAGTTCATGAAGATGTTCAGTACCGAAGCTTCCATGGAAACCTCTTTATACTCATTGCATTTTTAATGCAACAAACTAAAGTAGTTTCCTTTGGTTAGTTATGAGCCTTATTCTTATTTTAGTTTATGAAACAAAATGCAACGTATTTAACAATGTTTTTTTTTTTTTTTAGAATACAGAACAGAAGAATAATTTGTGGTAAATTGATTATGCAAAATCTGATTTTTTTAGTCTACAAATCTAATAATTGACTGATGTGCCTTTTTTTTTTGAGTAGCATTTTCAGTCGTTGCAGATAATTTAATTAACATTTATGGTGCCTGTGGTGCCTGTAGCAAGTTGGTATCCTAGTCTTAACAGCCACAAAAGATTTACTTTCATTGTTATGTAAAACTTAGGGGGGTGTTCAAAGATAAAGTTGAAAACCGTCTGTTAAAGGTTGCACAATTAATATTCCTAAGAAGAGTCCTATTTCCCACAATGGATATATTTTAAACATCTTGTGATTATTGAAACTTTGATTTGTCATATTTGTCATTTGACAAAAACAGTTTACTGTGATCAGAAATGACTTCTCAGTATGGATATGTTATCAAGAATTTCTTGTGCTGACTGTGCTAATTCTTAAATATTATAAAAGATGAAACTAAATTAAAAATATTTTTGGAAGAGGTCTTAGTTTTTTGTTGCTTCACTGGATCGATGAGTCAACATACAGCAAGAAGGGGAACAACCAAAGCGTTTTGTAACATTTGCAACACATATATGTTGAGTAAATGTTTTGAGTTTGTCTGTCATTAAATTCTCAGACAGAATAAAGATGAACATGTAATCTCAACTAAAATGCTTACCACCACCCCATGTAACATTGAAAATCTAACTCTTAAACTTGTTGTCAATGTTACCCCTTTTGAGATAGTGCCATGGTTGTTGCCAGCTTCAACTTGCCACTTACGTTTGAAAAATCGGTAAAATTTTAAGTGAACATTACTAACAGTGCAATCCTGTGTAACTCTTGCACCGGTGTAAGTGCGCTTATGCCAGTGTAACTTGCCGTACGTTGATGAACGCAGGACAGACGCCAGCGCAACTCTGCCGGTGCGGGGGACATTCTGGGGGCGTTCAGACACCCCCGTAATGCCCCCTGCGCTGGCGGAGTTGTGCTGGTGTCTGTCCTGCATCTTAACTGCTTGTGCATGGCGTCTGAGAGGGGTTACGCTGGTTTCCGTTTTGCATCCATTGGCGTACAGCAAGTTACACTGGCATAAGTGCATTTACACCAGTGGATCTACTGTTACACCGGTGCAAGAGTTACACAGGATTGTGCTGTGAATCTAGTGACAGAACTTCAGTGTTAAAGTTTACTGAAGCATACTTGTAACTGAAATTAACTTTGAATTGTTCTAACTGGACAACCAGTTTTCAAATTACAGAAAGTTATTAAAATGGCATTCTAACAATCTCAAACATATCTGTGCTGTTTGGTTTTCTGAAATTTGTTTTGCTAACACAATGTTTTCTTTAGAGCTCTTGCCTTGTATGTTTGTGTCTTTTAACATATTTTACTCTTGTAATGTTATATAATCTCTATAAGGATATTGCTAATGTGCTGCTTATGTGGTTCTTCAATTTCCTTTTGGGAGCTTAATTACATGAAAGGTGCACTGTATAGCCGCCTCGGGCATTTGCCTTTCGGCATAGGAAAAGGTGGGATATAATTTTTTAAAATAAATAAATAAAATAACATTCACAACTGCACAAAGTACAAAAAATGGTGCAAGGAAACTAGCTTGTGTGTACATGCTGAAAGGGGATGGCAACGAAAATGCCAAAAGCTCCCATCAATGTATCTTGCCTTTAAAATTGATGCTTAGACTTGTGCCTGTCTCTTCTCTAAAGAAATCCAGTGAGGTTTGTTGTGCAAAGATAACAAAGGTACCTTTACCTTGTTCACTGCGAGCCTGAGTAGGTAGGCTCTCAGGGGGAGAAAAAGCATGCCATCCGGGCCAGCCCTGTATGAGACCGATTGCCAGTTGTCTAAAGCAGCAGCTTGAGGGCTGCCCACCTGCTTTCCATGCTTCTGTTCCCTAGATTAGAAAAGAAAGCGGGGGTGGAGTGGAAAATGAAGTGTAGAGTGGAGATGCTTGACCCCACCATCCTTTTTTTCATACTTCCTGTTCCACTCTATGGGAGTGGGAGGAACAGAGGCTGGTGCATCAATCTACTTGGCACACTGCACAGGTCCTACATCCCATAAATAAATTGTAATCCTTTGCTTATTACTGGCCATGCCACCACACTCTGTTATTATGCAACAACTAGTACAACTAGAAAACTATTTTAAAATGGGGGGATTATATTTATTTATTTATACTCACCTTCCTATTGTAGTGGAATTTTTAAGCAGAGGATAGTTAATAATGGAGGACCAGGAAGACTGTTGAACAAGGGAAAAGTATGGGTTTATTTGGTTACGCAGTGCAGTGGACAGCACCCCAGGAGGGGCACTGACCCTTTGCTACATGTGAGCACAGTTTTTATACATTTCCAAGCAGAACTTCACATGGTTGCTGAGAATGTGCATAGTCACAGAGTCATACAGGAAAAACAAGAGACTTTGGATTTACATTTTACAGAAGACAATAGGAACAATAGTGGGCTGAGCTGCGTAGGGGACTTTCTTGATGATCCGATCATTGAGTCCTGGGAGATTTAATTGAGTTAAGCAAATGGAGCCCCTATCTGCCAGAGTCAGCCTAATGTGTGTGCCCTCCTGAAAGGAGAGTGTGGTTGCAAAATGCGAGATCCTCCCTTGTGATTTGGGGAGGTAGATATGAACAGAAACCAAGAAAATATTTTTCTGCATCACTATATAGAACACTTACACTGCTGCCTGTATTATATCAGTGGCTAGGCACCAACGAAATGTGTAGTAACGGTGGGGGCGAGAAAACTTAGGCAGTTTCCCCTTCTATCCACCGGGCATCTTTAATCTTGCAGGGGTAGAGCTTGCAGCATGGCAAAGGCCCTCCAAGCCGTTTCCCAAGCCAACATCGGCTCTCGCGCTCTAACGTCCCGCGCGCTCACTCCCCGGGAATAGAAAGGCGTGGTGGAATCCCGAAGGCGCGAAAACTTTGCGCACGCGCGCCTTCTACGACATCCCAGTAGGCTGGCTCAGCAAGCGTGCGGCGGTGATGGTGGAATGGGGGAGGGAGCGCTAATCTCTCCGCGTGTGCCTATGTGGGGCACGTTACAGTCCGTGACGCCACCGCGCAGCGTCACGCCGGAGGGACGCACAAAAGTGTAAGTTTCAATTTTTTCCTCCTCCTCCTTACCAACCGCCAAAAAGCCAGTAATTGCGGGATCAGGGACTGGGGGAGGCTGTAGCACCCCCGTTCCACCCCATGCGCCCTGAGTTGAAGGAGCGTGAACAGGTGTGAGGGGCGCTCGCGGGGTGGCCGGGCCGTTCTATACTGCCAGAGTCAGCAGAGATGGAGGGGGGGGGGCAGCAGAGACAGGCAGGAAGGAGAGCGCCACTTGGCCGGGTTGGTTTTTGGCAGGACCCGGGAATGATGGCGCTTTTAAAGGAAAACGAAGGGATGGTGCTGTCTGCAGCTCAGTCCTGCGTGTCTGTTTACTCGGAAGCAAGTCTCGCGGAGTTCAGTGGCTCTTCTTCCAAGTAAACATGCACAGGGTTGCAGCTTTGCAGCCCGCTCTTAGCCAAGTATGTGCACACATGGATGGAAGTAAGACTCAAAGGGCTTTACACATTGAGGATTGCAGCCGTAATCCTACTGCGTGCTTGCCATGGTGGATTACCGGTTTCAAAAGGTCGATCCCTAAGTGTGCACAGGATCGCACCCTTCGTGCCGTATCTGTAGCAAGAGATGGCGGGGAGAGGGACGGAAAAGAACAGACACGAGATGGAAGTCAACACTCCACAAGCCACTTCTTCGCCTCAGGGAAACGCCACACTTTCTTGAAACTGCAGGGACACAAGAGCAATGAGACTTGCAGAGCGGGGGAAGGGAAATGCCGTTGCAAGGGCTGAAAAAAACCGGGGTAGGAGGGGAATTTAAAAAAGAAAGAAGGGCGACCTCTTCCTCCTGTTACCATAATGATTAGTGGAGTTTATTCTTTCCTGTCAGAACTGCAGTTCACCAGAATCTCCCTCCCCAACAACATACACTTTCCCTTTCGGGAGGGGGACACAGAAGTGTTGTTGTTGCGTCTCTGCTCTCTCCCCACCCCCGAGGGGGTTTTGAGGAGGGCCGTACATTGCACATGTGCAGTTGGCATCTCTCTCTTTCCGTGCAAGAGCGGCGCTGTGGGTGGGGGATTGCTCGAGAGTGTGTTGTGGGGGATGGAGTTTGCTCCCTGTTTCTCCTCCTCCAATTCAGGTACTGTAGGCGCCTTTGGCATGGCGGGAGGGGGGACAGGGGGCGACGGCAAAGGGGGAAGAGAGGACAGGTGGGAGAGAAAGAGGAGGCAGTGGTGGCGGTGCTGCTGCAGCAGCTGGGAAACGTTTAGGCGGGACGGCTTAGTGTGAGGAAGAGATCCTCTTCCTCCTTTCTCTTCTCTCTTTCTTCTCTCTTGCCTCCCCCTCCCCGGGTCGGATAATAAGCGGCTGAGGGTGAGCTTGGTGCATGGGTGGCCCACGTTTCTGTCTCAAGCGTCAGTTATTGCTGGGCTAGACTTCCAGGGCTCTGGTCGGGCTTCTGAGGCCCTGGAGAGGGGGCGGGAAGGTGCAGGAGGCGGGGGCTGGCGGGAGTTGTTCTGTGAAGGCACAGATGCTGCTTGCCTGGTTTTCATAGAGACTCTCTTAGCACCAACGTCCTCCCCTTTCCCCACTGAAACAGCATATAAATTGTCTGGGCCTGCTTGGATGTTTGCATGGAAAAGCGGTGTGCGTTTTGTTTAGGCTTGGAAATAGTCTGCTAGGGGGTTGGGCCCCGGAGGAGGCCTAGCAACTGTGCTGCAGTTAATGGGTCAGGCACAGGCCCCTTGTACAGTGCAGAGTGGGTTGTATGTATTTATAAGTATTGGGCAGCGTTATTTTTTTCAGTTCTCTAGTACATAGATGGTCAGTGATATCCTCCCACCCTGTGCTGTCAGGTCAAGCCATCTTGCTTTATCTTCTCTATGGGGTCACAAAAGGAAGGAACCAAATGCATCTCTGTACTTGAGGGAAAGTTGTTGTGGATCCTTATGATGGTTTTAAGTTTGATTTTAATGCTTGTAACTTTTTTTTGCAGTTTTGTAGTTGAAAGCAAAGAAATGCCTGATAAGCTCCTGTTTAATATGTTTCACTTCACTAACTTGTTCTGTTTAATTTTTGTGTTAAGATTATAGCACTGCTGTTTTTGTTCCTCCTGTGGTGATCAAGCAAGTAAAGAATTGATTTCTTGGATTTGATAACATGGCAAAAGATGTAAGTATATCTGTAAGTAATCTGCAGATACATCCGCTTAGCGATAGTGAATACTGTATATGGTTTGTGTAGTGCCATTTAAACAGCAATAGACACATGTTGATGTAGCTTCAGTGGCATCTTACGTGAGGTAAGTTAGGCAGATCTATCCTATACAGAATGACTGTAGTAAGACACTTCAGTGGGACTGCTGTTACACAGTATCAGTGCAATCCTACATAGTTGGGATAGAACTATCTTCACCTAGGCTAAAATGCTTCTAGGATGTCATGCATATGATTCTTCCCTTTGCCTAATAATGATTAACATAGCAGCTTTGTTCAGCACTACTACGCTTTCTTTGGCAGCAGTGGTAATCACTTACATAGCAGCATGAATCTATATTGCATTGCTAAGTTGGAATAAAACACCAGCAGAATGCCACGGATGGTGGTAATATGGTTTCACTGATGGTTGAACTTCATCCTAAGTAAATCTGCTAGCATGCTGTAGGACCCAAAGCAGTTTTATTGGGTCCCCAGTGACCCTGACAAATTTTAATGAAGGTATAGTCATGTTTCTACCCACAACTTCGCTTGTAAAGAAAACGTTTTTCCAAAGTTGAGCAAGAGATTCTACCCTTCGGATTGCTAGCCTATTATAAGATCCAGCTGCTAATAATGTGCCTTTGTACTATATATTTTCATACAAAATATTTAAGGGGGAATATTGACACTATACAAAAATTAGACTTTGAAAACCTGTGTTAAGCCATTTGCCCATTGCGTACTCCATTTGACAGTTATTTTGTTTAACACTCCTAGTCGGTTGAAGTTATTCTTTTAGCGTTCTGTATATTTAAGCACAAAATAATGAAGTTTTTTTTAATTGGTTTTTTGTCTTGCGCTACTTTTCATTGTATTGCCAATCTGCAGAAATAGGTGCACCTTTATCTGCTATTAACCTAACATTGTTCTAGCAGGCTTGTATCTTTGCTGTTGAAAGCAAAAGCAAGTCTAAGCCCTTGTGCCTTATTTTAAAAATGCTAACTTGAGCCAGTTGATTTCCTACTAACTTTTAAAAATAATAGACCGAAGTCCTCCTTATCTTAACATGAAATCACAAATCCTAGTTGCATGAACTTAACTCTCTACCATGTTCTGATCCTACTGACCTAGAAAGATCACTTCAACTACACCAATGCATTATTTTTGTATAAATTTAATTAGTGTGGGCACTCTCATTGATTTAGGAAAATTTCACAACAGGCCAAACCAGCCATGTGGTTCACAAACCCTCTGTTTTCTAATCCCATCTCTGACAACACAAATGGGAGGTCTGCCATCATTATCCTGGTCGACTGTGTTCAGCTTGGGTCACAAACTGCAGAGATCTGATTTATCGTTCGTGTAGATTGTTTTAAATTGCAAACAATGACTGCTGGTTTTGCATCTCACATGGGTACAGGGCGCCAAACAGATTACTGTCTAGTGCCCTGTAGAGATGGAAGGACAATTCCTTGAAGGCGAAGTCTTCAGTCTTATGCACACTTATTTGGAAAGAACAAAGTGGACTATAAGAGTCACACGTCCAAAACCTCTGTGGATGGTTTTGGTGAGATGCAGGATGGTATCTCCTGAATTAATGCCTGTAAGGACTTACTAGTCCCGTGATGGCGAACCTATGACACGCATGTCACAAGTGACACGCGAGGTCATTTTGGGTGGCACGCCAGCATTTCCCCCAGGGCCCGACATGCCTTACATTTTCGC
Organism: Plestiodon gilberti rubricaudatus; assembly: GCA_026170595.1. NCBI lineage: Eukaryota > Metazoa > Chordata > Lepidosauria > Squamata > Scincidae > Plestiodon > Plestiodon gilberti. Next base: position 140,917,636 of record JANXHW010000003.1, read on the forward strand.
GGAATTTTTACATTTTTCAAGCTTATCTTGAAGGCAGGGATTGCTGCAGACATTTTAAAAATCCTGCAGGGGGCTTCTGTTGCTATCGCAAAGACTTCTGGGGAGAGAGCAAGCGATACTGAATGCAGTGGGAAGCAGAGAAAGAGCGCCTGCGCGTGAAAATGCATGCAGCAGGAAACAGAGAGAGAGAGAGAACGAACTCGTGCACGTGGAAGCAGGAGCCGATAGTGAAGGAGGAAGAAAGAGGGAGTGTTGGTGATTTGGAAGGAAGGAGGGGGTCATTAGGGCGGGCACTAGCCCGTAGCAAGAACATTTGTTTGTTAAGATTTGTTTGGTGTTATGGGGCTGATGCGATGCTGCAGAGTAACTGGATGGATGGGCTGCACGGGGGTTACATTTGGCAATCTGTGCTTCTAGTTTCCCCACCCCCCACTTCACACCCACCCCCAATTCAATCCAGTCTCTTTCCCCACACCACATGCAGCCCTTGCCTCATTTAAGTGTGAAAAAATGCCTCAAAACGAGGGTGGGAAAGCACAAGGGGAGCACAGACAAGTTGAGCAGGAGGCTGTGAAACGAACTAACAAAAGCCATACACACACCCCTCCAGAGTTTCTTCTGCAATGCATCCCTGGCCTGGGTAGACACTAATTTTCGTTGTACATTTGGCAATCTGTGTTTCCAGCTTCCCCCCTCTCTGTGTGTAGTACCCACCATCCACAACCCCTTTAAAATGCCATCCATGTTAAATAAAATACTATGTTAAATAAAATACCATGTTAAATAAAATGTAATGTGTTCTATGTTTTCAGTTCAATTCAAAATTACTATTAAAAGTAGCAATAGTAAAGGTACTATTAAAGGTACGGGGGGGGGGGGACGACGACACACCAGCAGAGTCAAGTTAGGCATTTTCAAAAATTCTGACACACCAAGCCCAAAAGGTTCGCCATCATTGTACTAGTCCCTGGGTCCAGCATGAAGCCCACAATAATAAAGATATAACTTAATGTGTCATTTTATCATCTTAACCTTAGAAATCAGACTTTCCCTTATGTGTGTGTTTTTTGAGATATAAAAACCATTAACTTAGTGACCCAATTTAGAGGTAGCATTAAACCATGGTTTAGTGGTATGTAAATTAGGCTTAAATGGTCCCCTTCACTCACAAGAGGAAGAGAGTGAAAGCTTCTGCTTTTCCTTTGATAACAAACCTCAGTTCCCTGCCAACTTGGACCTGTGCTCTGTTAACTCACTATAGTTGGAAGAAATCAGGATATCAAGCCACCATTTGAATCTCTGTTGATATCCTAGCTCAGGGGTGTTGAAACTCATTTCATACAGTAGGCTGAATAGCATTCATGGCTCCTGCTGAAGGCCGGAAGTGATGTCATTAAGCATGTGATGACCAGAAATAAGCACTTTTTCTCATTTAGGAAGTCTTTAGCTGCAAATGACAGAAGACAAAATAAATCATCAAAATTTCAAGCTATGGGAAAGCTCAATTATAATGTGGGCTGCCCTTTTAGCAGCACCGCTCTGCCGAGGCATCACTTCGCAGCTCAGCAACTGCAATGTGCTCTGCAAAGTGATGCCTCGGCAGAAGCGGCGCTGCTAAAAGGGCAGACAGCATAATTGGGCTCTCCCAGCACCTTGGAAGGTTCTCCTTTTCTCTCCCCTCTTGGTCTGCCTCTTCCTCCATACCATTCCTCACCTTCTGAGGCCTCCTTTCTCTCTCTCCCAGCACCTTGGTAGAAGCTGTGCTGCTGAAAGGGTGGCACTGGGAGAGCCTAATTATCACACAGGCTGCCCTTTCAGCAGTGTCACCTCAGCAGAAGCAGCGCTGCTAAAAAGTGTGGCCTACATGTTAATTGGGCTGTCATAGTATCGCCCTTTATGCAGTGCTGCTTCTGCTGATGTCACTTCACAGCTGCTGATGGTGGTGTTGTTAGAGTCCAATTAACACGGGCTTCAAAGAGCTTCAGCCCATTGGCCTTATGTTTGACACCCCTGTCCTAGCTTGTTCTCACTATAGTTTGCCAACAAACTGCAGTTTCCTACATTTATGCATAATGAGGAACTGAAGTTTGTTCTTATTAAACTAAAAGTGGAGCTTTCATTCTTCATTTGTGCATAAGAATGAGCCCAGGAGATTCCAGTTCCCTTAGGCTGGTTCTCTTTGCTGTAACCATGTTTTAGAGTCGCATCTATGTTGCATGGTCGTGATTCAATTTTAAGAGATTGTAAGTAGACTTTAATATTTTTTTCAACTAGGTTGTTTTTTTTAAAAGATATTTGCTATCACTGAACCTTTTCTAAGAAATAAAAATGGAAAATAACATTTTAAATATTTTTTTTAATTATTGGGTTGTATGGAAAGAGTGACTTGCATGAGTGCTCACACAAGACAGTCACCCCTGATTTCTGCCAAATTTTCCACTTTCTGCTGCAGCTTCCCTCCTCCTGGTGCTCTATTCTAAACATCTCTGGAGGATCCCCTGACCTTCAGGAACAGATTTTATGAAGGCACAAAGGCTGCAGTGGATGTGAAAGCCCTGTTGTGCAAGTGGAGTTTCACTTGCGCTACTTTGTATATAACCAGTTGATTTTTAAGCTTTCACATATTACACGTCCGTATGCAAACAGAGGAAAATTAATTTTCACAGTGGACCTTAATGGAAGATTGAAAATATTTTACTGTCTGGCTAAACAATGTGAAACTTTGACTTAATCCTTGGTTTTAGAATTGGCAGTCCTATTTTAAATGGCAAGTAAAAATGTACTTTTCCCCCTAGGAAAATAAGTTAAATGTTTTCAGGAAATTATTTTAATATTGGGAGGAAATATCAATAACAATTTAAATGTTTGATATTTAAACTTACCCTAAATTTATTTAAATAACTTTGGTAATATGATATTGACCTTGTGAGTTCTGCATTCTTGTAGGGAAGCAGTGCCTTGCGTAGTATGTGACTGTTTGCTTTTGTAAATGCACAGTTCTTTTGTGGCCAGGATCCAAAGAAAATGCTCACTTCAGTGCACAAAAAGCTTTGGACTTGGAACAGCAGTGCGCACACACCATGTCACATAGAAAACTGCTTTGAAACTGAGGGGACTTTGAAAAGCAACTGTGGAATGGGAGCCTGTTGTTCAAAGGAAAACAGTAAAACATTTTTTTAATTGTCTTGGGAGTACCCAAGTGCTTGAGTGTGGTTCAGATGATAGTCTTTGGATTCCAGCTTATATGGCTAATGAGAGAGGGGGTGCTGAAGAAACCCCATAGCACTTGAGGTTTTGGGGTAGATGTATGCCTGGGAAGGAGAGAGAGAGAAGTGCTGCTAAGATTGGCCAAGAGACAGAGTGGTTAAAGGAAGTGAGTCAAAGTGATCTAAGAAGTGACCTCAGGGAACAATGGGTGGTGGAGGCATGAAGATTAAGAGAACCCAAGGAGAAAGTAGAACTGGGGCAAAACCTTTGGAAAGGGTAAAGAGAGCTGATGAAAGAATTGATGAATTCTTTCCAGCAGGAAAGAATTGGCCTGGGGACTGAAAGCCTGAGAGCCATGCAGAGGCATAGAGTTGCTAGGACCAGCTCCTAGACCTGTAAAGACTGCTTTTGTCTACAGTAGTAGGTAAATTAAACCTCAAGGGCATAATAAGGGCCAAGAAGCAAGTGATGGGGAGAGTAGTCTGAATTTCACACATTAATTTTCATTAGCCCAATTAGTTCTTTGATAGGCTTGTTGTTCCTTGGCAATCCTTTGTTTAAACCAGATGATACATTGTTAACTGTATATGTGCACTTACTAGTGTGACTTGTATTATCCAGAAGTAAAGCCTTTACTGTAAAGGGCTTTTTATGATACAGCTTTTTGGTGGAGGAAAACATTGGTCTCTTTGTAATAGAGAGCTGTGGACTACAGTACTCCCCCCCCATATCCGCTGGGGATATGTTCCAGGCCCCTCAGTGGATACTTGAAACCGTGGATAAGAGTGAACCCCCCTTCCATGGTTTCCTGAGGGGCCCCTGCCCTGCCTCCCCTGTGGGGAGCTCTTGTTTTTCTTTCAGCAAGCTTCGTTTCTTCCTTAAAACAAACAGAGAAGCAGCCTCCATTGCAGGCAAGTAGAACGAGACTAAGTCCTAGAGAGGCTCTGCAAGGTTTCTGTTAACCTTGCAGAGCCTCTCTAGGACTTAGTCTCATTCTACTTGCCTGCAGTAAGCAGCCAGAGGCTGCTTCTCCTGTTTGTTTAAGGAAGAAACGAGGCTCGGTGCAAAGAGCTCCAGGCTCTCAGGGAACGGGTTCGCTCCCTTGAAGCCACGGTTGCTGACCTGGAGAAGCAGAGACAGGTAGAGAGGGACCAGGGTGAGACTTCTAGGGACGTGGAGGCATCGTCCCACCCTCAGTTGGCCAGCTCCTCAGCTGCCAGGAAAGGGAGTCTCAGGGCTGGAGGACATCGCTCTGGAAAAGAGGGAAACAATCCCACAGTGGGGACCCCTTCAGGTGATGGGCCCGTATCCAGTCGCACTATGGATACTCCTCTGGGGAGGGGGGCAAGGGGGCTTCTTGTCGTGGGTGACTCTATAGTCAGGAACATAGAGAGGGGGGTCTGTGACGGATGTGAGGACCGCATGGTGACTTGCCTACCTGGTGCGAAGGTTGCAGACGTCACCTCTCGTCTAGATAGGCTGGTAGAGAGTGCTGGGGAGGAGGTAGCGGTTGTGGTGCATGTTGGCACCAACGACGTGGGGAAATGTAGCCGGGCGGTCCTGGAGGCCAAATTTAGGTTGCTAGGTAGGAAGCTCAAATCCAGGACCCCAAAGGTAGCGTTCTCAGAAGTGCTACCTGTTCAACGCGCAGGGCCAGCTAGGCAGGCGGAGCTCAGGGGTCTCAATGTGTGGATGAGACACTGGTGTCAGGAGGAGGGGTTTAGGTTTGTTAGGCACTGGGGAACGTTTTGGGACAAGCTGGGCCTGTACAAGAGGGACGGGCTTCACTTGAACCAAAACGGAACCAGACTGCTGGCGCGTAACATTAAGAAGATGGCAGAGCAGCTTTTAAACTGACTCCTGGGGGAAAGCCGACAGGAGCCGAGGGGCATCCGGTTCGGGACTCCTCATCCCTAGGGAATGAGGGTGCAGAGGATGGGGAACAGTCAAGTAATAACAGAGTAAGAATTGGGAGTGGTAGCGTGATGGGACATGACAGCCAGTCTAGCAGGACAGAAGGCTGCAGGAATAAAGGTGCAAACATGCAGCCCTTCTTGGGGGACCAGGTATATAAGTGCTTTTATGCAAATGCCCGAAGTCTACGGGCAAAGATGGGAGAACTGGAATGTTTGGTGGTTAGGGATAACATTGACATAGTAGGTATAAGAGAAACCTGGTGGAATGCGGAGAACCAGTGGGATACTGCAATTCCAGGATATAAACTCTATAGGAGGGACAGAGAGGGGCGTGTTGGAGGTGGGGTGGCCATCTATGTCAAAGAGGGGGTAGAATCCACCAGAGTAGAGCTGGAGGGGGGCTCTGACTCCTCCGTAGAATCACTGTGGGTTAGATTACCAGGCTCAAAGAGTGATGTAATAGTAGGGGCATGCTACCGTCCTCCAGATCAAAAACCTGAAGGGGATCTTGAAATGAGGAAGCAAATCAGGGAGGTGTCAACGAGAGACAGGGTTGTAGTCATGGGGGACTTCAATTATCCTCACATCGACTGGGTCAATTCATGCTCAGGTCATGAAAGAGAGACTGGATTTCTGGATATGTTAAATGACTGTCACGGAACCGACCAGAGGACAGGTGACTCTGGACTTGATATTGTGTGGCACTCAAGATCTGGTCAGGGAGGTAAATGTTACCGAACCATTGGGGAACAGTGACCATGCTGCGATCTGTTTTGCCATGCATGTCGGAGGGAGAGTGCCGAGCAAATCTGACATGAAAACCCTTGACTTCCGAAGGGCAGACTTCCCCAAAATGAGGAGACTAGTTAAAAAAAAGTTTAAAGGGAAGGTAAAAAGAGTCCAATCGCTCCAGAGTGCATGGAGGCTGTTTAAAACAACAGTCATAGAGGCCCAGCGGGAGTGTATCCCACAAAGGAGGAAGGGCTCGACCAAGTCCAGGAGGGTGCCGGCATGGCTAACAAGCACAGTTAAGGAGGCTATAAAAGGCAAGGAAGCTTCCTTCCGTAAATGGAAGTCTTGCCTTAATGAGGAAAATAAACAGGAGCACAAACTGTGGCAAAAGAAATGTAAAAAGATGATACGGGAGGCCAAGCAAGACTTTGAGGAACGTATGGCAGGCAACATAAAAGGGAATAACAAAACCTTCTTCAAATATGTTAGAAGCAGGAAACCTGCCAGGGAAACGGTTGGTCCGCTGGATGGTGAAGGAGAGAAAGGGGTGATAAAAGGGGACTTGGAGACTGCAGAGAAATTAAATGAGTTCTTTGCATCTGTCTTTACGGCAGAAGACCTCGGGCAAATACCACTGCCGGAACGGTCTCCCCTGACTAAAGAATTAAGTCAAATAGAGGTTAAAAGAGAAGACGTCTCAGACTTAATTGACAAAATAAAGATCAAGACAAAATAAAGATCAAAAGATCACCAGGCCCGGATGGCATCCACCCAAGAGTTCTGAAGGAACTCAAGAATGAAGTTGCTGACCTCTTGACCCAAATATGCAACTTGTCCCTTAAAACGGCCACTGTGCCAGAGGATTGGAGGATAGCTAATGTCACGCTAATCTTTAAAAAAGGAAGGAGGGGGGACCCGGGAAACTACAGGCTGGTCAGCCTAACATCTGTTCCAGGGAAGATGGTGGAAAGTCTCATTAAGGATAAAATCTTAAAATGTATAGAAGAACAAGGTCTGCTGAGGGAGAGTCAGTATGGCTTCTGCAAGGGGAAGTCTTGCCTCACAAACCTGTTAGAATTTTTTGAAAAGGTCAACAGGCATGTGGATGCGAGCGAACCCGTGGATATTATATATCTGGATTTTCAGAAGGCGTTTGACACGGTCCCTCATGAAAGGCTCCTGAGAACTTCACAGTCAGGGAATAAGAGGGCAGGTCCTCTTGTGGATTAGGAACTGGTTGAAGACCAGGAAACAGCGAGTGGGAGTCAATGGGCAATTTTCACAATGGCGAGAGGTGAAAAGCGGTGTGCCCCAAGGATCGGTCTTGGGACCGGTGCTTTTCAACTTATTCATAAATGACCTGGAGTCGGGGATAGGCAGTGAGGTGGCCAAGTTTGCAGATGACACTAAACTTTTCCGGGTGGTGAAGACCAGCAGGGATTGTGAAGAGCTCCAGAAGGATCTCTCCAAACTGGGAGAATGGGCAGCAAAATGGCAGATGCGCTTCAATGTAAGTAAGTGCAAAGTGATGCACATTGGGGCAAGAAACCAAAATTTCACATATACGCTAATGGGTTCTGAGTTGTCTGTGACGGATCAAGAGAGAGATCTTGGGGTGATGGTGGACAGGTCGATGAAAGTGTCGACCCAGTTTGCGGCGGCTGTGAAGAAGGCCAATTCCATGCTTGGGATCATTAAAAAAGGGATTGAGAATAAAATGGCAAATATCGTTATGCCTTTGTACAAATCGATGGTAAGGCCACATCTGGAGTATTGTGTCCAATTCTGGTCACCACACCTCAAAAAGGATATAGTTGAATTGGAAAAGGTGCAGAAAAGAGCGACCAGAATGATTCGTGGGCTGGAGCACCTCCCTTATGAGGAAAGGCTACAGCGTCTGGGGCTTTTCAGCCTTGAAAAAAGGCGCCTGAGGGGGGACATGATTGAGACGTATAAAATTATGCATGGGATGGAGAGAGTGGATAGAGGGAAATTCTTGTCCCTCTCGCACAACACCAGAACCAGGGGACAGGCACTAAAATTGAGTGGAGGGAGAGTTAGAACAGACAAAAGAAAATATTTCTTTACCCAGCGTGTAATTCATCTGTGGAACTCCTTGCCACAGGATGTGGTGATGGCACCTGGCCTAGATGCCTTTAAAAGGGGTTTGGACAGATTCATGGAGGAAAAGACCATCACAGGTTACAAGCCATAAGCAACCTCCTGGTTTTAGAAGTGGGTTTTCTCTGTGCCAGGTGCAAGGGAGTGTCAAAGGGAAACAGGTTATCTTGTTGTCTTGTGCTCCCTGAGGCATCTGGTGGGGCCACTGTGTGATACAGGAAGCTGGACTAGATGGGCTTTTGGCCTGATCCAGCAGGGCTCTTCTTATGTTCTTACTGGGAAAGAAGTAAAAGTGTGTGTCCCTGTAATCCGTGGATAACTGAAACCGTGGATAGCGAATACGTGGATATGGGGGCCCACCTGTATATGCTACTAATCAAGTTTAAATTAAAAGTGATAATGGAAATTAAAATAATAATAAAATAATAATCAGAGACTGGTATTTTATGTTGGATGCAAATCTGATCTATTGCTATTGTGACAGAGTAAATAAATGCTGTTTTTATACACTACTAGGAACCTAGCAGTTCCAAAGCAAGTTAATGCGAGTAGATAAATAGGTACCGCTTGTGGAAAGGTAAACAGCGCTCCGTGTTCCAGCCGCATGCTACGCGCTGTGGCAAGGAGAGTCATGCCGGCCACATGACCATGGAGGCGTCTTCAGACAACGCTGGCTCTTCGGCTTTGAAATGGGGATGAGCACCACACCCTAGAGTCGGACACGACTGGACTTAATTGTCAGGGGTCACCTTTACCTTTAGGTATTAGTTTTGCATTTATTTTTAATAAATGTTAATCATAAGGTGACCCACTGGGGTTTGTTTATTCTAATTACCTGTTTTAATTATTTTTATTCTATTGTATTTTTTATTATGTATTTTACCATGTTTTAACTGTAAACCGCCTTGATTGCCCTTACCAGGAGAAAGGCGGGGTATAAATTCTTTAAATAAATAATAAATAAAATATATATATTTTCAGAACGAGCGCCCTCTTCCCACAAGGTGCTCCCAGGGCAGCCCGGGATGGCCAGAGGATATGGCAGGTGGCCCTTTATACCCAGCCGCATATCCTTACACAGGATTGGGCCGTTAGTCATAACTAATCTGGTTGATTTCAGTGGTGATTAGTCATGACTAACTTCCTTAGGATAAAGTCTCTTGTATGCTATTTCCTGCTAAATTTATACAGAAAGGCAATACATTGGGAACGGTAGAGGGAATAGGTAGAGGATAGAGGGAAGTTCTTCTCCCTCTCGCACAACACCAGAGCCAGGGGACATGCACTAAAATTGAGTGGAGGGAGAATTAGAACGGACAAAAGAAAACATTTCTTTACCCAGCGTGTAATTCATCTGTGGAACTCCTTGCCACAGGATGTGGTGATGGAACCTGGCCTAGATGCCTTTAAAAGAGGTTTGGATAGATCCATGGAGGAAAAGACCATCACAGGTTACAAGCCATAAGCAACCTCCTGGTTGTAGGACTAGGTTTTCTCTGTGCCAGGTGCAAGGGAGTGACAACAGGAAACAGGTTATCTTGTTGTCTGTGTGCTCCCTGAGGCATCTGGTGGGGCCACTGTGAGATACAGGAAGCTGGACTAGATGGGCCTTTGGCCTGATCCAGCAGGGCTCTTCTTATGGTAAATGCTTCAGATATTGATGAGAAACTGTTCAGTGAAAAATAGTACCTTGCAAGAAGTAGATAGTGTGTACTGGCAAATGTGTGATGCTTCACTGCTTTGAGTTCACTGCTTTAATATAAATTCATTTTAACTTTCTGTCTGGTATGTCTAGATTACTTAACTTACAGCACAATCCTGCCTAATTATACACGACCGGCCTAAAGGGCCGGCTGCTTTATCCTATGGCCCATTGTGGCCTGCCCTGGATCAGCCTGGGCTCTGCTTGGGGGAAGGGGGTAAACCAGTGTAAACCGTGTGGGCCGCAATGGGCCTCCTCGGATGTACGCCAGCTCTGAAGCTGGTGGTTGTGTAAGGCCGGCACATGCTGGGAAAGGGCCTAGGTTGGATATCAGCGGAGCGCTCTGTTGATTTCCCCATCCTCTCCCAGCCCAGGCCAGCCAGTGGTCACCCCCTGGCTGTCCCTGCCTACCCACCTGCGCTGAACTTACCGTCGTTGGGCGCAGGGTCTGGACGGCGTCGGAAGGCTGCTGACCTCCACGCTGGTGGCCTTTACTCACATCATCGCAAACGTGCTTTACGGCACATTTGCAATGCTTTAGAGCAGTGAAGCGTGTGCTCCGCCGCTCTAAAGTTAGTCAGGATTGCGGCGTTAGTTTCACATAGGATTGTAAGAAGTAGCTTATTACTTCTGGAGTTATGATGGCTTTGCCTTACTTTGTGCTCATGAACACATGATGCATATAGTACTCATGAGGCAACATGGGGAGATATTGGAGCGGGGGGTAAAAACCGGATTGTTGGGTGGTGCGATGGGGTAAAAGGTGCTAAGAGTGCATAGGAAGACCTAGAAGTTAGATTTGTTTTTATGATTTAAAGATACCTGTATGATTAGAAGGTCTCCTGCTTCTTCTTAGGTTCTGGGGAAAACAACAACAACGTGTTTTCTCACAGGATTAATAGAAAATATAAACACTGTATGCATAGATCTTCTAGCATATCAGTGGGAATAACTGACTTAAATTGCTATAAAAAGGTAAAGGTATCCCCTGACAATTAAGTCCAGTCGTGTCCGACTCTAGGGTGTGGTGCTCATTTCCATTTCAAAGCCGAAGAGCCAGCGTTGTCCGAAGACGCCTCCGTGGTCATGTGGCCGGCATGACTCTCCTTGCCGCAGCGCGTAGCATGCAGCTGGAACACGGAGCGCTGTTTACCTTCCCGCAAGCGGTACCTATTTATCTACTCGCATTGACATGCTTTGGAACTGCTAGGTTGGCAGGAGCTGGCCAAGCAACGAGCGCTCACCCCATCGCGGGAATCGAACTGCCGACCTTTCGATCGACAGCTTATGGTTCAGCGGTTTAACCGGGTGCGCCGCTGCTACTTCCAAATTGCTATAGGAAGGCTTTAATATTTTATTTATTTATTTATTTTTCACATTTTTATACCACCCTTCCTCCAAGGAGCTCAGAGTGGTGTACATATTTCCTCCCCTCCTTTTTGTCCTCACAACAACCCTGTGAGGTAGGTGGGGCTGAGAGATAGTGACTGGCCCAAGGTCACCCAGGAAGTTTCGTGGCTGAGCGGGGATTTGAACCTGGATCTTCCAGGTCTAAGTCCGACTCCCAAACCACTACACCATCCTGTAATAATAAAATAAAAATATTTTTTTAAAAATATTTTTTTTAACATCCTGTAAAAAAAAATAGTAAACCCTTTTATTTTACAGTATTTTTTTTTATCCAGCCTTTCTCCCCGAAGGGACCCTTTTAATCAAATCTCCCATTTACATGCTTGTTATCTTCCAGAAAAAGTGTGGTGTTATTGATAGAGGGTTATATCTAAATTTTTCATGACTAAGGAGGTAAGTCATGATTGATCAAACTTAGGATACAACCCAGAGCCATTTGTGCTGATGAAGCCACAATCTGTATTCACATCTTTTGATATTTGTTTCTGGTAGAAAGTGGAAACAATAACTGCTGAAAACTATGCCTGTTTCCTTTGTTGTTACAACAACTTCTTCCACTTCTGTGCAAATAAATTATTTTGCAATCTAATATAGAGACTTCATGAGGGACTAAACTGATCCTATTCCATTAGAATATTTTGATCGCTGCTAGTTGGCAAGCTACACATCTAAGCCCGCTAGTCTCTAAGATAGTTTTGTAGCGTATTGGGGCTCGGAACCCAAGCCCAGAGTGCTCTTTGTTCTGGGGTAGGTAGGGGTGTGTGCGCTTGCATGTGCTTGCACATACCACAAATGCAGAAAATGTGCAGTGGTCCCTTACAAGTTACTGGTGTCCACTCAGTGGCTTAAAGGGCCTGGTCACTGACACCTCATTGTGGACGGGGTAAATAAAAGCATGCTGCATGAAATGTGTGACTGCAACTGCCTAAGAGGTCACTACCATTTTCCCAATGATGTTGTTGGCTTTTAGTCTGATAGGAGGAGGGGGCTTGGGCAAAGTAGTTAGGGAAGCATCTCTCGAAGTCCAGGAGCACTGTGAACTATTCCCAACCACAGGGTTGAATCTTGAACAAGATGTTAAGCAAATAAAATAAGCAGAAGCATTTATGTTTAAAGAAACCACAGTTTATATGCAGATTTTTCTTGTTCATGTTTCCAGTTTCTTTAGGACAACTTAAGGTACTCAGTTCATTGTCTACCACCATTTTGTGATGGTTGAACTAGTGACTTCATCATGAGTTGCAAGGAACATCTAACAACTTTTCTCTTTCAGTGGTATTCATAGGAAAGAATGTAGTCCTATGGAGAGATACGTGTGTGGTGGAGGAGGGGAAAGTAGATTTTTCTTTATGGACTCTCTGCTATTCTAAATACATTTACTTCTATACCAACGAGACAGAGCAAATTATTTTGTATACTGTATTTTCGTGCAAATTGTTGTTTGCAAGCAGATTTTTTAGCTGATCAGGTCTAATGCTCATGCCTGTTGATCCTTGAAAACTGATCAGGTCAATTTAAGAACAAAAAATGCAGGAAGTAACTAGAAATGGATTCTATTTACCTTTTAATAATGCCCCTAATTTTTACTCAAACTGAGAGTTTGTATAGAGTTATACTGCTACCTTCGTGTGTTTGTGATGTGTGAATGTGTTTTAGATGCTTCTGTTTATTATATTTGCCTAGCGTCTTGTTTATGATTCAGCCCTGTGATTTGAAATAGTTCACAGTGCTCCTGATGCTTCCCCAACTGCTTTGCCCATGTGTTACTGTATGGAGTTGGTGAGCTGGCTGTCAGTATACTCTTAGGTACACTCTAGACCTGCAAAAGCTAGTAAACAACTTTGTGTACTCCGGGTTTCCAGAACACCTGCTGTGAAGTTCTGGTGGTGGCAGTGAAACCTTGATCTGACCTTCAGGCTGAATATCCATGAGGCCTTGTGACAACTGTACTAGTCATGGAATGTAGTTGTGACAAGAGGGTCTAGTTTTTGTCTCCATAAATCAAGAGAAAAACATTGTGACTGGAAAAACTGTACCCATCTTGGGTTTAGAAAGAAGCAGACGAAAGGAAAACTTAGCGGGCATGCAACAAACTTTGAAGTGGGTAGCTATGGAAGCCTGTGACCCTGATAGCGGGGGCCGGTGTCAGCCCTATATCAATTTAATGCAGTGGATACTGCAATCTACACAGTTGCTTGTATGGGGAGGGGATGAGATTATTGCATCTTGTTCTCATTAAGGGCTGGGTCACTGCTGAAAATTATCTGTGTATGTGTATCAGACAGACCCACTTTCCACAGACTCCTGCAAGGTATGCCCTAAACAAGGGGAAGTATCAGAAGAATTTGGTATCTGGATGATATGCACAAACACCGTAGATCAGACATTGCATTTTCCATGTCAGCCTGCTGCTCCATGTACAGAGTTTCCAGTTAGCAGTTATGTGAACTGGCCCTGAAGCAGTGACTGGACATATCTAGGATGAAGCTCTCTTCTCCTTGAATAACTTGCCTATATCTCTCTTTAAGGTCACTTTTTGCACCTCTGGTCTAACATAGAGTACTTTGCATATTAGAGCAATATACCATTGCACTCATGGTCTCTCTACATTAAACTTGATAAATGTAATTTGGTTGAAAAATAATTTTACATCTAAACAAAAATATTTTCTCTCGTAGGCTGGCCTAATTGAAGCTAATGGAGAGTTAAAGGTTTTTATTGACCAAAATCTTAGTCCTGGAAAAGGTAAGAACTTCTGTCTTAATTGTCTTATGTGTATAATGAACTAGGTTTTTGTATCTTTAGAGACTGACTTTTGGTATAGTCTATCATAGAAATTTGATTATATCCTCATGTGTACATACTTGGATGCACTTTCCCCTTCGTCCAAGTGTGTCCCTTTGCAAGGATAGCTCTTCAAAGCTTTCTTCTTTTTAATTCTACGAAACTGCACATGATATTGCTACTAGTATGGAAATTAAGCTTCTTGGTGAGCTTCCTATAGTGCTGTGTTAGCTATCAAGAAGGCCCAGCTTCAGGTTCCATTACATTTGGAAACCAGATTAGATTCCACCTGTGATGTGTCTTTTGCTTGCCACCCTGGAACTGAGGAACATCCTTCCATGCGCTGGCTCCTTCATTTGTGCCATTTTGAAAGCAAGTCAAAACATTTTGTTCTTATGGGTTTGGGTTGCTAGTTTATCTTCTGGGGCTGCTACTTTCTGCTGACGTGGTTGTTTAACTGCATTTTTGTGTGTGTTTTAGATTTGATTTTAGTCCATTGTGTAAATTAGCTTGAAACCCTTTTTGGATGAAAGTCAGTGTGCAAATTAAGTAAGAAAATACTATGTGTACAGTGCCATTTATACACATGATGGTTCTGGAAGGAAGGCCAGCTTGCATTCAGATGTGGTTCTCCTAAGTGAGCCTCCAGAGTCCCTCCAAACCATTGTTGTAGCTGTGAACCGGGGCCCTGAGCACAGATGCCAATAGTGTGGGAAACCTATGTTCACAGATGCTCCTGGCTTGCAGCCATGACAGGATATGTGCAAGGCACCAGGGTTGGGGGGAGAGCGGGGTAAGGGACCCTTTTCTTCCTTCCATTGTGACTTCTAGAGCAGCAACAAGCAAGGGAAGTGGGCAAATGAGAAGGGGAGGGGCAAGCGGGTTTTTTAGGGCTGGGGAGAGGGATTGTTTTCTCCAGCTCAGGTTAGAATGCTGTCTAGAGTAGTAATATCGGAACCATAACAGCCATCTTGCATCAAGGCAAACATTGTGATGCCAAGATTTGTATTTCTGAACCAGGAACTACAGAATATGGCAACGTCACTAAGTTTTTAACTCACATATTCAGCATACTAGGGCATGAAGGGAAGCTGCCTGTCAACCTACTGTTGGAGTATGAGATGGTCATTGGAGGGGATAGGTTTTCTAATCTTGGTTGAGCAAAATTTGGTAATGATTTTGATTCCAAAGGAAATGTAGAAATTCCATTGAGCATCTGGCAACAGTCCTAATCTCTCTCTACATGCTCTCACTCGTGGCACACTCAAGTGGCTAGATACCTATCATTTGTACATAAAACTAAGCAGTTCACGGACAAGGATTCTACATACTTCCTAGATACACAGAAGTAGAGAAGTTTGTAAATTAAACGGAGAGGGGGGAGGGAAAACAGCTTCATGTAGACTTAGGGCCCAATCCTATCCTACTTTCAAGCTCCGATGCAGCCCCAACCTAAAGGAACAAATGTTTCCTTACCTTGAGGAGGCCTCCGTGACTGCTCCCCCACTGCAGGATACTCTATTGGCATGGCTGCATCAGTGCTGGAAAGTTGGGTAGGATTGGGCCTCAAGTGTGCTTAGTGGCCTTCAGGAACCACAGCTCCCTTAGGTGGCATTTGAAAAAGAACCAACAGCGGAATGCGAGGGTAGGGGAATTAGCCTGCTTGGGCCCTTAATTCTGGAGGTGAACGATGCAACATCTTGTACTACTCCCTTGATCTGTATTCTTGCACACGATTAGATTATCCGCTAAAGCCAAGTCTAAACTCCCTTGCACTTACATTTGGAAGTCAGTTTGCCAGTGCATCTGTGTAGATGTCTTTCCGTTGAGAGCTACTTTGGGATTTGCTGTCGCCATCAAATTCGGAGAGTGGTTGTGGTAGATGTATTTGAGTCTGTGAATTGATGTCAGTGAAATTGTTATGCTCACTAGTGGAGAACTGAGGAAGTGGCACATCTGCCCCAAATGTATTCTTATCCATATTTGCAGGTTTTGTCCTAACGAAAATAATTCTATTGAAAGATACACACTCCTTAGTACTGCGCCTCTTATTCTGGGCAGCAGATTAATTTTAAGAAAGAAAGATGCTGCATATCTTGGTAGCTGCATCATTGTCTTAGAATCTATTGTCACACAGGCTTATTGGTGCTGTATTTTCTACAGCCTACCACTTAAACACAATTAGGAATTAAGGTTTGTGTTTACATCAGCTGTGTGAAATGCATGACAGTGAGTGAACAATACCAACAATGCAACCTCCACATGTTTTGCATATGTGTATCTAGACTTTCCGCCACTTTCTGACTTTGTCAGAAATAGTAGTTATATTTCAGGTTTTGTACCACAGGGTGGCAGTATTTGTACAGAAATGCATGTCCCACGCATTTGAACAAAACACTCAAAACTTAATCCAAATGATAACTTGGAGACCAATATGTTCTCAGCGCTGAACACATGCTAAAGTAAACATAGTATTGGAAAATTGTGACACGAGAGTAATAGAGGACAGAATACTGGCCAGGTTGTAGGCAAATATATCAAGGAATTAATCTTTGAGCAAGAGCAGATCTATATAGTCACCGTCTTAGGCACAGTTGACTTGCGTGCATTTAAATACATGTGCCTGGCAAATTCTCTCTCTCTCTCTCTCTCTCTCTCTCTCTCTCTCACACACACACACACACACACACACACACACACACACACACACACACACACACACACACACACACACACACACACACACACACGACAGCAAGATCCAGAGAAAAATAGCAGTTCAAATAGTGCAGGCGATTCCACCTGCCATTCTACTTACTAAATACATGCCTGAGAGTAAGCCTGAGATCAGAGAATAAAGCTGCTGCTCCTGCAGTTGGTTTCAATTCCCACCTCCCTCTTGTAATTTTTAAAGAGAGAGTACCTATTTTTCCAATATAAGGAATTTTCAAGATGATTTCAAGGTATTGTATACAAGATTTTAACTTTAGGTGCTGACTCTGGAACATAACCCTCGCATAAGACGAGGGCGACTGCATTGGTCCCCTAAATCTGTGTGTATATGTGTGCTGTGTTGCCAACACTGCTCATTCACATGTACACGTGTTCCTTACACGTATCATGTGCGCGTGCACACAATAACTCAAATTGAACCAAATTGGGGGGAATTAGCAATACTTCTAGACTAGAGCGAGAGGTCAAATTCAGCAGTGTCTGACAGTTTAGGGATCATTGACATGGGTGATCAGTGCAATCAACCTCAAAGTGCCTCTAAATTAAGCAACTAGTAACCACGAGACTGTGCTTTTCAAAACAAGATGTTTATTAAAGAATATAGGCAGTTACTTTGCTTAGGAGATCTGTTACAGAGCTTTAATTGGTTGTAAATAGAAGAAATACTTAAATAGCTGCATTTGGACAAGCAGGAGTTAGGCTGAGCTAATCTGGGTTTCCCTACCAGACAGCCATCAGAAGAGAGCAGGCACACGAGAATGGAGGGCGGGGGGGGGGCGGGGACAGAGAGAGCTGACTGAGAGGTTACCTGTCCTTTTCTGCCGGGGCAGGGTTTGAGTACAAGGTCCTGGTTCCAGGAATGAAAAATGCAGCAAAATGGTGCTCCTTTTGAGCCAGGAGGGTAGCTCCTCCGAGGATGAGGGCAGCCTTCAGAGCAAGAGGGCTCAGCAAGAGGTTTCTTGGCTGCAGGACAGCGTTGCCAAGCAGAAATGTAGAGACTTTCAGCAGAGAAGGGAATGAAGGGAGCCACCAAAATGAAGGGAGTCGCTACGGGGGAAGAGACGACCAAAACACACAGCAAGATGAGCACCTTGGCAAATGGCAAGATGAAGGGGAAAAAACGCTCATTGTGGTCACCTCCAGAGGGTTTAAAAGTGATGAAGTTCTGCTTCCAGAATGGGCAGTTACAGGACTTTGCATAATTCCGATCCCGTGCATTCGCAAGGGATTGCAGGTTTATCTGGGCTCTCCAGGCCTTGCAAGACCTTCCTTGGCACCTCAGTTGGGCGCAGAAACCATGGGGCTGGGAGGAATTTAAGCCATGCACTCAGCCTCATATGCATGTGCTCCGTTGCATGCTTTTGAATCAGCGACAATCTGCATCTACGAGGACTTTTCTCCTAGTTACTTGTGTGGTAGTGCCAAGAATGGTTGGGGGAACTTGTCTTCATGCCCCGGCAGGATGAGTAAAAAATGACAACATTCCTGCCTCTCCCCCCCCCCCTTCCTTTTACTGTTCTTGCTTGGTTACTGGGTCCAAAAAGTACACTTTCTGCCTTTTGCCGTGGCTCTGTTCATACCTTGGCCAGGGCGCTCAGCTGCCCACAGGAATTTAGCCATGGAATAACATCCAGCCACTCCCACCACTTCCATTCCCATTTTGCAGGCCAAGTGCCTTTCGAATTATAGTGGCATGTTGCTGTGGCGAGCGTCACCTCGGGCTCCCACGTGGGTAAAGGTAAAGGTATCCCCTGACAATTAAGTCCAGTCGTGTCCGACTCTAGGGTGTGGTGCTCATCCCCATTTCGAAGCCGAAGAGCCAGCGTTGTCCGAAGACGCCTCCGTGGTCATGTGGCCGGCATGACTGTCCTTGCTGCAGCGCGTAGCATGCGGCTGGAACACGGAGCGCTGTTTACCTTCCCGCAAGCGGTACCTATTTATCTACTCGCATTGACATGCTTTGGAACTGCTAGGTTGGCAGGAGCTGGCCAAGCAACGAGCGGGTACCTGCCTGCTAATCTTGTGCTTGCATGTCCCTAGCTTGGGACACAAACTTTGAGTCAGAAGGTATCACCCTGCTGGGGGTCAGGTTGTTGCCTGGCGCCCCTTAAGTTTTGCAGTCTCCTGCATGTCTGTGTAATTGCTTGCTTGCTGCAGGTCTTAGGTTTTTTCTGTCTTTCTGTATTCAATTTTCAAATAAAGTGACCCATTTTCCCATATCTTGTTGTCTCACAAAGCATTCCTGGGTAGACAAAGTTTTTAGCTTTTCTTTAGGTATGCAGTCTAGGTTTCCTGGACTTGATTGAGTTTTAGTGTGTCCTTCCAGGTGGGCACAAAGGCTTAATTGCTCCCCCAATCAGAAGTTCCTGAGGGACAAAAGGCATGACAGGGTGTGTGCTAATCTCAGGCTCAGGTCATTGATGGGAGAGGCATGTCCAGATGGCCTGGCCCTGGACAATTGAAACTTAATTTATTATGCAGCACGACTTGCCTTTGCTATAAAGATGGAGTACCCAAATTTGCAAGACCTTAAAGTAAGGTGGCATCCAGATGTCACACAGGCTCCAACTTTCCTTCCTCTTTCCTTTCCGTAATGGCCCTTAATTAGCATGATGTCTCCTAAGAGTTCAGCCTGACCCTCACCCCTTGCAGAGCAAAATCCTGCTTGACTTTTAAAAATGTCTGCTAGAAACCAACGGAGCAATCCTGTGTAAGATGCAGTGGCCAGCCGCCATATCCTGTGCAGCATCTCGGGAGAAGGGGACGTGGGCCCTATATGAGCCTCCTTGAATGTACGCCAGCTATGAAGGAGGAGTAAGGCCGGCCAGACCCAGGAACGGGCTGAGGACCGCCAATATCCTCGCCAGTGGACAGTGGACCCTGGGCTGGCCCCGTTCCGCGCGCCCCTGCACTGACTGGTGCAGGACTTACCTCCACTGGTGGGTGCCGGGTCCAGAGGGCGGCGAAGTGAGGGCTTCCGGCTTCCACGTATGCAGCCCTTACTCTAGATTTGTTGCAAACGTGCTTAGAGCAGTGGGGAGCGCGCTTCGCCGCTCTAAGCTTAGAGAGGATCGTGCTGCGAGATGGAATTAGTTTGCACACGTGTTAGAAAAGAGGACATTTATAACAGCTGTGTTCAACTAATTCAAGATGAACCTTAGTGTAGCATTTTAGCCAGTTGAGGGTGTATAAATAATGCTTGGGTATAGTGCTTTTATTTGCATGTTGGGTTCTTTGCTTTTTGACAAAATGAAATATTAAAGCATTTGTAACGACGTGCTCTCAAATGCTTTATCCTGGCTTTTACTCAATAGAAAAAGTATCCTGATCTCATAAATATTTGTACTAAACTTGGAAATGCAAATTGTACAATACATTAAACTTTAGATGCTGAGGTATTTGCAGTTGGTCCAGTGTTCAGTTTGGACGCTAATTGGATTGCATATAAATCGTTCCTTATTCTAACTTTTTTATTGTTTCGGATATTTTAGGTGTTGTTTCATTAGTAGCTGTTCACCCTTCTACAGTAAATACCCTTGGAAAGCAGCTTCTGCCGAAAACATTTGGACAGTCTAATGTTAACATTGCACAACAAGTGGTAAGACTCCTGTTGGGAAACTTGACTCACCTTTCAAAAGGATTATATTTAGGACTTTTTCATGTGAGACATTAAAACAAACTGGGAATTCAGCTGCAGATCCTGGTTTATTTGCAAACTTTGGTTAGAATCACATAGGAGCACCCAGTTTAGACATTGTATCAGATCTGGCTTTTTCTAAGCCAGCTGGGATCTTAGATAGAATCCTTTCTTCCCCTTGTGTGCTCAGGGTGCAATGGGAGTGCATATGCCAAAGCCTAAGGGCACAATCCTATCCAACTTATGCCACCGTTGTAACCAGCAGCGCAGCGAGAACGGGAGGCCCAGAACGGAAAGAGGATTCAAATCCCCTTTGAATTCCCCTTTTGCAGGGGATTTGAATCCCCTTTCCGTTCTGGGGCCTCCCGTTCTCGCTGCACTGCTGGTTACACTGGTGGCATAAGTTGGATAGGATTGCGCTATAAGAGACATTGCACAAAACCAAGATCCAGTCCTGGCTCCACATGGCATCTGATCTCTTGTCTATGCATCTATGAAATCATAGTACCCTTGATGGAACTACGTTGCCCAACACGTCCTCTGATGTCTAGTTCCTGAATCAACATTGTAAATATTTTGAATTATTGCTTTTTTCTTTGAATTATTGCTTTTTTCTTTTAACGTCTAGAAATACGAGTTACTTAACATGCTCAAAATTCCTTTACCAAGGTTTTATTTTGAAGATCCCCTTATCTATTTGTACCTTACCCTGATTCTTGAAGAAAGGAAACATGAATATCTTCACTAAGGTTACTGCAACAAAGCTATTGACAAAGTTAGGCTTAAAGAGGGGGATTTGGATAGATCCAAGGTTACCCAGTGAGTTTTATGGCTGGGCAGGGATTTGACCTATTTTTTCCTATCTAATACTTTGTCAGCTACCTTCTCCCCCCCCCCCCCCCACCGCCGCCAGTGTAAAGTATGAAATTTTAACTGCTTTCTTGGGGGAAGTAACAATGTAATGGTTTTATTTTATTTTAAAACTCTTTTGTCTTGACCATAGGTAATTGGTACACCTCAGAGACCTTCAGCCCCCAATACTATACTGGTAGGAAGTCCCCATACACCAAATACACACTTTGTATCACAGAACCAAACAGCAGATTCCTCACCTTGGTCTGCTGGGTGAGTAAAAATCAGTTAAATTACAACCGATTAACACAATGATTAGAGTGGATTCTACATCGTTTTTATTCTTGTTAGAGTTGTTGCATTGATATTCTGATATCCAAAATTATATAGGTTTTCATGTAGAATTTTCAATTTATTTGGACTTGCAATCTATGTATCTCACAATTTTTAATTTAGAAAGGGACTTTAAAAAAACAAGATTTTAACAAGGGACTTTAAAAAAACAAGGCAGGGGTTGTACAACTTTCTATCGTGCAGAATAATGACATTTTGAAGTGTGTTAATCAAGATGATTTGGATTTGCTTTTAGTAAAATACAAACACTTCTTTGAATTTTACTCTTGTTTAGGAGTGTGTGCACATGCATGTTTCAGTCAGACCTGGGTGTGCAAACCCATGATCCTGGTCTCCCGCAGATACCAAGAATTCATGGATGGTGGAGTCCGCTTTAAAAACCTGTAAAAAAGTTTCAAAAACATTTTTTAATCTTTTTGCATGGCAAACTGTGTCGGCTGGAGGGCAGCCTCTGGCAGAGGCATCGTTGGGGGGGGGCCCTGGGTGGCGGAAGTGGCAAGTGGTGGGGGTGCAAAGCAACCCCCGGCGTTTTTCCGGTCGCTTGAGGTGGGAGAATTGGGCCGCCCTCCCTCCCGGGCTGCAAATGGCCAAAAAATCACCAGGTGTTTGAAAGTGACATCACCCCCCCAGGCGGGGCTTGTGGCATCACGTGGGGGTGTCGCGTCAACGCCCCCTCACTGGGGGTGTAGCGACGCCTTTGTCCTCTGGCACTCCCAGAAGCCACTACCTGCACCAAGGCATTCTGGGGCAACCCAGGGTCAAGGGAGGAGGCTTCTGGGAGCTCCAAAGACTGCCCTGCAGCCGGCGCGGTTTGCTGCGCAAAGGTAAAAAAAGACCTTTTTTTCCTTAAACCTTTTAAACAGGTTTTTAAAGTGGACTTCACTATCCGCGGATCCACGGATGGTCAAATCTGCAGATGGTGAGACCACGGATGGTGAGGGACCACTGTAACTTGTATTTCTGTTTGTAGGAAACGAAACAAAAAAGGAGAGAAAAATGGTAAAGGTTTGCGGCACTTCTCTATGAAGGTTTGTGAGAAGGTTCAGAGAAAAGGAACCACTTCATACAATGAAGTGGCAGATGAGTTAGTTGCAGAATTCAGTACTGCGGATACTCACATCTCACCAAATGAATCGGTAAATATCTTGTCTATGTTCTTTCTGTATATTGGAAAATATCCACATGCTGATGTAACTATTGCTTAGATTCTGTCGTTGTAAGTGATCCCTAACTACTTGCGATTCTACTGGAGTAGCTTTATACAGTTAAATATTACTTAATTTGACCTGTTTACCTTAGAAAATGTATGAATTAGTTTACCACAGGTATTCTAATATCCGTGCTCCATGTCTGTAGCAGGCCTATGACCAGAAAAATATTAGACGACGTGTCTATGATGCCTTAAATGTCCTTATGGCCATGAACATTATTTCCAAGGAGAAGAAAGAAATCAAATGGATTGGCCTGCCTACAAATTCAGCTCAGGAATGTCAAAATTTAGAGGTAAAATTCAGAAAGTATTTGTTGCTTGCAGTAGTGCTTTTTATTCTCTATTAAGTACTGCCCCCTCATTCTATGAATGGTTTCATTATCAAAATGTTGAATTTGTTTAGATTTTTAAGTTTTTAAAAATACTATATTTCATTCAAAATGTAGAAGAATTTCTATGGTGCAAAGAGGATTTATTATTTGTAATGCTACCAGTAAATAAGATTTTTTTTCTTTTACCCCCAAAACAAACTGACTTGGATCCAGAGCCACTGTAGGCATGCTTGAGGGTTTGGGCATTTTTTTCTTTCAATAGCTGGTTTTCATGCCATATCAGAAACTGAGCTTGAAACTCCCCTTGGTTTCAGAAGTACAGTAGTTCACTACTTAGCATGGGGTGCTCCTTTCAGGAACATGTGTAAAGATCACTCTGGCTCACAAAACTATTTCCACTGGTTTTTTTTTAATCCTGGCCCATATGTGTGTTCTTTCATTTTATTGTGTGTAGTGGTCACTAGTACTGTATATCTCTAACAAAGAAACTGATTAAAACCTGCAGTACTTCTAAATTCATCCAGCTTTAAAACTATTAGTCTAAAACAGTTTCTTTTTTGTTAAGGTGGAGAGACAGAGAAGACTTGAAAGAATAAAGCAAAAACAGTCACAACTTCAAGAATTAATTCTTCAGGTATGATCAAGGAAATTTTGTCTTAATAGGCATTGTTGCACCAATTCTCTAATGTATTAAGGCAAGTTGATCGGATACTGAAATGCTTATTTTATGTTTCATAAGTTTCCCTGTTCTTAAAGGAAAAACAAACACAAAAAAACCTTGTGTGTATTTAAACATCTTTACAGCAAATTGCCTTCAAGAATCTTGTCCAGCGAAATCGTCAAGTAGAGCAACAAGCAAACAGACCACCAGCTTCCAATTCTGTCATTCATCTACCATTTATCATTGTGAACACCAGCAAGAAGACTGTGATTGACTGCAGTATTTCTAATGACAAGTACGTGGTTCATGGGGAAAGATTTTTTTTCTGCCTTTTGAATGTGCTGTGAGGTTGTCAATTCATTTCAATCTTTTCGCACACAGTTAGAATGCAAGTTCATCTACTCGGTTTACTTTTATGGGCAAAGGTCATTTGGGGGTTCTCTGGACAACAGAACATCAGTGGGGGGGGTCTCCTTAACCAACAAGGGGCATGGAATGGAATGTGCAAACTGAAGAAGCATCCCAAAGCCCTCTGCTCAGACAAGCAAGCCAAATCCTATGTTGTTGTTATGAAGGTTTATATATGATTTGACAACTGAAGGCAGTAACAAAATTCAGAGGAAAGCAAAAGACATGCACTAACCTTTTTGAAGGCTTTGTCTATAAGGCACCCTGTTGGCCTCCAAGAACCACTCAGATTGACAAGGGGGGAAATACTTAAGTTCAGCATGGCAGTAAAGTGTCTAAAACAAATATATTTGAATGCCGGATCTCCTTGCCAAAGAAGACAACGTTTCCCAATTCTAGCCCGCTTACTTCCCCATTTCTTATTTGGAGAATCAACCCCCCCCCCTTTCAAGGTCTATTAACACTGCTCTCCTATAACATTGGTGGGATAGTAAGCAGTGCTCAGTAATCAACAGTGCCTTGTTTCTAGGGCAACAGTACTTCCTGCTCATAATTAACTACGTTGACTTGGCTTTGGGTATGTTGTGCTCTCCAACCGCTAGAGATGCCACCCAATTTGACTTCTATTCTTCACCTAGTGTAGCATCTAAAAATAATCAGTAACTTTATTGGAGACCACAACGTTGTTCATTATTTCTGCTGTCTGCCCTTCAAGGGGGTTGTGTGTTTTTTAGTTACTGTTGGAGGCGGATCCAAGCAACTGCTTGATTTTATATTTTCTAAATAGCCATGATTGTTTCTTTGGTGGAACAGTCCAGGGCACATTTTGGAATCAATGTCTCAAGCCTTGTTTAGCTAATCAAGTCTGCATAATTTCCTGCACTATTTCTTAAAACTGACAATTCCAGACTTTGGGACTCTTCTATTATGCCCTGCTTTGTTGTGCACACACCTGTTTTTGTTTTGGTAACATCCAGCCTGATTATGAGTTCTGCAAAACTTGAAAGTCCATTCACCACTTTTGATATTGTAGTTAATCTTAAAAGTAATACCCTACTTTTACTACTACTCCCAGTTTAGGAAGGAAGACAAAAGCAGATAAAACTTAGCAGCCCATCTGACTGATTTTGGGAAAGCTAGTGTTCACTTTCTCTCTGTGTTAGCCTATTTTTAAATAAAGCTTCTGACCTGGGTGATGCTAGTTATGGTTAACAGGTTTTTTTTTGCATAGAATAGCTACTGAAACATTCCTCCTTCCCATTTTCTGTCCATAGGTCAATTGGCCTGTTAGAGGTATAGTGGCATTCTGTGGATAGTAGGATAGTAGGAGGGCCAGTTGTAAAATTATCTGTACTGCCTTAAGCTTTTCATGAAGAATGATACTCTTCATTTTTTTTAAAGTCCTATTTCCTAGGGTATACAAATCCACTATGAGAAACTGGATTGAGATTTTTATCTGGTATTCTACTAATGGGATTACTACTTGTTCTGTCTGTTGTGCAGCTATCTTAGTAGCAGTTGAGCAGAGGACTGCTCAATGAAAGACCTCTGCCAGTGAGTGTAGACAGTGTTAGTCTAGGTTGGACCAATGATGTGACTGAATTGCTGCTCCATATAGTTTTATAGTATGATATGCAGTAAGTCCTCAAAGTTGTGTTTTTTAAAGTTGTTGGGGAAATGCTTTGGGAATGTTTACATTTATCAATTAGCCTATGGTAAAATTGGTTTCATTATAAGTCGTTTTGCTTAAAGTTGCAGTTTCCAAGAACAACCTATCCACAACTTTAAGTGAGGACTTCCTGTACTTGATTGTTGTTTTTTCTTTTTCAAAACACAGCTTGGAAATTGCATTTTATCAATTTTATTTTGGGCTGGTCTTTGGCCGTAATAATATTCAAATATTAAATTGAATTGAAATGGCATTTTGGAAGAGCTTCTTAAGAAATATATGTGTGTAGCTTATTGACCTATTCCTCCTTCCTCCTCCTCTGCACCACCCAGGTTTGAATATCTATTTAATTTTGACAATGCATTTGAAATTCATGATGATATAGAAGTGTTAAAACGCATGGGAATGGCTTTTGGGCTAGAATCTGGAAGCTGCTCTGCAGAGGACCTAAAAAATGCAAGAAGCTTGGTGCCTAAAGCTCTGGAACCGTATGTGACAGGTAAGGGTGTGCTTCCTGAAATATGAACAGAGTAGGAAAACTACTGAAGGGTATAAATGCTTTGTACTATAGAAAGCATCACTTCAGTTTGATCAGTTATTTTCAATACTTGATGTGCCAGATATGAAGTGGTATAAACTATGAATTATCTATATTCCCATAGCTAAAGAAAGCATCTTCATTCCTACTCTTCTGCATAATTTATTTCCTTTGCATCCTACCGTTGTAATATTACTATAATAGTATTCTACTACATTTTAATATAGTGGAGATCCAGTTTGTGTTTTGCTTCTGTGTAGGCAAAATTGTTTGTTTGACTCAGTTTGTACACAATTGGAATGTTTGATTTCATTTTTCCATTTTATTAATCCTTGGCATGCGTTCTTAATTTTTGTTTAAAATTCAAAAGACATCGAACAATCTACAAGATAACAAAATAAACAAAAGTAGACAGTTCATTTTAAACTAAGTGGACTGAGCTTCCCTTCTTATGTCTACAAATGATTCATATCTTATCCAAAGTTTTGATAAATTTTCCATCTTGTAAGGTATTTCTTATTTAAACAGATGTGCATATGTGAACTTTCTTGAGCAAAGTTAATATTCCTATAACTACAAGTTTTCTCCAGTTTCTTGAAAAATTGTTTTAAAAAATCCCCCGTTCTTATTTTAACATGACTTACTTTCTCTTCATTAGAATCTGCCAGGTTTTTCTACGCTATTCCTTTTGTAGGTAGAATACAATTAGCTTTTCAAGACAAGAAACATCAACTGCATACATATATTGTTCATTGGGCACCTGTCTTTGTTTTGTTTAGAGTTCTGTAAATCATGTAATGCCATCTGAGGCATTAAAATAACCTTATCTTCTGTTTACATCCTGAATATCCCTAAAAATACTCACCTCAAAACTTTGCACTTCTTGCCTACATGTAAAAAGCCAACTAACAGCCTGATCCTGCCTAAAAGGCTGGCTGCTGCATCCTAGGCAGAATGTGGGCTGCGCCAGCACGGCCCGGGCTCACCTCGGGGGGAAGGGGATGTTTGTCTCCTTCCCCCGGTGTAAGCGCCGCGGGCCCCAATGGGCCTCCTTGGATGCATGCCAGCTCTGGAGCTGGTGCGCATCTAGGGAGGCCATGTAAGGCCAGCCCGGCCTGGGACGGGACGCTGGATATCGGCACAACCCTGCACCAATATCCCCACCCCCTCCCAGGCCGGGACAGCCAATGGCTCCCACCCTCTCCACCCCTGCCCACTCTTCCCATGCTCAACCGGCACGGGTCTTAAGGGCCTTAACCCTTCGTGCCGGCACCGCTTACTCAAGAGCCACAGAGGAGCCACCGCTTACTCTAGAGGACTCCTTAGGGCAGCGGAGCACGCTCTCTGCCGGCCTATTCTTAGGCTGGATTGCGCCATAATTGTGCGTTATAATTCCATTGTCCAGATGCTATGTTAAACATTTAGTTCATTCTAATTGGGTATAATACCACTGGAGAAGAGTTTCCCTTACTTGCTTGCAGCATTAATTTTGTGGCTCCTATTTGACATGCATTTGTTGTTCACTAGAGATTTACACTGTTACAGTCAGTTCTCGTTATCCGCTAGGGTTAGGTTCCTGGAAAACCTAGTGGATACAGAATTAGCGGATACTGAATCACTGTGCCTGTGGGAAAATGGGGTTAGGTTCCAGGGGACCTTCTTTACCGAACACTATATTAACTTTGTGAACCTGAATCTTAACTTGAAGTTTATGGGCTGGGTGATTGTGGGGGCAGTATCCAGTAAACCACATTGGCTCTTTGTTATGGGACAATTCCGAACTTTAGCAAATTAATTATTCCTTCCTAACAACATTATGCAAGTATAAAAGGTATTGTACAGTATCCTGAAAGCCCAGAGAGAGCACAAACAGTTCCCATTGCGTTGCAAATAGCATTCATCAGAAAACACACACAGCAACTCCAGAAGAGAGAAATTACCTTTTACAGTAAAAGCAGCAAGGCAGGGAAATTTGTTCCCAGAGCAACGTGAGTGCCAGGCAAGAAAAATCTGCTTGCTTTTTAGAGCAATGGGGGGTGGTCTGCTGATAAGCAGCTAGAAAGATACAGAGCAAACAACAGTTCCCATTGCATTGCAAATGGCAAGAGGGAAATTTGCTCCCAGACCAGACCCGTAAATTTGCTGGGGGGGGGGGGAAGAGAGCTAAGTACACACCCATGAGAACAATGGCCCTGACAAGATCGCAGATAGTGAGAACAGACCACAGATACTGAGAGATAGGTGGCAATTCTGCCCCTCAATAGCGAATTCGCATATAAAGAGAACTGACTGTATTTCTCACTCTAATCTTTACATAATTATAATTGCTATATTTCTCATGCATGTACAAACAACTCTTTTCAAATTATGTCACTTTTTTCCTAAAGTTTTGGCATGAATTTTTGAGAATGTTTGACAGTATTGTCTTGGAAACTGGATGTACTGTACTTAACAAACATTGTTAAAACGATAGATGTAAAATTGTATTTGTGTTAAATTGTATTTTAGTTGTTATGAGCCACCCTGCTGATCTCTGCAAGGATTAGAGCCGTGGGCTAAAAGTTTCTTTAAAGAATATCTTTTATGATGAGTATTCTATTTAAATCTTCAACTATTTGTAGAATAAATTTAACAAATGTCTATTAAATTATGCTTGCATTTGGTAGAGAATAAACGCTATAGAATACAGTACATTCTTTTTTTTTTCTTTAACAGAAATGGCTCAGGG
Source organism: Plestiodon gilberti rubricaudatus (assembly GCA_026170595.1). Lineage (NCBI taxonomy): Eukaryota > Metazoa > Chordata > Lepidosauria > Squamata > Scincidae > Plestiodon > Plestiodon gilberti. The sequence goes on from JANXHW010000003.1 coordinate 140,946,630, forward strand.
ATCAATCAGCAGTGTGTATGTCTCATCCTCATCAGGTTCTGCTTCAAATGGCACAAGATTTTCGACCAGGTTAGATGAAACCACTGTTTATAATTGTTAGATTTCTGTGGGCTCCAGAGATTTCAAATGTCATTTCATAGTTCTGCTAGCTTCAGCCTGTAGCTTCAAGGGAAGCTGATTCTGTGCCAGACAGACCTCAATTCAAGGCATGAAAGGATCTGAAGTTAAGGAGTAATAGGCCACATTATCCAAGGTGCAAGAGGGAAATGACTTTCTTCTTATACCTGCAATGGGTATTGATGCAAGGAGGGTGGTAGAAGGAAGATGAGTAACAAGTTGTTATGGGGTACAGTAGAACACAACCTTTTTGCTCGTTGTAGCTTCCAGAGGCAAAGATGGACCTGTAAGGTAGCCTTACCATAGTCCCAGTTCTGACCGGGACAATCCCGGTTCGGGAGCCCAATCCCGGGCTCCCGGCCGGTCTCCCCATTGTCCCAGCCAGCTGGGACTAGCCCCAGACGCAGCGCTAATGCGCTGCGTCTTTCAGCCTCGTCACATACTCGCGCGGGGCTGGGTGCTCTCCGAAACAGCCCGAGTTCACTTGGGCTGTTCCGGAGAGCTCCCAGCCTCGTTGCGTATTCGCGTGGGACTGGGAGCTCTCCGAAACAGCCCGAGTGAACTCGGGTTGTTTCGGAGAGCTTCTGGCTTTGCGCAACTATACAGCGGGGCTGGAAGCTCTCCAAAAGTTGCAGAGAGCTTCTAGCCTCACTGGGAGGAAGTCCCCGGCCACGCCCCCAATCCCGGCCACTATCGCTTCTGCCCCCCCCCCCTGCATTGGGGGGATCTGGTAAGGCTACTTTAAGGGAGCTTGTCTCAGCTTATCCTGATAAAGGCCTCTATTTTGCTGGTGTACATAGAAAAGCACAGAGGTTTTTGTGTTTCTTGACAGAGATGCAGGCACAACTCCTGGAGTTTGTTTTGCAGAAGTTTAATACATTGAAGAACAACAATTTTTTTAAACCTTTTGCCTAATTTGTTCATGTTTCAGTGACTATTCAAATGGTGGAGATGGGATGTTTGCTACAAGTTCCAATGGATCTCAGTATAGTGGCTCCAGAGTAGAGACGCCAGTATCTTACGCTGGGGATGATGACGACGACGACGATGATGACTTTAATGAAAATGATGATGATGACTGAAATTTTTTGGTTGTAGACTTTTTTAAATGTTAAATTCAGCAAGCTTCAGGAATAAATTCTAGGAAGAGAATTGTCAAAAAATTGCCCCATCAAGGAGATACTGGTAAGAGTCCTGAATTTAGAAATTGCACCTCCAATAAAGTAAAAAGAATTTGTTTGTTTTTATGTAGGTTTTTTTACATGTGGTGAGGATGTGTGTGTTGATACCAGTGTGTTAATGCAGAACTTTTATTTACTCTTGCTTAGGATTTTTAACTTGAAGGAAAATGCATTTTGCCCCTAAGTGTCATTGCTAAGTTTGAAAATGTAGCCACATCAATGGAAAATAAAATCTGTCCACCTGTCAAAAATGCATACACTGAATGGCATTTTATTTAGTGTATTTACCGGTAGGTGAAACTCCATACTGAAGCATAGCAAAAAAATTGTATATTTTGCTGATCAAGCAGAGTCCAAAGAAACGAACAAAAAAGCCTCCTTTACATGTTGATTTGCGGAAATTGTGTGAATTTATTTCCCTTCTAAAAATTATACTGATCATTGTAACTTCATCAGATTTATATATATATATTTGTGTTTGCTGAATGTTAGAATATATGAATTACAATTTTTGGCAAATGTTTACTGCCAGGCTGGTGCAGCTGTGTAAATGTCTTGAAGGTTTGGAATGAGTTTTACTTATGATAAAAATTTGCCTGATTTCTTACAGGCAGATTTTAAAAACTGTTTGTTATATAGTTGTTTACACACCTATAAGTCTATCGTATAAAAGACATGTACTGAAACAAATGTTTATATTTGTTTCTAAAACATCTTCCAGTAATCTATTATAAAGTTGAAATTAAATATAGAGAATGTTTTATGTTTAACTCAAAATTTGTCAATCATTTTAATACTTCATTTTTTATAAAATAAATTTCAGGGCAGGTGGTAGTCTTTTTAAATTTATTCACAAAGAATTAACTGCACAAATACTGTCAGCTGCCTGTTCTAAGACAGTAGTCTTTTTATTGAAACACAAATAAACTTTTTCTGTAATATTTTATGGAATATAAGCAGTTTGTTTTACTTGTTTAATCATGGCACTATTAGTTTTTATTAATAAAATGCGCGTGGGCATTTTTAATAATTTCTTTGTTTCTCTGATCAAGATTATTTTCTTCTTGTACTTTTACATTTGATTTATGATATAGCTCTTCAATTTGAAAGTTTCATACAGCCCTTTAAATAGCAGGGTAGATATTTAGAGACAACTGCACTGCATTTGTAATGATTTGGATCTTTAGGAGAATGCAGCCGAACAATGAGATGCATAAGCAAGCACATTGCTGCAGTTTTTGCCTCAGACATTTATTGGGTATCTGCAGTGTCAATTTATTGCTTTAGAGCAGGGGTGGGGAACCTATTTGCGGTGGAGGGCCATTTTCCCATGGGGAAAATGTGCCGCGAGCCGTGTGCCCCTCCATCGCAAATGGGCTCCCTTGGCGCGCGCACCAGAGGCGGGCGCGCGCGCACACACACACCACCACCCCATTCCCCATTGCTCTCCTTACCTTCCCCCCATTCCCCATCGCTCTCCTTACCTCCTCCCCCATCGCTCTCCTTACCTTTTTCAGGCCGCCACCGGTGAGCGCGCAACCATTGTGCACGCTCTCATCTCGGTGAGACTCCTTTGGAATCCGGCTGTTTCTGCACATGCGCAGAAGCAGCTGGGTTCCAAAGGAGTCGCGCGAGGTGAGCGCGTGCGAGGCTGGCGGAGCCTCCGGCCTGCTCGCGCAGGCCGGACCTGATCACTCCGGGGGCCGGATGCGGCCCGTGGGCCGCTGGTTCCCCACCGCTGCTTTAGAGATTAATAACGCATCATGGTAAAACAGTTTTCACTTGCACAGTTTTGTGCACATTTTGCCAAAAGTACCAGTATTTTTATTGTAAGATAATGTGCTATTTTCATATGTGGTTTCAAAAGCACGTTTCTGTGTTTTTAATTAAATTCCTGTTCTCATGTGATTTCACATCGCCTACCCACTTTAATCCCTCTCTGACTTGAGGCAAAGCAGTTTGGCAATTTGTGTCAGGGTTATTGAACCAATCGGTGGGACACTACTTAACGACTGAACAACAGCAACAACAACTAAAGCAACAATTTATTTACTGTAAGAGTACATTAACAGCCAGATCCTCACTAAACATCCGGTGCCAGAGCAAGTGCTCTGGCGCCGGAAACTGTCGCAAACGTGCCGTAAGGCACGTTTGCACCTACTTTGGAGTAAGGGAGGCTGGCGCAAGGCCGGCCTCCCTCACTCCGCTGCTGGGACGACCGTGCGGCCGCCGGAGGCAGGGTGGTGAGGGAGTGGGGCCATTGGCCGAGCTGGGCGGGGATGGCATCCGCCATATCCCCGTCCCCGCCAGACCGGCTTGGCCGTTACACGGCCTCCTCCTACTTCCGCCAGCTATTTAGCTGGCAGAAATCCAAGGAGGCCCATTGGCCCGGCCCCGGGTCACACCCGGGGAGGTTCGTCCCCTTCCCCAAGTAGACCTCCGGGCCACAGCAGCACGGCCCGGAGCGGGGATAGGATCCAGCTGGTGACCCTGGGCTGCCAGCCAGATCTTTAGTCAGGATTCCGCCCTAATTCCACTGAAGTTCATGGAGAATATAAATCACATACTATCTGAATGCATGCCAAAGGTATATGCTTACCAAGGAACAGTAGGTAATTGCAACTTCCTGATAAAAGTGTTATTGGAGACACAGTATCGTACTTATGAGTGAATATATGTCATTTTACAAATATGAATATGTCACTTTACAAATATGCCTTAATGTGAATCCTAAAAGGGCCTTATGGTGCAATCCTATACATGCCTACTCAGACGTGTCCCATTATGTTCATTGGTATTTACTCCTTGGAAAGTTTTGTTTCAGATTGCAGCCTTAACCTTGTGTGGATGTCAGCAGTTGCTAAATTTTGGTTTTCTTGGGTATTGGCATTTTATAACTCCAAATACACATAGGAATTTTCCAACACATCATTGTGTTGAGTGACTATTTCTACCAAGAAGGATAACCTTCTCCCCTCCTCAACCAAGAGGGATAACCTTCTCCCCTCCTCAACATCATTTGTCTTAAGCAACCTAATTTTTGTGTTAGCTTTCTATTTTACATGTACTGGCCTTGATAATGGCCTGTAAAGTAATCCCGTTTAATGTAGAGCTCAAAAATGGATTGTATAAAATCACATTGGATTGTATAAAATTGTTGCCTTCGCAGAATCCGTTCTGTATTTGAACCGCTTTTTTCCCACCCAAACCAATTTTAAAGGATGTTAATTTGCCGTGTCATTGTAGTATAAACATTTATGGAATGCTTTAGAATATTCAGAGTATTTCACATACAATACTTCAGTAATCCTTACAACATCCCTGTAAGGTAGGTAACCTGATACTGCAGCTGAAAGGCCTAAAGCTGAGAGACTTGCTTGTCCCAAGTACACAAACAGGCAGAGACATGCTGTAGATACACATCACTATTACATTTTGGAGGTTATGAGCTTGCATCAGGCTACTTTTAATTACTGAAGTGAGACTTTAATTGGGGGCATTGTACTTGTGCTCTTACAGTGCATGTCTATGCATGTCTGTGTGTAAGTAAGCTTCATTGAGTTCAGTGTCACAGCATTACTTTATGTAGCACCGTTTGAAATAAACTATGGGTTGGATCTAAATCCTGTCTTGCACCAGCACTGTCACTTATTCACGCAAGAGGGTGAGGGGTGTGCTTCTTGGCTATTTTCTCTCCAGCCCCTGCATTTCTGCAAAATTGGTTTCTAAGGATTGGGTGGCACTCGGGAATAAAATGGTTATGTTGTGCAGAGATTGAAGAGGGAAGCAGAAATTTCTGAAAACTTGTCGTCGTCCCCCCTTCGCGGAAGATACTCTCATGCAAGACAGAGTTTGGATATGACCCTGTGAAACTAATCTTTTTACTCTTACCAAAGGAAAAAGTTATTGGAATTTTACCTAAGTAAACCTTGTGTTGTATCATGATTCTAGCTTCAAGAGAATCCTGGCACCTTGACCAGGGGTGGGGGTTGTACACTTATCATTGTTATACCAAACGCAGACATCCTAAAATTACGCTAAATAGTAGCCATTCTTCCAAGTGCTAAATATGCAGCCCACCTAAATAAGTAACAGTAAGATATAAGCTACCCAAAATCAAAAGAACCATGAAACTAGTTCTGTATACCCAATAGGGTTTTAGAGTTTGTTTTTATTTTAAACTGCATTTTTTGCCCCCACCACCATATAAAACTTGAAACTCTGGGATGTGCATGTGTTCAAATACAGTTGTGGAGTGGGGGTGTCAAATTTCTGACATACAGTCCTAAAGCGACCTTTCATTTTCTTTGCTACCAAACAATGTTACATAAAATCACGCCAGCATTTTTTGGTAAGTATTTTTCTTTACCTGGCCCTGTGTTTTGTTGGCCTCGTATGCTGCTTGCTGTGTGATTTTTTTTTTCCTGAAGGGAAAAAATCATACTGACATCTAGAACAAAATGACCTATATACATAGAGTGTTATAGTAATGACTTGCAGTACTTGTGCCTCACAAATACCTTGAATTTTAGGTGCTCTCTATTGGCATACAGAACAAGTGTGTTTGCATTAAACTGTACAAATCTTCAAATGGCCACCATACAAATGTCAAATACAAAATACCGGTAACATGATATATAAATATTGTACTCTGCAGATCATGCTGGTAATCAGTGCTGTTGCTGTTTAATTTTGTATCCTGACTTTGAATTCCACTTTTCCTTCATATGGGTCATGAGGATTATCTGAAGTAATTCCAGCACCAACAACTCTGCATACTATGATAACTTCTTTGTTTATGGTAATGTTGAGAAGTTTCACTGCTACTAATGGATTGCTGTAGCTAGGCTATGAAAATAAAAGGAGTATAAAATATTAACCATATTTTTTAAAAAATAAAATTTTAAATATCTGATTAAACACTTTTTAAAAGGCAGCTTAAATTTGTAAGAAAACATACCTGTGCTTTACATCCATAATAAGGGAAGTAGTGAAGTTGGAAAGTACCATTTTTAGGATAATATTCTACATCCAGTGGGCTTGTATCTTCCTGTTGTTCAAAGGTAAGATAGGTGTTAGCTCTGGTATATGAAGCAATATTAAGCAAATACTGTAACTGATCTGTGTTAAGATTTGAAATTTACCAGTCACTTCCTTAATCAATTCAGTATTTGAGTTTGCCGTAAGGAACAAAATTTTGCAGTTTCCTGCATAGATACACATTAGAAGTACCGTACAACAGCATCTACAGTCTAAATAGGGTTATTGTTAATGGTTGCTTAGTGGATGCACTTAGTGGATGCACTGGGGACACATTAAGTGCTAAACTCCTAAGGGAGGTTATACTTCAGGTTAGTTAGAATGACGGGCTGCTCCTGAAGATCACGCACTGATGAAAGGCTTTTGAACTGCTAGTCTTAAGGAAATCTGTACTGTAGCATGCAAATGAGCAATGGAGTTGTATAGAGACATTTCTTCACTATTACCTGGCATGTTGTGAACTAAGTCAACAGACTTGGAAAGTAAGTTCCTATTGACTTGAATGGAGATAGAGTTCCATCATTAACATACCAGCAGAGTGGCAGCTGTAACTTTGACAACTTTAATATTGTAATATTTTATTTATTTATTTATAGAATTTATACCCCGCCTTTCTCCCACAAGGGCAACCAAGGCGGCTTACAGTAAAAACATTAAAATACATATATATGTTTAAAATCAAGAATTAAAACAATTAAAATAATTAAAACAAACAGCCCCAGTGGGTCATCCACATTTACATCTGTCAAAAGCCATCTATCAAAAAGCCAGCCCGCCATGTCAGACAATCAAATGCTGATCTAAATAAAAATGTCTTAAGGCCCCGCCGAAAGGTCTCTACGGAGGGAGCCATTCTCAATTCCAGGGGGAGGGAATTCCACAATTGGGGCACCACTGCCGAGAAGGCCCTATTCCGTGCCGCCATCCCCCTCGCCTCCGTCAATGGCGGCACGGTTAACAGGGCCCCCCTCATGATGTCAGAGTACGGGTCGGATTATAAGGAAGGAGGCGGTCCCTCAGATACCCTGGACCCGAGCCATTAAGGGCTTTAAAAGTCAAAACTAGCACTTTGAATTGTGCCCGGAAACGAACCGGCAGCCAGTGTAGCTGCCGAAGCAACGGTCCGACTGAGTTGAACCAACAGGCCCCGGCAACCACCCGGGCCGCCGCATTCTGCACTAGTTGCAGTTTCCGAACAGTCTTCAAAGGCAGCCCCACGTAGAGCGCATTGCAGTAATCTAGTCTAGATGTCACTAGGGCATGGGTCACTGTGGCCAGGACTGCACGATCCAAGTACAGTCGCAACTGGCGCACCAGCCGAAGCTGGGCAAAAGCCCCCCTGGCCACAGCCGCCACCTGGGAATCCAGGAGCAGCTGTGCATCCAGGAGAACCCCCAAATCTTATATGTTCACCTTAAAGTGGAATCAAAATGTTTATCTTATGAGATTTAGGGTATACAGGAAAAGAAGCCATGTATAAACAAAGTCCAGCTAAAATTAAAATCATCCAATACTGTTCGTAGTCTCCCACCATTTAGGCACTGCGGTACAGACAAGAAATCATTAAAATCTAAGGCTGAAAAGTAATCCGACGTTTAGTTTCTAAGGCAAGAAACATTTTCTAGGAATAATCCATAGATTGCGAGATGGTAACCGCAGAAGTAGCGCTTCAGTTCTTTTGTATCTAAAAAGCGCGGGAAATCCATTGATTGACAGTGAATCTCCTGCGGAAACAACTAATTAACTATCTAGAAAGTGTATAACGTTTGTGCTGCAACTGTTAGTAGTTCTAAGTTGTTGCACGATCACCTTCACTGAGATGCCTGGCCAACGGGGGCTGCTGTTGATCACAAGCTGAAAACAAGAGGATCTTCCTCATGTCCTGCTGATCGCGACTGCGGAAATCACTTCGTTGTTTCTGCGCTAGTTGCTGCGATATTGTCAAAAATACTGTACCAGAGGGGCAGCTGCTTCTCCCATGCATGGACGAGAGATCACCACTGTTCCCCATTGTTTTTAAGTTGTTACATGATCAATTTCTCTGAGGTGCTCTGCCAAACGGGCTGCTGTTAGTCATCAGCCATAGCAAGAGGATCTTCATTATATCATACTGTTTGCATCTTGCGGAGATCATTTCATTGTTACAGTGCTAGTTACTACAATTTTTTCAAGGTGTCAAACCAAAGGGGCAGACGCTGCTCACCATGCCAGGACAGAAGATCGCCACTATTCCCCACTGTTCTCATCCTGTTGGGTTAACTTCAATTGTGATGTTTTCCATTGTTCTTTGTTGTCATTTCTATACTGTGCTCCCATCTTTTTGAGGATAATAGGGAACCAAATTTTATTAATGAAGTTGAGATCTTGCTGTTTATTAATTAATCAACTAATAGGTCTTTTACTGATCTCAATTGCTTCCAAATTACGGAGCATGTTTACATTGTTCTCTGTTCTAAGGCTCATAGTGTTCTCAAACTGAATTGTATGACCACTGTCAATGTAGCGTGAACCACTGTATCAATGTAGTATGACCACTGCTGATAGCATGATCCGCAATGGAAGACAGTTCTGGGTGTTTGAGCCTCACTGATCTCTCATGCTCCGAGATCCTGGTGTTAATGGATCTCTTCGTTAGACCAATGTACTCTTTTCCACATGAACAAGGGACCTTATAAATACCAGGGTTCGACAATGGGGGTCTTTTGACCTTTGTTTTCGGCTTGTGATCAACAGCAGCCCCCGTTGGCCAGGCATCTCAGTGAAGGTGATCGTGCAACAACTTAGAACTACTAACAGTTGCAGCGCGAACGTTATACACTTTCTGGATAGTTAATTCGTTGTTTCCGCAGCAGATTCACTGTCTGTCAATGGATTTCCCGCGCTTTTTAGATACAAAAGAACTGAAGCGCTACTTCTACGGTTACCATCTCGCAATCTATGGATTATTCCTAGAAAATGTTTCTTGCCTTAGAAACTAAACGTCGGATTACTTTTCAGCCTTAGATTTTAATTTCTTGTCTGTACCGCAGTGCCTAAATGGTGGGAGACTACGAACAGTATTGGATGATTTTAATTTTAGCTGGACTTTGTTTATACATGGCTTCTTTTCCCGTATACCCTAAATCCCATAAGATTATAGCGGGCCATGAAAGCCTCAGATCTAAGATCAAGATGTTTAGTTTCACTTCTGTGGCAGCTTGCCACCTTTGGTGTGTTAGAAATGGTTGATATTGGGATAATGTTAAAGTTTTGCTGACAAACAGAACTGCACATTTTGTGAGAATACAGGTGTCTCCCGGATAATGATGGACACTCTGAAATCTTCATTGTAAAGTGAACCTGACATTAAGTAAGTCTAAAGCACCATCTAGTGGTTGATTTTGGTATAGCGCCTAAAACTTACATAGTGTAATGTAATACAGTGCAATTGTAATACGGATGAAAGTACTGTACTCCACATACTTCTTGTTAAATCTCCAGCCCATCAGCTGTTTGGTGCTAGATTAGTGCTTTGATGGTTTAGCGCGTAACAGCTGATGGGCTGGGGATTTGCATTAAAAAGGATTTGTAAGGCCTGTGAGTGCTTCTTTATCTCCATGTTGTAATCAGCAGGAGGCTCTGGGACAAGCAGCAGCAACTTTGTAAGGGGGAGCACCATCGGTATATTGTCAAACGAACCGTTGTTAAGCGGGGAACACCTGTACAGACAATTTTTGAGCCTGATTTTGGAAAAGGGGAAGAGCAGCTGGTGGGTTGATATTCTTCCTGCCTATTCCTTCAAATTACTCTTCCCCTCAAGTCACTTTTCCAGGATGCAGGCAGAAGAGCTGTTGGGAGTTTGGTTCTATAGTGTATATTTTGTGTGAAACATTTAGTTCTGCCACTCCAGGATGTTACAAACATGCCGTAAGGCACATCTGTGGAGTCTCATTTAGGACCGCTGGGGTATTACCCGGGGGGAAGGGACAAACGTGCTTCAGCTGTACTGGTGCTGGCCCAATCCTGCTTAGGATCATGCTGCAGCAATCCTAGACAGGACTGGGGTGCCTGTCTTGGTGAGCTGGAAGACTTGACTTCTGAGTAATTATGGATAGGTTTGGAATAAACATTAACTGAACCAGAAATAACTCCAATGCAAGAACATTATGCACTGTGTACTTACCGGAGTTGTGCAGGTCACTCTTGGTGCAGTGCCATTGCCCGGGCAAAAGTTGATAATCTGTAGTGCAATAGATTTACTTATTAATCACTATCACAAACATTTTAGAATCGTATGTTCTGAGGTTTTCACAACCGGTACATATCTTTGAATTAATAAAAGGAAGCAGATTTTGGTGTTTAACCAAAATGAAATAGCTGCGTAGAAAGCAGTGTTATGTGTTTTTAATCCAATTTTCCCTATTTTTATCAATTGTAACAACTTTAAAAGTGTACTAGGTAGGTGGTATAGATTGTACAGTGTCAGTGTTATATGTTTTTATTCTGTTATCACCATTTTCTCCTGCCCCTATCAATTGGACTTTTAGCATTTGACTGTATTGAGAAGTGGACTGCACTCGTGTATAATTGCCCCACAGTTCCCCACATAACAGTGCCTAGGGTCATCAGAGGCGTTCCTATGGTGGGGGCGGTACTGTAAGTTGTGCCCCGTCCTAGTCCCCATTTACAAGCCGGCACGAGGTGGGCCCGCCCCCTTGCCGTCGGAGCCATTCCGCGCGGAGAAGGCAATGGGCAGGAGACTCCCTGCCCGTTCCCTTTTCCGCATGGAATGGCTCCGACGGCGAGGGGGAAGGGCCGCCTCGTGCCAGCTTGTGGACGGGGTGCAACTTACAATACTGTTTCTGGCCGCCGCCCCTTGCACCTCCCTGGGCGACGGCACCCGCAAAAGGGCCTTCTCTAATGACCTAAGGAGACGAGCCGGACTATATAGAAGTAGGCGGTCTCTCAGATATCCTGGCCCCAAGCCGTATAGGGCTTTAAAGGTCAAAACCAGCACTTTGAATTGGGCCCGGAAACAAATCGGCAGCCAGTGCAGCCGTCGGAGGAGCGGCCCGACGGAGTCGAACTGCCTACCTCCAGTGACCACACAGGCTGCCGCATTCTGCACTAATTGCAGTCTCTGAACCGTCTTCAAAGGCAGCCCCACGTAGAGCGCGTTAGAATAATCTAGTCATGATGTCACCGTGGCATGGATCACCGTGGTCAGGTCTGCACGATCCAAGTACAGTCGCAGCTGGCGCACCAGCCGAAGCTGGGCAAAGGCCCCCCTGGCCACAGCCGCCACCTGGGAATCCAGGAGCAGCTGCGGATCCAGGCGGACCCCCAAGCTGCGGACCTGCTCCTTCAGAGGGAGTGCAACCCCCTCTAGAGCAGGACGATACTCTAGTATCTGCATCGTGGATTTCCGGACCAGCAGAACCTCTGTCTTGTCCGGGTTTAGTTTCAGCTTATTAGCCCTCATCCAGGTCCCCACTGCCTCCAGGCAGCGCTCCAGAACCTCAACAGCCACCCTGGAATCAGGTGGAAAGGAGAGGTGGAGCTGGGTGTCATCAGCATATTGATAGCACCCAACTCCAAATCCCCAGATGACCTCTCCCAGCGGTTTCATGTAGATGTTAAATAGCATGGGGGACAAGATGGAACCTTGTGGCACCCCACACCTCAAGGGCCAGGATGCTGAACAGGCGTCCCCCAGCACCACCATCTGGGACCTATCTGCCAAGTAGGAGTGGAACCACCGCAGAACGGTGCCCCCGACCCCCAGCTCAGCCAGTCGGCCCAGAAGGACACCATGGTCAATGGTGTCGAAAGCCGCTGAGAGGTCCAGCAGAACCAACAGGGACGCACTCCCCCTGTCCAGTCCTCGGCGTAGATAATGCACCAAGGCCGTTTCCGTCCCCAAGCCCGGCCTGAAGCCAGACTGAAAGGGATCCAGATAATCCGCTTCATCCAGGACCCTCTGGAGTTGAGATACCACCACCCGCTCAATTACCTTGCCCAAAAACGGGAGGTTTGAAACTGGCCGGTAGTTGTCCATTATTGTGGAATCAAGGAAGGGCTTCTTCAGAAGGGGTCGAACCACCGCCCGCCTCAAAGCGAGTGGCAGCACCCCCTTCGCCAACGAAGAGGTGACCACCCACCCCGTCCACTTGGCCAGCCCCTCCCGGGCAGATCTGATTAGCCAAGCTGGGCAAGGGTCAAGCAGGCAGGCAGTCGGCCTCACACTCCAGAGGAGCCTGTCCACATCCTCAGGCTGTACAAGCTGAAAAGAATCCCACAACACCGGACCAGCAGGTACCAAGGGGACATCCTCAGATATTGTCAATGAGGCATCCAAGTCATGGTGAATCCGATTGATTTTATCTGCGAAATGTTTAGTAAACATGTCACAGCGGGCCACCGTGTGTTCTTCCTGATCCATTGGAGGGGCCTGATGGAGTAGGCCTCGCACCACACGGTACAGCTCCGCTGGACGATTGCCTGCAGACGCAATGGTAGCAGAGAAGAAATTTCTCTTCGCTGCTACCGCCGCCACGGAGTAGACTTTATAATGGACCCTACTCTGTGTCCGGTCGGACTCGGCACGAGTTTTCCGCCACCGTCGCTCAAGAAATCTACCCCGTCGCTTCATCGTTTGCAGCTCCTCAGTAAACCAAGGAGCCGCTCTGAGTCTGCGGCATGGCAAAGGTCGCTCAGGAGCAATCTCATCCTCTGCCCTGGCCCTTTCCCCATTCCAGAGGTCAACCAGGGCCTCAGACGAGTCACCAGTCTTGGCAGTGGGAAAGTCCCCCAGAGCCCTCAGGAAACCTTCTGGATCCATTAGCCTCCGGGGGCGGACCATAGAATGCAGTCCCCCACCTTTGCGGAGGAAGGAGGCTGCAACAAGCCTAAACCTTACCAGAAAATGATCTGTCCATGACAACGGAGTGATGTCAATCTCCTCCACATCCAGATCACCGCCCCCTTGTTCAGCTGTAAACACCAGGTCCAGTACATGTCCCGCCTCATGTGTCGGGGCCAAGATCTTCTGGGACAGGCCCATGGTTGTCATGGCGGCCGTGAAGTCCTGAGCCGCACCAACCTTGGGCGCCTCGGCATGAACATTGAAGTCCCCCAGCACTAATAGGTGGGGGGACTCCAGCGCCAACGCCGAGATCACCCCTGTCAGCTCAGGCAGGGAGACTGTTGGGCAGCAAGGCGGGCGGTACACCAACAGAATCATCCCTATGTGCATTTTGCCTAAACTGGACTCACTATAGTCTGTGAATATCAGACAGGCCTCCATACAGAGCAAATACACTGTTGGGAAGATTCCAGTTGCCAACCACTTGTTGACTGCATGCTTGCTGTCTTGTTTAAACCACACGTCTTGGCTGCTATGCTACACAATATATTTCACTTTTAGGTATTGGACATCTTATTTGTAACCTTATTCTCCCTTTCTAGCTTATTAAGGTGCTACTATAAATGAAGTTTTGTTAAAAAATAAGATATTTAACATCTCTCTTCTGCAGGATACTAATCTAACTGATCTTAAAATTTAATGTTTTTGCAGTCTACAGAATTCAGAATGTGGAAAGAATAAGTCTTCCAACTGTCTGTCGACAAAAGTTATTTCCCCAGTAGCTTTTTAGTTTTTCAGGTGAAAGAACTCAAAGTTAATAATGGCTAACAAAGCATGCTTTTAAATTTCTGATTTGTACTTACTCTGTTCATTTTTATTATTAAACAGGGGGTTGCTTCTGGAAAGCCAAAAGTGGGATCCGTCAAACCAGAACATTTTCCAAGCATATCTTGTGTAAATTTGCAAGAATATTTTGTGTGGTTTGGAGCAGCAAATGACGTTTGAATGAAGTATTTTTCCTTGGTACATTTGATGTTGGCACGCTGTGCAGTTTCATTGTATGCTACACGTATTGATAGAAAAAGTAGGAAAAATTAATTTTTATTTCAGAGATTCTGAAATGAGAAAGAGTCTGTCAGCATGGTTGAAGATTAATTCCCCAGGGATGATCTGCCTCAAATATGTTGCTAAAGTCCCAAACATTCAAAATGTGGGATGCTAACAACTCTGTTCATAACTCATTCAAGAGTAGTCCCACTGACTTTAGCTGTGTTACTTATTAATGAAAAATAGGGATTGTAATGTCAGGTTGCTTAAGTGTCCATTTTGATGCATCTGTGTAACCCCCTCTTGGTGTTCCTGCAGGGTGTGCAATGTGTTGCACAAAGCACAAAGCTAGGTCAGAATTTCATTTGGATTTGAGTGGATTTCAGAAGTCAAACTTCTGTGTATATCGCTTCTTCCATGTGCACAAGTAGAAAAATAACTTAATATAACCCATAAACCCATATAACACGCTTTTCAATTATTGTTCGTCCTCTTCCTGTGACCAGAACTTCTTTACTATGATACTTTTATTTTTTTACCTGAAAGAAAGTTTTGGAGAGTCTTCACATAACCATCCCAAGACTTCTGGTCAGAGGTATTGTAATAAATTTCCAGTCCTTTTTCTCCATACACATCTGGTCTTAATGTCACTCCTTTATTGACAAAGCAGTTAAAATACAGATGTGAAGAACAATAAGTGTCATAGGCACTTACTATGGTATGTATTTATTTTGACTAAAATCCTTATAGCTTTTGAAGTACAACTTATCAATGGAAGTCTCTCATTAAGTCCTCATTCCTAGCAATCAAAACAGTTTTAAGCTTTAATAGAATGTATTTTTAGAAATGTTTATACCTCCATTATACTCGAACCTATTTGCACATTTCTTAGTTTGCTCTTGTTCCAGATTGGAACCCTAGCGGGGCAAAGTGTTAAAGCCCCCTCCTATGGTTCTGATCCAGTTCATTCCCCCCTCCCCAACCTATGCTGTTTGCAAAAAAACCCAAAGGTGCTGGATCAACACACACAATAAACGTAACCAGTCCTGACCCTTAGTAAATTATTCTTCATTCAACTATTTAAAATATAATTTTAAGAAAAATAATATTCACTGAAGTACTGCTTAGTGATGTTGCTGTATAAACTCATGCCTAATTCATCAGGCTGTCGGCTTTATTTTGCATCTTTCATTTCCCATCACTTTCTCAGTTTTTCTTTGTCTTTATATATCTTTTCCAACTGTGTGTTGGTAAGAAAACCAACTTCACTTGGTAAGAAAACCATCTTCACTTTCAAGATGTATATGCTGTATGTGTTTGTTTATAGTTATGCAAAAACTCATGGACGAGGCTAAAGACAAAAACAAGTTTCTGCCAGTCTTCTTTCTAATGGGATTTGTCAGAAAAGCAAGTTTACATAAACTATGTTGTCTCATTTACAGAGGGTGATGAGGGTCTCATGCCCTCAAACACTCTAGATGCACCAAGGACAGCATGAGGTAAATATTTGGACTTTTTGCTACAGCACTCAGACCAAGTTATTTGACTGCACTGCAAAATAAATGATTTGCAGACTTGTAGTTTTAATGAAATGGACAGAAATGTAGTCGTACCTGGTGATTTTAATCTATCTTGGTAGTCCGGTGTATATGGATTGAGTGTCTTCATTAAAGAATATATAGCAAGTGCGAACAGCCCAGTCATCACCACATAGAAAGCAACATAATAAAGACTGATCCATACTGTTAAGAAAACAATAGAAATAAACAACCAAAAGAGAATTGTGTAAAAGCATATTCATTATTATGTGTGTCATACTCCAGTGCGAGACTAAATCATTGTTGTACTGTGAGGTACGTATCAACTGTCAATAGTGAACAAATAGTCCAAATTTTATTAGTACTTTCAGGATTTACTGACATGAGTGTTTCATGCTTCTAGTTGTTGTTTAGCACTAGAATACTGAAGTGCAGAAATTGCTCCTAATTTTTGTGTGCATTTTTAAGAATATATATATATGGCTTATAGGTTTTGGATGAACTGAAAGCATGCATTGTCAGTGAAAGAATTGCCAATGCAGACCTGCCCTTTATAGTCTTGGGCTGTAAATATTACAGCAACTTATACAGGTAAATATATTCTAAGTATTGTGTAAGGAAGCTGTGGAGGTATCTAGTGCTATATCTGCAGGTGGTGGGAATGTACTGTTTAAAGAGCAAGCAATGTGTTGGTGCTGTTGAAATTTAAGGGACAACAATTTGGTTTGCTGCACATCACTTGAGATGGATTAAGAGGGGTACGCATGTACATACTAAATTTAAAATAAGATGGACCTCAATGTATATATCAAACTTCATTGCACATACCGTAATCGTAACCGATGCTTTGACCTTAATAATACTCTAGAGATCGCAAGTACAGTAATGAATGACAAACTTCTGAAGATAGAGCACATCCAAAGAACTAGTTTTATTACACTCTTGGTTTTGGTTGCCCCAGTGGATTTTTTAAAACTTTTTTCCTTTCTACTGCCAGCCCCTATGCCATGTTCCAAACTGTTACGTAAACATGGCACGAGGGGACTGCTTTTTGAGTAAAACAAATCCGAACTTTCCTTCTGCCTCACGGATTGTATAGTTCTTTGGCCTGAGTCTAAAGAAAATTTAAATTTAGGCCGCATTTCTTGAACTGTTTCTGCCACAAACTAGCATTTCTGAGCCTGCATCCCCTTTGCATTTTACAGAGGTGATTGTTCCAATAGGTTCTGCAATTGTTTTATAGCAACCTCAGTGGTAAGACAACGTAGTAAATTAATTTATTTGCGGAATAACTTGTAGTATGTAATTTGTAGCCTCTCCAGGCTTATAATAAATCACGGAATTTGTGCTTGTATAATGCACCTTGCCTGCCCAGATTTTACATTCTATAGAAGTACTGAAAATGATCAAATTCCAGGATCATGAAATCTCCAACAATATATTGTCATATTTGTTACCACATACCCCAGTTAATCAACGTTCTTCCCATTAACTGTCCTGTGTCTGGATTCCATACAAAACGCTGGAAATTTTCCATTCTTTGGCTGCAGGTTTTCTTTTCATTCAAAGTTGCCATTTTTCTCCTCTGAAAAGTAGGAGTTCCTTCAGAAAACAAGCTTTTCACCTGGGTGTCCAAAGAGCTGGACAGGTAACTATTTTGATTTTATACCTTTTTCCCTTGAAGGTCAACCAGATTATTTTCATTATCACCAAAAGCTGATAATGGCAGGTATCCACCCACAGAAACTATTGTTCTTTTAAATGTTGATAAGCAAAACTTTCAGGTGGGTAGAGAAAGCTAATTGTTATCAAATGTCCTTTTCTCTTTCTCGTGGCATTACGTATTTTGTACAGAACTTGTGATAATGTTCTAAATGATAGGCATTATCAAAGCTGATAAAACCGAACAAGTTTCCTGGATAACCCATGCACATTGTAGCTATACCTCTTCATAGTTTTCTTGACAACAGGATTTTGCAGGTGCTATGCTGGACAGAAGTTCCAGTGATTATTCAGTTTTGTTCACAACTCTCTGGAAGTGGATAAGAATTGCTATTTGATTTTTAAGTAAGAATTTATTAATATAGCTGAGATTGCCAACTACTAACTGATTTCCTAATGGTAGCTTCTCATCATTTTAACAGCACAATCCTATGCGTGTCTACTCAGAAGTAAGTTCCATTGAGTTCAGTGGGGCTTACTCCCAGGAAAGTGTACAGCTGGCCCCCGCTATCCGCATATTCACTTATCTACGGATAGTGGGAGCCCTCCCCTGTGCCCCACCGGCTATTTTTACCTTAATTAGCTGCTCTGTGTCTTCCTTTAAACAGATGCTATAAGTAGCAGCATGCTGCTTATAACACAGACACTGGCTGAGTGCTAGAGAGAACAGGAAAGCAGTTCCAGTCCTTTTTCCTTCTGAAACTTTCTAAAGGTGTTTCTAGTTTATAAGCATTCCATGTTTTATTCTTCATATGACCTAGCACTAATAGGACACTATCCCATCTTGCAGTGTTACATGCAGGTGCATTGCTTGTGTTCTCTCTAATTCCCTTTTTAAATAGGATAATTATGCAGTGGAATGGGGGGGATACAGAAAATGGGGACTCAAATGAAAACTGTATCCATATAGGGCATAGGCTCCCATATGGATAAGATTTCCTAATATTTAACAATTTGCCCTGATGTTGGTGCTGTGTCCTTACATATCTGAAGTCATTGCAGGCCCTTGAAATTTATTCTGTCCTTGAGAATCTGCCACTGATATTCTTGAAAATAAAGGTCTGCTTCTTTTAAACTGAATCCCTTTTAAACTGAATCCCTATTTGAACTGTGGCTTTTACATTGGACTTTAATTTCTTCTCCTTGGTTCCAACCTAACCAGCTCTGGGTACAGACATGGATTTTTGTCGTCGTCAGTGTTTTGCACATAATATTTCTTTGTTGTACTTGTAAATTATTTGAACATACTGTTTACTTTTCATTTTGCTTTCTTGTCCTTGGGTTCACCAGTGAGATGAAGGACGGCCAAACCTACATATGAAGGTCAACATAAGAATTTGAGAGGAAAGAAATGAAGATGAGAGAAGGCCACTGCCACCAAACATACCATAGACCTTTGCTTCTAGTAGAACTAGCCTGTACAACAAAGTGAGAATCGTGCATGGTTGTCCATGATCCTATGGTTTTTGTTGTTCATCCCTGCCCATTTGTAATTTGGGATTCTATTTTAGTGACATAGTTGTACTTTTGTCCCTTGAGCACAGAAGTGAAAACATTAGCAGCTCAACCATATGCATGTTTACTCATAAGTATGTTCCACCTTGTTCATTGGAGATTACTCTAGTGAGCATGTTTAGGATTACAGACCAACAGCGCAATCCTGCGTAACTTTAGAGCAGCGGAGCGCAACCTCCGCTGCTCTAAAATGTTGCAAAAGTGCCATAAGGCACTTTTTTGATGACTCGGGAGTAAGCGGTGCTGGCGCGGAGGCCAGTACTGCTCACTCCGCCGTGAAACTTACCCGATTCTGGTTGCCACAGGTAAGTCTGCGCTGGTCAGTGGGAGGGTGGGTCGAGGCGGCGAGGGAGGGGGCCATTGGCCAACCTGGGCTGGGAGGGAGTGGGGATTTCAGCAGCGATATCCCAAGCCCCTTCCCACCTTGCACCGGCATTACACCGCCTCCCCAAATGTACGCCAGGTTTGGACCTGGCGTACATCCGAGGGGGGCCATGGCTTATACCTAGAGAAGGGGCAAATGTCCCCTTCTCCCAAGGTGGGGCCTAGCAGTCCCGGGGCAGCCCGCTATGGGCTTAGGATACAGCGGCAGACCTTTTAGGCCGGCCGTGTATCTGTACGCTGGATTGAGTTGCCCGAGACTTGATGCATCCTCCTTGGAAGATTAAAACATTTCTCAAAAGATTGATGTATAGGAACTTCTCTTTCCATGGAGTGGTTCACACATGCATGTAGGGCACAATGTTTTATTGCATGATTAGTGACGAGGTGGGTTTTTTGTTGATAACAGCATAAAACCATGGAACACGACTTTCTGCTAAAAAAAAAAATCTGCGGGAAAAATAACGTAAAACCATGTAATTTTGCATCATTCTTCATCTGTTGACACTGTACAACCTATACCACCTACCTAGTACACTTTTAAAGTGCTTAAAATGGGGAAAATTTGGAATAAAAACACAACACCGCGTTCTGCTATTTCATTTTGGTTAAATGCCACAATCTGCGACTAAATAAAACCATAACAAACACCCTATTAATGTCTACTAGTGAATATGTGAATTGACTCAATTGAACAACTATGTGGTTCAAAAGTTCTACCTTTTTAAAAGTTGATGTTTTAGTGAGACCTGATGAAGCTATAAGTCAAGTCCCCAGTCCTGATCTAATCTCTGCTTCACACTCTTAAACAGGGGTGCACAACTTGGAAGTAGGCGGGGGCCAAAATGAATAGGCCAAACTTCTCGGGGGCGTGTCCAAGAACCGTCCAAGAACCGTGATGTCACTTCCTCAGGAAGTGACATCACAGGGGGAGTGTCCATGGGCCGGAAAATATCCCAATATATAATATATATATATAAAAATAAATATACAATAAATAAAAATAAAATACACACAGCAAGCCAAAAAACACACACACAGCAATAAGACACATGCACAAAAGGCATAAAAATGCCAGGATCTCTTTTTTTTTTTTTTTAAACAAGTTTAAAAATACCTTGCACTGCTATGCATAGAAATGGGAAAAGCTCTTAGCTGAAACGCACAGCAGGGCAGGATAATAAATTAGAGCTCAGCGTGGAACTTGTACAGTAGTTACAGACATTATTTGAAATTGCCTTTAAGTGTCCTTGGAAGACTACTAAAAGAAAGACGTGAAAAATATGTGCAAAGCTGAAGCAAGAGAGACGTGCAGTTGGACATTTAGACAAGAAAATACCAGGCTTGTTCTGGTTGCAATATGGAGTGCAGGGCTGCATAGCAGAGCCCAGCCTCCCTTGGGCATCTTGCGTCTCTCAGTCACAAGGATACAGCAGCAATCAAGAAGATCGGGCAGCAAACGCAAGAAGGCAGCAAACGGCTCATTCCGCTCCAGGGAGGGGGGGCGACCTGGCTTTCTCCGGCTCCGAGGCCTCAGCGAGGCCTTCTCCCCCCGGCCTCGGAGCCGGAGAAAGCCCTGGAGCGTCCACCACGATCAGCGGCACCCTCCAGCAGCGCTGCTCCACTCGCTCCAGTCGGTGGGCGGCCGCACGCGGTGGACGCTCCGGGCTTTCTCCGGCTCCGAGGCCGGGGGAGAAGGCCTCAGCGTTTCGAACGTTTCGAACGTCTGCGCATGTGCAGAAAAAAAGTATAAATAGCGGCGACGCAGTCGGCCGCGTTCAGAAAGCCCCGGCTGCCGGTCGTGGTGGACGCTCCGGGGCTTTCTCCAGCTCCGAGGCCGGGGGGAGAAGGCCTCGCTGAGGCCTTCTCCCCCAGCCTCGGAGCCGGAGAAAGCCCCGGAGCGTCCACCGCACGCAGCCGCACGCCGACTGGAGGGAGTGGAGCAGCGCCGCTGGAGAGTGCCCGCTTGGAGAGTGCCCGCTCCCGGAATTCTTCGCGGGCCACGGGAAATCGCCAGGCGGGCCGCATGCGGCCCGGGGGCCGTATGTTGTGCACCCCTGCTCTTAAATAACCATCAGGCAAGCTGCTCTCTCCGCCTTATTACTGGTATGTGCCAGGTGGGAATAATACTACTGTCCGAATCATTGAGAGGTAAAACATGCAAAGTTGTTTAGAGCTATATAAATGCTAAAAATGATTGTTGCTTTATAGTGGAGTGCTGCTATACTGTATAACAAGTTATGACTGTCACTTGGAGTGACTTAGCATTATGATAACTCATTCCTTTTCTCTGGATGAGGAAGGGGGGCCATTCGGAACTGAATGGGTTAACCCCTCCACGTCCAGAGGTAGGGCCGGTTAAAACTTGGTTGACTCCTCCCCCTCGGGTGCTGCTCCGCCCCAGTCCGGTCCTAACTCGTTAGAGAAAGGTCGGTTGTTTGTGAGGCTCTTCTTAGAAGACCCTTATTTTGTGGACCAGAGTTCCTTTCGTTTTTTATTCTTGTTTACTGTCGTTCTGCCTTTCCCCTCTGTCCCCTCCCGACCCGACCCTGTATTACTAGCAAGGCGGTGGATCGCCGAGGGACGTTGTTTGTGAGCGGGCCTATCGCGGTCTCTGGGCGCGCGAAGGTTCCCGCCTTTCACTTTTACCTCAGCCGAGGTTACAGCAGCCAGGCAGACGAGCGCGAACCCTCTGGGCGGCGCCGCTGCCGTTTGTTTTCTTTGGAACCCGGCTTGTGTATCGGCGACGGCCATTTCTTATCAGCTTCTCCGATCACTAGCACGCTACCACGGACCCTCCGGGGCCGGGGCGCTGAGTTTGCAGCCGCTCCTTCAGGCATCGGACTGACCCGCCGTGCTCCCTGCGCACCGCGGACCTGCGGCCTCTCTTCTCCTGATCTACGGACGCTTGTAATAGGGTAAGCTTACTATGGGTGAACCCGAGGGCGCGATTTCTGACGCTTCTAGGGGCAGCGGCTCAGCAAGCGCTGCAGTAAGCGCCCCTCAGATGGATCCAGCCTTGCAGGCACATTTAATGAGCATGGTGAAGGCGGCTGTAGAAGAGGCTGTGGGCGCCTCGGGGGGGATTCATCTCGTCGGAAGCATCTGAGGGAGAGCCGATCCCGCTCGCGGGACTCGGCTTCTCCCTCTGGCCACAGAAGCTCCAGCCACAGGAGCTCCAGTCATAACTCATGTCCTTCTAAAAGGCCCAGGGCTGGCCGCTCTTCTCACTCACACTCGGTCCCTCGTTCCGGGGGGAAGCGCGCTCGGTCTGAGGCTGCTTATCTTAGCTCTACCCCTTCCTCCGGCGCCGACTCTGACAAGGAGGAGGGAGAGCTTTCCGATGATGGTCTGGAGGGGGGGGAGCAGGACGGCAATCCTAGCAGGCTCTTCCCTTCAGATCTTTGGGCTTATCCAAGAAGGGAAAGAATACGCTGAAGAAAATTTCTTTGGCCACAGCCTTTATGGCTGATTCTTCCTATGACTCCCTCCAACTGGGTGCGCACGCACTCGCATCCAATGTCGTGGCTAGGCGAAACATCTGGTTGCGTCATTGGGATGTGGATTCGGCCTTGCAGAACCGTTTGGTGGCTGTGCCTTTTCATGGGGCCAAGCTCTTCGAGGAAGCTCTTGAACTGTTGTTGATTGAGAACAAGGACAAGCGTAAGGTCCTCCCCTCTTCCAGCAAGGAGACCTCCACGCCTAAGAACCAGTCCTTTTGGCCCTTTCGTGCTCCAGCTCGCTCTAGAGAGTCCAACAGAGCCCCTAATAAATGGAACAAGTCGAGATTCTTCCCCAAGGGCAGATCCGGAAACAACCAGGGGGAGCCCCCGCGCAAGCCGTTCCGCAACCAGAGAAATGCGTGACGCCGGATTGCAAGACGGCTCCGTGCCTATTGGCGGTCGTCTGCTCGCCTTCGCGGAGCAGTGGCGGGCGACCACTTCAGACAGGTGGATACTGGATACGGTTTCCAGGGGTTACTCTCTGGAACTGCTTCGCATCCCGAACGATCGTTATTGGAAGGTACCTCCGTCCAAGGACAAGACCAAACATCAACACCTGCTAGCTTCCATTGCTCATCTCTCCAGCATTCGAGCCATAGAGCCTGTTCCTTCTGTCCAACGGGGCCACGGGGTCTACTCTGTTCTTTTTCTCGTGGAGAAGAAGAACGGAGAACACAGACCCATCCTGGACCTCAAATGGTTGAACCTATTCATGGCTCACAAGAAGTTCAAAATGGAGACATGGCGCTCTATAGCAACTTCCCTACGACGGGGGGACTTTCTTACTTTGATCGACTTGTCCGAAGCCTACTTGCATATTCCAATACACCCCCGGCACCGGCGGTACCTGCATTTTTCTTATGGTTCGATACATCAACAATTCCGGGCTTTGCCCTTCGGACTCAAGACGGCTCCCCGAGTGTTCACCAAAATCCTGGCGGGTCCCCTGGCCTGGTTACGACTGCGGGGCCTATCGGTTATTCCCTACCTGGACGACATCCTGATCCGATCCGGATCCAAGGACTCAGCGGAGCGAGATCTACAAGCAACCATTTTTTGCTTGCAACAACATGGATTCATTATCAACATGGGCAAGAGCTCCCTGGTTCCGGCTCAGGTCATGGAACACCTGGGGCTGGTGTTCAACACCAGAAACCTAACCATCTCTCTTTCTCCGGACAGACAAGTCAAGTTAACGATGTTACTTCTCGAAGCCAAGGATCGGGCCACTCTGGACCTCCTGTCATTGGCCAAACTTCAAAGGGTCATGGTCTCATGCCAGGATGTGGTCAACTGGGCCATATTCCACACGAGGCCCATTCAGAGGCTGCTTCGTCCCTACTCGTATCAGATCGAACGGAAACTGCACATGATCATCTCCCTATCCTCGGATTTCCGGGACAGTCTGGAGTGGTGGCTTTCTCCAGGTCGGCTATCAGCGGAGACCGCCCTGGAGACCCCAGACCCGCAGGTCCTGACCACGGACGCCAGTCTCCTCGGCTGGGGGGCGCACATGGCCCACCTATTTGTGCAGGGGCGGTGGTCGGTACCGAAGACGAAGTGCAGCATCAATCTGTTGGAGTTGAGGGCGATCAAGCTGGCTCTTTTTCACTTTCAGTCCCAGTTGCTGGGAAAAGCTATATTAGTCAAGTCGGACAACATGACCGCCAAGGCGTATATCAACCGCCAAGGCGGAACCAGGTCGGATCTCCTGGCCAGAGAAGCGGACACTCTCCTGTCATGGGCGGAGAAGAATCTCGTATCGATCAGAGCGGAACACCTTGCGGGGGCCGTCAACGTCACGGCAGACTGGCTGAGTCGAGAGAGTCTAGGCGAGACGGAGTGGCAGCTAAACCCGTCGGTGTTAGATCTAGTCACAGAAAGGTTCGGCATGCCCCTTCTGGATCTTTTTGCTTCACGTGCCAACACGCAACTGCCGAGGTCCTACTCCAGACATCACGACCAAGGGGCAGAGGACGTGGATGCCCTGCGGTGTGTTTGGCCCCGGGGACTCCTATATGCCTTCCCGCCGATTGCCCTTCTACCTTGAGTGCTAAGGAGAATTCGGGATTTGACGGCATTCGTGATTCTCATTGCTCCCAAGTGGCCCAGAAGGGCCTGGTTCTCGGACTTGGTTCAGCTATCGGTGGACAAGCCTTGGCCCCTACCGCACCGGAACGACCTCCTCCGCCAGGGCCCCGTCTTCCATCCGCAGCCGCAGGCTTTTCACTTAACGGCTTGGCTGCTGAAAGGCAGGAATTGAGCAAGGAGGGCTACTCGGATTGTGTGCTTGAGACGCTCTTGGCTTCGCGTCGCTTGTCTACCAAGAGGGTGTATGGGTCAACTTGGAGACTTTTCTCGGGGTGGTGCACTCAGCGGAACATTAGACCTCTGCAACCTAAGTTAAATCAGGTTCTGGAATTTCTGCAGGACGGGTTGACCCTGGGGCTTAGTACCAGCACCCTCCGTCGCCAGGTGGCTGCGCTGAAGAGTGTCCTGGGCGCCTCTGGCAGGGGCTGTGTGTTGGATCATCCCCACGTTCAAAGGTTTTTGAAGGGGGTGAAGCTATTGAATCCCCCGGTGGTTCATAGGTTTCCCACCTGGGACCTCGGTTTAGTTCTTCGGGCCCTCATGCGGGGCCCTTTTGAGCCATTGGCCAAGGCATCCCTTCAGGACCTTACTCTGAAAACTGTCCTGTTGGTGGCTTTGACCTCGGCCCGACGGGTGTCCGAGCTGGGGGCACTTTCCATAAACAAGAACCTGTTGATTTTTCATAAGGATAAGGTGGTCTTGCGGGTGGATCCTTCTTTCACACCCAAGGTTAACTCCCTTTTTCATCGTTCGGAAGATATCATTTTGCCCACCTTCTGCCCAAAACCCTCACATCCCCGGGAACGTGATTGGCACTCTCTTGATGTGAGGAGGGCCCTGCATTTCTATATGCAGCGCACTGAACCACTTAGAAAGACCGAGGCTTTATTCATAGCTTTCCGGGGGGTATCCCTTGGGAAGAAAGCTTCCGCTACCCTTATTGCTAGATGGCTTCGCTTAGCTATTCAAGGGGTTCAGGGGTTGGATCCACCAGAGGGCATTTTACCTCATTCGATCAGGGGGGCGGCCACATCGGCAGTCTTTGATGGGTCCTCCTCCCTCGTGGATATTTGCAGATCCGCCACCTGGGCATCCCCTAATACTTTTTTGACACACTACAAAATTGACAAATTGGCCGCTGCGGACGCTCGTTTTGGTAGACGGGTGCTGCAGGAGGTTCTCAATACTGGAGGCAAGTAGGCCCACCCTGGGATGCTACGGCTCTGGCATATCCCATTCAGTTCCGAATGGCCCCCCTTCCTCATCCAGAGAAAAGAGGAATTCCCTACCTGTGAATCTCCTGTTCTGGGAGAGGAAGGGGGGACATTCGGCCCCACCCGTTTTTTGGTTTTTGCTTGCCTCTGTTCTTAAGCCTGTTTGTTCTTTATATGGTTACCTTGACAGTTCGGTGTTAGTTAGCTTATCCCGTGGGAGTTAATTACCTGCTTAACACTTTGTTTCTCTTTTCACGCTCTGGTCCACTTGTGTTTAGTTGATTTCCTCTCCAGTGTGCCGCAGTGGCTGGTGACTTGGCCGTGCTGAGACGTCTTCAGGTGTCGTGGGACCTTCGTCCATGGCTCTTCGTTTTGCAGTACCGGACTGGGGCGGAGCAGCACCCGAGGGGAAGGAGTCAACCAAGTTTTAACCGGCCCTACCTCTGGACGTGGAGGGGTTAACCCATTCAGTTCCGAATGTCCCCCCTTCCTCTCCCAGAACAGGAGATTCACAGGTAGGGAATTCCTCTTTTCTCAGAACCCTTTTAGGATTGCTGTCACCGCTGTCCCCACCCCTGCACAGGGGTGATGGTGGTGGTGTTTAAGCAGTTGCCCAATCTGTGGATCTCCAATGGGCGGGGGAAGGGGGCAGAAAGAAGAGAAAAGAGGGAGGGGAAAGGTGTAAGTTTCTTTTCCCAACGGAGCTGATGGCCTTAAAGTGTACAGTTTTTTCCCGTTTTGGATTTCAACATAAAATGAATGCCTTGCTGCTTCCCCCTTTTAACTCATGAAGTGCCAAACTAGGTAAGATATTGATAATCGCATCTCCATACTTTGATTAAAAAAAACACAACCAGCTGTGAGGAAGAGAAGTTCAAATGGGGACCAAATAGGAGAAAAATTAAACAGGCTTGAAGAAAGAAAACTGATCCATTTATTAAGAGCACTCTTGGCATGAGATGGATATCTGATAGCAGCACATACAGAATACTTGACTTTTATGTGTTTAGGGTTTGAGGGGCAGGACCAGCCAGAGGATGTACAATGGTTACAAGAAACATTCATGACCTTGCAAAAAGGCAATGAAAAGGGAAGTCATAAATCGGCCATCATGAGGATAGAAGACATGAGTTGGCTACCAGAACACAGAATAGTAGTAGCTATATTACGAAAAATGAAAATGGGATGAGTGACAGCTGCAAGAACTTAGCCAGAAGGAAAGTTGCATTTATCAATGAAGAACAAAGCATGCAGATAGGTTTTCCCTGCTAACTCCCATCTTACATGCAGGCTCCTTTCCCAAAGCCTGACCTTGAAAAGCAAATCTTTACTGAGGCTGCCTGTCTCTGAAGACAGTCATGCAGAGGTCACAGTGTGCATGCTGGGCTCACCTGAAAAGTTGAAAAATCAGTATTCTCCCCCATAAAATCCAATCCCCACCTTCTAGTTGCCCTGTCAGGGAAACATGGGTATTTTTTTTCCCTAACAGTGAAAAGCTGCTTAAGTGGAAGGGGAGTTTTACGTTGGAAAACATGGTGCAGGAAAGAGAGGACTACCTCCACCCCACAGGCTGTGGTCCCAACCCAGCTCCTCAGCCCCCTCTGCAATTGCTTAAAAAAAAACCAGCAGGGATGTGGATCAAGTTTCTGACTCCAAGTCTCGAATCAAAAGTCTCTGAGTCCAAGTCTCAAGTCAAGTCCCAAGTCTTTGCCTCCAAGTCCCGAGTCTTTGGTTGCGAGATGTGAGTCCCTATCTATTTAATGGGGAAAACGCATTGTTTCTCAAAGTTATCCCCGTGAG
This sequence comes from Plestiodon gilberti rubricaudatus, assembly GCA_026170595.1. Classification (NCBI taxonomy): domain Eukaryota; kingdom Metazoa; phylum Chordata; class Lepidosauria; order Squamata; family Scincidae; genus Plestiodon; species Plestiodon gilberti. The sequence continues at coordinate 140,974,623 of JANXHW010000003.1, forward strand.
GTGGGGAGAACTCATGAGTGTTTGCAGGGGAGTGGCCAGCGGCAGTGGAGGCCCTGGGGATCGTCGCCGAAAAAGTTCCTGAAACAGCTGTTCTTGTATGGTGATCCGAAGATTGGGGAGGCCTGCAGAGGGTCGCGCAGGCCTCCCCGAAGCCCCCCCCAAGCCCTGGTAAGTACAAAAACAGCTGTTCGGCGGCAACAGTGGCAATCCCTGGGATTGCCGCCACTGCTGCCATGCTGTCCCTGCCCGTTAAGGGGGCAGGGGACAGCTTTCGGTTCCTATGGTGTGTCGCGACCCACAGTTTGAGAACCACTGGGGTAAACTGGTTTAAACCTGAATAAAGTTGGATTTGTAAAAGGCACCAGTCTCGATTCTTTTACAGTCACCGAGTCAAGATGTAGACTTGAGTCAATACACTGAAAAATAGACATGATGGGGAATCCTCTCAAGGATCTTCAGCATCTCATCGTCTTTGGCTAAAATATTTCAGTGTGTGTACTGAAAATGCAGACATTTTAGAATTTGTCTGTTTTTACTGAAGATGCATGTTTGTCCCTTGCAAACGTGTTAAAACTCAATGTTGCTCTTCCTGGCATAGGAGTATGTGGTGCCACCTTGTGGATGGCAGAAATATATGTGGAAATATTTTGCATTTGATTTTTTCCTTGAGTGTGAATGAGCATATAGTAAGAGGAGACATCCGCTATGTTAAAGGCGTCCAGACTTCCCTTCTTGTCCCTACTGATGGTCTAAGTGAATTGATCATTGTCAATACAGAAAGACAGAGATTTTTACCCTATTGATCAAAATCAAGAATGTAATATACAAATAAGTCTCAGATAAATCATAATGTAAAAATTACTTAAATATTATTTTTAAAACCTGAACTGTGATTCTCTCAAATGTTGATTATAGTGACATGAACAAAAGTTATTTTACGGCGTTTGCTAATCTAGACTTCTACTGTGAATGCTCTCAAAAGCCTGAATTAAGACTTATTGTTCAGACTATTGCCTTTTAGTAAGATGAATTAGCTTCAAATGACTGCTGCAAAGATATTCTGGTTCAGAAAGGAAATTCTATGTCTGATTTACAGCTCATAAAAGTGAAGGTTGATCTTCTAAATGCAATAGTGATTGCCTGACCCATCCACCCATCCAGTAAAGGGTATTGGCCTCCCAGTGAATTATGACTTTATTATCTATAGCTACAAAAAAAAAGCAGAGTCAGTATGTAGCATTTCATGTCTGTGTGACATAGTAGTTTGTGTTCCAGCAGGCTGCAATACCAATACTACTTAACTGATAGGCTGTCAGAGTTTTAATCAGTTTCACTAATTCCCATTTTTCTGCACAATAGCTTCTGCTTTTCTTATGCCAAGAAAGCAGTCTTAGAAGTGTGAGTTGGGGCAGTCTGCTCACCATATATTTTAATTTCATCACCATATAGACAAGGACTTCCTGCCCTATGAAAGGAAGCAATGCCTTTTGGCAAGCAACTTTAGCGGCCCACTCCTATTTGGACACCTGGGTAATAGTGCACTGATACTGGTGCAACAACCATCACATCCTAACCCTGCCCACCAAGGGAAAGGGAGGATAAAGACTGGAGGCCAGACAATGCTATGCTGGTTCAGGCCCTCCCAGTAAGGTTGCCAGCATCCCTAGCAACCACAAGACAGCCTGTCGTCCATGGAGCAGTGGATTGACCTGGGCGTGACGTCCAAGGAGCCAATCACTGCAGCCACCCAGCCCAATGCCAGCAGCCAGAGAAGCACTGCCAGAATGAACTGAGCAGGGGGCGGGGCAGCCACAGGGCCAATGACTGGTCACCGCCAGAGTGATTCCACCAGCCCCTAAGAATAAGCAACAGAGTTACTGGCACTTTACCAACTATGGGGAAATATCCCAAGGACTGATACTTACATGCCACAGGAGTTACTGTGGCATAAGCAGAAAGGGAGCAGATGCTGGGAACTTCTAGGAATCCTAGCACACAGATTTAGGTCCGTCCCCTTATGCCACTCACAGCGCAATCTACTGTAACTTTAGAACAGCTGAGCGCGCGCTCTGGCATTCTAAAGTGTCGCAAAGGTGCCATAAAGCACGTTTAAGACTACTTTAGAGTAAGGGTCGCCAGCGCAGAGGCCAGCAGCCCTCCGCCACCGGATTAACCCTGCTGCCGCAGGAGGAAGGTAAGGCTCCCACCTGCGGGAACAGGGGCAGGGTGGTGGCGAGGGAGAGCAGCAGTTGGCCGAGCTGTCCTGGGAGGGGGGCAGGGATGGCGGTGGCCCCGTCCCTGTCCCTTTCCTGGGCCGGCGCGGCCTTTACACGGCCTCCTCGGACGTATGCCAACTTGATAGCTGGTGGAAATCCAAGGAGGCCCACTGAGGCCTCCCCGTGCTACAGTAGACCTCCGGGCCACTCGTGATTGGCCCGGAACAGGGATAGGATCCAGCAGGCGGCCCTAGGGCTGCCCTCGGATCTCTACACTGGATTGCGCCATCATACGAACATGCACATACAAGAAATGCCTTTTGGACCACAGCTGAAGGAAGGTAGAAAGATCACTCCTGTGGAAGGGGGCAGCCAGGTGAAACAAACACAGAAGTTGCTCCTTGGCAAGTTTGAGTCCTCGTGGATGTCTGAAGGGGAGGTTAGGATATGGTGTATGCTAACTCTTCGTCCTGCCCACAACCCTCCACTGTTATGCCCTACTCTCCTCCCTGTTTTGGCCTATCCACTAGCAGAGTTGTGGTTTCCAATTATGCTGATGCAGCTTGCACCAACAAGTCTATGGCATGTCCAGTGTGTGCCAGCAGAGCCATTGTTGCACCAGTATATACAGTATATGGAGATCATTATATCTCGAGGATAGAATTGAGCCATAAACTTAGTTTCTGTATTTCTGGTTTAGCAAATTGCATTTTGGCTTTTCTTGACATGTGCGCAAAAGATGAAAATCCTTTTGTAAACATCCACCAGTCCTGGCAGATTTACTTGGCAGTTACTTATACCCAATCCAGAGGAAGCTTGTTGAATACCTTGCCTCAAAAATCATGTCTCCTAACCCAAAGTTGACTCATCATTTGAATATGTATTGAGCAGTTCACAAAATTGCATCTGTTCGCTAGCAGATTGCTTAAAAGCTCAAAATGGTCTTGTGTTGGGGAAAAATGGTCATCCACATCAATTGGGAAGGATATAGTCTTCTGTTAAGGCACATTTTTGCATTGCTAGATCAAATACATTCTGGTGTAGCTCTGGCCAAAATCCTAATCTAGGGAAACCCCATTTGTGTGTCATAAGATGAATTTTACATCCTGCATAAATTATACAAATATTTGCATGTTTTATTCTGCATTCACTTATTGAGGAGGGTGAGGAGCTCTTCAGGGTGCTGATGGTGCCATTTACTGAACACTGAAAACTTGATTCAAACGTACTTTTGGCTCTCAAGCATATAATTGAAGAAACGTGTCTTTTAAAAAGTAATGATTGCTGAGATTCTTAAATATCCAATGTCACGTTTTGATGGTTTTTATCCATTCCCACAAAATTGTAGCATATTTACAGCCTATTAGAGAACATTCTGAGAAAAGGTTAGATTCTTTTGGAAGCGCTCCTTAAATTTGACAGACTTGATCAAAGATCTGTGTTGTGCTTTATTTTTGATATCGTTGTATCAAAATTATTTACAAATTTCGTACCTCTCACATCCAAGATGATGGCTTATTTTGTTGCTTTCTAGATTTGAAACCCACAGTAGGTGGTCATGTTGGATTACAAATAGGCAAAGCTTTGTGTAGAGGAATCACTGTTTCTTGGAGCCTTTTGCTGACATCTATTAAAAATACAAGTAAACGTAAAGTAACTAGAAGTGAGACATAAGAAAAGGCCAAATAATTCTCTTCACTGTTATCTACGAACTCAGTTATCAAGGAAGAAGATTAGATTTGTCTGATGTGTGTTTAAACAAATCCAAGTTGGATGTCATAAATTATGTTTATCTTCTAGATGCTTAGGGTTGTCTTATTTGGATTCAGTGCTTACACAATCAGCTGCTGGACTGCAAGAACTACACTGGTCTCAATCTGCCATGTGGGTAATCTAAATGACACACTTGGCCTCCTTTCTCTTTTATGACCTCTAGTGATGCTCTGTATTGTACATCAATGTCAAAATGCCGGTGCCCATTTCCCTCTTTCCTCCTTTCTTCCCACAGGGAGATTAGTCCCATTGTAACTGGTCTCCCTCTCTCAAATTAATAACCCCTGCCAAATGAGATTGTTTTCATCCACTTGTAACACAAAACAGAACACAAGAAAGGAAAGGAGACAGATTATTTTTCAACTTATTTAGAAATGATTTGTCTCATCATGTGATAAAATAATTTATTTACCATTGTGGACTGTTATATGAAATATATTTCTTTATGAAAATGGAAACGTGTATTTCTTCTTGGAAAAACTTTTGGTACCTACATTTTTCAATTTTTTTTTTTGAAAATGAACAGCATCATATTATACAAGCATTGATTTATTGAATATCTGATCTTATGATGGAAGACACAGTCTGAACTTTACCTTATAGCCATTGGTTATGTCCTTGATCTAGCAGTATGTGCTGCTAACTTTCAACCGTGCGTGATGATGATGAAGCAAGGGGAGGGATAGCAATGTGCTCCTTAACATAAGAAGAAAAGAAGAGCCCTGCTGGATCAGGCCAAAGGCCCATCTAGTCCTTCCTGTATCTCACAGTGGCCCCACCAGATGCCTCCGAGAGTACACAGCCAACAAGATAACCTGTTTCCTGTCGTCACTCCCTTGCACCTGGCACAGAGAGAACTTACTTCTAAAGCCGGGAGGTTGCTTATGGCTTGTAACCTGTGATGGACTTTTCCTCCATGAATGGTCCCTTGCACAGTCCCTTCTTGTTTTCAGAAAAGAACTGCATGACAGAAGGAGCAGAGTGAGGAGGTAAGGGGCTTCTTTTCTTCAAGGGGGGGGGTTGCGTGCATATCAGGGGCGGCATCAGGCAGCGGACCTGGTTGAGCTGCCCCTGGGTATAACCTGCAGGAAATTTCCAAATGTGTCAGTAAATGTATTGAAATGTGAATTAGCACATGTCACTACCACAATCCACTGGCATACTGTGCATTTCCCTGTCTTGGTTACAACACAGCAGGCACAACTGTGTGTTCAATATTAGCAATAATAGTTCCCCACATCCATGAGTACTACTTATTTGAGGTTCTTCCTGTTCCACTTCTTGGTGCTAATGAATTGGCATAGCTACACCAATTAAAGTTTGCCTTTACTGGTTAAAATTAGCCACCACCGGTTCCTCCACTAAAGCATGAGATGATTAATCTACTACTTAATGATTGTATCACCTACACACAATTGTACCTCTGTTTATTAATATCGGGTGCATGTAGAAAAACAAATTATGAGATGCCTAGGCCAAAGCAGGAGTTTTCACCAACTGGCCGCCCAATCCTACGTAAGGATCCAGCGGGTGGCCCACAGCTTCCCGCTGGATCCTGTTCTCTGGTGGCTAGGGTGCCTCTAGAGCGGAGGTCTACTCGGGGAAGGGGATGCTAATCCCCTTCCCCGGGTGTAAATGGCGCCCGGGTCGATCGGCCTCCTCAGATTTTGCTGGCGGAAGTCGGAGGAGGCCGTGTAACGGCCCAGCCGCTTGGTGGGGGACGGGATATGGCCAAAGCCATCCCCCTCCCCCTCCCCTGGCTGGGCCAATGGCCCCCCTCCCACTACCGCTGAACCGCCCCCCCCCACCCGCTGGATCCTTACTTGGGTTCGGCGGTGGCCGGGCGAGGGCTCCATCAACGGAGCAGGGGAGGCCGGCCTTGCGCCAGCCTTCCCTGCTCCCGAGTAGTTGCAAATGTGCTTTTCGGCATGTTTGCAATGTTTTAAGGCGGTAGAACACTTGTTCCACTGCCCTTGTTTTTGTCAGGATTGCGCTGTTAGACTTGTAGCTGCAAGTGCCTAATACTGAAAAAAATCAAGAAAAAAATACTCAGCTCTTGCCACTACCCCAAGTGGGCCTTTCCTATTAAAAATGTGGCTGGAAGCTACTTCCGGTTGTGCACGCAACTGGAAGTAGCTTCCGGCCACATTTTTTTTCTTTTTCCAGGCACTTTAGGCATTTAAAATGCAGCACGAGAGGGAAGAAGCGGCTGGGCCCCCTGGCAAAGCTACAAAAGAAGGTAAAATGGTGCAGCTCCTGCCTCGACCCCACCCACACCTGACTGCAGACTTGAGCGTCCATGGTTTTTGGCATTTGCGGGGGTTCCGGGAATGGAACCCCCGCGGATGCCAAGGACCAACTGTATGGTAAAGTACAAGTATTGGCATGGGCAGATGGTTTAAATCCATTGGTAAATAACTGCGGTAGATTAAACTCCTGGATCTCTTGGAATTCAAAACATAAATAATAAGAATGTAGTTCTAACTCTGACTATAAAGCAAACTTCCTGTATACCATGATAAAGAGTCAAGGCACATACAGGAATAAGGTTACCTGGTTCTAAAAGTCCTTGTTTTCATGGAAAGGCCATTTCAAAATGTCTGAAGTGGCTCTAGTGAAATGGTATCTGGATTTTAATTGTCTAAACCAGTAAATGGGTAGGGAAAGTAATGGCAACACAGGGATGGAAGACAGGACAATACAAGCAATGTTTCCCCTTACTTTTCATGCTGCTACATGGAACCTTTTCATAGCTGTGCAGTGGCACAGCGACATCATTAGATGCTCAGCGATGACGACATACATCATCACATCACATGCTCGGGATCATTAAAAAAGGGATTGAGAATAAAATGGCCAATATCATTATGCCTTTGTACAAATCGATGGTAAGGCCACATCTGGAGTATTGTGTCCAGTTCTGGTCACCACACCTCAAAAAGGATATAGTTGAATTGGAAAAGGTGCAGAAAAGAGCTACCAGAATGATTCGTGGGCTGGAGCACCTCTCTTATGAGGAAAGGCTACAGCATCTGGGGCTTTTCAGCCTAGAAAAAAGGCGCATGAGGGGGGACATGATTGAGACTTATAAAATTATGCATGGGATGGAGAGAGTGGATAGAGGGAAATTCTTCTCCCTCTCGCACAACACCAGAACCAGGGGACATGTACTAAAATTGAGTGGAGGGAGAGTTAGAACAGACAAAAGAAAATATTTCTTTACCCAGCGTGTAATTCATCTGTGGAACTCCTTGCCACAGGATGTGGTGATGGCATCTGGCCTAGATGCCTTTAAAAGGGGTTTGGACAGATTCATGGAGGAAAAGACCATCACAGGTTACAAGCCATAAGCAACCTCCTGGTTTTTAGAAGTGGGTTTTCTCTGTGCCAGGTGCAAGGGAGTGTCAACAGGAAACAGGTTATCTTGTTGTCTTGTGCTCCCTGAGGCATCTGGTGGGGCCAATGTGTGACACAGGAAGCTGGACTAGATGGGCTTTTGGCCTGATCCAGCAGGGCTCTTCTTATGTTCTTATGTTCTTATGTACCTACTTCCGGGTTGCTGAGTTCTGAGCTGCATGGCCAAGTGGCTGCACAGTTGAGAGGGAATGCTGAATGCAAGTACTCTTGGTTTTGTGCAAAGCTGGCTCAAGGCTTCCTGACACACCTGAGGTGGCATGACAAATACTGTCATTGATTACCTGATAATGTGCCAGCCTCTGCTCCTCCCACTTTCTAACATTCAAGCTCAGTGCTCTCCTCTCTTCCATATTTTCTCTTCCTCTCTGTCCCCCTCTTCCTTTTCCAATCCATATAGAGGCAAGCAAGTAGAGCAGACAGAGATGGGTGCCACCCACCAATCTGCTACTCTTTCTCTGTGGATGGATGGATGGATGGATGTTCCTGGTAGAAGTTATACTTATGGGAGGAGGGCTTCAAGTGAAGCGGAAATGGGGCTTGGCATTAGGGGATAGTTTGGAAATCTCTTGTGAATTGATGCCACAATAATATATTATAATTTGGATCCAGCTCTCAAACATGGCTTTGGGAGAAACTATGGCTGAATAATCACAATGATAAGAAAGCAAAGGTGATAGCAAGAGTACGAAGAGTAGTAATCATCAGCCAACACACAAAATTAAGACATATTGTACTGAGATATCAAGGAGAAGTGAAGGGGGAGGAGTAATTCAATTTTAAAACCATTGCCAGACAACCGTAGCAGAATCCCTGTTATGTAATCTACAAGGAAATTAGAACAAAGGATTATAAATCATCATTATAAGAGTGATGAATGTAATGTCTCTAATTCCTTATAAAGTTGGCTATTACACTGGCTCAGTGAAAATTGAGGATGCTGTGGAAGGTGACAGGGTCACCTTTTGACTCTGTTCTTATAATTTAGTGGCACTCAAGATCTGCTGCAGGTCATCTGCCTTGGGTTGTCTGCTCTTTCTCTAACATGTATATGTAGTGTCCACTCAGATTATTCTATAGTAAATAGATGGAGTACTTTCTGAAGATTGCCTGTTTGACACCCTCCCAACATATTTTCCCTCTCAGTGTTCTGTGTAATAAGTGTGCATGCTTACTGTCCGCGGCATTACAATTGCTCACGATGATGACTTGAAAGGACGAAAGATGCTAGTGCTGATAAGCAGTAGCAAAACCCTGTACCTGCTCAAGGCAAGGTCAGACTGGGGAGCCAGGAGCCCCTCCCTTCCTATAAGGACCTGATCATCTGACCCTGCCTGCCGGAAGGGGAGGAGCTACCCAGCGTTAACACTGGGCCAGACCTGGAACCACTGGAGAACAGGCCTACGTGGCAGTCATGATGACTGGGTCCCATATGGAGCCTGAGGGGTGGAGCCCCAATTGCACCCCTCTTGGCAGAGCACCCAGGCAGTGGCGTGGCTCGAGGTGGGGCGGAACGGCAAGTTCTGCACTGTGCTAACCTCCGTGTACTCTCCAGCACGAGGCGGCCTCACCCCCTTGCCGTCGGAGCCATTCAGTGCGGCGAAGGAAATGCGCCACACTGAATGGCTTCGACGTCGAGGGGGCAGGGCCACCTTGTGCTGGAGAGTACACGGAGGTTAGCACAGTGCAGAACTTGCCGTTCCGCCCCACCTCGAGCCACGCCACTGCGCCCAGGGCTGCTACCCCTCAGGCTCCACCATAGTTACAGCTCTGTGTTTACCTATGTAATCTTAAATCTCTGTAAACTACTGCTGCTTCTATTGAACTGAGTCTCTATGCCTGTTGTACACTGTAATTAAGATAGCAACCCTAAAGCATTGAACCAGGAATGTGAGAATCTCCTGTTTTTGTCCTTTGTCATCCAAGAATTACATTTGCCTTGCCTTTGCAGCTTAGGTGATATAGATAGCTCTCAGTTGTCATAATGGAGCAGAACCTTTACATTACTAACAGCATAATCCTATGCATGTCTATTCAGAAGTAAGTCCCATTGTGTTCAGTGGGGCTTACTCCCCGGAAAGTGGTGTATAGGATGGCAGCCTAACTGGGCTAAAAGGCATTTTTTAAAGTGGTGGTTCTGTTACATTTAACACAGAGAGAACAATTATCCCTATTCACCCCAGCGCAATGTCTTTCCCAGTGGTTGTTTGCTGGTGTCTCTTTTGTGTCTTTTTTAAGACTGTGAGCCCTTTGGGACAGGGAACCATTCTGTTTTGCTGCATAAACTGCTTGTGAACTTTGCTGAAAAGCAGTATATAAATATTATAATCAATATAATTGATTTGCAAAATTCACTTCCAGTCTCCTCACTGGTGAATATCCCATGGTAGGTGATATGTTTTTATTCCAGGTACCTGAATAAAAACAGATTCCTGATATCTGATCAGTGTTGATTTGCTGGTGTTTATTTTGTTGCAGTGTGCAACATTTTATGGACAAATTTTAATTGTTGCTGGTTGTCTGGACTGGGACTGGCATTTTAATTTAAGATGTTGTTGTTTTTAAAGTTACCCAATAGCGGTTGAGAAGGAAGGTTCTGATTATACCTATTGCTTTTCCTGTGCCTTTATCTTTTCAAGCAGCCTCAGCTACTTTTATGCTCAATTAATGATGTTTTTTAAAAAGACAAACAGGAGGACATGGAGAAGGGCAAGCTGGAGCCCTGCTTCTCTACTACCAAAATGGTCAATAGCTAGAATTTCAAAGCTGACATTTTAGACTGAGTTTAATTGATGGTTTTTCTTTCTTCAGAATAGATTCTGTTGAAGATGAAATGTCACCCCTAACTTTAAAATCTAGGACACATTTACACAGGAACTTTCTACACTAAAAGTGCAATCCTATGCATGTCTACTCAGAAGTAAGACCCACTGATCTCATTAGTGCTTAATCCCAGGTATTTGTATGTATGGTATTGCAGCAGCCTTTCAGCCCAATCCTGTGTAACTGTAGCCGGATCCACACCGCATACGGTGCGGCGCGTCCAGCTGAGTCCACATGCGTCCAGTGTGGTGCTATTTGCACGGGATGGTGTTCGCCCGCCGGCTGTTCGTGACTTTTGCCCATTCAGCCACCGTTTAGCCAATCAGAGGCAGTGTTTTGGTCTTTGGGGCGGGACACAGAGCAAACGCAAAAACCAATCAGGGGCCAGATTTCACAGCAATCACTTTGCTCCCCCCCCCTGTATCCACCTCCCCACCACCCCTTTTGCCAGGGGGCAGGGAGAATTAGAGAAGAAAAAATACAGCACACAGTGTGGAAAAAAACCTCTCTGATTCAGGGCATCCATTCGTACAGCAAGTCCTTCTCTCCACCGCTCCTCCTCCACTGCCAGCAACCTGTGTTCCGGCGTGGCTGGGGCCCGCACTGTAGTGTTCTGGCACGTCGGACACTCCTGAAACGTGCTGGAATGAGACGGGCCAGCCAGGAATGTGCGGTGTGGCTCCCCCTTTGCTCCACACCTTTGCGGTGTGGCTCCCCACACCACACATCGGTGTGGCTCCCCGATGTAAGTGCACTTATGCCAGTGTAACTTGCCGTACGCTGAAGGACGCAGGACAGACACAGGCATAACCCCTCTCTGAGGCCGCACATGCGCAGTTCAGATGCCGCTGCAACTCCGCCGACACGGGGCATTCTGGGGGCGTTCAGATGCCCCCAGAATGCCCCCTGCACCAGCAGAGTTGTGCTGGCATCCGTCCTGCGTCCGAACTGTGCATGCGTGGCGTCCGAGGGGGGTTACGCCGGTGTCTGTCCTGCGTATGGCAAGTTACACTGGCATAAGTGCACATACACCGGTGGATCTACTGTTACACCGATGCAAAAATTACACAGGATTGGGCTTACGGCAGGGTTCTGACACTGAAAACCAATTCTGTCCTGGGCAGCTCTGACTGAAATTAGACCCTGGGAATCTCAAACACAAGAACTCTCACAGACAGAGCAGCCATGTGCCGAGGTCAAATAGTTGGTCACATTAGTAGCCAGGACTGGCTACTGTGACTGCAGGGCAGAACCTTTGAAGGCCAAAGTCTCAACCCTTGAGATCCTTCTAGCTGTATTTTCCAGAGACTGAACCTGAGATCTTCTTCAGGCAGAGCACGACCTCTTTTCAAATGAGAGTTTTCCAGTCCTTGATGAAAGACAAATTCTTCTAATACTAAACAAATAGGTAATCTGCCCCTGAAAAGCTGGAGTGATGAAGCCACTCCAGTTTACACTGTTGCCACTGTATATAAAAGCAGAGGTGGTCAACTTTTTCCCCCGCTGCCTCTGCAAGGCAAGAGGTCATTTCAGCAGGCGATGTTTTCTCTCAATGTCGCACCTGCAAACCAGAAACTCCCCCTTTGTGGAATCAATGTCTGAGGGTCCCACAGCTGCTCAAGGAACAGGAGAGTCAGACCAGCAAAGCGGCGAGGGGGAGTTGGCAACGCTGATAGCAGCGGCGGCGCCACAGGGAGAAAAACGCGGCAGCAGATGATGCGTCCACACTGCTGCGTCTCCCTCCTCGGTCTAGTCAGTGTACTCTGTATAGTATTGCGTTCTGGCAGGTTGTACAGCTCAGCGAAGCGCCCGCCTCAGCCTTTGTCTTCTTTGAGAAAGAGGCAACAGCCGAAGACAGACATGAACAAGGCGACGGTCATCAGGACGTGATTGAAAGTGGGCTGTCCTAAAGCATTTAGCCAGGGGGTGGGTGGTCCGGCGTGGACGTAGCTGCCTTTTACTAGCACCGAGGTCCTCAGGTTAGCGGGGCTCGCTTGCTCCGCCCTGCAGCTCCGCCCTTGGTTCCGTCTCCGGCGCTCCCCATCTCGGGCCAGTCCGTTCTCGGGGCTGAGCCGTGCATGCTGCCTGCCGGCTCTTTCCGCGTGGAGGAGAGTGAGGTGGCCGGAGGATGCAGCCTCCCGCTGCCTCTGCTCCCATGACGGGTCCCATGGCCATGCTGGACCCCACAGGTAAGTGGGGTCCTCTGGCGGAGGGGGGGGGACGGAACGTGGGGACAGAAGCCCCTTTCCTCCCTCGCTCACACGCGCCTCTTCAGTGCCTTGCATGGTACACGTCCGGAAATGTTTTTGGTGGGGACGTGTGTGTGAGTGTTTTAAAGCATGTAGTTTCTGAGCAGGCAAGTTCGTCTGGCATGTATGAGAGTTGCGAGGGACACGATGCTGGATAGTGGAGGGAGGCTTAACGAAAATTGTAACGCGGATAAGATATCATGTGAAACACAGACAAGCCAGAGTTTCGCGCGTGTACGCGCACACACACACCGTTTGCAACATGTCGTGCTGCCTGTGGTCCAGTAACTTTGAAGGGGTCCCCTCCTCAGGTGAGTTTGGGTAAATCCACACGGCCGAGCTGGAATGCATTCAGAAAAACACGTGTATGTTGCGCCCGGAAGTTTGGATTAGGAAGGTGCTGGAGCCAAAGGGCCAGAAATTTCCGTGCCCATCCTGAGACTCTGTGCAGATCCCATATAGCAAGTGTTGAAGGTGCTCCCCAGCCCCAGCACTTGAATGCCTGCCTCCACTTCTTGAGTTTCCCCTGCTCCTTCTGGGACGCTGCTGATCATCATGTACAAGGAAGACTTCCTTCTCTGTGTGTGTGTCCGTCCCCATTTGCATGCATTCACAAAGTTCAGGATTGCTACATCTTTCCCACCTACCCCAACTCCAATTTAATCCATAGGATTTTTTTAAAAAAAAACACACACAACTACTGATGATGCTCCAAAGCGATACTGCTTTTCAGCAAATAGGGAGTGGTGGTTGTCTGAGCTTCTCTGCAATGAACTGTTGTCTGCCTCCTGCCTAGTGAGGCTCCTTCCTCCATCAGTGCAATCAAGCTGTAACTTTTTCTACCCGAAGAGGACTGCAGTGTACATAAATCTATTCGTAAATATATAAAAATACAGGATCAGGGATCATGCTGCATGCTTTTGTCTGAAGTTGAACCTTGGGGACGTCAATAGTTTAGCTCAGGGGTGGCCAACCTTCCACCATTAGGGCCTCTGTGTGTTCTTAAGAGTTGTGCAGAAGCCAGAATCTTGGCAGCTGCAAGTGCTGATGGTGCTGCTAAAGCAGCTGCACCTGCTGAAATGTCCTCACCTATGCAACCATTTAAAGGGCCAGGAGCATTCATGTTGAAAGGTTTGCCACCAGTGGTTTAGCTGGTTGAGAAATACTAGTGATTTAAAGACATGTTTCAAAATCCTTATTTTGAAAAGATCCTTTCTGCTGCTTTTATAGTTTGTCGGTATGTCTTTAAGCAGCAATTTTGGCAAACAGGCAAAAGGAAGGGTTTGCTTTTCAGTAACTGGGGGAGGAAGGGTTAGTCCCTTGATGAGAATCATAACAGAAACAGAATTTATACACTTGTCCATTCACAAGCGTCCCTGTACCTGGAATAAAATACCTACACAGAAGAAAATATTTTAATAAAGAAATGATTATGCACGTGTCATTCATTCCATGAGCATGCACAGGTGCTGGCAACTGCTGCATATAGTGTTTTTTAAATATATATTCTACATACGCAGCCATGTTCTTTAGTAGTCCTATATACTTTCCTGGGATTAAGCCCCATTGAACAAAATAGCAGTTACTTCTGAATAAACATGCATAGGATTGTGCTGTTGGTTGTACATAAAGCAGCTCTTGGCTATTGGTTGACTCTGAACAAGTCCGAGAGACTGGCAGTGTGATCCTCCATGCTTCTCATCCACATTATGCCTGAAGCCTACAGATGCATGTATCTTCCAAGAGTGGGGAAAGCATGTATTTGGATTTATCCAAAGCCCAGAGAAGAGTGCAGTGCAGAAATACAATGAAAAGAAAGACGAATTGCTCCTGCTTCCACTCTGCCGCTTCAGAAATCACCCCATTAACCGAAGAGCATCTTAATCACAATGGAGCCTACTAGGACTCACCAGAGTGCTCTTCCCAATGCCAGAGAATATGAAATCTAAATATTAAGGAATGCGAAGTAACAAATAGTGCTGGGTAGAAGACATTTCCCTCACCATTGAATAACTTGTAAGTCGACCCACATGTGCAGAGGATTCATTAAGGATGTGACTTTTCAGACAAGTTCAAACCATTCTACCTCTTTCTTTTTAGTGATTTAGGGAGGCCAGGTGGAATTTCCAGGCAAGACCAGTGATTCTGCCATCCCATGTGTACAGATGTTTATATGTGGATTTTTACTTCTGGGTAAAGTTCTTTAATGTGCATATTTCCACAGCAGTCTTTGAAAGAAAACATTTCAATACAGGGAAACAATTGTAATAGTTAACATTTGTATAGTGCTTTCTGAGTGTACAAAGTGCTTCACTTGAATTACCTAGTTCTTACAACAACCCTGTAAGGTAACAGCACAATCCTACGCATGTTTACTCAGAAGTAAGTCCCATTGTACTCAGTGGAGCTTACTCCAGGAAAGTGTGCATAGGTGTGCAGCTCAAGTAGTATTACTTTGAATTCATGACGGAATCAAGATTCAAACCAGGGGGAGTCCTAATTCACAGCTCAGTCTCTCAGTTGGTATGCTATACCAGCTCTCGGCTCACCCAAGTCACAACCATACCAATCCTATCCAACTTACACCACTGGTGTAACCAGAGGTGCAGCGAGAACGGGGGGCCCCAGAATGGAAAGGGTATTCAAATCCCCTTCAAAGGCCTCCCACCCTTCCCTCCCCCGCTGGTTACACCGGTGGTGTACGTTGGATAGGATTGTGCTGCCAAACACGTAAATCCTTTCTGTAGTGCAATTTTAGCCATGCCTTTTAGAAACGCTTTTAGGAACGCTCTTATATGAGTTAAAAATTGTCACGTGATAACTTGCCCTAGTCCATGGAAACATGGGGGGGGGGTATTCATACTGTCTTACACTTAAAAACTACCACCTGATTTATTTTTTAAATCTGGAATTACCTCCTGATTCTGTTGTCACTGCTGCTAATGTAGATTAGAGTGAAAACATGATCATTTGTGATGATCCAGGTGAGGCTGCCAAGGTCTACTGCAGGGGTGACCAACCTTCCACCATTAGGGCCTCTGCGTTCTTAAGAGTTGTGTAGAAGACAGAATCTTGGCAGCTGCAAATGCTGATGGGGCTACTAAAGCAGCAGCACCTGCTGAAATGCCCTTACCTAGACAACCCTTAAAGAGCCAGGAGCATTCAGGTTGAAAGGTTAGCCACCCCATGTCTATTGTGTGGGGAAGCAGAGTAGAAGCAAGGCACACAGTCTGTGCACCTGGACTTCCCACTCATCCTGGACTTCGCACTCAACCTCCCAACAAAGCAAGCACAGTAGTTTTCTGCCAGCAGGAAGGAGAAAGACCCTGAAATGGGCAGTGCCCTTCCTCACCTTGCCTTACATCTGGAGGAAGCCCAATTACTTGGGTCCCTCCGGCTAGAACTTGGGAGGCCACTGAACTTGCCAACCCCACCTCATTAGCATCCACATTTTCTCTTTGTAGTGTCAGGGGTCAACGAACATGAAAATGAACGAACTCAGGAAGATAGTGGAGGACAGGAAGGCCTGGCGGGATGTGGTTCATGGGATCACGAAGGGTCAGACACGACTTAACAACTGAACAACAACAACAACTAGGAGGGAGGGGCAATAGCTCTTAACTCTGAACAGAAAGAAATAGGCCAGTAATATGTGAAAATAACTAGAGTTTATTAAGGAAGACGAACAAAAAGGGGGAATGGGAAAGATCAAATTGACAACAATGGGTGCATTAATGTAGAGGCAAATTGAAAATAATAAAAATGTAATGTGACTAACTGGATTTAGCCCCTGCCTAGAGAATGTGTTATAGTTGCAGTTCCTCCATTCACCTCCACATTATGAGGGTGGGAGGGGTGGTCTGCAATGTATAAGTAACCTTTGTCAGTGTGGATAGCCAGTGTTCACCAGTAGCCAGGTGTTAGCAAAATTCAGTTTCTTCCTGGCCAATTGTTTAATCCGGGGTAGAGCCAGACACTCTGGTGCCCCTATCTTAGCTAACCTGCTCCTGTCCGGAGTCAGTTACAGGAGTCGGGATAGAGGCACTGCCCAGGCTGACACACGTATACCCCCACGCAAGTACAGTGTTTTGTTTTAAGGAGAAGAGTCTCTATTCAACTCGCCACTTTAGATTCATTCTAATTGTGCTGGCAAAGGGAAGTTACAGAGTTTATAACTTGGGAACCAAAGGCTCCGAGGGGCTGCAGAAAATCACTCGCACTCTCACACACTCGCATACAAACCACTTTTCAACAAAAAAGTGCACAAAGTGATTTACAGAAAAAAATCAAATGACTAAATGGCTCCCTGTCCCAAAAGGGCTCACAGTCTAAAAAGATGCAGAAGAAACTCCAGCAAACATCCACTAGAAAAGACACTGTGCTGGGGTGGATAGGTACAGTTACTTTCCCCCGCTAAATATAAGAGGGGCACCACTTGTAAAAGTGCCTCTTTGCCCAGTTAGCAAATGAGTCCCAACTTAAGCAGCAGCATAAAAACATACCAGGTACCTGAGAAAGCCTTCAGAAGAGAGAACAGACAGAAGTTGTTATATTTGGAATATAAGGTATTCTGAGATAAGAGGAGAATCATTTTGCTTGTTTATCTTTGGTTACGATCTTATGATACAAAGTTACATTAATGTTGGTGAGAATTTGCTTGCAAACTATCTTGATTTTAAGGACACATACTTGCAAATGCATCCTATTGATTTCACTGGAACGTACTTCCAAGAGCGTGTTTAGGGTTGGAGCATTATTGTGTTTGGGACAGGGAATGAAGAGTGTAAACTAGAAAAGGATGATTTAGGTTTTTTTGGGCAGAGTTATTTTATATATCAGGTTTTTAAAGTGCTTCCAAAATGCTTCTCTTATGCTGGTCTTACAGTAGACATTTTTAAAACATATGTTTAAATTTTCTTTTCTGTTCTGGAGGCATTATTTTATGAAGTAGTAGTAGTAGTGGTAAGGATCGACTTAGTGTCTGAAACTTCATTTGCAAGATCCAGATCTAGCTTTTCTTGTGGGAACTTTATAAAAACCTTATTTTTTGACAAAGTAATTAGTTGTGTGCTTTTACAAATCTGCTATTAAATAATGTTATACATATTGGTTCTCTTCCAATTGCATGAAGTTTATGGATGCAATAGGTTAAGGTTATCAAGAGCAGGGATTCTTAACTGGCGGTATCCATACCCCTTGGGGATATGGGAGCCACATGATGGGGTTATGGGACTTGATCTCAGAACAACTTAAAAAGTTGTTAGATTAGATTAACTATCACCATTATTACTATGAATTGAGATGTTCTGTTCCTAGCTAACCATATGTAAAGCAAAACCAAGCTATTGACATATTTTGAAGTCATACTGGTACCTAATAGGAGTGGCGAAGGGGGTATGAGGACATATTCGGCAATCCATGGGGGGGATGTCTGCAATCGTAAAAAAGTTAAGAACCCCTGATCTTGAGCAAAACTTCTATCCATACTTCTGTATGTAGTTGTTGTGATAGTCACATGACAATTGGATTTATGTTTCCATTTTAGCTGTCCTAGATTACTTCTTTAATAAAACATTCTTACTTGGCTTTTTCCTACCCTTGACTACTTCAGCTATCATAACATAATACAAATGGCACATAAAAGAAAGGTCAAATATTGTATTGCTTCCGTAATGTCCATTAAAACCAATATAATGTAAAATGTGTGTGCATTGATTCTTGTCTGAATAGTGTTAGTATGATGTAAGTAATTTTTGTCATAACACAAGACAAAAGAATTGCTGAAAATAAAATTGTTTTATTTCTCTTGATTTCTTGTCCACTTGATTTTGGTTGGGGAAAAAATGACAATTGGAAATCTCTACTTCAAATAGTTTTTCATTAAAGTTGTGAAATAAAGACAAATGAGTGCTCGGTTATTTTAACCAGTCATTAAATTATTTATTGGAGAAGAAATTGACACCAGAGCAGTGGAGTCACAATGATATTGTGTTGCTATAGCTGAACTATTAAGAACATCAAATCAGAGCTTTTCCCCAGCTCTTAAAATACATCCAAAGGACAAGCATGTACTGTATAATATACATCAAGTGATTCAACTGCAAACGTTTTTAAGCGATAAGAACCGATATTGATAAAGGTTGGTTTGCAGTTGCACCTGCTTTCATTAGTTTGTGCTTGCTAGACAAGTCAAGCATTTAACCAGAGAAGTATTTGTCAACAGTAGATCTGATTTCTTTTTAAATATATTGTCCATCACATTTAGTTTGAAGATGCAATTGCATCCTTTAATAGATTGTATCTTTATGACTTGTTAAAATTCCAAAAGCAGCATGGCAATGAAAGACTAACTATATAATACATGATTTGCTAAAGGCCATATTAGGTGTTTACACAAATGCATGTGCTAGAGCAGTGGTCTCCAATCTCTCCCCCCGCTGCGACTCACCTCATTCTTTTGCGCCAGGGCCGGGACATACTCC
Organism: Plestiodon gilberti rubricaudatus; assembly: GCA_026170595.1. NCBI lineage: Eukaryota > Metazoa > Chordata > Lepidosauria > Squamata > Scincidae > Plestiodon > Plestiodon gilberti. The sequence continues at coordinate 140,993,580 of JANXHW010000003.1, forward strand.
CTGGCCTCTATGGGCCTCAGAACGTCTCCAGAAGTGACTAGAAGTCACTTCTGTGAAACTGGAAGTAAACCGGAAGTGACTTTCGGTTGCTTCTGGAGGTGTTCGAAGTCCCGTGGAGACCAAGGGAGTGCATCCCGGGCCTGTTGCAACTCAGGAGTGGCCTTCATTCCAATTGCATCTGGAGGGCTCCAGTTGGAGCCCATTGGAGGCAAGGGCAGGTTGGCGAGCCCATTGGGCCGTGACCCACAGTTTGGGAAGTGCTGTGCTAGAGGCATAGTCCCAACTTTCCCTCAGAAATAGCTTGTAGGAGAAACAAAACCAGTCAGAACCAGGGCACACAGGGAAGAGGAGATTCATTCTACAAGTTTAGAGCATTGTATTAGAGACGGGGATTGGTGAATATAAATTTGAAAAGGATGACTCGGGTTTTACAGACTTGTCTTTGGAACTATAAAAATACAGTACTTTAAATGTTGTGTAGCATTGAATGCTTGGCCTTATTATACGTTGCATCCAGTGCTTTGGCTCATGGAAATCTGGTAGCCACCTTCCCCATTCCCTCCTCCCCAATGAAGCCTCTGAGGTCCTCCAAACATAATCACTGCTGAAGGTTGAGGGATTCTTGACTGTGGTATGGTATGCAACATGGGGGGGGGGGAGGGACTTCAGAGAAAGGGCAAATATGCGAAAGCTAGGAGGGAATCACAAATGAAGGCACAGACCCTGAACAGTTCCCAGGTATCCTCCCTTCCTCTGCAGCACCTGTATCACATAACATGCCACGGTTAAGGGTCCTCTGACCTTCAGCAGCAACCTTTGGGGGTCTCAGGGGCTTCAGTAAGAGATAGGGGTGGGGAGATGGCTTCCAGCAGCATTGCTTCCATGAGCACATTACTCTGGATGCAATTCACTGTCTTTGTGATATGATACTGCTGATAATACTTGTAAAAAGAAAATGCATATACTGTATAAAACAACTTGATACTTACGAAAGATTAAATGTTTAGAGCAGGGTTTTTTTCCGTTGAACATCATGTAATATATAAAGGTGTAATGCTTTCCTAGAAATATAAGAACTGTACTATTGAAATAGAACACCTACTGACTGTAACTGGCTGTGGCTATTTATATCATAGCTGTACAAATATAACAATGTTTCTTTCATTTTGTTTGGATAAATAAAACTCTGTTGTGGCTGTAAATAGTCATATCTATATTGCTTGCTTAATCCAGGATGAAATAATGCTGCCTTTTTAAGTGCATCCTGTTAATTTCCACTTGTGGCTTTCTTCTTTGGGGCTCAAGAACCCATGGAACGCAACAGGGAGCAAAGGCACCCCTAAGATCACATTGCAAAGCCAGAAATCAGGTGGGTGCGGGTGCAGCGCAGACTCAGCAGTTCCAAGAATTAGGTAGGAGATGTTGTTCCACTATTGGTTAGGACTTACTTGAAACCTAAGAAGGTCCATCTCATCCTGTAACTTGTTATAGGACAGGCCCTGAGCTATATCAGTGGAGTACTTTAACCTGAATTTCTTAGGTTTGGTTCAGACAATCATCTATATTATTGTAATTGAAGTATGATGAGCCTTGAGTTCATGCACTCCCCCTTTCCTATCCTCTTCCTTCACTTGCATGGGAGGATAGTGAAAGTTTCCACATTTGCTTTTGACTAAATCAGTTTCTCCTTGTATATGAATTCAAGAAAGCATGATTTAAGAATAACAGCACAATCCTATGCACATCTCCTAGGAAGTAAGCCCAGTGAGTTAAATGGGCCTCACTCTCAGATAAGTGTGTACAAAATTGCAGCCTAAGTCTAGTTTAGCTAGCAAACCAGGATATCAAATCACAGTTTGATCCTGGTATGTTTTAACTAGCTAGAGTTGGAATAAATCGCAGTTCCCTGAGTATGGGAAATATAATGGGAAGTTAGTTTTTCTTACCTTTTCGCTGGCAAACCACTCCGTTTGCAGGGCTGTAGAGAGTGAAATCGCACTCCTATAGCCTCTTCTGGGTCACACGACTTCCCCCTTCGTTCCTCTCAGTCACCCCAGAATGCATTGAGACAAACCTGGGGAAGGGAGGAGGTCGCGCGACCCAGAAGAGTCTGTAGGAACTGCTTGGAAACTGTGTTTTGTACTAAACATAGCTCCAGTCTGCTCACTGGGACTAGTGAAAATATTGGGAAAATATCTGCCTGTTTTTATTGATTTATTTTATATTAATGTCTGGATTTGTCAGCTGCCTTGAGTGCTTTTGAAAAGGCAGGGTAGAAATCTTTTAATTAAATTAAAGATGAACTTAGAGAGCTCCATTGGTAAAAGAGTTTTTTGAACACAATTCAGAGTGCTAGTGTTTGCCCTTACTGTCACGCAGTATTCATATCCCAAGGGCCCAAAGGAATGCCTGCTCTCACGTTGCCCTGCCATACCCTGGTACATCTTTGGAGGTCTTTCTCTGGATGCTTCTGCCACCTGAGGCAAAGTGGGTCATGGCTGATGATATAGATCAGGGGTGGCCAACTTTTCAACATGAATGCTGGGCCTTTAAATGGTTGCATAGGTGAGGGCATTTCAGCAGGTGCAGCTGTTTTAGCAGCACCATCAGCACCATCTGCCAAGATTCTGGCTTCTATACAACTCTTAAGAATGCAGAGGCCCCAACAGTGGAAGGTTGGCCACCCCTGATACATTCTTGGTTGTAGCTCTACATTTATGGAATTCTTAACCCATGGAAACTTACCTGGCATATGCATTAATATCTTCTTGATGCCAGGTGAAGACATTAATTTTCCCAGGGTTTTAATGTCTGGTGAGTTGTTGTTTTTTGGTTTTTTTTTTTTAATAGCTGACTTTTATTGTGGCTATTTTTCTTGCTGTTGTATGCCTATAATTTTGTGGTGTTTCATCTTGTGAACTGCCTGGGAATACAAGATGTATGTCAGCCGTCAACAAGTCCTTCCCAATGGCCGTAAATGACATTGTAAATGATACTTTTTGTTGGACAATTCCTTGATAGCACAGCCATTAACTAGGAGGAAATGTGATAGTGAAAGGGACCAGACAGTTCAGCAGGGAGCAGACCTGCCACAGCTCATCTGGGGGGGTTGCACTGGCTGTAGGTGTGCTAGCATTGGAGGAACTTTGGCACAGCATTGTGCAAGCATCTGTGACACATTCATCAGCAGAATGGAGCTACGGTGGCAGGATAGTCATTGCATTGCACTGGCATCTGAGGACATACATCATACCCTATGCACCTTAGGCTGGTGGTTCAGAAGTATAGGATTTCAGCCTTAATAATATATTATCAACATTTGTCCCCTTGGGCATTTAAAGTGATAGTACCTCCCCTTATTGGCCCTGTCTATAGAGACCACCATTATGAAAAAGAGCTTTATGATCAGTTAAGGAGACGGGCAGCGCAAGCCTGACTAAGGATCTGGCGGGTGGCCCAGGACTGCCCGCCGGATCCTGAGCTCAGGCTGCCATTGCACTGGCAGGCCGGAGGTCTACTCGGGGAAGGGGATGTTCGTCCCCTTCCCCAGGTGTAAACCAGGGCTGGCCCGATAGGATAAGTCAAAGGAGGCCATGTAACGGCCTAGCCGCCTGGCGGGAACAGGGATATGGTGGGCACCATCCCCCTCCTCCTCCCGGGCCGGCTAGACCAATGGCCCCCTCCCTTGCCCGCCAGACTGCCCACGTGGCCACCGGGGGAGCACTTACCTTTCTCTGGCAGCTGCTTCTTCGGGACGGAGTGAGGAAGGCCAGCCTTGTGCCAGCCTCCCTTACTCCAGAGGCATCGCAAACGTGCTTTACGGCATTTGGTGATGTCTTGGAACGGCGGAGTGCTCGCTCCGAAGTTCCAAGCTTAGTCAGGATTGCGTCCTGAGAATGCAGATGCAATCATGATGACAGCATCCTAGATGTTTCTCATGGTTTATCGTCATACCCCCCAACTTTACCCAACTATATACTGTACAATGAATATATGGTAGCAGCCTGCATTTTGTCCTTGTCCAACTGGTTCAGGCTGTGTTTGTTTGGAGAGTGTAAATGTCTTCATCCAAGCAGTTCTCATGCAGTGTAAAAGGCAGCCTTCCATACAGCATTGTATAGGGCTCATAATGCTATTCTCCTCTAAGTTCATGACAAATGTATGTTGTACAGATTTTTCAAGGCATCATTATTTGCCTTATATAAGAGCATGCTCAATCAATAGGAGGTGGTGGCTATTGAAGCAACATTATCTACCTTTTAAAATTTTTGATATAGTACCTGTCACTGTGGTATCTATGCTACTATCCTCCTGCCAACCAAAGCAATCAAGAAAAATTATAAGCTCACTGTAATGGTACAAGAATGCACATGCTTACTTTCCATAAGGTTTTCATGACTTACTGCGTAAGAGTTGAAGGTACTTGACAAATACTGATAACGTCTTAAGTAGTAACCATCTGAAAATGGCATGAGGCCAACTGAAGTGGTTGCCTCAGGCAGTAGGTAGGTGTATTTGCTCATCTCTGTCTGCCTACTTACCTTCACTGCTCCTCCGCTCCTCCTAGATTGGAAAGGAAGAGGGGAACGGAGGGGAGGAGAGTGCTGAGCTACAACATTGGAAAGCGGAAAGAGCAGAGGCTGACACGTCATCAGGAAGGGGGGGCAGCATTTGGCATGCCGCCTCAGGTGGCATGAGGTCTTGGGCTGGCCCCTGGGTATGAGTGCGGTGATAGACAGACTCGTAAGTTTTCAGTGGTAGCTTCTTCCGTTAGAGTGAAAGAACAGATAGCATCATTCCTGGATATTGCAGTGCTCAAGGGCAACCAAAATGATCAGAAGGCTAGCGTATCTAAGGTAAGGTTACAGTATTTGGGGCGTTTTTAAGCTTGGAAAAAAGGCACTCAAGTGGGGACATGGTTGAGAATTATCAAATTATACATGATGTGGAGAGAGTGGATATACAGAAGCTTATCTCCCTCTCTCACAGTACTAGAATCGGGGATCATCCAATGAAACTGATTGGTGGGAGATTTAGGATGGGCAAAAAGAGGGGCTTCTTTGCACAGCTCATAATTAATCTGTGGAATTTGTTGCCACAAGATATGGTGATGGCCACTAGCTTGGCTGGCTTTAAAGGGGGGTTGGACAAATTCATGAAGGACAGATCTATCAATGGCTACTAGTCATGATGGCTATGCGTTACCTCCGGGTTCAGCAGCAGTATGCCTCAAATATTGGTTGCAGAGCAGTAATGGTGGGAGAAAAGTACACCTTTCTGTCCTGCTTGTGGAGTTTCCAGAGGCAGCTGATGGGTTACTGCAGGAAACAGGTTTCTGGACTAGGGTGTTGATCCAGCAGGTCTTGCGTTTTTTGTTTTCATCTAGAATGTTTCCAAGGTAATTTTAACTAGTGTGGTAAACCCTATAAACCCAAGCAGATGAGAAGAAATGCACTGACCAAAGATCCTTGGATTTGTGGGGCCCCACAACCAACCCAACGACAAGCTGTTTCCAAGGCATTTCAAATGAGTTTTGAAATCTAGTGTTCTCCCCTTGTGTCTCTGGTTCATGGGCAGCATTTTTTATTTTGTTTGTTTTTATTTCTGTTACTTTTCTCCATGTCCCAAGGCATGTTGCAAATTCACTCTTGGTAAGTACCACATAAAGTTAGGGTACAGCTATGATTTATACATATTACTTGCAATTCTAGAAGATTTTTCTTGCATGTAGTCATCTGTGGTATATACCCTTCCTATAAAGATTTATAGGAGCAGACTTGTGTTTTGGTAGCATGGAAGGTGCCTCAGAGCTTTTGAATGAAGCAAACATCTAACAAGGCAATATATATTGATAAATGACAAATGATAAAACACTGTGAACCATTTTGAATAAACCAAAATATAAATGTAGTTTCCAGCCAAATATTGATCCTGGAGAGGCAGGGTGGTGGTGATGAGCCTCCTTTTGTCTTCCAGTGTGATTTCCCCCCCCCCCCCACTACTTTCTTGTTTGAGAAGTTTCCAAGTTCAAAGCATTAGCCTGACCTTCAAGAATCCCTGTCACTTTGGAGTTATGCACCAGTTCTCTCAATCCTTTGAAGAGAAATGTCATTCTTCTGCAATACTGGTAGTAGCATCAGTTTAAAACTGTGTGTGTGAGAGCAAAGAGAGAATTAAAGAGACATCTCAAAGTAACAGGACTACTCCTGTCTTATAACTTGAGTCATGGCTGTTCTCGGGTGCAATTTATCTTTGCCCAGAATAATCATGGAGGGTCAGAATGGGAGCAGGTAGAGACATGGGAGGGAGATGCAGCATCAAGACATTGCCGGATGGGATTCCCTCCTCCCCTTTGCTTACCCATGCTTCCCCTTTTGGTGTGAGGGGTGGTGAGATTGAGGTTCCAGCCAGGTGTTTGTGTGTGTGGAGACGTCCTGGGGCAGAACACCTGCAATAAGAATTTTGAAAAGACAATAATGTACAAAATATCTTGCCGTACATGTTGTGAGGGACAACAAATTGATTGTGCAAAGTGCTCCCGTTGTGCACCAAGTGCTTTTTAACCATGGTTCCCATCACCAAAACTCCCCTTTTGAGAGACCAAAGAGGTGTAGCCCCATGCCGTGTATTACTCATCTGAGGTGCATTCTCTGTGGCTTTTGTCCTGGAGTTGGTGTGCTAATATTGGCCGCCAAATATAGTCTGTATCCTATGCTCCATTGTAGGAAAGTGGGTGAGGCGGGGTGTGTGTGTGTAACAGGAGTCTGCTTTTTCTTTCCCCCCTTGTTTCTTATGGGGTTACTGCTACCAACGTCAGCTGTACAATTGGTGTAGCATGTTTTTTGGCATCAGTGGCATGTCCATTGTCTGAAGGGGGTTAGGATATACTGTAGTGTAGTGTAAATCAACTTCTCCATGCCACTCTCATATCATGCCCCAATATCCTCCCTGTTTTGGCTTGTCTGTCAGCAGAGTTGCACTGGCATCCATTCTGGATGATGTCCAAGCTACGCCACCACAGCATTTTTACAATATTATGCGGGCCTCTGTGGCGTGTCCATTGGTGGCGGACCTGGATGCCAGTAGGGCTGTCATTGCGCTGGCATCCATGCCATAGAGATACACCGACGTATTTCAAGGACAGGATAGTCCGATAGGGCCTCAAATATTGCCTACCAGAATGAATTTGCACAAAAGTCTTGGATCTACCTGCTGTAAGACCCAGTGCGTGTGTTGTAGTGAGCTAGGATGTGAGAATCTGAGTTCGTTGTCAGGCTCAACCATGAAGCTTACATGGGGTGACTATAGGCAAGCTCCTATTTCTTAGCCTAAACCATCTTGGAGGGTGGCAGTGAGACTTTTATGCCACCTGAACTCCTTAGTGGAATGATGTGTGAATGTAACAAACTTGCTGCTGCCTTGGAATTTGCATATATTATTTATATACTTGTATATGTTTTTCCACAGGCCACTTTGCAAAAAGAAAAAAAACTTCTCTTTGGTTCACCGTCTCTCTGTTGATAGTGTCTGTTTTCATACTGACCATAGGCCTTGCAGCTACTACAAGAACAGAAAATGTAAGCGTGGGAGGCTATTACCCAGGAATAATTGTAAGTGAAGGAGAAATTTATATTTTAGGTATATTTTTAGGTTATATTTCAAGTACTCACAATGCCATGCTATATTATGGAATAGACATACAGTAGTCAATTGAAATAAATAGAAATAACTGTAAAATAAGGAAACAACTAGCATCCCAAATTAAATATTTGTGTCATAATTTCTGCTTGCGATGCCATTATTGATAGCATTCTGTAGTTCATATGTAATGCTCAATCATGGCTTAATGTTTTGCGCATGAGCAGCCATGAGGCTAGGATGTGTGTACTCCCTTCTTCCCTTACCTACATGTGTCACATCTAGAAACTTCCAATCCTGGTTTGCAGAAAAGTTGAACCACATTTTGTCCTCCATTTTGTCCCCCAAACACATCAAATTACAGTTTATACAAATTACCAAGTTGAATTGCACATCAGAATCAAACTGTGGCTTAGAAGTCCTAGTTTGTGGGCAAACTATGGTTTACAGTGTAAACTTTACACAAATCATAGTTTGCTGCATGCAGATGAAACTAGGTGTGAAAACAGTTGTGGAATGCAAGGGGAGAAGGAAGCAGAGGACACATCTGAGAATTGTTGTTGCTCATGCTCATAATACTAAACCACGGTTTAGCATTATGTCTGAATATAGTCCGTGTTTTTGTGTTCTGTTGCAGTCTCTGGCAGAGAGCATCTGCACAACAATAGTTTTGTGGAATTTAGCAGCAATTCCGACTCAAAGCAATTACGTTAAGCGTGTGTGTGTGTGTGGGGGGAAGAGTGTGAGAACACATCCTGAAAACTGAACGCACTAAAACTGAGATCAGGGCAAGATGGATAGCCGTAGGACCCCAGTGGAAGCATTGTTAAGAATGTTATTAACCTATCTACCTACAGTTCCAATTCTCCCTCATGAGTAATATTTCACAGAGAGAACCTGACTGACAATTATTTCCCACTGTGTTTAGCATACATAGATTTATGGTGCATTGACTTA